>CAJQUN010000034.1:3939164-5435744 GCA_907163345.1 Haberlea rhodopensis | reverse complement strand
AATCTGGGAGATAACTGGGCAAAAGCCTTATTTTTATTATGGATACTTATAACATCTATTACATTAAAACGTCTCCTTTGGGAGGAGACGGACTGTTTATCCTCTCATATAGATGAGGCTTGACTCAAGAACACATAAATTTAAACAGACAGAACAATATTCAGACACTTAGAAATTAAAGAAAGAAAAGAATATTTACCAAGCTAAGAAAGCTGAAGATTACAAAGCTTGGAGACTACAATATTTATTTCAGAAAACTATGGAGAATTTTCGATGTCCTTAGCTTCCTGAATGCCTTGGTATTTATAGGAGTCTGGAGGTGGATGTGAAATCCGGACTTCAAATCTTGTTTATGATCAGACGTCATTGCATGCGTCTTCTCTCTTGTTTGGTATATTGCGGTCCCTTCGACTTTCGATCGAGAGTGGTCCTACCATTTTGTTTTCTTTTTCAAATGGTAGTTGTCCTCGTCAGAGTCACATGGCTCTTGTCTCCCTATGGTCCCTAAAAATTTGGCTTTTGCAGTCCGCGTGGGAATCTTCCACGTTTGCCCGGTCCTGCTTTGTCATCTTTCTTTTGGTCCCGTTTGACTAGGAACCCTTCCCGAACATTGGCTCTTTCTGCTCTGTGCAGCTCAGGAAGATGTAGTCCAGCCATCTTCCCACATGAGCCATGTTACAGAACTTCCGGCTAGTTTCTTTGGTTGCCGAATCTTGTTTTCCCATAATATTTGCCTCTTCTTTTCAAAGATGTTCTCGGCAAATTTGTAGTATGGCTTGTCATGGAATTAACCATGAATGATTTTCGCTGTTTTCTGGAATATTTTGAACGGATACTTGACTTTGTCCATCTCCTTGAGACAGACCCATAATCCCCAAGCTCTTCTGGTTGTAATGTCATCTTCGGTGAGCGGGGAAACTAGTGTTGTTCCTTCAGGCGGTGGTTTTATTTGATCCACCGCCTTACAGTTAGGCCTCTGCAACTTTACAAAATGAAAGCTAGGGTGAAGGCCTTTTCCTATAATTTCTGGGGCTGCAGTTATGAATTTCAGCTCCAAAACATCTCCTCGTCCTAGTGTATGATTATTTTGCCATAAGTCATACACTCCTTCATAGATCCAGTTCGGTAATTTTGTGATTTCCGGAAAACTTGGTGCTGTGGTAAAGACTGAGGCTAGGCAGCCAAAATCAAACCACTCACGAACACTTTCTGGTTTGACACCAGGATGCATCCACATTCTTGGGTATTTTCCTGACCAACCTGCTGTAATTTTTCCAGGAATTATACCCACTCTTGTACAAAATTTCTCCCATGGTCTTTGATATTCCTGTAAATGGGAAGTTGGGGAAACAATATTCTATTTAGTATTAATCTTAGATTTGCCCGCCGATGGCCTAAGATTAATCTCTCCCTCTTTAACCCATGAGATGCTGGGTTGACTTGATTCTTCAGATATCTCAGATACCTTGGAATCAATTTTTCCTTCTGTATCTTCCCGAAAGGATCAATACTAGGACCTGTAGTGGCGGTACTTGAATCCTCCACACCGGTTGATGAGCCCGGCTCTCTGAAACACGACTTTAGCTTCACTGCTGAAGCATCCCGTCGGAGGGGATATAAAGACTGTCCCATAAACAGGTGTGAGCCTGCATGGTAGCCTTCATAGCCTGTTGGACCTTCGTGAGATCCAGTTCCTGTACTTGACCAGCAACCTGAGAATTAATCACTAGGCTGTTGATCTTTGTGTCTAGCTCCTCCAGATTTTCTCGGAGGTGCTTTGATATCGTGATGATGGAATTAGCTTCACTCGCTTCCATCTCTCGTCAAAAAATCTGCAATAATATTTTATCGGATTTTACAATGACATAATCATAATCATAATATCGGCATTCAGCTTGCCATCTTAAAAGTCTAGCCTTTTCTGGTTTTGATTCATTTTTTTTTTAAAAAGGCTTTGACACTCGTATTATCTATTTTCAAGATAAATTTCTTTGCAAGTAGGAAAAGTGGTCATTTCTTAAAAGCCTTTCGAACAGCAAAGAACTCCTTCTCGTTGATGTGCCATCTGATAACTTCGCTGTTATCAAATAGCCCACTGCAATATCTGCATGGCACGTCTGGTGTAATTTTCATGAGAACTGCAGCCCACCAATGATCACTGGCATCTGTTTATAATATCAGTTCATCCTCGTCGTTTGGTATTACAAGCTTTGGTAGTTGCCTGCAAACCTCCTTCAGCTGTTTGACAGCTTGTCTGTGATCTTCATTTCACTCAAACTTAACATCTTTTTTGAGTAGTGGACTGAACATCTTCCTGTGGTTTGCTAGATTGTTGATAAACATCCCGGCAAAATTAACAACTCCTAAAAACTCTGAAGTTGTTTTAAATCCTTGATATCATCCGGATATCCTTGTACTTTTCAACAATATGATTTTGCAGGATGATTCCGGATTCGTCGATCTCGATTCCAATGAACTCGATCTGTCTTGTAGCAATTATGCTTTCTTTTCGGAAACCCATCATTCCTTGTAACAAACGTCTGAAAAGATTTTCAGATGTTTAAGATGTTCTTTCATGTTTTTTGACGCTATGAGGATGTCGTCAATGTACACGAATATGAAGCTGAAGTAATCCTTCAAAAGATTATCCATCTTCCTTTGATATATCTGGCGAGCATTTGCTAATCCCATTGGCATGACATTTCAGATATAATGTCATTGTGGTGTGGAGATTGCTGTGAACTTTCTGCTTGCTTCCTCCATTTTAATCTGGTTGAACCCAGACTTGCAATCGAATTTAGAAAACACTTTGGCATTCTTGATGCTATTTATCAAATGTTCTCTGTTTGGGATAAAATATCCATCGAACTCCAAGATTTCGTTGATCCCTTTATAGTTGATCACCAATCTCGGCTTTCCTCGTTTAATTTCTCTCCATGATTCCTTACCAGAAATCCTGGGCTACTGTATGGAGAAATACCTGCTAAGATTAACTTAAGGTCAAGATGCTCCTTAAGTATGATCTGCATATCCTTCCGATATTCATGGTTCATGGGGATCGGCCTGTACCTAACAAACTCATTCTGTTTTCCAGTCTTCACCTTCAAAGTAGCTCTGAGCTCATTTTTGTTCCACCATGCCAGTGGATCCTCGTTGTAGTTCCTACGAATCTTCCTTTTTACATCCTCTAGAGTGATTCGCTCTTCGAGGGTAGATTCAGGTTGTGGAACTTCTTCTCGTAAAGCATTTTTCAGTAGCAACAGGGTTTCTGGAGTTACTCTTTCCTCATCATGCTCTCTGAAAGACGTGATATTAACCCAGTCAAAAGTTTGCGAATCCCTTTCACTAGGACCTTGTTGTCGGAACTGAAGAATTACCTCTCCAAATTTCCGCTGATCTTTCATCTTTGGGTGTCGAAGTTTTCCTTCATCACCACGCTTGTTGCGAAAACGAATAGGGAATTTTCTGTGAAACGCCTCCCGTAATCGTTGTACCATAATCTTATGATCACACAGAGTTGTGAAAATAAGTCGTCTCGTTTCATTCTCTTGAGTGAATGTCTTGAACGTCTGTAGGAAAATTGTTTCCTAACAGCATATCCGCACCTCTATCATGGAAATATATAGGTGGAGTTTTGACTTTGTACCATGGGGTACCGTCTGCTCCTCCGATAATGATTCCGCTCCTCGGACTCCTTCATTAAGCATAAGGATCCGTTTGGAAAAGTCTCTTCCGGCAATGGCTGGTAATTTCTCACCAACGTCTTTGGGGAAGATTTCTCGTCTGTCAGTGCATATTTCAGCTCCTGAGTCAATGTAGGCTGCAAAATATTCTGCCCGGTATTTCTCATATAACATCCCAACGGAGATGTATATTGAGAATGAACTGGTGGTCATCGAATTTGGTATCTCTTTCCGTCGACCGTGAATTCCATTCCATATTGCAATCTTTCCCAAGGTTTATGTTCCTCGATAAATTCAATCCCTAGAATAAGCTGTTCGGGGATTCGTCCGGCAATTCTTCATTTTGAGATCAATTTCACCAATTTGAAGGTTTCCTTGAAATTTGCCAACTGTAGGTTGTTGCAAATAATATAGGACATCGCAGGGGAAGATATTGTTCTTCTAAGTGATGTCAAAAATTATCTGCACTTCTCTCCAGCATTCTGGGCATTTCAGTTTTCATATTGTTTGGAATACATCAGGAACTTTCTGAATTCTGCTTGAGGCTGCCTTCTGTTTTTCCCCTGGATAGTTGATGATTAACCTATCATGTTGGAAAGACATCCTTCTTGGCTCGATCATGAGGCTCCTGCTTCTGTTCAGAACATGTTGATCTTGTATCCTCATGTCGATTTCTCCTATTGTCGGAGTATCAATGATGTCCGGTAATACTGCTTTGGCGAAGTCTTCGACGATTCTGGGGACTTCGATGAATTCCTTTCTCAAGAATACCTCGGAATGATGAGTATTCGAGTGCGTATAACATCTTGTAGGTGATTGAGTAAGGCCTGTTCCCTTATTTCATCAAATCTTCTCTTTTAAAATCTCGATGAAGAGTGAGAACTTTGTTGAAGTCTCGATCTCCTAAATTGTATGCAATCCTCGGATAGATGTTGAAGGCCATCTTTCCTGCATACAGATTTCCTGCCACTGCTCCCAAACAAGAATCTTTGAGATTTGGGATTCTCTTGTCAAAGATCGCCAGGTTGAGGGGCGAATCAATTTCTTCCTTGAATGTTGCTTTGATGATAACTCTTATGGCTCCGATATGAATCCATGAGAGTGTATAGCAACCTCTCTTTTAACCTTGTTCTTAATCTCCTGGATTTCTCTGTAGGGGATTAACTGCATCTCAATTTGTTTCCCGTGAATTCCATCGGAATCGCAAATTCACCTGTTGTTACCCTATGGATAATCTGATGCTTCCTGCTACGATCATTTGCACGGGTAGGTGTGCGTCTGAAAGTCCTCTTCGTTGGTCCTCTGCTAGAACTAGCTTGATTAGAACCTGTTGACGAGATTCTACTCCTTGTTGGTCCTGATCTTTGCCCCGATCTGTAGCTTCGGGCTTTCTGCTTTGACCATAACTTTCTAGGTCTCCATGAAGATCTACTTCTTTTTGAACCATCTCCTCGGGCATATGGATGACTTCTGTGCTTCTTCATTTTCCCCTTTGTGGGTAGTTCCCAATGATTGTAGGGATATCATTTCCCGTACAACAAAGAGGAGCCATTTTGTTGATTCCTCTGAGCTTATTGAAATTCTTTTGGTTTTGCTTGGTAGCACCACTCCGCCAGCTTCACTTTAAGAAATGACATTCTTCTGGACACCGTCTTGATTGGATGCGGTGTATACTCCTGGATAAGCATTTCTCTCCATGGGCTTGGAATTTTGGCAAAGAACATCTCTGCTGCATCCTTTTCCGCTATCTTTGACTTCCATCGATACTCTGTAAAGAGTTTGATGTGTTCGTCTACATAGCAGATGTCGTATAGTTCCAGGCTAATTAGAGCTTGTCTGTATTTCTTAGCCTTCTCTTCCTCCATTCCTTCGAAGTAGCTTACTCCAATTAAACCGATTTTGAAGAATTTTGCCATCTTGTCCACGATTTCTTTCAGGGACTCTCCGGCTAAAATTTCTTCCTTGGTTCCTGGGTCTCCCATATCCCAGACAATCTTAACTGATCCTTCCAGACTCATTTTTAGAAGTAAAATAAATCCTTCTTTGCTTAAGTCAAGTGTTCCTGCTGCTATTCTCATTGCTGAAGCCCATTCATCAATAAGAACTTCTCTGTTTTTGAAATCCAAAATATCCATGTTGAGCATAAGTTCATATGGATGGATTGGATCTAGCTGCGATTTCCCGTAGGGCGTCTGATGAATATCTGGCCTTCGGGAACGGTTTCTTGTTCCAACAAGGGATCCAAAGTTGCTGAGTGAAATCGTCCCTATGTGGCATACTTTGATCTCCTTCGGGTGGCTTGTGTGACCGAAGCTCTCTTGTGGTGGAGGTATTGTACAAGCTCTCCTGTCTTGAACTCTACAAGATTTAATCCCGCAAATGAATCAGCAAGATCATGTAGATCTTCAAGGTTGATTCTTTCCATCACTTGGGATGTAATGGCTCTCCTCGTAGGACTGCAATCATTTTTTCAGTCTCTGTCAAAGGCCTTCAGACCTCCTCTGCTTTCCCTTTTTGAAAGGGGTTCTGTTCCGTAGGACGGTGGTAACCATCCTCCGTTCCTTCTTCCTGTTGGACTTGGCCTTGACTCCAATTCCTTCACTCGGGATTGAACATCTTGAAGGTTTTCAAGAATCTCCTTCTTATGTTTAATCATAATCTCCATCTGACTATGAATCTGATGGATCTGGGCAGGGACATGGTATTGAAGGTAACCATAGCGCTGCACTATCTTCTGGATTTCTCTAAGATCTTGGGATATCTTAGAAGAATCTGGCTCGATTTCTCGAAAGGTTGGCTCACCCATCTTAATCATCCAGTCCGGACCCTGTTGGATCATTGGGGTCTGGTACAACGTCCCTCGTGTTCAGGATGATCGTCCTCCTGAAGTTCGGCTAATTGGAACTGAAGTTTGAGGTTTACTTGATAAAGCCTCTTAGCCATCCTTTCCAATTTCTTGTAATGATTTATGCCTGGTGTGCATAAACATGTTTCCTCATAATTGTTTCCACTTATGGTTGAAGCGTTGAGCTTCTGCCATATGTTTTGATTTAGTTTTTCCAATTTATGGAAATACCACCTGTAAGAATGACACTTCGAACAAACGTTTGGGTCCATATTTTTCTTGAATAGTCTCCTCCGTATAGGTTACAAATTAATATTCAAGATATTATCATAGTATTTCAAGAATAAAACCTAGGCTCTGATACCATTTTGTGCCAAGGAATCGCAAAAAATGGGGACTTGTAAAAAGACGATGTTAAATGTTGCTTTTTATAAATATAAGGATATAAAAGATAATTAAATATTATATATGGACTTCTTTGTAATTTAAACAAAAGCCTAAATGATATAATGCAATATATCAAACTATTGAGGGGTAAAAGAGTCATCATAAAACACCCAATTGATTTGAAAATTTGAAAAGTGGACTTATTTTCCACAAAATTGTTTCCAATTTGGCTTTTTATGCACAAAGATTTTTTTCTCAAACTTAAGTAGATTTTGTGTCACCAAAGTGGACTTCCATGTAATTTCCCCTATTTCAAATTTGAAATATGATTCAAAATTTAATTTCATACAATTTTCAAATAATCAATTAATAATACAATAAAAAATATCATGATTTATGAGATTTTGGTCTTAGCTGGCTGGTAAAATCTCAGATCCCCTTAAGATTGACTCAGCTTTGAGTCTGGGCAATAGCCCAAAAATTTATTTACAAAATTCACATCCTTCATATAAAAAAATGTGACGACTTATCATAATACATACAGTATTTTTTTATAAAAAAAACTAATATATAAACAAAGTTGTCTTTAATTTCATCAAGTCCCCAAGTTTCCTCTATATACTTTTTTATTATTGATGTTGCTTGATGATTCCTGATTTGAGCAAGTATGGTTCCAAAAAACCACGAACAATGTGACTTCGAAGAGCAAGTATCGAGTCGGTTGTGCTTAGTATGTGTGAATATAGTAGGCCGAACAAACTGAGCCTGAAAACCAAAAAGATTAGATGGGCACCGAGGAGATCCTTGACGTGGCCACTCTGACGATCATGTTCATACTCGGTATAACAAGTGGTATAAGAATTAAACAAGCAGAAGCATGAAAGTTCTTCATAATATGCGTAAAAGCGATATAAAGAAGCTGATATAATATTTTTGTGTGTTTTAAGAGTAATTGAGTTGTCCTTTTATGCCATATGATACTTGTATTCATAGTGATGCCATCAGCAGTTGTGGGTGTGCCAAATTCGGAGCACGATCTGTCCATAATCATGGCACAATCGGCTCAAGACGTGTCCGAGAAATCAGCACCCCTTAATGCACGTTCATTCAGCCTGTATTGACTGGCAGTTACGACCGGGTCTTCCGCTTATGTATGACCCAGCGGGTAGAGCAGACACCTCATCTGCTCGGACAATTTTTGTTCGACACGGACAAGATTTTATCCGATGTGACGCATTTTTCTATGATATCAATATTGTTTATTGTTTAAATAGTTTTATATAATAAAGCTATTATGCAAAAGCTTATATTTCTCAAATTTTTTCTTTAAAATCAATGTTGTATGAATTTGAACTCAAATCGAAACAACTCACAAACAATCGATCTTGCACCCAATATCAATATATATTAGTGTGAATTACCTATAGATACCCTCTATTTTGAACAATGACAAACAATCGATCTTGCACCCAAATATCAATATATATTAGTGTGAATTACCTAAATATACTCTCTATTTTGAACAATGACAAATTCCACACATTTTGTTCAAATAATACGTCTATATTTCATGCTATATATTTTTATGTTAAATATAGTTGAAACAGTTGTAATTTTTCTTATATATATTACAAATTATAGTTAATGATATTATAAGACAACTATCTATAGTAAGTTCATCCATTATTCAAATTATATGTCAAAAGTTATAATAAATATTTTATACAAGGGAGACATCTATAATTTTCTTATATATTAATTTAACACACTTGATGGATATATTCATATAAATTTAAATGATATATTACAAAGAGGGAGCATGCTAGATAAACTACTTGGCATCTTGGTACTACTATGTAATTACCAAAATACCCATAAATCTTTTATTAATCACAAATAATTTGCCAATATGTAAAATAACTGAAATATCCCTGAGACTTTTAATAATTTCAATTTATCCTAATATACTATATTCTTAAATGTCTGTAATATCCTTAATAATATTGTCAATTACAATATTAACATATCACATAATATTTATAATTACATATTTATATTGTAATTTTATATCATGTAATTTTTTTAAAAAAATTTATATAAAATTATATGCGCACACCACATGCAAAAAATTGTTATATAAAATACACAATTTTTATGGGTTATTAAAAAATAACCCCAAAAAAAATATTTTTAACAAAATAACCCAATTTAAAAATTGTTACCAAAGTAACCTGAGACGCCAACTCAATTGGCGTCTCCACCTACTATTTTTTTTTTTTTTTTAATGTTGGAGTTGGCGTCTCCAACAAATAAATTTTTTGTAACATATGTTGGAGGCGCCAACTGAGTTGGCGCCTCCAACATATTTGTTTTTTATTTTTGTTATTTTTTATTATTATGATTATTATTAGTATTAAAACCAACCAAAATTTAATGTAATGTTCAACGTCAATCACTATCTCAAAAACTATATTGATATACAAATATTTACTCAAATATATAATGTCTTGTAAATTGTCGGTTGAGTCCAATCATTATCTCATATTCAAAATTCAAATAATAACGTTATCATGAGTTAGAATACTCACTTTGATCATTTAAAATTTTGAATCACATTCAAATAAGTATAAAAATACTATCTTTTGATCTGAACAAAGATTAATATGTGTCCCACTTGGAGGTGTAGTTGAAGTTAGAAATGTAAATGAATCGAATCGAGCCGAATATGAATTTTTTTTAAGATTCGAATTCGGCTTGAAATAGTTATATTCGAACTCGGATTTGATTCAAAGTTCGAATAGTTTTAAAAATTTGGCGCGAGTTCGGTTCGAAAAGATTCGAGCATGTTCGTGAGCTATTTAAACAGTTTTTTTTATTATCAAATTCTAAAAAAATTTGCAGCACGGAATGGCCGACGCGGAACATTATTAAATTTTTTAAACATAAAATTTAGGGATGTCAATGAGACGGGTCTAAACTCGTACCCGTAATAATAATGTTCCGCGACCGCCATTCCGAGTCGCTCGCGAACTTTAATATTTTATTAATATAAATATATATTAAATAAATATATTTTGAACATTTCGGGTATTTATTCTCGAGCAATTGTTCAAATAGCTCGCGAACATGCTCGAATCTTTTCGAACCGAACTCGTGCCAAATTTTTAAAACTATTCGAACTTTGAATCAAACCCGAGTTCGAATATAACTATTTCAAGCCGAATTCGAATCTTAAAAAAAAATCATATTCGGCTCGATTCGATTCATTTACATTTCTAACTTCAACTACACCTCCAAGTGGGACACATATTAATCTTTGTTCAGATCAAAGATAGTATTTTTATACTTATTTGAATGTGATTCAAAATTTTAAATGATCAAAGCGAGTATTCTAACTCATGATAACGTTATTATTTGAATTTTGAATATGAGATAATGATTGGACTCAACCGACAATTTACAAGACATTATATATTTGAGTAAATATTTGTATTATCAATAATAGTTTTTGAGATAGTGATTGACGTTGAACACTACATTGAATTTTGGTTGGTTTTTAATAATAATAATAATAATAATAATAATAATAATAATAATAAATTAAAAAATAAAATAAAATATGTTGGAGGCGCCAACTCAGTTGGCGCCTCCAACATATGTTAAAAAAAATTTATTTGTTGGAGGACGCCAACTGAAGAGTTTTTGTTATTTATAGTAGGTTGAAGAGTTTTTGTTATTTATATACCTCAAACATAAAATGAGTCACGCGCGAGATAAAAACAGGGTAACCCGTTGACATAAAGAGCCAAATCGACGATATTAGTCTTTCTGCACCGAATTCTTCCGTTTTCCGATGTTTTGGAGTTGTGGTCTCTACGTTAGCGTTGGTGTATCACCGGACGTTTGGGATCCAATTTTTTATATTAATTTTTAAATTTTGGTAGCTGTGATTTTAATTCTTAGTTGTTCAAAATTTATATCCAAGTTTGATGGGGAAAAAACGAGAAAAGGTTCCTTTTGAACTTGGTGCTGAAAGCTGTTGGCTATGTTTTGGCTCTTGGTAGTTGAAAAAACTAATCTTTGTATCAATGAATATGTTGGAAAGGAAGTGAAAATATGTTACATGCGCGACGATGTAAAAGTTAGTTGTCTGAAACTCAGTTGTTCTGGGTAAAGATAGATTTCAGGACGGTGGTTCACTGATTTCTGAAGGTGTTTCGCGTTGGTCAAGAATTACAATATGTTGTTTAAGGTTGTTTTATTCCAGAAGTCGGCTTCAAGTTTTAGTGTGATGTTTTCTTTAGTGCATTACTAAAATTTTATTGCATTTTTAGTGTTGGGGCTGAACTAAATACTCAAATAGTCTAACTTTTCCTTAAGTTGACTTGCCTAGTTGTTTCTTCTGTTTAACTGCTGCTTTATGGCAGAGATTTGCTTATCTTACTTTTCTTTTTTTGGTTTTGCAACAAGATATTGCCTCTAAGGCTACCGAGGGTCCCAATTAGCTGTTTAAAGCGTTTGAATGAATGACGAAAAGGAAACTGTGAAAAGCAAATTTTTTCGAGTATATTGATTTGATCGACAATCATGTGGCGTTAAGTTGAAGTGGAGAAAAAATAATAGTTGCTGGTGTTACATTTTATTTTTTAATTTTATAGTCATGAGTCAATACAGAAAGACATAGCTTCGTTCAAGTTCAGTTTGTGATGTTTAGATTTTATTCACTATTTCATGTTTTTTTCTTTACCCATCTACAGGGTTGAGTAATTTACAGTAGAACAATGAGTCGTGCAGTAATTTAGCAGGCCTTGGAAATACCTGTTTTGAAAATGGTGGATTTTGTGGACACTGTGGAAGCTGTTGGTGTGACCTGCTTATGCTGAGTTGATGCTGCGGGTGGTTGCATCTGAGGAACTTATTTTGGGTTGATGGCAAAAGCCGGAAAGATTATATTTACTTCAATGATGTCTGCTTTGATACCAGTTACATTAAAATCAACGAGAAAATGCCCATTGCTCTGTTCATTGGAGTGAACCATCATTTTTAGCCAATGCTTCTTGGTAGTGAACTGTTGGCCGATGAAACCAAACCAACGTTTGTCTGGTTATTGAAGTCATGGGTTAAAGCAATGGGTGGGCAAGCTCCTAAAGTGGTAATCACTGATCAAGATAACCGATTGAGATCAGCTATTGAAGAAGTTTTCCCATATACACCCACTGCTTTGCACTTTGGAATATATTAGAAAGGATGACTGAAACTGTTGCTCATGCACTCAAATATTACAATAATTTGATGAAAAATTTCAATAAATGTATATTCAAGTCGTTGGCAGATGAATTTGACACGAGGCGGTGGAAGATGATCGGCAGATTTGAACGACATAACAATGAAGCGATTCTTTCACTGTATGCGGACCGTAAGATGTGGATTCCCGCTTTTTTGAGGGAATGTTTTTGGCGGGTTATCGACATCTCAACGATCAGAAAGTGTAACTCTTTCTTTGATAGATACATTCACAAAAAGATCAATCTGAAAGAGTTTGTGAGACAATATGGGCCAATGCTTCAAAGTAGGCATGAAGAGGAAGACATGGCAGACTTTGATACATGGCACAAACAGCCAGCACTCAAATCACCTTCTCCTTGGGAAAAAAACAGATGTCAACAATTTATACACATGCAATATTTAGAAAATTTCAGGTTGAAGTTCTAGGTGTGGTAGGTTGCCATCCTAAGAAGGAAAAGAAAATGGAGGCATTAGTACTTTTGAGTTGATGACCGCGAAAAAGTTGAGCATTTTATGGTGACATGGAATGAGGTAAATTCAGAGGTTTCTTGTTCATGTATGATGTTTGAAAACAAGGTTTTCTTTGTAGACATTCAATGGTTGTCCTCCAAATATGCGGTCGGTCTTACTAGTATCCCGTCGAGATACATCCTGAAAAGGTGGACAAAAGAAGCGAAAAGCAGGCAAGCAGCGCTAGAGGGAACAGAGAAAATCCAAAATAGGGTGCAGAGATACAACGATCTATACAAACGTGCAATTAATTAGGTGAAGAAGGTTCTTTATGTGAGGATACTAACAATGTTGCTTGTCGTACTTTAACTGAAGCCTTGAAGGACTGTGTGAATATTAATAACAGACATGCCGTGGAATTTAATAATAGTTCTGTTGCTCTTAGTCGTGGAGAATCAATTTGTCCATTCTACTAAAACAAATAAGAAGTCCACGAACAAAAAAAGAAAAGTTAGTAGCCTTTATGTGCTGTCAATGTGTTTGTTGGTTTGCAATCATCTTCTTTTTATAAATAAATTTACTGTGTATCTATGTTTCAGTTACAGTCAGACACGGCAGCTGTTGTTGAGGCCCAAGACAATTTGCAACAAGTGGTGAGCCATAGTGTAGCTTAATAATAATTTTTCCATGCCTTTCTTATAGCTTGCACGATGTTTATCAAAAGGTTGAAATCAGTTGGAGGTCTTTATAAGCGTGGGAGAGGAATTTAAGGGACTATGCTTTACTGATGATTTTTTTCTCTCCAGGAAAATTTAAGTTCAGATGGCATTACCCTAAATGGATTCTATGGATCCCAACAACATGTGCATGGACTTGCAAGCCTTTGTGAGGTCCCTGACCGTAATTCTGTAAAAACAATTTAGCAGTAAAAAAATGCTGGTTTCTAAATGTGATGATTGTTTGAATGAAAATGTAAAAAGAAGCATGATGTGTTATAATTGACCTTCTCTATTGATTAGTTAAATCTGATGGAGCCACCACTAGATGCGTACTATGTTGGCCAACAGACTATGCAGGGGCTGTATTTTTTATTTATTTCATCTTAAAAAGCTTGATGCCACTAAGTTTAGTCTGCGGTACTTTGGCTCTTTTTAAATGTGATGTAATCTGATGGCATCTGTTTGGGTTGCACCATAGGGACAGTTTGCATCCGGCCATGATAGTTTTTAGGAGTTCAACAAAGCATTCCTGGACTGGTATTCTAGTGATTATGTCTCAATCATACAATGTTTCTGTTAGATGCTTACTTACCTTTTTCACTCTATTTTTCTAGGGGCATCTAGAGTTTAGACAACAAAGTTTCAGTTAAAGCATGCAGGTCACTTGTAGCAACATTATGTCTCAATAATAAATCACTACATAATGGACTTTCCTCCGCAACAACTTTCCATTTTTGAACTATTATCAGGACGAACATAATTTGAGATCGTTTGCAGTTGCAAGGCAATGCTAGACATGCTTGAGCATTGCCACAATATCTCACCCTTTGCCATCAGACGGGATTTTACATTTTTGCAGGGATGCTGCGGTTGTAGTAGATGCTAGATAGATATATCAAAAGTTCGGTTGTTTTAGGATTCTGGACCGCTAGTTACTGTGTAAGACAGACACCTTAAAATGATGTTATAGATTGTTAATAAGTCATGGAAAGCGTTTTCGTTTCTCGTCTTCCTTTCTCCCATATAATTGATTGATGAATCTTGCTTTTAACCCAGTTGATAAATCACGACATGATTCAGGGGTGGTGGCAGATTTCTGAATCATGGAATTTAAGCTCCCAACATGATCGACTTAGGGTTTGTCCGCCCATGTATTTACTGAAATATTTCATACTTTTAACAGGTTCCAATTTGGCTGAGGAAGGTGCAGAATCTGGCCGAAGGGTGTTCTCAATAAAAGGTCATAGCTCCAATTTTCCTTCAAATTCCCATAGTACACTGCAGTTTTCGAGGTCAAGAGAAGCTTGACACCATTAACTCTGTTTTTGCTTTCTTCAGGCCTTTTCCGTCTTTGTTGACGGATTTATTCACACAGTGAAATTTTGTCGATTAATACGGGTTTTTTAATATAATAACCTGATTTTAAAAAAAAATGACAAATTAACCTTAAATAGGATGCCTTTACAAATTGACCAAAGACACCTTTCAAATGAAGACGCCAACTAAATTTACATATTTACCTTTAAAAGTTGAACACGCCAACTTGTTTGTATCTTTCAACCTTTATTTCTTTTTATTTTCTTTATTTTTTTAAATAAAGAACAAATAAACTTAAATAAAAAAATATACTAAAATTATGCTGATAAATTGCAAAAATCGCGTTCATATTTTTCAATTTTTTCTTAAACAATTTTTTATTATAAATTTTTGTAAAAAGATAACTATGCAAGAATTGGAGTAATGACTTGTGACGAGGATATTGATTCCGTTCATTGGTTTGAAGTGGAACCATGGACTGTGTTTCACATCATCCATTGTTAAGAGGAACGTGACGGGTAATTTATATGATGAAAAATTTAAAATTGTTCCGTGATCGCAAAATCACCGTTTCAAGGCATATGCTTGTGTGGAATTAATTGAGTTTAAAGTATTTTGTATAGCAACCATGGTTCGAAAAAATGATCACGGAACGGTCGGAACGGTAACAATAACTAACATGGTAAAGTTTCATGCTAAAACAGATATGTTTCATGGCCGTTGCGGAACGACGCGGTACGGAACATCGATTTTGCGCCTTGGAACAATGATTATGTCCCGGAACGGTCGTCGCGGAACAATTTTAAATGTTTTCAACATAAAAATTTATATAACTATATAAGTAGTTCGCCATCTTCCTTTTAACATTGATGATGTGAAACACAACACATTGCTCCACTTCAAACCAACGTATGAAATCAGTATCCCTATCACGAGACATTACTCAAACTCTTGCATATTTATCTTTTTCGAATTTCGTAATAGAAAATAGTTTAAGCAAATTATGAAAAATATGGATGCAATTTATCTGATAAGCTGATGCATGATTTTTAGTATATTATTTTTTATTTTAAGTTTGTTTATTTTCAAAATAAAAAATGTTGAAAGATACAACCAAGTTGATGTATTCAACTTTTAAAGTTTAACATGTTATTGAAGACGTCAATTAAAGTCAGTTCATAAATCCGTCATATTTAAGGTAATTTTGTCAAAAAAATTTTAATCATATTAAAAAACCCCATTTACGGGATGACTCTGCCAACTTGTCTTCATTGGGTTCTTCGATTTCTATACGTTGTATGTTTTCCGCCATTGCATATACATCAAATAATGAAATAACCTCTTAAATGTTAGGGCTGCACGAGGAAAGTTTTTTAGTATTGGGGACTGTCAACTTAAGAATTTAATAATTGTTACGAGAGTCTTAATTCTTCCCACACAACGGCCAGATCTCGGGAAGCGTTACTGCCTTGAGTAATAAAAAAAAATCGTCTTATATAATCTTTCATTTTGGGTTTTAAAACATTAGACGAGAACATTAACATTCAATGGTTGATATCTCTATAGTATAATGTACATGGGTAACGAGATATCAACTACTCAACTCAGTGTAGCCTATGTTAACACTTAGGTTGCAATCATTATCATTGACGGTTTATTTTTAGCTACCCAATATGATAGTGTTACATGTGATATTTTCATTCATTGGATGAGTATATTATGAAACACTACCTCATTGGATAGCCAAGACCAATTTGCCATTGACATCTCCCCATTTAGCATGTAATTTTCTATTTTATAGCAATTGCACCCTAAATCGTCGACTCCAAAGACTAAGCTTCACAATTTTATGCGTACAATGTCCTTATTTGGTTACATTTTTAACCACATACATGTGCCATTTGTTAACATGCATACCAACCCAATTTGACACTGATTTACCAAAGAAATAGACACCACGTTACTAGTATAATGGTTGTCTTCTCTTCCCCATTTGAGAAGTGACTCAAGTTCGAGTCTTTAAAGTTACAAAAAATTTGATAATCCCCATAAAAAAAATAGATTCCAATGAATTCACATCTATCCCATCTTCATGTCTTATTATTATTTAAATAAAATTAATTATTATATGACGATAGAATATAGTTTTTCCCATATAAGAAAGAATCTCTATGTAAAAAACATGGGTCCCAATTACATGGCGGGCCTAATGCCTTAGGTAGTGCAAGCAAAAAGCATAACGTAATTATTTTAAATTATTTTCTCACAGAAGAAGGCTAAACGTATTTTTATATTTGTATGCGTTAAAAAACCCACTTATACACACACATATAAATTGTACAATATGTGGGTATTTTAAATTCTTCAAACCTTTTAAATAAAAACTTGTCTTCTATAATATGTGGGTATTTTCGATTACTTTTCAAAAATATTTATCTGCTTTGCAGATAAAAAAAATTGATTTTAAGTGTTTTATTTCATTATTGCTTATCTAAAAATAAGTAGTTAAAAACAGAAGCTAGAGAAACATGTAATATGATTCTTTTAACTATTTGTACTTATATCACGAGAAATTTATAATAATTTGAAGTTATTAAGTTGTTTTTTATTTTAATCTCAAATATTTTTGTTTTAAAATAAATTTTTATAACTTTAAGAAAAAAAAATATGAAAGAGCTTTGAATAAGTAATTATAAACACAATTTATGTAGTATTTGTTTGTTCAAATTAAATATTGAACATATCGATTTAATAAATAATATATGTACAATTTATTTCGCAATGTTTTCATTCAATGCTTAGATAACATTGTAAAATAAAAAGAAAAATATAATCGTAAACCATCTCTAATTCCATATTTAATTTTCACATTTTACCTTTCCAAGAATTTATACCCATAATTTAATGTATTGTTATTATTACTTATTAATAGCACAAGAATATAATAATAATATAAACTTACAGACGACCTATTTCTCGTACGCTCACTCCATTTCCCAAACAAGAAGTGGAGCTTAAAAAAGAACAAAAAACGAAAAATAACCAGCAAGTGAAGCTTCAAGGACTCCATTAATTTGAGCTTTCACTTCTTGAGATGCTGTTCATGGAAGCTCTCACCATTTCTCTCCTCTTACTAATATCTTCTCCTTTCTCACTTACAGGTATCCGTTTTAAAAATTTTTTCTTCATATATTAATGCTACCAGCAGATGGGTATGTACATTATGTTTGTGAATTGGGCTGCCATTTCGACTTTTAAGATTTTTTGCGTTTTGCGGATCCATTTTCATGTAAATGGCTCAATAATAGACTTCGATTTGGCTGCATTATTCTCTTTAAGTCTTCTTCTTCTTCTTCCAACACGCATATTCTGTGAACAAATTAATTTCATCCCTTCTGATTCTGTAATGCCGCATTTACATTGGGATGCGTACCTATTTCTGGGTTTTGCCCCCGACGATTTCTCCTTCATTATTGTGAATTGTTGAGTTTTAAATATGCAGAAGGTGGAGGTTCCATCGGTGTGAACTATGGTCGGATAGCAAACAACCTCCCATCGGCAGCAAAGGTAGTGCAGCTCCTGAAATCTCAAGGTTTGGGTCGGGTCAAAGTGTACGACACAGACCCGGCAGTTCTCAAGGCATTGTCCGGGTCGGGTATCAAAGTCACCGTCAATCTCCCCAATGAGCTCCTCTCCTCCGCCGGCCGCCGCCAATCCTTCGCCTATTCGTGGGTTCTTCGCAATGTCGTCGCCTACCATCCCCTCCACCGTCATCGAAGCCATCGCCGTCGGGAATGAGGTCTTCGTCGACATTCACAACACCACTCGCTACCTAATACCCGCAATGTATAACATTCACGAAGCACTGGTGAAGCACAACCTCCATGAAGACATCAAGCTGTCGTCTCCCATTGCACTCAGCGCGCTGCAGAACTCGTACCCCTCCTCATCCGGTACGTTTCGGCCGGATTTGATTGAACCGGTGTTCAAACCCATGTTGGAGTTTTTGAGAAAAACCGGATCCAAACTAATGGTGAATGTGTATCCGTTCTTCGCCTACGAGTCCAATGCAGACGTCATCCCCTTGGATTACGCCCTCTCCCGGGAGAATCCCGGGGTTGTGGACGCTGGGAACGGCCTGCACTATTTCTCTCTCTTCGACGCTCAGATCGACGCTGTCTACGCTGCCATGTCGGCGCTTAAATACAACGACGTCGGGATTATTGTCAGCGAAACCGGGTGGCCATCCAAAGGTGACTCGAACGAGCACGGCGCTAGCATAGAAAACGCTGCCGCGTATAACGGAAACCTAGTCCGCCGAGTTCTCACCGGCGGAGGGTCCCCAATTCGACCGAAAGAAGATCTGACCGTTTACCTATTCGCCCTCTTCAACGAGAACAAGAAGCAGGGACCCAAGTCGGAGAATAACTTCGGCCTGTTCTATCCCGACGAGAGCAAGGTTTACGAGATTCCGTTCACGTCAGAAGGTGTAAGGAGCCACAAAGGCATCAGATCTCCGGGGGGAGGCGGCGAGCAGAGAGTATCGACGGCGAGTGGAGAGACGTGGTGTGTAGCTAAGGTTGATGTGGGGAAAAATACGCTGCAGGCGGGTCTAGATTACGCGTGTGGCGAAGGTGGGGCTGATTGCCATCCGATTCAGCCAGGATCCACGTGTTTCGATCCCAACACACTTGAGGCTCACGCATCGTACGCATTCAACAGCTATTATCAGAAGAAGGGACGTGGCATTGGGACTTGCTATTTTGGTGGGGCCTCCTATATTGTCACTCAACATCCCCAGTAAGTTTTTCTATTTCTTACTGTTTACATTTACTAGTGAAGCGAATAAAATTTTTTTATGGACCGGATTTTGTTATACATCAATATATATATTTTTGTATTTGTATATATATTGATATATGACAGGATACGATCAATACAAAAATTTACGAAACAAATTTATTCTTTTTTTGGGTGACATGAAATAAGTGGTGCATGTTAAGAGTTGGGGATGGCATAGTGGCTAACATGTGCTGTTCATTAATTTATGGTAAGTTAGTAGTGTAATTGAAAGGGTGGTGTCCCCACAGAAGCTGGAAAATTTGGTGCAGGCCAGCTAATTGGGATGCACGTGATTTACCCAAATTAATCATTCCATTATTCTGACATTGTTTTTGGGCCTCTTTTGTGTTTTTAACCGTTTCTGTGTTCAACATTCATATAAGTTGCTCTTACAGAAATAACATTGTTTTTTGCAAATTGATAAAAACAATATATTTGTGGATGTAGAGTATGGTAGATGTGAATTCCCTACTGGATATTGAAGAACAATGAATCTGGAAGCAAAAACGAAGAAGCCCAGTTTAGACGTTCTCAAGAATTAGTTAATGTAACATCATCAATGACATATTCTAATATATAAATATAATTTAGAGGTTCTTGTCTTGTTTTGGTATATGTCCAAAATTGGCTCATTTTCATTTCATTGTTGAATGTCCTTGGAATCTAAGTGTGAGGTACGTGCTTACGGCATCCAGTTTGCTTTGAATTGGACTTGTTATGTCAGTTGTTTTATATGCGATAGATCATAATATTGACTATTGAATTATTAGTTTTATTATAAATCCATATAACGCCACTAGTCTTTTGCCTAGTTGATATTAAGGCAGAAGGTCGAGTGATCGACTCTCTCCTCCCCTATATATAAAATAAATCACATAACATTCATGTACTTATGTCTACTGTCGATACTTTGAAATATGAGAAAGTGCATGCAGCACAAAAGTCTTCACTTTTCTTATTCTTTATGATAATGCTTATGCTTTAGTGAGATGGATAACATTGTGGGGGGAGTGGGAAAGGGTCAAAGTGGTATACTTTTACGCAGAATCTTGAAATTTTGAATCTATTCATTAGGATTCATGTTTCACTTCTTAGTCAAAATGAATGACTTTAAATACTTCATATATAGAATGCTGTGTGGGTTTGGGTAAATGATTTCTATGTAATATGGCTTCATCATTTTCCCAAAATGACGATAGTATAATTAATAATAATGAATCTATGAGAACAATTCCTACAGGAATCCAATGATGTTGCCCTTAATGTTGTCTATGATTCTATGGTATATATGGTGAATTTGATGTTTTTTTTGTAGGTTTAAATGGATTGTATGTACTTTAAATCTATATGGAGAAAATTACAAAAATCATCCTATTATTTGATTCAAATTTCACGTTGCGATCATTGTTTGGAAATTACAGTTTATATCCTTCAACTTTCATAAAGTGTAATAATTCACACCCTCTTGAATCGGTTTTGTAAGAATCCTCGCATTTAATCATTACCTTATATCCTTAAGCTTAGAGTCATTTAAGTTAATTGTTGCAAATTTTAAAAAAATAAAAAAATATTTGTTATCAAATTTATCAACTTGTTTGAGTTTGGAGAAATTGAATTTTACATCCCAAAAATTTATTTGATTATTTTTTTTAAATTTGTCATAGTTGGTTTAAGGGACTCTTTGATAAAAATATCAAACCGAGTCAACAAGATACAAAGTACTATAATTTATTAAAATTGAGGATATAAGTTGTAATTTTTCAATTAATAGTTCTAAACTGAAATTTGGACCAAACTATAAGATGATTTGTATAATTTTCCCATCTGTATTTTACATTGGTATATCTTTTTATTTTCTCAAAATATCGATTATATGTAATAGTCATATTGGTAAGTTTTAGTATTTAACAAGAATATCAAATACAGTAAATAGTGTCGGACCGTGAAATTTTATTAATTTACAGAGATATTAATTAATAGATAAATTAATATTTTATTAATTTTAAGTTTGCTTTTAAAATTCAATGAATTTATCATGAATAACCCATTCACGATTTTGAAAAAATGATTAATGATCTCGGTTATCGCAATAAAATAGATGACAATCACTTATTGGATTACCCGAAGTGAAAATGATGAATGTTCAAAGTTACAAAACTTAGAAAAAATTGTGGTTAATGTTATTAAAATCATGTCAATGATGAAACTGTTGGTGATTCAGTACCTTTAAAATCAATCACTCGTAAATTAAGCACTCATATCAATAACTCTTCAGAATTTTATGCTGCAGTTTGAGAATACGACATCGAAGTTTTTGAATGTAACGAGAAAAATAGGAGATGTAAATCACATATGTTAAATTTCGAGAAAAAAATAAACAACAATAACAATAGATTCATAATTTACTAAATTCTCCTAATTATGTTTGTAATTTTAGAGAAATATTAATTTATGATATTGGTGGGCTTATGAATTTATATAAGTGTCTTCCTAAAAATTGTTATCTTATTAATTTATCAAAATTACTAATTTTTTAACTGGCCCAAGTAGGGACCGGGAAAAAAAATTATTTTTTTAAAAAATTAATTTTTTGAATAATAATTTACAAAGATTTTACTATATTTCTAATATAATTAATATTTTTACTTGGGCACATCGGCAGACAGTGTTAGTAGCACAAATTAAGTAGAAGAAGTGGCCTTAAAATTGTTTATGAAACCCTTTTAAAAAAAAAAATTGTTTATGAAACCCTTTTTAAAAAAAAAAAATTGTTTATGAAACGAAATTGGGTATGCTACTTCCTCCTGTGCGACGTCAGAAACACTGAGCTTATCCTCCAAGTCAAAAGGTCGTCCCACCTTAGTTAATTACCCTCTCCTCCACTCCACATGGTCAAATAATTCCATTCCATAGTTTATTTCAATTATTATATATCAAAATTATATTTTAAAAAATTGAATTATAAAACATAAAAAATAACAAAAAAATTCACTATTAAATAGTTATTCTGATTAATTATACATTTTTTTAAAGATAATCCCTCTAGAATTCTTCCTTTTAATAGAAATTTTTATCTTTTACACATAAATTTATTAATATTTTTTTAAAAAAAAATTATATGCATACGATGTATGTACATGATGTATGTACAGAACTATAGTTATGTAAATCACAAGCATGCATTTTTGAAATAAGATTTTTTTAGCAACTATTACAATTAAGAATAACAATGAGGGATGAAGCTCGAACACGAGATCTCGAGTTTCCTGATAGCACTAGTATCAGATGGGCCAGATGGCTTTCAGCATACATCATATACATAGATATTATGATTGAAATAAGTGAAGATTTGACTCATTCCTACATCCTCGAAAAATAATACAACACATGCATTGCTCTCCTTGAACAATTTATTTATCAAAAATATATATTTCTAAAACAGAAAAAGAAAATCAACCTTAGATTATAATTTACTTTCTAGAACTTTGTTCTTGACGAAGACCGATATTAACTTAGCAAGCATTCTTTATTTGACCAGTAAAAACGTTGAACCAAAAACCCCAACTTTTCTTACTATTAATGATGTCCAGAAATTATATATATATATATGTATGATTTTTGTAAAAAATATAATCGTATTGGAAGAATTTTAATACTATAATTTTTTATTTTATTAGTTTTTGTTCACTTATAAAAATAAATGTATGAGAAGGAGAAATTTGGAGAAAAATGCATGCATTTTACAATATTTTTCTTAAAAATTAAATATATATCTAATATTTGTGTTTTTATTTAATTTGTTTAAATAACTTTTTGTGTTTTTAGTTATTAAACAGATGAATAGTCAATAATAACACATAATAATTTATAGGGTAAACTACGTATAGATCCCTCTAGATTTCGTAATTAAACAATTCTTCCCTCAATTTTGAACAATTATACGACCAAAACCTTTGAGTATTCCCTTTTATAAATACATCAGTCTATACTTTTTCTTTATATATAATAAATAACTCAATGAATGAATAGTTTCTCATATTCTTTTACCAATTCACATATGGCTACTAGTGAAACAATGTCTACGCCTAACGAATGGATGCAATTCTACCAAACCAACTTCTCCGACATCAACCAAATCCATCCTCCACCAACCTCCGCAAACTCAAGAAGTAGTCACTTGACCCCGAATCACGGCCGCATATCGAAGCCCCTCCAGCGTCGGGCGAGGGCCTCGCGACGAACCCCCACCACCCTTTTAAACACAGACACCGCGAACTTTCGGTCCATGGTGCAGCGATTCACAGGGTGTCCCGTCTCGCCTCTCTCCGCCAGCTCTCAGCTCCCCAGTGACCGAGAAATATTCGCGTTTGATGTTATGAATGAAGCTGACACAGCTGTGGTACCTCCGGCCACTGTATTTCACATGCAGTATTCGCACCCACCGCAACAACAGCAAATGTTCACGATAAATAAGATGCAGGGTGGCGGCGGCGAGGTTGTTTCATCCCAAGCGCCGCCGGGGTTTTCTAGTACCAAATATAATCGGGATTACAACAACTATATGATATGATCAATGAGAAGACGACGATGATATTCTTGAATACTCTTCGGTGGCATGAGGTGTAAATTAATTGATCAATAATTGTTTCCTCTTTCTTTCACATATAGGAATTTTCACTCGTGTCTAAATAAATAAAGAATAATTACATATGTCTTGAATATTTATATTAGTTAAACAATTATATATGTTTAGTTGTATGGCAACGGGGTGAGTTTGGACCCGTCCCGCTACATATAAAATCCCGGACCCGCTCCGCCTTGACCCGCGAATCAGGCGGGTTTACCCGCCTTTGTTTTTTTTTTTTAAATTTTAGCTAGAAATCAATTTTGAAACACAAAAATTGAGTTTTGTTATTGAATTTCATGTTTTTCTATAGTAAATATTTATAATAAGCATTGTAAAACTATCTTTAAGCAACCAAATATTTATTAGTTTGCTCTTATTCTTTTCAAAATGTCCAACTTCTTTAACATAAACACATGAATTTTGATATAAAATTAAATAATGATACTTTATTGTTCAATCAAAGAAGTAAAATGTATATTCAATATTAATTTTTTTTTAAAAAAATTAAATATGTATAGCGGGCTGGGTTCGGCCAATCCCAGGACTCGCCCCGCCCCGCTTCCAAACCCGGTTGAAGCGGGCCCAGATCTGGGCCGTCGAGGCGGGTTCAGTGCGGGTCTGGGTTTAGACCCGCCCCATTGCCATCCCTATGTATTACAATAACATCATTTCTAATTTGTAAAATATATGGGAAAAAATTACAACTATCTCTCATATACAACATAAAATATATTGCAGGGGATGATGTAATTTTCAAACTAGATGAGAGAATTTATTATTTATGAAAATTAGAAGGGTGCACACGAAGTTCACCCAAATAAATATTAACCCTTTCACATATATTTGTACTGTATGTTGCTATTTAATAAAGCACGATGAGCTTATAAAAGTAGTTTTGGTATATTTAATTGATATTTCAAAACTAATCGTAGAGCTAAACAAGATGAAATAAATTAAAATAGGCTATTTTATATCTTTTCATATTTTAAAAACTTTTTAGGAAATTCTCATAATTTCCTTCCTAGTTACGCTTTACATATTTTTTTAACTTCAAATTATTTTTTTAGAAGTTAATAAAAATTAAATATTAAAAATAATTTTATTTTAATAATTAAATATGTTACATATATGTGTGTGCTGTACAAGAAGGGGAAAACGTTTCGAAAATAGATTTTTCTAGGGAAAATCTTAGTTTTTGATCGTGTCTTTGTCATACATCAATGTGTATGTTTATGTTTATGTTTCAAAAATTATTATTAGCATTTAGCAGTGAATAGGAGCACTTTTTAGCTACAAATGGTCCTATTTATCTTGTTGACTCAAGACTTTTTGAAGAGAGTTAATTTATGAAAGAATCTGAATAAATAAGTAATTTATCTAAAAATATAGTTTATTAAATTTAAAAGACCAAAAACGAAAAGCATCTTCCAGCGATTTGATTTTTTTTTCATTAATTAAAATTCAACGAATCAAACCTAATGACATGTATTTAAATATTTAAGTTATAAAACACAGGTTATCCGATTAAATTTTCTTTTAGTGCGACGATAAGGGTGTTTTTTTTTTAATTTTTTAGGGGAGGGGGAAGACTTGAACACGAGACCTCTTACATTAAGAGATAGATGACAACCACTAGACTAAAACCTTGTTGTCCAATGCGACGATAAGGGTTGTGGTATAGTGATCGTCACCCTTCCTACCCTTGTAAATGGCTCGGGTTTGAGTCCGTCCCCCAAAAAAATTATGTTGTTTTTTACTTCTTTATGTACACCAGCGACAAACACCACGAAAGTAATAATAATTATATTAATTACGATTCTAAAAATATTCAACAATGATGATTAGTTAAAAAGAATATTATAAGCACTTTATTTTGCTTAAATATGCATGGCATGTTCGGGAATTTTGGTGCATCAATCCTTGATTGAGAAATATCCTATTTAGAATATTCACAATCAAGAGTTTGATATAATGTCCTTATGTACAACATCAAACCTACATGATGTTACTATATTGAATTAAGTTTGGCAATTGATTATTTTTAAATAAAATATCGGGTAAATTTCAAAATTAGTCTCATATGATATGATCAGTCCAAACATCTAGGCCTGATCAAAATGTGTCCCACAGGATATGAGTTTAATCAATAATAATATCAAACGTTTAGACCTAATCAAATTGATCCACAGAAAATTATGTTTTTTTTTTCCAAAATGGTCTCATATTTGAAATGGGCTTTGGGACCACTTTTGATTAAACATATATCTTATGGGCCAATTTTGATTAGTTTTAAACGCTGGACTACTATTGATTAAACACGTATCATACGGGGCTGATTTTGAAATTTCCCCTAAAATATCTTAATGTAAATATGTACAATTTAATCACATGTATTTCACATTTTTGGAGGCACAATATTAATTAGAGAAGTTTTTTATTTTTTATTTTTAAGCAAAATTTATTTTTTTCATGTAATTATAATTTGACCATCAATTTATTTATTTATCAAGTATACCAAATTAAGAATTTTGGTGAAACATTGAAAATATCTAAACAAGAGGACATAAAATAATTGTTATGGAATTGTTACGAGTCTAAAATTAATATTTGCATATCACATCATGATTTGGCTCCAAATATATTAAGATAGATTTAAAATTAACAATGTTTTAGATTCAATAAGATACAAATTTATATCAAATCATTGTTTCAATCTTTTCGAATTTCCAGATCTTTGTTTCTTTTATAGATGAAAAAATGTTCATTTTATGTTACATATTAGTTTCTACTAAAAAATAAAAACATTAAGTTGGTTATTAAAAAATGAATAATTATATATATATTCCTTGTAGAATATTTGTCTTACAAATTTCCTCTTTAGTTTGCACAATGATATATACATCCTTTATAGAATATATATATTATAATAACACGTCTTTAGTTAACATATAGGAAAATAATAATGATATTTGCCAAAGCTAGAAACGTTGGTGCCAAAACAAATTTTAAAACTTTCCAGTTTTACCCCTTAGCTTAAAAGCTGTAGAAAAAATGAGATGATTTATTTTAAAATTTTAAAAATAAAAACAAATAAAATAATAAGATAAATTAAATTTAAAAAATATATAATTTTTTTTCAAAATGTTTAAAGAAATTAAAAATATACTATTTTGGTTAATTCAGCATATTTTTAAAATTAAAATCGAAATCAAACTGAATTAACAGTTTTTTAAAAAAAATTAAAACCAAGTTTCCAAATTAACCGAAGTGAATTAAACTTGTACCAATTACGTGGCTGATGAATTTATATGGAAAGTTGCATATTAATAGAAATCATAATCAATTACGTTCTATATATCAATAGCATTAAATGATAATTTTCTTATTTTTAATTTGTTTCTTAATATTTTATGAACTTGTGACAATTGTAAAACTATCGTTCCATGTAACGGTTCGAGACAAACTACTATATATTTTAGTTCATAGATATAATTTTTAGAAAAAAATATGAAATGTCTGATAATTGTCATTATATTTATCGAATGTGTGAGAGAATTAATATAACAAAATATTAATTCAACTCAAGAGTAAGAAAAATAAGGAAAAGAAACTGCAATAATTCATGTCATATTCTTCTTCAAAGCCCACACAAATTTAAAAATTAAATGCATAATTTTTTTTAAAAAAAGTTCTTTTTACAAATAAAAAATGAATCTCGTTGCCATTTGCACCACTGCCTATGTTTCGCATCGATTCTTCGCGAATTTCTCCATCATCACATTTACTTTATCAATCCATTCACTTCAAATCCTATAAGAAACACAGAAAATGGGATAAAGAGATTGGCCACAAATTTTTTCGATACAAAAACATGATTTTGCATTATAAGATAAATTACAATTGATATACAAAACACAATTTACATATTATTGTTTGATCATAGTTTCCATTAAATTGTGAAATTTTCTATATAAATTGATTGAACACTTAATTGATGTATTTTGATTCTTGATTTGGAAATTTGGTCTTAATTTGTTAAAAAAATCTGTTAATTCGATTCGTTCTCGATTTAATTTTAAAAATATATTGAATAAACCAAAATAGTATCATTTTTAATTTTTTAATTTTTTTTTAAAAAAAAAAGTAAATTTTTTTTAAAAAAATTATAGTTAATTTATCTTATCCTATTATTTGTTTATATTTTTAAAATTTTAAATTAAAATATATGGTTTTTTTTATTTTTTACATATTTTATTTAAGTGGTAAAATTGGAAATTTGTAAATTGTATCTTTGGCACCAACAATTCTAATTTGGCAATATCATCACTCATAATGGGTCTATTCGTAATTCACCTTTTAACAAAAAAATTACGGTGATTAAATAAGTGGGCCGGCGCGGATGGTTCTGTGGTGGAATATTCGGTACCTTGGTTGTTAAACAGTAAGGATAGAAAAAGTCGAAAAGTAGAGTGGGCGGGAGACAGTTGGGATGGGGGAGTGCGCTGTTGGTATAGCGGCGGAGCAGATGAAGACCGCCGTTGATAACCAGAGGTCCGGCGGTTCCTGCCAGCATTCCAAAACCGGTGATCCAGTTTCCTCGTCTGATCGCCCCATTCGTATCTACGCTGATGGAATCTACGATCTTTTCCATTTTGGCCACGCTCGTTCCCTAGAACAGGCCAAAAAGCTGTACGAATTGCTTTTTTCTTCCATAACGACTACATAATTTTCTGTTTTTTGTTTGTTTGTCTTGTTTTCTGCCTTCAAAATTTGGATGCAATTATAAATCTGTTTCAGTTTATGTAAATGTACTGCTCTGTTGGTGTAGAACAGGCTTTGATCAATCACGCTTCAGTTTTTTTTCTTTCTTTTTTTTTTTTTTTTTAAATTTTAGATTCTTTAAGTTACGATTTGTTCAAGTAACTTATCAGCGTTATCAAAGTGTTGAAGTCCTAATGTGTCTTTCAACTTATAAGTGTAAAGTTTCATCAAAGTGTTTGAAGTCTAACATCTCTCTTATTGAATCTATGTAGATTCCCCAATACGTATTTGCTTGTCGGATGCTGCAACGATGAGATTACGCATAAGTTCAAGGGGAAGACTGTTATGACCGATGCTGAGCGTTATGAGTCTCTTCGCCATTGCAAGTGGGTATCCTCTCCTGACTTTCTATGAAGTTGAAGCTATACTAATGAAATTTAGTCATGATTACATCAATAATCATGTTTATGAGTGAAGTTGATTTGGGATGAGTTTTTTCTGAGGTTGGAATCAGTAAAAATGACAGCTATTATTAACAATGGATATAACTTACGACGAGCCACTTGGCTGTTTGTACTTATGGAAGTTTTGAGAAATTTACAAGGACTCAAATGTTCTGAATTAATGTCATTTGGTTTGTTATCTTTGCGATAGTTTGACTTGCCCCTTTCTTACTAGAAAATAATATGCTGATTTATCATCTGGCTACCTTTTTTCTGGCAGGTGGGTTGATGAGGTCATCCCTGATGCACCATGGGTGATAAATCAAGAATTCCTCGACAAGCACCAAATTGACTATGTGGCTCATGATTCTCTTCCGTAAGAATTCCTATAAAGAAGCATTCCATTAATAACAGATGTCTGTGGTAAATTATTTAAGGCTACTAAACTGATAGAACAGGGCCACACCCCTTTTTTTCTTCACTTGTCATTGTTCACTGTTAAGCGTAAACGTTTTGGTTGAGGAGCAATTATACTGACAGAAAAAATTACTCGACCCACAACAATAAATTTATCATTCAAAAAATTCTTGGTTCGATGGGAGGTATCTATGTCACCTGAAAAATGAAACATCGTGACACTTGGCCTTTGGTTATCTAATGAAGTTTCAACCATCAAAAGCTATGTGTCTTTGACAGAAAAAAAAAATCTGAATAATCTATTAACCTTGCCCAGCTTTGTTACTTCAGCATTAACCGGCAAAGTTTCAATATAGACTTCAATAATCAATCTTTAATTATTTTTGCTCTGTAGAACTTCACTATTAATATCTTCTCGTCATGGCTATTTCATTACATGATGGTATTACCCATTGAGCCATGCCAAAGCCACATTTATCAATATCATTGACAATTAAATGTTGATTTCCAGTTTGGTACAGAATTTAAGACCTACTGTGGTTGATACTCGTACTTATTGTAAAATTTATTTCAGATGAAAAGAATTTGATTGCTTATGCTGAAAGCTCCATGACAGTATCAAGCCAAAGATATTATATTTACACTTGCCTAGTTTATTGGTTTTTATATCAGTGATTAACTTGTTTACTATTACTGCAAAATGCATGAGAAGATGTAGTTTTACAAATTGCACTTAAAGTACATGAAACTGTGCATCTATGTGTCGTGGGATGTTCCTTTTCTTTTTCAGTTATGCCGATACAAGTGGAGCTGGAAAAGATGTTTATGAATTTGTAAGCGTTTGCTATATCTTATAATATTTTGGTGTTGTAAATTGTTTTCCTAATTTTTCCAAAGTTATAATGCATGCTAGTATGTAATTCTCTTTTCTTTTTATATCTTGTCGACACATGGATATCATAGATTATGCTGCTTTTTGGTAGGTCAAAGCTGTGGGAAAATTTAAAGAGACTAAGAGGACTGATGGAATTTCAACATCAGACATCATTATGAGGATAGTGAAAGATTATAACCAATATATTATGCGTAATTTGGATCGAGGATATTCAAGAAAGGAGCTTAATGTTAGCTACGTTAAGGCATGATGCTCCAGATATTCTTTTTCTGCTTTGTCATGCATTGATTCTGATACAACTCAATTGATCTTTAGGCCGGCATTTGATAACTAGAAAACTTATGTGGCATATTTTTATGTTGGCGGTTGATGATAAAATCCTATATCAAACATGTGCAGGAAAAACGACTAAGGGTGAATTTGAGACTGAAGAAGCTGCAAGAGAAAGTGAAGGAGCATCAAGAAATGGTGGGGGAGAAGGTACAGTTTCTATTGATGGAAATGTTGGCTTATTTGTTCCCCAATACTCGATTTAAGCCATTTGCCAGACTGAACCACAAGCACCTATTGCGTATTCTCAGTAGGTTTTTACATTTTTATCCCAAGATTATTGAAAATAAGTTTTTTTAATAAAAATAAGAAAGAGAGAGACGCTGAAAAATGGAAGATAATACACATAAAAAATGCAGCAACAAAAATATGGAGAATATAGCCAAGGACCACGGCATCTGTCTCCACCACTATAATACCCGAAGCTAACTCCCCAACTCCTACAGTCAGTTGTTAATTAAGCGTCCTCAGCCATTTCAATGCCAAGAAAAATCTAACCTTAAGCATCATAGCCACGTCCATCTTAGGGCCATTAATAGCAAATGTCCCTGTATTGCTCAAATCTTATCTCACTAGATATTGGTCGTCTTGATCCTTATCTTCTAATCACATTTGGTTTAAGCATTGAACATAACTAATCCCTGATTTGATTGTTATCAACTATCTTTTGTTTCTCCTTTATAATGCTAATCAGCACGTGTTCATTTTCAAAACTCCATCTTGTAGATACAAACTGTTGCAAGAACAGCTGGCATGCATCCCGATGTTTGGGTCGAAAACGCGGATCGCTGGGTTGCTGGATTTCTTGAAATGTTTGAGGAAGGTTGTCATAAAATGGTGGGCATCAGTCTTTGCAATTACTTGGGCTTGGCCTTCAAACTCTCTAGTTTCTAAAGGAAGATGCGTGAATTCCTTGTCTCATTCTTAACTTCTATTTCTCAGGGATTAGCCATTAGGGATCGAATTCAAGAGAGTTTAATAGGGCAACGAAGGCGTTTCTTGCCCTATGACAGCAGTGAGAGCCAGAGTGATGAGGAGGAGGCAGAGTATTACGATGATGATTAATACTATTGATAGTGATGAGAAGAAATGAAGGTGCCATTTTTTAGTACGAGTCGACTTGGCAGTTTGACTGGTGGCTGCTTCTGCGTGTGGGTTTTGTAAGGTATTGTAGAATAGCCGAGCTGTGTTATTCTGAAGCAGTAGTCTTGGGTTTTGAGACTTGAATTGTATTGAATACAAAAGAGCTTTAATCTTCGGACTTGTATAAAAGCTCGACTCTATTTCCTTCTAACACTCAGCTCGTTCAAATTTGCATACTTCTCATCAAATTTATCTTAAACAAATTAGTTTTCATGGAGTTATTTTGAGTATTTCGTCAAGTTCACTATCATTCTCAATCTAATATCTCAATACTAAGATCAAAGTTTGAGAATTTTTTTTTTTATCAATTACAATTACATCAACAAGTATAAGGCATTGTAAGATCATTACATTGAAAGTACAAGCCAATAATACAAGTAAACATGAATTAAAGTACAACACTATCAAATCAAAGTACAACCAAGTATAAGAAATAAGCCTAAACATGCACAATGGTGATCCACTTAAAAAGGGAAAATGTGATGCTAATATATGTGCACTATCCCATCAATAGATCTAATGACCCAAAATTTATTTGAGTATATGGGGTCCACATATTTGTGTGGATCACACATACCCAAATAAATTCTTAACCCTTAGATATATTGTTGGAAGAGTGTCCATATACTAGCAAGGAATAACCCTCTTAAAAAGTGAGGATCCTCCCATTGCCATTAGGCCAGGGACTCCTCGGCCAAAGTTGAGAATTTTAAGAACTAGCTATTGCCGGCGGTTCGACCGTCCGTACATGATGTAAAAATGTGAAAAATGTTTAAAATTAAATAATACTTTGACAATCAGCCTGATGTGATCCGTTATTTTACGTGTTTGGTAGAAATAAATGTGTACGAAAAATAAAAGGAATACACCAAGATTTTTTACGTGGAAAACCCTCAAATTGAGAGAAAAACCACGGGACCCAGTCCAGTATAAAGTTCCACTATAAATATTACTGATTTACAAGAGGATCTGGACACAAGAAAGTTATTCAATGACTTACACAACTAACGTTGTAGAAATTATAAAAAAGACCGAACAGACTCAAGCTTGCTCTCCTTGGAGTCTTTTGCCCAGAAAAATTCCAACCCTTTTATGAAGTTATTTGAGGGTATTTATAGGACTGCCCTTAGTAATTAACTCGCGGAAAACCAGCCATATGATGTCCTTTGATCGTGGCTTGATGGGAGCCAAGCGTGTCCGAGAAATCCGCTCCATTAAAGCACGTTCCATCTCCGCCGGTTAATCAGTTTTAGTTATGACCGGGTCTTCCGCTACTCTTTGACCAAAATCCCGAGGAGGGCAAAGGATGCTCGAGAATATGCTGATCAGTATCCTGGGTTCGACAAGCATCTCTTCGGTATAGCTTCTGCTCGGCAATTTTAGGGTTTGTGTCTTCATAAATGGATTTTACCCGAGAAATCAATATGTCATATGACATCACCTCACCCCCCCCAAAGTAAAGCAAGATGAGAGTAGTGAAATCTTGGTTTATTGTCTTCGGGTAAAATCCTGACATGCTCGGGATATTTTAACCGCCTAATTCTCCCGCCTGAAAATTTCAAAAATCTCGCGACGTTTCGTTTCCCAAAGCACATCTATAACCGTTCATGGGTTTTTATTTGAACGGTGCTGATTTAACGACTGTTCCAGTGGCACCCCACTATAAATACTCGTTCATTTTGCGGATTTAACTTACTTTACTGCAGTTTGCTTCCGAGCTAGCATTTCAGACGTCCGACCAATCTTTTCATCCATACTTATTTTCTTTCCATTCATCGAGTATGTCTTCTTCTGACGATATTTCGAAGACTATAGATATGTTCGAGGAAGAGGGTATCCTGGGTCCCTCTCCTCGACACTCTTCTGCCTCTGATAGTGAGGAGACTTCCAGCTCGTCGACAACCCCTGATGCTCGTGGAGAAGAGCTTCAGGCTGCGACAGAGCAGGATCTGATAAAAGCCCGCGTTCCTTGGTTTGAGATATTTGAATCAGGGATTAAATCGCAACGGCACATATCCAGTATCCAAACTAAATGGGGGATTTCAGAGGGGACATCTATTATTGTTCCCCCTCCCGGATCTCGCCCCCACCTGCCTCCCATGGGTTATTTTCCCTTCTACTTAGACCAACTTCGAGGGGGACTTCGCTTTCCTATCCCTTCTTTCTTTGTAGATGTTGCCTCCTACTTTGCCATTTCTCTAAGTCAGTTGTTCCCCAACAGTTACCGATTGTTAGCGGGTTTCTACATAGTCCTATCCTTTCTTGGCTTTTCCCCGACCCCCGAACTCTTTCATTGCTTCTTTCAATTAAACCGAAAAGAGATCGGACTTTTTTATTTTTCTTCCCGAACAGGGATGGGTTTTCTTAAAAATTACCCCTCTTCCATAAAAAATTGGAAAAGATTTTTCTTTTTTGCTCGCCCACTCCAACCTTGGGACTGTCCCATGGAGTGGAAAGAAAACTTACCGAAGGGCAAGTCAATCAAGGGGCTACTTGAGGGAGAAACATATCTATCGGTTCGTCGTAAGCTTGGCGATCAGTGTTTTAACCTTGGGGAGCTGATTGACGACGGACTGCTGTACTTGTTCCAGCTTAGTCCTAAGGGTGTTTCCCTAAAAATGCCCCTCGGTGAGTATTTACCGAGCATCTTGCTTTGTTTGCATATTTTGTAATAACATGCTTGAATAATTGCTATGATGTTTCTCTCTTGCAGAAAACAAGATGCTGAAAGCCAAGATTGCTGCTAGCCTGAAGAAAATTGCCGCACCAGAGAAGGCTACCAAACCGACCACTGAAACAAATCCTCCCCCTTCTATTACACATGCTCCCCCCGAAGAGGTGATTGAAATACCGGAGACGGAGGCCTTGATTCCTCGATCACTGAAGAGGGCGGCCCCCGAGGGCCCAGGTTCTTCATCTAAACTTCCTCCTGCCAAGAAAACTCCCCCCCGAATCTCCCTTACCCACCGAGCTAATCCGTCTCTTCAAACTCGGGCTACTTCTCAACCTGCTCCTGGTGGTTCTAGCTCTTCTCGCCCAACCTCCAGATACCACATACCTGATTGGATTTATCCCCCCAACGTCCCGATTCTGAAAAAACCGGACCCCAAAATTTCCCATTCTATTATTTGCAATTGGGCCAATTCTCCCGACCGCAAATACCTGGGAGGATTGGCCTTCAGCAATTTGATAAATGACTTTTCCACCTCCCTCACTCAGGTACCTTATATCTATTTCCATCTGATAAACGTTTCGGTCTTCGGTATATTAACTTCGTTTATTTGCTCGCAGACCAATCTGATGGCTGGTGAGATTATGACTCGCTTCCAATCCATGCGATCCTCAGATGGGGAGAATCAGAAACATCTTAAACAGCTAGAAGGTATTGGTGAGGAGATGAAGAAATCCATAAAGTTATTGGAAGAGCGATACTCTGCTGCTGTTGTTACTCGAGATAAGGCAGTGGCAGCTCTCGAGGAAGCGCATGGTAAATTAGCCGACTTTGAGGAGGCTAACACCACTTTATCCGGGCAATTCAGGTCCGTGACTGAAGAGAATAAATCCCTCTTAGAACAACTTTCACAAGAGAGATCACTGCGAGCTGAAGAGAACAAAGCCCTTTCTGAACAACTTGATCAGGAGAAACTATCTCGGGCTACTCAGATCGAGGAATCCTGGCTCATCAAAAAGGAAGAGTTTATGAAGTCTGAGGAGTATGGTGATATTCTGGGCGAACGCGCTGCTAAGTTCCTTAACTATGGCTTTGAAGCGTCTGTTCGTCAATTTAAAGCCGCTGGCTATCCTCCTGAAGGAACTTCAACAGATTTTATAAATGTTGATGAGGCCCTGAATACCGTTCCAGATGAATTCCTCCAGTTGTAAATTTAGGAATGTACTCTTTTTGTTTTAAAGTTGTAATCTTTGGACTATGATATTATGAGTTTCCCTGTCTTCTTACACTCTTGTGCAAACTAGTCTCTCCAACAAGCAAACTTTTTAGAACACACCTCAAAGTAATGAATATAACAGAACTCGGGGAAAAGACATCCCGAGCCAACGATTAAACCGAACATAAGCTCGCAAACCCGAGCACAATAACATGGTAATTTCAAGTTAAACGTTGACCCAACATCTCGATCCAACGATTAAACCGAACATAAGCTCGCAAAACCGAGCACAATAACATGGTAATTTCAAGTTAAACGTTGACCAAACATCTCGATCCAACGATAAACCCGAACACTGCTCGATACCCCGAGCACAATCATTTGGTGTTTTCAAGTTTAAACGTTGACCAAACATCCCGATCCAACGAGTAAACGATGGTATTTTCAAGTTTAAACGTTGACCAAACATCCCGATCCAACGAGTAAACGATGGTATTTTCAAGTTTAAACGTTGACCAAACATCCCGATCCAACGAGTAAACGATGGTATTTTCAAGTTTAAACGTTGACCAAACATCCCGATCCAACGATAAACAATGGTATTTTCAAGTTTAAACGTTGACCAAACATCCCGATCCAACGATAAACCCGAACACTGCTCGCTACCCCGAGCACAATCACTTAGTCCCATTTTAGGTTCAAATACAGACCAAACTTCCCGATCCTGTATTTAACCTGCCAACAATGGACTATAACAACATAAGCTCGCTACCCCGAGCACAATCACTTAGTCCCATTTTAGGTTCAAATACAGACCAAACTTCCCGATCCTGTATTTAACCTGCCAACAATGGACTATAACAACATAAGCTCGCTACCCCGAGCACAATCACTTGGTGTTTTCAAGTTTAAACGTTGACCAAACATCCCGATCCAACGAGTAAACGATGGTATTTTCAAGTTTAAACGTTGACCAAACATCCCGATCCAACGAGTAAACGATGGTATTTTCAAGTTTAAACGTTGACCAAACATCCCGATCCAACGATAAACGATGGTATTTTCAAGTTTAAACGTTGACCAAACATCCCGATCCAACGAGTAAACGATGGTATTTTCAAGTTTAAACGTTGACCAAACATCCCGATCCAACGATAAACCCGAACACTGCTCGCTACCCCGAGCACAATCACTTAGTCCCATTTTAGGTTCAAATACAGACCAAACTTCCCGATCCTGTATTTAACCTGCCAACAATGGACTATAACAACATAAGCTCGCTACCCCGAGCACAATCACTTAGTCCCATTTTAGGTTCAAATACAGACCAAACTTCCCGATCCTGTATTTAACCTGCCAACAATGGACTATAACAACATAAGCTCGCTACCCCGAGCACAATCACTTGGTGTTTTCAGGTTTAAACGTTGACCAAACATCCCGATCCAACGAGTAAACGATGGTATTTTCAAGTTTAAACGTTGACCAAACATCCCGATCCAACGAGTAAACGATGGTATTTTCAAGTTTAAACGTTGACCAAACATCCCGATCCAACGAGTAAACGATGGTATTTTCAAGTTTAAACGTTGACCAAACATCCCGATCCAACGAGTAAACGATGGTATTTTCAAGTTTAAACGTTGACCAAACATCCCGATCCAACGATAAACCCGAACACTGCTCGCTACCCCGAGCACAATCACTTAGTCCCATTTTAGGTTCAAATACAGACCAAACTTCCCGATCCTGTATTTAACCTGCCAACAATGGACTATAACAACATAAGCTCGCTACCCCGAGCACAATCACTTAGTCCCATTTTAGGTTCAAATACAGACCAAACTTCCCGATCCTGTATTTAACCTGCCAACAATGGACTATAACAACATAAGCTCGCTACCCCGAGCACAATCACTTGGTGTTTTCAAGTTTAAACGTTGACCAAACATCCCGATCCAACGAGTAAACGATGGTATTTTCAAGTTTAAACGTTGACCAAACATCCCGATCCAACGAGTAAACGATGGTATTTTCAAGTTTAAACGTTGACCAAACATCCCGATCCAACGATAAACGATGGTATTTTCAAGTTTAAACGTTGACCAAACATCCCGATCCAACGAGTAAACGATGGTATTTTCAAGTTTAAACGTTGACCAAACATCCCGATCCAACGATAAACCCGAACACTGCTCGCTACCCCGAGCACAATCACTTAGTCCCATTTTAGGTTCAAATACAGACCAAACTTCCCGATCCTGTATTTAACCTGCCAACAATGGACTATAACAACATAAGCTCGCTACCCCGAGCACAATCACTTAGTCCCATTTTAGGTTCAAATACAGACCAAACTTCCCGATCCTGTATTTAACCTGCCAACAATGGACTATAACAACATAAGCTCGCTACCCCGAGCACAATCACTTGGTGTTTTCAGGTTTAAACGTTGACCAAACATCCCGATCCAACGAGTAAACGATGGTATTTTCAAGTTTAAACGTTGACCAAACATCCCGATCCAACGAGTAAACGATGGTATTTTCAAGTTTAAACGTTGACCAAACATCCCGATCCAACGATAAACGATGGTATTTTCAAGTTTAAACGTTGACCAAACATCCCGATCCAACGAGTAAACGATGGTATTTTCAAGTTTAAACGTTGACCAAACATCCCGATCCAACGAGTAAACGATGGTATTTTCAAGTTTAAACGTTGACCAAACATCCCGATCCAACGATAAACGATGGTATTTTCAAGTTTAAACGTTGACCAAACATCCCGATCCAACGAGTAAACGATGGTATTTTCAAGTTTAAACGTTGACCAAACATCCCGATCCAACGATAAACCCGAACACTGCTCGCTACCCCGAGCACAATCACTTAGTCCCATTTTAGGTTCAAATACAGACCAAACTTCCCGATCCTGTATTTAACCTGCCAACAATGGACTATAACAACATAAGCTCGCTACCCCGAGCACAATCACTTAGTCCCATTTTAGGTTCAAATACAGACCAAACTTCCCGATCCTGTATTTAACCTGCCAACAATGGACTATAACAACATAAGCTCGCTACCCCGAGCACAATCACTTGGTGTTTTCAGGTTTAAACGTTGACCAAACATCCCGATCCAACGAGTAAACGATGGTATTTTCAAGTTTAAACGTTGACCAAACATCCCGATCCAACGAGTAAACGATGGTATTTTCAAGTTTAAACGTTGACCAAACATCCCGATCCAACGAGTAAACGATGGTATTTTCAAGTTTAAACGTTGACCAAACATCCCGATCCAACGAGTAAACGATGGTATTTTCAAGTTTAAACGTTGACCAAACATCCCGATCCAACGATAAACCCGAACACTGCTCGCTACCCCGAGCACAATCACTTAGTCCCATTTTAGGTTCAAATACAGACCAAACTTCCCGATCCTGTATTTAACCTGCCAACAATGGACTATAACAACATAAGCTCGCTACCCCGAGCACAATCACTTAGTCCCATTTTAGGTTCAAATACAGACCAAACTTCCCGATCCTGTATTTAACCTGCCAACAATGGACTATAACAACATAAGCTCGCTACCCCGAGCACAATCACTTGGTGTTTTCAAGTTTAAACGTTGACCAAACATCCCGATCCAACGAGTAAACGATGGTATTTTCAAGTTTAAACGTTGACCAAACATCCCGATCCAACGAGTAAACGATGGTATTTTCAAGTTTAAACGTTGACCAAACATCCCGATCCAACGATAAACGATGGTATTTTCAAGTTTAAACGTTGACCAAACATCCCGATCCAACGAGTAAACGATGGTATTTTCAAGTTTAAACGTTGACCAAACATCCCGATCCAACGATAAACCCGAACACTGCTCGCTACCCCGAGCACAATCACTTAGTCCCATTTTAGGTTCAAATACAGACCAAACTTCCCGATCCTGTATTTAACCTGCCAACAATGGACTATAACAACATAAGCTCGCTACCCCGAGCACAATCACTTAGTCCCATTTTAGGTTCAAATACAGACCAAACTTCCCGATCCTGTATTTAACCTGCCAACAATGGACTATAACAACATAAGCTCGCTACCCCGAGCACAATCACTTGGTGTTTTCAGGTTTAAACGTTGACCAAACATCCCGATCCAACGAGTAAACGATGGTATTTTCAAGTTTAAACGTTGACCAAACATCCCGATCCAACGAGTAAACGATGGTATTTTCAAGTTTAAACGTTGACCAAACATCCCGATCCAACGATAAACGATGGTATTTTCAAGTTTAAACGTTGACCAAACATCCCGATCCAACGAGTAAACGATGGTATTTTCAAGTTTAAACGTTGACCAAACATCCCGATCCAACGATAAACCCGAACACTGCTCGCTACCCCGAGCACAATCACTTAGTCCCATTTTAGGTTCAAATACAGACCAAACTTCCCGATCCTGTATTTAACCTGCCAACAATGGACTATAACAACATAAGCTCGCTACCCCGAGCACAATCACTTAGTCCCATTTTAGGTTCAAATACAGACCAAACTTCCCGATCCTGTATTTAACCTGCCAACAATGGACTATAACAACATAAGCTCGCTACCTCGAGCACAATCACTTGGTGTTTTCAGGTTTAAACGTTGACCAAACATCCCGATCCAACAAGTAAACGATGGTATTTTCAAGTTTAAACGTTGACCAAACATCCCGATCCAACGAGTAAACGATGGTATTTTCAAGTTTAAACGTTGACCAAACATCCCGATCCAACGAGTAAACGATGGTATTTTCAAGTTTAAACGTTGACCAAACATCCCGATCCAACGAGTAAACGATGGTATTTTCAAGTTTAAACGTTGACCAAACATCCCGATCCAACGATAAACCCGAACACTGCTCGCTACCCCGAGCACAATCACTTAGTCCCATTTTAGGTTCAAATACAGACCAAACTTCCCGATCCTGTATTTAACCTGCCAACAATGGACTATAACAACATAAGCTCGCTACCCCGAGCACAATCACTTAGTCCCATTTTAGGTTCAAATACAGACCAAACTTCCCGATCCTGTATTTAACCTGCCAACAATGGACTATAACAACATAAGCTCGCTACCCCGAGCACAATCACTTGGTGTTTTCAAGTTTAAACGTTGACCAAACATCCCGATCCAACGAGTAAACGATGGTATTTTCAAGTTTAAACGTTGACCAAACATCCCGATCCAACGAGTAAACGATGGTATTTTCAAGTTTAAACGTTGACCAAACATCCCGATCCAACGATAAACGATGGTATTTTCAAGTTTAAACGTTGACCAAACATCCCGATCCAACGAGTAAACGATGGTATTTTCAAGTTTAAACGTTGACCAAACATCCCGATCCAACGATAAACCCGAACACTGCTCGCTACCCCGAGCACAATCACTTAGTCCCATTTTAGGTTCAAATACAGACCAAACTTCCCGATCCTGTATTTAACCTGCCAACAATGGACTATAACAACATAAGCTCGCTACCCCGAGCACAATCACTTAGTCCCATTTTAGGTTCAAATACAGACCAAACTTCCCGATCCTGTATTTAACCTGCCAACAATGGACTATAACAACATAAGCTCGCTACCCCGAGCACAATCACTTGGTGTTTTCAGGTTTAAACGTTGACCAAACATCCCGATCCAACGAGTAAACGATGGTATTTTCAAGTTTAAACGTTGACCAAACATCCCGATCCAACGAGGTAAACGATGGTATTTTCAAGTTTAAACGTTGACCAAACATCCCGATCCAACGATAAACCCGAACACTGCTCGCTACCCCGAGCACAATCACTTAGTCCCATTTTAGGTTCAAATACAGACCAAACTTCCCGATCCTGTATTTAACCTGCCAACAATGGACTATAACAACATAAGCTCGCTACCCCGAGCACAATCACTTAGTCCCATTTCAGGTTCAAATACAGACCAAACTTCCCGATCCTGTATTTAACCTGCCAACAATGGACTATAACAACATAAGCTCGCTACCCCGAGCACAATCACTTGGTGTTTTCAAGTTTAAACGTTGACCAAACATCCCGATCCAACGAGTAAACGATGGTATTTTCAAGTTTAAACGTTGACCAAACATCCCGATCCAACGAGTAAACGATGGTATTTTCAAGTTTAAACGTTGACCAAACATCCCGATCCAACGATTAACCCGAACATTGATCGATAACAGGAAATTTATTTATTTCAGAAATACATATGGGAATAGTAACGATAATTGAAAGATTACACAAAGTACTTTCTTAAATTATGAATGTTCCAAGGTCTCACCAGTTCCCGACCTTCGCGATCTTCCAGCCTGTAGGCTCCTCTTCCAATCACCCCTTTTATCTTATAAGGACCCTCCCATTTGGGGGCTAACTTCTTTACCTCCCCCGCGGGATTTACTCTTCGCAGCACCAGATCTCCCACTTGAAAAGCCCTCGGGCGAACCCTCCGATTGTAAGCATTGGTCACCCTTACCTTATACAATTCTACTTTAGCCAAGGCCTTCTCTCTCAATTCCATAACCCCGTCTAACTCTAACTTCCTTTTTTCTTCATTCTGGTCGGGATCATAGCTCTGTACTCGAAGAGATTCAACTCCAATTTCTACTGGAATGAGGGCCTCAGATCCATATACTAAGCTATATGGAGTCTCTCCTGTAGATACCCGAGGAGTCGTTCTATAGGCCCATAAGACCCCGGGTAATTCGTTTACCCACTCCCCTCGAGCCCCTTCTAGTCTTGTTTTGATCCCGTGCAATAAAATTCGATTAATCACTTCCGCCTGCCCATTTGCTTGAGGATAAGCGACTGAAGTGAAGACTTGTTTAATTTTCATATCTTTGCACCATTCTTGTATTCTTCCTCCCTGGAATTGTCTTCCGTTATCGGAAATTATTCTTCGAGGTATTCCGAAGCGGCATACTACATTTCTCCATAAAAATCTGATGACTTCCTCCTCAGTTATTTTAGCCAATGGTTCGGCTTCTACCCACTTAGTGAAGTACTCGACGGCTACCAGGAGAAATTTTCTCTGCCCTGTAGCAGGAGGAAATGGCCCAACAATATCCATTCCCCATTGGTCAAAGGGGCAGGAAATGATGCTACTATTAAGAATTTCCGCAGGTACATGGGATAAATTTGCGTGCCTTTGGCAATTAATGCATTTCTTCACAACTTCTTCAGCATCTTCCCTCATCGTCGGCCAATAATACCCAGCTCGAATAGATTTCTGATATAACATGTTAGTTCCTATATGATTCCCGCAACATCCTTCATGAATCTCTTTTAATAAATGCTCCCCTTCTTCCTTCGAGGCACATTGTAAGAAAGGAATTGAGAATCCTTTTTTGAACAACTTGCCTTCTATCAACACAAATCGGTTCCCCATTCTTTTAACCTTAGCAGCTTCCTTTGGGTCAGAAGGCATAACCTTTGTTTTCAAGAAATTAATAAGATGCTCTCGCCAATCGGATATAATATATGGCTCCATACTCAGGATGCTATTGACGGATATATGAGAAATTAAGAGCTCTTGCACGAGCACATTCCTGTTCTTCCATTGGTGTACTGAACTAGCCAGCTTTGCTAATTCATCAGCACGGGTATTCTCCTCCCTTGGTATCTGCATCAATTCCACTTCTTGAAATTGAGCTATCATCGCCCGTACCTTTTCTACATACTTCCGAAGTTTTTCTTCTTTCACCTTATATATCCCCTTCACTTGATGAACGACTAGCATCGAGTCCATAAAAGCTTTTATCTTCATGGCTCCAGCGTCCAATGCTATTTGGAGACCTGAAATGATAGCTTCAAATTCAGCTTCATTGTTTGAGGATAAGAATCCAAACTGGACGGCAACCCTGACTTCCTCCCCTTCAGGACTAATGAGTATGACACCTGCTCCACTTCCCAATCGAGTAGATGATCCATCCACAAACAAACTCCACTCTTTTTCTTCCGAGGTATGGGTGACTTCTACAAGAAAATCTGACAGAGCTTGTGCTTTAATTGTAGTTCGGGGTTGATAAGTGACCTCAAACTCGCTCAGCTCTGTGGCCCATTTTACCATCCTCCCTGATATTTCGGATTTGGATAAAAGCCTACCCAAAGGAGTGTTTGTTACTACCACGATAGGGTGAGACAGGAAGTATGGCCTAAGTCTTCTCGCTGTGGTGACCAGAGCTAAGGCCAACTTTTCAATTTCCGGGTATCGCTGCTCGGCTCCTTGCAGGGCTCGGCTGACATAATATACAGGCTGTTGTTGTCCTGATTTTTCTCTGATTAGCACGGAACTAATGACTTCTTCTGCCACCGATAAATACACGAGAAGTGTTTCTTTGGGCTCAGGCTTATTTATTAATGGTAGCTGAGCCAAATAATCCTTCAAATCCTCGAAGGCCTTTTGGCACTGGTCATTCCACTCGAACTTGACTCCCTGCCTTAATGCTTTGAAGAAAGGCAAGCTTCTATCGGCTGATCGGGATATAAATCGGCTCAATGCCGCTATTCTTCCTGCCAATCTCTGCACTTCATTCAATGTCCTCGGAGGATTCATTTCTCGTATGGCTTGGATTTTCTCCGGGTTAGCTTCAACACCTCTTTCTGTAACCATGTATCCTAGAAATTTGCCCCTACGAATACCGAAAGTACATTTTGCGGGATTCAATTTCATGCCAAATTTTCGTAAAGTGTTGAAAACTTCTTCCATATCTTTGACCAAGTCCTTGGCTTTTCGGCTTTTGATCAGGACATCATCCACATACACTTCCACGTTCCGACCAATTTGTTCTTTGAACATTTTATCCATCAACCTTTGATAGGTAGCCCCAGCATTTTTCAATCCAAAAGGCATTACCACATAACAAAAAGTTCCCCCTGCTGTTACAAAACTTACTTTTGATTGATCTTCCTGTGCCAAAGGGATCTGATGATATCCCTGATAGGCATCCATGAGACACAACAGCTCGTGTCCAGCAGTAGAATCTACAAGCTGATCGATCCTGGGCAAGGGATAACAATCCTTGGGACATGCCTTATTCACATCCCTGAAATCCACACACATTCTCCATTTATCACCAGCTTTAGGTACCAACACTACATTCGACAGCCATGTAGGGAAGCCGATCTCACGAATGTGGCCTGCTTTTAACAACTCTTCCACCTGCTTGGCAATGACAGCGTCTTTTTCTGGTCCAAAATGCCTTCTCTTTTGCCTTATTACTCGAACATTAGGGTCTACATTGAGGCGGTGTTCGGCAATCTCAGGCTTAACTCCCTTTAAATCAGATGTGCTCCATGCAAATACATCCACATGCTGATTCAAACAATTAATCACTTTTTCTCGTAATTCTGGATCAAGCTGGGATCCTACCCTAGTAACTCGAGTAGGGTGACCCAGTTCGATGTTGAGGAACTCCTCTTCGGGTGTTATTCGTTCTTCCTCGCCCCGTTTCCTCTTTTCATTTCCCCTTCGTTCTTTTCCTTCGTTATTCTGCTCTTTTTCTTGCTTTAACTCTTGCACATAACACTTCCGAGACGAGCTTTGATCACCCCTTACTTGCCCCACCTCCTCGCCTACTGGAAATTTCATGATTAAATGATAGGTGGAGGCAACGGCTTCAAAAGCAGCTAGGGCTGGTCTCCCCCAATATTATATTATAAGAAGATGGTGCATCCACAATGAGGAAATTTATCATCTTTGTTTTGATCCTTGATGCTTCACCAATTGTAACTGGCAGAGACACTTGCCCTATCGGGCTTATGACTTCCCCTGCAAACCCGTGCAAGGACGTATTCACTTTCGATATAGGTAAGCTTCCTAAGTTCATTTGGCTTAACGTACCAAGAAAAAGTACATCCGCCGAGCTTCCTGTGTCCACGAAAATCCTCTGCACATTATAATTAGCCACTGTGGCAGAGATAACCAATGCATCATCATGAGGAAAATGAACTCCTTGCAGATCTGCGGGCCCAAAAGATATAGACGGACCCTCATGTGCTTGATTGGGGTCAACAGATAGCACTTGAAGCCTCCGGGCGTGATTCCTTCTTGCTCTGTTCGAACCTCCTCCCGACGTTCCTCCAGCTATCATGTGTATAGTTCCCCGATTAGGAATATTGTTCAAGGTTTCCTCTTCTCCCTCTACTCTTTCTCCTCGAGCTGACCAAGGGACTGGCTGCGGTGCTCCTCTTCCAGGATTTATATTGATTCTAGGAGTGAAATTATTGTCTTTGAACTCCTCGTTAAACCCTCGCCCTCCACCAGACTCGTTAGATCTTCCACCTCGAAACCCCCCTCCTCGATATCCTCTTCCTCGGAAGGACCCTCCTCGGATCATTGTTCCTCGGAAAGGTCCCCCCCTATGAGGTCCACCGCGTCCTCTCTTCGGCATACTCTGATTCATTGCTACTTCCCGATGGGGTCTCATCGGTAGAAATTGGTCAAAACTTCTCTTGACTGGCTCCACCGGTTTATTCTTTCTGTTTACCTCTTCCCCAGTTTTGCCATCTCTTCTTTGCTTCATCCTCTGGGCTTCTTCCAGGTTAATGTATTTAGAAGCTCTTCCCAACAATTCATCATAATCAGAAGGTGGCTTTTTTGCCAAAGATCGAAATAAGTCTCCTTCTTTTAATCCTTGAGTGAACGCGCTGATTAGTATTTCCGAGGTGACATGCGGAATGTCAAGACATGCATGACTAAATCTTTTCAGAAAATCTCGAAGAGATTCCTTCTCCGCTTGCTTAATCCCGAATAGACTAAGAGCTGTTCTTTTGCAACTCCGGCTGCTTGCAAACTGGTGCAAAAATAGAGAACTAAACTTCGGGAAGGAGTCTATGATTCTTGCTGTCAACTGATTAAACCATGCTTGTGCTGCTCCCGATAATGTGGTCAGGAAAACCCGACATTTCACTCCATCCGTAAGTTGATGAAGAAGCGAAGCGTTTTCAAATCGAGACAGATATTCTTCGGGATCTGTACCACCATCGTAATTTCCCACATTTAAAGCCCTGAAATTTGGGGGCAAATGATCATCAACCACATGGGAGGCAAATGGAGTACTCCTCTGCGGAGGATACAGACGTCCTTCCATCCTATTACGCATCTGCTGCAGCTCATTTTTCAGCTCTTCCATTTGGCGATTTAAAGCTTTGTCAGCTTCTTCGTTCAAATGATTAGAAACAGGTCTAACTTCCTTAGGCTCTTTTTCAGGTTCTCTTTCAGGCTCTCTTTCAGGTTCTTGCCGAGAAGCCAATTCTTCCCCCTCTTCGTCTTGTACATTTTCTTGTTCCTGGGGGGGGGCCATAAATTGCTTCATAATCTCTCCCACAGTTTTGGTTATCATTTCCGTCAAATGCTCCATGGGAATTCCCCCAACAGGAAATGACTGAGGAACATGTTGAGATGATCCTACATCTTCTGGCCCTTCTCCGGGTTCAGTGAACATGTATGGGTGAGAATTGGATCCGTTTCCCCTGGAAGCTTGCCCCCTGCCTTTACCTCTGGCCATCTCGCCCTTTGATTTATTTTTTGTTTAGAAAATTCGTCCTACTTCAACGCCTTAGATCAAATTTTCCCACAGACGGCGCCAATGATGTGATCCGTTATTTTACGTGTTTGGTAGAAATAAATGTGTACGAAAAATAAAAGGAATACACCAAGATTTTTTACGTGGAAAACCCTCAAATTGAGAGAAAAACCACGGGACCCAGTCCAGTATAAAGTTCCACTATAAATATTACTGATTTACAAGAGGATCTGGACACAAGAAAGTTATTCAATGACTTACACAACTAACGTTGTAGAAATTATAAAAAAGACCGAACAGACTCAAGCTTGCTCTCCTTGGAGTCTTTTGCCCAGAAAAATTCCAACCCTTTTATGAAGTTATTTGAGGGTATTTATAGGACTGCCCTTAGTAATTAACTCGCGGAAAACCAGCCATATGATGTCCTTTGATCGTGGCTTGATGGGAGCCAAGCGTGTCCGAGAAATCCGCTCCATTAAAGCACGTTCCATCTCCGCCGGTTAATCAGTTTTAGTTATGACCGGGTCTTCCGCTACTCTTTGACCAAAATCCCGAGGAGGGCAAAGGATGCTCGAGAATATGCTGATCAGTATCCTGGGTTCGACAAGCATCTCTTCGGTATAGCTTCTGCTCGGCAATTTTAGGGTTTGTGTCTTCATAAATGGATTTTACCCGAGAAATCAATATGTCATATGACATCACAGCCCTTTCTCTATCAGTTTCCTCTGATTACAAGTCCTACTATCTTATCGTTTAAATTGTATGTTTCTATTTATTTATAAATAGTTTTTTTTCTCCTAAAAAAATATTGTTACACACTTACACCAATGATGAAAAAAATGATGTAACTACTTGAAATTAAACGTAAACTTTTGTATTTTTTAAAAATCATAGGATTGGTTATTGTGAACGAAAATTTCAGTTAATTAAATTATATTTGCTCCAAAAATAGCTGTCCTTTAATCATCAATTTAAAAAAAGACATAATTTTTTTAAAAGAAAGGAACAATCACCAAATTTTACTTGTTTAGGATCTCGGTACGACGTTAATATTTAGCCTCTTTTTGAGGTTTTGAATTTGTATATTTTCCTCATTATGTAATAAAATAATGAAAAGAGAAGACAAATAAATAAATTTGTTCCAAGAGTAATATTGGACAGATGATGATTCAAAGGCAAAATAATCGAGAATAAGTTTCCAGTTTACTTGGATTCTGTTGAGATTATCAACACTTGTTTTGTAAAAGGTAATCACCGATATTATTGCTTTAGATAGAAGATTGCACATAATCATAGAGATCGAACAGACGGGATCTTATTGAGGATATAAACCCTATTTATACCTTGTATTTCATCCACCAAAATATGAAAATAAAAAAAAAATCAAAATGTATTTATTACCAAAAAAATCACGAAAAAGCCCTATGAAATCAATCTCACATACATCAAATAACCCACATATTAAAATATTATTCAATGGTATCTCATGTCTTCTAGAAATGTTATCAATACGATAAGCCGTTGCTACTTTTAGATGAAAATATCCTTCTAATAATTGATTCTGATCAACCAAACCTCAATACAGATGCATTATGAAGTCAATCATACTTTGAATTCATGTTGGCAAGATGTGTGGCTTTCGGTCCCGCCATTTATTCTATGGCGTGACATTAACTGCCAATCTTGATATTCTGTCAAATAGATTACCTTGATTTTTTAACTATTAAGATAAATATCGATCGGATAAAGCATATTCGAATTCGACCATGAAAACCTTCTTTTTACCAAACATATTTTTCCGTGGGTCCCGACATGACTTTCTAGAAACCGGTCTGAGCAATAGTGTATCACGGCTGCATTTAGGATGAACTCCAGTTCTCGACATCAAGACCAACAAAGAGCCTATTTAGCAAGAAAAGAAAGTCTCAGAAGGGGCGTGACCAGCGGATCGGGGAAGGGAGAATACGAGAGAGATGACCAGAGCGAAGGGTTAGGCAGGTAGTATGGGCCCTCTGACTTCCAGCTATGTGATGTGCGGCTCTCGCGAATGGTTATAACGCTTCGAGTTATTTTAGGTTTCAATATGATGGAAGAATTTGATGGATTTAGAATTCAAATCAAATATATTAAAATTGTTTGAATAATTTTGAAATTTATGGATTTCAAATCCATCATCTTAAATTTTAAGACATTTTTTAACAATATCAATGTATTTCAAATTCTAATTATTGAAGTCAGTTCAAATCGAAATTTTCAAATCCATAATCGAAATGAAATCCTTGAATCCAAATGAAACCTTAGGGGGTAATATACACCATGTAGTCAGGGGCGGGACAATTGGGGTGAACGGAAGTTCCTCCATACATAAGATTAAAGGTTTATGTGGAAAGCATCAGAATTTATAAAACCACCGGCAGATGAATTACAGTTATGCTAAATCAAAAAATTAATGTAAAAGATTGATAGACAATGGATTTGAAATTTCGTTAAAGTAAAATCATACATCTAAAATAGATTTAAAATAATTGATTTTATATAATCCAATTCAAACATAACCATGCATATTCATGGAACCAAAAGAATGATTAGTATTGGAAATGAACATAGATGTGGTGCAATGCGCGAAACAACATATTGGATCATTCCAGTGCGGCACAAGCCTAGGAATGGCAACGGGTCGGGTATGGGACGGGTTTGACCAATCCCAGGACCCGCCCCGCTACACATAAAACCCGGACCCGCCCCCGCCCCGCTCAGACCCGCGAACCAGGCGGGTTTACCCGCCCCGGTTCCAGTTTTTTTTTATTTTTTATTTTTAAAAAAATTAGCTAGAAATCAATTTTGAAACACAAAAGTTGAGTTTTGTGATTAAATTTCATGTTTTCTCTAGTAAATATTTATAATAAGCATTGTAAAACTATCTTTAAACTACTAAATATTTATTAATTTGCTCTTATTTCCTTCAAAATGTCCAATTTCTTTAACATGAACACATGAATTTTGATATATAATTAAATAATGACACTTTATTATTCAATCAAAGAAGTAAAATGTATAATCAATATCATATTTTTTTTAAAAAAATTAAAAAATGTATAGCGGGGCGGGTCCGAGGCGGGTTCGGCCAATCTCAGGACTCGCCCCGCCCCGCTTCCAAACCCGGTTGAAGCGGGTCCAGACCCGCCCCGGCGGGGCGGGTTCAATGCGGGTCCGAGTTTGGACCCGTCCCATTGCTATCCCTACACAAGCCGTTGATGCTGAGTCGGCTCCTATACCGCTTGCTATGCCCTGCTTGGTCCCCCGGCACGTTGGAGGTTAATCATAGGTCATGGGCATTTTTACCATTGTGTTATAGATTGTTTTACCATATAGGAATTGGGACAATTTGAGATAATATTTTGCATGAATTGACCTAGAAAAAAGTATACGCAACAAGACAAATGAAACTCAAGACTAGAACACCACTCACACTACAAAGTAGATATCACAAGATAGGATTCTACATAAGATGTCTACCATACCATTCAACACGGTTAAGCTAATGAATACCAAAAACTTTTTTTTAAAAAAAATGTTTGAATTTCAATTTTCTCAGGCTCGGAAGTTGACATTTTTATTATTTGTTCACACAAGGATTAATCCATCTTTTAATTAGGAATGAAATATAATTTTAAATCGATTATATATACATATATTTATTATGTAGAAATATCAAAAAAAATTGCCAAGAAATTATTGGGGACAGGAATTCCCTTGATTCGCGTCCATCCACTTGCTTAGCTTTTCAGTTTATTGAATTTTGTATCTGTCAAACGAAAATAAGCTGTTATATCAACTATTGATATATCAATGATGTTGATATCCTTAATCACAATGACGATAACAACTAAGCTTTTAATTTTAATGGATTATGGTAGGCTATATGAACCATAAAAGAATCAAGTCGGGTCGTGCACATATAATGACCGAAATCCATGGACTCTACTCGACGAACATGTACATATTCTCGTATGCATAGTCTCTATTAACTCTGTTAATCTACCTATAAGAGAACCTATATTTCAAGAGGCTAAATGAATCATATGATCCTGGTTTCGAGCTAACTTCCTTACCATCACTCGCTCGAGGTGGGGGAACCCCTACTCATTTGACACCACACCCATACGTCGATGTGGCGCGTCGCTTCTTGGCGACGGCCTAGAAACCCTTGCCCACTTACCACTACACCCGGCCGGTGCAGCGCGTCGCTGAGTAGGAACGTCCCAACAAAATTTATAATACGGTTCATGACATGAGATATGAGTATATGACTAATTGTTATAGCTGGTTGTCACAGGCCTACCGCTACTCTCCTCATTTACCCTGGCTTGGACAAGCATCAATATATATCACATGTGATGCATATCACTGGCAGAGTTGATATCCTTAGTGACAATATCAAATTAATCCGTCAACCGCCCAAGGTCTTGTTTTCACAGGAACCTTCTTTCAAACCCAGTGGATAGATAACTGAAGAGTACTTCTTTACATTAAAATTTGTGTTATTTATAATTAAAATGCTCGAAAATTTGGGTAATTCCTCGCTCTTTAATTCCATTGTTCTTCAAATTCTTCCACAAGATTTACTTTCTTTTGAGGGATTCTTTTTATGTGTTGAAAATGATATGTTAATTTCGTGGAAATTATTTTAAGTTGGACCACCCAACTGTAAGTATGGCCAAGCATCAGAACTAAATAGATGGAAACAAAATGGTAAAGGTTGTCATCTCAAATGTGATATTTCTTTTCTTCTTTTATTTAATCCTACAATCCCACAAAAGTCAATTATCTTTGAAAATACAATGGCCAGGAAATTTTTAAGGTTGATGTTATTTGTCTAATACTACGTTTGATTCATGATAATTAACATTTAATTTGATAATTTGTACAATATTATCGATTAATTTGATCATTGTTCTTGTAAAAAAACAGCAATATATATATATATATATATATATATATATATATATTTGCATTTTCATGAATAAAAATAGTGATTTTGCTAACTATATATTTCATTATAGATCACCTTTTACAAACTACTCAAATCCAATAATTTACTAACTTACCTAGAGAGATACTTCTTTGTTTAAATAGAAAAAACAAGGGCAGGATACATAATTTTATTATTAAAAAAATTTAAAAACAAATTCAAAGGAATAAAATAAAAGGAATTACTTGATTAATTAAGGGTAAATTAGTAAATATCCCCACATGTTACAAATGCATCCAGTCCTTGTTTTAGAAAAACATAATTCAAACACCATACTGCAACTAAAATTTTGTTCTAACTCCCTATCTTATTAAAATGACTATCATATCACTCTATTAAAATTTAAACTTTTAATTTTGAGAAATCATTACAGTAGGTATGAAACCTATACAATTTTGGTACAAGTTACACATGAAATCGATATGAAATATAAACAATTTTGTACAAGTTACACAAAAAACTAGTATGAAACCTATACTATTTTCGGTACTTAATACACGTGAAGTTAATATGAAATATATACAATTTTGGTACTAGTTACAAATGAAGTTGGTGTGAAATCAATACAATTTTAGTATTAGTTACCAGAGGTCTTTGGCTTGTTGTATTTATTATAGCACTTCTTGAACTTTCTTGTGAACAAGGTCATCTCCTCATCATCGTCGTCATCGTTTTGTTCATGCTTTCCAACCAAGGCAATCCCCTTTCCTTTAGTTTTAGCTTCCTCCTTCTTCATTTTCTTCCGGGTTGACACTTCAAGCTCATGAGCCACCAACGTTCCATGGAGTTCATCAAGATCATATGATGCATTTTTTCCTTTGTTGGACTGAATGATTGACGTCCTCTTGACATCTCATTCCTTGGGCAAAACTCTTAGTGCTCTTCTCCATATTTGTTTGGAAGGATATTTTTCACCAAGTTGGGAAAGCCCATTGATGATTTGAGTGAGCCTTCTAAACATTGAATCAACATTTTCTCCGGACTCCATCTCAAAGGTTACATATTTGAGTTGTAGAAGATCGATCTTTGTCTCCTTCACTTGGTTTGTGCCCTCATGGCAAATTTGTAGTTTGTCCCAAATTTCCTTTGCGGTTGAGCATATCGAGATGCGGTTGTATTCCTTCATATCTAAAGCACAATGCAAAATATTAATTGCTTTGCATTTTGAGAAATTAAGATCATATCCGCTTTTGTAAAATCGTCCATTTCTTTGGGAACATTCTTTCCATAATCTTCCTTCAAATGAATATGTGAACCTTTTACAATTATCTTCCATAGGTCATAATCTACGGATTGAATATAGAGAGAAATTTTATTCTTCTAATAGCCATAGTTATCTCCCGTGAAGAGCGGAGGTCGATTGACCTTGAGCAAACTCACTTGCTAGATTAGCCATAAAAATTTTGGTTTAAAAACAAAAACCAAGTGGCTCCGATACCACTTGTTGGAACCGAAGAGGGGGGGTGAATGAGGTTCCTTGGCTACTTTAGCGATTTAAAGTGATTTTGCAAAAGTCGAGTTTGCGCTGCGGAAGACTTCAAGTCAATCAATCAATGAAAAATAAGAAATAATAAAGTAAATGTGTAATGTAAATAAAGCAATAAAGAACACAAGTATTTGTTATAGAAGCTCGGCAATGAATCGCCTACGTATCCTCTTCCCGGTTAGAAAACGTCCAATCGAGGTTCTACTAGAACACTTTGATCTTGGCCTTGAGGGCTCCAAGTTAACCACAAACAAACTCTTCCCGAGTCACACACTCTTCACGAGTCTTCTTGGCCTTAAGGGCTCCAAGGATAGCCACAAACATGCACCAACTTCACTTGTTGATGACTTATACAATTTCAACTTGCGTCGGTGTTGGATGACCTTACAACTATTCAAATAACACCTTCATAGTGTAACCAAAAGAAGAACAAAAGCTCTCACACAAGAAATGAATTACAAACTCTCAATACAACACAAATGTATGAAGTTTGCAATGCTAGATTGAATTTTAATTGAACAAAGCTTTCTTGTATTGTGTCTGTAGGATCGAGCGCTTACCGCTTTACCAATAACTATAGTTAAGGGTAATGGCGCAACATCAATCTTTTCAACCATACACTGCTACAAGCGTCACGTGTTTGATCGATCACAAAGCAGAGGCAATTGTTGAACTCCAACAATCCCTCCCCCAATAATTGCACTCTTTGCAACTAATGGGAATCGAACACGTGACCTTGGCTCTGATACCAATTGTAGGATCGAGCGCTTACCGCTTTACCAATAACTATAGTTAAGGGTAATGGCGCAACATCAATCTTTTCAACCATACACTGGCACAAGCGCCACGTGTTCGATCGATCACAAAGCAGAGGCAATTGTTGAACTCCAACAGTGTCATCTCTTTTCTTGTCTTCAACTTGAGGCAAATTATCCACATTTATAGTGTAGAAGGCTAACAAAGGTCATATTAGCCGTTTATAGCCGTTAGCAACAATTTTGGACAAAAAATGCGCTCCATCGCCTCGTCCATCGCCTCGGGCAATCTCCATCGCCAAGCACTAATGGTAACTTGTGGCACAGATCGCCTCGGGCAATCACCCCATCGCCTGGGGCGATCCTTAATAAAAAAACAAGGCCGTGGGAAAAATTCTGGGTCGCCTGGGGCGATCGCCCTTGAAAAAATACGACATAAGAAAATTCTGGATCGCCTCAGGCGTTCCATACATCGCCTAGGGCGATCCAGGTCATCAGGCGCATGCCCGTGCCATCGCTTCAGTCGATGGTGCGGGGCGTTGGCACGCGTGGCTCGCATCGCCTGAGGTGATGGCCCGGATCGCCTGAAACTATCTCCCAGATTTCAACACTCTCAAACTTTGCACTTTTTGACCATCTTAAGCCCGTTTCTGGGAAAAGTGGTGAACATGGAAGTTGTATCATATCCTCTTAGCTACGCGTGGACACCAAAATCATCAAAGTTCATTAAGGTATGAAGAAGTTATGCCCAAGATGCTACAGCCGCTCCAACCTTGCTACAATCTGCACTTGTTGTGACTTCCATGCCATTTTGTTCCATGATGCAATCCGAATTGGACTGAGATGTTTGAATATGAAATCTAGAATTTTTACTTGGCTTTACAACATCTTTGGATTCACGCCATTCGGATCATTGAGCCAAGAGATATTATCAAAACACTGCACTGCACTCCAATTGGCTTCTATACATATTTGCCCACCAACGGACCATTGGTTTGTGGGTCTTCATCCCATCATAAAATATTGTTCCAACATCATTCCACACATGTTGAACACATATTTTGCTTGTTCATAGATGCCATTCTTTCTCGTCCAAGCTCAATATCTTCCTTCATAAAATTCACCGCTTGTCCTATGAACTCGCAAATGTAATTGTATAACTTGGATCCTTTTCCATTGGTCCCAACCAAATTTTCCATCTAACCCTGTACACTAAGTAGACACATTAGTACAACAAATGCAAGTTTTGTTGATCATCAAAACCATAAATAATTTGGAGATTAATTAAGCATTAAACTCAACAATGCGTTTAAGGCTCAACAATCTCCCCCTTTTTGATGATCACAAAACTTGATAAACTTGTAAATGAAATATGCATTCAATAAGAATAAATAAGGCTCCCCTTTAACAAATGCATAGCGCATAAAAATTTAACCAAGCAAAGCATATTCAAGAACTCTCCCCCTCAAAACATGCATGTTAATAGCTTCAAGTTTATTACAAAATTCTCCCCCTTTTTGTGATAATCAAAAAGCACAATGTTCAACTAAATAAATCAAGAGAATATATCACAAATATATATTGACACATTGCCAAAGTCTAAAAATAAGCACATGTTCCTCATCAAGCATGTAATAGCCATAACAAGTATAAATTCAATGCATTCATTACAATTGGTTAATAAATTGCCAACGAAATCAAATCCATTTGAACTCTTCAAAGTAAGATATTATATGCGCATGAGAGGCAAAATGAAAAAAACATTTAAGCTTAAGATCAAATCATTGAGAGGAAGGCAAAATGTGTTCAAGGCAATGAAACAACATGCGAATGAATTCTAAATGTGCAAAGCGTGCATATGTTTCATCAAAAATCCATTTCTTCATGCTCAATAAACATTAAATTGGTCAATGCATCATCATAAACAATTGACGAGTTAATAAGGCGCATGTGATGAGAGTAAAATCATTTAGGCCATAGAAACAAAAAAGATATAAGAAATTCTTAAGCCATAACCCTATGATCCAAGATTGAGCATCTAAACAATTGAAACATGCTTAATTATCTTGGATTAAATTGCACATTGCATATTCAAAGTGAACTCAAATCACATAATAGATTTAGCATCATGCAAAAAAATTTAAGTTGGTTAATGCATACCAACATAAAGTAGGCAAATTTTAAGCATGCAACATATGAAGCATCACGATGAAGCGTATGAAGCATTATTTTAAGCTCATGACAAAGTCTCAAAACAATTTATAACATGACATCACAAGAGTAAGCCTACAAATTAACATGCTCATTGTGTCAAATTTCTCAACACAACAACAAACTCCTATAGCCACAATTATTTGAGCATTTGCATATTTTAACCATTGTGAGTTAAGCATATCATGCATTTAAACAAATTTAAATATGCAACAAAACTCATTAATAAGAAGATACCACTTAATTCAATCATAAACTTGTTCAATTACAAAAATGTGCATGAAATCAAGTCATATCATGTTTAAGCATTCAATAAAAACTCAATTCACAAAACTCAAACATATAAATCCATATGTATGATTATACAACTCCTTACTCATTAAGGATCATATATGCATATGCTAAGGGGAAATGCAATGCACTACAAATGAATATTGAGCTACACAATTTATTGGTCACAATTAATTTGTGCAAATGAAATTTTGCAATTGCTCTTTTAAATGCACAAGGAAAATATAATTAGCTCCCCCTAAATATGATATCATATTAAGGTACTCAAAACTCAATTTCTCAAAGATCACCTTCAAAGTAATTGAATTTTATCACATAATCATGATGTGCAATTCAAGGAATATTAACCAAGCAAAAGAGCTAATTACGCTACTATGATGCTTAAAATAAAATTACCTCTAATGATAAGAGTATGTTCTTATCATTGGTCATATACCTCTAGCATCCTCTATTATGGTGCATTTTATAATTTCCTCCCTTGAGGTGCTAGTGCCTTCATCCTCGATCCTTTTGTTGTTCATACAAAACAAGTTTATAATTTGAGGATCTTTGGTACCATTTTATTTTTGGGTCATTGCGGGTTAGCTTTCATCGATTCCTTTGGAATCCATTTCCACCTCTTATTTAGTTGGTATTAATTTTTAACAAATCTACATTTGTTTCTTATATGTCCAACCTTACAACAATAAGTGCAAGTAGTGGAATTATGATTAGCTTTAGCCAATAAGCTTGAAAATATTTTTGATTTGCTTGAAAAGCCTAGTCCGGCTCTATCGAAGCTATATTGTTGCAAGCCAAGTAATTCTTCTAACTTTAAACTACTATCCCTACACTTGGCAAAGGATGTCTTTAAATCATGTACTTGATTTTTTAAAATGATATTTTCTTCTTCCTTCTTAGCCAAGTCTGGTTTGAGCAATTTGTTGCTCTTCTTACTTCTACCAAGACAATCAATAAGTTATTATATGAATCAAGTAATTCATCATAAGAGGGTACCTCATCATCATCATATTCTTCTTTATTTTCAAGAGCCATTAGACAAAGATTAGCTACATCTCATCATCGGAGTCACTATCACTCTATATAGTCATTAGAGCTTTCTTCTTACCCTTATCCTCATTCTTCTTCCTAGGACATTCATTAGCATAATGACCTTTATATTGACAATTGAAACAAGTTACCTCTAGTTTGGAAGCATTGTTGGTGGAACCAGAGGTCTTTGGCTTGTTGTATTTATTATAGCACTTCTTGAACTTTCTTGTGAACAAGGTCATCTCCTCATCATCTTCGTCATCGTTTTGTTCATGCTTTCCAACCAAGGCAATCCCCTTTCCTTTAGTTTTAGCTTCCTCCTTCTTCATTTTCTTCCGGGTTGACACTTCAAGCTCATGAGCCACCAACGTTCCATGGAGTTCATCAAGATCATATGATGCACTTTCTCCTTTGTTGGACTGAATGATTGTCGTCCTCTTGACATCTCATTCCTTGGGCAAAGCTCTTAGTGCTCTTCTCCATATTTGTTTGGAAGGATATTTTTCACCAAGTTGGGAAAGCTCATTGATGATTTGAGTGAGCCTTCTAAACATTGAATCAACATTTTCTCCGGACTCCATCTCAAAGGTAACGTATTTGAGTTGTAGAAGATCGATCTTTGTCTCCTTCACTTGGTTTGTGCCCTCATGGCAAATTTGTAGTTTGTCCCAAATTTCCTTTGCGGTTGAGCATATCGAGATGCGGTTGTATTCCTTCATATCTAAAGCACAATGCAAAATATTAATTGCTTTGCATTTTGAGAACTTAAGATCATATCCGCTTTTGTAAAATCGTCCATTTCTTTGGGAACATTCTTTCCATAATCTTCCTTCAAATGAATATGTGAACCTTTTACAATTATCTTCCATAGGTCATAATCTACGGATTGAATATATAGAGAAATTTTATTCTTCTAATAGCCATAGTTATCTCCCGTGAAGAGCGGAGGTCGATTGACCTTGAGCAAACTCACTTGCTAGATTAGCCATAAAAATTTTGGTTTAAAAACAAAAACCAAGTGGCTCCGATACCACTTGTTGGAACCGAAGAGGGGGGGTGAATGAGGTTCCTTGGCTACTTTAGCGATTTAAAGTGATTTTGCAAAGTCGAGTTTGCGCTGCGGAAGACTTCAAGTCAATCAATCAATGAACAATAAGAAATAATAAAGTAAATGCGTAATGTAAATAAAGAAATAAAGAACACAAGTATTTGTTATAGAAGCTCGGCAATGAATCGCCTACGTATCCTCTTCCCGGTTAGAAAACGTCCAATCGAGGTTCTACTAGAACACTTTGATCTTGGCCTTGAGGGCTCCAAGTTAACCACAAACAAACTCTTCCCGAGTCACACACTCTTCACGAGTCTTCTTGGTCTTAAGGGCTCCAAGGATAGCCACAAACATGCACCAACTTCACTTGTTGATGACTTATACAATTTCCAACTTGCGTCGGTGTTGGAGGACCTTACAACGATTCAAATAACACCTTCACGGTGTAACCAAATGAAAAACAAAAGCTCTCACACAAGAAATGAATTACAAACTCTCAATACAACACAGATGTATGAAGTTTGCAATGCTAGATTGAATTTTAATTGAACAAAGCTTTCTTGTATTGTGTCCTCTTGTTTCTTGTCTTCAACTTGAGGCCAATTATCCATTTATAGTGTAGGAGGCTCCCAAATGTCATACTAGCTGTTTATAGCCGTTAGCAACAATTTTGGACCAAAAATGCGCTCCGTCGCCTCGGGCGAACTCCATCGCCAAGAACTACTGGTAACTTGTGGCACAGATCACCTCAGGCGATCACCCCATCGCCTGGGACGATCCCTAATAAAAAAACAAGGCCGTGGGAAAAATTCTGGATCGCCTCGGGCGTTTAATGCATCGCCTGGGGCGATCGCCCTGGAAAAAATACGCCATAGGAACAATGCTGGATCGCCTCAGGCGTTCCATGCATCGCCTGGGGCGATCAGGTCGCCAGGTGCATGCCCGTGCCATCGCTTCAGTCGATGGTGCGCGGCGTTGGCACGCGTGGCTCGGATCGCCTGAGGTGATGGCCGGATCGCCTGAAACTATCTCCCAGATTTCAACACTCTCAAACTTTGCACTTTTCGACCATCTTAAGCTCATTTCTGGGAAACGTGGTGAACATCAAAGTTGTATCATATCCTCTTAGCTACGCGTGGACACCCAAATCATCGAATTTCATTTAAGGTATGAAGAAGTTATGCCCAAAATGCTACAACCGCTTGCTACAATCTGCACTTGTTGTGACTTCCATGCCATTTTGCTCCATGATGCAATCCGAATTGGACTGAGATGTTTGAATATAAAATCTAGCATTTTGAGTTGGCTTTATAACCTCTTTGGATTCACGCCATTCGGATCATCTAGCCAAGAGATATTATCAAAACACTGCACTGCGCTCCAATTGGCTTCTATACGAATTTGCCCACCAAAGGACCATTGGTTTGTGGGTCTTCATCACATCATAAAATATTGTTCCAACATCATTCCACACATGTTGAACACTTATTTTGTTTGTTCATAGATGTCATTCCTTCTCGTCCAAGCTCAATATCTTCCTTCATAAAATTCACCGCTTGTCATATGAACTCGCAAATGTCATTGTATAACTTGGATCCTTTTCCATTGGTCCCAACCAAGTTTTTCATCTAACCATGTACACTAAGTAGACACATTAGTACAACAAATGCAAGTTTTGTTGATCATCAAACCGATAAATAATTTGGAGATTAATTAAGCATTAAACTCAACAATGCGTCTAAGGCTCAATAATTGTCATTACTCTTGTCAATTAGGCATTGCATGCAATGGGTATATGTTTCGTACCAACTTCATGTTTAATAAGTACCGAATACAGTATATGTTTCATACCAATTTCATGTGTAACTAGTACCAAAATTGTATTGGTTTCATACCAACTTAATGTGTAACTAGTACCAAAATTTTATATGTTTCATATCAACTTCATGTGTAATAAGTACCGAAAATAGTATAGGTTTCATACCAATTTCATGTGCAACTTGTACCAAAATTGTATAGATTTCATATTGATTTCATGTGTAACTTGTATCAAATTATATAGGGTTCATACCTACTGTAATGATTTTTTGAAAGTAAAAGATCAAATTTTAATAGAGTGGTATCATTGTCATTTTAATAAGATAGAAAATCAAAACAAAATTTAAGTTACAGTAAAAAATTTGAATTAAGTTTTTCTGATACAAAAATTGGATTGATTTGTAATTTTGAGTGTGAGTACCCAGTAATTGAATGGATCGAATATCCTAGATCATGACGCGGAAAAACGACAAGAGAATATTGATATATTTTTTTATTATTAAACGTAAGAGTTGACTTCATTACTAACTAAACAAAACCATTAATTCATCCATCTACTATATGAAAAGTCTTTTGTTTTGAAAAAACTCTAAACAATGTCGACATTTTTACTCATTTCTTATAATAAAAGATTTCATAAATTTAGAAAATATAGTCTCAACTAATAAAGGCCTAATTTTTTTGATCTCTTAATAAAGGATGAGAAATCAACATTCGAAATATTCTGTCCTCAGTAAATGAATTAAATTCAATTTTTAAATAATAATGAATGTCAATAATAGTCATTGATGTGTTTCGTTATTTCTCGTGTTCGGTAGAATTAAGTGTGTGTGAAAAATAGACAAAGAACACCACAATTTTTACGTGAAAAACCCTAAGAAAATGAAGGAAAAACCACGGGACCATGTTCAGTATAATCTTTACTATGAAATTTGGATGTATTACAGGACTTTGACAAAACACACGAATACAAAATTATTAAACAAGAATATCAGAAAAAGAAGAGAAATGACCGAACAGACTAAGTGTGCTCTCTTCAGAGTCTTTTTCTGCATAAAAAGTCCAACATCTGTGATGAGACCCTAAGTACGTATTTATAGGGCCGATCCCGGTGATTAATCGGCGGGAAATCTGGAACACAATCTCCCTTGATCGTGGCGTTAATGTGGCAAGTGTGCCCGAGAAATTCGCACCCCATTAATACAAGTTTATTTTCGTCGGTTAATTTGTTGGTTACACCGGGGTCTTCCGCTAGTCTTTGACCGGTATACCGAGCACGGTTTTATAATATTTGGATAAATTCTGATCGGGTATCCTGTTGTTCGGCTATATTATGTTATGTTGCAGGAGATTTTACCCGAGAAAACTAATATGTCATAATATTAGTGATAATATTTTAAGAATTTGCTGTAAAATTATTATAGTATCATTAATTCCTTAAATTTTTTTGGTTACATTGAATTCGTTAAGCTGAATTATCTATATACACATCTAGTTTGAATAATAATAAATTAAATCCATCTAATTTAAACTATAATATTTACCGACCCTTTTTTTGTCAAATTATAGGGAATACAGTTGTAGTTTTTCGTATATCTGTTATAAATTAGATGAGGTGTATTATAATACAACGCTAATTTTTCCATTCATTAATTAATGTTTCAAACAAAATGAGCTCATTATGTTTTCAGTAAACCCTTCTTTTATATAATATTAATCGCCCTAAACATCAACCTCTGCATTAACATTACCTCATTTACATGTCATTTGACTCAGAAATTAACACATACAAAATCTTAATCATTTGACTTGTTCTTCTATCTGATATTTGTATTATATAAAACGAGTTGAAGCCAAAGTTCATACATAAAATCCCTTTGCAATCATCTTCCAGAGTCCACCGTTCCTCTTCCTCTTCTTCCTTTTCTGCAGAAATGAAAGCCCTTTTCTTCTCCGTAATCGCACTGCTCCCAACAGTAATTCTTGCAGAGTGTACGTGCGACAATGACGAAGAAGAACGAAACAAATCTCTGGCATTAAAATACAAATTAGCAGCCATCTCGTCGATTTTAGTGGCCAGTGCAATTGGGGTATGCCTCCCCGTCCTTGGAAAAGCGGTACCCGCATTGAGCCCTGAGCGGAACTTCTTCTTCATCGTGAAAGCTTTCGCCGCCGGAGTGATTCTGTCGACGGGTTTCATACATGTTCTGCCAGATGCATTCGAGAACCTGACGTCTCCGTGTATCAGTGCGAGCCCTTGGGGGGATTTCCCGTTCACGGGCTTCATTGCGATGGTTTCTGCTATTGGGACGTTGATGGTGGATACGTATGCAACGTCCTACTACAGACGGAGGTCGGTCGGGAAGGCTGTGGCGCAAGTGGGGAATGAGGAGGAAGGGGTGGTTCCGGTGCATGTTCACGCCACGCACGGCCATGCACATGGATCTATTTCTTCGGAGCCGGATTCCGGTGAAACGGAGCTCCTCCGTCATCGTGTGATATCCCAGGTATTTAATATTATTGCGATTTTAATGGGATTGGAATTTAGTCGTACACCTCTTCTCGTCCTGTACGGTCTACTTGTTAACCTCATACTCATATTACCACTCCTAATTTCTGCATAAATTTGCAAATTTATAAAATAATAATCAAGAAACTATTGAGTTTGCATATGATCTCCCTGTTTTTCGGGTTTTCATGAAATTTTTCTTGGTGTTGAAACTTTCACTCCATTCCATGGCTGAAAAAAAGAAAGTAATCATGTATAATCTTTTCAAAAATGTACTTTTTTCCCACTTTGTCTCATAATCCGTGCTTAAAAGCGAATAAATTTGAATGTTGACCATGAGAACTCTTCATTTGTAAAACTTCGATATTTTAAGGAGTTCTTGAATTTTCCATGCATATGACTAACAGCAGACATTGTTGAATTAGGTGTTGGAGTTGGGTATCATAGTCCACTCCGTGATAATTGGAATTGCTTTAGGTGCTTCGGAAAGTCCTAAAACTATACGGCCTCTGATTGCTGCTTTGACATTCCATCAATTCTTCGAAGGCATCGGTCTCGGAGGATGCATAGCACAGGTAAGCAAATCTCAGTTTAACATAACTTCTGGTGTTATTGTGTGAGCATATAAAATTTAATATATATGAATACGACACTGTAGCAAACATATTCCATTTCATGTTTCACGCAATTAAATAAATGGCAAATACAACAACTAAACGTTTAATCACAATTAATTGGGGTATGCTACGTAAATCATAGAATAAATCAACAAGGATCGCGCGCATACGTCTGTCTTCACCAGGGGCAGAGCCACCCAGCCCTTGGGTGGGGATCCAGCACAATGCATTTTTTCAAAAAAAAAAAAATTAGTAGTTGAAATTTTAAATTCTAATGCTTTAGCCCTACCTAAAATGATATTAGGGCATTTGTATTATGAGATCAGCCCCAGGTGATTTATGATCCTGGCCCACCCCTGGTCTTCATCATAGAATCTCGTTGGTTCCTTTGGACTCCAAATCTTTGTATATAACTTCGAGCTATCTATTATTCACTCGTCTCTTGCTCTCGTGAAATGACCGGAATCTATATGCTCTACTTGATGAACAAGTGCACTGTTGGGCCTACGTCGTACGTGACCAAACCAGCGTAAACGACTTTCTTACATCTTATATTCTATGCAAGTCAGACATACTTCAACTCGAATGTCTTCATTCTTTATTTTATCTATTCTGCTCTTCCCACAAATCCAAAGACTTTTGGATGTGATTCCTGTCCAGCATTCTGTTCCATATTAGATATTTTGTTCCATATTAGATTACAGGTTTGATGGCTGATGGCAGTTCAATAAAACAGAATCGTTTATATATATTATTATTATATAATTAACACACTTTACTCGACCATGTGCATGAATCATCGAACAAAAATACAACTCAGAAAATAATCTGTAATCTGACGTATTAATATAGTAGATCGATTTCCTTTGTGCAGGCAAAGTTCAAATCAAGGGCGGTGGTAATAATGGGTCTATTCTTCTCCCTTACGACCCCAGTTGGCATAGCAATTGGGATTGGAATAAGCAATATCTATAGCGAAACAAGCCCAACTGCACTTATTGTAGAAGGATGTTTTAACTCAGCATCTGCAGGAATCTTGATATATATGGCACTTGTGGACCTTCTCGCTGCTGATTTTATGAGTCCTAAATTGCAAAACCATGGAAAACTTCAATTATGGGCAAATGTCTCTCTCCTTTTGGGTGCTGGAGCTATGTCTCTTTTAGCTAAGTGGGCTTGAATGTGATGTTTTTTGTAAAACTTTTGCTGGATATATACAACTTCTTTAATGCTACTTTGCCCTGGTGGTGCATTTTTATTCATTTCGAGGCGGATGCAATACGTGTTATCTTGTTTGTGAAATCTGATTGGAGGTGTGATTTTGAGTGAAGGGAAAATTTGCTGTGCTGTGATTTTTTTTCTTCGTTTTCATTTAGTAAGAAATCTCTACTTGTTCCGAATTCTATTTCCACATCCACTTGTCTTGTACAATTTGTTTTCGACAAGAAATTCATTGAAGCAAGTAGGGAGTAGGGACCTTCGTTTGCAGGTTTTACTCATTTATTTATTTTGGGTCAAAGCACACACAATCTTTTACACTAGGCTGAGTGAGGACCACAACCAACTGAATTGGCTCAAAAGTCCACAATTCAACAGTCAAGTTTGACAGCTTGGGCAAAGGACGATTGATAACATCAGGGGTGATTGGACTCTGAATGGTTGGATTTTACTTCGATATCTATCGACGTGTCCCCACAGTAAGGATGTGTACGGTCAACTTGATGAGTGTTATTCTCTCTCTAAATGTATTTTGATTAGATGAATTGTTGACCTCATAAAAATAGGGGCCCACATTTCCAATAAATTTTTTGAGACGCCTGCACTAAGTTGATACTGAAATATTTTCAATATTGATATAAAATATTTTATATGCTTATGATATATCCACTTCTATTCTGGAAGGTAGGCATCAAATCTCCCTGATTAAGTGCAGGTTAAATAAAATTATGTTTTTTTTCCTCCTAAAAAAATGTTCCAAGAACAATTACATTCAACACCAAAGATGCCAGTATAATTTATAAGGGCGATAGAGAAAATTAGAAAAGTAAAAGAAATTAGCATCGTGAAATAAGAATAAAAAGTTTTGAAGGCCGAGGTACCCATTTTGATGGTGGCATTGGCAATCGACAAAAATAAAGAATAACTTATAATTTAATTAATGTAATGGTTGAGTATGAGATATTTTGAAAGAAATTATATTTAAGAAATATAAACAAAAAGTGGTTTTGCTTTCAATTATTTTTGCTTATGGTATTTAAGATTGGCAATATATGGTGTACAATTTAGATCTAATAAGATAACAATAGAAGAAATATGGGTAAGAGAAGAAAAAAGTTTGGTCCCATGAAGTACACGACATAAATGAGAGGATCATGTGTGATTGTAATTGATTTGGTGTTGGGGGATAATAATGATTAAAGTAAAAGAAACAATATTTTAATTTTATTTGCATTGTAATTTTATCAAATTATATAAAAAAAAAAATCAAATTTATTCTCAAGCCAAATTACATGCCCCAAATAAAATACTAATAATCAATTTCTGTGTTGAATCATACCATTTCACTTTCATATTCACAATAAAGTTTATCATTTTGTAGTTTTACAACATCGACCAAACGCAACCTCGGTTGTTTACATTGAAATATGTCCTTTAAAATTTATATTGGACACTATATATTATCAAAGAATTATTTTTCACCACATAAGATTATAGACTAAACCATGAAGTTTGCATTTGGATAACACGACGCTCATAGTGAACTATTCTCTAGTAAAAAGGTAAACGGGTAAACTTGCAAACTTCAGAGTGGCAATAGACCCATTCCAGCAACAACACATTAGTATAACTTACAATAAGATATAAAAAGCGATGAATTTGAGCACAAATTACCAGTGGTGTCTCGCCTTTCCAAGAAGCAATATAAATCAGTAAGTAGAAAACGAAAGCATGTTAGGGGCATTTGCGTTGAATGTAAGAAGCTCCATGCTCTTCAAACCTGTCATCACCACAGATGAAAGTGCAATTGTCGTGGTCAATAAAATAACCAGTACCAGAGGTCTCTTTTCAAAATTGGTAATTGAATTATTCTTCGAAGATATATGTTTTTCCCTGAAAATATATTGAGCTGCTCCTTCCTAGAACTGAGTTTATGAATATGCCATAAAGATGTATTTATTTGTAAAGAAAGTGCAGGAGCTGAAAGACATGAGAACTCACTCAGATTTGGAGAACCACATTTGCTGAAAGGATCCAAGCGATGCCAATATGCTACCCCCGATCCAAACACTGCATTGACACGCGTTAGTATCCAGCATCGAGCGAAAACAATTTCGGTTCTAATATAGTCATTTTATTTAATCTTGACATAGTCTACTTGAAATCTGAAGTTCAATATCAAAGGTAATGCTATTCCCCAGGTGAATATCTTAGAGCATTCTTGACGCACAGCAAAAATTCACAAGATACAGGTGACTGACAAAGAATATTGCGAGGTTGAAACATCTCATAACATTTATATTAAAAATCCTTCTCAAAACTATGAGTCTATGACAGTTTAATTTCACAACATCATATATTTTTTTATCAATATTTAATCATAGACTAGACTAACATGGAACATTCTGGTTCAGAAAATATATTGGACACTCTTGTGAGATAGTGTACGCTCAATATTTCTGTACAATTTGATCCAAACATGTTCATGATATAAATTACCGTAAAATTTTATTGACTCCATAAATAAAACCCAAGAATACAACTGCATAAAAAGAAAGAAAAGGAGAAACAAAGGCGAAAGATGTAGTCGAGCAGGAGTACGCAAATAAATCTAACCTAAATCTTCTTTCAGTAGCATTACCACTTGCCAACACCTTAACCCTTGCGGCTTGAGGAGATTCCTAGAATCAACGTAAATCAGCATCAGAATTCCACTCCATAGAATATTGAAAGACGTATCAAACCATCCAATTTGCTGACATCTACTTGTTCAAGTCCTCTCTAATGTGGCAAAGTTCCACCATATATGCTTATCCATACACTGGAGTCGATATATTATCTAGAGTTTTTTACTAATTTCAAAGGATAAGCGAGTATAAACAGTCATATTTGGTGCTAGCATATAGCAAATATATAATTGAAAAGTGACTTGCAAACAAGAGGAATTTAAAATACAGGCAATCAAACTAAGCAACTACGAATCAAAGACTTCTATAATCCTCAATAAGGAAATGCTTACTTTCTTCCTGTCCCCTTATTATAAAAACACAGTCCTTTGGCAACCAAAAACAAATAGAACACACAGTATTTCATCAAAACAGGTCATGTATGTACAAAGAAGAGACAGCACCTCCAACAAGTCTTTCTCAAGACGTTCTTTCAACTGTTGCATTGATGCAGTACCGCCGGCAAGCTGCACAACAAAGAACCGTGATAATTAAAATCCCCAAAACAAGCATGTTTTATTGGCGGTGTATTTAAAAAAAGGGGTAGACTCTTACCAAAATGCTGCTGAAAAGTTCTCTTCGAATGTCAACATCGCACTTGTTTATGCTCTCAATAACCTGGAAGTTTTCAGGAATGACCAACTGACAAACTAGGAACAAAAGGAGAACTACATAATGAACTTTGAGAACAAATATACATTTAGTAAAAAGGAGAGCAATCACCATTTGAGGCAGACCACGAACAGATGAAGCTGTCTCTAAAGAACTTTCCATACCAGGTATAGTCTAACATGAGCATCGAATTGTTAGATACCATTTGCCAAGTATAAATGGGTATATCAGTAACATGGTAAAGAGAATCTTTCATATACTCGTCAGATATATATATCACCGAGAATAATAAATAAAGCACAAAGCACACAACCGATCATAGAGAACAGACGAAATCAAGAGCACTTAGTCACAGTTCATTGATATTGGTATCTAAAGTATTGCATGTTCATCAATGTCCAAAAATAAATCCAGGGACATATCTCTTTCCATTTCCCATGCTAGTCTGTCCATCTTATAACAATACAAACTTCCTTTTTGCGGCCATTTACCTCTATGAGGCTTTCAATGTAGATGACTTGTAATATGTAAATCGTTTTCCTCAACAAAGAAACCTCAGTAGACTGCCCATTGATACACATTCATGCTGCAGCTCACCACAAGTATTAATTTCTGGCGATATAATATCCCTGAGTCACTTGCTTTAGCAGTTCTAATAACAGATGTCTGATATTAGATTTAATTAGATTGTCCAAAATTGCCTCATTGAGCTCGAAGGTTGTTCTGGAGGTGCAGATGTTCTATCACGCAACTGCAGCTTGACCTTAACAGTTAATATTTCCTCAGTTTCATGGCTCGGCCATGTCCAACTTATCATATCATATCAAAAAAATAATCCAGGAACATGGACTCAATCTACAAATCTTTAGAGATGCCCCCATATCTGGTACAACGCATGCATGTATCATAGAAGTATACAAGTACTGAAAAAAATTTCCATAATAAAAGGTGAATCAAATGCAAACACATTCACAAAACCAGTGAAATATAACCTATATCTCATATTGGACCTTCACTAATTAGGTACGGAGATTATGTAAATGTTGTAAACCAACCTGGACAAGAGATGGATTGAATAGGACATCAGGAATTTTGAATCTGTCAGCTCCAATTTCAATTGTCCTGCATTAAATATTAAGAAACTTAGCGACAACAAAATAGTGAACGAGCAAGCGAACAACAAATATTTATGATCATATTCTAGTTTATCCTAAAACATGGAAAATAAATGCATAAACAATTAACTGATGCTGAAGCAGAACTAGCTACATCTTCACAAAGAAGTATATTGGCCTCAGGAAAGATGAAGAGATGATGACAACCATCAGTTGAATGACACATCTTAATCCTAACACATCAAAATCTTATATCCAGATTTGAAGGATAGAGTAGTGAGGAATAAAAATAGATTAAAAATTGACTTACTGTCCATCAGGAAGCTCGTAAGGTGTCATTGGGATGTTGGAATATGAAGTCTCTGACAGAAAAGAGAAGGGTCAGCATTACTAGCTTTTTAAACCAACACAAATCATGCAATAAAATGCATAAAATAGAAGGCAAGTCACTATAAACAGGACTAGCCATGAATTACATCCACAAGGGCGAACGTTATTGTTAGAAAATAAAAAACAAATTGCACAATCTCCCTACAAGATCGGGCTTTTAGATGAGATGACAATTCAACATAGTATCAGAGACTCTAGCTAACGCTGAGGTCCTGGGTTCAAAACTCATAAACAACTCTTCCACCCACATGAAATATCCACTTGAACAAATAGGCAATAAGTGAGAGGGAGTGTCAGAGAATAAAAAATAAATAGTTCAATTTCTCTATAAGCTCGGGTTTTTAGATGATAGGACAATTCAACAGTTATACTAGATTACTACTCAGGCACAAAGAGTAGTATAACATTAATAAGAGAGAAGACCACACCAGAAATCCTCGGTCTTTTCCATATAAACCACGAAAAATATTGTTGGCGTAAGATGTGGAATATTAGCTGATCACCAACTAGGTGGAACTTGGAACTAAGGCTTGTCCAATGACGATGTTCATTTTTAAGAGGATTAACGTGCATAGTTAGTAACGGCACAAAAAAATTCATCAAACACTAGATGCATTAGCTTAGAAATAACTGTGAAGCATTACAGATGCAACCATAGGTTACAGCACATCAGAACCACAGGTCTTGTAAATTCCTGTGGTATTAGACATTCCAGAGAATTTGTGCATCACGTTATCATAATTTCTATTAACCTTTTTCCTTTTGGACCGAGAAATTTCTATGCAAATAATCACAACTAAAATACCTGCATTTCTTAGATAACAGTAATCGCGTTGTGATTCAGTTATAGGGTTATGATAAGGAGTAACTATTATTCAGTATAAATCGTTCATTTACTTTTTCCCTGTCTTGATGGTAATACTTAGTTTTATCAAAAGCAAAAATTCACTTACATCTAAGAAATAACTGTGAAGCATTACAGATGCAACCATAGGTTACAGCACATCATAACCACAGGTCTTGTAAATTCCTGTGGTATTAGACATTCCAGAGAATTTGTGCATCACGTTATCATAATTTCTATGTTCTCTCCAATGACATGCAAGGGCCAAGTAACCTTTTTTCCTTTTGGACCGAGAAATTTCTATGCAAATAATCACAACTAAAATACCTGCATTTCTTAGATAACAGTAGTCGCGTTGTGATTCAGTTATAGGTTATGATAAGGAGTAACTAGTATTCAGTATAAATCGTTCATTTACTTTTTCCCTGTCTTGATGGTAATACTTAGTTTTATCAAAAGCACAAATTCACTTACATCTAAGTCAAAATAGTGCCACAGAAGTCATTTAGTTAAATAAATAACTTTGAAACATCTAAAAGGAGTACACAAACCATCATATGGGGTGTCCGGCACTCGGCACACACATTCTTTAATATCTCCAACAATAGCTCTCTGTCACAAATAAAAAACGAAGCAAAAGAAGAAGGGCCAGCAACTAATGAGCCCTGATCAAACAATGACCTGAGAATAGACTTTCACAAATAAAAAAATGAAGCAAAAGAAGAAGGGCCAGCAACTAATGAGCCCTGATCAAACAATGACCTGAGAATAGAGTTTGTAACTTTCTGTTGTATTTGGGAACTCAAGGTCCACAGTCTGTAAGATCCAAAAGAAAGGGTCATAAGCAGTCATAGTAAAAAACCAGCAACCACACTGCGGAGAAGTAGGCATAACATCCAATAAAAACCATCAAACTTAGATTCAGTAAATACGAAGATACGTGAGGTTTTCTTTTCCTTTAGGAATGCAGCCAAGGATTATGTCATTATTAAAAAGGTGGAGAGAATTCTTCTCTGAATCAACTGGTACAGGTTCTCAGATCTACCCACACTTCAAGTGTGTAAGCGGTTGTGCAAAAATTTGATTTTACTTCAATTCAATAGATTCCATCACAGTACCGGAAACAAGTGATTCATTTAAGTTAAAGCAGAAATAAAACCTAAGTTGTCATGCCAAATGCCTACAGAAGTAAAGTGAAGAACTACTCAAATATTTTCCAATAAATAAAGGGCAGATCACCTGAAATTCTCCGGGACGAATTTCCTTCCGTTTAAATGCATATCGTGGTTTTATCTACATATCCGATAATGAGAAAACAGGAAGAATCAAATAAAAGATGGAAAAGAAAAAAAGTCCATGCCAATAGCAGTTATCAGCTAAATTTTTGTTAAATCGCAAATTTATATGGAGGGGAAAACCTTACAGGAAGTCCTTTGTGTTCCAGGCTTTTCAATAAGCAATCAGTTAGAAATTCTCCCCCAATAGATGATTTTGCCACAGCCTATTACAAACATGAAGCAAAACAACTTGTAATTAGAAGGGGAAAAGTTGTCCAAATCTAAAACAGATAAATGCTATTTTGCAATGAAAAGTTGATATATCAACAATAGAAATAATGCCCACTTTTAAAAGTGAAAGCCTCTCAAAGATCCAAAATACAAACTTAGCCATTAGTATCCAGAACACCAACTTAGCCAATTAGTTTTTTTTTTCCTTTTAAATCACCATGTTGAATTTCACCTTGAAAATATGCTCTGATTGGCGTGCAAGAAGCTGTTAGTTAATAAGGACAGTCAATCTTGTCAGCCACAAGGTCAAATTAAAGGAGTTTAAGGATCTTCAAAATATGTTGGATAAGCTCAATTTACATTTTCTAAGTAAAAATGCAACTATGTTGCATAAAGTAGCCAAAAGATCCCAGCATTAATAATTAGAATAGTCAATTAAAGGAGTTTAAGGATCTTCAAAATATGTTGGATAAGCTCAATTTACATTTTCTAAGTAAAAATGCAACTATGTTGCATAAAGTAGCCAAAAGATCCCAGCATTAATAATTAGAATAGTCAATTTCTAAGATTTAATTATGAGCTATAACAAGACTACAATGTACGCATGAACTCTACTTGACGAGATGGTAGGCTCTGGAAATGAACTTTAAAACCTAACAGAGATGCAATTAGTTTTTCCTGAATTATTACTCATAATAATGAGGATGACCATGATTCCTAACATGAAAAAGGGTACCTTCTGAAGAACATATCCATCATGAACTGGAGCCACAGTAGTCGATCCTCCGCCGCTGAATCAAGCAACATTAGAAACAAATAAATAATAGATAGTGCCATTCAATTAATCCGCAAAACTATAATAAGCACAAAAGATTAATGTTCTATTTTTATAAGTTCAAGGTTCTGCATTGTCTATGCAAATTATAATAACAGAAGTTGCCAAGAGAAATGGTTAGAAAGATCGATTCTGAAAGTGTGAATAGTGGATAACACTATTCTTTAATTACAAAATAGTACAAAAGATATTTTCTATCGTCTGTGAAAGTTAGGAATACTAGAAAATTTTCGGAGTAAGAGAGAATTTTGAAAAATTCTGCCAGAGTTCACTGCTACAGGTGGATTATAGCAAATTCTTGAACAGGACAAAACAAGTGTCCAAATTAAGCAAAAAACAGAGACATCAACAGAAATATCAATAAAAGGAAAGTAATCTGTAAGGTCAGTCGATTCTGAATTCCTATCAAAAATGCATTGATGCTGAATCTCAGCAGCTAAAAGTTTGTACATAACAATAACACCAACGACCTGAAAATAAATTTTTTGGTAACACTTGGCTATAGTCGGCACTTTTAGGAAGAAACAGATTAAACTTTGCGGATTCTGCAAATATAGATTTTTAATCATTTAAGTTCTTTTTCGGTGATTGATATAAACATAAGTACGAAAGAGAGCTTCTGATTGTAGCATCACTCCAAAAGTTTAGTAAAATTTATAAACATGGAAGACAATTCCATGCAGAATTTTCTCCGCAGGAACGACATTTTCCCTGGAACAAAAACTTCTTGTAAAAGGAAAACTAAAATCGGATAATTTTCTTAGGGATAGTGCAATTAAGTTTGGATCTCCGCAGGAATGACATTTTCCCTGGAACAAAAACTTCTTGTAAAAGGAAAACTAAAATCGAATAATTTTCTTAGCGATAGTGCAATTAAGTTTGGATTAAGATGCGTGCGGAGCTCAACTTTAATGAACACAGATTTCATGGTTTTACCATAAGCAAATAGGCTGCTCTTCGTTAGAGAAAGAAATAAAAAAATTATAGTCGTAAAACCATCAAACGAGACCCTGTCTGTAAGTTATGATACCTCAACAATGAATTTCTTGTGCCTTTTAAATAAAGGAAAAAGTTCTCAATTTAGCTTCAAATTGAAAGCAAATATGAGGAGATTATAAATGGGAGGTTCAGGATAACATCAAACCTCGGAACGAGTTAGAACTGTAGTTGGCAATACAAGTAGCATATACACTCCTACCTGTCAACGACTAGAGAGGTGGCGCGTCCTGATGCAAAAGATGTGAGGACCTAGCATCAACAGACAAATGATTAGGGATAAAATAAATTCCCGTAAGGAAGAATACAGGTCACTGGATTCCAATATTTGAACAAAGCGACTGCTAATAGTAGGCGTGCAAGACTTGCAAAAGGGGCTCACAGCATTTTTGGCCAAAAATAATGCAGGAACTTGGTATTTCTCAAACATAATCTCTGCAGACCTGTTAAACATAAAATCACTTAGTAACTAGGTTAAAACTGAAAAATATCAGTTAAAGGAAGGCTACAGTAAAACAATTAGGAAGAATCACAAACTTTTGCATTATTAATACAAAGATGTAACTTGTGAAGCATTTGAGATACCCTATTTAAAAATTTCGATTGTCAATGCTATAAGATTCACAAAAGTCGATTCCAAAATAGTTCGAATGTGATTACAATCTGAAAGCGAATGCATTGATGTTTACTAGAAAACTTTACAAGCCATAAAAAGTGTTTCCAACTCTACCCAACCAATCAAGTATTAGAAGCTGCAACTGAGACTAAATAATCTGTTTCAATTTTCCTTCCAGGAGTCAGGATTATTAATATGTTTCGGTCTTTGCTGGATCCAGGACCTGAAAACCCAACTTTTATTATTCTTTACAACGCTCTAACTTTAGTTCCATGACCGCCTCAAGTGTCCACTGAACCTCCTCTATCTCAACAACATCAAACCTTAGTTACAAATTAATTGTGACCAGCTAGATTGATATACATCCTCCCATATCTTTCACTTAAAAATGAATATATTTTAATAATCATCAAATCACTTTAACCACGATTAAAGATTTTGGGCAAACATGCCATCCCTCTTTTTCTTTAAGTTTATTCACTTTCTCACAAGTGACTTTAACAGATCACGTTGAACATACATGAACCATCTTAAATATCAAACTATAATCTTAATTTAAATTGCTTCCACTTTCAATATCTTCTCTATCATGCTCCTTTCTAAATTGATCAATTCCTTTGCAACTATTATCACAACTTATATCACACATAGGCTGCACCAATTTTCTGAATATCTCATAACTTCATAGTTTAGCAGTTACTTCTGTATAGCATACACAACTGAATAACTGAGTTATCAAACTCTCCTTTAGATTTTGGTGATATTATGGTAACATAAAATCCCACTGAATTATTCCACTTCATCTATCCAATTTCATGTTGATCAGCATTCAAGATAACTTCCCCATATATTCATGGTAATACAAAGCTATAAATGCTTATATTCTATTATAATATAGTCCTACTTAGCTTAGAACTCCTTTCCTCTAAGATTCATTCCATTAATTACACCTTGTTATTACTCTTCCCCTAAACTAATTTCTTCCAATTAAATGGAAGCTGGCATATAAATGCCTGCAAATGTGCATAGACAACGTTAAAAGAAACTATAATATTAAGAAAGAGATTCAGCTCACTTTTCTCTCTGCAGTGGAGTATTAGAACATGGCTCCGCAAGTAGCATCGGATGCTCCTTCGGATCAATCAATAGGCATTTCCTGCCAGTTACAAGTATTTTAAGCGTGAATTTCTCGGGTGTGGCACTGAAATTGCGCCTAACGTATTAAGTGAATAATATTCAGCATGCGGGAACAAAAGACTGTAGGATTTAAGAATGATATTCTTACACAAGGTCATTGCAAAAAGGTTAAGAAATGCGATTTAGAAAAATCAGAACATGAAGCAGCAGCTACCTCAGGGCATGGTCCCATATATTTTCAACCATATCCCAGTCAACAACTATCCCGTCCTTGATGGGTGATAAAACCTGATGATATCATTTAATTATGATTATCCCACAAAATTATGAAAATATGACTAGAATCTTAGCACAACATAACACACTAACCTCCATGTGATCCCTACGAAACCCCATGTCTTGTGATCCTACATACAGTTTACTCTTACTCTTGGACTTGGAATCTAGAGCAGATCCAGAATTCTTGTCTGAATTATCAGTATCATCAACTTCCATTTGGTCAATTGACCCAACATCCTGAATAAATATATTATATTTTAAGAAAAGGGATAGAACGAAATGCAATAGTAAGCACGGAATAAGGAGTTACATTCATCAAAACAAACTTTAGAAATAAATTTGAAAACACAAAATCTAAGGCAACCCCTTTTTTAGAAAATAATGGTCGATATTCAAATTAAATCCTTTCGTTCTTTTGTTTCAAGATCAAATCTCTTCTTCTAATTATCAACAAAACTATACCCATTTCAGGTGACGAATAATTTTTCAAGGTAAACTTAAGGTGATAAAATTCCGACAAAATGGAAACTCTGGTGTTTGAACATATTAATGGTGTTTTCCATTTTAACCCTCAGACTTACTCCTGTTGCTCCAAGTCTAACACTTTCAACTAAATCAAAGAAAAAATCTCCATTTTACTAAAAAGCCCTGTCCTGGCGCTACGGTTTCATCTCTTCCAGGCAAAAAACAATCTTTTCAAGTTTGGAACCAAAAAACGCCAGAAACACAACAGCCGGCAAGCACAATCCAAAACTTTCAAAAAGAAAATAAGTGTATCGGAAAATTGTTCAGAAGAAATAAAAACACACTAAAAAGAGTTTTAGTTGCTCACAGATGGAAAAACAGCCTTGGGCGCATCTTCTCCAGCGTAACCAGCTTTGCAAGTATGGAAACCCAAGTCAACCACTATTGCCGACACTTCATCTGTACAAGACAACAAGAACTAAAATTATGCCCAATTGTAAATACATTCTTGTGTGGATAAGGACTGGCAGAGGAATCCGCTGCACTTACCACCTCCGTACATGATTCTTCAACCTTGGTTCTGTGATTGCTAGCGCGCTTACAGTGACCGAGTGAAGGGAAGATGAATTTGATGGGGTTTTGGAGGATTAAACCCTAACGGTAACAAGAAAAAGAGACATATAAACAAGGAAATAAATATAGTTGTTTTTATAGAGAAAATTATTTTGATATATATTAATACCTCCATAAATTAATATTCAATAAATAAATATTAGTCCCAATTTAAGCTAATTTAAAAAATTAATTTTTTTGATAAATTAATAAGATAATAATTTTTAAAAAGACCTTTATATAAGTATATAACCCCCTAATACATAAATTAATAATTCTCTAAAATCTCAAACTCATGAATGCATTCTTCAGAAGTTGGACCATTTAAATTTTTTGAGGCTTCACTATTTAAATTGATAAATTACTAATTTATCAGTTAATATCTCTCTAAATTAATAAAATTACATGGTCTCAACACTACTAATTTATAGAGGTTTTACTGTACATGAATTTTAATTAATATAATATATAAATTATTAAAATTAATATATTTAATATATATTAAATTTTAATTAAAATCTATTAAATTACATTTGATGATAATTAATATGTTTGTTATCTAATTATGATTTACCAAGTTTCTTCGGCTAATTTAATTTAATGTTATAATAATTAAAAAATATTCATCAAATAAGGTTGTTTGAGGAGATTTACATAAATATTGTAATTTGCAAACCAAGTATGTGGATTTAATACTATTTTAAAGTTGCAATCTAAGAAAAAAATTATAAAATTGATCAATGATTGCAAATTTAAAATAGTATTTTTTAAAAAAATATAATAAAAATAAATTTCAATTCTTGATTGCAAATTTAAAAAATAGTTCCTTTTACCTATTAGGTATTAAATTTTGTAATAAAATTTGAAAGCCCCTTTTTTCATTTTAAGGAATTGCTTAATGCCCGTATTTCTTCTAGAGAATCTCCTAATTGTTCTTAAACCATATATAAATAGTTGAAATATGATTACATGATCTGCAATAGTATACATAAAAATAAATACCTTATTTTTTACATTGAACTCTAAAAATTTCATCCGATCCCACAAGCACGTCTATGTATCACTCGTTGTGGTCTTCTAGATGCATCATCTGCCTCTACATTCTGTGTTTGTGATTGAGGAGTTTTAATCCTAACGCTGGACTCACCAATATCATGATATTGTGGAGTCAAGTCAGAGAATGCAACATACGAGATATCAAAATGTGGATGTGACTGAGAAAGACATGGTATACGAAGCATGAGATCTGTAAATGAGAATACAATGTACGCTTGAGTTGGACCTGGTATATATGGAATATATTGTGATGGCTCCTCCCGGTAGGCATGTTGGGTCCCATAGTAATCAGAAGAGGTGACATCATAGTGGAATGAAGAACGATGTGATGTTGATGTACCCCCTGTATCATAAGTGTCAGTCGTAAATGGAAGGATATCATTGTGATCATCTACCGGAGTATCAGAGATACTTGATCGTCTTCTCCTCCGGTTGCCCCCTCTGGTAGCTCGCTGTCATGCACGCATAACATATCTATTTTGTTGCGTCCGAGCAAGTTGACGCACTTCATTTACAATAGCTAAGTTTTGATCTAATACACGCTTGACCCCTATTGAGATCCCTTCATCCTCACTCAAACTTGAGCAACTAAGTCGGAGTTGCTCCATATGCACATCCTTAAAATAAATAGATGGTTAATAGACAACATAATTTAAGTGAATATCGTTGGTTATCAATACTTATCTGTTTGTACATTATCGACAATAACTCACGCAATGTAATAGTTCGAGACAACAGCATGTAGGTTATTGGAGGTCGATCATAACTAACATTAATCCATCTTGTGAGATGCGACCACCGTAGTATAACAAAACATCTATTTGATTTCGAACCAACAACATATTTATCTTAGAAAATAGAACTGAAATTCTATAATTACTTTTGTTTTATTTATATATAATAAAAAATATTATATATTTTAAAAAATATTTTTTTAATACAAATTTAAAAAATAATAATTATATTCTGAAATAAAAAAATTATTAATTATAAATTTGGTTATGGTAGAGAGAGAGATGCACTGTATGCAAATTTTATAGTCTGAAAAATAAAATATTAATTAAATATTGGTTTCTAGTGAAATTCGCAGACTTATACTTAGAATTATTGGGTATGCGAATTCTACTTAATGTTCCGCAATTTACACTAAATTAAATATTGTGTGATCATTAAACACTTGATTAAGATCGGATACTCACAGTTGGTAAAGAACATAAACACAAATTTATATGCAGTGTAATCAATCTATATACCACAAATTTATTTTTTTGTGTTAAATGAAATAAATATCTTAATAATTTAACATTTTAGCCAAAATAAATATCTTAATTATTTAACATTCGAATAAAAATTGCCCGATACAATTTATTATAATTAAATTGGAATCAAAATTTAATCGAGCAGCTTGGAAATAGAATTATGACAGAAATGGTGAAGATACAGCACCAAAACCAACTTAGTTAATTTTAATTTAAATTAATAAACACATTATAACAATAATATAAATTAACTAAATATATATTAAATTTACGTGAAGTAAGTTATATAAATAATAAATTCAATCAACTATGAAACCTAAAATATTTAATTATTTCCTTTTATTGATTCAAAACCAAAAGAAACTTAACTGAAGTTATTATAATAATAAATATGGGCTCATTCTTTCCTAAAAACTTCGTGCTCCGAATTCGCAAACGTCGAATGTGAATTCTCAACGTTTGCGAACTCTAATTCTTTTTTTAAAAAAAATTTCAAATATTGAAATTCAGGAACTCAGTTTGCGAATCTTAATAAATCGCAATCTTTATTGCGAATTACCATAGATTTATTGCGAATTACCATAGATTTGTAAACATTATCAGTTCACGTTACTGTGTAATTTGTTTTTTAAGTTTTATAATATATAATTAAATTTGCCAAGTTTCGTCACATTTACATATTTATTTCTCGTATTGACAACTTCAAAATACCAACTGCAATTATTTTTTTTTGTATTTCATAAGTTTAATTGCATTATTTATTCAATAAAATTACGTATTATATGGTCTAATTATACATTAAATTGTGATATATAACAAAGTAATTAATTGGATATTCGATTATTTATATTATTTCTAAAAAATAAACAAAATGTGGCTTTGAGTTTATAATTTTTAATTTTAAAAAAATTAAAGGAAATTTTTTCACAATTCCCAAAATTTAAAATTGCTTTTCTTTTTTTTTTTTGAAAAAATAAATTTAAAACCAAATTCATTAAAAAAAATTTATACTGCAACCTTTGTAGTTAATCAAAATCATTGTTTGCTAAACATGAGAAATTACTTAACGAACTTCATTTTATTATAAATTTGTCATCATATTATTATTTGAATTAGCAAAAAACATTTAATGATTTGATTTTTATGATTTGATTATCTACTTTTGTTTTTACAAGCTATTTTACAACAGCAAAAATAAGAAAATAAATCAAAGATCAAAGAAAAATATATGAAACATACGCTAAATTAAACCAGATAGACAATCCCAAAGTGGTTCAGTTTAAGAAATATTTCCAATCACATCGTTAATAAAAAGATTAATAGCTATATAAGACGATCCACCTTCCATTAAGGCCATCTTACTCATCTTCTGCATCTCCTTCACCTTCTGCCGCACTCCGCCGCCACCATCTCCCGCCATCAGCCGCCTTATCCCCGCCTCTATTTCCTCCGCCTTCACAATTTCCTGCTCATCACCTTCTCCTGCGTTAAAAATTTTAAGATAGTCTATCGTGATCTCCTCCGCCAGCCCCAATTCCTTAACCAATTCAAAAGCATTCAACTGCTGCTCTGCGTACAGAGGAAACGTCGCCACGGGCACTCCACACCACAAGCTTTCCAACGTTGAATTCCATCCGCAATGGGAAACAAAACCCCCCACCGCAGAATGGGACAACACAGCCACCTGAGGCGCCCACCCGATCACTTTTCCTACTCCTTCAGTTCTTTCCAAGAACCCTTCCGGCAGCACTTCTTGCAAATTCTCGTATTCGACTGGAAACGGAGCCGCTCCCTTTGGCCCCGGCTTCCTCGTAGACCATAGAAACCGGTGCTTACTTCTCTCTAACGCTACCGCAATTTCCTTCACCTGAGTTTCTTCGAAACTCCCCATACTCCCGAAACACAAGAATACAACAGAGGAATCGGGATGATTATCAAGCCATTTCATGATTTCATCATAGTTTTCAGCAGATTGGCCACTGCCATGGCTAGACGTTTGATTACTCAAATTCAGAATCGGCCCAACGGGATAAACTTTCGGGGTCTTCCCATCTGATAAAGATTCAATAGCATACGGTTCAAGCTCGTGAAATGTGTTAATCATTATTCCTTTAACATCTTTAAATCTGCTGAAGCAAGTGAAGAACATATTCGACATGGGACTATCGATTAATAACACAGAAGGCAACACTTTCGCCGGAACGGGTGTCTTAAAGCAAGATATGGATAACTCCGCGTCGGAAGTTTTGTACTGCGTGAGTTCTTGATTGTGCTCGAATTTAAGCGAAATCAAATGAGAGAACACACCCAAACAACACGCACCTGAGGTGAAAAAAAGGTAAGATGGCAGCCCGAATTCATTCGCAACGTCTATGAACTTCGTGCAGAACATGTCGAGAATCAATCCCGCTAACCGAGGAGCACTCCCTCCGGATGATTCGACGTTCATCAAACCGCTCAAGATTTCTCTGATGTGAACGATTTGGTTGTCAATGGATTCAAAGAGCCGACCAGGTTTAGTATCCGACGGGTCGAGTCCTTGATAAGGTAGGTTCTTGAAGCACAAACGGGATGTGGGATTCGAATCTGATGACGATATTTTGGTGATGTAGTTGTCGACGTTACGATCATTGTGAAACTTCATGATGAGAACAATGACGGAGACACAGGGGTCTCTGTCAAGGAGGAGCTTGGCCATCTCCACGGTGGAGGTTAGGTGGCTCAGCCCTGGTGAGGGGATGAATATTAGCTGTGTTTTCTGCATTTGAATTTCAATGGTGGTGGTGTTCCGATTGCTTCTTGAAGATAACAGATATAAAGGAAAAGGATAAACGAATATGGGTTTGTTTGGTTTTGACACCACATTTATCGAGGTTCAATGACTTTTCTGATAGTCTTAATCATGCATGCAGATGCAGTACATTTGCCTTGTGCTTCTAACATGTTCTTTGGCACTGTTTGGCCAATAAATTTATCAAAAAATTTATATAAAAAAACTTAAAACTTTTATTGAATTTAATGTCTTTGCTTAATTTATAGTATGGATATACACTTAATCTACATTATTAAAAAGAATATTTTGATAATTTATTTTGTGACCTATTAAAAAGACAATGAAAAACTATTTAAAAACTTTAACGATTTTAACAGTTTAAATAACCCCTGTAATATTTACTATGAATAGATGAGTTTTTTAATTATATAACTTATATTTTAATATTATTTATAAAAATAATTTTCCCTTAAACTAACCGAGAGTTGACACATAGTGATATGATTTTTTTAATAAAATAAATATAATATGTGAAGAAAAAACAGAATCTGTATAGTTTTCAATTATTTTTTTTACAGTAAAACATTACTTAATTTGACGAACATTGAAGCTCAAAGCGTCTCATAAAACCAAAAACATTTCACGACAAATATTTTTATTGCCACCCGCGCTCTTTTAACTCTCTCTCAAAAAAGAATATGGCTCTTAAACATCTAAAGAACATGCTTTCACCTTTCTTAAAATAGACAAGTCTCTTCATTGAATATCAATGAACTAAGCCTTGTAATAATTGTATTATTATAATGAAACTCGATAAATATATTATTTCTTGAAATCAAGCAAGTCGACTTCTTGAAATAATTGCAATGTAATTATTTACCTAATGGTTTTAATCTACAGTCTTAATCTTAAAAGTCAGATTTTATCATTAACTTTCCCCCCCAAAATAAAATCCCTGAATTCGCCCTGTTTGTGATGCTAGTGGGGCGTTTTTGTGAAAGAGATAAGATAAGGTGTATCTTGCCAAGGAGCCTTCTAATTTAATTGGCGTCATTCTTTCTTCATCAACAAAGTAATTATAGACCACAGAATCCACTTTTTAGCAATGGTATTGGCTCTGGAATTCCCACACGCATGCAAACAAATATGTCGCAAATTAATAAAAAATTACCAGATTTGAGACCTTTATGAGGATCTAAAGTTACTCGGTTTAGATTTCACTTTTACTCGTTGAAAAGTAAGAAAGGTCTCTTTAGAGGTATTGGTGTGACTTAGCATTGAATATCGATTTATTAGGCCATTACCTATATATTATAGAAACTCGAAATTTTTCAATGGGACTTTGGATTTCCTTATCTGTCGAAACTAAATTTTTGATTGGACACAAGGAAACCTGGTACAAGGATGGTTCATACAGCAGAAGAAATAACCCATGCAGAAGAAGTGGAGAGCAAGAGAGTTTGATGACATCCGCAAAGGCTAGCAGATTATGTAGTGGGCTAAGTAACTGAATGTAATATCTTGGTATGAAGTTAGCAAGAGTCAGTTAGTGAGAACAACGGTGGAAATTTAAATAAATAGCATTGTAACTTTATGCAAATTCTTTCTTCTAAAATATCTTAATCATTTCCTTCTTCGAACTTCATTGTTCATTCTTAGGAGACACGAACTCGATAATCTAGATAAATGTATCAAGATCATAAAATTGTCACGGTGTGAAATTCTTCTCTAAATTGGCGATTGTATCTGTCTGGCTTTCCACAAGGGTGGCTCGGTTCGATCGACGAGGTGCTAGAAACGGCTTCAGAAATTTATTTCGATGGCCTATGTATATTTTCAAATCTATATTAAGATAAAATTCAAGAACAATTATTTCGCGTCGGAAAACAAACACATCAAGTGTTGTTTTTCACGCTCAACAATTTCTTCATTCTACTTGGACCTTTACTCTGCGGCAAAATTTGCCTCTGCGTCAAGTTAAATGGTGGCGTCGGAAGCGGGAATAGCAGCTGGAATATGTTTGGAGTTTCACGTGGTTGCTGACTGAGGCGGTGCCAATGCTGATAACCTCCATGTCGCCGCTCTTCCTGTTCCCCTGTTTTTAGGCTCTTCAAGATCTCTATTTCTACTCTTCTTCCTCAAGTTACTTATTTTTTTGTGAGTCTTCTCATTTTTAGCTGTATAATTTTCGTTTACTAGTAGTAAGTAACTAAGCTAGTCAAATTGCCTGGCTCACTTGGTATTTTTCCACTGATTTTGTTTCCAAACACCTCCCTGCAAAAAAAAAATAAAAAAAAATCAACAATCCCATAAATATTACGAATAACATATTTATTTCAAAATATTTGTGTTCAATCATGAATTAATTGAGTAAGTCCATTAAATTTTGTAGCTGATATATGTATATAAATTTCATTACAACTATCTTAAAGGCTATGTAAATAAATGATTATTCTTACTGAAGATTAGCCAACAAGCCCAACTGAGACACAAGAGGTCCAGATAGGTTAGCATTAGCAAGGTCCCTTTCATGTCATACAACTCATCAGTCATCACCAAGTAGTTTCCAATAGAAACTTGCATCTTGATTGAATTGTAATAGCGAAAGAATCACTGCATATATTATAAACTTACACTCTTACAACGCTGTTTTGGAGATTGCATGTGATATGAAACCATGTACAAGGATTAACCAATGTTGGATCCCAGCTCTGTAGCACATTGTTTGGATCACTCAAGGATGATTTCCACACATTAAGAGCATCTACTGCTCATTTTCCCCAGAAAATAAAATAACCAGAAAAGTTTAAGTTGTTGAAGACAAAAACACGTTGTAGTATGTTAATTAGTATTACTATCTGAACAGTAGTCAATTTTTGTGATGTGTTTACCTTCGGAGTTGCATTCCACAGATGTAAGCGCTAGAGCAAAGGCCAGAAAGAGCACAAGTTTCGACATAATTAAGGTATATTAAGAAAGATTTACAAATTATATATGCGAAAATCTAAGGTTCTTGCAGTAATATATTCTTGATTTTGTTTGCGTATAGTATGTGGTGGAGAATGTATGCATTTATTTGAGGTTATGTGAATGGACTTTTGCATGTATTCATTAGTAAACGCAAATTAAAGGACCATCTGGATGCATTTATTGGTGAACGCAGAGGACGGCTGACCAAGTTAAATATTTCAATCAAATTTGGCCCTGGTTCTATAATTTGCCCCTGATATCAACAATATCTGGCTCAGATCGGCACTGAGCCAGATATTGTGCTTTTCTTCCACAATAGTGCTATATCGTAACCAAGTACCTTCTGTGTGCTCAGAATTTTTTTTCCTTCTCATTCAGTCGTTGCTTCTTGTGCCACAAAATTGAAGTTCCTGTTTTCTGTAGGGACAAGTTGACGATGACATAGATACTGACAAGGAAAGGCTGAAGGTCTTTACTGCTCTAAGCCTTATTTAGAGCAGAAACTGACCTCTTACCTGGAGCGATTTTCTCATTATAATACAGCGAAGAAATTCTAGCCTAGTTTATATAGTAGAAATGATTGATCATTTTCTGTTTTTATAGTAATATGACTTGCAGTTTTTGTCTTGCCTCTGTTGCAATTTGATCTATGTTTCATTTACTATACAAACATGAATCTAATCATACAACATAACAATTATTGAATTCTTGCAGATTGACGCCATCAGATCATGGTATCCGTGGGCTGACTTTGGAAGCATTCCTGTCTTCTGTTGATTGCTTTATGGGAAGTATGCTTATAACTTCGACTCCAAAATCCAGCCGCCAGCCTCTAGCATTGTATGACCAAGATTGGTCCTTCCAGTACAAGTAAAAGGTTGATAAATTTAAAGCAATGAGAAACAGAAGAAATTTGGAAAAACTGAAAGAATTGTACTATTTGAATTATGGATGATGTAATACCCTTGTCCCACATTGGTTGTGGATGAATATGTAAAGTGGTTTATAAAGGCTTACAATGGACTATTATAGCAACTTGAGTTAACCATTTTCGTAGAGCGATGACAGATACGAAGTAGTTGCCACCTCTTGAACCTACGGGGCAAAGTACTACATGACGGGAGCCACCTCTTGAACCTGTAGAAGCCACCTCTAGATTCTCGGTGCCGGTGGATCGATGAGTTAGGTCGCGACGAGGACGTCGCGTTCTAAAGGAGGGGTGATTGTAATACCCTTGTCCCACATTGGTTGTGGATGAAAATGTAAAGTGGTTTATAAAGGCTTACAATAGACTATTATAGCAACTTGGGTTAACCATTTTCGTAGAGCGAGGACGGATACGAAGTAGTTGCTATAAGAGCCCATTGTGCAGTCGCGCTTGTGCGGGCTTGGGCCCGTGGCGTGACAGATAATGCTGTGGATGATGGAAAATGTGAATGGTAGGGGAAGATGGTTGCCTTTTCTGTGGTGCGAGGAGATAGTGAGATGGTTTTTTTTATACTCAGATATGGAGTTGAGTTCAAGTTCTCTTGTTATTGTAAGGATTTAGGTTTCCATGTCTTTGCCTGAACAAATACTTAATTCTGCCTGTGGCAAGAATTGAATTATTGGCAATCCAAGCTCCTTGATAATTCCGTCTTAATTAATTGATCGAAATTTTCTTCCATTAATTTGTAGTGTTGAAGTTCAATCTTACTGAATCGGTGCTAGTTTGTGTCTTTCCATGGCTTACTGTGCCATTTTCTGCAAACTTTGGGGGTTGGATTGCAGATACTCTTGTGAGCAAAGGCGTACTGTGACCATGGTTAGAAAGGTATTCACATGATTACCTTTTTGTCGATCAACAATTTTGTATGCGAATTGCTAGTGAGTGATTGTTAAATTTTGAAACTTTTTAAAACATCTCAATGAGTGTAGTAATATATTCTAGTACTCAAGAGTCTGTTATTTAACTCTGGATGTTTTACCTAGGGCTGGTTATTGGACTGGGTTGGTCCGGAACCGGTTCGGAACCGAACTGGGTTCAAAAAGGTTCGGAACCGGATCCGGACCAACCGGATTGGAACCGGATCGGATTGGTTCTAATGGATTGGAACCGGTGCTTACCGGTTCCGGTTTTAAACGGTTCCGGTTCCGGATTGGAACCGGAACCGGTAGAAATTTTAAAAAAAATGTAATTTCAATAGGAAAAATGAAATTTGTAAACAAAATATTTTTTTTTTTATTAATAACCGGTTCTGGGTTGGAACCGGTCCAACCCGGAACCGTTAGAACCGGAACCGGATCCGATCCGGTTCCTTATCGGATCGGACCGGTTCCAGACTTAACGGATCCGGAACCGGCCGGTTCCGGATCGGGTTGGACCGAATTGGGCCAATAAGCACCCCTAGTTTTACCGATAATTCTTTGTGGGTTTGTTGTGACTTAAAGATTTTCAGCTCAGATTGGTCTGTGCACAGGTTAGTCTACTTTATGCGAAGTGAGATTACTTTTGTTGTGGTTATGAGTGCCTATTTGTATAATTTTGGAGCTGGAACTAATTCTATTGTAGTGGATGGAGGATGAAAAGAAGCTATTGTAGAAAGTTTCTTGAGAATAGATAAGCTTTGTTTTTTGTACAATTGATTGTCGCTATAAGTTGTCAAAAGCTTTGTTTAATTTTTTGTAACGACTTTGATAGCTTGAAGTTTTTTTTATCCAATTTGATTTTAGTTTTATCAGATAATTTTTTTATTGTCTTTAAAATGTGAGAATTTTGTGACATGTTTCGTTATTTTAAATTAATACATATGTTTGCTTTTATTTATTTTTATATGTATAAGCACGAAAAATAGAAAAAAATAAAAGAAACAACTTTTTTAAATTATTGTGATACAATTAGTTGTAATGTGTTTAAAATATATCTAGTTACACTAAAAAGCGTGATGAGATGTGGCTATAGTGACGCTTGCTTAAAACTTTACTTAAATGAGTGTTTCAATAACGTCACTTAAATGAGTGTTTCAATAAGTATGTAAGTTATAGTGACGTTTTTAAAGCAAGTGTCATTATAACTCACATACCTATTGAAAGGTATACATATATGATCCTTTAAGTAAGTGTCACTAAAAGTAAAAACGTCACTATAGCCATGTTTCGTGACGCTTTCTAAAGCCTATTTTTCTAGTAGCGTATATTGTCTAGGTGATGATCGAAAATTCTAACACAAACATTGAATTTCTCACTTCAAGATTTATGGCTTTGGTACAAGTTTGAGCTGGAATATATTGGATCAACAGTTATCGAGGGGGTTGGGTGGGTGGGGGGAGGATAAATTATCATTACAAAAAGTTTTGGACAAATGAATCTTCGCTGTCACTTGTGGGTTCATTTTGCATGTGTTGCAGTGATGAATGCAATAAATATACATTATAACTATGTGATCTTAAGTGCAATAAATATTCTTGAAACACCTTTTGAATTCATGGGCCTCCTCCAATTTCATTTTCATTTGAATCATGTCTTAAAAAGAAGAGCACGCAGGTCAATATATCAGGTTCAAATTCCACGTTACTGGTCAGTGGTCACATTCAAATTTTTTTTTTTTTCAAATGCAAAACTCAACATTAAATATAACACAAAATTTAGTTTCTCACAAGTGAAGAGGACATTATACATGGACGCAGGACGGAGCCACATTATGGCAAGGGGAACAAGTGCCCTTCGCAAAAATATATTTTTTAATAAAAAAATTACATGTTCTCTACCAAAATCATAGTTTTTCTCTTCAAAAATCACAGTTTTGCTCCCCAAAAATAATATTTTTCCCTCTAATATTTTTTTACCCTTTATTTTATGTTAATATTTTTGACACTCTAAACAAAAAAATGTGTGGACAGATAGCGTTTGAAATGCACATTTGCTCGTGGTAGGGTGCTGTAATTTTTTGTCCCGATATGTGTAGGTGATGTACACAGGCTATGATGGGCCTCACATGCACGTTTCAAGTTATACTTATATTTGTGAAAACAATAAGAGTACCGGCGCCAACAGGCATGTGTACCTCGTCGCCTGCACCTTTAAATCATTCTAATTAGACTCGACCACGGTTCAGAATCGTCGATTCGACGGTTCAAAAAACATCGACCCTAAATCGTAACCTTCTTTGACAGTTCCGGTTACGGTTCATGAACCTCCAGTTACGGTTCCAATTACGGTTACGGTTAACCAACGGTTACGGTTACGGTTTGACCCTTACTTTTTAAACAAAAGTAAAAATATTATTAAAATTTGAAATAAATTGTAAAATATGTTTGAATGTGTTTTTATCCGTGGATTAAATATAAAATAACGTGAAATAAATTCAAGCTCAGATAATTAAAATGTGTAAGATATATTTGTTTGGTTAATATATATAAATTATAACACTATATTTAGATCAACAAGGCTCTTATAGCTTAGTGATTGAAACTAATTATTTAATTTGGAGGCCATGAGTTTAAATATACACCATAACATATATTTTAAATTTAAAAATGTAAAAAAAATTAAAATAACCCTTGAACCGCCGGTTAACCGACGGTTCACGGGTTAGCAAAATTATGACCCTTAACCGGCCCTTCTATAGACGGGCCGGTTACGGGTCCGACCCTTCGAACCGTTGATCACAGCCCGGTTCCAGGCCGGTTCAGGGTCGATGATGACCCTTGGTCGGGTCTAATTCTAAGCTCATGTCTACCTAGCCTTCTTTAGCCAACCTTTTTCTTTTGGCAAAAGGGTTTGAGATTATATAAATCTTTGTTATTTGATAATATGAATTTGAGTTTGAGCTAGTATATTTTGGTGATTTATTATTATAAGATGGTTCAAAGTTGAGTACAGATTTGATAATAACTGCAGTGTATTATTATGACGAGAGAGTGATAAATTGGGAGAATTTTTTCAGCTTTTTAAGGTTATAATGATTCGCTTTCTAAATATAAAATTGTTACGAAGACAATGACGCGAGAAATTTAGCAAAGGGAAAAAATATTAAAATAAAAATGGACGGCTAAATTTTTTTATGGGTACATATCTAAAATACATACGAAATAACAATAATGCTATTACTATCATTATTATTTCAATTATTAACTCAACCAAAAATGAATTAAGTATAACTGATGGCTTATAGTTCATCTGATACATGTCGTAATCGTGATCCAAAAGTCTCGTATTCGAGTCTCCGTTCACCCAGTAGTTGCTAAAAAAAAAAAAAATTGAACTACAATATAAAAGAAAAACCAATATTCATTTTAAGAGTACACCCTATATCCTATACAAAGCAACATGTCGAGCCTTAATTGATTCAGACGATAACAACTAAATAAGCCAATAATATAAAAAATTGATTTTTTTTATAAAAGGATTCAAGTATACTTCTTTGTTTGCAAATTAAGGTCTCAATCCAAAGAAAGCGGAGCTCCGATTATGAAACCCTGCGCATTGGTAAGCAGGCCGGGATAGCTGGTCTCCGGAACTTGACGGGCACCCTGCCATCCCTAACGGCGGCTCCGCCATACAGTTGTAGGATAAACACACGGCCGTTGCTTCCGGCAACACGTAGCCCTCCTCTATCGGGAATCCCGTTATATAATTATGCTGCATATATAATGTTTTCATGGTGCCAGACTTTACACTTTGCACGTATCCGTCGGGAACTTGTCCATTTAACAGATTATTGTTCAGGAACAGGGTTTCGACTCCAATTAAAGCCGGAGTTAATTCGCCTGTCAAAAAATTGTGACTCAGGTCTACGGTGGACCCGACTCCATAACTCCGCGGCGGAGATTGTGGGACCCCACCTGAGAAATTGTTCCGTTGGAGGAGCATTGATGTGATACAGGGCCGAAACAGGGAATTTGGGATGGGCCCACTGAAGCGGTTCATGCTCAAATCCAAGTACGCTAATTCGGAGAGAGATTCCAGGCCGTCAATCGTGCCCCACATGCGGTTATTCGACACAGACAGGTAGCGGAGCCCCGACGGAATTTTCTCCGGCAACACCCCGGTTAAGAAGTTATTGCTGAGATCCAAGTGAAGAAGCTGACCAGAGAATCTTGGCAGATTCCCAACAAGTACATTGGAGGATAAAATCAGGACCTTTAACTGATTCAAACCATGAACGGAGGGCGGGATACAGCCCGAGAGCTGGTTGTGGCTGAGATCGACGGTGTGAAGATTCGGCAGGTTGAAAACGGCGGCCGGGATTTCTCCAGTTAAGCGGTTATTAGTGAGAGAGATGACTTTAAGATTCTGGAGGGAACCAAGACAATAAGGGATGGAACCTGTGACAATGCCGGAGAAGAGAATCAGTTGATTAAGCTCGGTGAGCTTTGCAATGGCTGGGGAAAGCGTGCCTGCTAGTCCAGGTGAGTCTGAGAGGCCAGTGCCGAGAGAAAGAATAGTAACTCTAGAGGAGAAACAAGTGAGACCGGCGAAGGAGGAACAAGGTTCGGCTGCGGAGAAGTCCCAACTGGAAAAGAACCGAGTGGAGGAGGCGGAAGGAACTTCCGTGAGGCTGTCTTTGATTTCATGCAATGCAGCCAAATCAGATTTGCTAATGGAAAGTGACAATGTTGATGGAGTGATGACGGAAAAGGAGAAGATAACAAGTGGAAGAAACAAAAGAAAGCATCTTTTTGCCATAATACTTGATGGCGGAGGTGTGTGTTTTTATGTCTGTGTTGTTTTCAGTGTCGCAGAGTGAGAGTAGAGGACAGGAATGGCAGCAGAAAGAGAGGTCGATTTGGGAGTAAAAGGAAATTTAATTTACTTATTATATTACTAAAAGTGAAGGATGATGGTGAGATTTGTTTTATATTCGTATACTCATGTGGGTAAATGAGAAATTCTTCTGTCCAAACCGGGTGAAACCATATAACATCATATATTCATTGCATAGAAAATTTTCCTGGATTTAACTGTGGTTAAGTATATGGGTAGGTGGGAATTCCTTTGATGCTATCATCAAGGGTCATTGATGTTAGTATACCCAATGCAATATCAATGATTGGAATGTCCTGAAGACACTACCGCTCACAACATAACCCCGATGCGGTATGATACTCGTAGATCGAGTTCAATAATAATAATAATAAATAGATATTAAAGATTTGAAATTGAATTCTAATCAATATTTTTAGCTCAAATTTTGAATTCAAGCTATGGAATTTTTTTAGCTCGATTTTGCTTTGCTTAATTTTTTGATCGAACTTCAAATGAGCCAAATCGAGCACAACACCATATAAAGCTTCATTTGTTCGAGCCGATTTCAAAAGTTCAACGGACAAGATCGAGTCGTTTCCATCCATAATCTAAGAAATTGAAAATCTAATTTAGATGTTTATCATTTGATCTAAATCTTGGAATTATATTTAAAAAAACTAATCATTTCAGATTCAATTTTATTATATGTGAATTATAATTCATTTGATTCTAATTTAATTATGTATTAAACTAATAGATCAAAAAAATTATGTATTATACTAAGTTAATATCTCAATAATGATTCAAGATTGATCATTTGATTTTAATTATAGTTGCAAAGTAGTGTGAGTATGTAAACATATACAATATTTGTAATTACGAGTCCTCATGAAATAATGTGGGTTCAAAATCAATCCCTACAAATATTGCAAAAATATTTGAGTTCAGTTAGAATTTATAATTTTGAATATAAATCTAAGGATTTTACATTTGAATGGTGTTTAAAATTTTATTTTATACAGGTAATTATATTGAAGAGTACATGGATTTCGACTTTTTCATGATAGCAAAGAGACGACCGAAAAGACATTAATCGAAGTTATATATAAAGATTTGGAGTCCAAACGGATTAACGATGATATTCTGTACTAAAGAAATTTTTGAAAAAGACTAGTGTATGTTGGTGATCCAACTTGATTTCGTCCAGCATTTATGTAATCGTACATAGCTCATGGATTCAAAGTTAACAGTAGTTGTTCTACCGTCGAATCTTGGCTTCGTGAATACCTAGGATTTAACGGATCTTACTTTCTTGAAAACAACTAATAGTGTTTCACCACCCATACCAAGCCACCTCCGACCATTCTCCACAAACACACCCACATCCTCACATATATCAGCCCCGCACGCACTTGGACAGTACACGATCTTGTAACAATCGGCCTCTCCACTCCCATTCTTCCTTATCTTGAACCAGTTCCTCACCGTCTGTGCCCCAGGCCGACCCAGCTCCCCGTTGCTCCTCAGGTATCGCCGCCCTGTAAATTAGTCGACGCTGCCCAGTTGCCACACAGTCGGCTGCACGCAAATTGTGGCTGCGAGGAATGCTAGGTTTACGTCGGTAGACAATTTTATTGCTTGCTGCTGCTTTTGGTCAGGGAAAATTTCTAAGTGGAGTTCTATAAGAACCCTGTTTCCACTAAGTCAACCATTAGAATTTTAATCAATCAAATTATTCAAGGTTATTCATTTAAATCAATAACATAATATTTAGGTAATTAAGAATTTGTATTAGAGATAATATTGAGTTAGATTATTATGGAATTAATAATATTCATTAGTCTTAGATAATTCAGAATTTTAGTAGAGATATAATTGAATCATGACATCATTAATAAGACCAAAACATGAGCCAAAATCCATATAAGGAAAGTATCAAAGAATCCAGTAATGGAAACTGTTCAATAATCTTGTAAAGAGATCCAATTAAGCTCCAATTAAACTTAATATTTTGGTTACAAAATATCTTGAAAGTCCTACCTTATGACCACTAAATTCCCCCTATATAAACAACACCCAAAACCTTATTCTCCTAGCCACCAACTGTCACGCCAGAGACCGATGTCTATAACGCCGGCATTGATTTTCAAATAACATCATGAAATCAATAAGCCCCGTAACATCAAATCATTGAAAACCAGTCTATTCATCCATAAAAATAATCGTCTTTACAACTGAATTCAAATTGCACCACCAAACTCCTAAAATGTCTTAAAACAAATAAAAAGAGCCAACATCTTTTAACTCCTAGAAACACCACGGATCACCAACCCCAAAATTGGTGTTGTTCTTCAGCCTCAACTGCTTCCTCGTTATTATCTGGGATGTAGAGTAAGGGGTGAGTGTTTTGTTAAACACTCAGCAAGTGGGGGCCAATTGATGTGATAATAATATTTTTTCCATAATTTTTCCAAAAACACAATTCATAATCAGATCATAAACCAATATATATCATAACATACAATAATATAATTGCTCACATCGAACCATGTAATATAATATTGTCCCCATTGGACCTTGTAATATAATTGCTCTCTTTGAGCCATATAGTTACCCCCATTGAGTCATGTAATATAATTGCCCCCCCTTGAGTCATATAGTTACCCACATTGGGTCATGTAATATAATTGCATGATTTTAAAATAATTTGCATCATCGATTGAAAATTTAAAACATACATATGATTTTCAAAATTTAAAACAAATATATATAGCAAAGCCCACTTACAATGATTATAGACGTGTTTGAACGATTTAGGGTGCGAAAACGACGAATTCTTCCTCTTAAATTTGAACAGTGTTCGAACACCTTCACTGTGTGTTCACTGTGTGAACTTTTCGAACACTTAAAGGCCGTAGAATTTTCGGAAAAAGGTGCTGAATTTCTCGATGAAAAGGATGAAAAGGCTGGAAATCTTTTTGACAATTCAATGCTCAAACTCTCGAAAACTCAATGCTGATTTGGAGGGATTTTAGTGGGTGGATTTTGTTAAAAAGTGTGGCTGAATTGTGGTGCTGAGATTCAGATTTTCGAGGCTGAAACTTTCGAAAATCTGGTATTGATTTGAAGCTAAAGTTTTCGGTTCTAATATGCTGAAAAGTGGTGAGCTTTTGGTCTTATTTACTAAGTGTAGATTAGACAAGATAAATATGACATAATATACTTTTATCCATAATAAAATTCTTAATCATCTTTAGAGTTTTAATCATACTAAAATACTTAATTATCTAATAGGTGTTTTGTATCGTAAATAATTCTCTATCAATTATTTAGTATCTTGGATAATTATCTATCAGTTATTTGAAATCTAGCTAATTATCTATTTATTAGTTTATAAAAATTATTTTGACATGGAATTACTAGTCTAATACAACTTTATCTACTAAATATATTGGCTTATACAATATACGTTATTTTATTGGATTGGTGCAATTTATCGGGTTTTCACACCAACTCTCGAAAATTACACATACAACACTATATTTTCGAAAGTTTCAAGGAGGAGAGGGGGAGTTTGCACCATCTTCACAATCCGGAATCCGTTCAGACGCGCTTAGAATCAATAACAGTAAGTGGGCTTTTGTTTTGAATTCGTTTCGCTTTTGATACATCATATGTATATTTTGAAATATCAACCGATTGTGAGTTATGTTGAAACTATGCAATCATATTATACGGCCCAATGGGGGCATATCATATTATACGGCCCAATTGGGGCAAATTATGTTAAAATTATGTTATGGTGTATTTATATCAGTTTATGATCTAGTTATGATATATGTTTTTGGAAAATTATGAAAATATATTATATTGTCACATCAATTGACCCACACTTGCTGAATGTTTCTCAAAACACTCACCCCCCTTACTCTCCTATCCCCAGATAAGGACGAAGAAAATGTTGATAACGAGGAGCAAGAACAGTTTTGGGGTTGGTGATCCGATGATGTTGTCAAGACTCAAGATACTAGTTTAATTTATTTTCGCTTCCGCTCATGCTTTAGAATATTGAATAATTTATAATATTTATATTTCAAGTTGTAAAGACAAGTTTTTATTATTTTGGAATAAAGACTGGTTTTTCGCTATAATCTGTATTACGAGACTTGTTGAATTTCAAATTATATTTTTGGAATCAACGCAGATATTACATGCTCGATTTCAGGGAGTGACAAGTCCGATGGAACTATCGTAGCTTTCTTGGATGACGTTATATGGGCAGGGGGTAGCGGCAGTCCCTGGCGTTGTATGGGCAGGGGTAGATTTTCCAAGATCAAGATGGAAAATGAGCATGATTAAATAAATTATCGGTTCCCTAGGATTTGCTCTCATAGTTATCTATAAATATATTTTATATTATACAAGAATGCCAATTAATTTCTTTTGCAAATTAACAATTTCATTTAATATATAAACATCTTCTCACACATGTTAATTATTGACTAATGTTACTTGATAAATATGAACGTAAACGGAAGTCTTATAGGAGCTGAGGAGCATAGTGGTGTACTTCAGTATCGTTGCTTTTACTCTTCACATTGGATTGTTTTCTACGTTTGATTGTGCTTGTTGGAATGCTACTAGTTTCACACAAGATAGAGATAATTATTATTTTCGCTGTGTCATTGACTTATCTGTGTTTATCCCAATAAATAACTACTTTTTGAATGTTTGTGTTTTTGTTATGAAAAATTATAGAATATATTTTTGAGAAAAAAACTTGTTACTTCTTTTTGGATAAGAAAATTCATAACAATTTTTATTATGATTGGTAGTATAAAAATATTTTATAATTTTTGAACAACTTTAATTAATTTTAAAAATAAAAAATCAAATTGTATTATAACTAAACCTCAAATATTTAAAAGTTTATTATAGATACGAATAAAATATAACATACATTGAAATTCAAGTGAATTGTAGGGATTAAAATGATTTGACATTGTTGAATAATATAGCAATGAGACTAATTTTTAAAATTTAGTTTCTGATTATATGGATAACGATGGTCTAATTTTCTTCTCCCCACAAATAAATAAGGGCAAAAAAAAAAAAAATATTTGTTAAATTTTGATTTTAACGTTAATTTTTTTTTGGAGGTGCGAGGACCCGTACACCCCGTTCCTTCCGCCCCTGATTGCAAATTATAAATACATCTCTTTATGCCTACTAGAAACGTGGTAATAATAATAAATATTAAGAATTCCCTCTAAACATAAAAAAATTGAAATAAAACCTACTGTAATATCTAAAAATAATTAAATAATAAATGAAGGCCATAGAAGAGTTTCACAACATGTATCAAAAATTGTTTTAAAATCCCTCATTGTAAATTCTTGTCTAAAGACATAAACTACATTCATCTAACCACTAGTTTATATCATCAAGGAGGGTTCTTTTTATACCAACACAAGTTTGAAATATATGTAGACAATTTCTTGAAAATATTACATTTAACTGAAAACTGTAGACCAAACCCATAATAAGTAAAAGAAGTATTATCATTTTACAGAGAAAAGATTGTTTCATACAGATAACGAAAAGTACACAAAACACTATCGACGATGTGTGATCTTTATAAGCTCTTTCTATTACAATGATCTTGATAATGATGTAAATTCTGGTTGGCATCTGCTGATCTGCATTCATGAAATAAAAATGAGGCTAATTTCCATCGAGCGCATGAGCATGATCAAAAGGTTATTTATTTTCGGAAATCTAGTTTTAGCCCAATCCTCTTAATCGTTATAACCACATAGCCCTACCTAGCCCAGGTTGCGCAAGATATTTTTTAATTATGTCTCCGCCCCTGATAATCCATGTTCTGAAATGATTTTTTGTGTGCCAGTAGTGGCTACATAAGTATCACTTAGCTACTAGCTAGCCAATCGTGTGAGCTTCATCAGCTACATGATGGCTCATTGTGCCATAATCGGTTGTAAGATGAACCATTTCGGTCAGCAAGTTCGACTCGAGTTCGATTATTTATGAATTTTAACTTATATAAGGTCACTCAGAAGCTCATGGGCTCGCCAGCATTCAAACACTTAGAATATTGGTCAAGTCCCCGTTGAAAAAACAACCAAATCCTATGTTATTGTTTCTTAGTTGAGATTAGAAATCAAAATGGCATGTGGAATATAATTTAGTACTTAATATAACCTTAATTTAGGCGGGGCATTGGAAGCCGGCGGGGGGAGTTTTTCCACAGTCTATGAGAACTTCAAGTGCAATGGGGAGAATAATGCTAATGTTGAGAAGTTGTGCTTTGATAGTGGTGCAAAGGCAGAGTGCTGCATCCGCGTCCACCAGCCCTTCTAGCACCGGACAGCATGTGTCCTTAGCACTAGTACCAATTATAAGATGTCCTAGGCCACCTAACAAGTCGACGCATGCACCAAGTTTCAAAGTGTTAATCGGGCATGTCTCCTTTCTTTTTGGCGGTGGCGGTGGAGGGCATGGAGTCTCGATCGGTGGTGGTTTAATTGGGACGATTGGCGGTGTAGGCACGATGGGTGGTTCGGGTTTGATTGGAGGGTACACAATGGGAGGAGGTTTGGGTATGTAAGGTGGCGGATGTGGCACGTATGGTGGTGGATTCGGGACGACATAGGGTGGCGGCGGCGGCGGTGATGATGGCTTGATGGGCGGTGGCTTTGTCGGGGAGGAAGGTGGTTTTACATAGGGAGGGTGCTTTGGTGGGAGGTTTGATGGTGGAGAAGGAGGAGTTTGGTATGGACAAGTTGGACATGCTAGAGAAATTAGCAATGTCCCCAAGTTAAGGAGAAAGATTAGCACTTGTACTATGTTATTCTTGCCCATTGTTGGATTGGATTTCACTAGGTTCACCATGCTACTTATAGGCAAACATATACGCGTTCGCCAATATTAATGATATGAATAAATTAATATATTTGATAATTATTCAAGTTCAATTTTTTTATTTCAGATGGCTTGTAGCCATCTGTTATCGATCGTAATTGCGACCCGAAGATCTCGTTTTCGATTCTTTGGTCCCACGTTGCTAAAAAAATCAATTCGTTTATTTTAAAAATATAATTATTAGTCATCGTTTCAATTTGGACATATGGGTTAAATTGTCAAGGGAAGTGGGATTTTAGACAAATGAGCTATCTGGTTTATAAAAAGAAAAAAAAAACTATTTGCTATCACTGTTTAGAAGAGGCCCCATTTCTTGATATATGAATTATATATATAAACATAATATAACAACTGTACAGAGCCGTGTCGAAGCATCCAAAAAAAATCTACATATATAATGCAAACAAATTCAGTGGAATTAATACTTATAAGTTATATTGTCCACAAATTTTTTTTTTTTTTCAAAAAAAAAAATTGTGTTTATTACTTGACTTCTACAAAACCACACACATGAGATGAACAGTAGGTTCTTTGATATTGTTATTAACGAGGGTGTCCCTGGGGACGATATCAAACTATAAATATCTAATTTTTATAATAATTTTTTTTAAAGAACACGTATCGTTGAGTGTCGTTAAGGGTAGTATGAAACAAATTTGATAGGGGCTTCGTCACTTGTGTTAAGTTCCAAAAAACGTGGGCCATTTTTGTTGGAATTTTCAAACATTGCATGGGAATGGAATCGGGAAAACGCGGTGGAAATCGCGTTATTTGTTATCGTGTAGCAACAATTTGATTTTGTGACAGAAATGAAAACCAAGTACAATAGCGATGGAGCTCTCAGTTTTCCAGTTTCAAAATTCCCAGTAAAAATAATATTTGAGTAATTATAATGTTTAAATAAATAAAGTAAGTTCTAAAAACATAATAATTTAATGCTCGGAGAAAACAAATGTATATTATGTGGGTATACAAGGGAAAATTGTTGCCAATATGACTTAAAATTTGAGAAATTGTCTGCTATATATATAGTTCGCACTTGAATTTTATATGCACGATATGTTTATAGTGATGGAGGATACTCCAATGAATAGGAAGTGTGTTTCATCCAATATTTCTAATACTTAATTAATAGTACGACGGTAATATATGGATGACGCCCTTATGTCAGATTCAATAGTCTAATTATAATTTGAATACATGAGGTCTATCTTTTTTTACGTGGATCCTTACATATTCAAATCAAATTTAGATCTTTAGATAATGAGAATAATACATCATGTTAGGATATCAAGGAAAGAAGATATAGTTTCTTACATGCTGTCGGCAGCAATCAACATCTTAGTCGTTAAATAATAAATATATACACCTTTCTAACTATTAGTATATGCTGTAATGTTACTTTAACACTTATTTTCTCAAACCGCATGATCAGTTTTCAAGAACCGAAAACTAATTTGATATTTTACATACATATATAGTCTACGTGAATGAGATTTTGGTCATGCTCGTTTTATTTTCCCTAGTTTTGAAAACAAATAATGTTTTATGCCTTCAAACAATATATATATATATATATATATATATATATATATATATATATATATATATATATATATATCACTATCTTATAATGGCTAAGCACCTTAGTGGTATGACCATTTTGCAAATCCAAAAATACCCCTACTATTATGTGTTAAATGATCGCAGGACCCCTGCTAATTTGGATAACCACAAAAATAACAAAAAATATTTGGGAGGGTATTAAACTACAAAAAAAAATTAAAAAAAATTTATTACATCCCAAAAGCAAAAATTAAAAATTAAATTTATAATTACCACATCACTTTACAAAACAAATATTATATATGCACGCAACGTGTGCAACGGAGACTAGTATATATATATATCGAAGATATAGTATCATCGTTTCAGATTATACCAAATCATTTCATAATACACAAAAGACAGCGAAAGGAACGATGTGGAAAACTAACCTCTTACAATTGCAAGTGAAAAATTGAAAGCTATGGTACACAACCATCAAAAGATGCAAAAGACACAACACGACGAAACAAAAACAAAGAATCAGTTATATAATCTAGTCATCATGGCACACTTCAGAAGTTCTGTTGTAACAGAAGAAGCAGAGATTTTGATCTACAAGCTTTTCCCAATTAAACTTGTCTGGAGTACAAATGGAAAAAATCGTGCGCCAGGGGGTGACATTGAATCGAAGCTCCTGCTAATTATTTCTTGCACTAGAGTTTACTTATGATTATAAGATATAGTCTTCCTTTGCGAGTCGAACATATAGTACAACAATGTTTTCAAAAAGTGGTGTATGTACAACATGAATGGCCATAACCCATCAAGAACTCCCGGAAACCTCTGCAGCACGTTGCCTCATCATTTCCATGACAGCAGCACGTCGTCGTGAATCAGATTGCTGTTGCAGCCTTCTCATGTGCTCCCTCAAATCCCTGCTTAAAAAAATGGGTATATTTGTTACTTTGTTCTGATTTTAAATTGTTTTACGTAAGGGTAGAACCAAGATTTTACGTGAGAAAAATGTATATTTTTTAACAAACCTGCATCGCGGTACATTGCATTCAGATTCTTTGCACGCTCTAGAATGAAGCTGAAGGAGATACCACATTTTCTTACACAAACCACAACCTCCGGAAACACGTGTCTTGCACAGCATGCCATGTCGGAAAAGTCCTTTCACCTTGCGACAATTTGGATATTGGCAATGTGGCGAACGACACTGAGAAGCATGCACCAGGAGATCGAGCATTTTCCTCAGCTGCAAATAAACAATGTCTCATATCGCACTTCTTGTATCAAGAAGCCGATGCTCATGGATGGAGTCTAGGTTCAATACATAGTCATTTTAAAAATTTTGCAGATAAAACATGCAAACAAAGGCGTAAGAACAGAAAGCACTTCAGATTTGTTAAATGACTGCTGAAGTATTTGGGAGGACCTTTATAGGGCACTGACTATACATACACGCCTGGTGAAGCTTAAGCCCCTGGATCCCCCAAAACAAATAGGGGCCGCACATGAGGATCTAAGGGGTCCCACCATAGCACACCCGGTGTGGCATATAAATAGCTAGCTATTAGATATTTAACTGCCTAAAACCCATCTAATTGGTTAAGTCGAAATGAACACAATAAAGTGGTAGAAAGCAATCAATAATGGTAAACAGAAAATTAGAAAGTAAAATCTTTTGAGAATGGACATCTCAAAACAAAGAAAAGCATTAGTTACCTGGGTAACTCGTAATTCCCTAGCTTCCTTGTTTTGTGCATCCCGATCACTGGATGGATGATTAGTAAGTTTATGAGGATGATTAATTCCTCCATCCTTCTGGTAGCAAGGATTGCATACATCGTAATCCGGGCATGTCTCACATCGCCAGCCTTGGCCAGATTCTATATCAAGATGACACACAATGCATGTTGTCACAAAAGCTGGGGCTGTGGGATTGTGAAGATGATAGAGGACCATCATTGAGGAATGCTTAGCTCGGCGAAGGGTATCATACTGATAATGATTTCCTTGACAAAGGCTAAGAAAAGCATGTCTGGTGTCAAAGAATTCACTCTCAAGAATTTCATCTTTATCCTTGGTATCATCGGGAACTCCAGTAATTTCAACCTGTAATTAAAAATGCCTTAATCTAAATGCAAAGCCCTCGTAAAGTAACAGAGAAAAGCAAAAGTATAAAATACCATGTTGGGTCCAAAATTCTGATACTAAGGACTTACAGGATAAAGTGCATGCTTGTCCTTTTGGTTAATAGGATGTCTCTCTCTGTCCTCACGTTTTCGTTCAGCATCATAGCATCTGAAAGATGAAATAGACTGGATTCATTAACACACAATTTACAATAAGTTATTGTTCATGGACATGATTGATGAGCTCTCGATAGAAAACCCCAAAGAATTCACAGTACAATCATGCAAGCAATAAATTAAATTGCGTATAAGCAGGAACATCAACATAAACACAAAATGACTGCAAAAAAGGAAAAAGAAAAGAAACAAAAAAAAAGACATGAAAGATGATAGCCCTGATAAGCAACTGTGAATAGAAATTGCAAATTCATACATGATTGGAACACTTAATTTTTTACATCTAAATTTCTTCTTGAAGATCCATAACCTATCTCAAGAACATAAAGATGGAGAGCCTAATAAATTACCCTTAGAAACGAAACAAACAAATTTTTACCACGAGCAAGCAAAAAAGGGCTAGATTCCTTACTTGTCACATAGCTGAAAACTTTTGCATTGCTTGCAAGCCCAACGATTTCCAGACACCATTAGAATGCAGCAGTGAGTACATGCATACTGTAAGTGAACCATGATAAAGTCTTCCTTCATTGGAAATATTGTCTCCCCAAGCTATAAGAACATAGAAGTTTAAGCACCATGACACGGAAATAGAAGTAATTTTTCTTTTCTTTCTCAACTACTTGAAGAGAAGATCCAGATAATGAAAAAAAAGCATAGGTGTAGAATATGCATTAAAGCAATGTTTTAGTTAAAAAAACTACAGCATCACAGCTAGACACTTAATGTAGGCTCATAATGGGAATTTATAGCACGAGAGACGATCAAAAAATTGATATAGAAGATTTGAAGTAAAAAATTACTTTATGCATTAAAAGCAGATCTTTTGATGAATTGCCAGAAAGATCAGTTTGACCAGATGCTTTTAAGGCTCTTTTTGTTATGGTCTTTTTCGTAGTTCCCTTTTTATGTGGTTTTCTCCCATCCTCTTCTTGTTGCAGTTGATATATAATGTCCTCTGCAGTACCAGGCCAATAATCCCCATCAAAGTATGGCAACCGGGCTGCAGTTACCTTTGCTCTACATTCCCCGGTAGAGGTAAAGAAATGATCATAGAGATTAGTGAGCTCAACAACAATTTTTTCATCTTTTGCCTTTCGTAACATTGCCAGATACCTGAAATTGAAGTTACAATTCAAGCAAAACAAAGTATGTGATGGCATATCACTCAGTACACATAAGAGCAAAACAAAGTATGTGATGGCATATCACTCAGTACACATAAGAGTCTTCTTTTCAGACAGCCATAGAGCTTACCATTCTCGAAGTTTATCAGATTTCGGTGTCTTCTGAATTTCCGGGTGACAATACAAAATATAGTCTTCACCCTTCAAAGGCGGGCAAGCCCATATATAACAGCTAGTGAAACCGCGCTTCTTGCAATAATCCAAGTACCCAATCTGAAATATAGAAAAACAGAAAAGGCACTTGCATCACAAATAGTAACAATAACTTTCTAGCCTTTACTAAATCAGTTACAAGAGCAATTTCGTAATGACGAACGAAATTTAAAACTTGCCAAAATTTCATGGTACACAAATGTCCGAAGAGCCTCTCCACTAACTGCCTTGACATCTGGCCTGAAATATTTAACAGAATCCAGATATGATAGGTAGACTCGCCGATGATTTGGCTGCAGACATTCTGATCCAAATTCTTGAACATACATGCCAAATAGGCAAACTTCAACGCCTTCAATTTTTTGAAACAATAATATCACCTAAAAGATAGATATTGTGGCTTTCAATAATCAATTTATGATAAATTCAATGTCCACATATGGTATCCCAACATTTGCTAACCACAAAAGGAATCAAGTTGATGTTACAACAGATCTCCGTTTCTCCATAAATTTTTCACCGCGTCTCTATATAAGTAAAAAGTCATACTAATAAAGAAAAGCCCTAACAGAAAAAACAAGTTGATAACATTAATACATAACATTAAATGTGCACCCTCAATATCTTTTATTATTCTAAAAGCAATAAACAGCAGTAAGAATCAAACTATGACTCTTCTAAGTCGTTTCAAATAAGATATAATAATGAAATAAATGGAACCATACTAGGTAAAGATATTTCATATCTAATAATCAGCCAATCAATTCCTTCAGTAAGCCACACCTTTGATTTATATGGGAACTCTAATGGATAATTTTCCTCCTGAAAAATATCAAGAAACCGTGGTTTGACTTCCAGTTTTTTGTCCACTGATGACACCACTCTCACAACAAGAGATTCTGCTCCTGGAACCTGGCAAAAGTGACAAGACAGTAATTGAATATCACACATACAGAATCATGCTAATGAAAATAATTACAACTGCAAACTCTAGGACACCAAAATTCAGTTTTTTGCACACTACATATAGGTGAAGCTGTGTAGTAAGTATGATCACAGTGTAGAAACTTCGTACGCTGAGAAATTTTATTCATTACTTACTTCTAAATTAGAGTTGAATGGTATAGTACTCTAGTACCATTTCGGGACTAAAACCATTTGTATTGTAACCATGGATAATTACAAGGCTTTCCTATTTTACAATGCAAATGCAGTCTTGTGATAACTTTATACACACTCCTTTTCTAGTGTAAGTTTCAAAGATTTCATTACCACTTTCAATCTTCCCGTGACAATATACATGTGTTGGAATCGAAGAGGGGGGGGTGAATGAGATTCCTTGGCTACTTTAGCTTTTTAAAATGAGTTTGCAAAATAAAAGAGTTTGCGCTTGCGGAAGGCTTAAGTCAATCGATAAATAAAAGAAATAAAGAAGTAAACAAATAAATAAATGCGTAATGAAATAAAGCGGTAAATGACAAGGATATTTGTTATAGAAGTTCGGCGATGAATCGCCTACGTCTCCTCTTCCCGGTTAGATAACCTCCAACCGAGGTTCCACTAGAATAAATGTTCTTGGCCTTGAGGGCTCCAAGTAAGCCACAACACAACTCTTCCCGAGTTACAACGCTCTTCCCGAGCACACTACTCTTCCCGAGTACACAAGCTCTTCCCGAGCAACCAACACTCTTCACGAGTCTTCTTGGCCTTAAGGGCTCCAAGGATAGCCACACAATTGCACCACCTTCACTTGATGGCGACTTTACAATTTTCCAACTTGCTTTGGTGTTGGAGGACCTTTACAATGAATTAAACCAACAGAAACACCTTCACGGTGTACTCACACGAAGACAACAAGACTCAACAAATGAAAACAATCACAAGCTCCAATACAACAACAATGTATGGAGAGTATGATATAATTTGAACCAACAATTGATCAACACTTTGTATGAGTTGTAGACTTGTTCCTTAGCTTCAAAATGCTCCAAAGCATCCATATTTATAGTGTAGAAGGCCTCCAAGGCTCCTACTAGCCGTTGCACTTCAAAGGGCTGAAATCACTCCTGGATCGCCTCAGCCATCGCCTCAGGCGATCACCCATCGCCGCGCTCCAACGGTCAAAAATGCACAGATCGCCTCAGGCGATCGCTGGATCGCCTCAGGCGATCAGTGGCTAAAATCAAGGCCGTAGCTTCAGCATGTCCAAAATTTGCATCGCCTCAAACGAACTCGACATCGCCTCAGGCGTTCCAGACCATCGCCTCAGGCGTTCATGCCATCGCCTCGGGCGAACTCCCCTGCGCGCATGCCCGCGCCAAGCTCGGCGTCGCTTCAGTCGATGTGCTGGGGCGAAGTCCCTGTGGCTGCCATCGCCTCAGGCGTTGGTCACCATCGCCTGGGGCGATCTTCCCCGCGTGCTCGCCTAGCCATCGCCTCTGTCGATGTGCGTGGCGATGCCCCTCCTGGCACCCATCGCCTGGGGCGATGATCACCATCGCCTGGGGCGATCTTGACCAGATTGCACACACTTGAAAACCTTCATTCCAATCAACTTTACACCACTTAATCTGCACACTAAGTAGATGCATTAGTATAACAAACACAAGTTTTGTTGATCATCAAAACTCAAAGATTGATCGGGGATAATTTACCGCTTTAAACGCAACCATGCGTTTAAGGCTCAACAATCTCCCCCTTTTTGATGATCACAAAACTTGATAAACTTGAATAAGTGATATGCATGAAATGTGAGTAAAAATAACTCCCCCTTAACAATTGCATAACACATACAAGTTATCAAGTAAATCAATAGACAAATACTCTCCCCCTCAAACCATGCATACATAAGCTCTCCCCCTTAAACTATGCATATATTAAGGTTCAAGTTTATCACAAAATTCTCCCCCTTTTTGTGATAATCAAAAAGCATAAAAAAAATCATGGCATAATTATAACAACTTTCACATGTCCATCATCAAGCATATAATAGGCATAGCAATCCTAAGATTAAATTATAGAGATGATTTATAACCATGTGTTTAAGGCACACAACAATTAATTCTAAAAGTTGCAAAGTGTGCATATGTTCATGCATTCAAGCCCAAAACAAAATAATAGGAATATTAATGCATTAGAACAAATCATATACTGCACATTTTCAAATAGCCTATTCAAATTTGAATGCAAAGCATATCAAGCACTTACTATAAAAAGATAGCATACTTCATGCACTTAACAATTGTGCTAAGGGGTTATGCATTTTACTCAAATTAATATTGAGCTTCAATATTTATTGATCACAATTGATTTGTGTCAATGAATTTTGAAATTGCTTTTTTAACAATTGAAAAATAAATTTTACCCTTTATGACAAGAGTTAGTTCTTGTCATAGGTCCAATGCCTCTTGCTTCTTCTATGGTTGTGAACAAAACAAACTCCTCCTTTGAGTTGCTTGGCCCTTCATCCTCCAATTCATGGTTGTCCCTACAAAATAAATTAACAATAGGGGGGTCTTTGGTACCCATTTGATTTTTGGGTCCATGATGGTTAGCTACCTTAGGCACCTTTGGGATCCATTTCCACCTTTTGTTAGGTTGGTATTGGATTCTAGCATACCTACATTTGTTCTTGGTATGACCATTTTTGCAACAATAGTGACAAGTAGTAGATTCATGCTTTGCTTTGGCCAACAAGCTAGAAAAGGATTTTGATTTGCTTGAATAGCCTAACCCGGCTTTGTCAAGGCTACAACGTTGTAAGCCAAGCAATTCATTCATCTTTAAACTACTATCACTAAACTTGGCAAGAGAAGTCTTTAAATCAAGCACTTGATTTTTCAAAATAGTATTTTCTTCTTCTTTCTTAGCCAAGTCTAGCTTTAGTACTTTGTTGCTCTTTTTGGTTTTACCAAGGCAATCAATGATATCATTATAAGCATCTAATAAATCATCATAAGAAGGTACCTCATCATCCTCCTCTTCATCTTCATCTCCAAGAGCCATTAGACATAGATTTTTGGCTTCTTCTTCATCGGAGTCGCTATCACTCCATGTTGCTATGAACGCCTTCTTCTTGCCTTTGTCCTCATTCTTCTTCCTAGGACACTTGTTAGCATAATGGCCTAATTCTTGACAATTATAACAAGTTACCTCATTTTTGGAATCTTGTTTGGTAGCATTTGATGTTTTTGACTTGCTATGCTTGGTGAAGAGCTTCTTGAACTTCTTTGTAAATAGCCTCATCTCTTCATCATCATCATCTTCTTCATCATCGGATTGGTCTTTCCTACCAACCAAGGCGATCCCATTCCTTTTGGATCTATCCTCCTCCTTCACTTCTTTCCTTGTGGCAACTTCAAGCTCATGGGTCACTAAGGTGCCATGGAGCTCATCAAGATCATAGGAAGCACTCTCCCCTTTGTTGGACTCTATAATTGCCGTCCTCTTTGCATCCCATTCTTTAGGTAAGGCCCTTAGAGCTCTCCTCCATATTTGCTTTGGAGGGTATTTCTCTCCAAGTTGGGCAAGCTCATTGATAATTTGGGTGAGCCTCCTAAACATGGAATCCACATCTCCTCCGGAATCCATCTCAAAAGTTTCATACTTGAGTTGCAATAGATCAATCTTGGTCTCCTTCACTTGATTAGTGCCCTCATGACAAATTTGCAATTTGTCCCAAATTTCCTTTGCGGTTGAGCACATCGAGATCCGGTTGTACTCCTTCATATCTAAAGCACAATGTAAAATATTAATTGCTTTAGCATTTTGAGAAATTAATATCATATCCGCTCTAGTGAAATCGTCCATCTCTTTGGGAACACTAATTCCCCCAATTTCCTTTAAAGGAATATGTGGACCTTTCACTATGATTTTCCATAGATCATAATCTACGGATTGGATGTATAGAGAAATTCTATTTTTCCAATACCCGTAGTTATCACCCGTGAAGAGCGGAGGTCTATTTGTCGATTGACCTTGAGCAAACTCATTTGCTAGATTAGCCATAAAAAAGATTTGATTTAAAAACAAAAATCAAATGGCTCTGATACCACTTGTTGGAATCGAAGAGGGGGGGGTGAATGAGATTCCTTGGCTACTTTAGCTTTTTAAAATGAGTTTGCAAAATAAAAGAGTTTGCGCTTGCGGAAGGCTTAAGTCAATCGATAAATAAAAGAAATAAAGAAGTAAACAAATAAATAAATGCGTAATGAAATAAAGCGGTAAATGACAAGGATATTTGTTATAGAAGTTCGGCGATGAATCGCCTACGTCTCCTCTTCCCGGTTAGATAACCTCCAACCGAGGTTCCACTAGAATAAATGTTCTTGGCCTTGAGGGCTCCAAGTAAGCCACAACACAACTCTTCCCGAGTTACAACGCTCTTCCCGAGCACACTACTCTTCCCGAGTACACAAGCTCTTCCCGAGCAACCAACACTCTTCACGAGTCTTCTTGGCCTTAAGGGCTCCAAGGATAGCCACACAATTGCACCACCTTCACTTGATGGCGACTTTACAATTTTCCAACTTGCTTTGGTGTTGGAGGACCTTTACAATGAATTAAACCAACAGAAACACCTTCACGGTGTACTCACACGAAGACAACAAGACTCAACAAATGAAAACAATCACAAGCTCCAATACAACAACAATGTATGGAGAGTATGATATAATTTGAACCAACAATTGATCAACACTTTGTATGAGTTGTAGACTTGTTCCTTAGCTTCAAAATGCTCCAAAGCATCCATATTTATAGTGTAGAAGGCCTCCAAGGCTCCTACTAGCCGTTGCACTTCAAAGGGCTGAAATCACTCCTGGATCGCCTCAGCCATCGCCTCAGGCGATCACCCATCGCCGCGCTCCAACGGTCAAAAATGCACAGATCGCCTCAGGCGATCGCTGGATCGCCTCAGGCGATCAGTGGCTAAAATCAAGGCCGTAGCTTCAGCATGTCCAAAATTTGCATCGCCTCAAACGAACTCGACATCGCCTCAGGCGTTCCAGACCATCGCCTCAGGCGTTCATGCCATCGCCTCGGGCGAACTCCCCTGCGCGCATGCCCGCGCCAAGCTCGGCGTCGCTTCAGTCGATGTGCTGGGGCGAAGTCCCTGTGGCTGCCATCGCCTCAGGCGTTGGTCACCATCGCCTGGGGCGATCTTCCCCGCGTGCTCGCCTAGCCATCGCCTCTGTCGATGTGCGTGGCGATGCCCCTCCTGGCACCCATCGCCTGGGGCGATGATCACCATCGCCTGGGGCGATCTTGACCAGATTGCACACACTTGAAAACCTTCATTCCAATCAACTTTACACCACTTAATCTGCACACTAAGTAGATGCATTAGTATAACAAACACAAGTTTTGTTGATCATCAAAACTCAAAGATTGATCGGGGATAATTTACCGCTTTAAACGCAACCATGCGTTTAAGGCTCAACAATCTCCCCCTTTTTGATGATCACAAAACTTGATAAACTTGAATAAGTGATATGCATGAAATGTGAGTAAAAATAACTCCCCCTTAACAATTGCATAACACATACAAGTTATCAAGTAAATCAATAGACAAATACTCTCCCCCTCAAACCATGCATACATAAGCTCTCCCCCTTAAACTATGCATATATTAAGGTTCAAGTTTATCACAAAATTCTCCCCCTTTTTGTGATAATCAAAAAGCATAAAAAAAATCATGGCATAATTATAACAACTTTCACATGTCCATCATCAAGCATATAATAGGCATAGCAATCCTAAGATTAAATTATAGAGATGATTTATAACCATGTGTTTAAGGCACACAACAATTAATTCTAAAAGTTGCAAAGTGTGCATATGTTCATGCATTCAAGCCCAAAACAAAATAATAGGAATATTAATGCATTAGAACAAATCATATACTGCACATTTTCAAATAGCCTATTCAAATTTGAATGCAAAGCATATCAAGCACTTACTATAAAAAGATAGCATACTTCATGCACTTAACAATTGTGCTAAGGGGTTATGCATTTTACTCAAATTAATATTGAGCTTCAATATTTATTGATCACAATTGATTTGTGTCAATGAATTTTGAAATTGCTTTTTTAACAATTGAAAAATAAATTTTACCCTTTATGACAAGAGTTAGTTCTTGTCATAGGTCCAATGCCTCTTGCTTCTTCTATGGTTGTGAACAAAACAAACTCCTCCTTTGAGTTGCTTGGCCCTTCATCCTCCAATTCATGGTTGTCCCTACAAAATAAATTAACAATAGGGGGGTCTTTGGTACCCATTTGATTTTTGGGTCCATGATGGTTAGCTACCTTAGGCACCTTTGGGATCCATTTCCACCTTTTGTTAGGTTGGTATTGGATTCTAGCATACCTACATTTGTTCTTGGTATGACCATTTTTGCAACAATAGTGACAAGTAGTAGATTCATGCTTTGCTTTGGCCAACAAGCTAGAAAAGGATTTTGATTTGCTTGAATAGCCTAACCCGGCTTTGTCAAGGCTACAACGTTGTAAGCCAAGCAATTCATTCATCTTTAAACTACTATCACTAAACTTGGCAAGAGAAGTCTTTAAATCAAGCACTTGATTTTTCAAAATAGTATTTTCTTCTTCTTTCTTAGCCAAGTCTAGCTTTAGTACTTTGTTGCTCTTTTTGGTTTTACCAAGGCAATCAATGATATCATTATAAGCATCTAATAAATCATCATAAGAAGGTACCTCATCATCCTCCTCTTCATCTTCATCTCCAAGAGCCATTAGACATAGATTTTTGGCTTCTTCTTCATCGGAGTCGCTATCACTCCATGTTGCTATGAACGCCTTCTTCTTGCCTTTGTCCTCATTCTTCTTCCTAGGACACTTGTTAGCATAATGGCCTAATTCTTGACAATTATAACAAGTTACCTCATTTTTGGAATCTTGTTTGGTAGCATTTGATGTTTTTGACTTGCTATGCTTGGTGAAGAGCTTCTTGAACTTCTTTGTAAATAGCCTCATCTCTTCATCATCATCATCTTCTTCATCATCGGATTGGTCTTTCCTACCAACCAAGGCGATCCCATTCCTTTTGGATCTATCCTCCTCCTTCACTTCTTTCCTTGTGGCAACTTCAAGCTCATGGGTCACTAAGGTGCCATGGAGCTCATCAAGATCATAGGAAGCACTCTCCCCTTTGTTGGACTCTATAATTGCCGTCCTCTTTGCATCCCATTCTTTAGGTAAGGCCCTTAGAGCTCTCCTCCATATTTGCTTTGGAGGGTATTTCTCTCCAAGTTGGGCAAGCTCATTGATAATTTGGGTGAGCCTCCTAAACATGGAATCCACATCTCCTCCGGAATCCATCTCAAAAGTTTCATACTTGAGTTGCAATAGATCAATCTTGGTCTCCTTCACTTGATTAGTGCCCTCATGACAAATTTGCAATTTGTCCCAAATTTCCTTTGCGGTTGAGCACATCGAGATCCGGTTGTACTCCTTCATATCTAAAGCACAATGTAAAATATTAATTGCTTTAGCATTTTGAGAAATTAATATCATATCCGCTCTAGTGAAATCGTCCATCTCTTTGGGAACACTAATTCCCCCAATTTCCTTTAAAGGAATATGTGGACCTTTCACTATGATTTTCCATAGATCATAATCTACGGATTGGATGTATAGAGAAATTCTATTTTTCCAATACCCGTAGTTATCACCCGTGAAGAGCGGAGGTCTATTTGTCGATTGACCTTGAGCAAACTCATTTGCTAGATTAGCCATAAAAAAGATTTGATTTAAAAACAAAAATCAAATGGCTCTGATACCACTTGTTGGAATCGAAGAGGGGGGGGTGAATGAGATTCCTTGGCTACTTTAGCTTTTTAAAATGAGTTTGCAAAATAAAAGAGTTTGCGCTTGCGGAAGGCTTAAGTCAATCGATAAATAAAAGAAATAAAGAAGTAAACAAATAAATAAATGCGTAATGAAATAAAGCGGTAAATGACAAGGATATTTGTTATAGAAGTTCGGCGATGAATCGCCTACGTCTCCTCTTCCCGGTTAGATAACCTCCAACCGAGGTTCCACTAGAATAAATGTTCTTGGCCTTGAGGGCTCCAAGTAAGCCACAACACAACTCTTCCCGAGTTACAACGCTCTTCCCGAGCACACTACTCTTCCCGAGTACACAAGCTCTTCCCGAGCAACCAACACTCTTCACGAGTCTTCTTGGCCTTAAGGGCTCCAAGGATAGCCACACAATTGCACCACCTTCACTTGATGGCGACTTTACAATTTTCCAACTTGCTTTGGTGTTGGAGGACCTTTACAATGAATTAAACCAACAGAAACACCTTCACGGTGTACTCACACGAAGACAACAAGACTCAACAAATGAAAACAATCACAAGCTCCAATACAACAACAATGTATGGAGAGTATGATATAATTTGAACCAACAATTGATCAACACTTTGTATGAGTTGTAGACTTGTTCCTTAGCTTCAAAATGCTCCAAAGCATCCATATTTATAGTGTAGAAGGCCTCCAAGGCTCCTACTAGCCGTTGCACTTCAAAGGGCTGAAATCACTCCTGGATCGCCTCAGCCATCGCCTCAGGCGATCACCCATCGCCGCGCTCCAACGGTCAAAAATGCACAGATCGCCTCAGGCGATCGCTGGATCGCCTCAGGCGATCAGTGGCTAAAATCAAGGCCGTAGCTTCAGCATGTCCAAAATTTGCATCGCCTCAAACGAACTCGACATCGCCTCAGGCGTTCCAGACCATCGCCTCAGGCGTTCATGCCATCGCCTCGGGCGAACTCCCCTGCACGCATGCCCGCGCCAAGCTCGGCGTCGCTTCAGTCGATGTGCTGGGGCGAAGTCCCTGTGGCTGCCATCGCCTCAGGCGTTGGTCACCATCGCCTGGGGCGATCTTCCCCGCGTGCTCGCCTAGCCATCGCCTCTGTCGATGTGCGTGGCGATGCCCCTCCTGGCACCCATCGCCTGGGGCGATGATCACCATCGCCTGGGGCGATCTTGACCAGATTGCACACACTTGAAAACCTTCATTCCAATCAACTTTACACCACTTAATCTGCACACTAAGTAGATGCATTAGTATAACAAACACAAGTTTTGTTGATCATCAAAACTCAAAGATTGATCGGGGATAATTTACCGCTTTAAACGCAACCATGCGTTTAAGGCTCAACAACATGGTTAAACCAAAACAACAATTCAAGCTTTATTTCGGCACTTGGGTTTATATATTTGAAAGTTATTGCTAATATTTTTCTAAATAAGAGCACATGGGATAATATAACTGCCTACAAATAAGGTACCGTTGGTTGCATAATAGTAGGGGCATATTGACATCAAATCGAACTTGTATCCTTTGTTCGGTACAGGTCTAGCACAAATTCATTAACCCATAGGCATGTCAAATGCACTGTTTGCTTTATAGTAGATATACCTACCCTCATGTGGTATAATTTCCACCATCTGCACAGTACACCAATATATATAAATATAATACGGGCCAATTTATACTTTGCCGTAGTCACCTAAAAATCATGATTATTTTACTTCACCTTCACAATTTTACAGAGAGAAGGAGACGCCAATGGAGTCTGGGAAACAATGGAAGACGATTCCAAGATTGCAGCGACCATCCTAAAGATCGCTTGAATCTCCGTCCATTCGAGTCGAAGGTATGTTTCCGGCCGTACGAGGCCCCCTATGCAGTCACCAACAAACCTTCAAAGATTGGTAGATCTAGGGGGAATTGACAGGATTTACGTACAGCGGAGTCACAAGAATGGAGGAACTCATTCTTCTTAACATCGATGGAAAACACTCGTATGAATTTGACGATGGTGGGCGCAGGGATTTATTTTATGGGGAAAGTGGGATATATCAGAGTGAAATGAAGTTGGGTGGGGAAAGTAGAGAGATTGTTCCGTACATATTTTCTGTCAACATCTGTGAGGGCATTTATGGTAACACGGATAAACTTTTAAATTTAACCCCTCATAACAATATCAAACTATAATTTAGCACTTCATATTAATTATCCATATTCTTTAGCTCATCACCTAACCTAGGTGTACCTAAATCTACAAGCTTGGGGATAAAAAAAATTATGCCATACTAACATAAAACAGAACAAAAACTTCATACTGCGCAGTTAATTTTTAAGGCAAAAATAGAAAACAACCTTCAGTTACTGAACTTGAAGTATCAAAGTATGCATTCAGGTAAGTTCACCATCAAATTTCAGATATATATTTCCTTGCGCATCTTTCAACCACATTTAGTAAGTCGCAATAAAAATAGAGGCATGTTATGGAAAATAACTCATGCAATCCATCATTAAGGATCAATGGAAAGTGAAAAACATCCAGTCCCATACCAAATACAAATAAAAATTGATTCACCTGAACGTAACATTATTTTATTTTTTATCAGTACCTCCACATAACATTTGCCTTGAAGCCTTGCCCTATCCTGCCTTTCTTGATTCAGCTTTGCAAATAATCGCTGCTCTATGTGATCGCTCAATATTGTTCTTGGCAAATCTTTTGCTCCAAGAACAGCACTCTGCGATAATGGCACGCGTTCTCCCTTTTCAACCTCAATTATATAACAATTTGGACAAGTGTACTCAGCTTGTCCACCGTCATTTCTCCGACCATTGAATAATGCACAAATTTGATGTTGCCAAGCTTCACATTTGTCACATTGAACCCACTGCACCATAAACATTCAGTATCTGAATATGCTCTTTATCGCACCGAAGAAAAATATCAAATAAGCAGATGTGGTATACCCATTCTTCAGTGTCCTCATCATTTTTCTTCTTCTCCATCCTCGCCTTTGAAATGGCAGTCCCATCAACGACGACAGTGTCTCCTCGGGACTCATTATAACATGAAATGCAGAAGTAATGGCGAGTTTCTCCAGCTCCAAAGGTGTAATACATTGCATTTCTTTTAATTCGAGTACCACAAGGAGTGCAATATATAGGGGATGGTTCAAAAGTAAGCTTCTCAACTGCACACAACTGGCAAGAATTTTCACACATGGAATGCTCCATTGCTTGATTTTTTTCTGCTTTTGCTTTACTCTGTGTTAACAGAGTATATGTTAGAAACCATGGGGATAGTGAATCCCACATACAAAGAACACATTAGATAGACCACGGTTCTTGTGATGGAAAAGGGCATAAGGTATATCATGTGAATGAGATCAATTCTAAGAAATTGTACTTTTCGAACCATCTCGTCTCCAGTTCACTACACTTCTTGATAAAGAAGATGAAGGTAAAACACGAAAGAGCTTCTTATTTTTCTAAATTTTCCTTTCATCTATAGCATCATATTTCATAGCCTATCAAAATGAAAAAAATTCATGTAAAAGATGCTTCCAATTTTAAAATTTGCATCTAGGAGCCTCGTAGCATGATCATAAATGCATATATTAGGAGTGCCTGCCACAATTTCGTCAGACAGAATGATCATATAATAATGGGATACGATAGACAATGAGTATAATATGAGACCGACCTGGCCTACCCACTGTCTAAGGCCTGCAATGTGCCGCCAGACTTGTTCAGGTGTAAACAGTTCCATCAGTGATACCCCATTTATTTTGGGCTTCCCCGACTTGGTTGCACTGTCAAAAGGTATAGATTTATTTTCTGGCTTAGCTTGCCCTATTTCCTTCTCAACCTTAATGACTTCCTGAACATCAAATCTAGCAGGGTTATTCGACAGAAATAGATCACTTTCATGCCTTTGGATGCAAGCATTATCCATGTTATCCTGCTTCATTTCAGTAAACTGGGAGCCTAATCGTCCATTGCTTACAGAAACCTCCACTATAGGTTCAACAACCTCAGATTTCATTAGAAGATTAGAATCATGATGCTGGTCAGCATGCAGCACTTTCTGGAGAGGAGGTTCATCTGCAGCACTTTCACTTTCAGAGACAAGAGATCGGGAGCCTTGTCCAATTTTCATGCGCTTAATAGAAGGTTGTAGATCTTCAGGAGTCCCAGCAGTCAATAAACTAGACTTCAGAGTTGTTTTTCCAGCGATTTCAGCAGAATCATTGGATTTACAGGATCCATGAATAGAGCCAGGTAACGCCGAATTCATGTCAAAATGTGCACATGCCTTTCGTTGTGTCTGTACAAAATTCATAACAGGAATACAAACAGGGCAGCTTGCATCCCGGCAGAGCCTTTTATGGTTTATTAAGATCTTCGTAGCATGGCAACGAGAGAATGAACACTTAAATATGTTGCAACAATCCATGTGTTTCAACAATGCCTGAACTTTTATGCAGTTAGGCTCTTGGCATTTCCCTTCTGGAGCAGAACATCGCCGAGCATGCAGCAAAAACAATAGCCATCTTTGTTGATTCTTGAACTGCCGTTCACGATTAAGGTTATTAGATCTAGATACTGTATTGCTTAAACTCGGGGGTACCTCTAATCTAGAAGCATCAGATTGACCAATAATTCGTTCTTCTGAGGATAAATTATTTAGTTGAGCCACATCTTGCCCAGTTAATCTGTGATGAAATTCATCTTGCACATTTTGATCATTCAGGAGTCTCCCTGATACTTGAGATACATCTTGAGAATTAGAACATCGTTGACCACTAAATGATGCATCCGATTGGCTGCCACCAGAAAAACTTACAAACTCACTTTGAGAATTGGCAGCAAACTGTTGTTGGTGTAATAACTGCATCTGATCTGAAGTTTGCATTAGTGATGAAATGACATCCTGGGGACCAGATGGATGTGACAGCAACTGTGTAGCTCTAGAATGGTTTTTCATAGTGTTTTGTTGACACTGACTCTGCATATCAGAAAAATGGAAGGGATCGGAGACTTGTGAATGCAGACCATCACCATGATGCTCAGTTACACGCCCAGACTTTGCCTCAGAAACTATATTAGATGCTAGTTGAGACTGACCAAAGGTATCATCCTTTAACAACAGCTGGTTTTGATTTTGCTGGTAAGATTGGACTTGATGATGAACAAGTTGCTGGCGCTGAAACTGATGAGATGGCTGTTGAAATTGTTGTTGATGAGTATGCACAAGATTTTCTCTCCCTGAATACTGAGATTGAGAATTCATTTTGTCAGATTGGTCAAGAGATTGAGATTTCGTAGCTGTCACCTGTTGAATTGTGTTCATGGTCGGTTGACCTGTCATCATAGGAGAGTTTGTTTTTGGAACGGATTGCATTTGCATGGATACAGCATTCAAGCTCTGATTGTTCGTCATTGACCCAACAGAGGTGACAGGAACATACATGTTTCCAGTCCCTGCAGCATCAGCAGCACCAATTTCATATCCATCTCCTAACAAGTAGAATGGGTGCAGTGAGCGTAAGACAAAACAGTAAGTTCAAAAAAATTCAGCTTAAATCAAATTTCAGGTATTATTACAGGTTTTCCATTTCAGAAATTCACGGAGCAGAGAAGGTGGGAGGGAACCGAGGAGAGGTGAAGAAGAGATAAAGAGTATACCCTGCATTGCTGGTCGTATGTTTTGGTCAAATTGTTGATGCATGGGTTTGATGGAGTTTCCATACATCGTTCCGCTTAAATATCTTTCAGTGGTTCCTGGACCATTCATCAAGGAGATATTGTTTCCCATCATTCCCAAACCTCCATTTATGGGCCCATTAGTCATTTCATATGACTTCTGATGCAATGTAGATCTGATTTCACTACCCATATGCCCACCAATATTATGTAACATACGACTGTTTTGACTATTAACATACTGATTTTGCTGCATCTGTTGTGAGACAACTGAAGATTCAACAGCTTGAAATGTCTCAACATTATTCAATGACTTCACGCTTACGAACGACTGGTTATTTGCATTATTGTTTATGTCATTACTACTAGAATTATTAAATCCAGGAGTGGGGATCATTTGACTCGTCATTCTCTGTGCACCCATTGATGGCATCATGTTATTTCCGCCAGAATTCATAGAGAAGGCAGAAGAGGGTTGTTGGTATCTACTAACCAAAACTCCTGCAAAGAAAATCTATCAGACAGGATTCAAAAAGTAAAGCAAATATCGTTCCAGGAGATCATGAGAGTAAAGGAACCATAGGAACCACCATGTATATTCCCAGAAGATCCATTTCCAGTTGGATAGAAGCTTCCAGAATTAACACTGGGGGATGTAATTGTGTTAGCGCTAGCTACAAGAGAGCTGTCCATAGTGGAAGTCCCAATCAAGCCAGAATTACCAGTTTGTTGCAATCCAGGAGTTGGGATCATCGTACCGATAGAATTGGAAGAATTAGCATGGGAGAACTGCTGATTGTTATTACTCATCGGTACGCGTTTAATCAAAACGTGCAAACGACTTTCCAAAGTTGCCAGGTTAATATACTCCTCCTGATAAGCAAATCAAATGTTACTACACAAAGGTACATGTTTCATAAAACTGTCAAACACCATCCAAAGTTGCCAGGTTTAACTACTCCATAAGATAACAAGATACTAAATTGTTTCACTAAAAGGAAAAAAACCAGTAGACATTCCCAGTCATAACAGTTCACAAAGCTTGGAAAAGAACTATAAGTTCCAAACAAATTCTTTACCCGTATGTTAGCCATGAACATGAAATATATATATATATATATATATATATATATTTCTTATTTCTGTATACAGAAACTGAATGAGCGTATACCATTGTGGTAGCATTCTTTGCTAAACCCTCTTCTAATCGTTTCACTAAATCAATCATTTTCTTAGAAGGTGCCTCATGAGGTTGCTGACGCCGCTGACTAATAAATTCCAAGCTGCAGCAGAGAAAAGTTATCATTTTAGGGAGAGAGCTCAAAAGCATTCCAACAATAAGAAAGAAAAATACATAAGTTATCCACCCAGAAAAGTAAGTTGCAAAATGCAAAAGGAAATGGCTGCACATCATCATGCACTGTTCAAAATAACATGAAATTTACATCGTAATCACATAAACGAATATATCACGTCATCTAGAGCTTTTGTCAACATCTAACAAAACAGAATTACAAAGCATACAAACGAAAAGACAGAAACATAATGCAAGGACCAATACTACAAAAACATGCGCCCAAATCCCGACCTTCGTCACTCCGGCCACCGTCAACCCAGCCCATTCCGCACTGACTTCCGTCACCCAAACACTATCCCTCATCGCCTCGATAATTCCTTCCACAACCAGCACTCAAATCGCCATCCCGATAACTCCCCCCACAGCTATTACCATGCACCCACCTTCAACCAGCCTCAGACATATGATGCGCATCGCAGTCTCAAGTCGCGGAAGGTTATAAAGTTCAGCTCAGCAATACCCAGTGACTACTCTCGAGACAGAGTCTGAAATCCCGGGGTTCGCCGGGTTTCATGAAGAGATTTTTAGCCAACACCATTCCGTTCTTCTTCACTGGGTTCCTCGAAGATTGGTACTATAAGGAGATGTGGCACGTTTGGTAAGCTGGGAGAAGTGAGAGACGTTTTTGTGGCTCAGAAATTCGATAAGCGTGGCAACAAGTTTGGATTTGTCCGATTCAGAGATAATATTGATGTGCCTAGGATGGAAGAAAATCTCAATAACATCTGGTTGGGAGCCCACCGCTTGCGAGCTAATCACGCGAGATTTGATAGAGATTAAGCTAATAAGGTATACAACGTGATGGACAGAAAAATCTCCAAAGGCAAATCTTCTGCTGACATTGTCAGGAGGATACTCAGCGGTTGGATGGTTGCTTGGTTGGGGATTTGCATTCTTCTCAGCTGCTGCACGAATCTCAATCAGATTTCGGTTTCAATGGATTTCCCAACACTAAGCTGATTCCTTTGTTGGGTAATTCGGTCCTCATTGACTATGAAAACATGAGGAAACTAAAGGAGTTATTATGTGAAGATTCGGTGTGGTTGAGGAAATGGTTCAGTTGCATCAGTCCATGGAATAAGGAACTCAAACTTAAGACCCACGAGGTTTGGCTTAACTGCATTGGTATACCACTTCATGCTTGGACTGCCAGGTTCTTTGATTTAGTTGCTTCAAAAGTGGGAAAACTTGTGAAAGCTAGCGACGAAACGGTGAATATGCCAGAATTCTTGTTTCGACTACTCAGTGGGACCTGATTAATTCCGTGATGGAGGTGGAGATTGATGGTGTTATTCACTCAATTCGTGTGGTGGAAGAGGCAAACTCAGCTGGGCATGTGCACTTTGCTTCTGATTTGTCTAATCTTAGGGTGAAAATTCTAGACTCACCCTCTTCGAGCTCAAACTTTTCTGGCGAGTTTGTTCCTGATTCATTACGGAACGAGCATGAGCTCTCTGACCATGGGGTGGAGCATCAGGTGAATTCGGGGGATATTTGGAAGTCAATCAATTGGTTCAAGAGGAGGTAAGTCTGAAAAAACTTTTAACAGAACTTGATAGCGTCATACTTGGCGGAAAAAAAAGGATTCGGAACCAGTAGCTGGGGAGGGTATCCTTGATTTTGAAGACATTATCAGTCCGGAGGAAAATGTGGTTTTTCAGCATGCTTCCCACTTATGGCATATTGGTCAGAGCTTGGGAATCGTTGGTCAGGGAAATGATCAAGAGATTAATAATCGCTTAACAAAAATGATTAACAGAGATGTTGTGGCTATTCAGAAACATGGGGACCAGTTTGTGTTCACAGGTGACGCCATCGTTATTTAATGTTTACTACATCATTCAAGGGGGTGAAGAAGAGAGAATTGCGTACTATGGTGATGGAGGAAATATTGATTTTCTGTGCATCCAAGAGATAAATTGGAGATCGTTAATAAAAAAGTTTGCAGATCTTTGTGGAAAGATGATAACTTCAATTGGGTGTACAAAGGATCGACAGGCTCTGCCGGGGGTTTACTTTGCATTTGGCAAGAGGAAATTTTTTCTATGGAAAGTTGCTGGGGGAAGATGGTTTGCTCGGTGTTGAAGGCTTCTGGGGAAAAGAAAAAATCAAATGCAATATCATTAATGTTTATTCCCTTCGGAGTACGCTTCGAAAAGATCTCTTTGAGAAATCTTGTTGAGGAAAATGGAAGCGAGGGATGACGAGAAGTGGTCCATTTGTGGAGATTTTAATGCAATCAGGAACAGTCGTGAACGAAGGGGCAGAAATTTAAATCCAAACTACAGAGAAATTGATGAATTTGATAGTTCATCACTCAATCGAGGCTAGTCGACTTGCCTTTGATTGGTTGCAAGTATACTTGGTATAGAGCTGACAGATCTTGTGTCAGCCGCTTGGATCGTTTCCTACTGTCTGATATATGGATTACGAAGTGGCCAGATTTAACGCAGTGGGGTGTTAAAAGATCGGTGTCTGATCATTGTGCGATCGTGTTGAAGAATCACAAATCTGATTGGGGGGCTAAACCGTTTCGGTGTTTGGATGCTTGGCTGGCCCACCGCGATCTCAGGGATTTTGTAGATAAGTCGTGGAATGACTGTGTTGTTCAGGGGTGGAGCAGCTTCATTCTTAAGGAAAAATTCAAACACTTGAAGGTCAATCTTAAAAAATGGAATGCTGATGTGTTTGGAGTTTTGGACACTAATATTGTTTCGGCCAGAGACAATTTGAAAGAGTGGGATAAAAAGGCAGGGTTGATTTATAGACTGAGGAGAGTGTGCTTAGAAGTTCTGCGATGGGTACATTGCAACAACTCATCGCCATGAAGGATGCTTTGATTTACCAAAAGGCCAGAATTAAGTGGATTCAAGAAGGGATGTTAATTACAGTTTCTTCCATAAGGTGGTTAACCGCGGGAGAAAAAAGAATGAAATAGTGGGTATTAACATCAATAGTCAGTGGGTGGATGTCGTGCAAGATGTGAAAAATGGTGTATATCATTATTTTTGTAATCATTTCAGTGAAGATAAGTGGAACATGCCCTATTTTTTTGGTCTGGAGTTCGATCATATTTCTGACGATGGCAATGCTCGGTTGATTGATATTTTCTCAGAGGAAACGATCAGGCATGCAGTGTGGGATTGTGACAGTTCTAAGAGCCCAGGGCCGGATAGTTCTAATTTCAGGTTCATCAAGGAATGTTGGGACATCCTTAAGACTGATTTCAATAATTTCGTACATGAATTCCATAGTAATGGAAGGATGGTAAGAGGTGGAAACCCTTCTTTTTTAGTGCTCTTACCGAAGAAAGAGAATCCGACTAAGATTGGTGAATTCAGGCCGATTGCGCTGATTGGTTGCATTTATAAGGTTTTGTCTAAAATCTTAGCTAACAGATTGAATAAGGTGCTGGACAAAGTTATCTCTAGAACGCAGACTCTTTTGTGGGTCATCGTCACATCCTCGATGGGGTTTTGATCATCAATGAACTCGTAGATGATTTAAAAAAGAGGAAGAAGGGAGGGATGATTTTCAAGGTGGATTTCGAGAAGGCTTATGATTCCGTTAATTGGAATTTCTTGAACAATGTTATGACATCGATGAATCTTGATATCAAGTGGAGAAACTGGATTATGGAATGTGTATCTTCTGCTAAAGAATCGGTACTACTTAATGGAAGCCCGACTTTGGAATTCGATTTGCAGAAAGGTATCTGTCAGGGGGATCCTTTATCTCCATTTTTATTCGTTATTCTCGCGGAAGGCTTGAGTAGAATGGTGGATAGAGCAGTTCGTATTAACCTTTTCAAATCACTGACGGTCGGTGGAGAGTTCTCATTTGCAGTTTGCGGATGATACTTTATTGATCGGTGAAGCCTCTTGTCAGAATGCTCTCATATTCAAGGCTATTATCTAAAATTTGAACTAATATCGGGCCTCAAAATCAATTTCCATAAGAGCAACTTGGTGGGTGTTAATGTTGATCCATCACACTTGGCCTCCTTGGCTACCGTGTTGAACTGTTCGTTGGGTAAGCTCCCTTTCAAATACCTGGGATTACCAATTGGGTCGAATGCTAGGAAGAAAATTTTATGGCAGACGGTAGTGGATAAATTTAAGAAATGGTTGGCTACTTGGGAGGACAAGACTATGTCCTTGGGGGGTCGTGTGGTTTTGCTGAATGCTGTGCTTTCTTCTTTACCGATTTACTATTTCTCTTTTTACCGGCGCTCCTAAGGCGGTCATTTCGAAGATGCGGTCGATACAATCGACTTTATTATGGGGGGAGGGGAGAACAATCGTAAAATAGCTTGGGTCAAATGGTCTGACGTTTGCAAGAACAAAGAATCTAGGGGTTTGGGTGTGCGGGACCTAGAGTTGTTCAATAAAGCTTTACTGGGGAAATGGGGGTGGGAGATTGTGCATAGCGGATATTCGTTGTGGGGACAGGTGATTAGATCTAAGTATGGTAATGTGAGTGGTTTTTTGGACAGGGATCAGGGGGTGGGGGGGGGGTGGGGGGGTGAGTTATTACTTACCGTGGTGGAAAGATTTATTGTGTAATACTTTGTTCGATGCCTCGGGTTGGTTAAAAGGGGGTCTTCGTAGAAAATTGGGTGATGGGCTTCTTACCCGATTCTGGAAAGATGTTTGGGTCGAGGAACAATCTTTAAAGGAGAAGTATCCAAGATTAGCAGCTATTGCTAAAGACAAAGACGTTTTAGTAGGCCACATGGGGCTTTGGGAGGAGGGTTCCTGGGTTTGGAGATGGGATTGGAGAAGGGGGCTGTTTGATTGGGAACATGAGATTTTAAATAATTTGGTTTCTTCTCTTAGCAGGATCCATTTAATGCAAGACCAAGAAGATATTTGGCTTTGGACTTTGGAGCTATGATGCGTCTAATCATTATTCGGGGCGGTCGGCCTATACCATTCTTCAAGGAGATTACCTCCTAGATGCGGATTTGAAAGATACGTTCTCTTCTAGGTGGAACAGTTTAACACCTACTAAAGTGGCAGCTTTTATTTGGAGGATAATCAAGGATCACATACCAACGAGACAGAATCTGAGGAGACTAAATATCTTACCAGCACAGAGTGGAGATCTTTGTATTTTATGCCAGGAAGAGGTGGAGTCTACTCAACATCTTTTTTTCATTTGCTCAGTGTCTCATAAGCTGTGGATGAGATGCTATGAATGGCTCGGTTTCAAAGTGGCGTTGCATCAAGAGACGGTATCGAATTATCTTCAACATAAGGATCTCTGGAAAAACAGAAATGGACGACGAGGATGGCTAACTGTATGGAAGACTGTAATGTGGTCGATTTGGTTACATCGGAATCGAGTTTTCTTCGACGGAGAGCACTATTCAGATTTGGGTCTTTTTGAGTTGGTGTTGTTTAGGTCTTGGATGTGGATTTATAATAAAAAGGGTGTTAAGTCTGAGTATTCGCTTTTAGATTGGAGGTCGGAGCCTTTTATCTGCTTAAAGGCTCTATAGACTGTTTTCTTACCTGAGGTTTCGGCCGTTCTAGTTCGTTTGTACAATCTTATTAGTACCTCTGGTACTCTTTTATTTATATATTTGCCTGATAAAAAAAATAATGCAAGGACAAATATCCGTTAAAGCTCGTGACTACTCGTCATAATGATTAAATCTTCTCCAACAAATTTACCCTGTAAGGATCTATCGATCAATTTTACCATTACCATGGTATTACAAAGTTATGGTAATTACAAAGTTATATTTTTCATGGACAACACCCAAAAAGAGGCGGCGGTAAAGGAATTACCCTAGTGAAAGAATAAAAAAATATCTCGTAAATTAGAGGAGAATAGGCCTCTTTCTAGAGCACAACACAGCTGAATCCTAAAGAAAAAAGTCACAAAATCGAAGGAATGTACTCACAAAGAAAGATGCACAAGTTGCTTAAAAATAATTGCAAAACTCCTATTGGTTATATCATCAATGCAATCCCGTAGTTAGAAACCTCCTGGATCTTTCATGCATTATTTATTAATTAGTTAGAAACTAGCTGCCTTTTACAATGCAAACAGTACAATTATTCTATGACATCTATCCCATCAAATACATCTTGACATGATATATAAAACTCTTACATTTTTTCTTGCATGTATCTGCGTGCTCTTGCAATTTCAGGGTGGTCTGTATTCAAGACATTGTGCTGGATAATAGGATTTTGCATCTGACTAGGCATCGGATTTCCATTTTGCTGTGATAGCCCAGGCAACATAGTGCCAGCTTGGTTTGGTAACTGGCCAATTTGACCTGAATGGGGGGTTTGAGTATCCATCTTTGCATTAGGCTACTAAATATACCTTCAATTTCTCCATTGTAGTCATAACTAGTCAGAATAGAGCTATATCAAATCATGTATCTCTCATAACAAGAGGGGAGGTCCAAACTTCACCAAGAAGACCTGTAAAGCAAAACCCCAAAAGACAGAAAACCCAATGAGAAGTCGGCTAAACGGTGACGTACTCAACCAACTTTTAAGTTTTAACCAAAAAGGATTCAAAGAACATTCTAAACATCTCATGAATCTAGAAAAGCAAATGGCCCCTGATTCTAAATCGCAAAATTTACATATAAACCCCAATTGAAAGGTCAAACAACAATTCTTGCAACCGATAATCACCATTTATTCACGGAATGATAGGGATACCAAAGGCAGACAATTTACAGATGTAAATTATAGATGACTTTAAAATTTCAATGGTACATGATGTCAAAACACGGTGAGTTCTAAACATTTGGTTTAATGATTTCTCCATTGTATTACATCAGTATATAAACTTACATACGAGCAATCGATTTGCCTAAACTACATCTAATTTCTTATCTAGATATAGCATATATTAGTAATTGTAGAAATCCCTATGATTTGGGTAGAAGATTGAGAGAATATTCTGGTAGATAATTGAGGCAATAGTTTAGGCTAATTTCTAGTTTCCTTATTGGATTCCTTTTGTATATATTTAAAGGGACCTATAGTGTAACAATGATTAATTTATTCTGAATAAAAGAACATTTTCATATTTCCTATATGGTATCAGAGCCGTGTAGGGTTCCTCTCAAACAACCTAGAAAATCATGGCCACCATTAGCCACGACTCCAGTCAGTCCACAACCCAGGAAGGAGACTCAGAGATACTCCCCTCCATGGGTTCGAGCGGAGGTTTTGAAAATTCATCTTTTCACCTTACCGTAGAAAAGTTGAACGGCAAAAATTACCGAGAATGGGCCCAATCCATCAAGCTGGTCATTGACGGAAAAGGAAAACTCGGATTTCTTACCGGCGAGACCACCCAGCCATCGACCAAGGACGTGGCAGCCTTTCAAAAATGGCGTTCTGAGAACTCCTTCGTCATCTCCTGCCTTATCAACTCCATGCGACCCACCATTGGCAAAACATATATGTTTCTGCCCACCGCAAAGGATGTGTGGGAAGCCCTACGCGAAACCTACTCTGACGCTGAAAATGCCTCTCAAATCTTTGAAATAAAGACTCGACTCTGGCAGTTGAAGCAAGGCGAAAGGGAGGTGACTGAATATTACACGGAGATGCTCAGCTTATGGCAAGAATTAGATCTCAGCAGTGAAGAAACCTGGGAATGCAAGGGTGACAGCGTACGTTTTACGAAACGCATGGAAAATGAACGCGTGTATGAGTTTCTGGCCGGACTCAACCGCAATCTTGACGACATGCGAAGTCGAGTGCTGGGTCGCCGGCCGTTGATGTCAACCCGAGAGGTCTTCGCCGAAGTACGTCGTGAGGAGAGCAGGAGGAACGTGATGATGAAGGAGAAAACAATTTCTGGATCTGAGGCTTCAGCCATGCAAATAACTAATGGGTATGAACCTTCAGCCCTTAACACTCGTGGGCCACCTAGTAATTCAGGCCCAAAACAAAATAAACGGCCCATTTGTGAAAAATGTAAGAAACCAGGCCATACTATAAATACTTGTTGGGAATTACATGGCAAGCCTGATAATTGGAAGCCCAGACAGCCCACTAAAGCCCACAACAGATATACAGCCTCAAATGCTATAGGAACAGACTCTTCCGGCTCTACCCAGTACACCCAGTCAGACTTTAGTGGGGGTTTTAACTCTAATCAACTTGAGAAGTTGTATGCTCTTTTTTCGACTTTCCATACATCAGGTCAATCTTCCGCTACGCCATCGAGTTATTTAGCTCACAAAGGTAATTTTTTGACTGCTATGAGTACAACTTCACTCCATACTTCCTGGATTATTGACTCCGGTGCCTCCGACCATATGACCAATGACCACAATTTATTTTCAACATATTCTCCTAGTGCTGGTAACTTGAAAGTAAAAATTGCAGATGGTACATTATCCCCAGTCGCTGGTAAAGGGAGTATCCGGATTTCTAAATTTATTACTTTGGAGTCTGTTCTTCATGTACCTAAGCTCTCTTGCAATTTGTTATCTATTAGTCAGTTAACCAAACACTCTCACTGCTCAGCCATGTTTCTATCTTCTCATTGTGTCTTTCAGGACCTATCATCGGGGAAGACGATTGACAGTGCTAAGGAATGTGAGGGGCTCTACTACTTTGATGACGTTCCAGTGATTAAGCAATATCCCCCTCCTATTTGTAATTCCGCATCTAGTCCTAAGGATAATGATCTTTTGTTATGGCATAAACGTCTTGGTCACCCTAGTCTTCAATATTTAAAGCACTTGTTTCCTTCACTTTGTTCGAATAAATCTCCATTGAATTTACAATGTGAAGTGTGTGAACTTGCCAAGCATAATCGAACTAATTTTTCTCCATCTACTTATCGACCCTCCTTACCCTTTACCCTGATTCACAGTGATCTTTGGGGGCCCTCGCGAATTCCCAATAGAACTCACAAAAAATGGTTTATTACATTTATTGATGACCATTCTCGGCTTTGTTGGGTGTATTTACTCAACGATAAATCTGAAGTTAGTTCTGTTTTCATCAACTTCTATAATATGGTTTGCACCCAATTTCACACAAAAATCAAAATTCTTCGTACTGATAATGGTACTGAGTACTTCAATCATTCATTAGGGACCTACCTTCAAGCAAAAGGTATTATTCACCAGAGCTCTTGCGTTCACACTCCTCAACAAAATGGGGTGGCTGAAAGGAAAAACCGACATCTTCTTGAGGTAGCTCGTGCCCTACTTTTTACCACTCACATGAAAAATCATTTTTGGGGTGATGCTCTTCTGACTGCTGCATTTCTCATCAATCGAATGCCTAGCCGAGTTCTCGCTTTCACAACCCCTCTAACCAAATTCAAAGAATCCTTCCCTGATTCCCGTCTCGGCTCATCCCTTCCACTTCGTGTTTTTGGGTCCACAGTATTTGTTCACATTCATGCCTCCCAACGTCATAAGTTGGAACCTAAAGCCCTCAAATGTGTCTTCCTAGGCTACTCACCTACTCAAAAGGGCTACAAATGCTATGACCCTATCTCACGAAAATTGTATGTTAGTTTGGATGTAACGTTCTTTGAGCATACTTCTTACTACTCGCTTCAGGGGGCGTCCTTGGGTGAAGCTCGATCCTTAGACACAGATTTTGATATGGCAATCTTTGACTCTGATATATATAACACACAATCTCACCCTTTGTCTGATTCAAAAGAAATCCTAAACTCAGGGGGAGAAATGGAAAAACAAACAAACAGGGAGATATTTGTTTACTCAAGGAGGCCAAAATCAAAGGAAAATGAGACCCTCGCATCCGAAGCACCAAGAGAATCAGACCCGGTGATAGCTCCCGCTACTCATGAGCAAAATCCCAGTCCAACCCAGGTAACAAATCTTGATGACTTGCCTATTGCTCTTAGAAAACAACCTCGCTCATGTACTCTCCATCCTATCTCAAAATTTGTATCTTACAATGCTCTTTCTGCAAAGTATCGTACTTTTACGTCTAACCTTGACAGAAGCCAGATTCCTAAGAATATTCAAGAAGCATTAGAAAGGCCAGAATGGAAAAAGGCAGTAATGGAAGAAATAAGGGCATTAGAGAAAAATGGAACATGGGAGGTAATGACTTTGCCAAATGGAAAGAGACCAGTGGGTTGTAAATGGGTGTTCACGGAGAAATACAAGGTGGACGGGACAGTAGAACGTTACAAAGCTCGTCTAGTTGCAAAGGGGTTCACTCAGACTTATGGCATTGACTATACGGAGACATTTGCACCAGTAGCAAAGTTGAATACTATACGAGTTCTCTTGTCCTTGGCAGCAAACCTAGACTGGCCACTCCATCAATTTGACATCAAGAATGCTTTCTGTAATTTTCTAGGATAGAAATTGTATTTCTTGTATATATTAATTCACATAATTACATCTCCTTTTATAGGAGAGATATGCTACCCAATTAGGTAGATAGATCCAACCATATCAATTATTTCCTATCCTAATGATCTTTTAAAAACAAAAGATCATTATCTATTTACAATCAAATATTCCATAAATATCCTAATCTATTTTAAGATCAATATTCTATATTTCAACACTCCCCCTCAAGTTGGAGCATAGATATCTATCATGCCCAACTTGCTGATAAGAAATTCGAAACTTGGCCTGAATAGTCCTTTTGTGAGAATGTCCGCTATTTGTTGCGTCGTTGGTATGAAGGGCATACAGATAGTTCCGTCTTCAATCTTCTCTTTTATAAAATGCCTGTCAATTTCCACATGCTTAGTTCTATCATGTTGAACTGGATAATGAGCAATGCTGATAGCTGCCTTGTTGTCACAATATAATTTCATAGGGACATTTACTGCACTTCTCAATTCTTCCAAGATCCGTTTAAGCCATACCATTTCGCATATTCCCTGTGCCATTGATCTGTACTCAGCTTCAGCACTACTACGAGCCACAACATTCTGTTTCTTGCTTCGCCAAGTGACAAGATTTCCCCATACGAAAGTACAATAGCCTGATGTAGACCTTCGATCTGAAATAGACCCTGCCCAATCTGCATCTGTGTAGGCCTCAATATTGCGCTGTTGACTCTTTCCAAAAAATAACCCTTTTCCCGGAGAATTCTTCAAGTATCTTAGGATGCGGTAGACTGCTTCGAGATGCTCCTCACATGGGGAATGCATAAACTGACTTACTAGGCTTACAGCAAATGCTATATCTGGTCGTGTATGTGATAAATAAATCAGTTTTCCCACTAACTTTTGATACCGAGTTATGTCTACTGGTTTTCCTTCTTTGCTTCCAAACTTATGATTTGGATCAATAGGTGTTTCGGTGGGACGACAGCCACTCATTCCAGTCTCTTTCAGCAAGTCTACCACATATTTTTTCTGGGATACTACAATCCCCTTTTTCGATCGGGCTACCTCCATGCCGAGAAAGTATTTTAGTGAGCCCAGATCTTTGATTTCAAACTCAGAAGCAAGACAATTCTTCAATCGTACCATTTCCATCATGTCATCCCCTGTAAGAATAATGTCATCAACATATACTATAAGGATAGCTACCTTCCCATCTGCGGAGTGCCGTGTGAACATGGTGTGGTCTGCTCGTCCCTGAGTATATCCTTGTCTTTTTACAGAATGTGTGAACTTCTCAAACCAAGCTCTTGGTGATTGTTTTAGTCCATACAATGATTTTTTTAACTGGCATACCTTTGATCCAAACGTTTTCTCAAATCCTGGAGGTGGATCCATATAGACTTCTTCTTCTAAGTCACCATTCAGAAATGCATTTTTTACGTCTAGTTGTTGTAATGGCCAGTCTAGATTAGCCGCAATTGACAAGAGTACTCTGATAGTATTTAGCTTTGCCACTGGTGCAAAAGTCTCAAGGTAATCTATCCCATACGTTTGAGTGAATCCCTTAGCTACCAGCCGAGCTTTATATCTCTCTAACGAGCCATCTGCATTAAACTTGGTGGTAAACACCCACTTGCAGCCAACAGTTTTCTTTCCCCTCGGTAGTTCCAATACCTGCCACGTTTCGTTACTTTCAAGGGCTCGCATTTCTTCAAGAATAGCTTCCTTCCATTCAGGAACCCCTAAAGCATCCTGCACAGTCTTTGGAATCTCCACAATGGATAATTGAGAGATAAATGATGAAAAATGTGGGGATAGATTTTTATGGGAAACAAAATTTGACATTGGATACTTGACACAACTTCTAACTCCCTTACGTTGAGCGATTGGAAGATCAAGGTTAGACACAAGTATAGGTGGATTTGATTCTGGAAGAGCAGAATTACCTGGAACATTAGGAAGACTTGAAATGATCTGAGGTGCAGACTCTTGGAAGTGCTGGGAGGTGTTAGGCTCCATTCTTTGATTTTTGTTCCTTCTCGAGTAAACACGTAGCTCACCTGTTTGTTCTTTATTTGCATTTATAGTAGTGTTATGAGATGACGTTATAGTTCTAGTGTCCAATTTTTCGCTGATGGTTTCCATATTTAGAAAAATATTTTGATCAAGAGTAACCGGGTCAGAGTCAGAGTCGTCCCTTAGGCTCTCCCCCTGACGAAGAGGAGGAAAAAATGGTTGATCCTCAAAGAAGGTAACATCTAAAGTAATGATCAATTTTTTTGTTGTGGGGTCAAAACATTTATAACCCTTTTGATTTGGAGCATAGCCAACAAAGACGCACTTTCGAGCTCTAGGATCTAATTTCCCACGAAGATGATCATGGATATGAGCGAAGGCACTACACCCAAATACTTTAAGTGGTAAATCAGATGTTAATCGGGAAGTTGGAAAAAATCTGTAAAGACCGTAAGGGGAGTTTTGAATTTCAAAACTTTTGACGGCATTCGATTTATGAGATATGTCGCTGTTAAGAGTGCCTCACCCCATAAGTACTTTGGAACATTATGTGTAAAAAGTAGGGCGCGGGTGACTTCTAAAAGATGTTTGTTTTTTCGTTCAGCAATGCCATTTTGTTGCGGAGTATCGGGGCATGTGCTTTGATGAACGATGCCAGATTGTAGAAAAAAATCCCCAAGAAAGTCATTAAAGTATTCACGGCCATTGTCACTTCTGAACACCCGAATTTTTTCCTGAAATTGAGTCTCAACCATTTGATAAAATATTTTAAAAATCTCTTTGACATCAGATTTATCTTTTAGCAAATATACCCAACTAAGTCTGGTGTGATCATCGATAAAGCTAACAAACCATTTTTTTCCAAACATTGTTGAGACACGAGATGGTCCCCAAACATCACTATGAATTAATAAAAAAGGTTTAGAAGCTTGATATGGTCGTGAAGGAAAATTTGAGCGATGATGTTTTGCAAATTCACAAATTTCACACCGGAAAAATGATGGAGTTGTATTGCTAAATAAATCAGGGAACAACTGTTTTAAATAAGAAAAACTTGGATGTCCTAGCCTATAATGCCAAAGCATAACATTATTAGAAAACGAAATAGAGTTCAAACAGGTGTTTTTAACAAGATGTCCAATGGGTCCATCTTCAAGTAAATAAAGTCCCCCATGCTCCCTAGCACTGCCAATCATCCTCCCCGAGATCATTTCCTGAAATTCACATTGAGAGGAGTTAAAAATGGCACGACAATTAAGGATAGAAGTTAGTTTACTCAATGACACAAGGTTATAAGAAAGGGTGGGGACATGGAGAACATCATGAAGAATGAGAGAGGGTGTGATCTTGACACTACCAATTCCAGCAATTGCCGAAGTGGAACCATCAGCAAGGCGAATTCGTTTATGACCTGCAGATGGAATATATGTAGAAAAGGAATGGGAACAACCTGTCATATGGTCAGTAGCCCCAGAATCGACAATCCAGGGACTGTTTTGGCGAGGAATACTGCTGGAAAAAAACGAGGCTGGTACAGAGGCTGTACTACCTGTTTGGACAGTGGAATTTGACGGATTTTGTGGAGTCGAAGAAGTTTGTAAGAGCTTGTGCAATTGCAGTAGTTGTTCCTTGTTAAAAGGAAAAGATTCTGGATTACTTTGTGGCCCTTGGTCATCGGTGGAGACTTGTAGAGCTCGGTTGGTAGATGCTGATTTTTTCTTAAAATTTGGGGGTTTTCCATGGATTTTCCAGCATGTTTCCAGTGTATGCCAATGTCGTTTGCAAAGATCACACCAAGGTTTGTCCTTGTCTTTCTTGGCAGGTTCAGATCCATACTTGGAGATAAATGCAGAATGGTCATTTACCAAAGGGGTTGAGGATCTAGTATCAGTATTCGGTTTTAACATCACTGTCCGCCGTGCTTCTTCACGCCGAATCTCAGAAAATGCCTCTCGCAGTGTGGGCAGTGGGCTTTTTCCAAGGATGCGAGATCGAACGTCATCAAATTCAGTATTTAGACTGGCTAAGAAGAGATACACCCGATCACTTTCCTCTTTCTTCATGAATCGGACACTGTCGGTCGGGCAATCCCATTTATCGGTGGAGCATTGATCCAACTCTTGCCAAAGTGAGACCATCTCATTATAGAAGACAGTCACCTCACGATCGCCTTGTCTAGACTTCCACAGTTTAAGTTTTAATGCAAAAAGTTGGGAGTAATTTTCAGAATCTGAGTAGGTGGCTTTGACAGCCTCCCATACATTCTTGGCAGTGGGTAGAAAAAGGTATGGTTTACCTATTGACGGCTCCATTGAATTGATCAACCATGCAATTACTAACGAATTTGCAGAACCCCAGGCACTCAACTTGGAATCATCTGTTTTTGGGCGTTCCTCAGATAACCTAACCGACCTTTGCCATCGATTGCAAGTTTCATGGACTGAGCCCATTCCAAATAGTTCTTCCCATTCAATTTATGGTGGGTTAACTGGAAGGAATTGTGAGAAGAATCTGACCCTGGATTCATGGTGGTGGAATTAGGTTGCTGGAAGATGACGTGAAATAAGAGCGCAGAGATAAACGTCAAACGCGGAAGCAAGTTCAGCAACACTCGGAGAAACAATTCTGAATTTCGTGAAACAATTGTCGATCAATTGCAGCAATGCGCAGAGAAACAATTCTCAATTGCGCAAAAAATTCTGATCGAAAAACAGATTGAATCGCGGACAGAAGATCGATGGAAAAATCACCGAGAAAAAAACTTTCTATGGCGTTGATCGGGGAAGAATTGCAATCGGATACAGATTGAACAGGAAAAAAAAAAACGATGAACAGTACCGTTGAACAGTACCGTCGCGATGAACAGTACCGACGCGATGAACAGTATCGGTGAATAGTGCCGTCGCGATGAATAGTGCCGATGAACAATACGACGCGAAGAAAATCAGAGAAAGAAAAGACTCAAGATTGAACCTGGCTCTGATACCATGTAATTTTCTAGGATAGAAATTGTATTTCTTGTATATATTAATTCACATAATTACATCTCCTTTTATAGGAGAGATATGCTACCCAATTAGGTAGATAGATCCAACCATATCAATTATTTCATATCCTAATGATCTTTTAAAAACAAAAGATCATTATCTATTTACAATCAAATATTCCATAAATATCCTAATCTATTTTAAGATCAATATTCTATATTTCAACACTTTCTTAAATGGTGAGTTGGAAGAAGAAGTGTTCATGACACTACCACCGGGATTTTACCAGGAGGGGAAAGAAACAAGAGTGTGTAAATTAAAGAAATCTCTGTATGGACTCAAACAATCACCAAGAGCTTGGTTTGATAGATTTGCTAAAGTAATGAAGAGTCAAGGATACATACAGGGACAGTCCGATCATACTCTGTTCTTCAAACAATCCAATGATGAAAAGAAGACTATCCTGATCGTGTATGTTGATGACATCATTCTAACTGGAGATAACACAGGAGAAATGGAGAGACTAAGAAAGGTCTTAGCCAAAGAATTTGAGGTAAAAGACCTAGGTCAAATGCGATACTTCCTAGGAATGGAGGTTGCCAGATCAAAGAAAGGAATTAGTGTCTCCCAGAGAAAGTATATACTAGATCTTTTGACTGATACTGGCATGCTTGGTTGCAGGCCAAGTGATACCCCGACCGAGGCAGGAAAAAGAACAGACGACGATGGAAAACCAGTGGATAGTGAAAGATATCAGAGACTAGTAGGAAGATTGATTTATCTCTCACACACCAGACCCGACATCGCTTTTGCCGTAAGTATGGTCAGCCAACACATGCATTCACCAAAGGAGAAACACCTGGAAGCAGTATATAAGATTCTCAGATATCTAAAAGGCTCCCCAGGGCGAGGTCTATTCTTTAAGAAAGGAGAAAATAAGAAGATAGAAATCTACACTGATGCAGATTGGGCAGGATCAGTAGAAGATAGAAGATCTACCACTGGGTATTGTACCTATGTTTTGGGAAATCTAGTAACATAGAGGAGCAAGAAGCAGAGTGTGGTAGCCAGAAGTAGTGCCGAAGCAGAGTTCAGAGCTGTTGCACAAGGGATGTGTGAAGGACTATGGTTACAAAAACTTCTAGAAGAGCTATTCATCACAATAGAACTTACCATCAAACTCTACTGCGACAACAAAGCTGCCATCAGCATTTCTCATAACCCAGTTCAACATGACCGGACTAAACATATAGAAATTGACAGACACTTTATAAAGGAGAAAATTGAGAAAGGAACAATTTGTATGACCTACATCCCTACAGGAGAACAAACAGCGGATATATTCACTAAAGGTCTACCAAATTCCAGATTTGAAGAATTAATGTGCAAGTTGGACATGATCAACATCTATGATCCAACTTGAGGGGGAGTGTAGAAATCCCTATGATTTGGGTAGAAGATTGAGAGAATATTCTGGTAGATAATTGAGGCAATAGTTTAGGCTAATTTCTAGTTTCCTTATTGGATTCCTTTTGTATATATTTAAAGGGACCTATAGTGTAACAATGATTAATTTATTCTGAATAAAAGAACATTTTCATATTTCCTATAGTAATAACAAGGGTGAACTTTATATAGACCATCTCTAGTTTTCATAATTATTCTTTTAGCCGCTCTAGTTTGAACAATAACATCTACCTCCCCCACAGTGTATCTTTATGTCAGATCACACGAGAGGTTTGTTGTAAGTTTTCTTATATATTTTTAAGCTAGAAGGGGTGTTATTGTAATACAACAATTCTACAAGGGTATTTTTATGTCAGATCACAAGGGAGGTTTGTTGTAAGTTTTCTTATATTTATAAACTAGAAGGGGTGTTATTGTAATACAGCAATTCTACAAGGGAGGTAGATGTAATTGTTCAAACTGGAGGGGGGATCTGTAAAACAGTTATTCTACAACAGAGGCATATATAATTATCCCTAATAACAATGATACATGCATGATATGCTTTGTTTCTTATTTAGTCCTAATCTATTAGTGTACATCCCCTCAAATGGATCTTGGAGATTAGTAATCATCAATTTGTCAACAAGAAACTCATGGAGTGTGCGCGAGAAAGCTTTGGTGAAGATATCCGTCGTTTGTAGGTGTTATGAAGTATGTGGAAGAGTTATGTCATTGATATCATAAGCCTCGCGAATATAGTGATAATCTACATCAATGTGCTTGGTCCGTTCATGGTACACATGATTAGCAGTAATACGAATTGCACTAGTATTATCAACATGTAGTGGAGTAGGCAATGTTGGACAAAAACTAAGTTCATTCAAGAAGCGATGCAGCCACATTTTCTCCGAACATGCCGAGGGCATAGAACGATATTCAAATTCCGATGATGACTTAGACACACGATCTTGTTTCTTACTCTTCCAAGAGGTAAGGGCCGAGCCAAGATATACACACCAGCCCGGGACTGGATGTCTAGTATTTGGACAACCGGCCCAATCAGTATCACTATAGGCGACAACTTGCAGCGGTGAGTTGACATCGAAGAAAAGTCCGTGTGATGAAGTACCCTTGACATGCCGAATAACTCGTTGGACAGCTGCAAGATGAAGGTGGCGTGGGGCTTGCATGAATTGGCTCACTTGTTGAACCGCAATGAAATATCAGGACAAGTACGGTGAGGTAGTTAAGACTTCCAACTAACTGCCGATACAAGCATGGATCAGCCAAGAATTCGCCGTCAACATCATGATATTTAACATTTATTTCTAAAGGTGTATCAGTTGTTCGCCCATGTTGAAGACCATCCAAGGTGACCAAATCTTGTCTAAACTTTCCAGCCGCGGTATAAAGCACTTCAAGACCCAAGAAACACGTCAATGGTCCAAAATCTTTCATATGAAACGAGTTTTGAAGTTGCTGCTGTAACTTATAAATCAAGGCGGAGTCAGTTCCTGTGATAGCAATATCATCACGTACACAAAAAAAGAACAATGCCATTATGAGTCTTGCACAAAAGTAAGGAAGATCGAACTTGCTTTGATCAAAAGAAAGACTAAGTATAGTTTTTCGAAATTTGTCAAACCAAGGTCGTGGAGCCTGCTTCAAGCGAGAGAGAACGCCGGAGTTTACACACATCTGAAGAAGGTGTGGCAAACATCCCAGGAGGATCTGTCATAGAAATATATAATCTTTGTCTACAAATGCATTTTTGACATTCACCTGATGCAAAGGCCAATTCTGAGATGCCGCCATTGCAAGAACAAGCCGAACAATGGTCATTTTAGCGAATGTTTCATCATAATCCACTCCATACTCTTGATGATTGCATTTTGCAATCAATCGTGCTTCAATAGTGTTCAGAAGACTCATCAGAACAAATTTTGACAGAATAAACCCATTTACAACCAATGGACTTAACACCATCGGGACAAGAAACAATATTCCATGTGTTATTTTCGAGCAAAGCTTAAAGTTCCTCATGCATGGCTTTCACCCAACAGTATTACTTAGCTGCCTCTGGATAAGAATTAGGAATAACATAATCGCTAAGGTGGCAGAGAATCCATACATATCCGGAGGACTTATGTGACGCGAAGAGCGCCGTAGAGCTTCTTGGCCCGGTGACGGATCAGGATCGGATGGAGGCAATGGGGTTGGTGGCCTTCGGCGAGCATATACAAGATCTGGTTTGAAATGTTCAAAAGAGACACGATATCATCAAAATGAGGAAGTACACATGATCAGAAGAGGATTTGGGCCGTGGGAAGTAGTATTGATTCTAAAAAAAAATGACATTTCAAGATACATACATTTGTCTAGAAACATCATCGTACACACATATCCTTTGCGAGTGGTGTTATATCCCATGAAAGCGCACCTAACGGACTGAGCAAAAAGCTTCAGACGTTCATGAGAGGGTTGACAGGGTTGAATATTACGCGTTTTTAGGCTATGATATGTATATGTTTTGGTGTTGATTCTTGGATTATTTTACGGTTTATGGGATATATTTCTATATTTCAGGAATCAATGTTGAAATGCATAAAAGTAGAAGAAATGAACCAAAAATGATGAAAGAATGAATAAAGTTGAAGAAAAGAGGAAAAAACCAGAATCCAAGACACATGTTGCTCATTTCTCCTCAAATTATTATATGTTCGAGCCATGTTTTGGAAATGTGGTCCATATAAAAGTTGTAGAAATCTCTCTTGTCTTCGCGTGGACAGCTGATTCATCAAATTTGGAGTTCATATGAGAAAGTTATGGCCAAAATACGAAACTCGCCAGAAGCTGAAAAAAGGCGAAGAAACATCATTGAATTAATTCAACAGGCGTAATTACGCCTACTTTGAGGCGTAACTACGCCTAGCCCACGGCTTTTGAAAATTTAAGTGGCGTAATTACGCCACTTTGGAGGCGTAATTACGCCTATCACGCGGGAAGCCAGATTTGTTGACACATCGACATGCGTAACTACGCCACTTCAGAGGCGTCATTACGCCTGATGAATTTTGGAAATTTTGGACTGCTTTCCTTATTTGATGCACGGGATTTTTAAAAGGCAGGAGGGAGACCTACTCAAGAATATAATCAGATTTTAACCTAGGAACCCAATCACCATAGCCTCCATCATTCTTCCACACCATACACACGTCCAACCTTTCTTCACCTTCATCCACCATCACCACAGCCCCCTTTTCCTTCACAAACCACACGTAAAAACCTCCACCATAACCTCCAGCTTTCTTCCATATATCACCATCACCAACCTTCATCAACCCTTCATCCTAGGATTTGGAACAACCCAACAAGGCGATAAAAAGAGAAGGAGCGAAGATCTACAACCGGAGTCGACGCTGGGAGTTTTTCTTTGTCTTTAATTCTTAGTTTTGATTTGTTTTGATTTAATATGTTGAACTAATTTTATTTATCGAGGCTAGGCGAATCCTTTGTTATGAACCTTCGATTTTATGATTTAATGATTGAATTCTTATAGTTCTTTGCGTATGTTTTATGTTCTTCATGCTTTTAGAGGAGTGATTACCTTTGAATGATGTTAGTATCATAATTGAGATCGAGAGATGATTTTATGATACGGAATTAATAATTCATACCATGGATTTAAGACCGAGATCGAGAGATGACGTCAAATACATGCGTGATAGCCATAGATTTTTATAATTGAAAGCTAGGAGTTTTCATGGATCTTATGCAACATTGAATTGTTAAATAAGTGAACGAGAGTTACTTACTGCAATTTGGTGTTAGGTTTAATATAGCTCGAGAGAGTGTATTAGATAAATTGGGAGAACTCGTCACCTTAGAAATATTTGAATATTCAATCGAGAATTGTAGGGAATTACATTGGTGAGCCAAAGTCTCGATAATCTTATCTTGTGGATTTTTCTCGTTTACTTTTATTGACTTGGTTGGATTAGAGTAGTTTAATTTAGTTTAGTTTAATTATCAATTTATTATCGTAGGTTAAATATAGTTAAAAGACATCTTATTTGGTACTTACTTGTTAGTCTCTGTGGGTTCGACAATCCGTATTCTTTCTATCTATACTAAAACTTGACACCGTGCACTTGCGGTCTAAATCGCTAGATTGGAAATAATTGTTTAAAAAATAAGCGATCAAGTTTTTGGCGCCGTTGCCGGGGACTAACTTTAGTAATATCATACTAGGTTCTTTGACTGTAATTTAACCATTTTTTTTTGTTTATTTATTTCGAAAAAAAAAAAAAATTTATATATATTTATTTTGTTTTTGTTTTGTTTGTCTTGTGAGGTACTTGGAGATGCTACATCAACATGCCTTCACAAGCTTTGCCCAACAACGTTCCGAGCCGTTCTACGCTGTTTGGGAGAGATTCAATAAATTGGCCAACACATTCCGGTATCACAACTTTTCAAACTATACTCTCTTGCAATATTTCTTCAACGGGTTGGATGCACACACACAAGAATGGGTATTGAGCGGAGCACTGGTGACTGGGAGTCCCCTGGTTGATAGAGACGAGGACAGTGTGCTACACCTGTTCAATGATATGGCGGATTTCGATTATCACTGGTATTGTGATCCTTCACTACAAGGTTGGAGTCACCGATACCCACCGGAGCCTCACTATCCTATTGATACGCCACAACCATTTGAACATCGCGAAGAGAGGAGAGATAGTTCTGCAGATGTCACAACTCAGTTAGAGGATACCTTAGTGAGATTCATGGCATCAACCGAGAACAGTTTGGAGTGCCAAACCAACTCTATGCGCCACCTGGAGCAGCAAATGGCGGTCCTTATTGAAACAATTTCAACTAGCTGCCAGGAGGAAGAGACGAGAGCTACAAATCAAGAGGCGACGAATCGAGTTTGCTTATATGATGACGATCACTCAACCAACCAAGTTTGGGGGAGTGATCCTACTAGTGTGGAAAAGTCAAGGGAACTTGAGCCTCTTCAAGAGATTGAGACTACTTCAAAGAAGTCATCCGAGGAGTTCCCATGTGAAGATGAGTCGAATGTGATGTTGGAGAAGAGACGTTCGAAGATTCTGATTTGAGCCCATCGATGGAGACATGTTCTATGCCATATGTGGATCCTTATTTTCCATCGATGCCAACTTCACCGCACTACATCCTCCAAAATGCAAAGCCAAGTCAAGAATCATTCTCCCATGCATGCCATTTAAAGACGAATGTTGTTGGAGCGACGAGCTTACATTGTTACAATCTTGCCAATCTTGAGGGCATATTGAATGAAGACCCATTAGTGGTATCATACGATACTTACTATGGGCGGCAGCCGCTCTTTGATGGTTGCTTCTGATGGTCAAGCCGAAGGCCAAAAATCAGCGCTTCTTGGGAGGCAACCCAAGCGTATCCTTTAGTTATTTAGTTTTATTTTACTTTTTCAGTTTTTGCATTTTAGTTTTGTTTATCTCTCAAGTCGACTATTTTACCATATGCATTCTTCTCTTGCTAGGTACTTAGTTGGTGCGATGAATCCCTACAACAGTGGAGCTTTCAAAAGCAAATCTTCCTCAACCCTCATGCAAGCGTCTTGATCAGGGGAGTTCACTTTTTCCCTTTTAATTCTTTTAAACATTGAGGCAATGTTTGATTTAAGTTTGGGGGAGTAGTAGCTTGCATGTTTTACTTGTTTTAACCACATGTTGCGTGCTTAAATGACACTTGAATCGTCCGATTATTATGAGCTAAAAAATTTTTTTTTATGAGTTCAAACTTGAGAAAATAATGAATTATAGTAGTGACTATTCAATGAGGATTTTGATCTCACTATGCATATGAACTTGATTTGTAATTGGACTTGTACATGAATATCCTAATTTGAGTTAGCATGTCAAGATTGAGGAAAATATTGAGCACAATGAGTCATGATCTTGTGGATTGCATGTTGAATAGTGATAATTGTTGTGAACTTAATGATTTGTCTTGAGCATCTTAGAGCTATCCTAGAACTTATTTGATGATGACACTTTGAGGCGAAATTTTATAGTTACAAACTTGACTTGGAAATGATCTAGGCGATCTTTGAAACGTTTGAGCCTTTCAAGCTTACCATGATTCATATCAATCCCTAATGTCCCATTTGAGCTTTATTGAAAAAAGAATGGTATATGCATTGCATATAATTAGACCCCATTCGACATTCTTGGCAAACTCATTATACTTACCCTTATTTGAGCCTAAATGAAAAAAGTTATCCTTACGCTAAGGGAGTATAATGAATATCATTCGATGCACTTGAATTGTTATATCTTGATGAGCTTATTGAAAAAAAAATGATGAATGAGAAAATAAAAAGATAGATAAAAAGCCTTGAGAAAAAGATTGACTAAATAAGACCCAAAGTGGCCAAGGCTATAAAAGAAAAAGAAGAGAAGCTCGATGTGTGCGAAAAATTTGAACTGTAAATGATTATACTCTCTTCTTTGCGCTTATCCTATCTTTTCTTTGAAGCCAACACCAAAGGCCTTACATTACAAGCTTAAAAAGTCCTTTTGATCCAAGTCTAGAGAGTAACTATCATTAGTGGAGAAGTTGTTTGAAAATAGGCCTATGTAATGCTTGATGATAATCTCGACTTTGAGTTGATTAGCATGATTTGATCTTGAATATGTGCATGAAACTTGAGATTGACTAGAGCACACACACACGTTCCGATTTTGAGAGATGTTGCTTGAATTATGAGAAAACATGTCTTGTCAACTTTTGTATATGTGCATGAGATTTCTGAGAATAAGCAAGTCATGAAATAATTGTTTCAAATATCAAGAATGAACTCTACCTTATGATTTTAATGCTTAATCGAGGACGATTAAGTGATAAGTTTGGGGGAGTTGATAGGGTTGAATATTACGCGTTTTTAGGCTATGATATGTATATGTTTTGGTGTTGATTCTTGGATTATTTTACGGTTTATGGTATATATTTCTATATTTCAGGAATCAATGTTGAAATGCATAAAAGTAGAAGAAATGAACCAAAAATGATGAAAGAATGAATAAAGTTGAAGAAAAGAGGAAAAAACCAGAATCCAAGACACATGTTGCTCCTTTCTCCTCAAATTACTATATGTTCGAGCCATGTTTTGGAAATGTGGTCCATATAAAAGTTGTAGAAATTTCTCTTGTCTTCGCGTGGACAGCTGATTCATCAAATTTGGAGTTCATATGAGAAAGTTATGGCCAAAATACGAAACTCGCCAGAAACTGAAAAAAGGCGAAGAAACATCATTGAATTAATTCAACAGGCGTAATTACGCCTACTTTGAGGCGTAACTACGCCTAGCCCACGGCTTTTGAAAATTTAAGTGGCGTAATTACGCCACTTTGGAGGCGTAATTACGCCTATCACGCGGGAAGCCAGATTTGTTGACACATGACAGGCGTAACTACGCCACTTCAGAGGCGTCATTACGCCTGATGAATTTTGGAAATTTTGGACTGCTTTCCTTATTTGATGCACGGGATTTTTAAAAGGCAGGAGGGAGACCTACTCAAGAATATAATCAGATTTTAACCTAGGAACCCAATCACCATAGCCTCCATCATTCTTCCACACCATACACACGTCCAACCTTTCTTCACCTTCATCCACCATCACCACAGCCCCCTTTTCCTTCACAAACCACACATAAAAACCTCCACCATAACCTCCAGCTTTCTTCCATATATCACCATCACCAACCTTCATCAACCCTTCATCCTAGGATTTGGAACAACCCAACAAGGCGATAAAAAGAGACGATCGAGAAGGAAGCAAGAGAAGGAGCGAAGATCTACAACCGGAGTCGACGCTGGGAGTTTTTCTTTGTCTTTAATTCTTAGTTTTGATTTGTTTTGATTTAATATGTTGAACTAATTTTATTTATCGAGGCTAGGCGAATCCTTTGTTATGAACCTTCGATTTTATGATTTAATGATTGAATTCTTATAGTTCTTTGCGTATGTTTTATGTTCTTCATGCTTTTAGAGGAGTGATTACCTTTGAATGATGTTAGTATCATAATTGAGATCGAGAGATGATTTTATGATACGGAATTAATAATTCATACCATGGATTTAAGACCGAGATCGAGAGATGACGTCAAAAACATGCGTGATAGCCATAGATTTTTATAATTGAAAGCTAGGAGTTTTCATGGATCTTATGCAACATTGAATTGTTAAATAAGTGAACGAGAGTTACTTACTGCAATTTGGTGTTAGGTTTAATATAGCTCGAGAGGGTGTATTAGATAAATTGGGAGAACTCGTCACCTTAGAAATATTTGAATATTCAATCGAGAATTGTAGGGAATTACATTGGTGAGCCAAAGTCTCGATAATCTTATCTTGTGGATTTTTCTCGTTTACTTTTATTGACTTGGTTGGATTAGAGTAGTTTAATTTAGTTTAGTTTAATTATCAATTTATTATCGTAGGTTAAATATAGTTAAAAGACATCTTATTTGGTACTTACTTGTTAGTCTCTGTGGGTTCGACAATCCGTATTCTTCCTATCTATACTAAAACTTGACACCGTGCACTTGCGGTCTAAAATCGCTAGATTGGAAATAATTGTTTAAAAAATAAGCGATCAAGGGTAGGTGAACGAAACACATACTACCAAAGGTACGAAGAGTATGATAATCAGGGTGAACACCATGGAGTCGAGTAGGGAGAAGCAAAGTTTAAGGTCTGATGTGGCAATTTGTTGATTGTATAAACGGCGGTGGACAATGCTTCCACCCAAAAAATGAAGGCACCGAAGATTCTAAGCGTAATGCATTTTTGTTGCAGGAATGGCCGAAACTCATGTGACATATATTCACCACCATTGTTGGAGCGGAAACATTTAATTTTGGTGGAAACTTGTGTTTCAACATAGGCTACAAATGTCCCAAAATCAGTAAACAGTTCAGATTTAGCATGGAGGAAAAGCCAAGTGAACGACTATAGTCATCAATGAACGTCCCAAAGTACTTATAATTGGCATGAGAAGTAACAGGTGCAATTCCCCAAATATCACTGTGAATCAATTCAAAACATGCGTTAGCACGGCTACCATGAGTTGTAACAGGCATGACAATGAAGTAAAAGATGTATTACGACTACCCAAGAAACCATTCTTTATTAAATGAGATAGGATTACATTATTTGGATGACCAAGATGCCTATGCCAATTAACAAGCTTATTTGGGATGGTAAAACATGACAAATAGAAACTATGAGAGTGTGTAAAATGAAGGGGAAACAGGCGTCCAACTTTAAACTCCCTCGCTATCACCTTCACCCGATAACTGATCCTGAATAGACAACCCGTATGTGAGAAATTTACATTGCATTTATTATCAACCAATTGACCCACAGAAATCAAATTTGTAGATAACCCAGGGGATATAAAGATATCATTAAATGAAGTGTTGGTATCACCAACACGAGTAATTGGAAGGGTGTTGACATTAGCAATTTGAATATGTTGGAATCATTGTACTTGCGAAGATGGGTCAGATCATCAAAGGAACTTGTCATATGGTTGGATGCACCAGAATCAATACTGCCATGAAGCCCGAGAGCAGAAAATGCTGAACAATCATCTGCTGAACCTTTTTTGGTGTAAGATTCGGTGAAGATGTTGTTGTAGGGGTATTCGAAGGTGGCTGACTCAAGGAACTCATTGTAGCCATGGCTTGATAGGCCTTTACGCGACGGTTTGATGGACGGGTCAGGCATTCGTAAGAATGTGATCTTTCTGTTTGCAATAATTGCAAAATTTATTGGTGCAATTGCGAGCGATATGGCCAAACTCTTTGCAACTGTAACATTGAGGAGAGTTCTTGCTTTGTGGCTTGCCATGGGCAGCATAAGCACATTGACAATTTCATAATTTGCCATAGATGAACCAATAGCAACATGAGTGGCCAAAACGTTGTTCTTCAAGTAGGAGTTCACCAAAACGCACGTCTAGGGATGGACAGGATCGTGGTTAAGAAGACCAGCCCTAGTATTCTCAAATTCAGGACGTAGTTTCATGAGGAATTGGTCTAGTTTGCTGATCGCGTGAACTTCGTTGAGCGAAGGTAAAGCTTTTTTAGAAACTTGAGCATAAATGAGATGTGTATTCGCTCCAGATATTGGGGAAACCAGAATAATACTGCTCCATGGTCAAATTGTCGTGTGAGTAATTCGCAATATCCAGTTCAATTTGGAATCATCTAGCTGTGTTGTCTTCATAATAAACCCGTTTAAGATATAACGACATAGCCTTAGAAGTGGTAAAACAACATAAATTGCTCACCATCTGAGGTTCATAGACCTAAGTATCCACGAGATAATATTGGTATCATTGGTCTCCCATTGTACCAAATCTTTGCCAGCGTCTGGTGCAGTTCATGATCCATCAATATGGTCCCAAAGTGTCTTTCCTTTGAGAAACATCCGAAACTGAATTTGATAAGCAATACTTTAGTAGTCATTTTTAAATCAAACAAGAGCAGTAAGAACTGTAGAAGAGTGCGATGGTTTCAAGATTGAGTTTCTGGAACACAAATTGAAATACAACCACTCCAGGAACAAATCAAGAGATTAGTGAAATTAAAACCAGAAACACCAACGACTCAAAACAGAAGAGCAAGGACGGAAAAAAATTCCGATCGCAAAACTGTAGCCGATGCAGATGCCCAAGCAGGAAAATAATATTTCTGATCGCGAGGCAGAAGGAATCGCGAAACCGATGCACGACCTCAAGCAGGGAGGAAAAAAAAGCCCCGATCGCAAAGCAGATGGAATCGCGAAACCGATGCAGAAGCCCAAGAGGGAACAAAAATTTCCCGATCGCGAACAGGATGGAATCGCGAAGCCCAAGAAAGAAACTCAAAAAAAAGATTCCAATACCATGTCAAGCACACGGTGAGTTCTAAACATTTGGTTCAATGATTTCTCCGTTGTATTACATCAGTATATAAAGTTATATACAAGCAATCATTTTGCCTAAATCAGTAATAACAATGATACAAGCATGATATACTTTGTTTCCTATTTAGTCCTAATCTACCGTGTAACACATGATAAATACAGAACAGCGCTTGTACTTTATTCAAGACTAGCAGCTTCAATAATTTAAATGAACTTACAGTTTCAGTAAAAAAGATAAATTCAAATGTATAGCGGAGACATGCACTAAATAAAACCTAAAGGAAATAATATTCAAATTTTTTTTTCTAACAGACCAAATGTGAATCAAAACATCTAATGCTTATTGGTTTCAATTATAATGTATAAACCAAATTTTCTAGCCAAATTAAAAGAAAAAAAACCTCTAGATGGTTCATAACCACGTGAGACGCAAGTTGATAGAACGACATACGTGTATATGGTAAAGTTTTCCCCTTACTGATGCCGTGAATGCATAGTCTATTCTAAGCAAAAATAAGTAGCACTTCATCTGATTAAAGAAAGAAAGAAAAGTAAAAAGGACGCAAAATAGAGTTACCAAAATACAAAATTTCAACGTACCCACCCTAAATTAAGCAAAGCCATGACCAAATAGCTTGTAGTATGTAATTTCCCACAACCTTGATCATATGCATAAGCACATATGTATATTGCATTTACACGTTTAACGCAATTAGTCGAACCCAAATAAACGCATAAATCAATTAAGTTAACTTTGAGATGAAATGAATGAACTTTACGGTACTAGTGTTCTATCATATTCGGGGAAATTCAATTAGAATATCAGTTACGATCAAAAGCGTGTTTGGTAATCAATTGGAGCAAAGATTGATAGGAATTGATTATTAAATCCAAAATAAAAGCAGAAACTTTTCTAACTCACGGGAAATGAAAAACAATTATATAAAATTACCAGAAATTGTAGATAATACGAGCATCAATGTAGACGATGAATAGTAGAAAACAGAACGAGCTGAGCCGTAAGCTAATTGCTTCTCTGATGCTTCAATGGCGACGGACAAAAGCTACGGTCGGTGTTTTATACTTTCATTTATTTTTATCATGACGCTATTTTTGATTGTGCACCAGATAAAATACTCGGATTTACGTAATAGTTGTAAACCAGGTCAAATTGATAAACCTTATTATGTAAATCAGATGTGACCAATTCGATCGAGAAAGTGTTGATAGTGGGAATCGAACTTATGATCAAAGGTGCACTCACCTTTCCACAAACTCGATGGTTATATTTATATATTTTCTGTTTCAATTTCGATCTATTGTTATAATTTTATGGAGCTAGTGGCGGATTACCACATCTGATTTTGAAAATAGGCAGATTATCCCATGTGATTTAAAAATATGCATTTTACCCCCCGATGATTTTACAAACAGGGAAATTACCCTATTGTGGTTTGAAAATAGTCATTTATCCCCTTTTGGGTTTGAAAATAAGCAAACCCACTTGTTATCTGCAAAAAAGGCATCCGTGGAGGTGGTATCTTGCATCTATTCACAAACCACAATGGGGTAAAGTACATATTTTCAAAACCTCAGGGGGTTAAAATGTCTATTTTCGAGTCATATGGGGTAATCTGTCTTTTTTCAAAACTACGGAGGGGTAAAATGGCTATTTTCAAACCTCGGGGTTAATCTGCCTATTTTCAAAACCACATGGGATATTCCGCCATTAGCTCCATTTTATGCTTAATTTAATTATGTTCCGCTGTAATAATTTTATAAAATATCTATGATATTTGTAATGTGTGAGCACCATATAGAAACTATTTTTGGTGAAGCTTTTTTCGAAATCTCAACACTGCCCTTGCACACACACTGATTTCATGTAATTTATTTTTTTTCTAAATAACGTTGATCAACATTATCCAACCAGCTTCTTGGATGATGTCATGGGCCACCCACTTTAACGCAATTGTTATATTATAAAACCGAATTTAGTATATATATATATATATATAAGATAAAAATATTAATAAAAATAAATGTATTTGATTTTTATGTATTTATTATAACAAAAATATATTATATAAACAATCGATTATATAAACACACAACGCATGCAGGGTCGCTAGTTAAAATTAAATCAAAGTTCAATAGCCTATAACTTCCTTTTATATTCATCACTCTAACTAAGATATTCCAAGGAATTGGATATAATACGTTGTATTTTAAAAAGGCCAAGAAGAAAAAAATACGGATTAAACATGCATTTGGTTACCAACAGAATTGACCGCAACCGTAAAAATTGAATTTTTTTTACAAAATCGAACCGACTGAACTTTTTTACGAAACGAACAAACCGAACAATATAGTATCAATCAATTCGGTCGGTAACCAAATTAACCGATATTTTTGCAAAATGTAAAAAAAATTATAAAAAATAAATTAAAAACTGATTTTAAAAATATAAAAAATATTAAAATAATAAAAATTTGTTAGATCGGTTAAATCGGTTAACTGATATTTTTAAAATCAAAATCGATAACCGATTTAACGGATATTTTAAAAAATACCGAACTTCCTAATTGACCGAACCGAATTTCCGAATTTATTCGATTCAATCGGTTAATTCGGTTAAACCTAAGTTTTGCTCACCCCTAAACATGATTAACTATGAAGCGTGAACTAAAAGCTTTAATTCTGACAAAAACGAGAAAAAAAGAGTTAAAACATGTTACCATATCTATGTTGCACCGATACTCCAAAACATTTCACGGTCAAGTATCGGATACTTCTGGGATACTGCATACGCACGGATACTGCACCGATACGTATCAGATACGCCACGTGGCATATCTGGGGACAAAAATAAGTTTTTATTTCGGATACGGTCAAGATACGCCGCTGACCGTGTCCTACACGGGTTAGATACGGGAACTTTCGGAATTTTTTTTAAAAAATAGGGTTGAAACTGTAAATAAAATTAAATTATTTAACTAAATCCCTATTTCCTAACCACTTTAATGTGTTTATGTCGATTATATGCTTGAAATTTTTAGATGTCCTGGATTAATATTTTACCATTTATCGTGAAGTTGGTGAGTTTGCAACTTTATTCTGATTTCTAATGTGTTTAATGTTGATTATATGCTTGAACTTGATTTCTTACAAATATTATTAATTATATATTTATATATATATAAATTAATTAATAAAATTTGCCGTATCCGGACGTATTGTATCCTATAAATTTCAAAAATCTCGTGCAGTCGTACCCGTATCTGCGTATCCACGTATCCGCGTATCCGTGCAACATAGTACCATAAAATGTGCAAAAAAAAGCAATTTTTTTTGATAAATTTTGAACATTTAAATTTTAATAATAAATATTTGATAATATTTTTTTTAAAAAAAAAATCCTAAAGGCCCGAAATAAATCATACTCCAAACTAGGGATGTTTAACCGGTCAATCCGACCCGATTAGAATCGGAACCGGTCGGTTCCGGATCCGCTAATTTCGAAACCTGTCCAATCCGGTAAGGAACCAGATCGGATCCGGTTCGGGGTTGGACCTGTTCCAACCCGTAACCAGTTTTTTTGAATTATTATTTTTTTCTTCAAAAAATCAAGGGAAATTATTGCTTGGAGGATTCGAACACGTGATCATCGTCTTCTACTCTACAACTCTAACCAATTGAGTTAATGGGTCTTTGTGTTGTTAAACAAACCTCAAATATATTTATCTAAATTTGAAAAAAAAATTTTAAATTTTAAAAATAACCGATCCGGTTCCGGTTCAGCCCGGAACCGGATCCGTTTAGCCTGGAACCAGTTAACCTGGTTTCTGTTCCAAACATGGCTAATCGGTTCGGCTTTGAGCCGGGTCCAAATTGACCCGACCCATTAAACTTCCCTATCCCAAACCCTGCATTTTTCTGCAACGACAAAAGTTTTCTTCCATATATTTTGAGACTTCTATGTTTTTAAAATTTTGAAAATTTATCATATACAAGTTATTTTTAAATATTTAAAATACATAATATCAAATAATAATATAATATGTTAAACCATAAATTTTATCATCAAGATTATATCATATTTTTAAGGGTTATTTACAAAAACATTACCACTTACAAAACCAATATTCAATTAAATTTAGATAAAAATCAATTTTCTTTAACAATCAACTTTTTTAAAAAACGTTTTCATGTAGGTCTAATTTCTTGACTTTTAGTTTGTTAGGTACTATTTGCTTTCCAAAATACCCCGTTTAATTCAAATAAACTGGGTCACAATCATTTGTTCCGTAGAATCCTCTCCTCTTGGGGTTTGTCTTGGGTGCATCGGGTGCACCCAAGACACATACATCATTGGGTGCACCCAAGACAAACCCCTCTTCTTGTGCCTCCGCCAGCTCACAGAGCAGCACCACCACCACCACCTTCTCTTCCGTCTCCAACACCCCTAAGTCATTATACTCCTCCTATGTCTTCAACACCCATGTATGTCAGTAGATTGCGACTCGCATTACGATGGACCCGAGCTTGCGAATTAGTTACAATGGCCACAGCTCAGAAAAAGACGACGCTTGCTCCTACGAAGGGGGTTGTTTGTTGTGCTCCACCTACAGTGGCGGCTTCAGAGAGATCAGCAGGCATTCTCGTCCGTGAGGCGGCTTCTATACCGGAGCCGCTGATTGGGCTTCTCGTCTGCCACGAAAGATGAGGAGAGGAAGAAATAGAGAGCATGGGTTGCTCTACAGCAGAGAAGAAGGAAGCAGCAGCGTGAATGGTGCACATGATCTTCATGCTGTGGAAGAGTTTTGGCATGAAAATGACATATTCATCATCCACGTGCTTCACAGAAGGGATGAAAGTGACGAGAATGAAAATGGCAAAAAAAATGGCACTGTTGTGCACGGCGGGTTTGTTAAGGTAAGCATGTTTCTTTTTGGTTGTCACGTGCGTATGTGAAACCCAACGTGCACCGGCAGCACGTGAAATCCTATACAGGGACGATTCTACACATGCTTGAGGGGGGACAGCTGCCCCTCAAAAATATTTGTTATATATTTTGTTAGAAGAATCTTAGCAAATAGATTACGATAGTTTATTGCTTAGGGCACAGAACTTTGAACCCTTTGACCGTGAGAGTTCGATTCTCGACTGGATCAAAAAAGGGCCACATTTTTTTTTGTATGTTCCTTTTGTGTTTCTAAAGGTAGTTTAATCTCCTTAAAACAAATGAGTATTATAGATCTTGTTATTAACAAGTTTAAGACAAACTTAGCTTATATAATTATTTTCCATTTAAAAAATAGATAAACATCTGCAATAAATTTTTAGTGTCCGCAAAACAAATGATTTTTCAGCATTAAACAATACATATTTACTATTTATTTTTTTCCAATCCAGAATAGCACATAGCTGTAATAATTTACAATTTCTCAATTGACAAATATAATAAAATATCAATAAATTACAATTCATCAATGAGTCTCTTAAATATGTAAAGAACCTGCTCTTGCCGTTCTTGAAATTGAACAAATCTTTTCCTTAAATATCAATGAACCGAGCATTGTAATAATTGTATTATTACAGTTAAATTCAATAAGTAATTTATTTATTGAAATCAAACAAGTTCATTTCTTGAAATAATCGCATTGTAATTATTTATTTAATGATTTTTACCTATAATCTTTAAACTCGAATGTTTATCAAAATCGTGCATCAAAGCACTTTTTCAAATGTGATGCACGATTATGTAAAATTTGGTACACGATTTTCTCTCCAAAAATTAGATAATTTCTGAAATTTGGACATGTGGTGCACCATTTTCACCCCAAAAATTATGAAAATTTGGTTATGTGGGCAAAAAAAATAATCGTGCATAATGAGTAAAAAATCGTGCATCATGGGAAGTTTGGTGCGTGGTTCACGTTAAAAAAATCCAGACTTGGGGACAAAATCGTGCAGCACTTGACAAAATTTTAAGAAATTTTGGGGCAAAAAAATCGTGCATCATGAGTAAAAAATCATGCATCATGTGGGTGTTTGGTGTACGATCCACATTCAAAAAATCCAGACTTGTTGGGGTCAAAATCGTGCAGCAATTGACAAAAAATTAAGAAAGTCAAAGAAATCGTGCATCATGGGTAAAAATTCTGAAATTCTTGAACCGTGGACCATAATTTTTGAAATTTAATAAATCGTGCATCACAGCAGTTTTTCAAATGTGATGCACAATTATTGTATGATGCACGCTTATGTAGAAATCATTTGAAATTTCCAAAATTTCAAATGTATGATGCACGATTATGTAAACTTGGCATGCGGTGCACTATTTTTTTGGCCTGTCGAAAAGACCAATTCTGTCTTGGGTGTTAAGCTCCATCTGACTCCAAGACCAGGTGCACGCTTTTTTGGCCTGTAGCTCCACGATTGTTTTTGTCTGGGGTTACACGATTTTTTTTTGCATGTGGGTACATGTGCTACAGTAAGCGCATGAGGGTTATTAATGTCATTTCAATAAAAATGGACCTAATTTTTGGTAGAGTAAGTTAAATTATTGTTCATCAGCTGGTATCGACTTGTAAATGACCCTAATTTAATTCGCTCTGTTGGTTAAAAACCCATGCTTCCAAGTCCACACAGCCAAAAGCCCAGCACAATGCTATCAAGTCTCAAACTCTCAAGTGCCTTTGACTAAGGGCATTATCGTCATTAAAATTGATCTGGCAAATATATGTGATGGAGTTGAGCAAATCATTGTAGTATTCACATTCGAGAGATCTCTTCCCAGTGCTCCGACGGATTCAGAATCCTCCGTCACTTCAATTTCTAACCCGAAAACCCAAGTCTCTCACAGATTATCTTCTCCTTCCATCAATTGGCCCAATCAAAACCTCGAATTTCAGCATCACGACGTTGTAAATAAGCACTGGGAAGCGAATTATTGGAATAATCAATCGATTATGAGGAAGAGGGAGAGAGAGAATCCATGTGGGGTTTGTGGGCATTACCACAAGTACGAGGAGGGGGAGGTATGTGGCATCTGCGGGCACCGTATGGCCCCCGTATCCGATAAATCGGCCGCATCTCCCGTCCATGTCAGCGCTTTCCCATCGGAGATCTTGCCGGAGTTCCTCTACTTGGGCGGCTACGACAATGCTGCTCGCGCTGAACTTCTCAAAACTCAGGGCATCTCCCGTGTTCTTAATGTAAAATAATGATCCATATTTCCTTTCGTGCTTTGATGATTTATGTTTTCGTTTCCTATAAAAATTTCTTAGTGTTTTGGTCTATTTGGTAGAATCTCGAACCTTCTTGAGGCCGGTGCTTAGATTATCTATCGGTTATATATTCTTGGACCTTTAGACTTTTTATAGTTTTGTTCGATTCGCTGAATTGCCTGTATAGTTAAAGTTTCATATGTTTTTAACCTCATTTTTTGTGGGGATGATTTTCTCCGCTTTACTTGATCCCACTTTGTTAGAGTCCTCGTCTTTAATTCACATTCACAATCTTGGCTGGTGTTTAGTGAATTATAGTTCAGCCGATAAATCCCAAATCCCACAGACAAAACACCAGTAGAGTAAGAAAACCCTGTGAGCATCATAATGGAGTAACATGATATCCTATAGAGCAATAACTTACCTGCAGCAGTTTGCTGCTCTCGATCTTTCCAGCAGTAGTTAGAATCCATAAAAAGGTTGGAGGCTTATCTTGCAATTAGGTCTATACGAGTGCAACTACTGACATATAATGGTGGCATTTCAGAAGTTCTATTATGTAGTAATACGATCCAGTGTTAGTTCGAAAGGTCAAAAGGCTTCGGTTTGATGATAAAAGGAGGGTTTTTATCGGGCACCTGTCCATGAATTTTTAGCTTTTGTAATTTTGGCTTACTTCAAATGGAAAACAAGACAGAATTCCTGGTTATTCCGTGCTTGTTTAAGTTTGTGTTAGTAATTGTAGGCAAGTATTAAGTAACTTTGATATGCTTGTCCTCAGTAAAGTATAATAGTCTGGACCCGTGATAGTTACTGTCATACTGACTACTGTTTTGCAAGATAGATTTAACGTTAAATCCTGAAAAAGCTCATCGTTTACTTCTTCGCGAGACAGTGATAAAGCAAGATATTGGATTGTGTGATTAGTATGCCTACTGAGGGTTGGCCTTATCAGGTGACACAAATTAGTATAGCAAGTCACTCATGCCACAAGTAAATTTTTCTAACTAATGATTTGCCATCGCACCATTAGCTAGAACATTTCTTTGCAAATTTGCTATTGGATGAGATTAGTCTTTACAATTTATTGTGCATAGGATTTCTAGCTGTCCAAACCATTGGAGAAAGTGCCTTGTACTTCTCGTCCATAGCTCGATTTTAATTTGCACATATTGCATTTTGTAGTTGCCATGTGCTGATTCTTGAGTTCTTACTTATATCCATCAACTTTCCAAATATGGTTGAAAAGGACTTCTCCATTCTTCTAAAAGACATCTGTATATGTGTAGACTGTACCTGCTTGCCAAAATTTGTACAAGAACTCTTTTATCTATCACTGCCTCCAAGACAATCAAAACTTGCCATTTGACGATGCGATTCAGTTTCTAGGTGCGTCCTATAACTGTTAATATGCAACCCTTTCTTTTGTGGAGATTTCTTTTCAGGTTTTTTTAATACCTTGAATCGTGTCATTTCCTCTTTTACACTGTTGCTGTGATTGATGTAAAGAAGGGAAGTAAAGGGAAAGAGAAATGAAGAAGTTGAGTGCTACACCCTCGACAGTTATAATGAACTGCATATAATTTCAATTGAGCTGTCATTAAAAATTATCAAGCATTCTTTTCATAATACAACAATAACAACAATTAAGCATTTAATCTCCATAGATTGAGGTAGCCTTCATAATAGAATATAGAATTGTTCTAATTTCTCCATGATTTTGAATCGGATGAAAACTTAATAAGGAGCTCGTGCTCGAGCACAAAAATTAATGAGTAAGAATAGAAGCCTAAAAGTTTAGATGTTTGACTCAAGCTAATTTTTTTTGTTCTTTACATAATATTTGGAAATAATTTACTGGGATTAACAATAGAAATTTGCACCTGCAACATCTTGTGCACACGAAACGAGTATGACTGGCCACTTTGTATCAATAAAGCCACTTATTTTTCCCTATTAAAATCAAATGCCTTATGAATTTGATATATTGAAGGCTGAAAATGATGATGTTTCTATCTAGAGGCAGATATTTATGGTTTTTTTGTAGTACTTGAGCTTACACATCGGACAGTCAAATGTCATAAATGTGGTCATCGTGTAAGAACTGATGTATGGCTGAACCTTCAACGTCGATCAAGAAATTTGTTGCTCCTTCAAATTCTGTTACATGTATATTTGTATTTTTATTCAACCTTATCACGCCCTCACGCTTTGTGCAGAACAATGTGAAAAGGATAAGGCTCGGGTTCTTGTGCACTGCATGTCAGGGAAAAACAGGTGAATGATCAAATTGGGGTTGCAACTGTTTTAATTTTTTGTTAATCATTATATCCGTGAATTTTACTTACCTCTTCCTCTCTCTGAATCTATTTGTGTGTGTAATTTTCTGTTTCTGAAGTGTGCTTTGGGTTGGAACTTTGAATACTTTTAGAAACTTGAGGTGATGTAATTTTCTTGTTCATAGAACAAATCATAATGAATATATGGCATATCGTTAATGTAAATATATAAAGTACGTGACCCTAATGATATATGAATTGGTACCATCAGCAGACTTAATCACAAGTGTCTTGTGTGCTTGCAACAATTTCTCCTGTTTATACTTTGTGTAATAATCTCTGATCTACACTTTTACGTGCTCGACTGTCATATTTTTGAGCTCCTGGGCTTAGCCCAGCTGGTAAGAGCTCACCTCCACTTTGGAGTGACTGGAGTTCAAATCCCGCAGTGTGCGGAAAAAGATTTAGCCCCTCCCCCTCCCCCTCTAAAAAAAAGACATTTTCTTCTGTTTACTCGTTTGACTGAATGTTTTTTACTTAATGCTTTGTAAAGATCATAGTGAAATTCTGTAACATGTGTTAACGTGTATTGACAGGTCTCCAGCTATAGTAATGGCTTTCTTGATGAAAACCAAAGGTTGGAAACTTGCCCAGTGTTATCAGTGGGTGAAAGAGCGTAGACCTTCAGTGGAACTGAATCAAGGTTTACAAAAACTCTTCCTTTCAGTTTTATCAGTTCTTATAAGTTATATTCGCTTTAATCATACTTCACCTATTTTGTCTTTGATGATACCAAATAGGTGTTCTGAAGTACCAAGAGTTGTACTTAAGATTTGCCCTTGATAATTCAACAGACTTTATAAAATGCAAGATCTTGAAAGTTCAAAGATTTGTAAATGAGATTCAAATTAGAAGTACTGTAATTCCGAGGAATTTGTTGGGGGATGGGAGAGTAATGGAATATTGAGTTCTTTATTAAGTTATGATCCTTTTTGAAAGAATTAACACCATTATGGTTTCTGATCCACGAAATGATTTGAGTTGAGACCGGAACCATTAGATGAGGTGCTAATAGCAAACATGAGGATCAAATTGAGTTTGATTCATATCTATGTGCAAAATTTAGATTCAAGGTCCAGTATTTGATTCTAGTATATTTCTTTTTTGTGGTGACATGCAGTTACTTTTCCTTGTTTAGCTTTTCGAAATACGGAGCATTTGTGTCATGTTGAAAGAAGTGTGTCAGCTGATAAAATCCATCATATCACTTGTTTATAAAATCTCAGTTTGTTGCATTGGAACTTGTGCATCACAAGCATTTCGCATAGAACCTGATCCATTATTGAATGATTCAGCGTGTGCGTTTAAAGTTTCCAGCTTGTAGTTTCAAATCTGACGCCATTCTGTTTTCCTATATTTTAGCGGTCTACCAGCAATTACAGGAGTAAGAGCTTAAGATTTTTGGTTCGATGGAGAACAGCAGCAATGCCATGCCAAGCTTAAGCTTTGGCTTTTCAAGGCCTCATGATCCGCCAGTTCCATCTTTCAATAACATTGGGGGGGTTTCAATTTTTTCCCATCCCCCTTTCGACACCCCATCTCAAGAATTCACCTTTGGAGCAGGGCAGACTCAGACGAGCTTGTCAAACGACGGCACATTCAGCACCAACACTAATACTCCTGCTGTCAATGATATAACCATGGGAGGTTCTTGAATCTAGATGTATTGGTTTTTTTTATTGGTCTTAAAATTGAATTTATGTTGCGTTATAGCTGAGATGTTGAGTAACAGATGAGTAGATGATAGGCAGATTAGGCAACCCTTGCAATGGCCAATGAATGGGGGAAAAAAGGAAATACAACTATTATGGCATAAATCAATATATTCTTCGGTTTACAAATTAAAGTCCTCCCATCCAATACCGTTTGTCGTGTTGTGTGGGGTTTCGTCTGTGCTGATTCTAAAAAAAAAAACGATGAATATCTTAAGTCGAGGCAAGTGTATAACACTTTGTCCTTAAGAGGAATTTGTTCCGCACAATGTGCTTTCGGTTTGTGGCAATCCTCTCCCAAAATACGACTTCTCTTGTGATTGTAGCACAACAAATCACGAGAACATCAACCACAAATGTTGCAAACTCTCTCCTTCAAGAACAAAATGAAAATGATGATGAGATGACTGTGATCTTGCTTTTCTCTCTCAAAATTATGATGTTAATTTCGAAAATCTGATGTTATTCTCCGTATGGGATGTTGTATATATACTTAGCCATCCATTTCCATCAAAGGACACCAATTGGAGGCAACCAATCATGAAAAAACGCACCCGGACGCGAATGGATACACCTGCCACGAAAAAACCTCCACAAACTTTTCCTGGCATAATCTTGGTTGCTTGAGCACTCGATGCGGTGCTTGAGCACCCAGCTTGCTACCCAAAAAATTGGGCAGCATTCGGCTGTTGCCCGGGCGCGCCCGGATTTTCCCTGGGCAGTATTTTTTTGCTCGTTTTTGCTCGTTTTTTCATTTATCAAGTATTCGACTATTTTCTCGTGTCCAACTTGCTTAATTTCAATTCATTAAGCACATTTTTCCAGCAATCCCCACATGAATGAAATTATGCATGTATGCACGTGATGTTAGAAGAGAGTTCACACGAAAAATTATTGCATCGGGAGAGGTAGCTTGTGACTTTGAACATTCCTTAATAGTATAATATCGGATTTACTAGGCCACGAAGTGAACATTATGTCTTGAACTTGTTGGCGGTTCGTGTAAACCCAAACCCAGACAATATCATATACACAATAACTTCTCAACATTTGCTTTGGTTTTCTCGGTTGTGTCCATCTTGGCCATGGAACACCTCTTGGATTTATAAGTGTTTCATTGAGGCGGCCCCGTCCTCACACTTACATAGGTGACCTCTTATTAAGAGTATCCTACCATATTGCACTTTTCAAGTATAGGAATAATTAAAAGTATAAAACTTAACATCACTACTTTGGTAGATCCTCAAGTACTCTTCATCCTAGGAATGAGTTGGGAAAATTTCCCGAGTGCAAACTCAAATTTTCATAATTTAGTTGTCCCATTGAATCAAGATCTTGATATCTCCAATCAACAAGATTGAGTTACCACTATGAAAATTTATTTTCTAGATTTTAATATCATTCCTCTTGATAATTCACACACTTGATCTATATTAAATGCTTTTGTTAGCGGATACGTCAAGTTATCCTTTGATTACACTTAATCAATTGCGATAACTCCATTAGAGATCAATGTCGTATAGTATTATGTCCACGACAAAATCGAGGCTTATCATTATTCATATTGTTTTGTGCTCTAGCAATTTCCAACTGATCCTCTCAATTAATCATAATTGCTTACAATAATTTGTCCAATATGGAATATCTTCAAATTAATCACGAAGCCATTGTACTTTTCCGCAGCTTTGTCAACAAATATAAATCACAATCCCATCATGGATCGATTGTTGAATGATACAACAGTCATACCAACGGTAATCCATTTTTGGATTTTGAATCTTTCGATTTGCATATTTTTATCCTTATAATACAATATGATACCTTAAGTTTCGAATTCTAAGCGTTGAAAACTTACAAATCCAAATTCAATATTTAGCTTCTTATAAACTTGGATTTAAGCGTCATTTCTTACATCGTTCGAAACTATTATAAATTCTCAAATTAAATTCACCATTCAAATTTTAAGCGCGAAGATTCTTAGAAAATCCAAGTTCAAGATTGTTCATTTCCTGCAAACTTGAATTTTAAGCGCAAAGCTTAAAAAATTTGAAACTATAATTAATTATGAGAATTAGTCTTTCAGATATCTTGAAAAAATATGACATTTGCTGCACCAATATTCATCATGTCGGAATGTTTCATTAACATTTTCTTCGTCATTTTGATGATCTCTATATTGCTTCTCATAATGATACAAGCATATCATTACATATGCTTCAGTATGTCACATTAGTCACACTAGATAACTTTAAATTTTTTTACAACACAATTTGTCAAAATTTACCATGTCATATTTTGCCTGATGTTATGACTTACTTTAGTAACCCCACACTTTTAAGTATTTGTAGAAAGACTTTTGTCCTTTCCACAATCAACAAGAAATTTCGTCACTTAGAATGTCGTTGACCGATAGAATTACTTTCCCTCCATAATTATAGGGAAATCTTGAACTTATCAAGATTATAGTGGTGTTCAAACTTTCATGATTCAAATTCTAAGCGTTATTAACTTAAAATCAAAATTCAAGAGTTTATGTCTTGCAAAATTTAGATTTAAGCGTACTTGCTTACAAAATTTGAAACTTGAACTAAATTCTCGTAATTGATTCACAATTTGCATTTTAAGCGTACAAACTTAGAAGACTTGAATTCAAGATTTAATTCTCTTCCAAATTCAAACCTAAGCATAAAATACTTAGACAACTCAAATAGAATTAAATGAGAACACTTCTTAGTCAAAACAATTGTGGCAATTGATTCATTGTTTTCATTTTAAGCATACAAACTTAGAAAACATGAATTCAAGATTTAATCATCTTGCAAATTCAAATCTTAAGCGTAAAATGTTTAGAAAACTCAAATAGAATCAATTCACAATTTTTCCATTGCAAATTCAATTGCATAATTGGTCTTCAACCTCATTCTTCTAGTGTTTAAACACGTCTATGGTCTCGTCTTTGCTTCGTAGCAAATAGCCATAACAATATATCGTGCACTCAATGATGAAGTAACAAATTGTTTTTCTTCACCTCTAGTTTGCACAAACATTGATTCACAAACATCAATGTGAATTAATTATAGAGGCGTGTTTTCCAACAAATATATGACGGTTTAGTTAACTTAGTCTACACATAAGTCTCATACTTATGTTTTTAAGTTAACATTCATAGAAAACAATAAGTTTAACATTACATATTTGCGTTGTGAAATATAATTATATGACTCAAATACTCATATCATCAGTCATAAGACTCAACTAAATTAGTATAATGATAAACTTTATTGGTTTCAATCGACGAGTAACCGTCATTACATTTATTTAGAATAACTCCCTTTATGGAGAGTACTGTTATGTCGAATACAAGATTTCAAGCAGTAAGCATTAGATCAGAGATATCATCTGACATCTTGTCATATTCAGTTACGTTGATTTGATCCTAGCTTTCTTCTTATTGTCTATCTTGTCTCGACGATCCTTTGCTTTGTGGTTCGGTTTCCCACTTATGAAGCAATTTTCCTTGAACCTTTTAAAGTTCCTTTGTTGTTGGCCATCATGGTTCTTTCTCTTATTTCCATGATTGCTCGATTCCACAACATTGACTCTTGAACTCGTTTTGTTTATGTTGATTTTCGACTTGAGATTATCCGAACAATCAAGTCCTTGAGTCCCATTTCATTTCTCTTGTGTTTAAGATAGTTTTTGAAATTTTTCCACAGCGGAGGAAGTTTCTCAATCATGGCTGCGACTTGAAAGGACTAACTTAGACTCATCCCTTCCGTATGAATCTCATGTAAGAGTACTTGTATCTCTTGCGCCTGACTCACTATGGATTTCAAGTCTACCATTTTGAAATCCAAGAAGCGTCCAACAATGAACTTTTTAAGGCCGTCATCTTCCGCCTTATATTTTGTTTCAAGCATATTCCACAATTTCTTTGCGGTTCGGACTTGACAATACACATTGTATAGTGCATCATCAAGGCCTTTCAAGATGTAGTTCTTGCATAGGAAGTTACTTTGCGTCCATGCGTCTACAGCGGCCCTCTTGCTAGTATCCATCTCGTCATCGGTCACGGTAAGCGGATCATCTTGCAAAAACCTTGCCAAATGCAAAATAGTGAGATATAAAAGCATTTTTTGCTGCCATCTCTTGAAGTTTACACCGGTGAAATTTTGCGGTTTTTTCTGCTTGCGTCGCAGAACATTGGTTGATGTGGATGCCATTTATCTTCCAGAAATAACGCCTGAAAAAAATTCCTCTTAAAATTATTTGTCGCGTTGTATAGGGTTTCGTCTGTGCTAATACTAGAAAAGAAAATGATGAATGTCTTAAGTCGAGGCAAGTGTATAACGTTTTGTTCTTTAGAGGAGTTTGCCTCGCACAATGTACTTTCGGTTTGTGGCAATTATCTCCCAAGATACAACGACTTCTCTTGTGATTGTAGCACAACAAATCACAAGAACATCAACTACAAATGTTGTACTCTCTCTCATTCAAGAACAAAATTAATATGACGATGAGATGACTTTGATCTTGCTTTTCTCTCTCAAAATTGTGATGTTAATTTCGAAAATATAATGTAATGCTTCATATGGGATATTGTATATATAGTCAGCCATCCATTTCCATCAAATGACACCAATTGGAGGCAACCAATCACGAAAAACGCACCCGGACGCGAATGGACACACTCATTCACGAATAAACCTTCACAAACTTTTCCTGGTAGAATCTCGGTTGCTTGAGCACCCGGATGCGGTACTCGAGCACCCAGCTTGCTACCCACACTACAGTTTACATTCCGTGTTTTGAAAATATGCAGTTTATTCCTTGTGGTTCGTGAATAGGTGCAAAATACTCTCCATATAGGGTAGTGTGCTAAGTTTTGCAAACCAGTTAAAATGTATATTTTGAAAATCATGGGGTAAACTGTCTATTCAAACCATTGGGGTGTCTATTTACAAACCACGTGAGATAAAATAACTATCAAATCTAATACATTGGGATATATTGACACTTACTTTAGAAAATGCTAAAAAAACATGCTAACTCCTAACGCTTAATATTAATTATATACAAGAATTCAAAATTGGCAAAGGTAAAAACACAAGCACATACTCAACTAAATATAAATGTTTATCGTTTTACATCATTATTATTAATTCAATATCTTACACACGCAACATACTTCATTACAAAATCAAATAATTATCTGTCTTTAATCAACATTTTCCCATGAACGTGCAGCACACAATGTTCGACCCCTTTGATCATCAGAAATAAATCTCAATTATTCTGAAGAGGCTCAGTAGCCAACAGCCTCCGGCCCTGGCGGCATCGTTGGCTCATCATGCATCCCCTCGTGTAGTTATTCGCCGGTGTTGGCACCACCTTTACTACTGCACCATTGTTGTCTGACTTTGACCATCCCTTGAAACGGCCATAGTCGATAGTTTTAGGCTTCTCTGCGCCACATTCTGCAACAAATGTGCTTGCCACCAGTAACACGACGATCGCCAGTACTGTCTCACGTTGTGTTTGCTGCGTCATCTGAAGCTGGAGATTGTATTAACCTAGTCGATTAGAGGAAAGGGATGATTCACAACTTGCTTCATTCTTGTGTTTATATATGTAATGCGTCGGTTGGGATTTGTTTCTTCATTGATTGATGTTGATGGATTGGAATTGTTTGTTTAAGAAAAACCATCCATGATTCCTTGGATAAGAGAAATTTCCGAGTTTTCAAGGTTTCGTGAAACTAATTAATCCTCGAATTATGAGCCATGTGATTTTCAAGATAAGTAGTTTACCTGTGATTTGTGAATATGTGCAAAACACCATGTTTTGAAATCCGGGGAAACTGTCTATGTTTTGAAATCCGGGGAAACTGTGGATTTCAAAACATAGACAGTTTCCCCGGATTGTACTATGTTTTGAAATGCGGGGAAACTGTCTATTTTCAAATTACAAGAGCGTAAATTGTCTATTTACAAACCATAGTTGGTAAAATATCTATTAAATTCACCGACTCTCGAATTACTTTGTTAAAACGGTCTTGAAATTTTGAGTGATTCTCTCTATATATAATAAGACTGGTAATTGTAAATTATTAATTTAAACTTCAAATTTTCAACAAAGACGTTTTATTAGGAATATATATATTGGAATACGATAAACAATTTCTCGGCGGATATAATAAACATTAAATCACAATTTCTTAATTCCTTCGATGCCTGGATTAATTAATTTTATGCTTTTAATCGACTTAACAAATTATTTTGAATAGTTAGTATATTAATAGTTAACTTTTAATTGACTAAATAATTAACGAGCTCATATAAATGTTTTCCTTAAACAAAAAGGCAAACACTATGTAAAATGTCAAACCACTTTGGGCCTAAATGTAAGTAATATTTCTCTTGCAGTTTGTACCGCAAAGAGAGTTTTTGTGCGACTCGAACCATGAACTCAAGGTCATACTCGTATGATAACAACCTTTTCTCCTTAAACAAAATCAACTCTTGAAAAGTAATTAATAAAATTTGTATGTTTAAATATGATAATAGGCAATACACGTGTTCATTAAACCAGAATTAATTGCCTTAGACCAGCTCAAAACCCATCAATATATATAAGCATCCATGATCCATGCATGAAGTTGAAACCCCAAAATATCTAAAAATTTCAAATAAAGAAGAGAGCGAAAAAATAATAATCTAAAAAATGGTTTCATTAAGACAAAGGGTTGGTCTTTTCTTGATGATAACAACTTTGATTTGCTGTTTTGTAATAAGAGAAGTTGTTGCAGATCATATTGGTTCCACTGCGAGCAGTGGGAGGCTAGAGAATTGCAATCCACCACGAACCCATGAAAGTTGTCACGGTCGTCGTCTCAATGAAGCAGATGAGGAATCTACTGATGATCATGTGGAAGAAGATGATGATGACGATGACGACACTTATAAAAAGGTTGAAGTGCAAAATCACGATTTTGATGACGATCAGCCAGAAGTTGTCGTTTTGGGACATTGATCAAATATTTAATTTTCACAAAAGTACTTTTTTTTAATTTTTTTTTCAATAAATAGAAGTTATATTTTATAAGGGTGTATTTGTCGATTTCACATATCTTGAAGTGGTAAAATATTAAATTGTGAGAAATTTCTTTTTATATTTTCCTAGTTAATTTGCATTGCAATTTTTATAATTTAAATTATGGATTGCAATTATTGTTCAAATTCAATGTGAAAAACGTGAGCAGAGATCGTGCATGAATTAGAGGAACATTTTATAATAGAAAATTTTGAAGCTTATATATAGTGAAAATGGGTTCCATTGAATATTTTACACGACTCAATTTGAATCTTCTTATAAAAAAAAATTTCACGAAAAATGCCTTGTTTTAATATAGCAAATTAGTTTTCGAAATAATAGCCACTTAAAAATAGTATACTATTTAACTTGTAAAAGAAAAATAAAAACAATTTCAATCCTTATTTAAAATTTTTATATTGAAAAATTGAATCTTTTATATTTATATTGAAGGAGTCACTATTGCCTCCATTTCAGGTAATATATGAATGATTTGGTAAGTAAATTATGGCCTCAAAAGCACTAAATTACTGCTATGTTTTTGTTGGTAGATTTAGTCGGGATTTTACATAGTATAAACTAGCTAGTAATGATGCACGTGAAAATTACCCCCAAATACACGGAACCTGAAACAAAGTGTTATGATATTGTCAGAACAATATTGTTGCTATATTGTTGCTGTGAGAGCATTGGAAAATAACATTTCCCTAAAAGAAATGAGGCCCAAGTCATTGAACAAGAAGTTGCAATTATTTTAAAGTACCCATTAACAAGAATAAAATCGAACTAACTTCAGCTACACTTGAAAGCAAATAAATTCGGAACGAATGCATCTCAACAATGGCATTACTTACCACCAATATCGTTAACTTGCTATATAAATTCGAGTAAGAACAACAAAAGAACTAGAGAAAACATAACGGTGCCATCCATACTTCTACTATGCTTGTTTTTAGTACAAGTGCCAAAATCACTAAACAGGGTTTTATCAAAATCGTACTTCCTCCATAAGTAGTGAACACTATTTAATTCTCAGCAGCAATGTCGTTTCCCATCAGTTCTTCGAGCGAGAATTCATCTTCTTCAATAACTTCCCCATCTTTGCCATCCCATGCTTCAGTCTTCACAATCGTTGGGTCACCATGCAGAGGCAGATTGCCCTTACCACCACGTCCAGCTTCTTTCACAAACTCTCTGAGAAAATGAATGAAAGTAAACCAAGTTTGCAGAAAGGATGAGGAAATGGAGAGAGAGAGAGAGAGAGAGAGAGGAGTGTGGATGGAACAAATGCTTACATAATATGGTCACGTTCGAATGCACTTTTCAGTGGAGCATACGCTTTCTTCTTTAGATTCAGGGCTATCATAGCTGGATATCCGTATCCACCGACTCCAACATGCTTCTCAAGATCTGGCTGCTTACCCGAAGCAGCCCAAACATAACTGCAGCATTAAAACTCTAATCTTGGTAAAGTTTCGACAATAAGCTACACGTGTTAGGTATATTTTGATGCGTTCAGGGACTTCAATGAAAAAAGGTAGGTTTCTTTTCTTGCCTGTAAGGGCTCTTTCTGAATTTTTCTGCGACTGATAACAAAAGCTCGAGGTACTTATCTCTTCCCTTGGCCTTGGAATCCAGTATGTCAGGGAGGAAGGCAATGAAGCAGATGGCAGCCGAGCCACATTTCTCTTCCATAACATCCTAAAGAGGATAAATTGAAGTTCTTTAAGTAACAACAACAGCAACAGAATCAAAAAAGGATGATGTTTAGGGACGGAGAGAGATTATAACCGGGCTAATCAATTCGGTCACTTCAGGAGGAGCGGCATTTGTTTCCAGCTGCTCCAAGGCGAATGATTCAATTGCTGGGGCTGATCTTGCACCTTCATATGGGAAGGGGCTATCTTTGTCAGCACCAAACACCAAGATTGTCGGAAATCCTTGTACTTTATATCTGCTCATCAAAGACTGAAAACTCCTACGGTTAAGAGGTGTGCTACATAATGACTTCTAACATTACTTTGTATGTCAAAATTGACTTTTCTATACCATAGTCCCTATATTAAAATGAGAATGAATAATGCCCCAAGAATGAGCACAAATATACAAGTAAATTGATGGCGCTGGTGATTTAAAGGATAACCAGCTTCAGTGCTTCATTAACTGTAGAAAAACAGAATATAACAGAATATTGGAGTATGAAACTCTTATTTTTTAATAATAATAAAGAGATACAATGCATCTTGATATAGACTCCTAATACCTAGAATCAACGAAACAATCTAATCTAATCTAATCAAGGAAACAATATAATCTAAAAATAAAAAATAACGAGATAAAATCAAATCCTATGAATATTAAAATACTAATATTTTATCTAGAGTCTTGATAAGTCAAACGCATGCCATCTTTATCTATTATTCAACACCCCCTCAAGTTGAGTCATATATGTTTATCATGCTCAGCTTGGAACTCAGGTCTTCAAATTAGGATAGTGAAGGGGCCTTTGTCAAGATATTATTAAAATCTATTTGAGACTTCCTCCTCTTTCTCGGAGTCTTGCTCCTTTTCTTGGAGTCTGTGTATGTTCCTCTTTTGTGAATCCGCGTCTCTTTCTCTTTTGGGAGTCTGCGTATGTTCCTCTTTTGTAGAAAAACAGAATATAACAGAATATTGGAGTATGAAACTCTTATTTTTAATAATAATAAAGAGATACAATGCATCTTCATATAGACTCCTAATACCTAGAATCAAGGAAACAATCTAATCTAATCTAATCTAATCAAGGAAACAATATAATCTAAAAATAAAAAATAACGAGATAAAATCAAATCCTATGAAAATTAAAATACTAATATTTTATCTAGAGATCTTGATAAGTCAAACGCATGCCATCTTTATCTATTATTAAACACTCCCTCAAGTTGAGTCATATATGTTTATCATGCTCAGCTTGGAACTCAGGTCTTCAAATTAGGATAGTGAAGGGCCTTTGTCAAGATATTATTAAAATCTATTTGAGACTTCTTCCTCTTTCTCGGAGTCTTGCTCCTTTTCTTGGAGTCTGCGTATGTTCCTCTTTTGTGAGTCCGCGTCTCCTTCTCTTTTGGGAGTCTGCGCTGCTAGTCTACGTCTCCTCATCTTTTGAGAGTCTGTGTCTGCTAGTCTGCGTCTCCTCATCTTTCGAGAGTCTGTGTCTGCTAGTCTGAGTCTCCTCCTCTTTCGGGAGTCTGCGACTGCTAGTTTGCGTCAGTTCCTCATTCGAGAGTCTGCATCTCCTCCTCTTTCGGGAGTCTGGGTCTGCTAGTCAGCGTCAGTTCCTCTTTCGTGAGTCCGCGTCTGCTCGAATGAATGAATCTTCAACAATAGATTTGATATTATTTACTCCCCCTCAAGCTTGGCTATATGCCTATATATGTTGATGAGACTAAGCTTGATGATGAGATGTAGGCACATGAGAATCCTCGCGGATCGGTGAGATAACGCTTGTTGGTTCAAAGAAGAGGAAATTGACACATGAATTTGTGGTCTGACTGACAAGTCGCCCAATAACTGTGGACGAACAGATGGAATAGATGCAACTGCAGACTGCATTATTCCCCACCAGTGGCTGGGGCAAACTTGTATCGATAAAAAACTTTCATCCAATCCAAGAATTGACACTGGATTCTTTTAGTGACCAAAAACAACAATATATTGTGATCCTCGCAATTGCCCTAAAACAGATGACGAAAAAACTCCGGACGACGCAGCGAAACCAGGGGAAAAAAAGCGCGAAGTTACTGTAGCAAAAGTCGCGAAGTTATTGTGGACAGAAAGAAAAAATTGCCTTGTAAAATTCTGAAAAAATTACCGCACACAGTGTATGCGATTGGAAGGGTAGAGAAAAGGTGAAGCAATTGCTGCGATGAAGGCTTCGATTGGATAAATAGCCGACGGGAAAAGAAAACCTTGAACATGATGAGTTTACTATTGTAGGCCTAGCCGCCGCCGGTGAGTTGAGTTAGCAACAACTCGCCGGCGGCTAGGGTTTGATAAGCTTTAATCTTACTTTTTTCAACCTAAAGCTCTGATACCATGTAGAAAAAACAGAATATTGGAGTATGAAACTCTTATTTTTTAATAATGATAAAGAGATGCATTTATATAGACTCCTAATACCTATAATCAAGGGAACAATCTAATCTAATCAAGGAAAGAATCTAATCTAAATATAAAAGATAACGAGATAAAATCAAAACCTATGAATATTAAAATACTAATATTTTATCTAGAGGTCGTGATAAGTAAAACGCATGTCATCTTTATCTATTATTCAACATTAACTTATACTTCTGCTCCCTATGATATTTAGAATATACAATGCAAACAACCATAACATTCACGACAACCAGGGTGGTGCCCCGACGGTTTGTCATTCCCTTTCCCTTGGAGTGGATCTAGGGTTCTAGTCCACTCCTCCCCCCAAAAAAAAAAAAAATAAATAAAAAAAAAAGCCATAACATTCAAGTCAGCTACATTTAAACATCAGATCCATGGATGCCAAATGGATTGACGGGATTACCAATGTATTTCACAGGCATATATAGTGTTTGATGCAGGGCAATGCTGCGTACATTAGGCTCAAAGTAGTCCGACCCTTTCCAGAACATCGCGTAGAGCGGGAGCTTCGTGCACCGAGTTTCCCATTTTTATATAGTCGTTGATGTGGCTTTAATTCATCTAAGAACTAATTCCTAATGCTAAATTTAATTGCTGCTTGTTGATTGAGAATTGAAATAGATGTTCAATTATTACGCTGAAGTACGAGCACACCAGTAAATATGTGATCAAAATTCACCTTCCCAACCTTTAGATAATCTACTAATCACAAATTCCAGATTTTCAAAGAGTAAAACCTAGATATATTCAATGGCCAATATTGGGAGTGTAATCAACACATGGCAATGATCTTTAACTTATACGAAAAAGAATATAAGACAAACAATATAACAGCTGAGTAGGGTCTTGTAACTTACCTTCTCCGCATCACAGTCCACATGACCCAATTTCACCTGGCCCTTGAGATTACTGGCTGCTTTCTTCCACTCGGGAGCAAGCTTCTTGCAGTGTCCGCACCTTCATTACAAGCGAATGGTTTACAAGCCAAAAAGTTTTTAACTTCAAAAAAATTATAGCAGTGCAATAGCTATAGACTTTAACCTTGCTTTAGCAAAATAAATTATCGCCCAGTCAAGCGTGTACTAAAAGGGTTAGGCATCAACGTAGTCAATCAACCCACAAACTTAAGATGGATCAACTTACCAAGGAGCAAAGAACTCCACAATCCATAGTTCTTTGCTTTTAAGTACCAGTTCATCAAAATTACGCGAGTTCAGCTCGACGGACTCACTGGGTTCTGATTTCTGACTTGATTCTCCTGTTGGCTTCCCATTCAGACGTTCCTTCAAAAGCGCTTTGATCTGTATTAAAATAGCATATCATAAATGTGAGATAAGTATCCACTAATTCAATCCATTCAGTCACATGCTTGGAGCAGCACCAGAAGCTTCCAACAAATGGCTGTTGAGTGGCAGTTTAAAGAAGTTATAAGTGGTTAGAGGCAGTTACAAGTGAGCTGGATCAAGATCTTCTAGTAGGCAGTTAAGAGGAGGTTACATTGCAACCTGATGACTGGCCTGTAGAAAGATGGTAACTTGCTGAACCAGTGGACAATCTACACCACTATATAAAGACCCAAGGCACGGCTGTTGAGAGGAGGAGGAGAGGCACAAAAGAAAAGAAAAATGTGAGGCACAAGAGTGAGGAGAGGTCTGATAGCCAGTGAGTTTTTTTGGAGGCACGAATGTGTATGAGTGAATTCTTGAAGTGCAATCCATTGTAAGTCATAGGATGGATTGAAAGGGAGAATTCATGTACGATTATGCCTTGTATACTCGAAGATTATCAATGAAAACTCCTCCCGTAGACGTAAGCCGTTGTTTGTCGAACCACGTAAAAACTCTTGTGTTTTGTTCTTGTTTTCTTTGTGTCAGTTCATTGATGTTTATTGCCATGCTTTCTCTTGTGTGTGTTGATCATTTTGTGCCCATAACCTACTGTGTCCATGAGTCTTTTGACTATTTGTTCATTGCAAGTTTGTTCATGCTGTCTTTAGTTGGAGTTCTTGGTAAGGTTATGTGGTGAAAGTGCATTCTGTAATCTGGTGTTCGGAATGGCCGGTAATCAAGATTCTTGATCTGGAATTGGAGATGATTCAATTCATAACAATAAAAATATCAAGAAACCTTGATTCCTGAAGATAATATGATTATTTTGCAAATTTAGTTCTAATAGCAAGTGGTGGGGAAGATAAAAAACTGACGATATTTTCCCTATGGATTCTTCCATGCTGATAGATGATACTGCTTCCAGTAAAGGGGAAAATGGAAGATATCAATAAATAACTAAATTAATAATCAAATCATGAATAGTCACAAGAGACAATTTTACCTGCTGCAGTGCAAATTCCGCAATGGGCTTGACATCCCTAGCTCCTTGGTAATCTATAGGGGGTTTCCCTGGGGCAAAGACCTTTATGGTTGGAAAGCTTCTAATTCCATATTCCTTCAGAACACAAGGATGAAAGGCCATAACATCAGGAGGACACCAGAAAAAATCATGTTCAATCAGCAATCGAGGGATGAAAATGAACATAGCAAAAATTACTCGTGAAAACACCTAGAGCAACAAAGCATAGCAAATTTCATCTTATATGTCCATGGAGTGACAAACATAATTGAATATCGCATAGCTTATTCAGCCATAATGGTCATGAGTCGGGTAGTAAGTTAAAAAAATAACAAAAAATTGTTCTCCTTTGCTTCACAGCCTTGCACCATGATTAGCATGGTTTCAAAGCATCGTGACGTCCTGGCAAACTACTAGTTCCCACAATTTTACCAGGTATACAATCGGCTACTTATAGACATAATCCTCCATTTTCTCTATTTTTTCAAAATTAACCTTCACTGACAAGGAGACAGTATCCTCACGAGCTGAAGTTCTTTAAATAAGCCAGTTACATAAAGACCAAGAAGAAGGCACCTGAGCAAGTGACTTGTGAGCATCGGCATCTAGTGCAGCCACAGTTGCAACACCTTTCAAGACACTAGCTGCCTTTTCCCACGTTGGTGTCAACGCTTGACAATGACCACACCAAGGCGCAAAAAATTCAACCAAGACAACACTGTTTGAATTTACAACCTGCATTACATTTATATCAGGAAACTGTGGAAGTAAAAAACACAAGGTCACTGATTTAGACTTTCACGAGATAGGACAACCGAATAATAAAATCTAAAGATGGGATTTTTGAAAGGGCTGAACAAACCCAAAGCATAGATGCTCCATAATTAGTTAAGGCGCACCAAATCCACCTTCTGGAAATACTTGTTTTGTAGTGTCAATACCATCAATCATAGCATAATTATAAAAAGAAAGAGAAAATCTGATCCTAGGTGAAATCATTATCAATATCAAATTCCTGTAGCAGGGATTTATACAGATTAAGCTTCAAAAAAATATCAAGATTCCACATTTTATCACAAATCTAAAAATGTAATAGAAAATGAAAATCACAAGCAGTTAACTGTCAAATTATACGTGAGTTCGGATCAAACAGCTTGTCAACCTATGGTTCTGAAACGGTAAGAATTCTCGCACAAACTAACAAATATCAGAGGAGTTTAAATCCTTCAATTTCCTTATATGATCCGTCATTCTAATTACATTGTGTTGATACTTGATAGCAATCACAAATGAAGAACCACAAAATTCATCACAAAATCCTTCACTCCGAATTCCAAACTCCTTAATTCCAGTGACATAAACGAATATCAGAACGAAGTCCCCCCTAAAATCCAGAACTCGACTTGGCTATTTCATCGTCAATATATCACAAACACACGATTCCAGACATATTAAAACACGGAGAAACCAAAGCATACTCAATACCTTGGAATTAAAATTGTTAGGGCTCAACTGAACAACGGGGGACGAAGGCCCGTACAATCCATAAACGCCATTTGCAATCAGCTCCACTACAGAAAACAATAACAGTTTCGTCAACATCGATTTATGCATTTTTGGCTTCTCTACTGTTTCCTGTTGGTAGCTCACAAATGAAATCGGGACATGATTTTGGCTGTTAAGTCATTTTCTTGCTACGTGTACCGCACCAATGGGACATTGACACGTCAGCTTTCCAGTTTGATAATATTTGAGATGTTGCGGTCCAAATTAGTCTATTGAAGAAGTATTATTCAATTTCTAAAAATTTAAAATCGAGTAAAACCATACACAAAACTCTTAACCCTCTTTATTTTCTTAAACCCTACATGATTAATCAGAATTTTAAAATTAATAGTTTTAAAGTTTAATTTTAAAATAGATTATGAATATTTTGAATTCTTCTGTTAATATGTACATGTTTATTGACCAATTTAAATTCTTTTTCTTCAAATTTTAGATATATTGCGTAAATAAAAATTTCACATATGCAAAAATATGCATATTTTCAAAAATTATATAACATATTTTCACAATATAAACCTATATAGAAACAAAAAATAAGCTATGTATATATTATATATGAGCATTTAGGAACCTTTTTTTATATAAAACATGTATTTAGTTTTAACAATATTAAATAAAATATTAAATAAAATCTGTTAGTTTGTAAATGAAATGAGTTTCGTGCAAGGGTTAATAAAATACATGGATTTTTTGCTTATTTTTTTTGAAGATGGAGTTTCGTATGTGATTTAAAAAATTTAAAAAAGGGAGATTTTTTTGCTTATCACGAATCAAAGCTCGTAAATCCAGCACCAAAACAAAGTACATGTTCTGGTAACCGGTGTGCAACATTGTTACCCAAATGACAATAGAATATCTGAAAATGCACCACAGAATTACAAAGATGTCGTATTAAAGAGATGATTAATGCGTCCGCATGCCTTGGATTGTTTGTTGAATGGCGTGGACAATATTGAGAGAGTCGGACTCAAGAATACCGTGAATCCATTGATGAAGCCTGTCAACCAAAATGTTTTCTCTAACTGCCAATAGTTCGACCGACTGAGTGGAGTAGCAAGTGATCAGATGGTTGATAGAAAGCAATACAAATTCCTAACAACCACATCAATGGCACAGAATTTGGCGGAGGATGAGATCGAAGCATCAACATTAATTTTCATGAAACCCATGGGAGGGGCAACCCAAGATGAAGACAAAGCTGAGACATATATTTTCATTATAAAATAGTGGAGTTTCATGCAATCTACGATTTCAAATTCATATCTAATATCTTAGAAATAATTAAATAAATGATAAATTTAAAAAAACATTAACAAGATACATATAAGTTGATCAACTTTTTTTAGCGTCTCTTGTCATATTATATAAATTTAGTTTTCTTTAAAATGATTACAAATAATATAGTCTAGAACCAAGTGTGGACCCAGAAATGGGATGAGAGACGGAAAAGATATTCAAGAGAAATGTAAAGTTTAGGACAATGACAGAGTCGAAGTTGCCCCTGCATCTTAGATTTGCTGACGGTGACGTAAAACTCTCCAAATGTTCACTTTTTTAAGGCAAAACGTAATAGTAACAACGCCATGTGCATACGGTTATACAACATGCCTAGAGGAAAGTGAAGGTGACAACAAGAATATACATTTATTTATAATTACATACATCTACATATAAGTACACGGGAATCCTACATAGAATATCTCCAACTTCACAAATTCTCTGACAGTAATAAGTTAAATATGCACATGATAACACACACAGTCGATAGAGATGACTACACAGTAAACTGCCTATGAGAGGGACGAAGAGAGAAGCCTGTAGGTCTCCTGAAATTTATACACCCGGTCGCCAGGGATTGAAAAGTTAAAATATGAAAATAAAAGTTTATGGCATTTTAATTCTAATATGTAGTCATTAATTCATAGCTAACCGACAGCCGTGATTATTTGCTCTTTGATCTCTAGGTGAGCAGCCACTCATATATACTGTATACAGATGATATTAGCCGGTGTAAGTGTTTGATTATACCTTTAAAAACCACCTGTGTCAATTAAACTGCTTGGACTTCATTTTGTGATGAGTAGCTTTCCAACCTCTGGGCTGTAAAAAAGAAAAGCACAAGTGAAAATTAATTCATCGGATAGTTCAACATCAACTTGGTCATTCGGATTCAGATAGGTGTCAGCTAAATATATTTGGAGGACCGTAGTCCATCAGATAAAAATCCAGTAGGGTGCTTTGCATGCCAACATATAATTTTTTTGTGGGTGAGTGTTTTGTGACGAATCCCTTCAGCGAAAAATAGTAAAAATGATGACATATAACAGTACTTACAGTTGTTTGAGCTTCAGAAGTCCGTCGGTTGGGACCCTTTTCACGTCGTGCTTTGTTGGAAGCACGCGACAATTTTTGAACGAATTCCATGCCATGATTATATATGCTGTCATAAAATCCATTTGAGACAAGTTAAAATGTAAGGTTATCGAAAAAGGATCCAAAAGAGTAGAAATAAATCCAGGAACGGAAAAGGCATGGAAGTTAATCTGCATAAAGACAAAAACAGCTGTAAGCTATCCCAAGAGCTTGAGCTATGTCAGACTCAACTCATTTATGAAAAAAATCACACCGACGAAAAAGAAATTATTACTCGTTAAAGCACCACATAGATTTATTGTAACATGAGTAAACTTTCTCACATGACTTTAAGGTAAGTATCTGTCTTCTACCATTATAACTTCTTTGCTAAAGTTGTATAACAATTTCACTGAAAAAGTAAGTATCGGGATGAAGACAAAACTGATCAACTGCATCACTCATGGTGTCTAAAGCCAAGTCAAACTTGCAAGGTGACCTATGCCCCTCCTACATATGGCCAGAATCCTAGCACATGATTCTTGTAGGCTTATTCGAGGAATACTTCCTTTTCATTTATGTTTAACCTTCGTCCCCACACACCGCAATCCAATGGTGTTTCAGCTTTTATTTTGACCAAGAGAATGAGCTGTTCAAAGGAACCACTCTCCACCTTAGCCATTCGTCACATTACCTTTTAGCACAAAGTTAAGAGGACACCTTTGTATATGTGGTGGTCATCAACATTTCTTGCTAACATCGAACGGACTATTTTGGGATCTAAAAACCTGTAGGTGTATCCACCTTCCATGACATTCATAATTTTCAGAAGGCCATTAAGATACTTTCTACAAACTTGCCAAAAACTTGCCTATACTTGGACATAGCTGATAGTCAATACACTGAAATCATACCTTAGGCGGTGTCTATTGCATGCAGTGAAGAAGACCACTAAACCATTAAGAATACTTCGGAGAGCACGAAAAATCTGTAACGAAAAAATAACATGATCAAGCATGACTTTAGTTATGGGGTAAAATTTTACAACAAACCACCTGGGAGAAAAGGTCATTCCAGAGAGAACGGAACATTGAAACTTCATACGAGCTAACTGTTGACTCAACACCTCGGCTGAACTGAAAAATGCTGCTCACAAACAGCAATATATCACCAACCATTTCGTACAGACATGTACATAACATAGTCAAAAGGCTACAGAATCCAAGAACCAGCCGAAATGGAGCATAAAGAATTTCGCCCAAAATCCAGAATATGGGGTATAGAACAGAAGTTGCTGCAACCAATACAATACACAAAAAATAAGATATCAAACATAATCCAACACTGCAAGCAAAAGGAGAATTTAGGATCTCAAGAATCAAGCCAGTCAGTTTACTTACCAATATCCCATAGCACCACCACGAGATACCATATCGGCAGTAGTAGAATCTCTATAATGTCACCTATCATTGTGAAAGAAGACTCAACAACCATCCAAGTTACCGAGAAGGTACTCTCCGCCATTTCTACGAACACGCTCCAAAGAGGAAGGAATAAATCCAAGAATTCAGAAAAAGGTCCAGTCATTGGTTCTGTAAGAACAGAAAGAAATGACCGTACAGCTCGCATAACCATGAGAAACCACTTAATGGCCTTCTGAAAATTATGAAAAAATAACATCGTTCCCAAGTACTTAATTCTTGAAATCATTTCCCATGTTTCAATCCAATCAAAAAAGGGTCCAAACAAATGTGATGCTGTTGTTTTAAGCAGAGGCACATTTTTGTACAAATCATAGAATCCAATTAGGACGGTGACAATTGAAATAAGCACATAAAAAGCTCTTGCCAGAGGGCACATCCATGGGCGATAAAGATGACAAAATACTGGGTAAGACTGAAGAAAGAGTACCCAAGATGGAAGTCCTGATTCAAGTAGCGTAAGTAACCGCAAATCTGACGTAATTATCTCCTTTAGCTTAAAAGGGAGATCATGATCATTGAACCGAAGCAAAATCAACACATCCCTGTAGATGGTAGACCCATTACTCTCTTCATGATCACTTTCATCAGATGTCTGGGAAAATATTTCCACAGTTTCAGCATCTGCTTCTTCAGAATATATACAATGCTCGGTGTCAAAAAGGATGGGCTTCATTACTTTCCTTCTTTTGTAAGGGCCATCAGGAGGAGGTGGTGTTAGTACACTGTTAATTCTATTGTCTGTTGTTTCTGGATAAAAGCTATAACTTCCACTTGAACTGCAGGGAGATTCATCCACAGCACACTTATTATCACCGATACTGCCATCACTATCATCAGCCTTGGTAGTCCTCGGATAACTTTCTCGAGCATCATGGAAAACCTCCCCTGCAACAATCTCGAATTCAGTAAAACCTAATATTGAGCAATCCAGAAATTAAAAGATACGGGAACCACAAAGCCATAACTGCCAATCAAATCACAAAGTATAATATATCATTGTACAGAAGCCAAAGTAAAATCCTTGTCTGCTGGCTGTAATAGCGTTCAGGTATCTAAACCTGAAGTTTTCTACATTAAAAAATAGACTAAACAAGGAACATGAAAAATTCTCATTACAAAAAGTGTACCTAATGAAGCATCCAAATAATCATTCAAAATAATCTGTTCACAAACTGTTCCTTGGAACCACGAAGATATGCACTTTACAGCTTGTGCTATGCTGTCAAATTCCCATCTTCTCATCACTTTAGCCTCTATGGCAAGTGAGGTATCAGTCTGAACATAACATGCCATGATATTAAAACTTAAAATGTGCACTGCGAGGCAAACATTACACATATGAATCACTGAGATCACGGACTACCTGTAGCTCATTCAAATAATTTATACCACGGACATCACTCCATAAAACCTCGAATACAATAAAGCCATACAAGGTTCGATGCAACTTGCTATTTTCAACCAACGAGTTCCTCAGCTTTTTTACAGGTAACATAGCTCTCTTCTGCGATTGTGTCACGGTATTAATCAATGAGAACCACCTTTTGAAGTTCCTCAAGTTTTCTGTGTTTGATGTGGAAGAAGTCGGCGACTCTAAAAGTTCTCTGGTCATTTTCCTCTCCTTCCTCCCTCTAGTATTTGCAAAGGGTGACAGTCTGGACTGAAAAATATAAAAAACAAACTACTTTCAGAACTTGTATGTGTTATAAAAGTTTAGGGTAAAAAATTTTTCCAACAAGAAACAGACATATGTTTCAGAACCTTAGTGACCATCAACTGCCACAAATGTGTTGGCTTTAAAGCAAGGTCTTTCAACCAAGGCCGATTGTCCACCAAAATATAAAATTTTCTGCTTTCAGGGGTCAGAAACAAGCTGAGATGTGAAAGGTAGGACTGCAAATCCCTGAGAAAAAAGTTGTAGTTGGTAGTCAAACTAACCATCCAGCATAGAATAATTATCTTTATGTGCTTGTAGACATAAGAATGATTCATAAAAAAATTACAAAAGATTTCCAAGGTCATATGATTATACAAGGTATGATAAATGGAAAAATACGGAATTCAAAGTTCAGCATTAAACAGATAAACAGTAATCAGATTTCCATTACCTTCTGGTACTTTATTTTCCCCAATTCAAGTTCAGCATCGAGTGCAAATTTTTTCCGATAAACGGAAGATCTTAAATAACATGATTCCGAAAACTATCTCTAGCATATAAACCCCCAAACCACATGGCCCCTGAAAGTGACCCAACACCAATCAAAATTTCCCAAAAAATTTACCACTTTTAAACAGATAGAAATTAAAGGTTCATGCAAGCAATCGCTCAGAACAACAACAAATGATCTTAGATTGAGAAGCATAAAAACTTTGCTTTCTCATCTCTTGTCATGAATTCAATCACTCACTTATTAATAACAGCATTGGTTTCATTTAAACGCTTTATTTAAAACCGACTTACATTGGAAAAGGAAGAACACTAATTTTAAATTTTCCCATGTTGAAATCATTCCTTGTGACAGCTACTAAGCACAAAGGCACGACTTAACATAACAATCAGCCTGCTGTAGGGCCCGTATCCGGTATCTCTCATTATTCTTCCGAGACACGATCGAATACTGGAGAGGACACGCAGATACAACTTTAAAAGGACAAAACACAAAACAGGTTACTGTCCACTCCGTTTGCATGTTTTTCTGACAATAAGCAAAATCTATAATCCATAAAAATTCAGGAACTTATATTAAGGACCAATTAAAATGAGAGCAAATTTAATTCTCTTTCTTTGCTGGGAGGGGAAAGAGGGAATGGTGAATTATGAACACTCCTCGGTACCGCTGCGGATGTCAATAAAAAATGAGGACCATTCTAACACAGAGCAAGCTATCAACCTCTTTCAACAAGGCACTTACACAACAATACACAAAGTCAAGCATCAAATCCTTCCGCCTACCTTAACCCAACTGTCACGAAAAATAATCTCATGAACAAGGACAGGGGTTCGCACAGACAAGGGGGAAACAAGAATGAACATTTACAGAGAATTTTGCATGTTTTACCGTCGACGAAGAAAGCAACCTCCGTTCACACACAAAGATATTAACAATCAAAGCACCCAACACCTAGGAAACACAAAACAAACGAAATGCATACCCAATTTGCAGATTTGTCAAGGGAAAGATGCAGCGACCGTTATCGTCCTTCTCCATCAAAATCAAAATGACACCTTAATCCCAGCTTCTCTCTCAAAATTTCCTACCGCCACTGTTCGATAGTGGATTACATTTCGACCAAATTTAACATAAGTAAAAAAAATTCAACCAAAAAATAACATCAAACGCATGAATACCCGAGGAAACGTGCTATAATGGAAACTCATCAGTGGAATTCCATGAAAATTGCTGAATACAACATTCCGAAAAACAGAAACCACCGCCAAACTTCATTAAACAAAATTAAAAATTGGAGAAAACGGGAGCACGCGTATCGATCAGAGCAAATAGTTAAGGCATTAATATTCAGATAAGAAAATATTACAGGCATTAATGGTGTATATATATTTGTACCTGGCCACATTTTTTTTAAATAAAATTGAGATATTGAAATAAAAATTAATATTTTTTCAGAACTTAGAGATGATGAATGGTGAAATGTTTAACATTTTAATTTATACTCTAAATTTAGTTCTATTTTACAGTTAGGTGTAACAAGAATTTAAATCGAAATCATGAACAAAATGGAATAGAAATTATGTAATTTAAAAGGATAAATGTTGTCATATATATATATATTGGTCTTTTCACATTTCATGTTTTTTTTCAATACAACATGGATTATATTTATTAATAGAATAAAAAGATACAACGAAAATTCTGCCATAAATGCCCACAACACACAAGACAAGCAAAAACATCGGCCAATACAAGGGCTTAACATTGACACTGACGAATACACATCTAGTGATTGGTGGATGAAAGGTGAGTCGGTAATAAGAATAACTGTAGCAGCATAAACAATGACCATGAGAGTGCAGAGACCTCATGTGCCAATCCAGGTCCCCTCAAACCACTCAACCCAAAGTATGGTCTAGTAAGATAACTGTCTACCAATATATTTATAGGAACAAAGAAGAGGCGAGAAGCATTAACTAAAAGAGGATACATAACCGAACAAGCTTTCGGCTTTAAAACCCTTGCTGAAAACCAACAACGACATTCCATATTCTGATAACCATTACTTTATTTATATGTAATAGAACAGATATATTTATTGGTTTTCATTGTTTGATGATCTCTTACCTTATAAATACTAGTGTCCTCGCGTGCTTGCACAGTTTTTTTTCAATTGGTTTTTAACTTCTTTTTCAGGATTTAATTATAAATATATGTGATATGATAATATTGTAATTGACAATATTATTAAGGGCAATACGAAAATTTTAAGAATATCGTATATTAGGATAAACTGAAATTATTAAAACTGTCAGGATATTTAAATAATTTTGTGTATTAACATATTATTTGATATGAATAAAAAATTAGGGGTATTTTTGTAATTGTATGGTCATACCAGAAGCTATGGTAGTTTTTATACACTACTCTCCTTTATAATATAGTAAAGATTTTAAACATGTATTAAATTTTTCACATGTAGAAATTCTTAACTTATATATATATATATATATATTTTTAAATTTCAATAATGAAACATTGTTTTTCTAAATGTTAGAATCGATTTTGAAATCTTTCGAATACCGTACTTTGAAATATAGGTGTACATATTCTGAATCTTAAATCTGATGAGAATTGAGTTTAAATTTTATTATTATATCATTATTTCTAGGGGCGAACGTATAAATTTGATAATGAGAAAAACAATATTAAAATAAGAAATAGAGGGCAAAAAAAGTATAAGGGGTCAAAATAAAAATTTAGGGGTGTAAAATATAATTTTTTTGATGGACAAACTATAATATTGTAGATATCTTTTCTGTCTTCTTGGTGTTCAATTTACCGTACACTTATTTGTAGACTTTAGCTCTAGCATCTCGAACCGCTGTGTTGGTTCCGGATTTTAAATATGATAAAACAGACCAGATCAATAAAGAATAACAAAACAGACCAGATCGATGTCATCTAGATCAAACAGACCAGATCGACGCAGATCAATGCAGATCATATCAGAACTTATCAATTCAGACTAAGTTAGCAAACTTCGTTCATCAGTCAGAATAATCATCGGCTATTTATTTAAGCATTTAATGTTGCTTTTAATGCTGAAATAGACCAAAGACTGAAATTACCTTAAATGGTAAATAGACAAAGCAGATCTTATCTGACAAGCGCCGAAAGAACAGACCAGAAGGGAAAGAGTCTAAAATAGAAGACTTGAGCTTGTTAAGATATTGACCAAAGTAAATAGTTGCGCACAAAAGGAAATATTTTCGTTGGCATAAATGCTTATATATAGGTGCAACTTAAATGCTCAACAGACGAGACAATACAAGAGATAAAGCACGCATATGAGATCAACAATCAATCATTTTATTGAGCATCCATTTGAGCAGAGCACTATCATCGAAAGACTTTATCTTGTCGATCTGCTCAAAGTTGAAATCACGTCTTATTGTTATATTTAATCGTTTAAGGATCATTTGTGCGTAGAATAATTCACTCTATCAATTGTATTTGTTCTAAGATAGGAGAGTGAGTTCTTTGTAACTGTCAGACGATTGTGTCTGAACAGATTGAGAGACTAGGAGTTTCAGTCTGGTAGTGTGGTAAATCTAGCTGAATCGGGGTTGTACAACGGGATTGTATTACTCAAAGTCTTCTAGTGAGTCATTCCTAAATTGGAAGAAGGGGAGACGTAGAAGGAATTGCCTTCGAACTTCCAGAAACACATCATGTCTATTTTCATATCACACTACTTCATGTTTCAGGCCATCGGACCGGTCTTACTAACCAAGAACAGACCGATTCCACACTCACACTATCAGTGGTTTGTTCAGATTAGAATTTATTAAGAAATATGTTTCATTTGCTAACCCAAGTGAAATCAATCTAGGAAAATCTAAAAAGATAAATTTTAGTAGAGTGTTTATTCACCCCCCTCTAAACACTCATATTCGATCCTAACACACTGTATTCGCTTCTTTTTTGGCATGCTTATGCCTTTCAAAGGTTCCCCATTGATGTTCTTATTCAGCTATCTGTAAGCATCCCTCTTGATTCGGATAGCATTCTTTACATCTTTATTCCACATGATGCATCCTTACCTGGTGGAGCATATCTTCTTGAATCACCAAGGAGTTCTTTAGCTACCATCTTAATGCCACAAACCATTTTGTTCCAGGTGGTATTAGGATTATCTCTTGGCGTCCGATTAACTTCATCGACTACATTCTCCACAAAAGCTCCAGAGTTACCTTCTTTTAGCCGCCACCATTTATATCTAGGTTCTAACTTATGCTTAATTCTAGTAGCCCTATTCTTAATCATAACATCTAGAATTAAAAGTCGGTGTTGGGTAACAACACTCTCATGAAATTACCTTACAGTCCAAACATTTAACTATATCTAACCTTCTAGCCAAAAAAATATATATTTTGGTTGCACTAGACCCTCTTGTAAAAATAACTAGATGAGAGGACCTCTTCTTGAAGCAGGTATTCCCTATGACTAAGTCATATGATATGTCAAAATCCTCCGATGAAGATTTTCTCATTAAGGGGTATTCCTTGTACCACGTCGTCTAGATCTTCCCAAAATTTTTGTTTAATAGCCTTCTCTAGACTAATTTGGGGTGTATATGTACTAATAATGTTAAAAATATCATTGCCTAAAATTAGCTTAACTAATATTATATTATCTCTATTCCTCCTAACTTCAACTATATACTCGAGTAGTTTATTTCTACGATTACACCTACCTCATTATTATTCTTATTCTTACCTATGTACCAAAGTTTAGAGCCCCAAGGAGCTATAATTCTGGCTTTCTCACCTACCCATTTGGTCTCCTACATACATATAATACTATTTTTTCTTCTATTCATAGTCTTTGCTAACTCTGCTAATCTACCGGTAAGGGAACCTACATTGCACGAGGCTAAACAAATCTTATGATCTTGGTTTCGAGCTAACTTCTTTACCCCCACTCGCTCGAGATGAGGAAACCCTTGCTCATTTGACACCACATCCAGCGTCGATGGGCACATCGCTTCTGGGCGACGACCTAATAGTCCGTATCCACTTATCACTACACCCGGGGTCCGGTGCAGCGCGTCGCTGTATAGGGAACGCCCCAATGTAATTCATCTTATAGCTCTTGTCATTGATGTGATTAATTTATCCGGCTGGCTGTCACATGTCTACCACCACCCTTATCTTTTACTCTGGCTTGGGACATGCATTGATACATATCACAAGTGATGTATATCACTGGCGGAGTTAAATAAAACGTGCATATAGTTTTAACGAGATTAAATAAAATCTGTTTATTTATAAAATCGAGGGGTGGTTCTGTGCATGATTTAAAAAAATAGATGAGCTTCTTTGCCTATTTGTTTAACACGAGATGTTTCTTGCAAGATTTCAAAAAAAGAAAGACGTTTTTTTTGTTTTTTTTATAACATGGGGGTCTCATGCTGAGCTTAAGAAAACGGAGGGTTTTTTTGTTGCCTATTTTGTTTAACAATTAGGGTTTCTTGCGATGTTTCAAAAAATGAAGGCGTTTTTGCTTTTATTACAACACATGTGGTTTCATACCGAGTTTAAGAAAACATATGTGTGTTTTGCCTATTTTGTTAACAAAGTGGGGGGTTTCGTGATTATTTACTAGAACATAAGCGGTTCTTTTGCTATTTACATGATTTTTTAACAACATTGTTTTGGGAGAGGTGACAACACGTAACCAAGTGGTTTTGGGCCTTGGGACAAAATTTCAACATGACTCATTGACACATAGCTAAAGGTCCATGTAATCTATTATGTCCATCCATTGCTTACTATATGACTTTGTATTGTCATTGTATAAGGAAACAAAATTACGTCATTTTATCAAGTATAGCTATTGGCAGCATGCTAGCTTCGATAATCGATATAAGAGCGAGGTTGTGAATTCAAGCTACCTCATAAGCAATTTCTTGGGGACAAGGATTGTTGAGGTATGGGCCACAAATTTTTTTTTGTACACTCGTAGGACTGAGAGTCCATGTCATACACGCTTATGTCTATTTGTTGCTTAGAATGAAACTTGGTGTTTGGCAATGTAAAATAAATAAATTTATGATATTTTCATCAACTATATCTTTTAAGAATGATAGCTTATAACTTTCTTTATTTCAATATAAGAATTTTTTTTTTAAAAAACTATTCTTGAATTTCAATACAATATCTTTAAAAGAAAGAACACTAACGACATTAGAAATAAATTTTTTTGTCGACATACTTACAAAAAAATTACTTACCTTAAAATTTAAACCACCGAAACTATTTTGTAAAGTATTTGAATTTTCTTATATATATACGATCTCACGACTTCGTAGGGTTAAATTTTACTAAGTTGTAAGCCCTCTAGAGTTCACCTTCGGGCAAAGGCACTTGGCCACATTCATTCAACAACTTAGTATAGACTTCGTTCGTTAAATAAGAACATAAATATGACAATTTTTATTAGGTTGTACAAATTTTATGAATTATTTTATGACAAATTATATTGATATGGTAGTTGGCTATAAATGAGTCTTGTTTGGCCTTTGTTTGTTTGTTTTTTTTAGGTGTTGTTTGGCCTTTGTTGGGTGATCACAATGGCCCCTAATTCTTTGAATGGTCAAACACAGCCCATCAATCAGGAGCGAATCCAGACATTTAATTGATGAGGGCATACTCTAATTTTTTTATCGAGGGGCACAAGTTAATGATATAAAAGATTGAGGCGCGAAAATAATTTAATAAGGACCAAAATGTAATTTGATATATATATATATATTTTTTTTTTTAAAAAAATGAGGGATAGGTTATACATATGACCATCAACTTCTAATAGTATATGACAAATGTAGCAAAGAATGCAAAGGCTAAATCTTCTGTCAAATTTGGCATTAATTGTTATTTATCAGTGCCAGAATAGATATTACGCAAACACAAGCTTTCCACCGATAAATCGCATTTACTGTGACATAAGATTATGAGAATTTGTTTGGTAAAATGGTGGCAAAAAAAGAATAAAAACACTAAAACAGTAACTAATCTGGCACAAATTCAAAAACTTAAGCTTATCGTCGCACGAGAAGAGGAGGCAGTCCGCAAAATGTGCGATTGCTGTGTTTTATTTTAATACTTTTTTAATTCGTAAAATTAAATAATAATTAGGGAAAATCAGAAACATTAAATTACTCTAAAATTTACAAAGGTTATTCTGTTCATATATATATATATATTTATATATATCAAGTACACAGTATCATTATTTTAACAAACATTTGCTTATTATATAAATTTCAAATTTTTAAAATAATAAATTAGCTATCTGAGAAACTTTTATGTATAAGTATAAATATATATTCTTTCACTTGCACTTTTCAACTTTTTTTTCTGTTGCTGTTGCTTCTGCTTTAATTTGTTCTTGTTTCTTCCTTCTGCCTTCTTCATATTCTCCCTCTCAAAAACTGAAAGAACCAACTTTTATTCTTTGATTCTTGGCAAAAAAAAAAAAAAGTTATTATCAATGGGTGACATTACACACCCTCCCATGGAACAGCTTCAAGACCTTGAATACTGCATTGATTCTAATCCTCCATGGCGTATGTGGCATCATTTCTCTTTCACACATCACTAAAACTTTACAAATATATTCCTTTGCTCCTTTTTTGAAGTCTATATATTTGTGGGTTTTGTTTACAAAGGTTGTTTCTTTTGAGAAATAATCAATAATGGCGTAGAGTTGCATGAATAGTGAGTGGGGCAAGAGATGATAAATGCTGAAGGTTTAAGATTTCTGGGGGCTTTTTTATTTTAGTTTTTAGTTATGTGGATTGTTTCTCTTGCAGTTTTAGCATCTTTAGCTTTGCGGGTTTTGATTTTTTATTTTTTTTCAAAAAATTTATGATTCTGTCTGTTGTTGTAGCGGTTTTGGGAGTAATGGGCTAAATGGAAAAAAAGTGGATTTTGTTGTATGAAACTTTCTTATAATTACTGTTTACGAGGAATCACCTGGCATTTTTGTGCAAATGTATGAATTTGAATGTGTTTTTTCTTTACCTCAAACAGGAAAAAATCCAGTCCATTCTGGCTGAAAAGGATTATGCTAAAAATTTCTGTTTAATTATTTTCTAACATGGAAAATGAGACGTCTTGAATGGAAAAGAGGACTTTGGAACGTGGCAATCAAGAATGTGGAGGATTTTTTGTGTGGATTGAACAGGGTAATGAGAGGAAGTCACGTGAGACGTGATGATTAATGTATGCCCAGATTTTTTAAATCTTCGGGTCATCTTTGAATTATTTTCAAATTTTCAAGTAAAGCAGGTGATCAGAAGTGTTAGTTTGAAGCATTAGAGTGACTCTGCTAAGGAAAGACAATATCGGCTTAGCAAACTTAGTGCATTTATTCCAGATGCATTATTTTTGTAGCGAAATTTAAGTTCTAAAGAGTTCAAAAACCCGGTGTTCCCATTGTTGGCCAATTTTTGAATCACAAATGTTTGTGAAACATATAGTATATGGATATCCAAACTTCTTTTGGAGTCCTTTAGTTGGTTACATGAAGACAAAAAATTCTTAGACTCAATCATCGTGGCTTTTGAGTTCAGGTCTTCATGGTAATTATGTCAAATGATGAAATGTTGAGAATGAGTAACTCAGCAGTTTTTTAATGCAAAAATCTGATGTAAGATTCTTCTCTCTGAGTTTAGAATAAGATTCATTAATTGTGGCGGTTGACGTTGTGTTGCTGTAAAATGCTTATGCTAGTTATTAAATTCTGTCTGCAGCTGAAACTATCTTGTTAGCATTTCAGAATTATGTATTGGTACTTGGCACAAGTGTGATGATCCCAACGTTGCTTGTCCCATGGATGGGTGGATCTGATGTAAGTTGTCCATTTATGGTTTGTAAATTTTTGGTCGAATTCGAAATGACAAAATGTCTAACTATCTATGCCATTCGGTTAAAATCCCATGTCTAAATGATTGATATGGGCATTAATTTGACTCCTTATTCCCTAACAGAGTAACATGTCTCTCTGATCAAACAGGGCGACAAAGCACGTGTCATACAAACATTGCTTTTCGTAGCTGGCATAAACACAATTCTTCAAACGCTCTTTGGAACGAGGTTACCTGCAGTTGTTGGAGGGTCATTTGCTTATGTTATTCCCATATTATATATTATTAACGACTCATCATTGCAAAAGATTAATGAGCCCCATGTTGTAAGTGCTAAGTACCATTTGTTTTGTTTTTTTTATGATATTGATTCCCCATTTTTTAAGTCCTAATGTTCTGCCCTTTTATTGTTGATGGCACTGTGCAATTTCATTTATATCACTTGAATGCTTTGTAGAGATTTATTCAAACAATGAGAGCTATCCAAGGAGCTCTGATAGTTGCTGCGAGCATACAAATTATTCTTGGCTACAGCCAAGTATGGGGACTCTTTTCACGGTATATTGTTGATGTGCAAGTGTAGAAAGATGAGATAATCAAGTTCCATTTCAATGTCAAATATTCATTTGTTTTTGTTATTTCTCAACAGATTTTTCAGCCCACTTGGTATGGCGCCTGTCGTAGGATTAGTTGGTTTGGGATTATTTCAGCGGGGCTTTCCTGCGGTAAATTTTTGTTGTTGATATCTGAAATGGGAAACAAACGTAGAGATATTAACTTCTTATATCCGTACTCTCCATAATATTTTTGACACGCAAAATGTCCATGGGGCATAGATTGCATCTGTATTTTACACAGTCTATTTGTAGATATGCAAACAAAGCATAGTTATTTAGGTGGAAGACCACCAGTTGTAGTACCCTTTTTAATTGTCATCCATAATTGCTTAATGAAACAAAGTTACTGGTATATCAATGTTGTTTGATCACATTTTTTCTATTTTAAAGCTAGGGAATTGCATAGAAATTGGCCTACCAGCACTTTTCTTGGTTATTGGATTGTCACAAGTGAGTAAATCTTGAACATTTGAAGCATTAAGCGATCGTGCCTTCTTTTCCTGACATTCATGTAACTAACAGTTTCCCATAACAGTATCTGAAACAAGTTAAACCACTGCGGGACTTCCCTGTCTTTGAACGATTTCCAGTATTGGTTTGTGTCACTGTAATTTGGGTATACTCCCTCATTCTAACTGCAAGTGGAGCTTACCGTAACAGACCAAACGTAACTCAGCTCAGTTGCCGTACAGACAGAGCTGACCTTATATCCACAGCTCCATGGTTGTGTATACATACGTAAACATTTTTTTTAAAAACAATCTTTGGCTTATGTTTCTGAGGAATCTACAGTATATTTTCCGTTGTTTAAGGTTCAAGTTCCCGTATCCTCTACAGTGGGGGCCGCCGACTTTTGCAGCTGGTCATGCCTTCGCTATGATGTCTGCTGTTCTTGTCTCAATGGTTGAGGTATTGATTGAATATTCTCTTCTCTGTGGAAAGTTTTAAATATTTAAGTTTAAAATCTACCTTGAAATTTCAGTATATGCTCAATGTGGAGTGTGTTCACTTGAAATGTTCATTTTAACTTATAGCTCTTTAATTTAATTGATATCAACTTTGGGGAAGCAGACTTTAAATTTACTGCTTATCTCTGCAATTTAATTGATCACAATCAAACTACCTATCTGGTCTTTCTATATCCAACTTTTTTCGACCTGTACTTGGAAGGAACCAAATGGGAATCTTACCTTTTTTAAAAAAAACTAAGACAAGATAGTTTACAAGCGTCTCAGTGTTTTTCTTGGATAAGAACTATTCATTTAACCTGTTTAAAACTAATTATCAGTAATATCTTCCAGGATATGATGGAATTTTTTGAGTAGTTGGGAATCTTATGCTTTTCTTCACATATACATTAAATGTTCTAATTCTGATTTCAAGTCATGGGAATTGGGATAACATCACATCACCAACTGTGGTGATAAAAATCGATCAACCTCCTTTCAAGAGTAGTATAATATTCGTTTTTTAACAATATTAAGTGTTAGACCATAATTTTTGTTCAAAACAAAGCGTACATACATGATGACTTTAGCTTTATCTGCAGTCGACTGGAGCATATAAGGCAGCATCTCGTCTAGCAATTGCCACCCCACCTCCTGCCTATGTGCTCAGCCGTGGCATTGGTTGGCAGGTTTGCCAATTTATACTCAATTCCATTTCACTTTCCCTACTGACCCAGCATTACCTTTTTTCTGTTGAAAGAGATCTGATATTTGAAATCGAGATCTAATGATGATGATTGATATGAATACAGGGAATAGGCATTTTGCTCGATGGTCTTTTTGGAACATGCAGTGGTTCTACTGTAGCTGTGTAAGTAATTGAGAGTGTGAAATCTAGAACTTTTATCTTTAGTTCATTCTAGTTTGATATTCTTCCTCAATATCTTAACTCGACAAATGCCCTGGAAACATGCACAGTGAAAATGTGGGGCTCCTGGGACTTACTCGAGTCGGAAGCCGTAGAGTTATACAAATTTCATCTGCCTTCATGATATTATTTTCCATCTTTGGTCAGTATCAGTATTCTTACTTCATTAGATTTAGAATGCAGAAAATGCTAATTTATCCATTGATTGTTCATGGGAAATGTGCAATTACAGGAAATGTATACCATACAAGATAGAATTTTCCGTTGTTCACTTGTTAAAAATGCGCACGGAGTGTTGAACGTATATTGTGCTATAAACTATTTCATTTTTTTTTCTTTGTTACCCCTAGGGGCGGCTCGTATGATAGGCCACTAACGCTTTTGCCTTAGGCCCCCTTCCACGACAAGGCCCATTATTTTAGTATTTTTATATATATTAGTTATGTTACAAAATTAAAAATTCAAATCTCTATTATGAAGATATTTTTAAGTTAAATTTTAGTATTTTAGTTTAATATTCATCAAAATTTTTAGCTTTGATTACATGACTTTGTTTCATTTATTAATCGTGTATTTTGACTATTGGGAAGATATTTTGTAAGTTAATTTTCTCTTTTGTCATTTGGATCACAAGAATTTGCAGCGGCCAAGATTATAGGTTGAAAATCAAGTATTTGGCATAGAATAAAGCCCTATAAATGAAGATGATGTTGTGAAATTGGTACAATTCTCATTTTATACTGTCAATCAAGGTCTTGTATATGTACTGTTGAGTGGATCAATATTAGCTTATGAGATAATGTATGCTTGGTAAGGCCTCATTTTTATAATTTATTTAAGGCCTCGTGAAAATTTGAGCCGCCCTAGTCACCCCATGATTTTTGTTCTTTCATCGTTTTCATGCTGGATGCAGGGAAATTTGGTGCTGTTTTTGCGTCCATACCATTCCCAATATTTGCTGCATTCTACTGTGTTTTATTCGGTCTTGTAGGTATAACATTTCCTAACATCATCATTTATCACACATTTCCTTCTCTTAGTTTGTCCACTTCCAAGATTTTATGCATGTTTGCTTGCAGGTTCTGTTGGCTTATCTTTTCTTCAATTCACTAACATGAATTCTATGAGGAACCTCTTCATCACCGGTCTCTCACTGTTTCTTGGGATCTCTATTCCTCAATTTTTCAATGACTATTGGCGTCCTCGACATGGACTAGTTCACACAAATGCTGGATGGGTAAGATTCCACATTTCACTCTTGAAGTTGAATATGTTTAAACGTACATTACATCGACACTGGTTGAGGGCCTAAGGTTGGATCTAAGCTGAAACTCCCCTTTCTGTTTCAAAATTATAATGATCCTAGTCATCCTCACTATAATAAATTGTTTTTGATGTCCTATGTGTGTGTGCCAATGGTCGAGACGTATCATTCGTGTTGATGTATGTACAGTTTTAAATATTTAAATCGCACTGTTGCTAATAGCTACAGCGTTGATACCTTGGCAAGGGGTAGATCCTACAATAATCTTTCACATTTACACTTGTTCCACGCAACCATAAGGTTGTGCACTCAAGGTTAAATCATAAACTATAAAAGACAATAATGTTGGTGTTGCTTCTCAAACAGCAGGCATCATTCTTATCTGTTGTTCTAACTTCAAGAAGTGTCGATGCAGATTGAGTCCATCAACGTGTGTGGATGTACCAAGAATCTTGCATTTCATTTTTCTTGACCAAAAATGTGATCAAACAAGATCACTTATGCGTCTAACACCATTCTTTGTTCACGTTTTTTGCAGTTCAACGCATTTTTGAATACCATATTCACATCTCCTGCCACCGTGGGATTAATTGTTGCTGTATTTCTGGACAACACAATAGAAGTAGAGAAGTCAAAAAAAGATAGAGGGATGCCTTGGTGGGTAAAGTTCAGGACGTTTAGAGGCGACAACCGAAACGAAGAATTCTATACATTGCCATTTAATCTCAACAGATTCTTTCCACCAACATAGCAAAGTTTATGCTGTGTTTCTCAATGAAGATTTAGGTCTCTCTTTTGAGAACTCTGATTCATTTGACATGATTAGATTAAATTTCTTGGGGTTGAAATTTCCATTTTGGGATTCACGGACTTAGTGCAGGATAGTCTTTTTTCTTGAACATTATTCATTTTTTTTGGTGTTTAGGGGCGAAATGGAATTTAGAACATGGAAAAACTACTTTTGTAGGGTATTTTTTAACCTCAATTTCTAATTCTTTTTGTTTGGTTCTTTCATTATCTTATTATTTATGTTCGTTCTTAAGCTTCTGTTATGAACCGATAGCACATTTAGCTTTTTCAATTGAACAATATGAAATGTTATTATCGAATCAATTTTTGTTCCTATATATGTTAAATTCATGAAAATTATTTTATCAATAAAAATAATTGCTCTGACAATATCATAAAACTTAACTAATTCGTTTTTTTCGTTTAAAAAATGAATGATTATGGTTTATTTTGATGTCTAATTAAAGCAGACTCGTGAAGTTGAATAAAAAATGGTTTATTTAACACAAATGTTGAATTAAAAATAAGGAGAAATTAGTTTTTTTCTATAAAAAAAGGAGAAATCCCCTCTCTGTCTCTGGTAACACAATTCCTCGGCCTTCTCTTTCCCCGCCACTTGCTTTGCGTCGAAATGGTAAGTTCTTCGATCGAAACTCGGTACCCTGAAATCTCTTCTCTCAGAAGTCTCCGACTCCCCTCACTGGTCAGAGAATCCCTTGCTTCTTCCAATCGTTCCAGCCTTGCTTTCCACCCTCTTCCGCGTGAAGACACTCTGCGAACAGTGCGGCGACGCTTCTTTCAGCCGCGGGAAGCTTTTGATGCAATCTGATCTTGTCATGGCCACTGGATGGCTTTCGTGGCAAATCAACGACCTCGACCTCCTGCTTCGATCTGGAGTTCTCCACCAGTCTACCGCCATTGTTCTATCTCGGCCCAATGCCGGTTCCTCGAAGGAAGAACTCACCTTTTTTATTAAAGACCTCTTCACAAGAATTCAGATCGGTGGGCTGGAGTTCAAGCGGAAGGCGTTGGATTCGTTGATTCAGCTCCTTTCTGAGGATGAGAAGTCCGCAGGGTTAGTTGCCATGGAAGGGAATGTGGGTTGTTTGATCTCCTTGCTCGATCTGAGTGCGCATGATTCCGTGCGGGAAGCAGCGGTGTGGCAGTTTCATTGCTGATATCAGCTGGAGGTTTACCTAGGAAATGCTTGTTTGAGGAGGGGGCACTGGGCCCTCTGTTGAAAATAATTGAATGCAGCTCTATGTCCATGAAGGAAAAGGTTTCCATGGCTGTGGAATTTATTACGGCTGATCCTGAGAATGCTTGGCAATTTCTGCTTATGGGGGTGTCCCCATACTGATTGAACTGTGTAAATCTGGTTCCCTTGTAGCTCAATCGCACGCTGTGCAATAAGGAATGTTTCGATTATCGAAGATATTCGGAATGTGTTGGCAGAAGAAAGGGCTCTTCCTGTTTTGATGCAATTGCTTATTACTGGGAATCCATCAGCGCAAGGTAAAGCGGCCAATTGTATATCCATTCTTGCTTCTGCAGGTGAATGTTTTTTGTGATTTGTTGTTACAAGAAAAGGGTTTGCAGAAGTTACTACATTTGTTTCATGAGTGTACAAATTCTGTAACTCTAGAACATGTGTTACGGACAACTTATTCATTTTCTGCTACGGATGCAAGTTATCGCATTTTATCTGGTTCGACCATGTTTATTGTACAAATCGCGGAGCTTATAAAGCATGGGAATGTAATGTTACAGCATATTTGTGCCACCTTGCTTGCTAATTTTACTATTAGTGATGGTGATAAAAGGGCGATAGGTGGGTGTATGGGCTATTTGTTGAAGTTAATGGAGTCTGTGAAGCCCGATGGAATGCAGGAGGTTGGGCAAAAGCGCTAATATCATTGTTGTCAGTCAAATCAAATAAGAAAGAGTTGGTGATGGATGAGAAGAGCTTCATGAGGCTGGTGCGATTGTTGGATCCTAAAGATGTGTTTGTTTCCAAGAAGTTTCCGGTAGCAGTGGTGGCGGCCATTATGGCCAGTGGTAGCCAAAGTTGTCGAAAGAAGCTTGTGGCAGCCGGTGCGGATGCCCATTTGCAGATATTGGCAGAAATGAATGTGGCCGGAGCTAAGAAGGCTTTGCAAAGAGTTTCCGGGAATAGGCTGACAAGTATATTTACAAGGACATGGAGGGGCTAGTTGGCAAAGTATCTAATCCTCTTCTGCCAATGAAGGTAACACTTCTATAGTTAAACTTCACATTAGAACAACTAATTTGTATGATCATTTTTTTTTATTTGCTCTTAATTTCTTGAGGTTACAAGGCACATTTTTATTGTTTCATGACTTGATCGCAGCAAGTTGATTAGTACTTTGAGATGTTGCTTGTCTTGTAGTTTCTGAGTGGAATTATTGCTTTATCAGGTTACTTTGCTAATGATAACGAAAAATGTAATTGTTACTTTATAGATTCATAGATTGTTTGTCTCTGAGATTAATTGTGTTGTAGATTCAACTTCAAGAGTCCCATGTTTGGTAAAATATTTATTAGGAAAATTAATGTCGGATTAAATTCTTTGAAAAGGATATTTAACATTGCTAGTCATATTAGAAAACCTTTCATGGCCTCTGTGATTTTGAGTTTCTTATTCCTTACCAATCTCCCTTCAACATCCATTTTTCTCTCGTTGGTGACATCCTATAAACATTTAAGTTTTTCTCTTTCATTCCCAGTTTCCATTTGACAAGAGCAATCGGGATAACAAAGCGAGTTAACGAGAATTATGTGAAATATATGGACAGTAATTAATAGATAGTATGCATCTCGGTGCCGCAGAATAAAGATGTTTAACAATATTTTCTTTGTGCTATGACAGCAAGATAGTCCATTTCTGCATCAATTATTTTTCTAGATTTATAACCACGATCAACTTTACTTTGATGGATCTTAATATCCAACTTGTATTGAAGACTCAACTGCAAATATCATCTCATCTATAATGTATAAGCAAGCAAAGTAGATGGGTTTTATCATGTCTTCCTGGTAGGTATCATGTGTTCCCTTGCTAGGCACACTGGACCAAAAGTAATTCACATCACATTTTTCTTATCATATCTTATAATTATATGATTATCTTCTAACACTTTCGTCGGCTTATCTTTATTCCTCTTTTTTCTTTATAATTTGGTCACAGGAACGTTTCTTGATTTCTTTAACTGTCAACTAGGAGCAAGCTCAAACTCAGTGAACATACTCAGATATACCTCAGCCATCGACCTATGGTAACATATTGTAAAATGCGGAAAAAGAGATTAAAAAGACGTCTATCTTATTTGATGAAGGCAAGGATGCTATTTTAGGGTGTATCCTTGTTTCACTTCTTTTGTGTCAGTAGAACAGAATTTATTTAATATATGTATGAGTGAAGAAGTTTGTTTTTTCCAGTATTTTCGCCTATGCAATTCCTTTTCTTTGATTTTACCCCAAAATCGTTTGTAAACTTTGTTTGATAATGTAATTCATGGCTGCTTGTTGCAGCCAAAACATATATACAGTGGGAATGTTTCTTGTGTTTATTATTTTACCCTGTAAACCCTATGAGTGTGGTTGGATTGAAATACATGGATGGATTAAATTTTGGGTGAATTTCAAGTTCACTTTCATTAATTGAGGCACATTCATTAATCACTGTGATGGATTTCAAATCCAATGTCCAAATGCTACCTGACTTTCTTTTATTCGTATTTTCTTAACAGTGAGTTGGGATAGTTAGTAAGTGGTACTATGTGAAATATATGAAAGAGAAATCTATTTAATCCAAGTATAATATAAATGACAGGGAAGTGACAATTATATGAATTTTTTTGTTTAACTATTACAACTATTTGAGGAGGGAGATGAAGATTCGAACATGAGATATTTGTGGGTTGTAATTGCAATCAATGTCAGATGTGTTGTAAACCGTCGACAATTATATGATCTTTTGTGGCTGTGTTTTTGCTAATGATTATATTAAAATTGCATGTGGTTCCAACTCAAAACTAAATGGTATTGAGTTAAGTAACCCATATATTTATAAAGAGCTATCATAACTTATAAATTCTCAATGTGGGACAACTCTCAACACCCCCCATGGTGACATTATAACTTGGATTGATAACTGGGCGACAGTGAGCATGCGTATGGAATAACCAATCACATGAAAAAGTTTGCTCTCATATCATATTAAGAATACACGAGGTTCCAACTTAAAATCAATTGGTAATGAGTAGAATAACCTATATATTTTATAAATAGTTAATATATGTTGTAAATTCTGACAATTCTCAACACCCAAGGGCATACATGATGTATAATTTATCACATATATGTAATACAAGGGAACAATGCCCCAAAATAACCAATTGGTCTGAAAACCCTTATGTTGAAAATTGGTTGAGCACCAAAGATTTAAAAGCCTATCGCCATAAAGGAGAAAAAAGAGGGATAAGGGCAAACTCTCGAGCACCTAAATAAGGACTTCACCATTTAATCATATCAATTATCATGTACACTTAAATATAATATCATCTATCAATTAATATTTATCATTCTATTATATTACTTCAATTATTGCTATGTAATTTATTTATAATAATATGTGGTGAAATTTAGTAAATTGAATAAATAGTGATACTGCACGCTTGCATAATTCAACCGAGGGGCAAACAAGAGAATATATGTTTTACTGCTCTGGCGTTAGGGATTTTGCACTGGCATTATCAAGAGACTTCATTATTAATTTATTAAGTTATAAAGAAAATCCGGAAGCGAACTGAACCCCAGTGTTCCGACATAGCTCGCCGTTACCCCCCACCACACCAATTTCTCTCTCAAACTCCGCGCAGTTAGGGTTTTGTTTGTCTCTATCTATAGCGATAATTTTGCATAAATCAGCTGGCAAAAATCACTTTTGATGAGAAGAAATGGCGAAGACGAAACCAGGAAAAAAAGACCTTGATTCTTACACTATCAAAGGCACCAACAAAGTCGTTCGACGTATGGTCGTTTGTTTGTCCTTTGTGTAAAATTGTACTTCTCTAATAAATTTTACATGTCGTTCTGGCTGCTCTAGTTTGTTTTACTTTCAAGGTGCACTGATTCATGGCCAATAGGATTCTATTTCTTTCCTTTCTATTTTTAGGAAATAAATGTGGTGTTGTACTGTTGTATCCATAAATCATGCTCTCTGAGTAATGACATATACTCGCGTATTGCGTGTATGAACTCATTTAAGTGCAAGGTATACAATTTTCAGGTGGAAATTTAAGTTCTGAATTATTTAGAGCTTGAAATGCTTTAATTTTTGGCTAGTAGAAAAAAAGGTTAGCGGCAGTTTCTGGATGGCAATTTATTTGAGGACTCGTGTCCGAGTTACATCCTTGAAACTCATTGTAAGTTAAGTTGACTCACAGTGACATGAACGTACGTTTGGATGCAAATAGGAGTGAACCACGACTTTAAAACCAGTCCCTTCCATAATTCCTGCAGAAAAGAGGTTGGATGTTAAAGCTATATTCCTAAGTTCAAGAATTCTAAAACAAAAATGTCTATATCTACAGTTGTTTGATATTAATGTCATGGTTATTAAAAGCCTACAAGGAATGTGCCTAAAGCCAAGGCGCATCAAGATTCTCTTTCCTCCCACACACAAGGCAAGGCACAACCCATTTCGAAAGCATGCGTTTTGATGTGCTTTTAAGGCTCAAGATGCCTTTTTAAGCGCACCTTAATTGTGGCGATAATGAATACAAGATGACATGCAAAATATTTATTATTCATTCTCACTTTAAACTAATTAATATTTTTTTATTGTCATTTAATAGTTTTCAAGTGAATATTGGATGTATTTTCTTCAAATATTTGAATTCTAGTGTACTATTCATTAGTGCTTCCTGCTTCAAAATGGCTTACTTGCTTCACAATTTGAGCTTAGAAATACAATGCTTGTGTGCTTCGTGTTTCTAATAGTTATGATTATTAATACATTATTATTTTGTTGGGCAAGGAGGGCATTTGTGATAAAAGAATCTAGTAATATCCAATATAATTAATTGTTTATTCTCCTCAGATTAATTTTTTTAAAAAAAACAATGTTTTTGCAAATTAGGCTTATGTGTTGAGATTATGTGATGCCCTTCACTTGTCTGCATGTTTCATATTTGAATAATGATATTGAATGCTTGAATTGTTTGGTGTTTTACACACCCTTGTGCGCACTACAAACTTCACTATTATGCTAACACGCTTAACTATGTGTATTTCACATGGTTGATTAAACACTTGAAGTGTGCTAGACTAAGATAAATGGATATTTTTGCAGCGGGTGAGTGTGTGTTGATGAGACCATCAGATTCAGACAAGCCCCCTTACGTGGCAAGAGTGGAAAAAATCGAGGCTGATCACAGGAACAACATGAAAGTGCGTGTGCAATGGTACTACCGCCCTGAAGAATCAATTGGAGGTCGTAGACAGTTCCATGGCGCCAAGGAACTCTTCTTATCCGATCACTTCGATGTGCAGAGTGCTCACACTATTGAAGGCAGGTGTATTGTGCACACCTTTAAAAACTACATCAAGCTCGAAAATGTGGGAGCAGAGGATTACTTCTGTAGGTTTGAGTACAAGGCTGCGACTGGAGGGTTCACTCCTGACCGTGTAGCTGTGTGGGTCTCCTTTTTAGAAATTTGAAATTTCTGAGGATAGTTATTGAAAATGCAAAATACACTTTGTTGATATCTGATATGAGAACCATTTTTATTTTATTTTGAAGGTATTGCAAGTGTGAGATGCCTTACAACCCAGATGATCTCATGGTACAGTGTGAAGGATGCAAGGACTGGTATGATGGTTGGTTATATGGTCATGTAAAACTCTTGACTGTATCTGTTGTACAATCAGGATGCAACACACATTGATCCATTTATTGACGTTAAAAGGGGGAAAAAAGCCCAAGACTATCTTCTATGATTATTTTTCTTTAAATGTTCATAGGTGATTAAATTTCTAGTTTTTACCGAAGTGGTTTTTGAAGTTCAGGTTTTCTTTTGGAATTTTTAAACATGTTTCTCATGTTCATACTGTCACGCTACATGTTTCCCGTTCTTCAATCTGGCTTAGCTAAATTCATGTATGCAAAGTGAGTAAATAGCTGCCAATCATCCCAATTTTTTTACCCGATTCTCATAGCGTCCAAATCTCTCTTTTTAAAAATATGTAAATATAACAAGAACCAAGAAAGAGAAGAAAACCCCAGATCATACTCCATTTCATGACTGCACAGTCACACACATTTTCTGGTAATAGAACTACATAATGAAAACAACCCATTTGAGCAATGATTTAGCATCAATGTAACATACATTGAGATTGTGCCAACTAGATAGGTAGTAGTTCTAGCTTTTTGATTATGCTGATGATGAATTGTAGTTTTTGATAGCTGTAATGGCTATTATATCTCGCCAAATGTGAATTATAGCGGTTAAATGTATATAGATACGGGGAAACAATGTGAGTTGACTAATAAAACTGAGGTTCTTGTGTTTTGCAATCTTGTGGATCTGATGGTTAGTGGTAAGACATTTGACTTAGAATTGAAGTGGATTGCGGTTATTCTTGGTGGAATATATATCTGCATGTATCCTCTATGGTGGTTGTTGACTGAACGATAAGGTTAGGTTCTAGCATCTTGTACGGGATTCTCAAACTGGTGATCAGTTGCTTTATTAATTTGAAATTGTTTGGTTGTGATTTTCTATTTAAGTCACAACTTGAGAGCGCATATCTAATATATTGTTTGATTGAAGGTTTCATCCTTCTTGTATGCATATGGCCATCGAAGAAGCAAAGAAATTGGATCATTTCTTGTGTTCTGATTGTTCATCTGACGATGAAGCCAAAAGGTCTTTGAACTCATTTCCTGTATCACCAGCTTCTGAAGGAAAGGTAAGGACTTTCTCTACAATGATAGTAGGTTAAGGACTTTCTCAATGTAAGATCTATATGTACCTTTGGCTTATTTTCTTGAGAAGATTATTCTGGCAAGATGTGTACCGGTCTTGGTATGCTGCTATATATATTAGGGAAAATTGCAACTTTGGTCCTATATGTTGGCCTAATTGCTATTCGACACGTGCAATTTCTTTTCCATCGATACGTCCTGCAATTTGGTCCTAAATGTTGGCCTAATTGCAATTTTGGTCCTTTAAGTAGTCAAATTTCGGTTTTAGTCAGTGTCACAGAAGCACTTTAGCGGAAAAAAATACTAAAGTTGCAAAAAAATGAAAGATACAGGATTAAAACCCAATTTTGACAACGTAGAGTACCAAGTTGCAAAATAATGAAAGATACAGGACTAAAACCCAATTTTGACAACATAGAGTACCAAAATTGCAGAGAGTCAGACATGATGAAGTTCGCAATTTTCCTATATTTTACTTTAATAAGAATTGGCCTCCTATCTTTTTTTATGATTAAACTTCCCTGTTCTTGTAACACTTTTGTCAGTTGTTCAGCTGTTGTTTGGAATGGTTCCATAGCATTTTACTCTTTGATCATTTTGCCATAACTTGTGATATTTTGATTTGTAGCGACTAATTTTGTTGTCAACTTTGTGTGTCAAAGAAATTCATTTCTTAAAAATCTGTCATATATTCGTAGTTGTTCTTAAGGTTAACCGGTCATACACAGTGATTTTTGTTTGTTTTCATCATTAGGTGGAGCCAAAGCGCAGAAAGAGATGACAGATCGGTCTTGATGCATAATGAAGAGGCTCCCTTTTCTTTGCATACTCACATCGGTATTGTTGTATTTTATGACAGCTAGAGGCTTCTAATTATGGCAACTTTGCTATCTGTTAATGCATCTGCACTGTTTCCTGCTTGTGTACAATTATTGTGATAACATTACACGTGGTATTTATGCTTATCTGGATGTGGACACCTTTTTTTTGGAAAAAAAAAAAATAAATGTCATCGACCCCAACTGATGCGAAACATCTTTGAGGACGTAATGTTTGATGATGCCAAGGCTTGTGCTTTGCGGGGTCTTTTTGATTTCGTAATTTTCATGTTCCCAGAAGTGGTTCTGTTCCTTTGCTTTTGTTTCCGGGGAAATTCCTCGGATTCACCCCTTCATGTGTACCGTGTGCAGTGGTGAGCGGTCCTGCCACCAGCTGCTACGATTCCCCAATCACAAAGAAACCCTCATATATTGGATCATGGCAGGTTGAGCTGAGAGGTGTGCGGTCAGATTCTGAATTGTCAATTTCTATGCTGCATGTATGCTCAGATTTGGAAGAAAATAAGTAGTTTTTTTATTTGATTAAATATACAGGAAATGTTATTAATGATCATACGCGAGCAAACATCTTAAAATTTAATAAATTGTTTTTATGCATATTGGCGTAATTGGTTTTATAAATATAAGTTCGATTTTGCTTAGACATTAATAGGGAATCATTTGAATTTCACAGGATTAATCATATTAGAATATGTACTTTACGCAACAATTCATGACATATTATTACACTAAACAATGATCGGTTTCATTTTTGTACACAGAGTTACAAATATCAACATATATCTACACACATATTTATGTTTCTTGATCTTTATAAACGCCCTGTCCATATAAATATTTTACAACAATGATACACATTGACAATGGTGAATGTATGGCTTGTGTGCGCCATGTTTGGCCAATTGCCCCTAAAAAATAATCTAATTTTTTTTTATTTTAAAGTTTTTTTAAAATAATAATTATATTTTATTCTTCTTAAAATTAAATTTGATTTCTTAAGCTTTTTGTTTTTATTTTTTATATTATTATTTTTTGATATCCTAAAAAAACATAGATTGTCGCTAGCTATTGACTATTGATGGTTGAATACAAATCTGTTGGGCCGTTGGCAACCCATTTCTACGAAGGAGAGACCAATTACATGCTGGCCCAATTTGCCTGCCCAATAGCGAAAGCACACCCCCTTACGGCAAATCAGGCACGCTCTTATTTCTGAAGTGAGAACCGCGAGGCAGTTAAAGCAATCCATGTCCGAGTTTCCTCGTGAACTGATCCGGCAGGTCCAGATCTCGACCCGGTCAGCAGCGGGTCTACCCGGGTACGACCCGAACGATCCGACTCTGCCTGCTTTGCCATCGCTGTCCGCTGCTATCGCCACCTTGGAACCCTCTCCGCCTCATCTCCGCTGCAAACTATGTAAAGGAAGGCTTCTCCGGGGGTTACAGTCTAACATCTGTGTTTATTGTGGTGGTCGTTGCCAAAATGATGCTGTCCCCGATCCCCTTTGCTTTAATTCTACCATTGGCTATCGGTGGTTGCTCCGTTCTCTCGGTCTGGATGGTTCGGTATGTTTGCTAGTGGCAAATCTAGATGCTATGTATCGATTTACACGTTGAGTCCTTTGGTTTCTGTTTCTAGCTGCTGATTATAAAGTTTAGTATACATATTTGGCTGTCTTCTATAGGGAACGTTGCCCTTGCAGTGTTGGCTTCCGAGCTTCTATTTTTTTCAATTGCATTTCTCTTGATTTATTGGGTTTATGGTCCATGTAGAGTTATCACGCAGAACTATTATTTGCTTTTGCAAATAGGGATGATGTAAGGAAAGTTAAATAGTGGAGGGGATGATACGGTAGCAGTGGGCGAGGTGGGGAAATGCATAAGGTGGTACATTCGAAGGGTTCGGGCAGGGAGCTGTGAGGATGGCGACGAAGGTGGTCCCACTGTTAGCGTGGGGTGCAGAAGATCGGTAGAGATGGTGGGTATAATAAGTATTTTTTTTTTTTTTACAGTTTTGGACAAGCTTAAGCAGCGGAGGGATAGGCAATGGAGAGGAGGTACGGTGGTTTGCGGGCAAGGAAAATGTAAGTTGGTGTGGGAGATGAAGGTAATAGTGAAAAAGGGGGGTCACTCAACCCCAAAAGCTCCATAATTTAGAATAACTTTCCCAAAATTGGTTAAATAAGGTGTTGTATTTGCTTAAACACATTCCTCTAGAAGTTTAATAAGGATGGGTTTGGGGGTACACCCGTACAGCAATTGGTTAGGATTGGGCGAAACCCTTCAAACATGTAGAGGTGATATAATGTGTGTGTGTGTATATGTAGGGTGGGTGGGGGTGGGGGTGGGGTGGATTTTGTATGGGGATGGCCTAAGTTTACGACTAAATTATGCGGATGGGATGGGGGTGGTAGGATGGGTTTGTGTCAGCAATATAGTTGGTGTTTTAACTTTTTCCCCTCATTTTATTCGCACTCTCTTGGTGTCCCTAGTAATTTTTTTTAAAATTTTCAGACATTTATGTTTCACAGCAATCATGTAGCATAAGGCCAACTTCGAGTTTTTTTTATCTGCAATTTCCATGTTTTGCATGTTGAAACATGCGGCAGTGTTGATATATGAAATTGATGCATTTCACCAGATGTTTGTCTCAAATGTAGGTAAATTTGATGTGTCAAGCTCAAGGTAGTTTTGTATTTGGTACTCTCTTACTGGTTTATGGCTAGTTTCTTTGTCTTTATCTGGTTGGATGGATTAAAACATCAACAAAATAATATCAAATTGCAGGAAATGGTCAAACCTCCGACGAGCAAAAATGAGCAAGATCAAGGGCAGCGTTCTCCTAAAGCTGAAATGCCCTTGTCGGATTTCATTAACTTTAGAATAGTGTGGCCAGCAGAGATGGAGAAGCAAGAAACTACTGTTGCAGACAGGCAATCAGAAGAGACTAAAAGATTTTGGTGTCCAACTGTAGTTGCGGCAGATGATTTCTTTTTCAAATCTAAGAAGGTTGGGACTACGGGAACTAAAGAAGCTGCAGCTCTTGACAATCAAAATTTGCTTCAGAATGTTCAGTCCTCTGCGGCAGCCGACAGGTCTATCATAGGCAAAACTACTGAATCCTTTTCCGAATGGCAGGCAGATTTCCAGTTTGCTGTATCCAACAATGAACATGGCACAACCAAGTCATCTGACCATTTTATGGGTTCATCAGATGATTCTGGAGATAAAATCCCAGATTCCCGATCATCACATTTTTCAAATTCAGGGGTTGATCTTTCCGCTCATATGGACTCTGTGTTTGGAAATAAGGAGGATTTAACTGATGGAAAGCCAACAGACAATCCAGAAGCTTCTCCCGCATTTGGTGACTGGGATTCAGATGATACGTGGACTAATATGGGCCGTGATGAGTCTCAGCTTGTTGGAGGATTTAATGCTACTGTTAGTGCCAAGGATCCTTTTGAAAATTTAGATCATCGAAGTATGAGTGCTGACTTGTTTCAAGACTTCCAGTGTCAAACCGATAATGCAGATGTACTTGAGAATAAGCCGATGAATGGGGAGCATAACACAATGGATGAGTCCCAGACTGTAGGTGGCTTTGGTACCACTTTAAGTGCCGAGGATGAACAACTTACTCTAGAAATTTCAAATAATCTTTCTACCACTGTTGATGATTTGTTTCAAGACTTTCAATGGCAAACCGATGAGGCTGATACAACTTCAATTAAGACAGTTAATGAGGAACCTAGCACACAGAAGCAGTCTCAGCTTGCTGAAGTGACTTTTGATACCGTTAATGCTGAGGATTATCTTGGTTTAACAAAATTAAATGATCTTTCTACCAATGTCGACTTGTTTCAAGATTTCCAATGGCAAACCAATAAGATTGACATTAGTGAGAATAAGACAATGTACGAGGAGAATAACACAGTCGATGGGGATGTATTTGATGAGTGGAATGATTTTACCGGCTCAACTAGTTTACAGGATCCATCCCAAAATGCATGGGTTCAAACCGATCATCGTCCCACTTCCCACAAAAAATTGGCAGATGTAGATTTGTTCAGTTCTAACAGTAAGATTAATGAAAGAGATATAGATGGTTTTTCTGAACCAAATCTATTTTCTACTTCCACTGTTAATACTAGCTCTGCCGCAGAAAATGCTATTTCATCAAAACATTCTTTAAACAGGTGCGTAATAATTCTACTTCGAGGAGTCCTTGCTCGTATCTATACTGTTAAGTACTGGATTTTGACTGTTTATTGTTTTCCGAAGATGAAGTTCCTTCTTGCTTATATTGTTTATGATTCCCTTTCATGTTGGATCTTTATTAAGGGCATGATTAACCTTTATGCAATTAGTTCTTCCTGGAAGGTTCGCATGAACTAATTCTCCTGCTTTGGTAGCATTTACTTGGAAAATCTTGTGAAAAAGTATGATTACCGATATCATTTTAATAACTAAACTACTATTTGTTATTGCTTGCAGATGGGCTCTATTAGTATTTAGAAGGCTAACAATTTACTTTGTAATTTGGGAGCATTTTTATGTAGAAATATTTTATTTGCTATGCACCTGAAATGCCGGATGACAATTCCTTTCAATTTCTGAAAATTTTTCTCTATAGTTTCTCTATTTGATTAAGCCCAACCTTTGTGTATGTTGACGGCTCTAACCATCGAAATCTCAAGCTAATGCATTATGATGTGCATCATGTTGTAAAGGATTTATTGCTAACAAAAACATTCTTGTAGGCTTATTAAACCAAGCATACTAATTTGCTCCCACTGCTACCATGTTTTCGCCTTCATTTGTACCTTTTTTCAGAAAATTTATGAGCGACGTAGATTAATCAGTTCATTACCTATCTCTATCCCCTCATGTTGGTTTCTCAAGTTTGTCCTTGTGCAAAACTGTAGGTTGAGTGGCACTTGCGACCTATCTTCTGATTCTGCATCAGCTGCCAATGATTCAACAGATTATGGTAATTCTACTAATCCCCAGGACGATGTCAAGATGCTGATATCGCAGATGCATGACCTTTCTTTCATGCTCAAGACTGATCTTTGTATTCCCTCTGCTCCAGATTCGCAAAGTTCAGCCACCAAAGATTGAGAAGCTGCATATTTTTTGAACTCTTAAAAGCATGTTTGTACATTATGTGTTTCATTTCTTGGATATTTTTTAATCCCAAGTCCCATTAATTTGTTGTCCCTTGTTGAAAGCGAGTCAAGTTCTTTTTCTCATAGCTATCTGCTATATAAATGATTAATTATGGATACTATTTGATGGCAAATATGGTGGCTCGTATTGGAATTTCATGTTTTTGGCACGAGCCATGTGGTTGAATTAGCCAAAAGTGGACTCCAATTGTATAAAAACAATAATTTAGATTTGTAAGAAATTTGAGGAGAAGACTATTGATGCTTTTTTTTTATTTAAAAAAAAGCATTTAAATTTGAAATCAAGGCACTCTCTTCTCGTCTATGATGTACGGACACTCTTAAAAATCATTTGGTACAGTGTCGGACACTCCCTGGACACGTGTCAGAAATGTCATGTGGCGTGTTCTTTACTTTATTAATAAAATAAAATCGGACACCCGTGTCGGACACTCCCTTCAAATCGGACATATGTGTCGCATATGGCTGATGGGCGTGTTCGAGCCGTGTCCGACACAGAAATGACATTTTTGGGTGATAATTGTACAATTTAAAAAAGTTTTTAGCTAAAATAAAATTTAGAGGTATTACTTAAATTCTATAATTGAAGTAATATACATTTATTGTTAGTATAAGTGATATTATGATGATTTCAATGACACATTTATATATATTATTTTTTAATTTGGAAAGAACATTTTTGGTGTTATATTTTATTTGTGCGTGTCCCAGCCGTGTCGTATCCTGAAAATTTTAAAATTCATGTCGCCGTGTCCGTGCCGTATCGTGTCAGTGTCGCCGTATCAGTGTCCATGCATCGTAGTTTCTCGTTAATTGAAACTACTTATGGCTATATCATAATATCGTTTTACGTTGTTGTAAGTTTTAAGTTCCTTCAATGCAAAATATGCAAGTAGTCGAGTCAGCAGCATGAAATTAGAGACCAAACATTCGTTTTAAAAACTGGAGTATAGAAATCTAGATTTCTGGGGTTTTTTATTAAATTAATCGAAAAAAATAAAACATTTAACAAAATATCCGAATTTGAAAATCATTTTTAAAATGACCCAAAACGCCATCTCAGATGGCGCCTTCAGGTGAAGGCGCCATCTGCGATGACGTCTTCTGTAGCTGATAAAAAAAATAATTGAAGGCGCCATCTTGGATGGCGCCTTCGGATAAAAAATTAATTTTTTTATGAAGGCGCCATCCAAGATGGCGCCTTCTCGGGTATAAATACCCCGCCCAAGCCCTTCATTTTTTCATACCGAAGCGAAAATCACATATCATCATAGTTTCTTATCTTATTTTTATCGTCAAAATTGTTCAATCTCCAATCTCAATTAACCACTCTCGAAGTATTTTTCAGGTAAAAATGTTGTTATATTATTGTTTTTATCATATGGATTTTATAAATTTATTAATTATTTGTAATATTTTATAAATTTTTCAGATATGTCGATTCAAATATTATTATATTGTGGAGGTAATATATTACAGGATTTGGATACCATTAGATATGATCGTGGTCCAATAAGAGTTACCACAATATCTCGCACAATTAATTTTATGCAGTTGTTGACCGAAATATATAATATCACGGGCATCGATGGCAACCAGTTTCTTCTGAAAATACATGTAAGACATATGTTTAGAGATTTTGCCGGGGTACGACAGACAATTTTGCCAATCGATAATGATTATAATTTAGCATGGCTATTGGATTCAGAACAAGGTCTTAGTTGCTTGGAACTTTACATAGAAACGGAACAAAGAAACTATGATTATATTCCAGAAAATGTAGATTGTTTGCCTGTAGTTGCAGAACGACCGACTGTCTCCGGTAGACACCACGATGACGATCCAATAGATGCTGATGTTATTGCTCCTGAGCCACTAGCAGACAGTTTCGCTGAATTGGGAAATGATATTCAGTCAGAACCAGATGATATTCCGTCCGAGGATGATGCTGATGACGATGAGGTTGACATTTGTGTCATGTCAGAAACAATTGCAGATGAAGATGAAGGGGTCCCAATCACCCAGGAAGTGTCAGTTAATGTACCGGAGACAACCACGACAACTAGTCATGTCCTTTATCCAACATTTCTATTCTTCTCAATGACACATCCTGAAGTATTTGCAGACTCAGTAGACATTCCAACAGGTAAATGGGGTAGTTATTACGATTACTCCAAAGGGGATCTGCATGTAGATATGGTCTTCAAAAATAAAGCACATCTGCAGGCAGCTGTGAAGGATTACTCTGTACGTGTTGCAAAACGAGAGTACCGCGTTGTGAAAAGTACAAAAACATTGTGGAAAGTTGTGTGCAAACACAGTACAGAAGATGCACCTTGTAGATGGTACATGCGCGCCTCGTTGAAGAAGAAAGTTGGATTATTCAAAATAAACAAATATGGAGGTTCTCACACCTGCTTTTTGAGTGAGCTGTCTATCGATCATGCAAATTTGGACAAAAACATGATTGCTAGCTTGTTAGTGGGAATTGTTCGGCGTGATCCAGCTTTCGAGATAAAGTATGTAATTCAAACAGTCAAAAGACAAATATGGATTTGAGATCTCTTATGCAAAAGGATGGTTTAGTTTGCGACGTGCTGTTGAGAATGTGTATGGGACATGGGAGAGCTCCGTTCAGAAACTGCCTTACTATACGAGAGCTTTGCAAAAATGGAATCCCGGCACCGTCATTGAGTGGGTTCACCTTGACAATGCCAGACCAAGAGAGAAGACATTGAATTACGTGTTCTGGGCCTTCCGACCATGTGTAGAAGGATTTCAACATTGCCGCCGGGTAATAAGCGTGGATGGAACACATCTGTATGCGAAATATCAACATAAGATGTTGATTGCCGTGACAATGGACGCTAATAATCAAGTGTTACCTTTGGTATTTGCAATTGTTGACGAAGAAAAGTTTCTGTCATGGAGATGGTTTTTGGAGATGATAAGCCAGCATATTGTGAGAAGATCTGAGGGTGGTGCATGTTTGATTTCTGACCGTCATCCGGGCCTCATTGCAGCAGCCGATTGTATTCCTGACTTCAAATCACCGCGTGGAGTACATCGATTTTGTTTGAGACATGTTTGCTCAAACTTTAATAGTCGTTTCAAATCCGTTCATTTGAAAGACTTATGTTGGAGAGCGGGATCAGAAAATCAACTCACAATTTGATCGCACAATGGAAGAGATAAAACTTATAGAGCCAAGGGCTTTTGATTACTTGAGTCGTATCGATAAGTGTCAATGGTCTCTTGCTCATGACGGAGGCTGGCGTTGTGGTATCATGACCACAAATATGTCAGAATGCATAAATGGAGTTTTGAAAGGTGCTCGTCGGCTTCCAATCACCGCCATTGTGCAATTAACTTTTGATCGTTGTGTACTATATTTTGTCGAACGGATTAAGAAGATGGAGCGAATGATTGAAAATAATCAAGAATGGCCAGATTCTGTGTTGGAAAGATATGGTCGTGCCGACTATCATTCCATCCATCATGATGTCCAGATGTTCGATCGTAGACACCTTACAGCTTCTGTTATCACAAGAGTACGACCAGGACGTGGGGGTAACACCCATGTTGTGCATCTAAAATCAGGAGAATGTTCTTGTGGAAAATGGAAAGAGTTCGGAATACCTTGCTCACATGTGATCCAAGTTTGTCGAAAGTATGGCCTAAATGCAAAAACATTTGTCAAGGCATATTACAATATGAATGAATATTGGAGCTCATATCAAGGGCAGTTCGAACCAATATGGGGGGAGGAGTATTGGGACACCCCATCTTTTGAGTTGTACCATAACTCCACTCTGCGAAAAACCAGAAGAGTGGGTCGAGATCGAACAACGCGCATTCAGAATGAGATGGACTAGCCAGAAGCCCGTGCAAGACGACAAATGGCTTCATCTTCTCGAAATCAATAAATAATTTTATGTGTAATTTATTGTAAATTTATTTTGTAAATGATTTTACGTTATTGTGAAAATTGGTTGTTTGTCTATCACACTATTTTAGTATATGTTCAATTGCTCACAAAACAACATTGTTCAATATGTCAAAAAAATATCAAATATCAAATATTTACAAAAGAAAGACAACAAATATCATCCACGACCACGACCACGACCACGACCACGACCACGAGGCCTCGTCTGTAAATGACCTCCGGTACCACAAGGAGGAGGAATGATCTCTCTGCGAACTCTCTGCCTCCTATCCACAGGTACATCAGTAGGTGGTCGATATGGTGTGAACTGTGGAAATGCAACAGGTGATACATCAAAATCGAGGCCCGCAGATGTGGTATATGATTGTGGAAATTCATATCCCACATATGTACCCTGCTGTGTGTACATCGGAGCATACGGAGTGAATGGTGAAGGATGATACATCTGCGGCTGCGGGACATAATAACCAGTAAAAGATGTAGATGGACCTGCCCCATCTGTCGGTATAGGTGTATACGTAGATGGACCTGCCTCATCTGTCGAGAAAGGTGTATACATAGAAGGCCCTGCGATATCAGTCTGTACTGGTTCTTCATCAGGCTCGTGAACTTCTTCGTCTGGTGGGAAGTTTCTGTCTCGTCGTTCACGAGCCACTTGCATCACATCCTGCGCTATTGCCCTATGATGATCTCTCATCGACTCCATATACGTGCTAACAGATTCTCCCTCAGCAGGATAGCGGTCGCAACTAACACTTAACTGTTGCATCTGATCAAGCTGAAAAGTGAATAACAATAATTACATGTTCAATCTATAAATCCATATGACATATTCTACAAAACAAAGTTTGAATATATTTACTTACCACATGATGCCACGCTGGGCCGTCACCATGTTGGTATCCGGTCTGTACAAATTGCCTTTGATGGCCAATATATCTGCGGGTGACTCGGTCATACCACTCACTATATCCAACCACTACTGCACAATATAGTGGTCTGTCCACACATAAATCACCTGCCATCTCCCATTTCTGCACGTATCCAATATGATGTGCACTCCAATCCTTGTTCATACTTCCTCTTCGATCAACAGAATGCAATTTATCATCCCTTGATTGTGGATCTGTGGGGATGTCTTGGAGCATTCCAAATTGACGAAGAACCCTATCAGGACGGTGCATCTCAACAATTTCATAACAAATTAATGGGCCGGCATATGTCCATAACTGGTGGCTCAGATGCTCAGTACACTCATCAGGGTATGGCTGCCAATTAAACTACAAATACAAAATTGGATTAAAATAATATAAACAACATTATTAACTTTCATAACAAACACAACTAATATACTGCTTACTTGAGTTGATGGCTGCTCATCAAGAATGTCCCTAATGATACGTACAGAATGCCTCCCTGTTTCCGTGAACCTTAAATGGCATGTCCACCTGAAAAAAACACATTTACAAAATCTATAAATATATTTAAACATATAAAATAGCACAAAACATAAAAACATTATTACCTTGCACCATATGGAGCAGCAGGTAAGATATTCTCCTCATTGATAATTATTGGGCCAGTGTCGAATCTAGCATCACCCAGTTGAGGAGTTAAACCAGGTAATCTTGACCATGCCCAAATCTAAAATATTATCAGGAATAATATCAGCTATTATGACGACAATAATATTTCAAACATTTGAAAAGTGTTAATGTAAAGTTTACCTGTACGACCTGTAATGCACCACCGATCACTTTTTTGCCTCTCATCGAGGAAGTGCATAACTCACGGTACAAATATGCCAATACGACACTCCCCCAACTATAACTACCAACTAAATGAATATTCTCTATCATATGTAAATATAATAACTTTACAGTATTGCCGGACGAACCAGGAAACAAAATTCCACCAAACATCAATAACACACAGCCCCTAGTATAACGGACTACATCTTCTTCCGTACTGTGCTCAGTAAGAGCATTATTCACCAAATGATTGTTATTGCAGATAAAAATAACTTTGCACCTTTAAAGTGTGCAGTATCCGGTACAAATCCCAAAAGCATATGGCAATATGCTTGCCAGTCAGGTATACTCCTACATTACCATCTACTGGCAATGCCCATATAACTGCAATGTCTTGCAGTGTGATGGTCGCCTCTCCGGATCTAAGATGGAAAGTATGTGTTTCACGGCGCCATCTCTCAGCTAAAGCCGTGATGAGGTGAAAGTCAAGTGTAATTCTACCAGACCTATAAACACCAACTGTCCAACAAACTCGCAACACGAGTATCGAGGGGGCAAAGATCCCAAAAATACTTATCAGGGTTTCTGCCTCGAAGTGTAGAATCAATATCACCTGCCCAAACAGCTTCAGATCGATGACCTGACTGCAATGATAGCAGATGACTGTCAATCGGTCCTGGTCCTCTTTGTAAATCCATCCTGAAATATTACACAATAAATATCAATATAACAAAATATCAACATGGCAACCACCACCCGCCCCTACCGGTGACAACACGGCCGCCGACGCCGCCGACGCCGACGCTGACGACGCCGCCGACGCCGACGCTGACGCCGCCGCCGCCGCCGCCGACGCTGACGCCGCCGCCGCCGCCGCCGCCGTGCCGGAGTACAAAATTACGGCAAAAACTTAAAATTTGTAAATCATCCGACGGTTTGACATTATCTCGAAACTATAACTAATTTTTCAATAAAAACTACCAAACAACAAAATTTAAAAACAACCAACAACATATTTCAAATTTTACAACTTTCAAAAATTTAAATTCAAACTTGTAATGTTACCTGAAATTCAAAAATGTTGAACAAGCAAGCTCCATAAATGATAAATCACGATGATTTTTTAATTTTTGCACAAAAATAAGCAAAGATCTGAGATGAGAATGAGAAATTTCAGAGAAAAGCCGATGAGAAATGAGGAAGAAGAAGAGGGGGCGGCGATTTATTTTTATACTGAAGGCGCCATCCAAGATGGCGCCTTCATAAAATATTAATTTTTATATGAAGGCGCCATCCAAGATGGCGCCTTCCATTATTTTTTTACCAGCTATAGAAGACGCCATCTGAGATGGCGTTTTGAGTCATTTTAAAAATGATTTTCAAATTCAGATATTTTGTTAAATGTTTTATTTTTTTCGATTAATTTAATAAAAAACCCTAGATTTCTGTATTGTTTATTTTAACTTTTATGAATTCAAAATCGAAATCGAAAGCACTTAAAATTGTAAAAAAAAATTTTGAATGAAAAAGAAAAATTAGTAAATTACTTAAAATTGTAATTGGAACAGTGATACCTACAATAATTGAGTCTTTTATATTTATAAAAATAACACCATTTAAATTATTTAATACTACAATTATTAAATAATTAAATATTACTAATTTGAATAATCTGATGACATCACTAATTAGATATTTTTGTTTTCTCAAGCAATTAATTTTTTTAAAAATAAATTCAAATTAATTTCAATCGTAACTATCAAACAAAACAAATTAAATCTACATTTTTAAAAACAATTCCTAAACTCGGGGGATCTAGGCTCGAACTCGGGTGGTCGAGTTAGTGGAATATGTGAGCATGAATGTTTTTAGTCACGAGTTCGATCATTCATACCAATACTTTCTCGATCGAACTTGTTGTATAGAGCTTGCCTAGTGTGATTTATCTAGTTTGCGTGATTTGTAGGATATTGCCGTTAATATGAAGGTTTACCACGTGCGCACTATTAAAAAAAAAATAATTATTATTATTAAGTTATGCTTTAAAAAATTATTTACTAAAAACATTTTACAGTATTCGCTTGCACAGTTGCATTACCGTCTTCTTCATTTCCCTCTCAAGATTTTGCTACATTTTCGGCGTACCAACAAAGCAAAGTAGTAATCTGCAATGGCGGAACCATGGTTCGCCGTCGTGGGAACGGTGGCTGGAACGTAAGCCACCGTTCCAATTCTAATGATATTTCACGAAACGGTCACGGCACGGATTTTTAAAAATAATATTACAAAAATTAATTTTTTTTCACAAATAGTTTAATTATAAGTTTATTAAAATACACATAACAATTTATTTTATTAATTAAGCACAAATTAGAGTAGCCTAACAATTTTTTATATATAAAATACTGCCAATAAAAATTATTTAGAAGTATTTCCTTACATATTTTTCAAAAGAATACTTATCTTATATATAATTTGTAATTTTATAAACACTAAAATATAGCACTAATTATTTTTAAAATTAGTAGCCCATATTTCCAAATTATTAATATCCTTTTTTTTAATTTTTTTAAATAAAATAGACATCCTTTAAATAAAACATGAAAAAGAAAAGTACAGCTCTCACTTTCTCCTTCGTTTCATTTCTCCCCCCCAAACACATACATGAGACATCAACAGAAAAAAATAGGGCAACTGGGTATCAGCTCTTTCCGATTACCGTTCCATTACGAGAAAACGGTCGTTCCAGGCCGTGCCACCGATAAATCGGCGACTTTTGGTTGTGGAACGCCTTTCCAGAACAACCCCTTTTACTGGAACACCGGACAGGAGATCACCGTTCCGGCCGTTCCGATCCCGTTAAGGTAAACCAACCCAAAACCAAATACGATCGTCAGCTCAGGTTATACACGTCATATTTTATTGAGTCACATTCCCCTCCAATGTGTTCCTGGTGTTAATTGTTACTTCTTTCCATAGCTCTGACATTGAATAATTTTGCAGAATATGGGGTGAGCAAGGGCAAGCAGCCCTTGAGAAATCAAGCATATGTTTGTTGAACTGTGGGCCCACCGGATCGGAAACCTTGAAAAATTTAGTTCTTGGTGGGATTGGAAGTGTCACTGTTGTTGATGGTTCTAAGGTGGGGCTAGGGGATTTGGGAAATAATTTCATGGGTATGGTTTTTGTTATGTATTATAACGTGATTTATTTGATGTGTATTGTGAGTTTTTGTTGTTGCTTATGATTTATGCTGTATGTGTTTAGTGGATGAACCGAGCGTTGGGAAATCTAAGTCCAAAACACTTTGCGCATTTCTACAAGAGTTGAATGATGCTGTCAAAGCTAAATTTATAGAAGAGTACCCGGAAGCATTAATTGACTCGAACCCTTCATCCTTTTCACAGTTTACCTTGGTTATTGCCATTCAGGTGCGGATGTATTCCGTTTTCATCCCTGGAAATCTCATACACTGTAACAGTGGCATTGGTTTTATTTTGGATTTTGTTTGAATCATAAATGCGTCCGACATTGAAGTAAAAGGTTCCATAAAGTTCTAGTATATGTTTCCTATGGCACTTCATCCTTACAGCAATGGTTGATCCTTGTTCTATATTTTAGTCTTTGGAGATGGCTAACTTGATCGCAAGGTCTCATATAAAAAGTACACTTGACAGCTGGATTATATAGTTGCTTCTTCCTGTCAGTGGGATTATTCTCTTTACTTACCTAATATTCAACCACAGAATCGATGTCCAATTCCCGCATATGTAGTGAAAACAGACATAGGTGGCTCTCATTTTCGTCCTGTTTAAGCTGAGCTTGACAAAAACAACAACCTTTATCCAATTTTCCCTTATGGACTAGTGACAGGGATAAGGTTTGCACCCTCGAAAGTAGAATAGTCTTTGTTTGTGTACAATAAATTGATAGGAATGCACCACATGAGAATTTGTTCTATGAGGTGCGAAGAAAATATAGAAATATTCTTGAGAAGTTATTTACTTTGAAATTTATCGTCATAATCCCTAAGGTTTGTCTTCTCTTCGTTTTAAGGATCTTACAGTCATAGTATGGAACTAATTACCCGCTGTCAATGTACAATTATCATCTGAATACTGACTTTTGAGCTGGACAAACATTGGCCTTTTAAGCTTTTTAGTTCCCGACTTCATTGGTTTAGGTTTCAAACAGGAATGAGATCCGTTACCATTTATGATAAGATAGGTATGAAGTTGCCATTTTTGGAGTAATTATTTATGTTCTAGAGCCTCCGCTAGATTTGTGTTTAGAGATGAGTATTTTGAGTGATTATCAACTATTTGGTTTAAGTTGGTGGCAAATTATTGACTATTCAATCTTTGTAATACTTCAATCGATTTATTTATCAAAGCGTAAGAACGAAAAATACAATTGATTAGTTGATAATTGGCAATTGAGTAATTCTTTTCATATATATATTCTGCTTGGAGTTGAGAATTTTTATTCTGTTTGTTAATTCCAATGAATATTATTGGCAGAAAAACCCAATTGTTATTATTCAGCGTCCTGGTTTTCTAAATGTGATTTTATCAGTTTCAGTGTCATCACCTTATGATAAGAAAGTCTGTACCCCATCTATTTGAACTTTTACTCACTTATGTGAATTTATTAACCCATACACCATAAGTAGTCAATTTTTTTTGTTCACTGATGCTCTTACATCACAGCCACTGAAAGTTAATCAATTTTGTGGTTAATATGCCACTCTTTCTTCTTTAGCTTGTTGAAGATTCAATGGTGAAACTGGACCGAATCTGTCGTGATGCAAATGTCTTGTTGATATGTGCCCACTCTTATGGCCTTTCTGGTTTCGTCTGGATAAGTGTAAAGGTAGTTCTTAAAACCAAATGTTTTGTTGTCTTGATAGTTCGTTAGCAGTATTTAGCGCATGGGGATTGCTGCCACTAATAAAAAAAAGTGGTTAATGTCTGAAGTTAACTTCAGTGACCAAAAGAATACTTTTCCAAGAAACAACTTAGTAAACACTGTTATAAAGGCATGTAAAGTAATCATACTCACCTTTTTTAGGAGCATGCAGTGATTGAATCAAAGCCCGACCATTTTTTGGATGATCTTCGGCTAAATGACCCATGGCTAGAGCTCAAAAGGTTTGATTTTATTTCTTAAGTTTAAGTGATGTACAATTTTGTTGTCTTATAACAAGGTTCTCACATATGTAATCTTCATCGTAACACCTGTCTAAATTATGGCAATTGAGTATGTATTACTGACAGATTTGCAGAAAGCGTTGAGTGGGATACAGTGAATCTGTTTTTCACAAACACACTCCATATGTTATCATTCTTATTAAGATGGCAGAGGAGTGGGCAAATTCTCATGATGGCAGCCTGCCATCAACAAGGGAAGAGAATAAAAAATTTAAGGTGCATAAATCTTTTTGTACCTTGCAAACATAATGTTGGCTTCATTCTTTTGTTTCTTTGTCCTCTGAGGTGTTTGGTTGGTTTTGGATCAATTTATTAGGATTTAATCAAGATTGCATCTGATGAGGACAATTATAAAGAAGCCATTGAAAGCATCATTTAAAGTCTTTGCGCTCAAGGAATTAGTAAGTTAATATGTTACTCGAACTATTACTTGTCGGTACCTTTCAGTTCATTGATTGTTGTTTATCGGAACCCATCAGAAAATCTTCTTGGAAAATGTGCAGACAAAATTTGACTTCTTGAAAATATTTTGTTTCTCTAGTGCAGGAGCAATGTTTTTAAACGTTAGCCAGTATTGAAAGAACTATTAAGTTCTGCTTTACCCATTGCACCCCTAAACAATATTTTTCCGCCTCCAATGTATTTAACATGTCATTCAGATCAAGCTGCTAGGTGGGAAAACCGGTTTATGTAAATGAAGCTGTATATGTTTAGTAGTTTAGCTTGTGTGTGGGTGAGTCTATTAGTTACCCACATCAATGATTTTTAAAACTTATCTTATCATCTTCTATATGAGATATGTTATGCTCTCACCATATTTGAAGAAACATTTCTTGAGATTATCTTTTTTGTCCTTTCAGGTCCAAGCGTGCAGCAAATAATTAATGATAACTGTGCTGATGTTAATTCCAATTCATCAGATTTTTGGGCATTTGTGGCTGCTCTAAAGGTAAACGTGGAAATCCTCATGTATTATGGGTGTCGGATGGGGAGCTTCTCACTTAAGCTTGTAATATTTGTGGCTACATAACTATGTCCGATGGTAGGTGAAACTCTTGTATTATTGTATTAATCAAATTTTAAATCTTAAAAGGTTTTTAAAAGATTTCCTTAAACTTTAATGACGCAGTTTCAGCCCATTTGTTGCGCACCTTCAATTATTATGGCAAGTTTCTGCACAGTTTACTGAAATAAAGAAGTTGCCATGTTGTAGTTGATTTCTTGAAATTTTCCACCTCACTAGATATGTGTGTGAGAAAATTAAGTGCTCTGTGTAATAGACCTACACTTTATTTGCAATGAGGTATATTTATTTCTTTAATATGTTTTTGGCATCATTTTTGCATTTGTTTTCTCATGCTTCAGGAATTTATAGCTAATGAAGGTGGTGGAGAGGCTCCTTTGGAGGGATCAATCCCAGATATGACATCTTCAACCGAGTTAGCTTTCCGAGACATATTACCTTTTGTGTTTTGACTAAGCCTTATGAAGCATCTGGTTACTTCATGAGTTTGTTTGTTCCAGGTTCTACATTAACCTGCAAAAGGATCTATCAAGCCAAGGCTGAGGCTTTCTCGTTATGGAGCAGCATGTGAGAAAAATATTAAAGAAGATAGGTAGAGATACAGATAGCCTCTCAAAGGCAACCACAAAAAATTTTTGCAAAAATGCAAGAAAAGTGAAGGTTTATGCTCGACTTTTTTTTCCTTCTGTTCTTTCTCCACAGTTATTGAAATGTTAATTACATAGCTAGTATTTCTTTTTGCTCTGGCTGTTATTGTGTTTAACTATCTCAATACTTCTGCCATTTTTATGGAAAATTATATAAATTTTGTCAATTGCACAGAATAATATTTTCTCTTCTTCATTACAAATATATATAGTACAATTATAGTAATTACATTCCTATAATTCATCCTTTAACTAAGCCTAATTCATCCTTTAACTAAGCCTTTAACTAAGGAAGGTACATACATTGTGTCATTTACATTAAAGCCTACTTATTGAGTGGATTGCTTGAATTATGCAATCATCAATCATTTGCTTTTGTTTGGCCATGAATGGTGCTGGAGTGTCATCCCCCCTCAAATTGATGCTGGTTTGTCAAGAAGCAGCAATTTGCCAATCAGAAAATGATGTCGTTGTCGAGTCATTGGTTTTGTAAATATGTCGGCAAGTTGAAGGTCACTAGAGACATGAGGAAGGGTGATTGTCTTGTTGTCCACAACTTCTCGAATAGAATGACAGTCTACCTCAATATGTTTCGTTCGTTCATGGAATACTGGATTGGTTGCGATTTGAATGGCACTAGTGTTGTCTCCATGAAGAGGTGTGGGTTCGTGTTGAGTAAATCCCAGTTCATCTAGTAGTCCACGTAGCCACATAATTTCAGAACAAGCAGCAGACATAGCACGATATTCAGATTCGGTAGAAGATTTGGATACGCGAGGTTGTTTCTTACTTTTCCATGAGATCAAAGAGTGACCAAGAAACATACACCATCCAGTGACAGAGCGACGAGTATCTGGACAGGACGCCCAGTCAGCATGCCCAGTCGGCATCACTATAGGCAACAAGTTGAAGTTTATTCGAGGCGGGAAAAAATATCCCCTTCATAGGAGAGCCACGAAGATAGCGAATGATTCGCCTAACTGCAGCAAGATGTAGATGTCTAGGAGATTGCATGAACTGACTAACTTGTTGAACCGCATAGGATATATCAGGTCGTGTGATAGTCAAATAATTTAAGCTCCCAACAAGTTGTCGATACAAAGTGGGATCAGGAAGAAGATCACCTTCTCCACCCCGATATTTCACGTTAACTTCCAATGGAGTGTCGACAGGAGGAGAGTCCTGAAGTCGTGCCAAAGCAATGAGATCCAGTGTGTATTTATACTGATTCAAGAATATACCAGAAGGACTTGTCTGAATTTCCAACCCCAAGAAGTAGGTGAGCTGACCCAGGTCTTTCATATGAAATGAGGCCTGAAGATGCTGTTGGAGACGTGTAATTAGAGCAGAATCATTCCCAGTAATGACAATGTCGTCCACGTAGACAAGAAGAAGAACAATACCCGTCGATGTCTTGCAAAGAAACAAAGAGCAGTCAAACTTACTTGCTGAAAGGAGAAGTGGAGCAAGTTGGATCGAAATTTTTCAAACCAAGCCCGAGGAGATTGTTTCAAGCCGTAGAGAGAGCGTTTCAATTTGCAAACGTCTAATGGAGAATCAGAAGAAAGACCCGGAGGGAGTTTCATATACACATCTTCTTTTAGATCACCATGTAAGAAGGCATTTTTAACATCCATTTGATGTAGAGGCCAGCCTTGCGAAGCAGCAATAGATAGTATAGTACGCACCGTAGTCATTTTCGCAACAGGAGCAAAAGTGTCCTCGTAGTTAATTCCATACTCCTGACGATTACCAAGAGCAACCAACCTGGCTTTGTATCTGTCCAAAGTTCCGTCGGAGTGAAGTTTGATAGAGTAAACCCATTTACAGCCAAGTGCTTTAACCTGTGGTGGACAAGTGACAATATCCCATGTGGCATTTTCTTGAAGAGCTTGTAACTCCTCATTAATAGCGGTCTTCCAACATTCATGCGTAATAGCTTCCGAGTAACACGTAGGAATGGGATTAGCTGACAAAGTAGCATGATATGAGGAAGGAGAGAAGCCATACCGATCAGGAGGATGAGAAGAACGTGATGAGCGCCGAAGAGTAGTGTCAGAGGCCGTGGTTATCACGTGATCCAGAGTTTGAGCAGTGTCAGGTGGAGGGTCGGGCTCTCGAGGATGCAAAGTTGGACGTCGTCTTTCATAAACAATACCAGGCTTGAAGCGTGGAGAAGATGTAGATGGCTCATCGAAGGATGGAAGAACAGGTGGTGAATGCGTGTACCCAATTGATTTGCTAAAGAAATATTGATTTTCAAAGAAAATGACATGACGAGAAATACGAAACTTGTTAGAGTGAGAATCATAACAAACATATCCCTTATGAGAAACACTGTATCCCATAAAAGAGCATTTGACTGATTGAGCCGACAATTTATTTCGTTCAATACTAGGTAAATGAACGAAGCAAATACATCCAAAAGTGTGTAAATTAAGATAGGGTGATGTTTATGGAGCTGGTAATATGGGGTGACAAATTGAAGTGCACTGGATGGTAATCGATTTATGAGGTAAACGGCCGTAGATAAAGCTTCAACCCAAAATTTTGCAGGAACCGCAGCTTCAAGTAACAAAGTGCGAGTGACATCTAGTAAGTGACGATTTTTACGTTCCGCCACCCCATTTTGTTGTGGTGTATATGGACAAGAATGCTGGGAAATAATACCTTTTTGTTCAAGGAAATCATGAAATTGACGAGACATGTATTCTCCGCCGGAGTCAGATCTGAGGATTTTGATAGTGGTAGAAAATTGAGTTTCAACGAAAGATATAAAGCGTTGGAACATAGAGAATACCTCAGATTTGGACCGAAGAAAATAAACCCATGTGTATCTGCTATAATCATCAATGAATGTAACAAAATACTTATATTGTGCATGAGATATAACAGGGGAGACGCCCCACACATCACTATGAATCAAGTGAAAACATTTTTCTGCACGAGTACCAATGGTCGGAAATGAAAGAGACTTACTCTTTCCTAATTTGCAAGTAGTACAATCTAGAGAAAATTGAGATGACAATTGATTTTTATTTCCCAACAAACCCGATTTTATTATATGAGATAAGACAGTAGGGTTAGGATGACCCAAACGCTTGTGCCAAATGTCATTGGTATTATTAACAGCATTACATGCCATGGAAATAACTGAACGAATGGAAAAATGTAAGAAAAATAAGCGTCCAACTTTAGGGCCCTTCGCGAGTATCCTCCCCGACACCTGATCCTGCACAAGACAACCAGAACGAGAAAACAAAACATTACAATTGTCATCAACTAACTGTCCGACGGATAAAAGACTGGTAGACAGTGATGGAGATACAAACACATCTATGACAGAGGAATTAATATCGCCAGTCTCATGAATCGGAAGTTTAGTACCATCAGCGATTGTAATTTGTAAGGAATCGGTATATGGTCGAAGATTGTGAAGATTATCCGAAGTCCTGGTCATATGATTTGAAGCACCAGAGTCAACAAGCCAAGATTTCAAATGAGCGAGATTGTTACCTTGAAGGCCTAAAGTAGAGAGTGCAGAAACGATCATCTGTTGGATGGTTTCAGGAGTAATGACCGAAGAGTCTCCAACTATAGGCGGGGAGGGTCCTACTATGGCTTGATAACTGGTGGTTCGTCGATTTGAAGGACGTGTAGGACAGTCCTTGATGATGTGGCCAGGCTTCTTGCAGTAGTTACATTTCTTAGTGACACATTGGTTTGCCATGTGCCCATATTCTTTGCAAGTATAGCATTGGACGTGGCGAATGTCCTTCATTTTTCCTTTCACGTGGGACGCATAAGCAGTGACATTCGTCGAGTTTGTGTGGTGTTGGAACGTCCCTTGTGTAGTAAGACGTTGCTCTTCACGAAGGAGTTTTCCGAAGCAAACATCCAATGAGGGAGAGGGATCGCGGTTCATCAGTGCGGATCTGGCTATTTCGAATTCAGATATCAATTTCATCAGAAATTGATCTCGCTTGCTTTGTTCATGAATTGATTGGACAGCAGCCAGCGAGCCATCAGGAACTGCATAAGTAATATCAGCGAATTCAGCCCATAACGTCTGAAAACCAGTGAAATATTCCTGGACAGAAAGTTCGCCCTGAGTATAGTTTGCAATCTCATATTCCAATTGGAATCGTCGAGCCGCATTATTCTGACTGTAAACTTTCTTGAGATACTCCCACATGGCTTTGGCGGTTTGATATGGTCGTAAATTGAGCACAATGAGAGGATCAACAGATGCTAATATCCAAGTCATTATTCGAGCATCTTTGATTTGCCATTGTGCTAATTGAGAATCGTCTTTGGGTGCCGGGTCACTCCCATCAATATGACCCCATAACTCCTTCCCCAATACAAATAAACGAAATTGAAATTCCCAGGCTGAGTAATTTTTGCCAGTGAATTTTACCCCAACACTTTCAAAATTACTCATTATAATTATTGGTGGAACTGACAGACTCAATGAGAAAAAAATATCTGAAATGTGTACGAGCAACACACACAGTCCGATCTCTTATTTCCGAAGATAATTGATTCCGGAAAATCAAGACAGAATACGGAAAAAGAGAAGGAAAAAAAAAATCTTGTAGCCAATTAGTCAGTTTCAATGTAAATCGATGACTATTAACGCACAAGAAGATGATAACAAGCTGGTGAATCAATTACGGAAAGTGAATTTCCAATGAAGACCAACGCACAAGCAAAACAGCAAGAACCCGATGGGCTGAACAATCAATTTCACGGAAAAACAAATTCCGGATGAAGATCAGCGCAAATGGAGATTCACGGGCTGACCAACCAATTTCGGAATATTAATATCCGATGTAGATCAGCGCACGAACACGTCGAGCAAGAAACCGAAGTGCTGAACAATCAAAGTCGGAAATAATTCCGATGAAGGCAGCGACGGAATCCCAACAAAAGAGAAGAAAAAAATTTAGTTCTGAAGTTCTGGCTCTGATACCATGTCAATTGCACAGAATAATCTTTTCTCTTCTTCATTACAAATATATATAGTACAATTATAGTAATTACATTCCAATAATTCATCCTTTAACTAAGCCTAATTCATCATTTAACTAAGCCTTTAACTAAGGAAGGTACATACATTGTGTCATTTACATTAAAGCCTACTTATTGAGTGGATTGCTTGAATTATGCAATTATCAATCATTTGCTTTTGTTTGGCCATGAATGGTGCTGGAGTGTCAAATTTATGGTGTACTTTTTGAATTCGATTCATTTTTATACTGTTATTGATTCTATGCTCACAATTTTCCTGATAATTTAGCTTCTTTTTATTGTTCTTATTCCAAATACTTAGGTATGCTGATATCATCGCATCGAGGATGATTTCAATTCTCCAGTTCAGATTGAGTTACAGAAGTATTTAACAGATGAAGACTACAGGTAGCTTTTCCATAGGCTATCAACACTCCATGGATGTAATGGTGCGTCATTTAGGGTTTTCACAACGCTAGAACATACAGGGTTTCAATTAATCAACAATAGGACGATTAGAACCTGAAAGGATAATCGCTGGTTTCTTCATATTGTCACAAGGCACACCAAGGATAATATCAATGTTGCTAATTCCTCCCAACGTGGTACCTATTTCAAGCTAAAGTTAAAATTGGTCTCTTCGTAGACCGATGCTTGTGTTTACATGAGTTTGAAATAGAAATCGAACCATAAACTGTGTACTATCATGATAACTCAAGCATTTTTTATTCTCTTGGCAGTTAGGCTTCGCAACTTAGACGAGTTATTATTTTGTGTTATTCCCTTATGTGCTTGAATATCTTGCCTTTCACATCATTAACAGGCTTATTGCAATGCAGCAACTGATATTCGCTGGTAATTTTTCTGAATGATGCAGCATCTCAGTGGGATTTTATATTCTTCTATGCGCCGTGGATCGTTTTGCTGCAAATTACAATAGTTTTCCGGGTCAATATGATGGGTAAGAACTACTAGCTTTTATTGGTAATCGAGTGTTGCCATTTCAATACCAATGCCTTCTGCCTGCATAATTGTGATTATTATTCTGCAGTGAGATGGATGAGGAGATATCGAGATTGAAAACAACGGCTGTTGCTTTAGTTAGCGACTAGGTTGCAACGGGTCGACCTTAACAGAAGACCTTATTAATGAGGTATGCCGGTATGGTACTGCAGAGCTTCATGCTGTAGCTGCGTTTATTGGTGGAGTTACATCAGAAGAGGTGTCGAGGTTATTAAGGTTCGTGCAACTACAGACCTCTTTAACATCTCCATTCTTCCTAATAAGAACCATTATGTTTCTATACGAATGTTTGAATAATAATCCTTTCACAGACATACATATATATATCTCTGCCATCTTTGAGGTTCTTTTCTCCTATGCAGCTCATCACCAGTCAATTTGTTCCGATGAATGGGACGTTTTTCTTTGCTGGGATCGATCAAAAGTCACAGCTGCTGTTACTTTAATCTTTGTACAAGCATCAGGTTTGTGGTATGTCTCTTTTCTTTAAAATCTGAGGAATTGGCGTCATGGAGAGACATTGTACGAACTGGTAAGTGCAATGCGTATTCCGGGTAGGTAGTAATTCTTCCAAGTAGGAGTGGAACCTGTTAATGCAAGGGCATGTGGTCTCGCTCATCTTGGTATGGAAAACATCTTGGGACATATTCTTGCTTCTGGATGTCAGTTTTTAAGAGAAAATCTTTATGTTGACAATCATCGGATATTTTGAGGTGTATAGTACATTGGTACAGAAAATGGAATGTTGATTGAACAGATTGACTCCATTTCTTGCAGGAAAATTTAAGAGTGTGGCCAATATATTTAAAGTCATTTTTCAACCAAATATTGCATCTTCGGAGGTACTAGTGGTGGTCATGCGAAAATTAGGGTAATAACATGGGAAAGAAAACTACCGACTGTCAAGATAAAGAGAATATCTGAGCGACACGCAATAAATACACAAATTTGCTCATGTTAATTATTAAATCAGAAATCTATCCAACTTTTATCATATATATCAAACATGGCCTTATTAGACTCCCTCCCAAGTCCCAAGTTAAGGTACAGGTCAAATGCGAGCTCAAATCTAATGGTTCAGTAAAACCCATGAATTGGTTTATGACCTTTTCATTTCTTGAGTTGAGTATGTCAAATTGTGTGCCGACTTTATGAGGTGAAATTCTCTTGTGCGGCTATGTGATAGCAACAGGAGCACTGATATTATCGTCGAGACGTCGACTATGATTATCTAATAGTTCAAGTACAGTTGATATAGTTGAAGCGCAGTCAAAATATGGTTTTTTTGGGGTTGAATTTGTGGTGGTAACCTATAGGATTTATAGTTTTTCTAATTTCTTCTCTATGCTTTTGGGAGCTAGCTCACTAACTGAGCTCGAGTTTTCATTATGAGCTCGGCTCGAGCTCAATTCCTTTACATCTACCATACTACCAAGATGTCAAAACAAAAGAATAAGCAACATCTCGAATCCTTCTGTCAGTAGAATAACCGCCAATCTATCAATAGAAAGCCCTTTCAAGAACTTTAAAGAATAACAAAAATGCGATGATACAAATATATGGAAGTTACACCATTAGCTTGGGATAACATGATCCCAATTTTGCATCTTGTGCATCGTTACCGTATCAGATACAGCACCAACTTTGTTGGCAGGCTTGTACACGCTGAATTCTCCAAAATCTTTTTCACCACTGGCAAAAAATATAGATTTAAAGTCAATTCCTGCGAGCAGAACTAATAAACCTAGCCATTCTCCATATGCAACAGTAACGGAACTTATGGCATGTCCTTAAAAAGTATTGTAGAGCTTGGAATCAATAAAACTTTCTGAAACTTTTTGGAAACCTGAAGTAAATTTTGTTGGAATTGATGGATTTCTTGAATGAATACTGAAGTAATAATTCATTTTGTTATACTAGACAATTTTTTTAAAAAATTGCCTAGTCTTTTCCCTTTTTTCGCTGATCGAATTCTAAAGAGAAGAGTTTCAACCCAAGATGGGAAGAGGAAAGTTAACTTCTGTGGTATAAAATCTGAGAGGAAAAAACTTAACATCTTCTGCGATCCCTCACAAGACCAAGTTTCTTTTCTTTATTTTTTTAACGAGCTGTCCTAAAAACATAATATCAGTCAGATATTTCATGGCCTATTTTTATCAAAAACTGATAGGATGATCATTTCATGTGATTAGCTGTGGAAGGAAAGTTCTTCCAGATTGCCAAGAGAATAGACATGAAAGCTTTTACAATTTAGATAGCAGCGAGGGGCGATACAAGGCCCAGGCTAGCCCACTTTCTTAATACTAGACTTTAGCCAAGATTTTCATTTTTTTATACCATATGGCTAATGTGTATTTGCCAAGATGGATTTATGGGAATTTGGGTCTGTAAATTCCATTTTAAGAATTTGGCAGAATTGAATTTAAAAATGAGAGGGATATTACTAGATTTTGTAGAATTTGATTTAAGTTACCCAAATTTTATAAAAAATTATAAGATTTAGTGGGAATTGAAAATCAGTTTGAACGTCTTCTCCAAATCTGCTCTTGGACTCTTCGTTGTCGTCTTCTGTGACAAGCTCTAAAATTACAATCATTTTTTCTGGGATTTGCTAGTTGCTACCATTCTTAAGTTCATGTTTCTTTTGTAAATTATCCTGAATGATTGTGGGTTTGTTTCGGACTATGGAAATTCGTTAGAAAGTGAATTATTTAGTTTCTGTTTTTGCTTTTCTCCAAGATTGTGCTATTTTAAATGTATTTTTTTTTTAAAAAAAAGTGATAATATTTTATGTTGTGGCGGTGAAGTATAGAACTTTGCTCAAGAACACTCATCCACCGAATAAAGAAGCCTAGTAGATAGACATAGAGTTGTCCATTCATACGGTTTTTGGTTTTATATGATTTATGTTTCCACATCCTTTGTTTAATTACTAGTTCATCAAGTATTTCACATCGTCTTTGTTAAATTATATATTTATAGTCTGTGTTTACTTTAGCCCACCCAAACATTAGCATATTTGCACATTATATCCCAGCCAGCCGAAAAGAAACGAGGATGAAAGGCCTCAACAAAAACTTGTCTCCATTTTTGGCAAAATTGATTTATACCATCTGCCCCATACTCCTTGAGCAGATACCCAACAACCTGTTTCCCATGGGGTCCATGTCCTAAAAAAGATGGTTTTGATTCATGCTTAAAGGAACTGTCTCCAACTTGACCTGCACTGGTAATTTCTTTTGTTATGCTACTGTTTCCGGATATATTGTTATAACTGGAAGCGGAAGTTAATACAACACCTGAAACATTTTTAACATCTGAAGTCATATAATTGCTATTAGCAGGAAATATTGTATTATTGCCTCCAGTACAAGAATATGAAGGCTGTCCGCTTACTCCTATATCCTCTGCCATTAAAATATCCTCATGATATTGTCTCTGATCGGTCTCTCTTATCGCTACCTAAAGAATCTGATACTCATCCCTTGACGCATTTTGAGCAGAGATATTTGTCTCGCTGCAATGTTATTTTCTTCCTCGTCATTTTTTCCAAACTTTCTTCTCTCATGAGGACTCATTCCAACTATCAAAGCTCTCTCGAGATCTTCCTCTGATATTTCAAGACTTGAAAAACCAGCAACTCTACCCTAGTGGGCTATGTGGTTGTTCATTTGCACGCATGAAAAATCTATGTGCAATCTATAAATACTTTGGACTATCATGTTTTTTGCTAATATCGAATTTCTCTGCTGATTATTAATGGAAATCCCAAGCCGGAAACCTGTGTGCCGCGTTTGAATGGAGCTGCAGCGGTATATTCAGATCAATTTATAGAATAAATGAAGTTCACAGAAGGTGTGACGAAGGAGAGGATGCTGTTTGGAAAGCTGCTTTCTGATTCTACATAGTGGATCAGTGATACCCTTGAGCTCCATCCTTTTCTTTTCTTTTCTTTTTAGGATGCAAAATTGTAAGTTAAAGGTGAGTGATTATAAGAAGTTATTTTAGTTACTTTTGTTCTGTATGTTGTTATTACTGTCACAACTGCTGCTGCCGCAAAGACAGAAACAAATTGAATGTCATCATTCTCATGCACAAGAATGTATTTTGTTGTAAGAATCTACATATGTAGATTTGAATTAGAGTATGATAGTTATCCTTCTTTAAACGAAAGGATTGAGATTATTGTTTGTGATTATTTATTTCAAAAATAATCAGCTAATATATTAAATCCAGACCGAACCTGACAAGGTCCAAGAGTTCTCTGTCTCAAGCCTAAACATCTAAAGGGAGCCCAAATAAATCATAAGTTGAAATTCTGACTAATCCTCTTACCTCAGTCCATACTTCATGGATCCCAGATAAGTCTTTCCAATACATACTGTCATCTATGATAAGCTCAATACACATAGCTAGAGGGCATCAAACTCTATGTTTATTGAAACTAAGATGCCCCCAAACTGGTTTTCTCCTTTTTACAGTGATAATACTTAAAACATCCAAGTAGTTTGGGTCTATTTTCTATTCAGCCCCTAAAGTTTTTTGTGACCCGATTAAATCCCTAATGTTTAAAAAAATATCCTTGTTCAGGCTCTGACGTTAAGTCAGCCGTGAGAAGCAAACAAACAGTGATTGATTCAGGAATATTTTTAAAACTTTAGGAACTAAATTGGGCTTGTTTGCTCCCAGCACCTAAATTTTTAAACATATTCTCGATTCAGTCCTATCCGTCTGCTTTTCACGGCCAACTTAACATCGGAGACTATTAAATATTTTTTAAAACTTTAGGAACTAAATCGAGTCGATTAAAACTTTATGACAATACTGGGAATGGACTCAAACTATAATGACGATGCGACGTATTATCCCTTTTTATATTTGACTTTGACTGTTCAGGAGTTCATTTCAAAATTTATTCATTTATTTTTTTTAATATTGAGGTATTAATTTTGGATAATTGACTTCATTCAAGTAAAAATTGGAATAAAAAATACATAATTATATTGTCTTCGAATGGTTTGCGTGCAACTCTTTCGAGAATATTTGTTTGGACGGTGATAAGATTAAAAAATTACATTAAAAATGAATATCGATATAATATAATATAATATAATTTTTATTTGGGAACGATAAATGATTCATTAATCTTTTCGTTGCATTGTCCTAACACTCCATCTGGGAGAAAAAAGGAATTCCCTGCAATCCTTTAAAATATTGATGTAAGAAGTCACAGATTGCTTGATCAGTTCTTATTTCAATTACGTGTTTAAAAATAAAATACCATTGACTTTATTTCATCATACACGACTCTAGATAGATTAAGGGTAAATAGCATAAAATCTCATGTGTTATAATAAATATACACGAAACTCACGTGTTAACAAAATAAGCCAAAAAACCCCTATATTTCCTTAAACTCGGCATGAAACCCCAAAGTATTATAAAAGAACAAAAACCCGTTTTTTTTTTAAACCTTGCACAAAACCCTATGTGTTAAACAAAATAGAGAAAAAAACCCTCCATTTTCTTAACCACCTCGATTTTATATATATTTTATTTAATCTCGTTAAACCTATATGCAAGTTTTATGAAAACGATTTCATAAACGTTCATATATATACACATAACGCTTACGAAAACAAGTTTATAATTTACTTTTACAAAAAAAAATTAAATATTACTCGTATTTTACTAGATGTTAAAATTTAACCGAATATAGTTGTCATAATTATTGTAAAATTTTATCTCATAACTTAGTAATCACAAGTTAACCTAACAAAAATGCTAATATTTAGGACAAGCAAAAGACATGTGCCAAAGTAGTACATCGAGTGAAATGCTACAAAGTGTGGTCACTATAATTTTGTATTTGGTAGAAAAACAAATCAGAAATAAAGTGGTAAAAGGAAGCAATTAATTCGGTCGTATTGACCGTCGCAGTCAAACATTTTTTCAAAAGGTTACATTGATATTATGCCCTGACATACAATCCAGCTTAGCTCCTAGCTCATAGCAGCAGAAGCAATCGAGCTCTTGCATTCCCTTATAGGATTCAGTCTATGTGGAGCTCGGTTAGCTTATAGCATCTTAGTTCTAGCTCGATAGCTATTTTTAGTATATGAAGGGTTTTAATAAACCTCCATATCCGTAATATAAAGACGACGACTGGTATATGCATGTGAGTAATTAGGTACTTGGTTAACAAGTAAATACAATTGAGAAATAAATACAAATTTTTTTTTTTTGATTTGTTGAGTAAGTTACATGAACCATAGAATGAATCAAGTTGGACCGCATATATATGCCATTCTTTTTCAAGAGTTTCTTTCGGTCAGAATATCATCATTGATTCTTTTAGACTCTAATTTTTTGTATGTAGCTTTAAGTTATAGATTGTTCTCTTGCTCTCTATGTGTTGTTGGCATTATGTGATTAATGGGATTTATAGGGATTGCCAGAGAAATTAAGGCGGTGAATTTCTGGAACGTGTCAACCTCATCCCCGTTGACAAAACTGCAGAAATAAGATCAACTTTCAGTTTGCAGATTGCTCCCAAAACTTTGCATATTTACAAAGTGGGCCATCCTATACAGTCTCACCAGACTCACCCCCTATATTAGGTCAATTGGTTACGAACGATAATCGTAGGCCTAAAATATGAGAACTTGCATGAATATTTTCTCAAGTGATATATGTAATAATAGAAGAGATATTTTAGAGTGCAAACAAGGTCAAGATAAAATACTCGTAGACTAATTTGGTTGCATTTCATATTAGACTCGAATGTAAGACCTTAATATCTTTACAACGTCAACTTTGTGACTTGATTAAGCTAGGCTTCGATATTGATACATATAGGACTGAGTCAGATTCAAAAATACCCGAGGCTTGTCAGATTAGATAGTCTTAAATGACTATCATGATTTAGATGATTGAGTTAAAAATTAAATTTTTCAAAAATTAATATTAAAAAAACTTTTTGTTTGAAAATCTGCATGGCTAGAGTGGGTTCCAGCCCCTGAGTACATAGTTGGGCTTAGGTTGTGGGTGTGGCATACCCAAATGTTGTATATATTATATCAATAATACTACCATTGATGGCAACAACGTGATTTGAGTTAGTAGGGGTTTCATAGGGAACTCCAAACACACTTGACGTGTTTTCTTTTCCACTATAAATTGGTTTATAGGTCATCACAATATCTGGATAGCGTGGAAGGATATGGTACCACGATTTAGGATTTAAGAGAATTAGACAATTATGCATCAGATGGATCCATACACTATCATATATTTAAATGTATCTATATGTATGTATATGTTTGAATATGTGATGATGTATGTGTCAACCACGTGCATAGCACAGTAATTGAAGAAGTTATTATATAAAATAAACACTATAATTAATTAAAAAAAATTGGATCTTTTGATTTCAAATATCTCGAGAGGACTTGGTTTAGCTTTGGCGATCATTGCTCTATATTGGTCATATCTTTATACTTTTGTTGTGCAGCATTGTCCTTTTAGTCCTCTTTGCCCCCAAGTTGCTAGGCGTGTTTTTTTAGTTAGTCGCGGATGGAAGATTTATCGTTCGTATCAATGTTTTCATCAATGTTATATATATCTTTTATGCTAAAAAAATTATATATATATATATAAATTCATCCTACAATATAACTTCAAAATATACTCAATTCAACCTTTCTCCCTCTTTATATTTGGTCTTCGTTCTCTTTCTCTAGTCCCATTCTTCCCATTTTGTAGGCGAGTCATTTGCTCTCATCTCATTAGACTTACCATTTCCTTTATTTCTTGTTATATAATGGGCAAAGGAAGTGGACTCCCCTTTGATCCAGATCAAGATTCTAACACACTAGGATTGTATTCCTTTCTTCAACCCAAAACCCATTCTTTTCATCATCTTCACAACCTCAAATTCCAACAAAGACTCTCTTTTTCTTCATCACTTATGGATCAGTCATCGTCTTCGCCACCTCCCACCACTATTCAGTTCCCTGTAAATCTCAACTGCACCACCACCTGTGATCGTAATGATAATCCGGAAGAGAAGAGGAAGATCATTGATGAATTGGATTTCTTTTCCTATAATAAAGCAACCGACGCCGATGATGATCATGTTCAGGAAGAGAATACTGGAGTATTGGAATTCAACGTAAACGTAGGTTTGAAGGAATAAATGTTTTTTGGTAAAAAGCGTGTTCTTTAGAAATGCTTCAGTTTGAATTTGAATCGACTGTTTTATTAATATTGTTACTGGGATTTGATTTTGACGACTCAAATTTACTTTTCTACCACTAAATTATTTTTTGATCAGTTAATGATTTGTTTGTGAATTAATCACACAGACTGGTTTGCATCTTCTTACTGCTGGGAATACTGGTAGTGATGAGTCTATTGTGGACGATGGTATATCTTCCATCTCGGAGGAGAAGAAAGCTAAAACTAACGAGGTATGAGAGAGAAAATTGTTTCTCTCGACTGAAAATCATAATATTTATCATACAAAATTTAATGAAAATATTAAATTTTTAATGGGATTTTTTGCTAAGAATCTTTGTCGTTTTTTTTTTTCTACGACACTCTGAATATCGTTTAAAATGAAAAATATTGATTCTATCCCTCAGCAACAGTTGACAGTTCTACAAGCTGAGATAGAAAGAATGAATTCGGAGAATCATAGCTTGAGGGAGATGCTAAATCAAGCAACAAACAATTACAATGGCCTTCAAATGCATATGATTACACTTATGCAACAAAAGCAAATTGATCACAATGGAGGTGCTGCCGAAGAACACAAAAATGGCAACGAGAATGGACTATTGGTGCCTAGACAGTTCATGGATCTTGGGCTGGCGGTTTCTAACGACACAGATGAGTCATCCTTGTCGTCATCAAAGGGGAGGATTGGCCGTGATCCACCATTGGAGAGTGTTAAGGAAATGGGTGGAGGAGAGGATCTAAGCATTGAGAACAAGGTTCCTAGGCTAACCCCCTCCCCTAAAATTGTTGATCAAGCGACAGAGGCTACTATGAGGAAGGCTCGTGTTTCAGTCCGGGCTCGATCCGAGGCTCCTATGGTATGTATATGCAACTCGATTCGATAGTATTTGTAGAATCTATGTCATGTTGGTAAAATCTAGTTAAACATAAAATTATTATCTCACACTTTCCATTCTTTCAAATTTTCGGGATTACCGGTATCGAACATGATATAAGAGCACGACGACCTGGGTTCATAACACCTTAAACTGACACACTTGTTGACAGTTTAATACTTGAGGTTTGAGATAATGTTATATTCTAACATAGTCGAGTATAATATTCAATAGTTTTAATTACCGCGAAAATATGTGCTACCTGAGTCAGCATTTGCTAGTCTCCCGAACTTTTCTTTCACATTCAATAAGATGCTGCGTGTGATAGTCCAGGACCGCACGAAATTACAAGACTTTCCTCGATGATAGCAACTTGAATCAACTGTCTTAACCACTACATATATGTAATTAATGATTATGATGTAATAATTGAATTCCAGACTATACTTCTATAAGATTATAAGACAACTCACATGTTTAACGGCGTGTGGTCACGACAATCTACGTGTATTCTTTACACATTAATGCGTAAAATGTGCTGTTTATCCGACTCTCACTTTCTTTATTGCATATTGTAAAAATGTTTTTTGGGGTGTGAATGTTTGAATAGATCACTGATGGATGTCAATGGCGAAAGTACGGGCAGAAAATGGCGAAAGGAAACCCATGCCCTCGAGCATATTATCGTTGCACCATGGCCGCTGGTTGCCCTGTACGAAAACAAGTAATGCTTCTTCATCTCCTTTCAATAAGATTTTCACAAAATTTTCATAGTTTCATGTCTTGTTTCATTACCTATTTCTAGGTTCAGAGATGCGCAGAAGATAGAAGTATCCTCGTAACGACATACGAAGGCAACCACAACCACCCATTGCCACCAGCCGCGATGGCTATGGCCTCAACCACATCCTCAGCAGCAAGAATGCTACTCTCGGGTTCAATGCCTAGTGCCGACGGCTTAATAAACCCGAATTTCTTTGCAAGAACACTCCTCCCTTGTTCCTCAAACATGGCAACTATATCTGCATCCGCACCCTTTCCAACTGTTACATTAGACCTCACACAATCCCCTGATTCATTTCCAAGAACACCCTTGAACCAATTCTCCATCCCATTCCCGAATCCACCTCAAAACATAGTTGGAAATGGGAATCCGGCTGCTGCCCTTTTACCACAAATCTTAGGCCAAGCTTTGTATAATCAATCAAAGTTTTCAGGCCTACAAATGTCACAAGATATTGTTGAAGGGACTCATCAAATTTCTTCTCCACTTCAAGCGATGCAGCACCAAGGGCAGCAAACTCAGTTGACAGATAGTGTAAATGCTATAGCAAATGATCCGAATTTCACTGCTGCACTGGCTGCTGCCATTTCTTCAATCATTGGGGGAACATATCAAGAAAATGGGAGTACTATTAATGCTGATAATAATGGCAATGGCAAAAACAAAATCAACTCATCAAGTAATTTTCCAGTCAACTGATGCTCAAAATACTACAGTTCTGAATAAATATTTCCTTTTTTTCATAAATTTTTTGGAGTTTTATTACAGATAGATAGGTATATTGATGTAATGCAATATTCATTCTTCCTTGTTTCGAATAATTAATGAAAGCCAAATTGTTTTTCAATGGCGAACGGATGTGTTTCTTTTTGTATGTATTCGGAAAAGTGAGGATTCTGTGCAAGTCCTTTTTGTACACTTGTAGATCTTGCAATGCTCTCTTTGTATCATCCCATGCTTACAGACAAAAATACGGAAGGAAAATATAGATCAAATGGGATAAAACTAAATTAAGGTAATGTAGTGTCTTCATAAATTATGTATTATAGTTGAAAAAGTAAGAATATTTTTTTAAAACATGGACAAAAAAAAATTTTGGGCTCTCTATTTATCTCCTGCATATATGGTTGCCATTCTTTTCGAGTCATATTCATCCGAAAGTCAAGAAAGGAGTTCATAAAGAAATTAAAAGAGAATTGATTTGTTGTCTTATTTAAATTTGTTGTCTTGCGTTTTGGCCCACTATTATGACTAAAATTGCATCGAGAGGGGTTTTTTAATATTATAACTTAAAATTTTAAAAAAAATTACAAAATAATCTAAAGACTGAGAAGTTGACAAAATGACCCAATACACAAACTAAATTGACATTTTGCGTGTCCAAATTATTTAGTTGGACACGCCAATCTAAAACCCAACTTTGCTTTTTTTTTTTATATATTTTTTTATATAAATAAAAAAAAACAAATTTAAATAAAAATATAATAATAACAAATTCTTTTTTCTATAATTTAAAAAGAAATTGGAAGAACTAAATCATAGAAATCTGGCCGAAGCTAAACACTTCATCCAGAAATGGAATATTCTACTGAAAATCGGTGCTAGCTCGGCTAGCATATACAAGTATAAAGAACAGGAGAAGGTGGCGATGAATCTTTACAGGATGAACCTCAAGCTACAATTCGAGTTAACCGAGACACATGAGAAAGACCATCCTGAGCATAACCACAATAATCCAGATCCCAACCACTTAACCGGATCCGGGCCAGAGGATGGGTGAACCAACCTTTCGAGAAATCGAACCGGATACTTCTAAGATATCCCAATATCTTAGAGAGATCCAGAAATAGGGCAGCGTTATGGCTACCTGCAATACCATGTCCCTGCACAGGTTCATCAGATTCAAAGTCAGATGGAGATTATGATTAAAAATCAGGAGAAAATTTAAAAATCAGGAGAAAATTCTTGAAAACCTTGAAGATGTTCAAATCCGAGTTCAGGAGTTGGAGTCAAGACCAAGTTTTTTAGGGAGAAGGAACGGAGGATGGTTACAACCATCCTCTGGAACAACATCTTTTACATAAAAAAGGGAAAGCCAAAGAGGTCCAAAGACCCATGACAAAAATAGAAAAATTGATCGCTGTCATCCGAGGACATCCAATATTACCCACAAAATAATGAAAATATTCAACCTGGAAGATCTACGTGATCTTGCTGGTTTGTTTGCGGGATTAAATCTCGAAGACAGGTGAAGTTATAACCAGAACTCCACCACAAGAAAGTTTCGGGTCACACAATCCACCCGAAGGAGATCAAAGAATGCCATATCAGGGAGATTTTTCCTCGGCAACTTTAGATCTCCTAGTTGGAGTGATGAGTCGTCCCCCCAAACACTTTACGGCAAATCTCATCTAGATTCGAAACATCAATATGACTTATGCTCGATATGGATATCTTAGATTTTAAAAATCGAGAAGTTCTTATTGATAAATGGGTTTCAACAATAAGAATAGTCGCATGAACGTTGTATCCAAGTAAAGAAGGATTCATATGGCTCCTTCAAATGAGTCTGGAAGGTTCAGTCAAAATTGACTGGGAACTCGGAGACCCAGTAACCAAGGAAGAAGTTGTAGCCGAAGAGTCCCTGAAAGAAATCGTAGACAAGATGGCTGATCGCTTTTATTTTAAACAGTTATTTCCAGTGCAGCGATTCTATACCGCAAGTGTACGGTGTCAAGTTTTAGTATAATGAAATTAGAAGAACGAGTGTCGAACTCACAGGGATTAGAAAATAAGTACCACATTCAATTAGAATTATTATATTTAACCTACGATTATGGAATGATTATCAAACTAAATTGACTTAACACAAAAATTAACCTAAACAGCACTGATGGATAATGGAAGAGATATTATAAACGAATTATCAAGACGTCGGTTCACCCATGTAATCCCCCAAAAGTTATCTATTAATTAAGATTCAAAGTTCTATGTTCTAAGGTGACGAGTTTTCCTATTTTATTCGTTATAACTTGGTCCGGTTATAACAAGTCTAGCATTAATCTACAATAAACCATTCCCATGTCTTTATTGAATGATTAATACCGAAAAAAGGTTTGTTTACTAGCCTTCGATTTTGGTATTTCTATTGCTATCACACGTGTGCTAGATTTTATTTGGTCCGTCTCAACCTAAAACCCATGGCCTAATTTACTACGTCGTATCGTAATCTCCTATGGTCAATTCAATCACGATTACCAAAATCATGCAAAAGGTAGCTAATCTTTTACAAGCATTGAAAACATAAATTATGCGCAAAGATTATAGAAATTAACTCAAAACCAATAATTAACTCAAGGGTTCAAACATAGGATCCCCTATGTCTTGATAAACAAAGTTTAGCCAACAACCATAATCAAATTATAATGCAAAAATATATCTTTAAACAAATTCAACATCAAAAGCTGAAATAAAAATTAATTAAGTTCAGAAATACTAAGATAACGAGGATGTCGCTCCGTGCGTCGCTCCGTTCTTCCGTTCCTTGCGTTGCTCTTGCTCTTCAATGATTTGTGGTATGATTTTTCTATGGACGGAGGAATAGGATGCTGCCTTTAGGTCTCAGAAATTATGTCCAAAAGTCCCATAAATTTCATCCCTAGGTCTGATAAATAGGGTAAAAACAAGTAGGAATGAGTCCACCTTGAACCAAACATGGAAAGTCTTTTTTTTCTTAAAATTGTTTGCGGCGATCGATCTTCAATCCATGCCGATCGATCGCGAGTTCATACTGGACGTGATGGCCAAAATTATCATATCCGCGATCGATCTTCATTCTCTGCCGATCAATCGCGAGACTTCACTGTATATTGGTGATTGATCGCGAATTCTTGCCGATCGATCGCCAATGTACTCTTCTCAGCTTCTCAAAATATAGCTCCGCGATCGCGCGATGTTGATGCCGATCGATCGCCGAGCTGATTAAATTTCAAGCTTCGAGAATTCAGTCCACATTTTTACGTCTTCGCTCGGTTTGGTCCTTTTTCAACATTTTTAGCTTATTTCCTCCACTTTTATCCCCTTGGACCTATATTCCTGAAATACACAAATATATACCAAAAAGCGTAAAATCATCCAGGAATCAACACAAAAATCAATACAAAAACACAGCAAAATAAGTGTAAAATTCACACTTATCAACTCCCCCAAACTTAGACTTGATCGTCCTCGAGCAAGCAGTGAGATCAAAATGTAGAGTTTATCATCAATACTTTAACAGAATTAACTTAACAACTCAAATGTAACAGCTCAAAAATCCCACTAACACTTCAACAAGAGTCAATCCAAAAATCAACAAGAAGTTTTTTCTCCTATGTTAAGCAATACATCGCAAAATTGGAAAGTGTGTGTCTTAAGTTTCATACATATCTTTAAGATCAAATTCTGCGAGTAAACTCAAAGTCAAGATTACTATCAAGCACTCCATAAGTCTACTTTTCAAGCACTTCTCCACTAATGTAATTATTCCCTAGACTTTGATTAGAAGGACTTTTAAGCTTATAATGTTAGGCCTTCGGTGTTTGGCTTCAAAGAAAAGATAGGATAGCACAAAGAAGAGAATATAAGCATGTAATGTTCATATTTTTAGCACAAAATTGAGCTTCTCTCCTTTTTCTTTTAGCATTGGCCACTTTGGGTCTTATTTAGTCTTTTTTTTCAACGCTTTTTCTATCATTTTCTTTCTCATTCATCAATTTTTCAATAAGCTCATCAAAATATAGCAATTCATGTGCATCAAATGAGAATCATTATACTCCCTAAGGGTGAAGATAATTTTTTCAATTTAGGCTTAAACAGGTAGGTATAATGAGTTTGCCAAAAAATTGTTGAATGGGGGCTAATTTCCATTCTTATTCATTTAAGCTCAAAGAGGGACACTAGTGGTATATATAGACGATGTATGCTCGAAAGGCTCAAACGTTCCAAGGATCGCCTAAATCATATCCAAGTCAAGTTCATAATTATAAAATTTCGCATCAAAGTGCCCTCAAATAGATTCTAAAGTGCTCTAAGATGCTCAAGACAAATCATAGTTAACATAATTTTTCACTTTCCTATATATATTTCACTCAATCATGACTCAAACGTGCATCAAAATGTTCCTCAAATTTTGACATATTAACTCAACCCAAGATATTCACCAACAAGTCAAAATTTTCAAAACTCTAATTGAGATGGGATTATTTTTATCATGTAGTACAGTTGCAAGTTTCATTCATGTATTTCTTAACGAAGAACTCATTTTTCATAAACAATTAAATTTAAGATGCTCAAGAATGACTTCCTACCACTCGATAAAAATATCATGCAAGAAAAGTAGTATCAAGAGAACAACAATACTCAAAAAAGACCCCCCAAACTTAGTAGATGCATTACCCTCAATGTACAAAAAATAATAAGTGCAGTAGCAAAACACATACCTCGACGACGATCGTCAGTGATAGTCGTCCTCATCGTCCTGCTCCGGTGGTGGGTCTGGGTAGTATGTTTCATGTGGCTGGTCTGGCTTGAGAGGCGAAAATGTAGGCTGTGGCGGGAATGGGATGGTAGGAAAACACTGTGCCAGTGCAGAGTTCCATGGAGCTTGATATTGCATAAACTCCATGTTTTGCTGATACATTTGCTGGTGGCCCCATCGGATTTCCCTTTGTTCATGCGGTATCTCTTGTAATTCACGGTGCCATAGTGATCGAAGTAGGCACTGTAGCAGCAGGTGATGATGGTTCAGGAAGATGGCTGCTGCTAGGTCGTGGTTGTGCCATCCGTCTGACTGTGACTGGTGCAGGATGATCGACCACGAGTAATGCCTTCGGTGGAATTGCCTCTTCTGCGGAGTCCCAGACAACTTCCGCATACTTGCATAAAGAGGTGATAGTGGAGGGGCATGGCATGCCAGAAGTGGGAGGTCCACGAGTGTAGTTCCGGATGGCTGCCTCGACAAGACGTCCGAGATCTATCATGAGTCCGGTAACTATGGCATAAACAAGTGCATCTCAATCCCTTGTGACTTCAGATATGTGAGTCGATGGCATGGCTCGAGCTACAATAAATGAAAACCAAGCCTTGGCCTCCTCCTTGAGATCTGATATCAATATCAGCTGTGGTTTTCCCTCGGCGTTCAGTAGCCATTGAGTTCCCTCTACACATATGGTGGACAAAATAACATCAAAGTCAATGTGATTCTGGCAATAGGTGGAATAGTCATCCTCCGGAATGTTTGGCATGTTGTATATCGCATTGATAGCCCGTGAATCAAAAAGAACTGGCTGTTGCCGTACAGAGACAACGTTGGCTTCAATGTGGTTATGTGACCGGAGGTTGGAGTAGAACTCCCTGACTAAAGAAACCACCGCATCTTCATGGTTGGCGGATAAAAATATACCACTCTCGCAGGAGCGCCTCTGGGATCACAGCACAGTCGAGCTTGCTCGTGTCCAGTCCCTGTTTCCGGATCAGATTTTTCTTCCGATATACCAAGAAAAACTTTGCAGCACAATATGTAAATCAAAATCACCAACACCACTACCAACCAACACAATATGTAAATCAAGCACAAATCCTCCAACCAACAATCCAAGTTAGGTTACTAACCAAACCACACAATAATCACTAAGGAGATCTTCAATTCTCCCCCAAACTTAACAAGACCAAACAATTCCAACTTCACCAATTCACAATTCAAAATCTTATTTTTTTCACACCCCAACACTTAATTGACAATCAATTAATGGCCCATGTATACCAAAGCTAAAATACCTCAACAAATTTCAAAAATTTGCTACTTGATAGTCCTTAGCTTTCCATAGCTTCACATTGGAGTGTAGGGTGCTCAAAACTCCTTTTTCCTTGATAATTTCTATGAAAGATTGAAGCTTGATGTTAGAATTGAGGATAACTTTTGAAAATTGGAAGAAAATTTGAAGAATTTATGATGGATTGGGAAAGATTTGAGGAAAATTGGGGAATTTGGGGGAGGGTTTCGATTTTTAGTGTGTGTGTTGTGTGAAAAAGTGTGGAATCTGATATTAAAAAAACAAAATTTTTGACCTCGCGATCGATCGCGGATGTTTGCCGATCGATCGCGAGAGTTTTCTGGAATGGCGCGATCGATCGCGGTGTTTATGCCGATCGATCGCGCCATTGGATTTTTTTCTTCTCTTGGCGATCGACCGCCGAAACACACTGCCCGAATAAAAAAAAAGTTATTTATTTTTATTTTAAAATCAATACTTTTTTATCGGGATTTGTTCTTCTCCACCCACTCTGCAAAATTGACACACGGAGTCAATCTTTGGAACAAAATTGCAAAAAAAAAAAAAACACTAACTAAAAATTTAAAACGAAGAAAAGGGAGAAAAGGGTGTTTTTGATTTATAGTCTCAAGCTGGACTTATTACCAAATCGCTTTAAGAGTCAAAATGGACAATAATAGGCAGACTGAAATCATGTCCATGATAGTGCTTCAGCCGCTGTCCATTGACTGTGAAGGTGCCATTTGTTGGATCATTGATCTCGATCGGTCCGGATGAAAATACTCTTGTGATAGTGAATGGTCCTTGCCATCGAGACTTCAACCTACCTGGAAAGAGTCTCAATCTGGAGTTAAAAGTAACACCAAATCTTCTTCTTTGAAATCACGCTGGCTGAGCTTAGCATCATGCCACTTTTTTGTTTTTTCTTTATAGATCTTGGCATTCTCATAAGCTTGGTTTCGAAACTCATCCATTTCATTTAAGTGTAGAAGACGTTTATCACCTACAACAGTTAAATCAAAATTCAGATTCTTTATTTGCCCAAAATGCCTTGTGTTCTAGTTGGACAGGAAGATGACATGCTTTTCCAAAAACTAACATATATGGTGTAGTACCAATATGTGTTTTAAATGCAGCCATATATGCCCATAAAGCATCATCTAACCTTAAGGACCAATCTTTTCTAGACGTATTCACCGATTTTTCCAAAATCCGTTTCACTTCTCTATTAGAAACTTCTGCTTGTCCGCATGTTTGTGGGTGGTAAGGTGTTGCAACCTTGTGGGTGACATCATATTTGCTCAAAAGTTTTTCAAAGAGTTTATTGCAAAAGTGTGACACATCGTCACTAATGATTGCTCGAGGAGTGCCAAATCGAGTAAAAATGTTCTTTTTCAAAAAAATTACCACAACTCTAGCATCATTAGTGCGTGAAGCTTCAGCCTCAACCCACTTTGAAACGTAGTCCACATCTACAAGTATGATTGATCCAGATCCGCGCCGGAGGGGCGGGCTCAATGCGGGTCTGGATCTGGACACGTCCCATTACCATCCCTATGTCCAGTGAACTCTTGATATTATGTTATGTTGATGAGTAATTTAAATTATATATCTGAAGAAACAAATCTATATAGCATAAATCCACAGAACGCCTTAGGAACATATAAATTACAGTTAAACATGAAAAATACTTGTATGGATCCAGAACCAACTCAATATGATTTTGGTCTATACGTATTTTTATTTAAAAGATGTACCTTAATATTGAGTTGATGTATAAGTGGAGCTCAAATCGGGTTGATATAATTATTTCCGTTAAACCTGGTATCATCCTAAGCAATAACAATCAGGGACATCTCATACATATAAAAATGTTAAGAGATTCATTTCCATACTCTATTTGTACACATGAAAGAATAATGCTTACAAAAGAACTTTTTAAAAATATTTTCCCATACATTTATATATAATTTTCAATGCATCTTACGTACACAACCATGCAAGAAAGATCATTTGATGTACAAAGAAAGTCTTTAATTTGGGGAAAGAGAGCATATTGCATTAAATCCGAACTGTTAAAAGCATGTGCAGCATATATGGTAGTAAGCAACTCTTTTAATTTCTGGTCAACACAGTTTAATTGTTATGGCATTTATTTTTGTGGTTGACTTCTTATATTAACCCCCAACCAACTTTTACATACATATATATATATATATATATTATATATTATATGGTGGAGTGGTTGCTATGGTAGTAACCTGATGTCGATAGCAGACACTGGATGAAAATATTCTCATTTGCGCAGCATCGAACCAACCGTCACCTAAAGGTTCACACAACTTTTTTAGAATGCGGTAACTTAAAAGTTGTATTAGATCCTGGTAGCACTTCAATTTGATCTCTCATTTTACCATTTCATGTACTGACAAAATCAAATTTTACTCCAAATGTTTTAACGCACGCACCATTTTCCTTTTTTTATAAAAAAATAATTGTTTCAAATTTTGAATAATTAATTTCCCTTTTATCGATTCTTCTTACATATATATGGGTGGATGTATATTATTGCTCAATCAATTTAGATAATATTGTGTCTCACACATTGAGTTTATCATGATTAAACACTAAAAAGCTTAATAAAACTATAAATTCACATTAGAATGCATTTGCACATATACTTTTTGGATCATGGTACGATGAAGATTTTGACAAAAAAATATATGAAATGGCAATTTTTTTTAATGACAGGGACTCGCAGCCGCTACCTTTTGAGTGAGCATTTGTTAAATCATCGGGCTGACGCAAAAGCATGCAAATCACACCAGTCAGATAAACTTCACTAGGCAAATCCGGTGCGACATGCTCGACCGTGATCAAAGGCTTCCGCTCTCACCTACTCCACCAACTCTCCACCAACTCGACAAACTCGTGCGTGAGATGGCATTTTTAGTAGACTAGGTGATATACTTATTACTATTATTGTAAATGTAAGGTTTACGTTACACATGTTTTTCCTAAATTGCCTGATTTGATTATTGAATTGTAGCTTAATGCCTAGATTTTGAACTGATTATTAAGTTAATTTTACTCAAGTTTTATTTTTGTCACAAAAAAAATTGAAAAGACCATGAATTCTTACGTAAACGGCATGTTTTTAATCGTCTTCCCTGGACATTGAAATAGTTATGATATATGTTTTATAATTTTTTTTTTTAATGAATTAGATATAACTGATACAAACTTTGTATTCAATTATTTAATTTTACTGTAACTTTGAAGTTTTATTTCTTCATGAAATAATTATAATAGCTAACTGAATAATACTGAATTTTTAAAACTTTTTTTTTTAGAAATTTGTTGACAAAAAATAAAAATAAAAATTGGATATTTGAGTTTTTGGATATGAATTTTCTTGCCCATTTCTTGAACTGGCAATGCGTCGGTGAGGTTCAAGAGCATAAAAATTAAGCAGAGGTTAAAGTGAAAGCCATGTGTGTTGATTGACTTTGAATTAGTCTTCTTTCATTCTCATTTAATGTACTCCGCCACCTCCCATCCGTTTAAAGCGTCACATTTTCATGCATGCACACTCTCTGCATTAATGGTGGCGTAGAAAAAATAATGTAAACTTATCTATCATTGTTACTTTCTGAGACCTATATATACTGATCTGTTCCAGTAAGGCTGAGCATTCAGAGTGAAGCGAGAGTCCTAAGCTTAAATATTTTAAGCAATGGGGTTCTTCTCACGGAAATGGGCGTGTATATTGGTGCTTTTACTTGCGATAATCTTGAATCTGAGTGCAAGTACTTTAGGGGATAAGAAGCTGGAAAAGGATGATTGGAGAGGTGATGATTGCAGATACAGTAGGAGAGGGTGCTTTGGTAGAGGAGGGTGGGGCGGTCCGCGAGGCGGCCGTGGGATAGGAGGAGGCGGAGGGCTTGGTGGAGGAGCTGGAGGTGGTCTTGGAGGAGGTCGAGTGCCTGGTGGAGGGGTTGGAGTAGGAGGAGGTGGTGGATTCGGTGGTGGTGGTGGCAGCGGAGTAGGAGGTGGTGCTGGTCATGGTGGAGGATTTGGCGCAGGCGGAGGTGTTGGTGGTGGTGGAGGACTTGGAGGAGGCGTTGGCGGAGGTGGAGGGTTAGGTGGTGGTGGAGGAGGTGGAGTGGGAGGCGGTTCTGGTCATGGTGGAGGATTTGGAGCAGGCGGGGGTGTTGGAGGTGGTGGAGGTCTTGGAGGAGGCGCTGGTGGAGGCGGAGGTGGTGGTGGAGGTGTAGGTGGTGGTTCTGGACACGGAGGAGGCTTTGGCGCTGGCGGAGGTGTTGGCGGCACCGGTGGTCTTGGGGGAGGCGTTGGCGGAGGCGGAGGATTCGGTGGAGGTGGTGGTGGAGGTGTAGGTGGTGGTTCTGGACATGGAGGAGGCTTTGGCGCTGGCGGAGGTGTTGGTGGCGGTGGTGGTCTTGGAGGAGGTGTTGGAGGCGGTGGTGGAGGAGGTGGCGGTGTAGGCGGAGGTTCTGGACGTGGAGGAGGATTTGGAGCAGGGGGTGGTGTTGGTGGAAGTGGTGGAGGGGTAGGTGGAGGTGGAGGTGGAGGTGGAGGCGGTGGCGGCGGTATTGGTGGTGGCTCAGGCCATGGAGGAGGTTTTGGTGTTGGTGGAGGAGTTGGAGGTGGAGGAATAGGTGGAGGTGGTGGAGGTGGCGGCGGTGGTGGTGGGGGAGGCTTAGGTGGTGGGTCAGGTCATGGTGGTGGTTTCGGTGGGGGTGTTGGTGGCGGAACAGGTGGTGGTTCCCGTGGAGGTTTGGGAGGAGGCATTGGTGGTGGCGGCGGTTTTGGGGTTGGAGTTGGTGTTGGTGTAGGAGTAGGAGCCGGAGCAGGTAAAGGTATTGGTGGCGGAATTGGTGGTGGCGGGGGACACTGATCACTTTCTATCGTTCGGGTTATCTTGTATTTTTATTTCTAAAGTTCACAAAATCTCTCTGTTTGCTGCTAAAATGCGAGAAATGTGTAACTGATACGAAACTATTGCTGTTAACTAAAATGGAAAAGAAAGCTTGTAATAATTTTTATTATAATCGATTGTTTCTCGCCAACCTTGATTTCATATTACTAAGATGTTGCTCTCACGTCGGTACCGACGGATAATATGACATGTTTTAAAAAACTTTGGCAAGAACGACATTGGATACGCTATGAACTATATGTACAAATTAATTAAGGAATAATAATTATGTTGAAATTTCATTTACGTCTCCCTCTATAAGTTCAAATAATACTGTAGTAAACAATGAGAATTAAGAATTGGACTAACGGATTATTGATATACATTACCCAATATACATTAGAGAATTTGAATGCATGACCGGTAAATCTTGGTTGAGTTACGTTTGAGTTGGTGTAATCATCATTTAAGGCATTAATGACTTACCCATAATTGGCCAATTTTTCAAGCTTTAATATGGTAGTAATAAACATGATCAGTATCTAGCTAAGATGTGAGTGCAGAGTGAATAGAGAATTTTAGATTTGATATTATCAGCAATGGCATTATCACATAAATGGGTGAGGTCACGGAAGAGAGCTCGAGGGAGGTTTCAGGTGTGGGTGGTGAAGTTGGTGGAGCAAGTAGCAGTGGAGGGATTGGCGGCGGCGGTGTGAGGCTTCTATCAGGAAGTAAAAGGTAACAGTAACGACAATGGAGAGAATCCCGGAGATGGGTGCTCGACGTGTGGAAGTGGATCTGGCGGCGCAGGCGGAGCCGGTGATCATATTGCGTATTTGGGTTCATTTCCTTCAGAGACTGGGTGTTCGATTATCTTCGAGTTGTATTCCATTGCCCCTCACAGAATTGACTATCTAAAACTAAACTACGCTCTCTCATTCGAATTGCACTCCCCTTCCATCTCGTGGCCAACCTCTGCCATCTGAACCACCTCCGGCGGACCTCCTGATCAAGATAACCATAGATCTTAGGGGAAAATCTTTAAAACTGTGTTTCCATGCACATTACGTAAAAGCTTCATGCACCAGATAGTAATGAATCTTCAATCGGCAGCCCTAAACTAATTCAATATTAATAAAATATGTCTGGAGTTTTCTTCACCGCAGAGGAAGTTTCTGAAATGGACCAAGAATATCCATTTGCTTTGGTTGATAAATTTTCTGGAATATGACCATCTGAAGAGATGGTCACTGCAGCATTTCTAAAACTTGGATTAACATGTGCCTATAATTTATGTTTTTTGAAAGCTGGATATGTCTATATTGATTTCACTACAGATGAAGACATGACTAGGTTATATGGAACAAATGTGCAGAATGAAAAGTATATTTCATTGATTTACAAATCTGATTTACAGTGAATATATAAGTTGTAAGTCTCCTGGACTTTAGGTGTGATTTAACTATCGAAAAACAAATGATTACTGAAAACGGTAATTGGTTGCAGGAGATAACTTTGTTGATGATTATTCAAGTTTAAGGAATAACTAATTATCTCTAACATGCCCCGCAAGACGGAGCTCCGGGAGGAGGGTCCAATCTTGGTCGATAGAAGTTGAAAGCGTGATCGCGAGAGTGGTTTAGTACGGGCATACACCAGCTGATCTTCTGAAAAAACATGAGCAACACGCAGGGCATTGTTCTGAACTTGTTCCTGGATAAAATAATAATCCAATGCAACATATTTCATGCATGAATGGAATACAGAGTTGGAGCATAGACTTGTCGCACCAACATTGTCACAATAAATCACCGGTTGTTGAGAAAGTTCAACGCCGAGTTATGTGAGTAAGGAACGGAGCCAACATAATTCTGCAGCAGTTGTGGCGACAGACCTATATTCAGCTTCAGTGGACGATCGTGCCAGTTCGCTGCTTCTTGGAGCTCCAAGATATTAGGTTGTGGCCAAGATAAATAATGTAAGCACATAAGCACTAGTCCCATACTCCAGAACACAATGGCTATGCCGAACATCGTCATTGTCATATCGTCGAAACATGACTCTCTATGTTGTCTCATGCCTTTATGCCACTCCCCTATTGGTCATCTGCCTTTGCTACTGCGGTTTATTTGATCAATCGCTTACCCACTCCAACACTTCACCTAAAATCTTCCTATGATGTTTTCCTTTTAATCTTTTCCCAATTATTCCAAATTACGAGTATTTGGGTGTATACTATCCTTGGATCCGTCCTTATTTATCTCATGAACTTGCCCATATGTCCACTCCATGTGTCTTTATTGGTTATTCCTATTAGACATGTTTAATTTTAACATATAAAACAAAAACAAATTGATAAAAATATATGTCAAAAAATTAAAATATTCATATATATTATTAGAAATTTTTTAAATTGAAAAAATGGTTAAACCGAATGCTCCCACGTCAATCTTTAGTATGTTAGTCTCTTCACCAGAATATATGAACCGTCGCTTAAGTTTGAAATATTCTTATTCTAATTAGACAGCTATCTTGGTCAAGTTTGAACTACTGTGCTATCATTGAATGGCCGTGCAGAAAACAGAGTAAACTTTGCTGGGTTTCTCATATCCAAACACAGTGGAAAAATAAACATAAACTGATCTGATCCGGCGATGGACGATCGCGTCTGATTCATATATAAACATGCAGTATCAAATATAAATGCATGAATAGAGATTACAATATACAACGAAATCAATATGTATGATGTGATCCCTCGAGTCCAATCAACCTGACCAGATCTTCAAACTCAGCACCAGTGCTAGTTTGATACCAGTCTTTTTACAATGAGAAATTGGTGTGTATTGAATTATCTTTTTCTTCTTTAAGGGAACATAAGCTACATATTAATAGATGTAATTAAGTCAATAATGGGCTTGGGTGTATTAAGCCCAATAGACCAACTCTTGGTTTACAGGGCATATATGCTAACATACTTACCAATCAATTGACAATATCTCAACCTTTTATATACTGATCTTCATCAGTACGTATCATGGAAAGCTGGGCTCCCATAGTGAATTGAGAATTTTCAGGTTTTGATCTAAACAATGAGATTCTCAGCTGAAATGGGTGTGTTGGACTTTTGTTGGTGATAGCATTGAATTTGTGTGCGACGAAAGAGTGTGACGAAAATATTGTTATATATAATATATTATTGCAAACGAATATAATACGAAGAGAATCGAACAACCATTCTCTATGACCTATGGGCCTATGGCAATAAGAACAGGAGGACATGAAACCCAAAAGCACAAAGTGATCACCATCCGCCGCCGTCTGCCCCGCCAGATCCACTTCAGAATTACGGCCCACGCCGCCTTGGACACCCCAAGCACCCATATCCGGGAATGGGATACCTTCCATTGCCGTTTTTGCTACCTCCTCCATTCCCCACCTCACCATGTCTGCCCGCATAGCGGCTAGCTCTCCAGTTAAAGAAACGATCACCAGGATTCTTATTAGCGATAGTATTCGCACACAAATTCAATGCTATCACCAACAAAAGTCCGAACGAAGACACCCATTTCGCTGAGAATCTCATCGTTTAGATCAAAATCTGAAAATTCTGAATTCACTGAGCCCAGCTTAGCTTTCCATGATACGTACTGATGAAGATCAGTATATAAAAGGTTGAGATATTGGCAATTGATGGGTAAGTTTGTTAGCATATGTGGCTTGGTGCTGGGTTTGAAGATCTGGTCAAGTTGATTGAACTCGAGGGATCGTAACATATAGATTGAGTTCGTTGTGTATATTGTAATATCTGTTCATGCATTTATATTTGACATTCGCATGTTTATACATGAATCAGACGCGATCGTCCGTCGCCGGATCAGATCAATTTATGTTTATTTTTTCGCAGCGTTTGGATCTGACGTGCGAGTACGAAAACCCAACAAAATTTACTCTGTTTTCTACACGGCCATTCAATGATAGCACAGTAGTTCAAACTTGACCAAGATAGCCGTCTAATTAGAATAAGAATATTTCAAACTTAAGCGACGGTTCATATATTCTGGTGAAGAGACTAACATACTAAAGAGTGACGTGGGAGCATTCGGTTTAACCATTTTGTTTCAATTAATTTTGTCCAAAGATACAAAAAAAAAATAACTCACCAAAATAGACCTAAAAAATAGCATGATAGATATTTGCTCAATAAATACTATAAATAATAACAGTTATAATTCAATAAATAGTTCATTAAAATAATTAATTAAATCGAAGAAACTTAATTATGAAAAGACCATTGATTGACTCTACAATCATCTACCGAGTCTAAATACTAAGAGATATCATTTATCGTGAACAAAGATTAAGAGTCGTCATCTACCGAATGCAGAGAATAAATGTATACTGAAACAAGGGTATCTCAGTCCACTGTGCAAATCCTTAGGAGATACTAGCAGACGATTAATAAGACATTAGTTGACCTTAGTCCAACAGACTAAGTAACTAATGAGTGACCAGCAGGTCATGGAAAAAGGCATCAGTTGTCTTTTGTTCAACAGACAAATATTCAAGGAGAAGACATTAGACGTATAAGGCAAAAGGACAAAGCACGAACAGATTCACTCGCTCTGCCATATCAGTGTCTAAGAAGGTTGTATGATGTAAAGTGTGAACCAAGGTTTTCTAGTGTAACCTTTCTGCAAATGAAGAATTGGAGACGTAGAAACGTTTGTGCTTCGAACTTTCAGAAACAATTCTTGTGTCATTTACCTTCAGTACTTTATCCTACAGTTTCTTAACATCTACCGTTCAATTCTAAACTCACAAGTCCAGTTGACACATTCCGCACTATTTTTAGTTGTCTACTGACTTTCTATCAATTGAAATCTTACTGCAGTACTTAACAGTTTGTTGTATATCGAAGAATCAAGAAATTGAGTCTAGTATTTATTCAGCCCCCTTCTAAAACTACTTCGATCCTAACATTTTAGCCTTTGCTTTATTTTTGGAAAATTACAATTTCGATCTTATATGTTGCTCTTATTGTGATTTTAGTCCTGCAATACGTCCATAAAATGATTAAATTTGCGAATAACATCGATACGTAACTAAAATTTCAAGAAGGCAAATATAATCGATGAATTTTATAACATTTGGGTGTTTTTTATTCTTTGCATTAATTACTTGGAAGGAGTCAATAAAAGAGAGACATGCATGATGACCGGAGTAATTGTCTTTTGACAATCTATGAACTCAATGTATGATTATGCCACATTATATATAACTTGTTAAAAATAATATAAAGTGAATGTTTAAAAATTATAACTATTATTATTTATATTATTTATTGAGAATATATATCATCCTATGTTTTGGGTCTATTTGGTGAGTTATTTTTTTTGTATATTTGGACAAAAATTAATTGAATTTAATAAATATATATATTTTTTTAAAAAAATAATAAAGTGTAGAGATGGAGGAGAGAGATTTGTAATTCAAGTTCATGTTTCTTGCACTAGCGATTCTTTTTAAAAAGAAAAAAGAAAAAACGGACTTTTAAGAAGAATCGCTATCTCGGTTAGCGATTCAAGTTAGAAAAGTAAAAAGATTTATTTTAACATTATTTTGTGAATTTATTATTATTATTATAATATTTATTTAAATTTGCCGCAAATAATACTTTGCTTATTGGATAAAACTTATAAATTAATCACCCAAATAAAATAAAATAAAAACTAAAATCTATGAAATAAATGAATGAGAAGTTCAGACTTCCGATTTCACAGAAGAATTTGTAGGCAAATGTATAAAACTAAAATAAAATAAATAGTGAGATATATTAATTATAAATTTATCGCAAAAGGAATGCAGGGCGGCTAGGGGTGCTTACCGGTCCGAACCGGAACTGGCCGGTTCCGGGCCCGTTATGGGCGGAACCGGTTCGGTCCGTTAAGGAACCGGTTCCGGTTTGGTCCGGTTCCTTAACGGTTTTTCGATTTTTTTTTTATGTTGTAAATGTTTCTTCAATGATGTTCATCACAAATTCAATATATTTCTTCTTCATTTCATAATATAGATGCATACAAATAATTGTAAAGACATGACAATTGAAAATCTAAATAAAAAAATATTACAATTTAGTAGCAGTCTTCATAATTGATAAGTATTGTTTTGGCGTTCTCTTCTTCTTGCTCGTCATAATGATTTACGAATTCGTCAACCGTCCTATCTCTTCTATTTTTGCATTCTGCTTCAAACCAATCTTTAAGTAACGTGAGCATGTATAACGAATCAGCTGATAGACTACTTCTGTAGTCTCCAATAATACGGCCGCATGTTGAGAATGTCGATTCAGAAGCGACGCTTGAAGCTTGTACATCTTACACGTCTCTAGCCATTTTGGCTAAGATAGGGAATTGTGCTGCATTGGACTTCCACCATTGTAAGACGTCGAAGTTGTCTTCGGTTAGAAATTAATAATTCAGATAAATTTGCAACTCAGTCGACGTGCTAGTAGAAGGTCCTTTTCCCTTAAGTTTTTTCCTGCCCAGCATTCTAAGCAAATTGATGCCCCCACCTTTAGATTGAGCTTGGGGTTGCTCTTCAACAGGCCTTTGTTGCGATGATTCACTTGCCTGTTGATTATAATACAATTGAAACATATTTTGGAGAGATTGCATTGTAGACGTCTTTTGATCGTCAACAACCTTCCCCAAAAATTTAGCATAATATTCAAAAATATCTCAAATGAAGATAAACATTGACTAGGATCTAGCAATGTTGCGATGCAGTGCACGGGTGGGATTTGTTCCAATACTTTATAAATTTAGTTTCCATTGCACTAACAAAAGCATGCAAGTCATAGTCATCTCTAAATTCTATAAATTTATCAAACATGTTAAATACTAAAGGAAGAAAATAAACGGAATTTGGATAAGTAACACCAGATAAACGTTTCGTCGCTTCTTTGAAAGTACCTAACAATGATACACAATTTTCAACAAATTCTCAATCCTCATTAGTCAAATAAATACTTTCATCGCTATCAGGCATTTGATATGAATTATAAAATGGAGTTAAAATATCTTTGTAAGGTAACATAGCATTCAACATATTGTACAACGAATTCCACCTAGTTTCTATTGGTGATGGAAAAGAAGATGCTTTAAACCATTAGATAAACATAATTGTTTCCAATCACGCTTAACACGGCTCGTGCGTAACCATTTAGCGCAGTATTTCATTTTCTCAATACATGCTGAGTGATTGTCCTCATAACCAACTTTAACAGCCAAATTAATCACATGACATGCACATCTAACAGGAAAAAAAAATACCATCAAGCATTGGTTTAAGATAGGTCTTTAAATCACGCATCGCGGCATTGTTATTCGCAGCATTGTCTAATGTGATTGAAAATACCTTATCCTGAATTCCATAATGTCTACAAGTGTTGAATACATATTTAGCAATTACATAACCAGTATGTGCACAGTCTAACTCATCTAAAGACAAAATCCTTTTTTGCATACAACAATTATCATCAATCCAATGACAGGTGACAACAAGATATGAATCAGAATTTACATTTGTCCAAATATCAGTTGTTAAACTAACCCTACAAGGCAAACTAGAAAGATGTTGAAACAATGTATTTCTATATTCAACAAATACGTCCATACAATTTCTTTTTAGTGTGTGCCTGGAAATATGTTTAAACATGGGTTGTATAGACGAAGCAAATTCAATAAAATCAGCACGTTCAGCTTGTATAAAAGGTAGTTCACATCTGATCACATATCTAACAAGTGACCTACGATTAATTTCAGCAGTTAAAATAAAATTCGTGCCAGTAAGAACATTAATTTGTGCTTGTGTTGCTTCTCGACCTAATGGTTGTAATGTTGTCTCATCAAAAATATGTTTTTTTACTAAGTGTTTTTTAAAGGTTTTTTTTTAATACTAATTTGTTAAATAATTTATATTTAAAAAATACATCGAAATACCAGGCATTACGAAACTACCCTAAACCGCCCTCTCAGAGGGCGGCTACTCAAAGTTGAGTAGCCGCTACTCAACGTTGAGTAGCCGCTTACCAAGGAGGCGGCTACTCAACGTTGAGTAGCCGCCCCCTTAGGAGGCGGCTACTCCATATTATTCGATATGTGTGGCTATTAATCCATACAAACCATACTCATACCAATCCAAACCCACTTTACTCCATTTAATTGATACATACTTCATACCAATCCAAATCCAACTACTTTATTTAATTGATTCCTACTCCATTAATTGATACCAATGAAATCCATCTATAAATTCATATCCATTCTGAAAATATTATATACCTTACAACCTTTTCTTTCTCCTTACAACCTTTTCTTTCTCTTCTTCGCTGCTCAGAGCTTTTGTTTCTCACGAATAATCCATTACTCTCAATTCATCAACATACATAGGTGAGTTAATTATTAAAAATCTTTTATATTTTTTTTACGTTCATTATGTTTTTAAACATATACGTAGAATAGATTGTTATTAATATTTTAAATGGTTGTTCATTATTATTTATAAACATGTACGTATAATAAATTTTTATTAATATTTTAAATGGTTGATATATGTGTTATTTTTTTATTATTTTTAGGATGGCGTTAAATCAAGGTCCCGAAGATTCAACTGTATTATATCTACAATCTACGCATATCTCGAGTGCTGTTTGTTCCGAGAATATTGATAGTAATTTAAAAGTGAAGCGTACAGATAACCTTATCTGGGGGTTGTATAATGAGAAAGTGATACACGATCGTGTTTGGAGGCATATCATTGATATGAGATTTTACGGTGTTTTACAATTTGGCTATTGTATGTACGATAATCATTTGATTACCGCTCTTGTTGAACGATGGCGGCCTGAGACCCATACATTTCATTTTAGATTTGGTGAGGCGACCATTACTTTACAAGATATTTCAATAATTTGGGGTCTGAAAGTTGATGGTGAACCAGTAACCGGGGTAGATGATTCACGACGTGTGAAAGAATGACAAGAAACATGTATTGAGTTACTGGGATTTGAGCCTGCCGAAGCAAAATTTAAAGGCGGTCACCTAAGAATGAGCGCTCTAGACGAGCACTGCCGAGCTAATCCTATCTCTGATATGAGCTCAGAGATGGATGTAATAAAGTACACTCGGTGTATAGTTTTGATGATTATAGGTGGAATTTTGCTTCCAGATTATAATAGTAGCGCTGTAAAACTCATGTATTTGCAGCTACTTGAAGATTTGGAAGAGGTAAACACATATAGTTGGGGCAGAGCGGTATTGGCTTACTTATACCGTGAAATGTGCAATGCATCAACCATAGGAAAATGCACTATCAATGGCCCTTTGTATATTTTGCAGGTATATATAATATTTTTCTCTCACTAATAATATCTTATCCGTTTATTATTTTAAAATAATTTTTATGTCTATTGGCAGATTTGGGCATGGAGTAGGATAAAATGTTTGAACCCTGACCGACAGTTAAAAACTTTGATTGTCCCTGAGAATGTTCCTGTTGCTCCCTACGGTGCACGGTAATAATTAATTATTGTTATTGTATACTAAAATTAGAATGATAAAACATTACAATATTTAACATTTTTTATTATAGGTGGAACACTTTGTTTCGTCACACCCATATAGCAACACATTCGGTCAGAATTATACGACATTCTCTCGATCAAATGAGTAATGACGAGGTAAACTTAAATTATGTAATTGATTTTTGAAAATTTATGTCGATTTCAATATATTGATTGACCCATTTTTTTAATTTTAACAATGTGCAGTTTAACTGGATCGTGTATGACACAGAGGCCGCTGATGTTAACTCCATTATTACTACCTATAATAATGATATTTGGAGAAGCGTTTGCCCTCTTATCTGCTTCCAAATAGTGGAGATTCATCGTCCTAACCGGGTGATGCGACAATTCAATATATGTCAATCAATTCCATCACCTGCACTTGACGGTAATGAGCTACATGATGTCACCCGAACTGGTCATCGTAATATGGATTGGGCAAAATTTCACAAAATACATCTTCGGACGTGGCGTAGGAGGCTAAGAAATGTCTCCACTGGTGAACCATGTGGTAGGTCAAACTCAACAGACGATGACTACATGCAGTGGTACGAGAGAATCACTGTAAGGGTTATATCGCCTCGCGTACATGGGATTGGTTTCCACCCAGTTGTTGGATTTGCGCATGGCACATCATCTGGTGGTTTTTCTCCTGCTGGCCCATCTGGTGGTTTTTCTCCTGCTGGCCCATCTGGTGGTTTCGACACTGTTGGCCCGTCCAGTGGTTTTGACACTGCTGGCCCGTCCGGTGGTTTTGATGCTTCCGGTGGTTTTGATGCTTCTGGTGGATTTGATGTTATTGGGGCATCCGGTGGATTTGCATCATATGCTGGCCCATCCGGTGGATTTACATCATATGCTGGCCGATCCGGTGGATTTACATCATATGCTGGCCCTTCTGGTGGATTTCCAGCGTATGCTGGTCCTTCTGGTGGATTTCCATCGTATGCTGGTCCTTCTGGTGGATTTGATAGTGCTGCTGGTCCATCTACTGTTTTCGATAGTGCAGGGTATTATACTCCACAGCCCCCACAGGCTCACCCACAGGTTGAAAATTACACATCTGTAATGGGTTTCGAATACCAAAGAAATTTGGAGGAGTTGCAACCATCGAGAAACATTCCAACACCTATCCAGTTTCCGAGTTATTCTGATGAAAATATATCTCAAGTAACTAGAATTGCAACACAGCAGAATGATCCTAGTAATACTGGTCCACGTAGAGGACAACGAAATCGTAGACAACGTCATTGTGGAACCGGTGGCCAACTGTAGTTATATGATTATGTATATTACTATATTTGTCACGTTTAATATGTACATATATATATATAATTTTACATAGATTTTTATCACCAAAATTACCAAAATTCGCTAGGCGTAATTACGCCTCAAAGTAGGCGTAATTACGCCTCAAGAATTAATTCAAAAAAAAATTTGCCGTGAGCCAGGCGTAATTACGCCTCAAGAATTAATTCAAAAAAAAAATTTGCCGTGAGCCAGGCGTAATTACGCCTCAAAGTAGTCGTAATTACGCCTCAAGAATTAATTCAAAAAAAAAATTTTCCGTGAGCTAGGCGTAAATACGCCTCAAAGTAGGCGTAATTACGCCTCAATAATTAATTCAAAAAAAAAATTGCCGTGAGCTAGGCGTAGTTACGCCTCAAAGTAGGCGTCTTTACGCCTGTTGCCATGATTGATAATGTAAATTTTTGGCTTCAATTCATCTGTTCCTTCCGTCATTTGCACCCTTTTAGTCCACAAAACATGTAATAAAATAAGAAGAAATATAAGTGTATAAAATACACTTATCGCACATACCATAAAAATATAATTAATTTGACCTCTCAACATTATGTAATTGTCTCTCCCTAACAACAGGTCTATCCATCTCGTTTCTCAAATGATTCGTTCTATTTCTGCCGACTCTTCTTCTTTCACGTCTTACAGGATTGTGGTTCAATTCAAACGTGGGTGGATCCCAGTATCGGATGTCTGCAAGAGGACTAAATTTTCCCATGTAGGTTGCTGATTATTGAGACATGCTATACCATGGTTGAATAAGTGTGGTAGGATCCAACGAATGATATTTGGCAGTACAAATAGCATGGGAACATGGAATTCCAAAAATCGTCCATTTACCACAGGAACACTCATTTGTTGATATTCTTACAACTTGAACATGTTGCCCTCGACCTGGTCTTCCACCGGTCGCAACCGAAGCAGTTTGATCACGTACATCATATCGGGTAACACGATGCTCAATTGATTTTCTTGACCATTGTTCATATTTTTGATATGCATAATCGGGCCAGGGCTGATTGTTGTGAATCATACGTTGAGTTTTGGTGACACGTTGAATAAAGTATTGAACGCACCTTTGAAGGGTCAATTGTACTATCGCGGAAATAGGTAGTCTTCGAGCACCCTTCAACACACCATTTAAGCATTCTGACATATTAGTAGTCATTACCCCACGCCGCCAACCTCCATCGTGGGCTAAAGTCCATTTCTCCTTTGAAATTCCTGCCAAATATCTATATGCCAGAATATTTTGTTTTTGATTGCCTCCATTGTGGCATCAAACTTACAATTCTGATGTTGTGTGCCTGCTTCCCAGCATAGATCTTTCAAATGGATATTTTTAAACTTTGAATTAAAATTGGAGCACACATGTCTTAGACAGAAACGGTGCACACCATTAGGAGGTTGAAAAAGTGGTAGATCCTCAACTGCGCGCACAATTCCCTTATGCATATCTGAAATAAGACATACACCGGTTACACCACGTATAACATGTCGACCGATATTCTCTAAGAACCATTTCCACGAGTCGTATGTTTCTTCATCAACAATCCCGAACGCTAACGGTAATATCTGATTGTTGGCATCCAGAGTGACGGCGATCAACATTTTATGCTTATACTTGGTGTACAAATGAGTACCATCAACACTAATGATTTTGCGACAGTGTTGAAACCCATCTATGCATGGCTTGAAAGCCCAAAATACATAATTCAATGTATTCGCTCGATTGTTAGATCTTAAATGCCTCCAATCCACAATTGTTCCAGTATTATACTTTGACAACGCACCCATGTATTTTGGAAGTAGACGCACGGAGCTCTCCCATGTACCGTAAACATTTTCCACCGCACGTTGCAAACTTCTCCATGCCTTCGTATACGAGATATCATAGCCATATTTATCTTTTACATTCTCCCGTACATACTTAATCTCGTACGAAGGATCACATCGTACAATCCCCAACAATGTATTTGCCACCATATTACTGTCCAAGTTGTGGTGGTCTATACCAACATTACTCGAAATACATGTATGCGGACCACCATACTTCGTTAATTTCCAAAAACCCATTTTTGGCTTCAAAGACGCTCGAAGACCCCATCTACACCTTACGTCAGGAGAAGTCTTTTTGCACCGTAATTTCCATAGAGTACGTGTGCTATCCACAACTCAATACTCACGTCTGACAACTCTAACAGAGTAATCTTTCACAGATGCAATCAAATCTTTCTTATCCTTAAAAATCATGTTCACGGACAGCTCTCCTACCTCCTGGTTGTAATATCGAGTTCGCGATCCAGAAGGTACATCAAACGAATCAGGAACCTGCTCTTCGTTGAACGCATTAAAAAATGGTGGCATTTCAATCGTGCTTGGCAAAAATGGTGCGTCTTGCATATGTCTCCGACCATAAGGTGGTTCGTTGGATGTTGTCTCTTCACCGGGAAATGCATGGACATTATCATCGTCTTCATCATGCATCTCGTCAGCCTCATTACCGTGTTCTCCAGAATCACTCGATGAATTATCGGGTTCACTATCACTCATGTAAACATCTCGATGACTATCTCCGTGTACGTCATGTGTGGCTGGCCCATCAGTTGCTGCTAACATAATTGTATGCTCCGAACCACCAACATCAGGATCAAATACATCATGAATTTGTGTAATTTCTTCTCGTAATCCCCAAACTTCTGATGTGTTTGGCCAATATGTAGGATTTTCTTCAGAAGAGCCGGTTATATATTGATCCCAAGGTCCACTTCCATGCTCGAAATAAGGATAATTTTGTTGCTCAACATCTCGACCGCTAGAAGTAGAAGGTTGATCATGGACCACCATATTGCTCAATCCTTCAGTGACATATGGAAGATTTGATTCTGGCCCTTGAAGATCAAAATCATGATTAATTGCCTCTATATCGACGTACAAATGCAGCATCTGCATATTGGGACATTCCATTATAAATTGTAGAACATCATGATCTACAATATCGATTGGTATTTCATTCCAAGAAGATTTCTCCATGAATGCATATTTGGTTGACAATTTGATATTAAACATCGTTGGGTCGATGTTTAACTTTCTATGTGCTAGTTGAATCAAATCAAATAAAATAATAGAACGAGAAATTCTAATCGGTCTGACTGGTGGAATGCTATATTCAACCGATCCGTTTCCAATAATAGTATTACCACCAAAATATAGCAGCATGGAAATCGAATCCATTTTGAACAAACTAAGAAATATTTTGATTCAAACTTTTGATGCACCGAAAAAATTGAAGAGAAAAACGGAAGGAAGAGGAAATTGGTTTGAAGAATTGTGTGTCGAAAACATTTTATGTTCGTATTATTTATACATATTTCGAATACTAATTTTTGTAAAGGTTCACCGGAAACATTTTATATATAATATGATTAATTTTTGTCGGTAAAAATATAATATAAACAAACGGAAATTGTAATAACAGAGAAGAAAGTGGGATATAAACAAAAGAAAATTGTAAGAAAAGAGAAGAAGGTGGGAAGAGACGTATAAGTTGACTGTGAAAAGAGAAAACAAGAGATTGGAAGAGACGTGATGGGTATGCGACAATCAACCAAAACACGGGCATGGTGGGTGAAGAGACATAAAGGAATGGGTGAAGAGACATAAATGGGGTAGACGACAACCAACCAACCGATACCAACCAATACACCGATGAGCAGCCGCTTCACCAGTGAGCGGCTACTCAATAATGAGTAGCCGCCTCCCAAGGGAGCGGCTATTCAACTTTGAGTAGCCGCCCTCTGAGAGGGCGGTTTAGGGTAGTTTCGTAATGCCTGGTATTTCGATGTATTTTTGAAATATAAATTATTTAACAAATTAGTTTTAAAAAAAAACCGTTTTTTAAATGTTCCGGTGTCTCCACTGGAACCACCAGCTTTATATGAATACTGGATCTTACATAATTTACATATTGCAACAGATTCATTAGTACCTTCTTTTTGAGCGAGTTCAAAGTGATCCCATATCTTACTTCTGTTGGCACGAGTCGGTTGTCTACTCGCTGCTGTAGTGGCTCCGGATGACTCCACGTATTGTCTTTCTTGGGCTTGGGCAGCAACAGGTTCGGCAGGTTGTTGGGGTTGTTGTGGTTCGACATTCATAGAAGAACCAGCAACATTGAGGTCAGCAAAAAAATCATAACTTTCATTTAACTCAGGAATTGGCACAGGTAAATTCATTGCAGAAGATGAACTCAGTGATAGACGACCCGGAACGAGACCCTGACCGCGACCCCGACTACGACCAGCACCACTGCTAGATAAAGATGCCATTATTATATAAGACTATAAGTAAATTGTAGATAGCACAATTGAGAGAAAAATATGAGAGTCGAGTATTTTTCGTTATAAGAATTGTTATGAAAAAATACACAACACAACATCCCCTATTTATAGTTTTTTTTTATTAAATTTTTTTTTTTAAAAAAATGTTAACGTTGGCAACGGCTAAGAGCCGTTGCCAACGTTAACAATTAACGTTGAAGAGGCAACGACTGTATAGAGCCGTTGCCAACGTTAACAATTAACGTTGAAGAGGCAACGACTGTATAGCCGTTGCCTTCTTCCTTTATTTATTTATTTATTTTTTTTTTTTAAAAACTACCGGTGGTTCTGGAACCGGAACCAAACCGGTAGCACCGGAACCGACGGTGCTACCGGTTTGGTTCTTAGGAACCGCCCCGGACCGGTTTCTAACCGGTTCCGGGGCAAACCGGAACCATTAAGTCCGGTTCCGATTTCGGACCGGACTTAACGGTCCGAATTCGGGCCGGGTCCGGTTGGACCCGGCCCGGTAAGCACCCCTAAGGGCGGCTCAAACTTTTTAAAGGCTTTAGACAAATTCTAAAATGAGGTTTTTACTGAAAAAAAAAATGAATATCGAATTTGCTTATTGCATTGTTACTGCAAATTACTTATTAAATTTTTATATTCAAATTTAGCCAATAAGTCATTTTTGATTGCTAAAACTGCTAATTTATTTACTCGATCATGAGACATAGTTGTTCATAATATTTTTATAATATTAAATTTTGAAAGTTTTTTTTGTAGATACAACTGTAACTTGTATCGTAAGTAATATTATAAAATAATTGAGAAAACACTTAAGTTCTTTTATTAATTTCTACATTTGCAACTTCTTTTAATACTTTTAACTCCGAATAAATTTAAATCATCAATATCAGAATGCCTGTCATGCTTAAATTTTTTTTTAAGATAAATATATTTTTATTCCAAATCACAATCAATATAGGAATTTAAATCTATGATTCAATCTCATCCTTCCGGAGTGGCTCAGACGTAAAGCCGCTAAAGCAATTGATTTAGGCCCTAATTTCTTGCTCCAACATTTGTTAATTATCTAGTAATAACCTAATTAAGCGATAGAACAAATAAATTCAATTGAGTAGAGGAAAGATAACAATAAGGTAGAACAAAAATCTAGTAATAACCTAATTAAGCGATAAAACAAATAAATTCAATTGATTAATTCGGAAATTCGTTTGGTCAAATCATAACTTCGGTTTTAGTATTTAAAAAATGGTTAAATCAGTTCGGTTTCGATTATTGATTTAAAATCGATTTAACCAAATTTTTAAATTTGTTAAAAAACAATTTTGCTCTATTTTTATTTTTTCATAAAATTTGATTAATTCGATTAATGACCAAATAACAATTTTATTTGGTTCGGATAATTTGATTTTCACAAAATTTCTTTCGTTGCGCTCTGGTAAAAATCGTTTTGTTCACTTTGGTCGATAATCAGACTGTCATAATATCTCCGCCCTAAGTGATAGAACCATGTTAGGAATGAGCGGAGATGTTCTTTTATTTCAAAACATGAAACAGAAGTAGACATTATTCATTCTTTCTGTACAATATATACAATTATTTGAATTTATTTCTTCATTTTAAAAACAACTGTCATAAATAAACTCTGTAAAATAGATGAAATTGGTGAAATGACATAAGTCACATAATCATCATATCCTCCTTCATGCATCGGCGCTCAGATCGCAAACTGGCTCATTGAATGCTTGTGTAGCGCTTTAAGACGCACTAAATTTCACTAAGTTGTGTTTGACACTCTAGTCGTGATCTGGCGTGAACCTAAATGTTAAACATTGTTAATTCACTGGAAATAATATAAGTCATTTTTAATAAATTCATACTATTACAAAACATGTTAAAACATATAGGTAATATTTGATTTCATTTTTTAAATTCACTATCTTATTATCAAATATTAATAATTCATTTTCTAAAATATATTTTTCAGAGAAAAATAATTATCCTTATTACGATAGCGATAAAATAAAAGGTTTGATTGTAATTTAAATAATATAAAATAATGTAAGTTCGTCAAATATTAGTTATGTATAGACACATTAAAATACACTCACATTCAAATATTTTAAAAATTGATGCACTCGTATATCAACAGCACACCCTTAATAAATGGCAACTTCACGGTTCGAGTCCCTCCAAAAATTCTAATATTGCCCCTATATTTCTCCAATTTTCTTCTCCCTTTTTTTCCTTCTCCGGTTATAACAAAATGGTAATAATATTTAGAACCCTAATGCGCTGAATCCTTGATTTCACTGTTTCACATCAGTCATGAAGCTTCGGTCTGATGGCGCAGGCTCTTCCTCTTCTAAAGGTACCGATGCTCTCTTTTTTTTTCGTTTTTCACAACCTGAATATATTTTCCTATTATTTTAGAGAAATTTAGTTTTGTGTGTAAACTACTGAAATTATCTCCATAAAATGCCACTTGTGCTTATTAATGTTTATGACATGCATATAGATGTAAACTTAGTTGTGCTTGAGTGTGTGATGTAGCCATTTGTGTGACCGTTGATCAAAGTGCTACTTAAAGCAGGGAAAGCAAAGCTTACGTACCAAGAGAGCTCCGATGAAGATGTACATGTGCTGATTTCATCGGATTCTGATTATAGCGCCTCAAACGATGAAGGTATAAGATTGAATGTGTGTTTTTATTTTTAACCGTTGCTTTTGGATGCTTTGTATTTTGAGCGTTAGAAGAAATGTGATCAAATGGTTTTAATGTCTGTCTCGTTTTGTGATTTATTCATTTAATATTTGTGTATATCATCTAGGTCTGATGTTTGTACTTGATTTGGATTGGATTGTTTTTCTCGCTAAGCTTGTTTGTTACTATGAGACTACTATGAGACTGTGAACGGGAATTGTTATCTGGTTCAGAAAGAAATTAGATAAGCCACACAAAAAGAAGGTTCTTCCCTTGCATTCTTTTTGTTTTGTCTTTAACGGATTATTCCTGCACTATTAGTCTCCTAATGTGCATTTGTAAGCTTTGAAATTTTACTCCACTCAAGGATTGAAACTTGTTTTGGATTGAAACTTGTTTTATTTTCGAACTTTCTCTCGCTTGAAAATTGAAATCACAATACTACGAAAGTCATTCAAGAATCTATATTGTTACGAGAATTTGGTGTACCCTGAAAGGATCTTGCTGAACTTTATTGTCTAGTTGTATAACCTGTTACTGGATAAAAGGGCATACATTGAAAAAATGCACGGGAATGAGTGACATTGCTGAAAGGAACAGCACCTTCAGCAATGAAATTTGAACATGAAATCATGGTTTTATGCAGTTCTCTGCTATTGATGTTTGCTTAGATAGGAATAGGTTGTGTACTTAATTTGGCACTTGTATTATATACAACATCAAGAACCTCTTAACTTGAGTTTTAAAATTTGTTTTGGAATTTCCTACTATCTTAATGCTATAATCCTGGACATTGATTCTTCAACAGTTTTTACTGTTCTTTCAATTTCTAATTGTCGGTGTATAGAAGAGGTTTTATTTATATTTGATAATCTCTCTCCCCTTTTGTGGGATTGTATTTACATTTCGGATGACATTTATTATTGTCTTTTTTTTTGAGGAATTAGGTGACGATTTGTTAAATGTGCCTGAAGAGATTAGACCAGGAGATACTTTTGATTTAAATCTTTCTTTTGACATTGCACCTGAAATTAGCGATGATGAACTTCTGCATAATGGGTATAACAATAGAAAAAGGAATTCCTGGAAGAACCAAAAAGAACATAGTTGGAAGAAACAGAAGATTGTAGTTGAAGATGGGGGGATGGAGCTGAGTGGAAGTATTGAGACAGAAGCAGGCAACTGCCCTGCAGAATATGATTTTACTGGTGTGTTAGAAAACAAAAATGGGAGAAAGAAGAAGAGTAAGAAGAAGAAAGATAGACCTGTATTGATGTGGGAAGTATTGGAACAAGAGAACGAGCGATGGATTGATGAAAATTTGGCCAAAGATATGGACTTGATAAATCAGAATGAAATGGCAACCGAGATTGTTGAGCCTCCAGATGACTTGGTTATACCATTGCTGAGGTACCAGAAAGAGTGGTTAGCTTGGTCCTTGAAGCAAGAAGAGTCAGCTGTCAGGGGAGGCATCCTTGCAGATGAGATGGGGATGGGCAAGACCGTCCAGGCAATAGCACTTGTTCTTGCCAAAAGGAAGATTCTGAGGGAAATTTGTGGGGATGAATTACCTTCATCTTCAGACTGCTTCTCAAAAAAGTTACCGGGAATAAAAGGCACTCTGGTCATTTGCCCCCTTGTTGCTGTGATGCAATGGGTTAGTGAGATTGACCGGTTCACTGCCAAAGGAAGCACCAAGGTTCTTGTCTATCATGGCGCTAACAGAGCAAAAAATCTTTATCAGTTCTCTGAGTATGATTTTGTTATAACTACATATTCAATTGTTGAGGCCGAATACAGGAAATACGTCATGCCTCCTAAAGAGAAATGTCAGTACTGCGGAAAATTATTCTATAACCATAAGCTGAAAGTTCACCTGAAATATATATGTGGACCTGATGCTGTTAGGACTGCTAAGCAGTCAAAACAGCAGAGAAAAATCTCGAAGGTAAAGAAGATATCTGACTCGGATGTCAATTCCAAGATTACTGCGGCCAAGAAAGGAAAGAAGCTTGACAGCAGTAATGGGGAAATAGAGAGTGTTAGTTTCTTTGAGAATCCGGCTGATATTGAACAACACCCACCTTCTGGAAAATCTATTTTACACAATGTCCTGTGGGATCGCATCATATTGGATGAGGTGAGCTTGTGAATTCTTCCCTTTTCCTTCTGCAATTAATATGGTGCCTTTAAATTCTTCCAATTGTTTGGTATTTATTTTTCCTGTGGATTGCAACATTTTAGTCACAGTTAGTTAATTGGCCTCTTGCACTGTGCGTCAGTGAAGTAAGTTTTGGCAACCCGTGGTTAGAAATTTATGGCTTAAAGCAATGTATCTGCATCCTGTTAAGTGTGGTTCGTTGTTCATGCTACTACGTCCTTGATTCCTGACTAGATTGTTTTCAGTTCAGGCTCATTATATAAAAGAGAGACGCAGCAACACAACCAGGGCTGTTCTCGCTTTACAATCTTCATATAAATGGGCCTTAAGTGGCACTCCACTTCAGAATCGTGTGGGAGAGCTATACTCACTTGTGAGTTTCAGTTAAAGGAGTATATATGCTTACAAATTTCTGTTTATGATGTAACATAAGGATCTTATTCCTTGTGCAGGTTCGCTTTTTGCAGATTGTTCCTTACTCCTATTATTTCTGCAAGGACTGTGATTGCCGTTCCCTAGACTATAGGTAAGGCTGAAGCGTTTCCATGGTTTTTTGGTAGGGCAAGACCGCTTGTCCTTCTCTTTATCCCTTTTAATCTGTCTCCTCCACCATGTGCTATTTAATTAAGAAAATTTTAAAAATAAGTATCATCTGACAGAAATAAGACACGCTCTTTTATTACAAGTATCTGTTTATGTGATCCATAGCTATCAATCTGTGTGACCACTTTATTCACGTTTTACAGAAATCGCCATGGATGGAACTTCTATTTTTAAAAATTTTCTTTTCTTTTTAGCTCCCTTCCAGTCCTTGATTTATCATATTTCCAATTTAACATTAACATCGTTTATGGTAACCTCGTGTACTGTGCAGTACCACAGTAGATTGTCCAGGTTGCGCTCATAAAAATGTTCGACATTTTTGCTGGTGGAATAAAGTAAGTGTACTTCAATATTCTGTTATTCGTTTTTGTTCACACTTGTGATGCAATGTTGGGCGACAACACTTCTTATTTTTTTTCAGTATATTTCCTCTCCAATACAAGATTCTGGAAATATGGGACGCGGTAGAGATGCTATGCTTTTGTTGAAGCACAAAATTTTGAAATGCATAGTATTAAGACGTACTAAAAAGGGCAGGGCAGCTGATCTCGCACTTCCCCCTCGAATAGTATGTTTGTTTTCTTATGCCAAACATGTAGATAAGTTTGTTTTGTTATAGTATTTAACTGATCCTTGTTATTCAGGTAACCTTAAGGCGTGACTCTCTGGATGTTGTAGAAGAAGATTATTACAATGCGTTGTACAATGAGAGTCAGGCACAATTTAATATGTATGTCATCTTTTCTTCCAGCTGCTTTATTAACTTGTTAGGTAAAAACTTATTTTTTTGTTGATGCTGGTTCACCTGGTAGCTGATATTGAAAAATCGATAAAGAAACAATAGAATGAAGACGAGAGAAAAAGTTATTCTAGTTTATATGTATGTGTAATTATTTGATGATTTTGGCTGTTCAAATTCAAGAAAGTGTTGGAAGAATAATACAGTAGTTATAGTTGTCTGAATCTGCAATTACATGAAAAGTTATACAGTACATACAAGAGAAGTTTCTTGTGAGTGGGTCCTATTTTTAAAGTTCTTGAGTTATTGCTCTGCAACTTTGATAGGCTTTACAAATGTATAAGCTGATGTAATTTATATTTTAGCTTTTCTAGGAGCTGGCACCAGCACACCAAAATCTGTTGTTCATTATGTGCTCATCTGGCTTGGGTTCTTGATTATTTGATTATCTGCTCTTATAATCTAAAAAGGGAAATTGAGGTTCGCTTGCATTCCATGATTGCTCTCAAATGTAAATTTTATCTGTTTTACTTGTGAAAAATAATGATTTAGGTACATGATTGTGATTTTGAAGTATACTTTGAAACAGTGTTTTCACGTTTTGCTTTCTTTTTATTGTTGAATTAATAATTTAATACAAAGAGGTTTAACTTGTGGTCTATAGTTAAACAATGTTACGTAAGGTACTATCTGGTTATTATATCATAAACCTTTCTATTTGCAGTTACATTGAAGCAGGGACTGTCTTGAATAACTATGCCCACATTTTTGATCTTCTGACACGCCTGCGGCAGGTTATTTTTCATGTTCTCAGATCTTGAAACATTGATCATTACAAATGATTATCTTCAATTTGGAGTTATGAACTGTTGAAAGCTTCACTACATGAAGCAGAATATATGGTATGATTGAAGCATGTTACCTATCTTTGAACAATTGCATGCAAGTGAGGTATAGGACAACCTGGTGTTTTTGCTAGCTGTACCCAAACCGACTTTCAGTTAAGTGGCTGTTTTATTTTAATTCTTTGACCGAAGGTTGGACGTAAGGAGTAACATAGAAAATATCCTGGAATTAAAAGATGAAGAGTTGTAGCAAAAGAGAGAAAATAAGAAGTATATAAGTTGCGTCGAAGGAAGTAAACAAGTCGTGGAAACTTATGTTTCCCTGCATGGAAGTCAGCCCTTCCTACTATTGATGGTTTGATTCACGCCAACACTTTTGAGGCCTTACTTCTAGCCTATATTGTGGATGTGGAGGACAACATGTTATGGGTTGAATTTTCTTGTTTGTCTCATAATGAAGTATTAAACTAAGGGACTAAAGTTGAATTATTAACATACAAAAGTTTTTTTATTTATTGGACAGAAGCGCCTACAAAAGATCTGGTAAGTGTTTTGGAGTGATAAGTTTTGATATATTTTGGGAAATGTTTTTTTGGAAATGAGATGCATGTTTGGTTGTGTTTGAGAAAAATTTTGGTTATTATAAATGTCAATTTGCATCAGTTTATGTTTGACATTGGTGTCACATCAGTATATTAAATTATTATTATGTATTGGTTAACGTGGAAGTAATGATTGGTTGAAAATTTTAATTTATTATTTTGTGTGTGTGTGCGTGTGTGTGAAAGTAATAGCAATTAATGCAAACAAGGTCCTATAATTTTACTAATTATAGTATTAGAAAGCATATGCACTTATTTATTAGTTTTAGAAAACATAAGAACACCTGTCATTATTCAAACCTCAAGGATCATCGTGCTAAAATGTTACATCATAACACTCACTGAACAAGTTGATATAAGTATTTCACAATAATTTTCAATATTGAATATGTATAAACACATGTAAGTTTATGAGGATAAGTTATGTTTTGTAGGTACTGTGATATACATGTTTAACATACACGCATATTTTATAACGTTTGTGTATATATAAATAGTATACATGGCGAGAGATTTAAAGAAGGGAGAGAGCGTGTGGCTTAGCTCCCTTGGGGAAGGCAATTTTGCCTTCTCCAATGCAAAACGCCTACTTGTGTTTGGTGCAAATTGGAGAACATGAACAAAAGATTGTAAATTCTGTGATAGTGAAAATTGTTTTATTATAACCTTATCAAGCATTTTGATTTTTTTGTTTTTTTGGTGCAATAAAGCATTAATAAAGCCCTCTATGCCACCCATAGAGCTTTATTCTTGTGAAATAAAGCATCAATACCTCAAAAGATTCCCTTTCGCTTCAATGTGTTGTTATATATGTCATTCTTTTGATTATCCACTGAACCCACATCTTGCTTGAGAAGCTGCAACCCACTTTAACAGCTTTCTATGTATGCGCCAAGTTCAAGAAAGTACATGAAGATTTTGTGAGGATGTTTTGGTTACTATTTGATCATTCATGCAGTTTATTATAATGTTCTATAAATAGTTTGAATGTGTGCAAGAGTTTGAATGCGTGAATTTTGCTAACGTAATCATTATTTTGAACTTGATCTTTTTGACGCTTCCTGGAAATGATGTGTTATTATATTAGATTATAATCCAATAATCTGCCTAACATAAAAAGACGAAACATATATGATGTGATATCACCAACTAATCATTCTTACACGATATGAAATCTACTGTACAAAATGTCTCATTCAAAAAACAAAACCAAATTGAACAATCATAACCTAGGATTTTTCTCATCTCTCTTAACCACATTGCAGGCTGTTGATCATCCTTACCTTGTGGAATATTCTCTAAGTTCAATGGAAAAAAAGGGTAAAGCAGTTGAGACTTGCAATGCTGAACAATGTAATTTGTGTCAAGACACCGCAGAAGATCCTGTAGTAAGTTGCTAGTTTCTTTCTATTGGTATTGAAGTTTTACATTCCAGATCATTAAAAAACCTGTTATATATTTTTGATGGATAATCTACCAATTCTATAGCCTCATTTCTGAATGTCCCAAGTTCCACTTAAAGAAGGCTATATCAGAAATTTTTGTTTAGATTTCATATTTTTGTTTGGATTTTTCAAGTGTCGTTAATGAGATTTCATATTTTTGTTTGGATTTTTTAAGTGTCGTTAATGAGCGTTATGTTATAAATTGACAAATGATATCGTTGTTTCCTGTGAAGCAGTACATGGACATGGTTTTTAGGTTTTATATAGCAGTGGTTCACTACGCATAGGTGTTGAGCATAAATGTAGATTGGTATTAAGTGTCTGGTAATTGGATGAATGATTGCACACCAGTTACAGTTTTCAAACATGACTTGCGTCTTACTAGTGTTTGGTGAAATTAATCCCTGATGATTGATGGATATGTTACAAAAATATGATGCTTTAAGTTTCTCTTATCTATCTTACTTCTGTTGCCACGGTTTATTTTCCATGCCTGTCTACGTGTCACCTACTATCTAGTGCAGAATGTGCTTAGCATGCATTATGCCAAAAAAGTGATTTTTGTTTTCATTTGCATTTCTTTATTTTGTCATCGAATCATCGAAGTTTATAGGGCAATATGTTGTGATCTCAAGTTGTGCCAAAGTTGCTCTTTGACCGTCAGATCTTTGTCCTGTTATTATAACTTCTCTTAGTTATTTTCTCATTTGTGTATGTTACTGCTTTAGGTTACAGCCTGTGCACATGTCTTCTGCAAGTCTTGTTTGATTGATTTTGCTGCTAGCATGGGTCAAAACTCCTGCCCTTCATGTTCGAAGCCTCTTACTGTTGACTTCACCATCAAAAAGGATAGCAAGGAGCAGAGTAGAACAACTGTTGAAGGATTCAGGCCGTCAAGTATTCTGAATAGAATTAAGCTTGATGACTTTCAGACAAGTACCAAAATAGATGCTCTGGTATGTATCATTTGGAAAACCCCCACGCCTCCCAAGAAAAAAATCATAGAATATAGAAAGGAAGAGATATATATTCCTTTCTTTGTTTCTTCCGGTTCTCCAAAAGCTGGACTAGTGCTCTTTTATTTTTCTTGTCTTTGCGTTATGCTTTTATGAGTATTTGACCATAGCACAAAGGAAGAAGGCATTGGTAGCGAGTGTTTAGTGATGATATGAGAAACACCTGTAGCTGTTCCCTCCTCCTGTTCCTCCTACTCCTCCTCCTAATGACTTTAAATGATAGACCTTGACCTAATAGTGATAAAATGTTCAGAATGCACTGTTTCTTATTTAATGTTGTGATTTTGGATTTGCACAAGCAAACGGCTCTTACTGGCTTCAAAGGTATTTGGAAAATATTGGGTAAATATATTTCTTTTCATGCTTTTAAATTGTCATTTTCTTTTCAGATCTGTCGCTTCCTTAAAACAACTGTGAGCTTTTATTTTGTATGCAACTTCTCTTTTTCACTGATCTCCTTTAATTCTGAATCTAAAGCGAGCTAGTTTTGGTCTAAGTATATATTGTTATGGATTGTTATGAAGACGAAAACTTGAATTTACTACTCAAATTTAATAAAATGTGTCCTTATCACCACCACTGCACTTATGATAAAATTAAGCATTATGTCCTTTGCACTTATAACCTGTCTTTGTAGAATTACTTGATGGATATGCCAACTTTTGTGGGAGGATACGGCAGTTTTCCTCAACCCAGTCTTCTAGGTCATATCAAATAATGATGAAGTCACTACCACATTTGATGCAGCAATTTTCTTTTTTATTGATGGAAAATATTATAATTTATTACCATTAGTTTTAAGAATATGTCTAAATCTGTCATGAACTGTATGTTTTTCCGCTTTTTGTTTGTGTTTTTAGTGATTCTTTTGGTAAGGTTATGCTGCATTGCAGTTTTTTATTGCATTTGTTCATCCCCGAATTTACTCAATTATAGAGGGAAGAAATCAGATTTATGGTTGAAAGGGATGGTTCTGCCAAGGGAATTGTCTTCAGCCAATTCACTTCTTTTTTGGATCTCATTCATTATGCCCTTATGAAGGTACTAATAAGTGAGGGCCTGAATTTGTTTATGTTGGATGTCCTGAGTAAGAAACTATATAAAATTATTTTTGTTTCTTTTCAGTCTGGAGTCAGCTGTGTTAAGTTAGATGGATCGATGACAATGGGAGCAAGAGATGCTGCTATCACAAAATTTACCAAGGACCCTGATTGCCGGATTTTTCTAATGAGCTTGAAAGCAGGGGGTGTTGCCCTAAATCTCACCGTAGCATCACATGTAAGACTCCGTTTTTACTATCGTCCAGATTTTCTTCAATGTATCTGGTTATTCTACCATACCTTTTTATTCATTTGTTAAATTGCCTTGGTTAATCCCGAAAAAACTTTCTGCACGATGATAATATGGAAAACATTCATTATGAGTCAGACGTTCATCCTCACTTGCTCTCATTATTATAGGGTGTTTGATTATCGTAACCATCCTTTTCTTTTTTAATGTACCTGAATTAATTAAATCTCCGATTCCTATGCATTTGATGAATCTGCTTCATTTTACTTTTCTAGTTCGTATAGAGTTGATTATTGATTAATGGCTTTGTTCATTGAATTTCGTCAGGTGTTCTTAATGGACCCTTGGTGGAATCCTGCTGTGGAGCGGCAGGCTCAGGACCGAATACATCGAATAGGGCAATATAAACCAATCCGGTGAGACATGGTTCATGCATTCTCTACCTACTTTCCATAATTCATCGGACCCAATGTCTCTGTTTTCACAATACTTTTTCTTTCCCGATTATATTATTTTACTATTTATTGTTTATTTTTAGAATCGTGAGGTTTGTTATCGAAAACACAATCGAGGAGAGGATATTGAAGCTGCAGGAAAAGAAGGAATTAGTCTTTGAAGGGTAAATTTTACTATCTTTCAAATTCTCAATTCCGCATTTGTATCAATTTCTGTGAATTATAAATTTGTATAGTGGAATATCGGAACCATGTTGGGGCACCAAATGAAAAGAAAATTAAAATTTTAGTTTATAAGGGCACAAGTCACACAATTCAGGTGGAAAACTCGTCTCAGATTTTGAAAGAGGAAAACCCATGACTACACAGAAACTTTTTATCCTCATCCGAACTTAAAAGTACAAGTACAAAAAAAGTTTGTATATAAATCTGTTCCAGGTATACAATTATGTTGAAACTACTGAAATGCTTTCCTGGAAATTTCTCGTCGTACCTTCTTTTATTAGACTCTGCACAAACACTACCAGACACCAGTATATGAGTTTGTATATGTTTTGGCTAAATGTTCTCTTTATGTTTTTTTTTTTTTACCTCCATTTGTTTTATTTTTCTCGAGACCTGGCTATTTTCTGCAGGACTGTGGGTGGATCTTCAGAGGCTTTAGCAAAACTAACTGAAGCTGATATGAAATTTTTATTCGTAACTTAAAAAGCTGTATGGATCGGTCTTTGTAACTGGAACATTTTTGGATGTCACACCATGATGCGTATACGTGTATGTATAACTCGCACCATGATGTGTTGTATTAGATGACCATGTTGAAGGGAGAATATTTGTAAGAGACGTGATGAAATGACCTGAAATAGATATTTGTATCGAAGGTAATGCTTATGCTAAGATGTTCTATTGTCCCGGCATGGTCTAATTGGCGATCAATTTTTGCTAGCAATTGTTCAGGCCGAGTTTGGATACATGTGATTTAGTTCGAGTAATTCATGATAGAATTGTGTTGCTGCTTTACTTCATTGTTCATTACATTAAAATTATATGATGGGGTATTTCCTAATTTACTATCCCGACAATTGATTTCATGATGACTCGGTCATTTTTAGGATCCAAGATAAAAGCATGATTCATGGTTGAGTTTGAGTTTAGCAGTCAGCAACTCATTCCAAGTTCCTACTCTAGTTGAGAGGCTTGAATTAAATATATGTATATGTATGACACATCTTGAGTGTGCCCCTAATCACAACTTGGGGACACCGCTCAATTGTATGCCCCAACATTTTAAAAAGAAATGATATAGCTAAACATATTGGTGAGGGAACAAGACCTCGTAAATTAAGCACATGCCGTGAGTGTGGGATCATCAAATGTGTCATCTCTCTTCTTTTTTTTTTTTTACGACGAGGGAACCCGCAGTCACTACTTTTAGAGTGCGTATTAATTAAACCATTGGACGGACGTAGTAGTCTGCAAATCATATCAATCAGGTAAATCACGCTAGGCAAGCCCAGTGTGAGATGCTCAAACCGAGAAAGTCCCGAGCTCACCATGCTCCACTACTCGGACACCCTCTTGGAGCTCTAATGTGTCCTCTTGTTCACAAGAACGGTCACCTCTTTGCAACCAAGAAAACAACAACAAATAAGTCTTTAATCACAATAAATTGGGGTAAACTAAATGAACAATAGAGATAATCAAATCGGGTTGGACACATGTGTCAATTTCTTCAAATGCTTCTATTGGTCAGAATATCTTATTTAATCTACTTGAACTCAAAGTCTTTGTGTATAACTTCGAGCCAAGTCAGCTTCAGTTGTCCTCTCGCTTTCGTGAAATGACCGAAATCCATGGACTCCAGTCTTGCGTATTATAATATTGGTTATGTACAAGTTTTTAAAATCAAATTTCAACTCTCAAAATATGTTAAATAGTCTTAGTTTTCTTTCCCCGATTCTTGTTTCTGCCACCCTATCTGTTCCCATCATTCTACGCCTATTTTTATTTATCGATACTCCTTTGATACAATGGATGGGAATAAGATAAGTGGGGGATGAATAGTTAAAAATTATTGTACATTACATCATTATCAATGTAACAAACGGTGCGTACATTATACATTGATTATCGTAAGATAACGCGATTCCCATATTCACTGATTGACCACGAGACAAATTAAATGGTGTATGTTGCAAAATCGTATAATATCGTGAAACTCTATATAGCTTGTTCACTGATTTACTGATTTACCCAAGTTTGTTCAATGATATATTTTGCAATAAAAGTTGAATATCTTATTTATTACTGTCGTCTCATATATGTTTCAAATGAAACTTCATAGATTCAGTAGTAACTAGTAAGTAATCCAATAGTGTGTTTCGCTATGCCTTCTCTGTTTCTCGCACGATAAAGAAACTGGTGAAATTTTAGCTTTATATATCTACTAGTTTTTGTTGGTACCACACAAAGCGTGATGCCAAATACCAGCATATTGGATAATTTTTAATTTGATCGAAAATAACATTTCAAATGACCGACTTTAACAAATGTTTTTTTTAAAAAAAACGATCATGCTACTGTAATCGAATGGAAAAAATAACCAAATGACTGACTCAATTTTTTTAAAAAATTATGTCCATCTTACTATAAACTGAAAAATAGCATTTAAAGTTGCGCGCATCAACAACCGATTAATATTTTTTTTTTCTAGTCAGTTAATGTCAAACACGCGCATCAACAAAAAAAATATTCTAAAAAAGAATTTTTACAAAGTTTTTTTTTAATGAATAGTATTTAGCGGAAAAAATTAATTTTTTAATGGATAATAATCTTTTCCTCTAAATAGGTAAAATTTTTCCATTTTTTTTCTCGATACATTGAATTTGCATGATATGATGATTTAATGAAGCCGACTATCAGGGCATTTGGGACCAGATGACATACTAAAATACATCGTATATAACGTGAAAATTGCTTCACTCACCCATTTCATACCCTCAACTTTTGTATTACTTTAATATTTCTTTTACATATAATAAATTATCCAATATAATTTTTGTTTAATATAATAAAATTGATAGATAAAAGTTAGCTTGTGAAGATTACCAAAATGGACCACTTTTATGCTACAACTAAGGGCGATGTTCTTGAGAACATCTACACCATACATTTGGTGTTTGTGCACAAAACACATGCATGATTTGTGATGTAGATGCTCTTAAGATCATTGTTCTTGAGAGCGACAATAACACCACAGCCAAAACGATGAGCTGCTTATGTGATCCATTGACGCCCTAGAAAACAATAAAAATTAATATTTACACGATACTTCAAAATGTTTTAGTTTTGCGTAGAAAAATACAACATTTCGTAATTAATTTGCAAAAAAATTACATACTTATTCTCTACTTTAAGATAGCAAGAAGTATTACTTCCTTAAGCCGTCATATTCTTTACAGAAGTTGTTCTGAAAAATTTGACGAGGCAAAAAGTTTTAGATTAAAATATATATATAAATTATATGAATTTTAAAAAATGACGAGCAAAATTTCTTTAAGAAACTTTAAATAAAATTTTCTTTTTTTTAAAGAAAGATAACACCTTGGATCTAGACCCGACTGAGGGTCATCATCGACCTGAATCGGCCTGGTGGTTAACGGGCCGGTTAACCGGCGGTTCAAGGGTTTATTTTAATTTTTTTATATTTTTAAATTTAAAAATATATGTTATGATGTAGATTTAAACTCATGACCTCCAACTTTAATGATTAATTTCAACCACTAAGCTATAAGAGCCTTGTTGATCTAAATATAGTGTTATAATTTATATATCTTAACGAAACAAATATATCTTACACAATTTGATTATCTGAGCTTGAATTTATTTCACGTTATTTTATGTTTAATCCATGGATGAAAACATATCCAAACACTTTTTACACTTTATTTCAAATTTTAATAATATTTTTCATTTTCTATAAAAGATAAGGGTCAAACCATAACCGTAATCGTTGGTTAACCGAAACCGTAACCGAAACTATCAAAGAAGGTTAAGGTTAAAGGTCGAAGCTTTTTGAACCGTCTAACCGACGGTTCTGAACTGTTGTCAGATCTACTTTAATCAATCATATGTCTATGTTGCATGAATATAGATACATGGGCGGACGCAAGTGAATGTAAGGGTGTCATCCCTAAAAAAGGAGATTTTTGTATTACACCCTAAAGTTACATTTTGCTCCCCCAAAATTATATTTTGTCCCCATATAATTGTATTTTACCCTATATGAATTTTTTCTCCTCGTTTTTATGTTATTATTATTATTTTCTAACCTAAATGTGTATATATATATATATAATTAATTTTCTGGATTTTTTAGGGTTATTCATATTAGTTTCTTAAGTAAGTAGTTGCTAAAATTAGTAAAGTAGGCCCCGGAGACTACTAAATATAGCAAACGAAATGCAGTTTTATTTTGCGAGATTTCGGAATAAAGTGGACTTGGACCTCTGATATTTCTCTTTGTTAGAATTTCAACTAAATTACCTTGGGAAGTTCCGAACTGGACATTTTATATATTTAAATTCTTGACTAAATATAACATATTGACTGAGGGTTGATAATCGAATATTAGTACCAAAATCCTAACTTAATTTATTCAAAAATGAAAAATTGTGGGGGATAAATATTAAATTTTCTGATAAATTACTGAAAAAAATTGAAAATATTATTATTATTTTTTGAACAAGAAAATTGAAAAGATAAAAGCAATTCACCGTGCAAAAGACTTTAGGTAAAAAAAAATGGTTTCTAATTTCTATTTGTATTTATAATAATAGTACCAAATTTTTAGAACTGATCAAATTTAGTCACAAATAAATTATATTTTAACAAAACTAACCTCACATAAATATATATCAAATATAGTTTCACAAATTTTTTTTAATAAAAATGGTCACAAGTTTTGTTAAGGGTTTATAGACCATTTTTATTAAAAAAATTAATTTGGTAGGACTATATTTGATATAAACATTTATTATATTAAAAAATAATATAAAAAAAATATCATTACATCAAGCTAACATATCAAACTTCAAAAAATAGATCAAACAAAATGCCCAAGATCAAAAAAATAATAATAATAAAACATCTCAAAAACAACAAGCTTCCCAAAAGAACAATGTCTCAAATTTTAAGAAAATATTTTTAGAAATTATGAAATAATTCACATCTTTTATAATTTACGAGAAATTAAACATATATTTATATATAATATACAGGAGAGCTTTATAAAATTATATGAAATTTTTTATAAATACGTTCTTAAAATATCACATGTATCCTAACACAATTTCCCGTTAGAATGCTTTCCTAAATCACATTTCTTGAAATTGGGAGCCACCCATTTCTTAGTAAATACTAGATTGTTCCAAAGGCAATGCCCAACGTTCCTTTGTTGATCTTCTACTCCGGAGGTGGCTGCAACTTGGTTGTACCTTGAATCTCTGGGTTGACTTTCTATCTCTTTGTTTGCACCATTGGAGGATACATGCCCATTTTCTTCATTCCAATCTGGAATTGGAACAGCCAATGGGAAATTATTAAGAAGGTTCAGCAAATCATCGTCTACACCATTCATCACATCGGCTTCTGCCTTGTTTTCATTGCCTGAAACAGTCAAAATCTCATTATCAACAAAGCAGAGTTTCAACATCATGATTTGTATGCATTTGCTATACATGTAGAGTCTACGAATTTCGTCCCCTTCACGATAGCAAGAGACGAACGAAAAGACATGACTCGAAGTTATATATAAAGATTTGGAGTCCAAATAAGTCAACGATAATATTCTGACCGAAAGAAACTTTTCGAAAAGACCCGACTTGATCTCTCATATGGTTCATATAGCTTACCCAATCTATTGAGATTAAAGATTTAATATTTGTCATTGTCGTTCATGTGTCAATATTACCGATTTTTCTAAATCAATTTTGATAATCCGGAGAAAGAGGTAAATGGACAATCATAATTTTGCCAATTAATAGTGGCATCAAATCAAGGACTATTATTGGCTACATACTATAAAATCGAGCGCTTACCGCTTTACCAATAACTATAGTTTCAATCTTTTCAACCATACATTGACACAAGTGCCACGTGTTCGACCGATCACAAAGCAGAGGCAATAGTTGAACCCCAACAATCCCTCCCCCAATAATTACACTCTCTGCAACTCATGGGAATCAAACACGCGACATTGGCTCTGATACCAATTATAGGATCGAGTGCTTACCGATTTACCAATAACTGTAGTTAAGGGTAATGTTATAACATCAATTTTTTCAATCATGACACGAGCGTCATGTGTTCGACCAATTACAAAACAGAGGCAATTGTTGAACCCCAACATATACCATGGAACAAAATTAATAATCTCATTGTTCACACATACCTTCATAGTTATTTTCAGATGAAACACTCCCATTCCCAAAACTGTAGTCTGATTTTTCATGCAAATTTCCAAATACTGCCACTTCAATATCATTCCATCCAGATTTCCCTTCACATTTATCCTTCAAAGCTTCAGATTCCCCTAATAAATCCTCCAACAAACCACTGTTTCTACCTCTCGGAAACGAAGTCTCCATATCATTATACTGCTCAGCATCATCACTGGAAGAAAGCTCCAGTGTCGCCTGGTTAGTCGGCACGTTTGATTGGATTGAAGGAAGCTCTAAATACCCCATGTCAATGTTGCATGTATTACTATCGAAACCGAAGCTGGGAGATTCATACTCAAGAAATGATGACATTTGGAGTGAATTTTGAAAACCTTGATTGAAAAAAGGTCGAGTGGTCAATGAAGATGCCGCCAATGAGAGGGACAAACCGCCATCGTTGTGAAAAGGCTTCAACTCGTGGTTGGTGTAGGAGGTGTTGGCATGGTTGTAATGTTGAGGTGGTACGACTGAAACTGCTGGACCAGACTTAAACGTTTCCAAGAAATGTAAGGGAGTCTGATTTATAGGGTTAGTTGATGATAAAGGTGAAAGGGATGGTGATGAAGAATTGAGATAATGATGTTCTTGATCTTGAGGATAGATTGGTATTCCGGCACGCTGTCGTCTCTTGAATCTCGTGTTCCAGTAATTCTTTATTTCGTTATCCGTTCTACCAGGAAGCTATAACGAAGAAGAAGAAAGAAATGAGTGAGTATAATTGAGAAAGAACAGTAAGTGGAATAGGTCATCTTTGAAACTAAGTACCTGAGCGGCCATGCGAGCCCATTTATTACCAAGTTTAGCATGAAGTTCAACAATAATTCGTTCTTCTTCTGAAGAGAAAGCGCCTTTCTTGAGATTAGGCCTCAAATGGTTTGCCCATCGGAGCCTACAGCTTTTTCCACATCTCATCAACCCTGAATTCCTCTGAACTGCATTCCAATTCCCTTCGCCGTGCTTCTTAACGTACTCCACCAAAATTGTATCTTCGGATAAGGTCCACGGCCCTTTCTTCAACGCGTTCTTGTTATTGATGGATGTTGAAGAAGACTTCCTTGAGCATGAAGAACCATTAGTGGCCATCAAAGAAATTTTTTTTAATATAGTTTCGTTGAAATGGAAAGAAATGATGAAACAAGAGAGATGGTATATTAATTAACTAGTGAAATGGGGACTTCTTGTCTTAAATTTCTATAAGCTAGTGTTTGATGCAAAAATGGAAAGAAATATTGATGAAACAAGCAAAAGGGTGGCTGATTTACTCAAGAGATGGTGATTCTTCTCTTAAATAACTTGTGTTTGATCCAATAAAATGGAAAGAAATGATGAAACAAGCAAAAGGTTAGGTTGATTTACCCAATAAGTAGTGAATTTTGTTCCCTTTTAGATTTTTATAAACTCTGTATATTTTTATATAAGAACAACGGATAGAAAAGATGAAACAAGAAAAAAGGTGCGTTAATCTACTCAAGAAATTGTGAACTTTTTCCGTTGCATATTTATAAATCTGCGTTTGAATATGTAAAAAGAGGCGTGTAAAGATAAGAAAGAAATGGAGGCTAGGAGAGGAAAAAGGAAGAAGAAATGTGTGCGAAAAGTAGAGTTTGGGAGAGAATGGAGGCTGTGTGAGCATGAGTGTGAGCATGAGATTTTATAGGTGGAAGCTTGCGTTTCGGCCCGGGTTGAATGCTCCTCCTTTGGAAATTAATGTAAAGCAACACTCTTACACCAAGTTATTATGCGTAATTGATTAACTTTGTCACACATATCACGGTGAATACTTGCTTAATATTAAAATCAATGGTCCAAAATTTGATTTCGATATTTAGGATCCATATTAAAAGTGAATCTCATATATCCAAATTAAATTTGAACATTTTGATATAACATAAGGTACGTACTTGAAATCGAGTTGGCATGTTTTTCATGAACATGGTTCCCTCCTTAAATCTGGACACGGTGAACGACGTGTTGTCTTCATGAGATTCCAGTAACTTTTGTGTGACAAATTTCTTTTTCCCCAATTTTAGTGTATAAATTGTTTTTTTTTTAAATGCTCACCTCAAATTATACAGGGATTAAAGATGATATTCTAACCGATAAAATCACTTGGAGAAGATTGGCGCACGTATCCAATCCGACTTGATTATATCTATTGTTCATATGGTATACCCCAATTTATTAGGATTAAAGATTTTATGCATGATCCATTAGCATTATGTGATAAGATTTAATAGATAACATAAATTATATTGTGAAGAGTTTAATTTTATCACTTTTTAAGTAGATGTTATTATATCTTAAAAGCTACGAGTTTTATGCATCTTGATTAGATTCAGGTTTATAACAAAAATATATTATTTTAAGAACAAGATTTGTTACGTATTATAGAAGTCATTGGGTATCTAAAGAAGGATATAAAGAGACAGACATACGCAATCATGCATGTTTTGAACATGAATGCAATAATTTCAGCAGCCACTGATTCACCAGAAATGCATGATTAAATCTTCAAGAATATCTTCAGAAATGGTGAAAAAAGTTCGAATTTTAACTGCAATATATAGCTCCTCCATACTAAATAATGAACGAAGGATACTTCCAAAAAACACAAATTCGGCGGACCAAGAAACTTGCTCTAAGAGTCTTTCATTTCATATTAGTAGTCATGGTTCGCAAATATGATCACGGAAAGACCAAAATATCGATTTCACGGCCCGAAACGTCCATTACAGAACATTTTTAAATTTTCCAAAATTTTCCAATTTTTTTTTAGTTTTTTCATTATTTAAAAAACTTAGCGTCAATACCACGACAATTCCACAAAATATCAATGAAACTGGAACAACAACCTCCATAATTCACTCAATGACCGTATCGCAAACCATGACAGTAGTATACAAGTAGTATGGACTTTCTAAGACCAAAAGCTAATATACTGTGTGATACCTTGAGTTGGCCACCAACTGCGGAGTGATAAATTAAAATGCAGAATAAAAAGCTGGAGGAACTAATGTAGAACCTCGAACTTTCGCCAAATTTGAGAGGTCCTACCACCATAGAATCATCAATCAAGAAAGGGTAATGTAGACTCATTGGATTGAATTGAGGCCAGGAAAAGTGCAGAAGAACCTTTAGTAGAAATAACTGTTTAAGAAACCAGTATATACTCTGTTGCCTAGAAAGATACCTCGGCAACCAGATATCTTCACAAACTTGTCTATTTATAAGTTGTAAGCAAAGCATCATAATAAATCTTTGATAAACTCAAGGTTTAATGTATCACGGACAAGAAGGAAAATCCCAAGAACTAGGGCCATTGTTATGCCAGATGACATAATTCGTTGCTCTACTTCTGATGGAAGTTTTCTCCCACCTCTGGCCGCCTCTATAAGGAGGAACGCCAAAGAACCGCCATCTAATGCTGGTAGAGGAAGAAGATTTATCACAGCCAGATTGAGATTCAAAACAGCGGCAAATTGGTAAAGGCCATCAGCATTCGATTTGGCTACTTCTGCACCAACAGCAATAATGGCAATGGGACCAGAAACCTTATTGGCAGTCTGAGAGAAATTCAAGAATGTCTGTTTCAAACCATCCAAGACATTTGACGTTAGGCCCCAGAATTCAAGCCCGGTGTAATGAAAAACATCCCACAGATTCTTCGGTTTAGCTTTTGAAAACTTGATGTTTGGTGACAATTGAACTCCTATTCTACCAGTACCATCTGAATTTTTATCTGGTGTAAGGTTGATTTCTAGATTTTCTCCACCTCTTTCAATCTTGAAAAGTACTTTTCTTTTAGGATTGTATCTAATGACATCAACAACTTCAGAAATTAAACTCGGGCTCGTTCTCAAGAGCTCGATATCATTAACACCTAATATAACATCACCAGGCAATAATCCACCTCGTGAGGCAGCTGAAAATGGCCTAACCTCGGGTACAAGAACACCAGGAAAAGATTCTTTAACAGGCAATCCAACAAACACAACTTGAGCAAAAACTATAGCAAAAGCAAAGATAATATTAGCGATCACGCCAGCAGAAATAACAATCACCCTATCAAATATTGGCCTATTTTTCAGTAAATTCTCATCATCCACAGGAATATCACTATCAGGATCATTATCAGGAAATCCCACAAAACCACCAAGAGGAAACGCTCTAATGGAATACTCCACGTTTTTTGAATTAAGCTTGGCTAAAATTGGACCAAATCCAACAGAAAATTTACTCACATGAATACCCTGAAGACGAGCCGCCAAAAAATGGCCACTCTCATGAACAACAATAATAGCAGTTACCACTGCAGCTGCTTCAAGAACCGATTGAGCGCTCTCGAACGCACCAAAATCTAGGCCAGATACAGCCAAAGTTCTAAAATTTTCTCTCCTTCCTTGCCTAAACCTTAAATCATTGCACAAAAACAGGTCTTTACAGCAAAATCTTGAACAAGATGAGCCCACAACAGAAGAATCTAAACGTTTAAAACAAATGGGTTTTAGTTTTTATAGAAACATCTGAAATGGTCGGCGTCCTGGAGTTGAGAAATCTGAGAAGAGCGTAGGAGGTTGAGGATGATGACATGCTTACGATCATTTTGATGAGATCTGTAAGCTTATGGCTATAAGAAGGACGACGATGAGTTTAATGATGGAAAAAGAAAAGAAAGGATAATTCGTAATTTTGTTCTGTGGAGGTGAAGGGAATGAAATGTTTCTATCCACTTCCACAAAGTTTTATTGTATATTTATAACATTTTGGGTCATTGAAATGTAGAGTAACAATGTTTGAATTCGGTGAGTTGGAATGGACTGTCTGCCCCAAAAGACGAAAGGCCCAAACCAAATATTTTATTTTGAAAAAAATCAAGTCAATACACTTTCATAAAATTTAATTCATTATAATCAGGGAAAAAATTCTTCAATCACTTAAGTCCATTACAGTTAAAATGACAATAGTATCCTTAATATCTCTTAATCAAAATTTCAGATTTCATTCTTGTTTCAAAATCCAACTGCCACCAAATTACATGACCTAGGGTTTAAGACTACTGACGACGAGATGGGGGTGGCATGTCTCAAACGTTCGGCCATGGTGAGGGGAAGCTAACCGATGTATGGGCTCGGACCAATTCATGGATGGATCGAAGAAATCGAACCCAAGAGCTGAAACCCTAGGTCATGAGATTTCGCCCCTTCCAGATCAAATTTGGCGATTCCACAGTGACTCATTATGGCTATCTGGTATAGAAATGACCGCAATTCAATTGTGAACATTTTTGTATATTGAGTTCGTTGAACGGAGGTCGGACGGCGACGAACTGAACAATTTTTTGCTCCGTGGTCGAGTGTATTTTTTCGCACCTTCAATGTGTGTTCGCGATTTTATGAAAATTTGAAATCAGTAAGTGATGCACGAAAATTAAAAATCATTAATTGATGCACGAAAATTGAAAATCACCAATTTTTGCACAGAAATTAAAATCAGTAACCCGTGCACGAAACTTAGAAAAAATTATGTGATGCATGAACCATAATCGCAAGTAGATGATGCACGAACCATACAATTAAGTAAGTGATGCACAGACCATTTAATTTTGTGTACGTGTTGTTGTATTTCATGCACAATTAATTTTTTGCAAATTTTGTGAATCGGTTAACTAACACAGTTCGTAAGTGTTTTATTTTCATGCATCAGTGTTATATTTTCGTGCACCAAGGTTATATTTTCATGCACCAGTTACTTTTTATGATTTTCATGCACCAAAAACTTTTTATCTGGGTCATCTTCTTCGTTCTAATATCTTGCAGTCAGACTGTAAATTTTGAAAATGAGCACACAAACGCGGACACCAAATGAATCACAACTAAAAAACATCAAAAAACAACAAACATGTTGTGTATATATATGTACACACACACACACATACACATAGACACACATTATATATACACGCACACGTACATACATAAAGGTTGTGAGGCTGGTGAAGATGGCGGCAGCGGCTTTTGAAGACGTCGGCGTCAGGCTGGTGAAGACGGTAGAAGTGGTGGAGGTGAAGATGAAAGAGCGTGAGGTGAGATATTTCATGGGTTTGAAACCTTAATTATGTTATAGATCAAATCAGTGGTATTTTAGTAAGCAAAAAAGACTTAAATAAAACAAAAGTTCAAAAAGTGTACATATATGAATAAAGTTTTCACCTCCCTATATTTTGATGCAAACATGTTTTTTCCCCAAATTTATTTACAATAACATATTTTCCAAATGGTATCTCCCTGAAATTCCCCCTATTTTAGTTTGTAAAAAATTATATTTACAAACATTTCATGAACTAGGTTTTTTTTTTTAAGATTAGTAACTTATAAAATAGTATTTTTTTTATTAAAAAACTAGAATGAAAACGATGTCATTGTCTCCCAACTTCTTTTTGTATCTAGGGGCATAAATATTTACTTCAAGGCTGTGTTCTGCTGCTCATGTGATAAGGTCGTGATAGCTTAATTGTCAGTCTAAATCAAATGTTCTTCTCACGGTTTAGACGGCCCACTAATATCACCCGGCCCGTGATAAATTTGAAAATTGTTGGTTGTAACATCCCAACTTCGACATGTGATGTGTATTAAAGTAGGCTATAACATAATGGAAAAATGATGCACTTTTACACAACATCCGCCTTTTTGTGTGTTGAAGCCCTACCCTACCAAAAAAAGAGAAGTTTTTCCGTCTTCCGGTGCTGCGATTTTGTCTGGGAGTGGAACTGGAGACCATTCAACGGAGCACAACGGTCGCTGAAGATACGGTTTCTCGTCTTAATCGTCTTCCACGTGATATTAAGCACGCTGGACGAATTGAAGTTAAATCAAATTTTTCAAAAAGTTTTCATAATTCTTGATAAGTATCTCTCCTCTTGGTAAATATTGCCCTAACAGGTTTTTGGCCCAAAATATTTAATATTCTGGGTGGATAATTTAACTCCAAATTACGTTAGTTTCAAAATTAATATATATATTGTGATTGCTTATATTTGAAAACATCAATTGGGAAAAGTAGGAATAATAAATCCTGATTCAATAGTGATACCTCCTAAAAGATATCACCTGACGAGCCTACCTGGCTCCAGGGTATATTCCTCGGCTTTCTTCGCAAGACCTCGCCTACCATTCCGAACACTTTGTGGAGCCCGACCTGTTTGGCCGACCTGTTTCACCTCACCTGTTGCCCCTCCGGTATCTCGTTGAGCGACCTCTTTTGGGAGCCCGAGCTGCTATGCCGAGCTCTTCTCATTTTCCTTGTTGCTACCCTACCGGCTCTCAGCAAGGAAGCTAGTCCCCCAAGATACCTAGTCCTAGATCTGCGGAGCAATATCAGGGATTTGATTGTATCCACATGATCTGACATATCTGGGTAAGATTTGGATAAACATGGAAAGAGTCATTGCTGCAATACAACTCTTAGGTCTCCGCCTATAAATACCAGGTTTGGGGTATCAGTTAATCTCTCTGATTATTAATTGTCTTTACCTACCGCATATATCTCCTTATATTCAATCGCCTGACTTGAGCGTCGGAGGGGATCCGCCGGAAAAACTTCTGGCACCCTTCTCACTGTTATTTTGTATTTTCAGGTCATTGCAGAAGATCTTTACTGACATCCCTGCTATTATATTGAGCGTTGGAGAAGAAAGAGAGGTGAACCCCCTCTCTATTGATATCAGCAAGTCACCGTAAATTTAGGTGATATCAAATAGCAAAGTGGTTAATATTTCCGATGATTTGTTCTCTTACTTATACTACAGCAGTCCTGCCTCCATATTTGGTGAGCTTTTTGGCAGAAGATGCCGAGGCAAAATGCATTTCTCCCGATATATACAAGTGTACTTTACGTTTAATGACGAAGCTGCTGAATATTTTGAATATTATTATAGTAGGTAGTGGATATTTTGTGTGCTCGATATTGTGAACATGTATTATACTGGTTGATGGAACATTTTGTGGATATTGTATGTATGCTGGAATATATGTGTTTGTGTGTGTGCGTACTATGTGTGATACAACTTTTATTAAGCTGCTTTTTTAATATATGCAAGCTGTTTCAGGTGATTTTGTAAATATGTTTAAGAACTGCAAATTTACCTCTGGGAACTCACGATGTTGAAAAGCTGTAGGTTCTTGTGTTTTTTACATATGTTCGAAAGCTGATGGTTTTGAACTGTTTTGCTTAGTGCCAATTTATATCATGCAGACTCATGGCATGAGAGAGTCTATTGTTGTAGTGTAACGTTAGTGTATTTTACGTTTTTTAGAGTTCGTGTTAGAGTAGTTAGTATACAAACATATATATACTGATATATTATTCGTTCTTAACATATACTCATCTTACCATAGCAATGCATTTCGAGTTCTTAATGCTTTGTTCTTGTACTTTTAATCATTAACTATTGTTGAAATGAACTAAATTGTCGATAATGATCATTAATTTGATTTTTGTCATACAATTTTTATTTCTTATTTTAATGTCAACAAAGAAAAGGAAGAAGATGAAGGAAAAGAAGATAATGAAACACAAATTAACCACAAATTTGTACATGTATGTATATATGCAAATACAAACCATTTGAAGCCTCCGATTATGGTTCTTACCACTCAAAAGTATATTGTAGAGGTCGTAACAAAATTATAAGTGTGCTTACTAAACTGTTAAATTAATTAATTTGTTCTTACGTGAAGTTATTACAAAATATTAGTTGAAGAAATTTTAAGGCAATTTTTTTTATAACAAAAAAATTAAGAATAAGTGTAGTAAATAGATACCATCTTCAAACAAATATGGTAATAAGTTGTGTTTTTTCAAGGTTAATTTAGATATTTAATCTAATTTGTAAATATAATCATTAACCAATCTACTACACCAAACAAAGTATACACTATAATATAGTTTGAAATTATACAGATCAAACATGATATACATTATCACACTAAAATTATTTATCCTTAATTATCATCTACTTAACATTCTTTATTATTCATCATTCACTTATCATATCCACGTACTAAGCGGACCCAAAGAGGTAAAGTTGACACTTAATATCTCCTTTTCATTCGAATTTAAAGAATGAAACTGAATTGAAGTCTTCTTTTTTTTTTAATTCGGGGAGGGTAAGAATCAAACACGAGTCTCATATATAGGGTTTAGGTAACAATTATTTAGACTAAGCCTTAGTATCCTGAATTGGAGTCTTCAATAAACGAGGTTAGTGAAATACTTACATGGTCTAATCTTGAAAGCCTATGCTGTCATTGTTGGCCCCAGGTGCAGCAACATGGGATAGAAAATAGCGAAAATGAAGAATAAAATGGACACCGGAATTTACGTGGAAAACCCCTAAAATTAGGGTAAAAACCACGAGCAAGATGAAAAGATTCCACTATAATATTTTGTGGGTTACAACATCTCTCTATCTTTCAAAGAGAACAGCACTCTCAATATAGGAGAAAACTACCTCACAAATATTATAGAATACACACTCAAATGTAGAGATATGATAGAACACTCTGAAAATGGAATGAATGAAATGAAATCAGAAGAGCTCTATTTATAGAGTTGAAGATGTGCATTAAATGCATATCCACCAACCGCCATCTTCCCATCCGCCAACAACCAGCTGCCCTCATTAATGAGGACAGCTAGTCAACATTTCTCCCACTTGGAGATTTGATTGAGACTCAAGCACATCTCCACACATCGTTTCAATTTTGTCATACCCTGCTGCTTACGTTTTTGCTAGACCACTTGAGGATCTGCACCACTCAAACTTCTCAGTATTAACCGGCTTTGTCAGAATATCAGCTAGGTTCTCCTTCGTATGGATCTTCTGCATATCCACACTTCATTCCTCTACTACTTCTCGTACAAAGTGAAACTGAACGCCAATGTGTTTAGTCCTAGAATGAAAGGCTGGATTCTTTGCAATGTGCAATGCACTCTGACTGTCACAAAACAAAGGAACTTTCTCTTGTTTATGGCCAATCTCCTCCAATAGCCTTTGAGTCCATATCGTCTCCTTGCAAGCTTGAGTAGCTGCCATATATTCTGCCTCCGTTGTAGATAAAGCTACAACTGTCTGCAGTTTTGAAACCCAGCTTACTGCTCCTCCTGCAAGTGTAAACACATAACCAGTAGTAGATTTTCTTTTATCCGGATCACCAGCATAATCTGAATCCACATAGCCCCTGAGTGTAAAATCTGATCCTCCATAACATAATGCAGCATCAGAGGTACCATTAATGTATCTAAGGATCCTCTTAACTGTACTCCAATGCTCTCTTCCAGGATTCGCCATGTACCGACTGACTGCTCGCACTGCTTGCGCAATGTCTGGTCTTGTACAGATCATAGCGAACATTAAACTTCCCACCGCTGATGCATATGGTACTCGAGACATTTCTATCCTCTCTGCTTCACTGCTAGGACTCATCTCGGAGGATAACTTGAAGTTAACAGGAAGAGGGGTAGAAATTGGCTTACAATCTTGCATGTTGAAGCGTAGCAAGATTTTCTTCAAATAGTTTTTCTGGGAAAGCCAAATCTTTCTGTTAATTCTGTCTCGGTGAACTTGCATCCCTAGAATCTTGTTTGCTGGTCCCAAGTCCTTCATATCAAATTCCCTAGCCAACTGTGCCTTCAATTCTTGGACTCGATCTTTGTTGGGGCCTGCGACCAACATGTCGTCCACGTACAACAACAAAATGATATAATCATCATTCACAGATCTCTTGTAATATGCACAAGGATCTGCATTAGCCTGTTGTACCCAAGGCTCATGATATAGGAATCAAATCTCTTGTACCAACACCTCGGCGCCTGTTTTAGACCGTACAGAGATTTGTTCAACCTGCAAATCAAGTTCTCTTTGCCTATTTCAGCAAAACCTTCTGGTTGGAGCATATAAATTTCTTCTTCAAGATCTCCATGAAGAAAAGCCGTTTTCACATCTAGCTGCTCTAGATATAGGTCAAACACCGCACATAACGCCAATACTACTCTGATTGTAGTAAGTCGGACCACAGGAGAAAATATCTCATTGAAGTCGATACCTTCCTTCTGAGCATATCCTTTTACCACCAATCTTGCACGATATCTCTCCACTTGGTTGTTACCATCACGTTTGATCTTATAGACCCATCTATTACCGATGGTTTTCCGTCCTCGTGGTAGTGTAACAAGATCCCAAGTTTTATTCCGGTCCAAGGCCTCCAATTCTTCCTGCATAGCTTGCATCCACAGGGATATATTCGAACTTTGAGTAGCCTCCTGGAAACTCGATGACTCACCATCCTCTGTCAGCAAACAGTATGCAATATTACTTTCAGTATCATAATCTGAAAGCCATACCGGTGGTCTCCTCTCGCGAGTAGACTGCCAAACTTTGAGAACCTCTGACTCATCTGGTTCTTGTTCATCGTGCTCTGGTAATACCTCAGAAGAAACTTGATCTTCTTCTGTCTTATTTTCCATATTTTCCACCTGAATTGTAGTAGTATCTGAATTCAGTGTGCATTTGTCTCCCTTCACTTTATCTTCCTCGAAGATAACATCCCTGCTGATAATAAGTTTGTGGGCAGTGGGATCCCACAAACGATACCCCTTGACACCATCAGCATAGCCCAAGAAGATGCACTTTCTGGATTTAGAATCCAACTTCAATCTTTCTTGTTCGTTGTATAGAACGTACACCGGACTTCCAAATGTATGTAGTCGAGAATAACCAACCGGCTTTCCAGTCCAGACCTCCATTGGAGTCTTCAGATCAATCGCCACTGATGGAGATCGATTGATAATATAACTGGCGGTCTTGACTGCTTCTGCCCAAAATGACTTGGCTAGATCAGCAGTCTTCAGCATGGCTCTTGTTCTGTCCAACAAGGTTCTGTTCATCCGCTCTGCCACTCCATTTTGCTGAGGAGTGTAAGCCGTTGTGAATTGTCTTCTGATGCCCTCTCTTTGGCAGAATGCATCAAATTCATCACTTGTATATTCTCCTCCATTGCCAGTCCTCAAACACTTGATCTTCTTTTCAGAGTCAAGCTCAACTCGCGCTTTGAACACTTTGAAGACTGGAAAAACATCTGATTTCTACTTGATATGATACACCCAGCATCTTCTAGAGAAATCATCAATGAACGAGACAAAATATCTCGCTCCTCCTAGAGATACAACCGGTGCTTGCCAAACATCAGAATGAATCAGCTCCAGAATACCGCTGCTTTTGGCTGTAGATGTGCCAAACTTTAGTCTATGTTGTTTACTGGTAACACAATGCTCACAAAAGGGTAGAGACACTTTTGTAAGCCCCGGCAGCAGCTTCCGTTCCGAGAGAACCTTCAACCCTCGTTCTGACATATGCCCGAGCTTCCTATGCCATAACAATGTTAATTTTTCTCCCGAACTAGTCGATGCAACATCTAGTTCTGCCTCTTTGTGTGTTTCCCCCAGAAGCACATACATATTCTTGTAAGCCTTTTCCGCCTTCAATACCACAAGCGCGCCTTTCACAATCTTCATGATCCCATTTTCGATACAGGTCTTGCACCCGATATCGTCCAATTGTCCCAAAGACAAAAGATTCTTTGTCAGACCCTTCACGTGTCGTACCTCCTGTATGGTGTGAATAGTACCATCAAACATTTTAATTTTGATGGTTCCCACTCCAGCGATTTCCAAGGCATGGTCATTTCCCATGAATACAGATCCTCCTGAGACTGGTTCATATTGGTCGAACCATTCTCTCCGAGACGCCATGTGCCACGTCGCTCCTGAATCCATTATCCATGTGTCATAAAATATTTGTCTGCCTTCCGCAACAGTTGCTGCTTCGCTGAATAGTATTTCTCCACCGTCTGAGGTACTGGCAACATTTCCTTGAGAATCTTTCTCGACACTCTTCTTACTTACACAATCTTTCTTGAAGTGCCCTTTACCACCACATTTATAGCAGTAAAAATTCTTCTTCTTACTTCTGGATTTGGATCTACCATACTTGTGGCTCCCACTGGAGTCACGCTCTGTCGATCTTCCTCTCATCATCGGCAAAGCCTCTGCATGCTTTGAACTTGTCAACCTGTCTTCCTTGTTCTTGCGCCGACTTTCCTCTTCAAGAACCGCGGCTGCAACATTGTTGAAGACTAACACATCATTAGTGATATTGTTGGTCAGATTGATGATGAGTTGATCGTATGAATCCGGTAGACTTTGAAGTAGAAGCTCCGCACGTTCAACTCCCTCTATTTTATGCCCCAGAGTAGTGAGCTGGGCAAATAGAATATTCAAAGTATTGATATGGTCGGTCACCGATGAGGATTCCGACATTCGAAGAGTATAAAGCCTTCTTTTTAAGAAAATCTTGTTGTGTAGTGATTTGGCCTCGTACAGGTTTGTCAGAGTATCCCAAATATCTTTTGCATTTGTTATTTCGGCGATACTTGACAATACCCCATCAGCTAGAGCCAAATGCAAATTGACAATAGCATTACCGTTCATCTCATTCCACTTTTCATCGTCCATGCCCTCCTTCAGCCCATATCCAATAGCCGCCAAGCAACGATCTTTTCGTAGAACTGCTTGCATCTTCATTTTCCACAACATGAAATTGCTTCCGTTGAATTTTCAATCTCGAACCGTGCCGCCATTTTGACAACAATAAAATTGCCTCAATAAAAAAAATATCTCAAAAACTTTTCTGATGTGGAAGATCAGTCAAGGCTGCAACCACAGAGCATACTTAGAATTTTTAAGATTTTTACAACCTGGCTCTGATACCACTTGTTGGCCCCAGGTGCGGCAACATGGGATAGAAAATAGCGAAAATGAAGAATAAAATGGACACCAGAATTTACGTGGAAAACCCCTAAAATTAGGGTAAAAATCACGGGCAAGATGAAAGATTCCACTATAATATTTTGTGGGTTACAACATCTCTCTATCTTTCAAAGAGAACAACACTCTCAATATAGGAGAAAACTACCTCACAAATATTATAGAATACACACTCAAATGTAGAGATATGAGAGAACACTCTGAAAATGGAATGAATGAAATGAAATCAGAAGAGCTCTATTTATAGAGTTGAAGATGTGCATTAAATGCATATCCACCAACCGCCATCTTCCCATCCGCCAACAACCAGCTGCCCTCATTAATGAGGACAGCTAGTCAACAGTCATCTGTGAATTAAATTAAGATTGGAAGCCTATGCTTAAATTATAGAATTAAACTAAGATTGGGCCATGCAAGTATTTCACTACCCCAGTTGATGTTATATTATTCATTTTCTTCCAACCATATTTTTACTCCCCTAGACTGTATCAATTCAATCATTATTTAAAATTTATATTATAAGTCGCGATTTATTTTGCAATAGATGTGTTTACTAAATTTAATTTAATTTATGTATTCATCCATTCACGTGAAATAAAAGATGAAATTGCCACGAATCTTTAGCCTAGTTGATACCATGGTCCCAAATTTCGGACATTTCGAATTTGAAACCCACTCGAACACTTTTCCGCCAAAAGCAAAGTAAAAAAATAAAAATAAAAAAATAAAAGATGAAATTGATTAACATGTTGGAATTTCGTGCAATTCTCAAACTTGGAAATTATCCTATATTGTGTGACCCTCAAAGACAAAGTAAAGTTGCCCTTTTCCACTGAAATAATATTAATAAGAAAAGACAATGGCTCTTCAAGGTCGTCTTTGTGGCTTAGCCATTTTGTTTTTTTTTGTTTTTTTTTTTTTCAAAATTTGTAATTATGTGGGTTATATTGAATTCTAAATAATTTAAGATTTCATTTGGACGGATGGATCTCATTTGAATGTAAGGATTTGATTTGAGAATGAATATAAAACTTGAATTTGAAATGAGACATATCTTATCTACATTTAATTTATAACAATTACAATTATATTATATAGTTTTAAAAAGTGAATTTGAAATACATATAATATAAATTCATCAAAATTATTAAATGGATTTGAAATCAAATATTTGAAACAGGTTGAGATGGACCCATAAATTTTTTATTATATAAATTATGACACTATAATTAATCTATTAGTTATTCTTTAGAAAATATTTCACCAAAAGAGCACAACTTTTAGTACGAAATCGATTCCACAAACCTTATTACAATCACAATCACTCCACCTGTGCAATAAATACAATCCCCATGGCTGGCACACAAACCTAGACGCCATTTCTTCTTACTCCCCACTAAAAGCGCCATTCCTCCATTGTCGTCACCTCCCGATCAACAACATTCTCACTATATTTATTGTATATTTTTTTTTTGGCATTGAATTGAATTGGATGTGATCCATACGTAATCATGTATATAACCACTGGTACTTCAACGCTTCTCAGAAGAGCTTCCTCCCACGCTTCATCTTCCTCTTCGACTGCTTCTGCTGCTGGGAAAAGGCTTTTTACGAGCCCCTCGAAAAATCCCATTTCCAATTTGAAGCATTGTGGTGGGACTTTTGATTCTGGTGTGAGTCGATACTACCGATCTTTCAGGTCTGTGCCAAGGTGGAGCCACGGTGACTGGAAATCGCCGTTGAGTTTGACGTCCCAGATCAGGACGAATTCTATTGCTGATTCCTCAACTTTACTTCATCGCAAGATCGCTACAATGGGTTTGTGTTATATTATTTGTATTGTTATTTTCCCATCATTCGCAATTTCAAGATTTCTCATTATAGTGTTTGGGATTTAGTTTTTATTCTCGGCTGCTGATCGGATGATGTTCATTGATTTGATTGGCAATAATTTGACCAAATGGGATTCTATTGCATTTCATGTTACGTTGATCTAATTGCATCCGATCCCTTATGTTATAAGGTGTAATAGGCATTTAACAGAGGATATGATGACAATTAGTTTTTAGCATCAGATGGTCAGGTGCGCAGAGTTATAAGCCATTCCATTGGTTGAGATGAAGGACGAAAGTTACGGTTAACATATTTACAAAGACAATTTCAATAATTTATTATTATTTTTTATTTCAATGCGAATATTTTAACCTGTCCTTGTCTGCCATGATAGGGGCGGTAACTTTTGAGATTGACCTATGATTGTTTTACGTTTTTCTTGATATGTGATAGAAGCTGATCCCCATCCAGGATTTTTAATTATGTTAGGATTTTATCGAATTCGGTTATTTTATTTCTTTAACCACTTCTTTTTTTTTTTTACATTATTTTTTGTGGTTCTGTTTTTTCGTTAGAAGTTGGGGGGTTGAAGGATAGAGTTTCCTAGTCTTGTTTAGTTGCAAAATCATCAAGATCACTTTTGAGTTTTGGACCATAAAAATTTGATTGTCCAACTTGTTGCGTTATGTAGATTTATATACTTATACTTCTCCAATCACTTGATCCTCGTTGAACAGTTCAGTGCTAGAACACTGATGAGGTTGGATTTTGGTGCAAAATATTCCAAAGGGAGCATTAGTTTTCTTGATTTGCCAAATTGTTTTTTTGTGAAGGATGATTTTTAACTGCTGCTAATCATTTTTGGTTTACAGCCTCTGAGAATGCTTTTAAGGGAATCTTTACCAGTCTTCCCAAGCCTGGAGGTGGTGAATTTGGAAAGTACTATAGCCTTCCCGCCATAAATGATCCAAGGATTGGTAATTATTTTTTATTACATTTGTTTCCTATTTGTTAAAGCTTGTAGATCGATCTCAAATCTTTCAAAATTTTCTGTTGCCATTATATTGAACTCAAAATTTTAGATTGCATGACGATAGATTATATCTCTGTTTGGTCCCGCTCAAAAATGTTTACAATGTCTGCTTATGTTTTCTTCTATATCGTATATATTTTATCTATATATTTTATCGTTTTTAATGCTTTTGCTGCGTACTCAAAATGTCCACATACCACAGCATCTGCTAATGTTGTCTTTTGATGTCATATCCTTTATTGTTTGGAATGCGCTTATGCTGTACTACAGATAAGCTGCCGTACTCTATCAGAATCCTTCTCGAATCGGCCATACGTAATTGTGATGGCTTCCAAGTTACAAAGGAGGATGTTGAGAAGATTATTGACTGGAAAAATACTTCCCCAAAGCAAGTTGAGATTCCCTTCAAACCCGCCCGTGTTCTTCTCCAGGTAGTGTTTTTTTTTTTTTTTTTTTTGCAGTATGTGGACTTTTGTTATAACAACCGAGCAGTTTTCATCTGATCAGTTTGTTTTGTTCCTAGGATTTCACTGGTGTACCGGCTGTGGTTGACCTTGCTTGTATGCGTGATGCTATGAACAAGATCGGCAGTGATTCTAACAAGATCAACCCATTGGTATGCTGAGAGTTATATTGGTTTTGTATTCTCTTTGGGTAACTAGATACTGGAAATTCGTGGTTAATAGATTTCTCTATACTGATTTTTTTTTGAATTCACATTATTAGTTATAATTGACCCATTCCTATGCACAGGAAGATAGTTCAACTTGTGACCAAATTGGATCACATAACAATTATTCAAATTGTCTTTTGTTCCGAAAATGGATACTTTCTGAAATTACACGTCCTTTGAAACTGTCCATTGAAACTGTCTGAGGAATTTTTAATCTTTCTTTACCTGATAATCACTCACGAGGATTTGTGCTAGTGTGATATCAATGTTGAATATGGTGTTCGAAATGTGGGCCTTGTAATCCATTGGCCAAGGTTGGGGATTGCGCATTGTGGACTGAGAAGGTTTTGGGTAAACCTAAACGAAGCCTATACCTTATACATCATATCCCTTTTATCCAAGTACATTCTCTTTGAGTTTAGTATGAGAGCAGGCCTAAATAGACCTTGTTTATGCAAGTTTGTATCGCTGGAGTATTTCTTATTCATAAATTCATAAATTACATTGTGTTCTGAACGGGAAAAAATTATGCTATAAATTGTGCCAAGACATGGCATGACCTCTCTTGTCCGTGCACAGAATTTCTTGCCCAAGTCCTACCCTCCCATTCATCGATTAATTTTTAGTAAAAATCATATTCCAGGCCTTCCTTTTCCTGTGTTAGTTTTGCTCCAATTCCATGTAATTTCAGACTATTTTGGCTTGGAACATCCCTTGTTGAATCGACATCTCACTTATACCACCTTATTACTTGCTCATTGATGTATCCATCTACAACTGTACTATGGTTTCCGGTTCCAATATCCTCGGTGGCTTGCAGGTTCCTGTTGATCTTGTTATCGATCACTCTGTTCAAGTTGATGTTGCCAGGTCAGAAAATGCTGTCCAAGCAAATATGGAGCTTGAATTCCAGAGAAACAAGGAGAGATTTGCTTTCCTCAAGTGGGGATCTACTGCTTTCCACAATATGCTTGTCGTTCCACCCGGTTCTGGTATTGTGCACCAGGTATTATAGGATAAATATAATGGCATTAGGCCATTTGACGTCATTCAAGTTTCATGTATCATATTTCCTAAACTTTTCATTTGTACATCCATTATATTTTGTGCAAAAGAGGATTTTACTAGAGGTTGTGTTGTTCCTTTATGATTTAAGTTGATTATGACCAAATTAATGAGGTTCTTTCTGCTACATTGTTTAGGTCAATCTTGAATATCTTGGGCGAGTTGTCTTCAATACCGATGGCATACTCTACCCTGATAGTGTGGTTGGGACTGATTCTCACACTACCATGATTGATGGTTTGGGTGTTGCTGGTTGGGGGGTTGGAGGTATTGAAGCAGAGGCAGCTATGCTTGGTCAGGTACTAACTGTATAAAAATGGTGCAGAGTGTTTAAATGCAATAAAATACTATTCTGTATTTCGTGGAAAATTGATGTAAATTGTCCTGTGCTTTTCATGTTCTACTCCCATAATAGTGATACTTATTGTTCGGACCTCTATGGTTTTTTCTTTTCTTTCCCCGTATATTTTTCAAAGGTCTCTCAATGTACAAAACAAACATTTGGGAAATCATTAATTTTGCCGAACTATCGTTCTTCCCTTATGCCAAAACTTGTATCTAATGCTTGCTGCAATGTGTGGCTAATGCTATTATGTTTTTCTACAGCCTATGAGCATGGTATTACCTGGGGTTGTTGGATTCAAATTATCGGGGAAATTACGAAATGGTGTCACTGCCACTGACTTGGTTTTAACCGTCACACAAATACTAAGGAAGCATGGTGTTGTTGGAAAATTTGTCGAATTTTATGGTAACTTTCCTTGATCTTGAGGGATTCGTAAAGTTTGTTTTGTCAGAGGATAAATGACATGATTGCATGTTAACGTGTTCAGGTGATGGCGTGGGTAGAATATCATTAGCTGACAGAGCCACCATTGCAAACATGTCTCCGGAATATGGTGCTACAATGGGGTTCTTCCCTGTAGATCATGTTACTTTAGAATACCTCAACTTAACGGGGAGAAGCGATGAAACTGTGAGCACATTTTATTTTCATTAGAAAAGTTATAAAGAAACGATTCACTCATTCTACTTCTCTAAATTTATATCAACAGTAACCTCTTTTATACATTTAGGTGGCAATGATAGAAGGTTATCTGCGCGCAAACAAAATGTTTGTGGATTACAACGAGGTAGGGCTTAATATTGATTGAGAAGATTAGTCCGTGCAGTTTTTATTGGTTTCATCTGACAGTCTATTTTATTTTTCTGCGTGTCAGCCTCAACAAGAAAGAGTGTACTCATCTTATTTGGAATTAGACTTGGCAGATGTTGAACCATGTATGTCAGGGCCAAAGAGGTTTGTGACAAGGGTTTTCCACTCACCCTCGTGTTTCAAGTTGCATATTTTGGGGATAGCTAATGCCTAATAGTAGTTTCTTTACAGGCCTCATGATCGGGTCCCTTTGAAAGAAATGAAAGCTGATTGGCATTCTTGCCTTGATAATAAAGTTGGATTCAAGGTGAGGATTAAAAGTCATTTGCTTTGAGTTCACTGTTTTAGTACACTAAGGTAACTTGTTGAAAGCTAGAGAAATTTTATTACTTTTATAACGATCACTCTTTAAGTCTTTATATATATATATATATATATATATATTTACTTGCTTTGAAATAACATGAAAGAAGCACGATCCTGTCGAAGTATCAGAAAGTCGGTATGTTCTTCTCTTTATTACCTTGCTATTTTCATCTAAATGTGGTGCAGGGCTTTGCTGTGCCGAAGGAAGCACAAGAAAAAGTGGTAAAATTTTCGTTCCATGGTAAGCCTGCAGAGCTTAAGCATGGTAGTGTTGTGATTGCGGCTATCACGAGCTGTACAAATACATCAAACCCCAGTGTCATGCTTGGGGCAGGCCTTGTCGCCAAAAAAGCTTGTGAGCTTGGTCTTCAGGTTCATTCTTTTGCAACAAGCTGAACTTTTATTTGATCAGGCTCTTCTTTTGAATGCTAAACTCATGATGATGATCTATCAGGTGAAACCATGGGTGAAGACAAGCCTTGCTCCAGGCTCTGGAGTTGTTACAAAATACTTGCAGCAGAGGTATTGCCTGTGGTTTTATGTTTAAGGCAACAGTTGGTCAGATAAGATGATTAAGTATTGCTTCTCTGGATGTTGCAGTGATCTACAAAAATATCTTAATCAGCAAGGCTTCAATATTGTGGGGTATGGCTGCACAACATGCATTGGAAATTCTGGAGAGTTGGATGAATCAGTTGGGGCTGCTATATCAGAAAATGGTATGTTGAAAACTACACTACTGTAAAATTTAACATGTGAAGCTATACCATGGTATTCTAACTTGGTGCTCTTACATGTCTGTTAACGATGTGGTTGTATTCTGCAGACATTGTTGCTGCTGCTGTTCTTTCTGGAAATCGTAACTTTGAGGGTCGTGTCCATCCATTAACTAGAGCAAACTACCTTGCTTCGCCTCCTCTAGTGGTTGCATATGCCCTTGCTGGCACGGTTGGTCATTAGTTCAAAATTACATTTGATTACAAGTTTTGTGAGGCTGTGAATAATTGAATGCCTATTAACATTGAGGACTGAAGAAACGAAGATCAACCTCATGTGTTGTCCAATGTCAGAAGAATAAACTTATTTCTCATCTGTATTCAACTTTAAAAAGACCTGCACTGATATTTCCTGCATCCTGGCATCATGAGTCGGTTATAGGATTCTCATTAATAAGGCATTGCCATAATATTGGGTTCACCTCCTGGCAGGTTGATATCGACTTTGACAGAGAGCCAATTGGCGTAGGAAAGGATGGCAATGATGTTTACTTCAAGGATATCTGGCCTTCAACTGAAGAAGTCTCTGAGGTATTTAGATATTCATATTACTCGAGAACTTGAATTTTTTTTGGAAACTGTGCTCCAGCCTTATGAAAAGAATTGTCTTGCAGGTGGTTCAATCCAGTGTATTGCCTGATATGTTCAAGAGCACATACGAGGCCATCACCAAGGGTAACCCCATGTGGAACCAGTTATCCTTGCCCACTTCAAAACTTTACTCGTGGGATCCAAGTTCTACTTACATCCACGAGCCACCATATTTCAAGAATATGACCATGGATCCTCCCGGCCCACATGGGGTAAAAGACGCATACTGCTTACTGAATTTTGGAGATAGTATTACAACAGATCATATTTCACCAGCTGGAAGCATTCACAGGGATAGCCCGGCAGCCATGTTTCTCAATGAGCATGGAGTCGGTCGGAAGGATTTCAATTCCTATGGCAGTCGACGTGGTAACGATGAAATAATGGCTAGAGGGACTTTTGCAAATATTCGTATTGTTAACAAGTTATTGAATGGGGAAGTTGGACCAAAGACAGTTCACATTCCCACAGGGGAAAAATTATATGTTTTTGATGCTGCAATGGTAATATTTTCAGACTTTTTTTTACATTAGACGTGAAAGAGAGCTTTACTTTGATATATATTGTAGGAGCGGAGTGGATACTTTTCGAGTTTTTTATCCTGATAAGTTTTTACTAAAACGCAACTTTTCAGAGATACAAGTCTGCCGGACAGGGAACTATAATTTTGGCTGGAGCAGAGTATGGAAGTGGAAGCTCTCGTGATTGGGCCGCCAAGGGACCCATGTTGTTGGTGAGTCTACTTTTTGTCCTGATGAGTTATGCCTTGAGCTTCACGTTTTAGTGTTTCTTTCTTCACACTAACCAGATACGAAAGGGCGAGAAAGGTCGTACAAAATAAACAAATAGACTAATGGACCATTATATATCAGGGAGTCAAAGCTGTGATTGCCAAAAGTTTTGAAAGAATTCATCGAAGTAATCTCGTAGGGATGGGCATTGTTCCTCTATGCTTCAAAGCTGGTGAGGACGCAGACACGTTAGGATTGACAGGTCATGAACGTTACAACATTGATCTTCCTGCCAATATATCTGAAATCCGGCCTGGTCAAGATGTTACTGTCCATACCGACACTGGAAAACAGTTCACATGCACTGTCCGTTTCGACACTGAGGTGACGCCCTCATCTCTGTCTTTCTTTTAGGTTTTTTCTATTCTAAAATCTGTTATAAACTCTTAAAAATAGTCAACTTTCACATTAAGGTACGCAATGAAAAATGAACCTACGGGCGACCTAAATGTTGGTACTATATCGAGGTCAAGAAATGAAAGGAAGCTTGTATTTGCATGTTTTTATATATTGAATTAATGATTTTGATACACATACGATTCATCTTTTAGGTCGAGTTAGCTTACTTCAACCATGGCGGCATCCTTCCATACGTGATTCGACAACTGAGTAAGCAGTAAGGAACCATGCAATACAGGCTTTAAAAACTTTGAAAATAAATATTCATTTTTTTAGTATCCCATTAATGGGGAAGAGTTGCTTTCTTGAGTAAAGCAAGGAAAAGGCCACGAGGAAAAATGATTTGGTCTTGTAATAAAAAGAATGATAGCCATGGAGATTAGTTTTTCTTTGAAGAGAAAGAGGCAACCCTGAATTTGTATTTGGGATGGCTGCTAGTTTTTTTATTTTATGAGCTCCTTTCGGTGGATGTTGGATTCCATTTATGAATATTGTTTCCTGAATGTCGGTCACAAAGATAGAGTGGTCCAAATTGGTATAAGGCTGTCAACTTGTCGGAGTCGGGTCGAAATTGGCCGGATCTTGCCCTCCTTAGTCTTATGTTTCTTTGGGTTTTTGGGTGTTGGGTTTTTTTTTTTACAATATAAATTATATCAGTATTCAGTCAATTAAAAAAGTCGAGACAAGATCGGATATAAAAGTTATAATTCAAAAAATCATTTTATTACGTGTTATTTTTTTTAAAAGTATATATACATTTAAAAAGATTTTTTTAAATGTTAGGAATAGGTTAAACTTCTAAAAAAGTGTTTTTGAGCATTTTTTTAAAGGAGGGTTGACTCATGTTCCTGGGTAACCTCATCCAAAGATGACTCAAGGTCCCTAGATCAGTTGATCACACAGTTCTGACCAAGACAAATCCATGGTGATGATTTACATACCCCTTTGGTCTAGATTCTCAACCTATGCAAAAGCCCACCCCCCCCCCCCCCCCCCCCCCCCCCCCCCCCCGTTCTTCATTTTTTTGTCCAGAAATACTATAATTCTCATAAACAATATTTTTCCACTTGGAAAATGAAGATATATTTTTTTTTTGATAAAGACAAAATTATATTAAAATGAATACAAGGGGTACTCGAACACATTACAAATAGTAAAACATATCAACTTACAAACTAAGATAAATACGTGGTTGAAGGAACCAATTATTAACCGAATAGTTGATAATAATCGACCTTATATCCTTCAATCACAACTACAACTTGACTTTAATATTCTCGATAATTTTGTCTAATTCAAAATTATCATGACAAAAAATAATATAATTTCTAGCTATCCAAATAAATCAAACAATGAAGATGATAAGTTTAAGATGTTGAAGCTTAAAGGTCATACTTAGGTAGTTTTCAAGTACATTAGTGACCATATATCTTGTCAATGCAATTGAGTGTGATGAGTAGTTTTCCAGCTTGTATGACTTTAATTTCTTAAAGAATTGGCAAGAGTAACTCTTCATCGTCTAAATAATTGAAGCCCAAAACAATGATATGCTGTTAAAACGCAGTAATGATGAGTCTAAGGGAGCATCTTTCAGCTTTTTATCCATATAAAGGAAGGCAAATGCATCTTTAAGTTCAATCCAGTCTTGTTAGCACCATGCATTCGACAGACCAAATTAAACGTCAATACCTGACGAGTTTGTGGCCCTGAAAACTTTCTTGTTGAAGGTTTTTGACTGCAATAACGAAGCTTGGGAATTCCAAAAGTAACGAAATTCTCATCAATCCAGCCAACCTCGAAAACGGAGCCATATCCGCCTCCCTGCAGCTCAATATCGTTTCAAATATTGCGCGTCATGTTGTTTCCGAGGTCCTTCAAACCTGCTTCAATATAAAAAATTAGCGACATAAATGAGTAAACTAACACATGGAGAAAGCAAAAGAAGGAGGCTAGTTTGATTGAAAAACCTTCATCTTTTCCCTATTTCATCAGTTTTTAAGCCAATATCCTAGCCTCCACCGCTGAAAATTTGCAACATACACTTGTCTTCGCTCTTTCATCAGTTTTTAAGCCAATATCCACCGGCCTTTGAGCCATTGCAGAGACTCTCTCTCTCTCTCCGAGTACAATAATTATTTTTATATCGAGAGCCGATCAAAAGGTGATATTTGTGTTGCTAAATAGGTTCAAGCTTAGAGTTGTATCGTTGTCATCAGCTATAACTTTTGATAAAACGACAAACACTTGATCTTACAATTGGTATCAGAGTCAATGTCACGTCTTTCGATTATCATAATTTGCAATGCAGTTCAAAGCAATTATTATGATGGAGATTGCTGGAGTGACAGGTTCCAGTCCTTCAGATGTGGAACCACCGTTCTGTATATATGATTTTGGTTCCAGATTCTAATAAATATATCGACATGTTCAATCCACATCGTATAATAAGCCTAATAAGGTTCCAAAATAGACGTTATGGTTCTGATTTCTAACGATTTCGGTTTAAGAATATTTTAACTGAAATTCAAAATTTAATTATCGACAAAAAGTTAATAAGATACTACAACTGCAATATATTATCAATATACATAAAAAATATCATAAATTCACCAGTCATAGTTAATAAACTTTTATCAAATATAACTATGTATACTTATGGCTTTTTCCATGGTTTGAGAATGGAGAGTACTAATATGATAGCTATAACCGATACCAAAATAATTCCAATCATCATGCACTTTCTTGATTTTTTCTGCAACGATTTTGCGGTTTGAAGAGCATCTGCTCCCAAATTTACATGCTCCACTGCATTATTCACCTACAAATTATAAGGAAAAATACATTAGATTTTCCCTAGTAGATTGAAATTAGGAACCAATTTTTATGAAAGGAAGCGTATCGAAAAATATTAATGAAATTAGAAACGAACATATTAGTTCGATTCATTCACCTATATATATACAGAGAGTTTTTTCTATGTTACACCTAGAGTGTGAGATGTTGATTTTAGCATTTAGATCTCCAATACATGGTGTGATTTCCTATCAAAATGTGTGGAATTCACATCATCTAGTGGTATTGGGAGATTAAGAGAATTATTTCAGGCCGAGCACAACATATAGAGTTAGAAACATAACCTATTTCTTTAATTTTAAAAAAAAAATTTGGCTTCACACAATTCTTCATTATGTTAATAACTTGTAAATTTAATTTCCTTTTTAATTCAAAAAATAAACAAGTACATATTGATTTTTTTAAAAGGCGTAAATCCCACAAACATACGCAAAGAGCCAAAGACTAAGCACAAAGAATTGAAAGATTTACCTACTTTCAAATAACTAAGCCCATGGCTAAATTATAAGAGAGATTACTACATTGGTACGAGGTCTGAAACAAACCTGGCTCTCGATGTTATCTAATATTTCTCCTTGAGCGTCGACCAGCACAGCCATATCAAGGTAAATCTGACACACACCAAGAAAGATTCACCTTTTGATAACTGATAAGCGAAGCTTTTTCAATGTGGGTACATAAATCTTGAGATACCTGATGCAAGTCGAGTAGCTTCTTCTCGATTTCTTTAACAGCATCATGTCTTTCCTGAATTTCTTCCAAAGTATTCAGTACCTGCAACGACACGTATAAGACATGTAAATGTGAGGGGTGATCAAACTATTTTGTATCTTCCCAAAATATGTAACAAAACAAAGTATATATCATATTTACCTGCCCTCGCCCTGTTTCTAGGATAGCCTTGTGGAATATTTGTTCACTGTTTCCAGTTTCAATGAGATGGTTGATAGTCTGTCAGCCATTGAGTTCTAGAGTAAACATCTTCCGCATCGTGTAGAGCTAAAATGTACAGAACATAATGTAGGCTCACCTCTTCATCTGGTCTGGTTCCAGTGACTGCAGAGTCATTACATTTTACAGAACAAGTTATTCAATCAAATGAAATAACCCATAAACACGAAACAAACTTTGTTTGAACATACCTGTCATGACCCTTCTCTCAACAACATCACGATATTCGTCATCTATCTTCTGCCTCAAGACCTGATGGAACAAAGAAAACAAATCAACTATCTTCGACGCGAAAAATAGGCATGGAAATAAATTTCAGTTGAAAACAAGACCTGAAATTCGTTCATGAGGTCTTTAAATTTTTTGGTGGAAGCACTGCAACATTGAAAAGACGATTATTTGTGCCTACAAAATAAAACAAAGAAGAAAATGAAAGTGTTCGATTAGCACACACTTTGTCATGATCATCTCGACCTATCCACAGCAGAACCTTTTCCGCAGCCTGGCTTTTTCCTGTTAGTTAGATTCTGAAGAAGTAAAGGAAATCATTTATATAAGTATGCACAAGGAGATTTCCGGCACACAGCTAATGGACAGATACATACTTCATTGTTTATCGCTTCAATTTTCACTTTTACATTGAGTGCTATCTTTCCCACTTCATTTATATCTTTCTCCATCCTCTTCCTAATGGCTGAAATAAAGTAGAACATGCTATAAACTATAAAGAAAGCTTTACGGTTCACATGCGTGGATTCATTCGTAGTAACAAAAATAATAATAAGAAGAAGAAAATAACTTCACCTTTCATAGAAGATGCTTTCATAACTGTTTTTGACTCCTCGTTGGCATCCTGAACAAAATAGCCAAACAAATAACCCGACGAATGAAGCAAACGACTCCAAAACCAAAGAGTTTTTGACACGAACTTGCAACACACAGTAAGTTCACAATACAAATTTTTCTTTAATTTTGAAATTAGCTGCATAAACAGAATGATCAGCGTCTTTTAAAGAAACTCAGGCATAATAAGCATTTGTAATTTCTCGAAAAGGGTAGAGATAATAAGATGTGAACTTCTTAAATAACGATCCAAACAAATGGTTCTCACCTTAAGTTTCACCAGTAAGTCAGATAGTGTCTCCACCTGCTTTTCGACCTCTTGTATCTACGTTAAAAGAAGGAAGAAAACTGAACACTCGAAGCCTAAGAATAAATTACAATGTTGATGATACAATGACAGATAATTTCACAATAGATGATGAAGCATCAAGGAATCACATCTATATGGTTCATTGAATCACATACCTGTTTATTAAAGGATTCCATCCCCATATCCGAGTTACTCCTAGGAACTCGAGTTCCCATCTCTATATCTTGTTCTCCAGAAGGGGTATTACCCTTGGCATCACGGACAAATGAATCCTGAAAACATTCCAAGCATTCAATGATATGAAATATAGGTGAAAATTTGACTCGAGTGAATGAAAATTATGGTTCGAATTTCATGAGAATTGGATTAATTGAAGGGCCTCATTTAAACTATTCCACTTCATTTCTGAATCTAATTAGAAATCATGGAGTTGGCCTTCATATTGTTATGTTTGTACTATTTTTGTTAATGATATTGGAGAAGTTAAGTATACAAAAATGAAGTCCATTTTCACAATTCACACACCGAATCTTCCAGCAATCTCATTATGATTCTTTCTGAATTTGCTGCTTTGCTTTTCTATTTGGCTTGTGTTCGTTCAATGGTGACAACATTCAGTGATTCAGGTATGCATTTTGTTTGTGTGAAATAACAGTTTGTCCTTAATTGGTACCCAAACCGGATTTGCAGTCATTTGGAACAGGGTTTGGAAACATGAACAAGGTTCTGGTCAAAGCTATTTTTTTAATTATTATTTTGGTATGATAATTTCCAATTAGAAAATCCACGGATGATTCACAAATAAGAAACAGAACATGCAAAATATGCCTAAACTTCATGTGCAATACATATTTTAAAAAAAAGTATTCATGCTACCCCGAAAATAGTGTGCTTATAGTAGATCCAATATCCAAATTTTGTTCGTCACACATGATAACATAGAAAGGTGTAGATCACACATAGCCAAAAAAAACATTGGATGTGTCCGAGGACACGAGGTCATACTATGACCTCCAACACCACCATTGAGGTAGGACTAGGTGGACGAGCTGCAGAGTCCAAAAACAACCAGATTTATAATAATTCTCCTATAACTATAATTTTGCTTCCTTAATGCTATCTTATCATACATTGATAATATTCATACATTGATAATATTCCATTTGAAATATTTCCAATGCATGGCGTATATACATCCAAGAACACTACCTCTGAAGTAGCAAATGTTTTCCTCATATTTTTCAATACATTGATAATATTCAAATACATTGATAATATTCCATTCGTAATAAATTTTTTCCTGATATTTTTCAATATTATTTTTGAAAATTATAATTTTGCGATCTAAATTGCATCGCCTCCTCATAACTACGTCCCCCCTAAAAAAACATTAATAAGCCAATGAAAATCACTAAGGGTGCATTTGGATTGATGGATTTAAAGTCATGGATTTCAAATTCCATTAATTATTTGGATGAATTATATTTGGTGCATTTCAAATCCACATCTTTACTAATTTATGTAAATATAATGAATGATGGATTTGAAATGCAACTGTCGTCTCAAATCCAAGTTTCAAATTCATTCTCAAATCAAATCATTGATTCAAATGAAATACATACATTCATCTAAATACAACCTAAAACAATTCGAAAAGCAAAATCAAAAGTCATAACAATATCAACCAAAACATAATAAAATTGATCAAACAGTTAATACTTTGGGGGAAGTGTAATTATGCACTGACCGTCAAGAGGTCGTTCATGGCCAGAATAGAACAAGAGAGTGGCTTTCAAATTCCGAATACTTGTTTGTGTTGTGTACGCGGCATTTATATATATGTAGTGTATGTACAAATTAAAGTATTGTGGGGGCCTTGCCCGGCGACAAATCGGACGAGAAAATTAACGAAGGAAACGGCGCAATATCTTTTTTGATTTGTGCAACAATGTAATAAAAACAAACAGGCGTTACTTACTATTTTCTACACTAATAATTAGCATGTTTCTAATTAACAAAACATGAAGGACACATAAAATGGGATAATGAGTGTCTAAATTTCACTTTACAACTATTGTTTAAAAAATTACAGTTTACATCTTCAACTTTCATGGATGGTAACAATGTGCATCTCCTTGACTCGATTTGTTTTTATTATTATCAAAGATTCATCGACGCGTTCCATCATCCTCAAACTTAGATTCCATTTAAGTTAACTGTTGCAAATATTTTAAAAACTCAAAATGAATATTTGGGCTGTCAAATTTTTCTTTTCTGAAATCAAATTACTAGATAATGGTGTTGGGGGAGGCCTTGGGAGTGGCGTCGTTGGTGGCCGTGATGGTAGGGGTGGTTTCGACGGAGTTGGTGAGGTGGCTTTGGTGTTGGCGGTGATTTTGGATAGCATGTTTTGTTCTCTTATCTTTTTGGCGGTGGTTGCGCGACAACCCTGTCGCGCAGTATGAGTCCCTTTTGCATGTATGCACAAATTTGGGAGCATTTCGTGCATTATTTTTCCTAGAGGCTAGTCGGGCAAGATCTCCCCAATTGCTGTTTTTATCTCCCTGTCTACTTTCTACTTTTATAGTTGTTGCATTGTCTGATAAATTTGGTGTGTTTCGACACTATCTTGTGGTGTGTGCTTTTGGTTCTTTTTGTTTGGTTATTTGGTTTTGTTTCAATGCTGCAACATCGCTTGACTATGGCTACTGGGCTTTTCGGTTTAGTGTGACATACAATGTTTACCCTGATTTATTGGGTCTCCGTGAGGACTCTGGAAACGAGAGTTTGTTCGGTTGCTGTCCTTTATCAATTTATGCTTATCGATTTTCTTTCTTTGTTCCTTCATAAATGTTAGAAGCTAGATCACATAAGTCCGGTGCGCGAGCGGATGCGGATGCGCGAGTGCGTCAATTTTCAAAAAATTTGAGTGCGGGTGCGCCTTAATGCGCCTATTAAAAATTAATAATAAATAAACATATATATATACATACACACTGATGAAATGAAGTTAAACATACATAATATACATCGTATTTAACAAACTCACATCATTATTATATTATTTACATATTTACAATATAAAGTTCTTAACAACTTTGGTATTTCCAGCTTTACCATTCTTAAAAAGCATTAAAATTAGATTTTATTGAAAGATCTAACATTTGCAGCTTTGCAAAATGTTATAGCCAGTGATACAACGTAATTTGAATCTTGTATTTGATCGTTCGCCTAGTAAGGATTCTCCGAAAAATATATTTTAGAAAAAGAAATGAAGTATTAAAGCTTTGTTTTATTTTAAGATAAAAAATAACGATTTTGAAAAATGAAACAAAATTGTTCATATTTATTTCAACATGTTTGGTAATAGTATGATTTATTAAAAATGACTCATATTATTTTCGGAGACTTATATTATTACCTTATGAAATGACTAATATAAACATTTAAATTAACTTAATAAAAATAAAAGTTTTATTTATAAAGTTTATTTTATTAATTTTCATGCAAAAAACTAAGATATCGAAAATTTTATTATTTACTCCGCAAAAATGTTACAAAATCACAGACTTATCATACTTTCTTTTATCACATATTTAATCTTTCATATGCTATTATATTTTTTCATGATTCATTATCTATCTATTTACCATATGATATAGTTTTCTTACCAACCCAAAATACCGAGAAACCATAAAAATTCACTTAAACCCAAAATCGGAGAATTTTTTTTTATAATTACAAAAAAAAAAAAAAAAAATTGGAGAATTAAGGAGGATTAACAAGACTTACTGACTTAGTGCGCGACTTAGTAAATCTTAATGCGCGAATTATGAATTCTTAGTGCGCGAATTATAAAATCTTAGTGCGCGAATTATAAAATCTTAGTGCGCGAATTAGAAATTCTTAAAGCGCGAACTAGAAATTCTTAAGTCGCCTTAGTGCGGCGCACGCGCACCCAGTTCGCCAGTTCGCGGCCGGAGCGCCAGTGCGTGGAAGGGGGTAGGAGGATTATGTGACTTAGGTTAGAAGGCATATCACTTACTCACCTATACTCTGGTTTGCATGATTTGAGGGGACCTGAATTGGATCAGGGGGTATCTGCCCCTTATTCGTCACAGTCGTCTGCTTGGTTCTTTGTTCCTCTATGTGTTTTAATGTGTCTATGCTTGGCATTTGTATTTACTATTGTACTTTGACTGTCTAGCCGTATATTGGCTGAACATTCATTGTAACTAATTATGCGCTTAATATAATCTATGTTTTTTGTTATATAAAAAAAAACCAACCAAAAATAATGGAAGTAAGCCCTTTTTTATGGACATTCTCATATTATACTGAAAATGAAATAGGAGATGTGAATATACAGTTGAGACGACTTTCATGGATAATTTTGCTATAAAAATAAGTAAATTAAACTAAATATAAATGAAAAAACAACATTAACGTAAATTAAATTGCTTTGATGTATCCTTAAATAGAACTAAAATAAAACATAACAAACTAATATGTTAAATGCTTAATTTGTGAACATAATAAAATAATTAATAAATTAAACTGAAGTGAAACCAAACCAAATATGTAACAAGTACATCATCAATTTTCGCAGAGATGGGCGTATATATAGCTAGCTCTTGGATGGAGTGACAATTGCTTTGGTCTCAAACCCCTCCTCTCGTTCTTATAAAACATTTAACTCGACAATTAATTATCAATGTGAGTGATAATGTATCGGACAAGTTCAACATAATATAACGGTATTACCCTCATTCAACATCCAATGATCCAAATTTGATTTGGATAAATGATGTTCATATAACATATAGACCCAATATGTCCAAATTAAGTATGGACAATGGAATGTTGCACCTCCATGTTAGTGTCTCATCTATCGGAAAGATAGGTGTATCTCACCATTACCACGAGCCACTTTTGTAGTGTCGATCAAGAATCATATCCATGGGAGTAACCAAGTCCAATGTGAAAACAAAAAGGTTCCATTTTTAAATTTGAATTTACTATTTGGGAAAGTCGTGTGGTCAACGTCACGTAGTGGGTGTCTGCAATCAAGACTACATTTAACTTCATCATTTAAGGCATGTTTAGGGATATTTAATTGTATTCCAAAGCACCAAATGTAATGGCATTTGCACTATTGGATGCCCGGTGTAAATGTAGATGGTAGAACAATGTATATGGAAATGTTGCAAGAAAAAGAAGCAATAAACAGGTTTTTTTCCTATTCGGAACCTTCGGATTGATACAATAATTCTCAACAATCATAGAATACATCAATAATATGATTATTTTAAAATACAGAACATTTATTATACTTGACTCCACATATTTTTTTTATAAAATGGGAAGAAATAATGAAGGTTCCAAATTTATGAATTCCCTTCTACAAGTGTGATTTAGCTATCACAAGACTTGCATCAGTCGCCACATTTCCGGCCCCTGGCCTGGTCCATGACTCCTGGAACTGCGCCTCCGTCACGCCTGCAAATTGATTCAAATATTTAGCGCCGTGAATGTGGAACAATCTACATTAATTTTGAGAAAAGAAAATCAGAAATTTCGAATATAATTTGCCTTTTCCCATGGCTGCCGTAGAAGTGATCCCTCCCTGGACAGTCCTAAGAACTCTGTCGTAGTAATTAGCACCAGACCATTTCTGATGAGCCAATGTATCGACCCCATGATTCCTTTCCTCCCGCTGAATCTTCTCCACATACGCCAGCATCCCCCTTGCAGCGAAATCCTTAGCAAAGGTATCGACTATCAGGGCATTTGCATGAAAACCGGCCAGGGTAATGAACTGCCAACAATATCCTAGTTTACCAATCTTGGGGATGAAATCCATCATCTGTTCATCGGACATCCCCGATGCGTCCCAGTTAAATGAGGGAGACAAGTTGTAGGCCAACATGGTCTCGGGAAACTTAGACTTCACACCATTTGCGAATTCGGTGCACTCGGCTAAGTCGGGACTTGCCGTCTCCATCCAAATGACGTCACAGTGTGGTGCAAAAGACCATCCACGAACAATTGACGCTTTCACAGACCCTTTAAACCTGTCAATATTGTACAACGAGTTAAAGCATATCGGTGACAATGTTCATGATCCTAAATGTAGTGACTTGTAATTTTGAAAATCTTTCCAAAAATACAGTTTCCAAATGTTTTTGGATGTTACCTGTAAAACCCTTCTCTGGTTCTAGGTAAGTCCCATTCCCAGAAAAGATTGGCTAGTCCAAGCCGATCAGCAATCTCTCTCCCTTGCTCATTTGAAAGGCACTTGTCATAACTAGAATGATTCATCCATTCATTCAACTTCCTCTGTTTCTCCCCTTCTCCAATATTCATACTCATTATAGCATCAACAACACAATTCGAAAACGTCTTCAACCGAGCCATGGCGAGCCAATTATCCTCAATGGCCTCAAGCTCCGGCCCTGTCTTCCCCACCGCCATGCCCTCCTTCAGCAATGTAGCCAACGCCTTACCTTTTAAATTTGGATTGGTAACACCTAAAATAAACTGGTGATCCCTGGAATCCACGTTGGACTGAATCAATGTTGCCGCTTCCGCGTCAGTTCGAGCGACCAAGAGGGTCTCCACCCCCATCACATCGAACTGCAGCCTCGCAGCAACCAGCCTGTTAATATGTTCGCTTACGGCAACCAGCACTTTCCCCGCCATGTGGCCGCATTTCTTGGTGACAGAGGACTGGTCCTCAATGTGGACACCGGCTGCACCGCGCTCGACGAATAACTTGCACATCTTCACCGTGGAGGTAGGGCCACCGAAACCCGTGTCCCCGTCCGCGATGATGGGCTTCAGGTAATCGATGCAAGGGGTTTTGGCCCTTTCTTCTCTACTCATGCTCATTCTGGCCTCCCTTTGTTTTCTGTCATGGTACAGCTGCGCGAAAAAGAGATGCTCCACTTTGTTCGGAACGGTGTCGTAAGGATAGTCGGCAAGATCAGGGCCGGGCTCGTTGCTGGTGGTATGGGTGGAGGAGCACTGCCATCCGGAGACGTAAATGGAGTCCAAATGTTTAGCCATCATGGTGACTTGCACCGGGTCCAGGGAGCCAAAGGTCCTTGAAGCCGTGCCGTTTGCTTGATGAGTTTTGAGAGTTCGCCACAGTTTTTTGGCGAGTTCGTTGGAGGGGTAGGTTATTTGGAGATTGCCTCGCAGCGCCACCACGTCTCTGGCGGAGTACGGGCGTCTAGTGAGCTTAAATCTCTCGGTGTTCCACCATGCCTGCACCTCCGCCACTTCTGCTTCAAATCTATTTTCTTCCTCCAGAATCTGTTCATAAAAATTTAATTTAATCAATATCATGGGAAATCTAGTAAGAGATTGACCGTTGAGATATTTTCATGTATAGTTTTTTAAGATATCTTTTATTAACCTCTCTAAAACAATTGGAACCTTATGGATAAACTATCGCTACTAAATCATACTTGAATTTAAACAAAAGCAAGAAATAGTAATCAAACGGGTCAAGGAAATGATTCAAGAACATCGAATATGTCACTTCACTTTTTTTCTCTCCATGCAACTCGTGAAAACATTTGGCAGAAACTGAAATTAGAACAAACTAATATTTACCATGGAAGGCACTGAGAAAGATGCAGCCATGGATAGAACTTGATCCTTTTTATTTCTATTTTTTCTTCTCTTTTGTTTCCTATACTTTAAAATGTAATACTATTGCTTCCACCGAGCGCCTCTATTTATAACATTGAAGAGATAAGAATTCATACCAGTAAAGATAGAAAACAAAAAAAACAAAAAAAAACAAGAAATTTCCTCTTAGCTTCTCGGTGAATCGTGTCTTCTTATAATTATGACATGTAGATGGAAGTATGGAACTGTAGGCATGGACGTCTGCAAACTAAATACCGTAACTTAAGAATTCTGTCTCACGATTCACGAGGTTTTTCTCATCTCATTTTCTTAATTTTTACGTCATGGGTTTTGTCATTAACCAATTCTGTTGTTGTTTCTTTAATATTTTCGGTGCTGAACCGAAATTGAGCTCAGCGGAGTAATTGGTCGATTAAAGGGCTTCCATGGATTTGCGGATATGATTGTAAAGACTGAAAGTGGTTGTCAAAGGTTGCTGCAGTAAACTAGTTAAAATTTTGTGCGGAAAACTTGCAAACATTAAAATAAAATAAAATATGGATGCCAAAAAAAAAGTAGGAAATGAAATTATAATTTTAAGATGAACAAAATATAATTTTCTAGGGGCAAATTGTAATTTTAGGCATAAATGCAAGCTTCTTAAAAAAAATGTAGTTAAAACAAAAAAAAATCATTTCAACCTTGTCAAGCGTGCGTCCATCATAGGTACAATTCACAAGATTAAACAAAATATATCTAATGATATTTTAATATTATATACTAAAATACTTTTTGATAAAAATGGTAAATGCTTGATCCTACAATTTACAACGTCAATCACTAGAATTCTTTCAATTGCTCTTTCTATCTTTCGGAAAAATGGCTTCAAGTTCTTGCTCTGAATTGCTCTCTGATAAGTCTGGCTCGAATAAACCTTAGGAAAAAAATTTGGCAAGGTGCCTCAACGTAGTTCCGCCCATGTCCGCATTCATATCCACCTTGTACTCCTTCACAAAACCTACCCATCAACTAATCTGTATTTGTCCCCCTTCATTAACTTGATCCCCAACTCAATTATTTCCCCATAATATCTGATTTTGGAATAAAATTTTCTGCTCCCATTTTATATGGTATTTTAGTTATATATATTTTGGAATAAAATTATTTTGTCCAAAAAAAATCAGATATTAGTTATATATATGTACAAATTAGAGCAAACAATTTCATTTGTTTAATTTGCAAGATAAACGTCTATATACATTTAAATACACAAACCCCACAAATATATTCCTGTTTTTTTAAAAAAATATTGGGCACCCATTAATTATCAATCCTACCAGTGGAAGCATTACCAATTTTTTTGGACAAAATAATTAAACATGTTTTAATTATATTGTCGATTTATAAAGTTAATAATTATGTAGTTATTGCAAATATATTTAGAAATTGTGGAATTTATAATTCCTGCCGGAATGTTGACATTGTTGCGATTTCGATCCTTCAGTAATCAAATTTTTACTCTTAATTTTTTTTATTATTGTTTTGTTTGTAATTTTAGTTATTTTCTAATGTGACGGTAACATAAGCGCCAACGATGATTGATATGTCATTATGCATGTCATCACTTCGTAAAACACTGAAAGATACATTACTAAGATTCAAAAAATCACAAGAAACAAATATATGGAATAATCCATTATATATTTGAAAGGGAAAAAAAAAGTAATCAAACCTGATATCTGGGTATCTGTCCAGCCCGATTCTTGCCCTTACTCGAGTATGATCTCATCCAGAAGTGCTCAGCCCGGAAGGAATTGGCAGGGGCTGGTTCTTGCGGCCGTTAAGAGCAGGTCAGTGTGAATTGTTTATAACGGTACCCAGCTCAGGCTGTATATGCATGGGTCGGTGCATTTCCAATCATTATGCACCGATCACAAGGTATCTTCAGTCCTGCTGGACTGGACCAGTGAGCACGTGTTGTTATCCCGACCTTAGACTTTTATCTTGGTCTCCTCTACAGAGTTCGGGAAGGTACTTTGGATACTAGTGTGGTCCTCTACCCGGGAAACATATACCTGAATTTTGTCTTATTAGGGGACCACTTGCCAAAAGAACCAATCATATAGGGACTAGTGTTTGGGGGAATATTTTCTGGTATTATTGGAATCCTATAGGTAGTGCGCTATAGGCGGTTATGGTATTTTGTCAGTGGTCCCCCCAGGTCCCAGCCATGCATGATAGGGGCATCTTTTCTCTCACCGTTCCATATATATACATGAGGATATCAGGTGAAAAGAGACCGGACTCCCGCAATTTCCAGATAAACGTGCATTTTTTTACTGTATAACAAAGGATCTTGACTTGATCATCGGAGGTATCCAACCGGAGAGCACTCTCCGGCCTCCTTCTCATCTTTCCTTTTCAGAATCACTCACTTCTAATAAGGGAGGAATTATTGTTAACTAAAATAACCCGCTACCCAAAAATCGAGTTAACAATTGGCGCCGTCTGTGGGAACTTGAGTATAAGACGTTGATAAAAATGGTAAATACGCGAAGAACGAATCAGGAGACAAATAATGAGCAACGGGCACCATCGGTGAATCGAGAAGGGCCACCACCGATAGCAGGCATAACAGTGGGAGCACTGACTTTCGAACAACTCACACGCCTCATCTCAATAACGGTGGAAAAAGCAATGAAACGAGCCATGGATCAATTTGAGAGCGGCCGGGGGGAGAGTATTCAAGAAAATGAACAGCCCGAACAGGTAGCCACATCCCACCCGCCGCCCGCAGGAGGCCTAAACCTCGAAGTCGAGGTGGAAGAGTTAAGAAGGGAGGTCAGAGTAATGAAGAAGGGAATTGGAGGTCACTGTGCTCTGAAAAAGGGTATTCCTTTCTCCCAGGAGATAGTGGAGGAGAAGCTCCCAAATAACTTCCGGCCCCCGAATGCTGGGGAGTATGACGGGAGCACGGATCCGGAGGAGTACTTGGGCAGATTTGAGAACGCTGCCATGTTGCATTGCTATTCAGACCGCTTAAAGTGTAAGGTTTTCGTCACGACATTGGTAAGATCAGCCCAGCAATGGTTCAATCAACTCGAACCTTCTTCAATAACCTCTTTCTTAGAGTTTAACTCGGCTTTCCTTCACCAGTTCACCAGCAGTAAGCGTTATAAGAAAACCTCGTTGAGCCTGTTTGAAATGAGACAGACAGAGGGCGAACCCCTTCGAGAATACATTAGGCGCTTTAATGTTGTCAGTCTTGAGGTACCTGCCTGCCCAGCAGAGATTTTGATCAGCGCATTCACCCAAGGCTTGAAGGCAGGAGAGTTTTTTCGTTCTTTGATAAAAAGACCTCCTCCTACCTATGATGATCTCCTGACACGAGCTGAGAAATATATTAATGTAGAAGAGGCCCAGAGTACCAAAAGAAAGGAAGGTGCACAAACTGGTGACAAGCATTGCAGGTCTGAAGGAAAAAGGCCCGCGGAGGATGCAAGACTCGGACGTTTCTCCCAGTTTACGCCCCTGAAGGTTGCTAAAGAGGGAGCTGTCCAGATTTGTGAGGGGCAAGCCCCTCGCAAATCTCCACGAACTGAGGACGAACCGAGCAAGGGGTCGGAAAAAAAGTATTGTGAGTTCCATCAGATCGCTGGGCACAGCACGCGAGAATGTCGTAACCTGGATAGTGGACAGGAGCTAGCCATGCGGAATGATCCCCCGTCCAGTCATGGAGTATCTCGTCCAAACGTTCCCTATGGTCTTTCACGAGAAAGGGGCCGAGGTCCATACCGAGGAAGGGGCAGAGATGGGCGTACTAATTTTCGCGGCTCCTTTCAGGGCAGGGCACGTGGATGGAGGCCAGTAAGGAGCCCAGGAGAACAGGAACTACCTAAGAATAACCCGCTCCCCCGAGGTTTTATCAACATGATCTCAGGGGGAACTACTGATGGTGATTCTAATAGAGCTCGGAAGGCTATGAGCAGGAGGGAAGTGATGAGCGTAGGAAGGGTTTTCGACGCTGAGGAAGAGGTGGTGATTAGCTTCGGTCCTAAGGATGTGGAAGGCGTGCAAACGCCTCACAATGATGCCCTGGTGATAAGGGCTACCGTCGCAAACTATGAGGTCGGAAGAGTCTTTGTGGATTCAGGAAGCTCTGTAAACGTATTATTCCAGGAAACTTTCCAGCAGATGGAGTTAGGTGAGTATACTCTTGAGCAAATATCTACTCCTCTCTTTGGTTTTGCAGGACATACAGTATACCCCTTAGGGCAGATCATTCTACCCCTTTTCTATGGGCCAGGGGGAGAGCAGGAAGACCCGTTTAACCTGTTTCACTATCGTGGAAGCCCCGTCTTCCTATAACGTCATTTTAGGAAGGCCCGCCATGAATGAATTCAGGGTTATAGCTTCCACTTTCCACCAAAAAATCAAGTTCCCCGTCGGGATAAAGGTGGGAGAAGTAAAGGGAGACCAGCCATCATCAAAGAGGTGTTACACTAGCACAGTGAGGGTGGAGGTGAAGAGATCAAAACGGGTCGACGCCAATGGCCCGAAGGATCAAGGGGTTCATCTCATACAAAGGGCTCGAGAAGGGCAGGAGGTGCACGCATTGTTGGAAGGAGAGGACGAGGTGGTTTTGGTCCCAGGACAACTTGAGAGAACGATAAGGGTGGCAGCAGACCTTAGCAGCGACCTGAAACAAGATCTGTTGAGGTGCCTGTCAAGGTACGCTGATGTGTTCGATGGTCTTCTGTTGAATTGATTGGGATTTGCCCGGAAGTTGCACAACATCGGTTGAGTGTCGATCCGAAGATCAAAGTAATCAAGCAAAAAAAGAGACACTTCGGACCGGAAAAAGACAAAGTCATAAGCCAGGAAGTTCGAACTTTGTTAAGAGCGGGGCAAATAAGGGAAGTCCAGTTCCCGACCTGGCTCTCCAACGTAGTCCTGGTGCCAAAGTCGTCCGGGAAATGGAGGATGTGTGTTGATTTCAGGGATCTCAATAAAGCTTGCCCCAAAGATTGCTACCCTTTGCCCCGCATTGATCAGCTCGTAGATTCCACGTCAGGTTATGAGTTATTATGCTTTATGGATGCCTATCAAGGGTATCATCAGATCCCCTTGGCCAAAGAAGATCAGGATAAAGTCAGCTTCGTCACCTCAGAAGGAACATACTGCTACGTGGTTATGCCCTTCGGCCTTAAAAACGCCGGGGCCACATACCAAAGATTGATGGATAAAATATTTGAAGGACAGGCGGGGCGGAATATTGAGGTATACGTCGATGATATACTGGTAAAATCGAAGGGTAGTTCAGATCTCGTACCTGACTTGGAGGAAACCTTTGATACCCTAAAGAAGTTTGGTCTGAAGTTGAATCCTGCTAAATGTGTGTTCGGGGTGAAGAGCGTGAAGTTTTTGGGTTTTGTAGTGACAGATAGAGGAATCGAGGTCAATCCCGAAAAGGTAAGGGCAGTGCAGGACATGGTTTCTCCCAAAAGCATAAGAGAAGTCCAGAAGCTGACTGGCCGAATTGCCTCCTTAGCCCGGTTTATTTCCCGATCAGCGCATAGAGGCTATCCTTTCTTTCAAGTGTTGAGAAAAGCAAGGAACTTCGAGTGGAACGAAGATTGTGAGAGGGCCTTTGCTGATTTAAAAAGACATCTGACCGAGTTGCCAGTATTGGTCAAGCCAGGTCTCGGAGAAAAATTGTGGGTCTACCTTTCGGCCACGGAGCATGTCGTTAGCTCGGTATTAATCAAACAGGAAGGACCAGATCAAAAACCAGTTTATTATGTTAGCCACGCTCTCCGGGGTGCCGAGTTCAGATATCCCGAGGTAGAGAAGCTAGCATTAGCTCTAGTTATAACTGCAAGGAAGCTGAGGCCGTATTTTCTATCCCACCCTATCACGGTATTGACAAATAGTCAAATTGGGAGAATCATGACGCAGCCCGATGTATCAGGCAGATTGGTCAAATGGACTATTGAGCTTGGCGAGTATGATATTTCCTACCAGCCTAGGACATCTATCAAGGGTCAAGCCTTATCAGATTTTTTTCGCAGAAATGATTGGATCCGATCTGGAAGAGGCGTGGAATGTGTATGTTGACGGAGCCTCCAATAACGAAGGGTGCGGCGTTGGAATAGTATTGATCTCACCAACCGGCGAGAAAGTAAAAGCTATGATCAGGTTAGATTTCCGGATATCCAACAATGAGGCAGAGTACGAGGCGATACTAACTGGGCTAAAATTAGCTCGTGAGGTAGGTGCTAGTAGGGTGCTCCTTCATTCAGACTCCCAATTAGCGGCCCAGCATGTAAAGGGAAAATTTTGAGGTCATAAGCGAGAAGCTGGTGGAGTATCTTAAGGCAGTCCAAGAAATGTCTGAAAGTTTCTCTGAATGGAATATAGTGCAGATACCTAGGGAAGAGAATCAAGAAGCTGATCAGCTAGCAAAATGGGCCACGTCATTAGGGCCCATATGCCGAAGAGAGGTCATTTGCCAAACCGAGCTATTGCCATCGACTCAGCTAACATCAGAATGATTTGTACAAGAGGTCTTTTGCAGGGCCTTTGCTCAGGTGCCTAAAGGAGGAAGAGGCTAGGTATGTGCTCCACGAGATACACGAGGGTTGCTGTGGGGATCATTTAGGGAGCCTGGCCTTGGCACAAAAAACCATACTAGCAGGGTACTTTTGGACAACACTGAGAAGGGATGCAGTAGAGGTCGTAGCAACTTGTGAGGGCTGCCAGAGGCATGGAAGAATCCAACGACAGCCGGCTCAATTCATGAAGTTCGTGATATCAGCTTGCCCATTCAACCAGTGGGGGATGGATATCGTGGGACCCTTCCCCATTGCCCCAAGGCATAAGAAGTTCCTGATAGTTGCCGTGGACTACTTCTCAAAGTGGGTTGAAGCTGAGGCTTTAGCTCGGATCACTGAGGAGGATGTACTGAACTTTTTGTGGAGGAATATTGTATGTCGGTTTGGGGTGCCAAGGAAGTTGATTTCCGATAACGGGAGACAATTCCAGGGACGAAAGATGACCACCTGGTGCCAGGAAATGAAGATCATACAAGCCTTCACTTCCGTGGCCTACCCTCAGAGTAATGGACAGGCAGAGGTAGGAGTGCTTACCGGGCCGGGTCAAACCGGACCCGGCCCGGATTCGGACCGTTAAGTCCAGTCCGAAACCGGAACCGAACTTAACGGTTCAGGTTCGCCCCGAAACCGGTTAGAAATCGGTCCGGGGCGATCCCGAAGAACCAAACCGGTAGCACCGGTTCCGGTGCTACCGGTTTGGTTCCGATTCCGGAACCAGAACCGGTAGATTTTAAAAAATAAAAAAAAATTAAAAAAAAAAAGAAGGCAACGTTAACAATGTTAACGTTGCCTTCAACGTTAACATTTGTTAACGTTGGCAACGGCTCTTAGCCGTTGCCAACGTTAACTTTTTATTTTTTTAAAAAAAAAAAATTTTAATAAAAAAAAAAAACTATAAATAGGGGATGTTGTGTTGTGTATTGTTCATAACAATTCTTGTAACGAAAATTACTTCACTCTCATATTTTTCTCTCAATTGTGCTATCTACAATTTACTTATAGTCTTATATCATAATGGCATCTTCATCTAGCAGTGGTGCTGGTCGTAGCCGGGGTCGTAGTCGGGGTCTCGTTCCGGGTCGTCTATCACTGAGTTCATCTTCTGCAATGAATTTACCTGTGCCAATTCCTGAGTTAAATGAAAGTTATGATTTTTTTGCTGACCTCAATGTTGGTGGTTCTTCTATGAATGTCGAACCACAACAATCCCAACAACCTGCCGAACCTGTTGCTGCCCAAGCCCAAGAAAGACAACATGTGGAGTCATCCGGAGCCACTACAGCAGCGAGTAGACAACCTACTCGTGCCAAAAGAAGTAAGATATGGGATCACTTTGAACTCGCTCAAAAAGAAGGTACGAATGAATCTGTTGCAATATGTAAATTATGTAAGATCCAGTATTCATATAAAGCTGATGGTTCCAGTGGAGGCACCAGAACATTTAAAAAACACTTAGTAAAAAAACATAATTTTGATGAGACAACATTACAACCATTAAGTCGAGAAGCAACACAAGCACAAATTAATGTTCTTACTGGCACGAATTTTATTTTAACTGCTGAAATTAATCGTAGGTCACTTGTTAGATATGTGATCAGATGTGAACTACCTTTTATACAAGCTGAACGTGCTGGTTTTATTGAATTTTCTTCGTCTATACAACCCATGTTTAAACATATTTCCAGGCACACACTAAAAAGAAATTGTATGGACGTATTTGTTGAATATAGAAATACATTGTTTCAACATCTTTCTAGTTTGCCTTGTAGGGTTAGTTTAACAACTGATATTTGGACAAATGTAAATTCTGATTCATATCTTGTTGTCACTTGTCATTGGATTGATGATAATTGGTGTATGCAAAAAAGGATTTTGTCTTTAGATGAGTTAGATTGTGCACATACTGGTTATGTAATTGCTAAATATGTATTCAACACTTGTAGACATTATGGAATTCAGGATAAGGTATTTTCAATCACATTAGACAATGCTGCGAATAACAATGCTGCGATGCGTGATTTAAAGACCTATCTTAAACCAATGCTTGATGGTATTTTTTTTTATGTTAGATGTGCATGTCATGTGATTAATTTGGCTGTTAAAGTTGGTTATGAGGACAATCACTCAGCATGTATTGACAAAATGAAATACTGCGCTAAATGGTTACGCACGAGCCGTGTTAAGCGTGATTGGAAACAATTATGTTTATCTAATGGTTTAAAGCATCTTCTTTTTCCATCACCAATAGAAACTAGGTGGAATTCGTTGTACAATTTGTTGAATGCTATGTTACCTTACAAAGATATTTTAACTCCATTTTATAATTCATATCAAATGCCTGATAGCGATGAAAGTATTTATTTGACTAATGAGGATTGGGAATTTGTTGAAAATTGTGTATCATTGTTAGGTACTTTCAAAGAAGCGACGGAACGTTTCTCTGGTGTTACTTATCCAACTTCCGTTTATTTTCTTCCTTTAGTATTTAACATGTTTGATAAATTTATAGAATTTAGAGATGACTATGACTTGCATGCTTTTGTTAATGCAATGGAAACTAAATTTATAAAGTATTGGGAACAAATCCCACCCGTGCACTGCATCGCAACATTGCTAGATCCTAGTCAATGTTTATCTTCATTTGAGATATTTTTTGAATATTATGCTAAATTTTTGGGGAAGGTTGTTGACGATCAAAAGACGTCTACAATGCAATCTCTCCAAAATATGTTTCAATTGTATTATAATCAACAGGCAAGTGAATCATCGCAACAAAGGCCTGTTGAAGAACAACCACAAGCTCAATCTAAAGGTGGGGGCATCAATTTGCTTAGAATGCTGGGCAGGAAAAAACTTAAGGGAAAAGGACCTTCTACTAGCACGTCGACTGAGTTGCAAATTTATCTGAATTATCAATTTCTAACCGAAGACAACTTCGACGTCTTACAATGGTGGAAGTCCAATGCAGCACAATTCCCTATCTTAGCCAAAATGGCTAGAGACGTGTATGCTGTACAAGCTTCAAGCGTCGCTTCTGAATCGGCATTCTCAACATGCGGCCGTATTATTGGAGACTACAGAAGTAGTCTATCAGCTGATTCGTTATGCATGCTCACGTTACTTAAAGATTGGTTTGAAGCAGAATGCAAAAATAGAAGAGATGGGACGGTTGACGAATTCGTAAATCATTATGACGAGCAAGAAGAAGAGAACGCCAAAACAATACTTATCAATTATGAAGACTGCTAAGTACTAAATTGTAATATTTTTTATTTAGATTTTCAATTGTCATGTCTTTACAATTATTTGTATGCATCTATATTATGAAATGAAGAAGAAATATATTGAATTTGTGATGAACATCATTGAAGAAACATTTACAACATTTTTAAAAAAAAAACGAAAAACCGATAAGGATCCGAACCAAACCGGAACCGGTTGGAACCGGAACCGGTTCGATCCGGATCCTTAACGGATCGGACCGGTTCCGCCCATAACGGGTCCGGAACCGGCCGGTTCCGGTCCGGAACCGGCCGGTTCCGGTCCGGACCGGACCGGTTCCAACCGTAAGCAGCCCTAGGCAGATGTCACTAACCGAATTTACCACGTCAATCACTAGAATTCTTTCAATTGCTCTTTCTATCTTTCGGAAAAATGGCTTCAAGTTCTTGTTCTGAATTGCTCTCTGATAAGTCTGGCTCCAATAAACCTTAGGAAAAAAATTTGGCAAGGTGCCTCAACGTAGTTCCGCCCATGTCCGCATTCATATCCACCTTGTACTCCTTCACAAAACCTACCCATCAACTAATCTGTATTTGTCCCCCTTCATTAACTTGATCCCCAACTCAATTATTTCCCCATAATATCTGATTTTGGAATAAAATTTTCTGCTCCCATTTTATATGGTATTTTAGTTATATATATTTTGGAATAAAATTATTTTGTCCAAAAAAAATCAGATATTAGTTATATATATGTACAAATTAGAGCAAACAATTTCATTTGTTTAATTTGCAAGATAAACGTCTATATACATTTAAATACACAAACCCCACAAATATATTCCTGTTTTTTTAAAAAAATATTGGGCACCCATTAATTATCAATCCTACCAGTGGAAGCATTACCAATTTTTTTGGACAAAATAATTAAACATGTTTTAATTATATTGTCGATTTATAAAGTTAATAATTATGTAGTTATTGCAAATATATTTAGAAATTGTGGAATTTATAATTCCTGCCGGAATGTTGACATTGTTGCGATTTCGATCCTTCAGTAATCAAATTTTTACTCTTAATTTTTTTTATTATTGTTTTGTTTGTAATTTTAGTTATTTTCTAATGTGACGGTAACATAAGCACCAACGATGATTGATATGTCATGATGCATGTCATCACTTCGTAAAACACTGAAAGATACATTACTAAGATTCAAAAAATCACAAGAAACAAATATATGGAATAATCCATTATATATTTGAAAGGGAAAAAAAAGTAATCAAACCTGATATCTGGGTATCTGTCCAGCCCGATTCTTGCCCTTACTCGAGTATGATCTCATCCAGAAGTGCTCAGCCCGGAAGGAATTGGCAGGGGCTGGTTCTTGCGGCCGTTAAGAGCAGGTCAGTGTGAATTGTTTATAACGGTACCCAGCTCAGGCTGTATATGCATGGGTCGGTGCATTTCCAATCATTATGCACCGATCACAAGGTATCTTCAGTCCTGCTGGACTGGACCAGTGAGCACGTGTTGTTATCCCGACCTTAGACTTTTATCTTGGTCTCCTCTACAGAGTTCGGGAAGGTACTTTGGATACTAGTGTGGTCCTCTACCCGGGAAACATATACCTGAATTTTGTCTTATTAGGGGACCACTTGCCAAAAGAACCAATCATATAGGGACTAGTGTTTGGGGGAATATTTTCTGGTATTATTGGAATCCTATAGGTAGTGCGCTATAGGCGGTTATGGTATTTTGTCAGTGGTCCCCCCAGGTCCCAGCCAGGCATGATAGGGGCATCTTTTCTCTCACCGTTCCATATATATACATGAGGGATATCAGGTGAAAAGAGACCGGACTCCCGCAATTTCCAGATAAACGTGCATTTTTTTTACTGTATAACAAAGGATCTTGACTTGATCATCGGAGGTATCCAACCGGAGAGCACTCTCCGGCCTCCTTCTCATCTTTCCTTTTCAGAATCACTCACTTCTAATAAGGGAGGAATTATTGTTAACTAAAATAACCCGCTACCCAAAAATCGAGTTAACAAAACCAAGAGACAGGTAATAACCAACTTTCTTCAAAAAAAAGAATATTTTGAAGAAATCGCATGTGCCACGATGATAATGATTGGTGGGAGGTAGCCATTTACCCACACCACCACACCCACCCCCACCCCCACCTCCTCGTCTGCCTTGTTAATGTTCCTCTGTTGGGACAGTATATTAGAACGTCTGATAAAATGCAATAAAATTGGGGTGTGGGGTGGGGTTCGCAGTTTGATTACACGTGAAAATTTTCAAGTTGTGATGGCTACGGTGCTATATATGATCCTGAAAATAAATAATAGGGGCTACATATGTCTATCCCATTGGATACCACCCAAAAGAATGGATCATTGACAAAAAATTATCTAGTGTGTGTATATATATATATATATATATATATATATATATATATATATATATATATATATATATATATATATACTAGTTAATTTGGCACCACACCTTGAGCTTATAATCTAGTATATATGTCCAATAAAGTGCCCGACACAAGTTCAACAGACAGTACAAGAGAATAAAAAGATGGTTCATACGCATTGAACATACATAATCGTACATATATAACACCATATAAGTTGGACTAAACAAAAGTCATTCCCAACAGTGCACCATAGCAAGAGTTGGCATATGATATCCTAGTAGGGAACAATAGACCCCTAAACAAAAGTCATCTACAAAAGTGCATTATAGTAGTAGATGACATCGAATATTACAACAAACGTTATTATCAACAAACTCCAAAACCAATCAAAAGTTATTCGCAAGAGTTTTCAACGATGGTTCATTTCATAATGCAGATATGTGTTCGGTATCTCATAACATTAGCGAGTATCGCATAAGATAAATTATATATATATATATATATATATATATATATATATATATATATATATATATATATATATATATATATATATATTATTTATTTATTTTTAATAGGCGCATTACTTTGCACCCGCAGTCAATTTTTTTGAAAATTGATGCACTTGCACATCCGCATCCGTATCTGCTCGCGCATCAGATTTATGTGATATAGGTCACAACAATGCTCCTTACAGTTCAATTATGGTTAAAATTAACGACAATAAAATAATTAGAGATTTTCTTATGACGGTAAGGATCTTTTTTGTGAGTTTTTAGAATTATTAGGGACTAAAACTGTAGTAATAAATGTTTAAGGACTAAAAATGTTTCAACAGTGAACTATGAGGACTAAAATAATGTTTATCCCATAAATTATCATTTAAATTTGATGTGATTATTATATAAATTTGGTTGGAAAGCGGATTTCCAGCACCTTTTTTCCTTATGTTTAAATATGTGATTACAGTATTTTATTAATGAAATAAATTTCAAACGGACAAATAATGTGGCACAAAATTTGGACAGGATTCGGGTAGGGGTAGGATTTGGATGAGATTGGGGATCTAAGAAGACAGTAACAGATTAAAAAAAAATAGAGATATGGGGCGATTGAATTTATCTTGAATCTATCTCAATTGATAGATCCATCAATTGGATGAATATATTCTCATCCAATATTGATGGTACATCTAAATATTTGTTTTTAAAGAGATATATAGATATCTCCCTCTTACCATTAGACCAAGGGCTTCTCGGCCCCAAAATATTACCTTTGAAGTAGCATTAAAATCATTCGCTAACTCAAGTTGAAAAATATATAACCAAGCTAACAAATACATTACAATGCGTACATTTGCATACATAAATATATACATACATGTACAAAATAAATAAATATAAATATATATATATATATATATATATATTTATTTATTTATTTATTTTGTACATGTCTTGGGCTCGGCAGCACTACAATAATTCGGCACGAACATCTATGATGAGGATTGAAAATGTAAAATTTTTTGTGATCGTTATTAAAATTTAGTCTTCCGAGGAGGAATTTTATATTTTCAATCCCAACAATTGGAAATATATTATTAGAAAATATCATGCTGTCGTGTCTACTCGCAATTCCAAAGAAATTAAATCTTTTGCTATATTTAAATAATTTATATTTATATTTTAAACTATAACTTAATTCAGTTAAATTCAATGAAATTTTAAATTGAGTTTAAATTATTTTATTTAATAATTTACTAATCTCTCACAGGTCTTGTATGTGTTGGTTGCGTACTTGCGTTGTATGAGTTTTTCTCGGGTAGCTTTGGTTATCCGTTTTACGCCCGAAAAACTCTGTTTTCTCCTCAGTTTCATTTGTTCGATGTTTTCTTGCTTAATTTCAATTTATTAAACCAATTTTCATCTTGTTTAATATTAATTCATTAAGCCTCAAAATCCAAGACTGATATTTATATATAAACTAAATGAATTCATAAGTTTGAACATGATTTAGAGTTTTCTTCCAATGAAATTGGTGATTAATCAATCAGCCAACCCGTGGGCTAACCAGCTAAATCCGCCAAAGCAAACATGTTGGCCTGTTCAAGCTCATTTTCAAGGAGGCTCAAATTTTTTTTGGCTCAATCCACATATTTGACGTGTCGGTTTGGGCCAATCCGACTTCCCCATACAATTTTGACAGCGATACTAGTATCTATTAAATTACCTCAATTGAATAACGTGTTGTAAATCTTTAGTGTTTTCGTTTTATAATTTGAATATAAAATTTATGAAGACAAATTAATTAGGAGTGACATCTATTAAAGTAAAAAATATATCTTTCCACTAAAAAATAGTCATCTGTAGAAAATTTTATATTATCCTATTTTTTTCTAGGGTCTTTAGGAAAATTGATCTAGCAGTGGAAGGCTAACCCTTGCTGGCTGAGCATATTCTAAGTAATTCATGTTATTTGGTTTGTTTTATTTCTTCAATTTGAATAATATGTAGAGAATCCTGTTCTAATTTTATCGATGTGGATCAATTATCTTAGCGGATTTCAGTGAGATTATTGATCAATGATCTGATTGTTACACACACTGAAGCCATATTTTCTGCTACTTAATTGTTACGATTTTAATAATCTTCTTCAATTTTTTGCCAATGAATGAGATAAGGCTCCATTTATTGTTAAGACTTATCCTTAATTTGATTTTTTTTTTAAATTCTTAGTTTATTTTTGTTTATTTGGATAATTGCGAATTTACGTTTAATTTTGATGTCATCGAGTTCAAGTTAGGATTCTAGGGGTAGAAGTACACCCTTTACCGATTCCAGAGGATATATCAGTTCCTCTTGATATAATGGCTTGAATGCTAAATCTTGAGGATGTGACTGTCCTGATCATTGAATCAATGCCATTAGAACCCGGAAACACCACAGAAATATCAAATCAAGTATTTACTATCTTCATTTGAATTTCTTCTAACATTATAATGATATAAAGTTTCTATTCTTTATGTTTTGCTCTGCTTTCTGAGGCGTTGCGGCAGTTGGTATCTAGCCATTTGATCGTGTCAATGAAAAGCACAGATTGATGACAATATAGACAATCCACCTCTCGAGCTCACCATGGCTAGCAGCTGCTATAATTTTTTTGTGGTTTGCGTAATGATCTGGGATGTAACATTTCAATTCTTAAACTCATTAGTGAATATGTGAGAGATGTTCATGTTTCAGAAGCATGCTGATGATTTGTATGTTGATAAAGGCCAGATATTATAGAAACTCCTGCAACCGCAACTCCAATGGCAGTGACCATCTTGATGATTGGTGATAAACTCAGGATCAAGAAACTACTTCTTGCTGGATAGATAAAGGCCAGATATAATAGCAACTCCTGCTACTGCAACTCCAATGGCAGTGACCATCTTGACGATCGGAATACTGCGGTTCTGTGACGGTATATTCAGAAGTTGCTTCACCTGTATAACATCATAAATGCCAATTCAATGCCATGGAGAGAACCTAGTACTATCATAAGCAATCGTAACTCTGAAAGGTTAGAAGCAGATGGGCAATTGTTAGTTGCCATAAAATGATCAGTTCAGTCGATTAGATATGTGTTTGATTGCACATTAAGAAAAACGACGGGTGAAGACTACCTTCGCAGGAAGTTACTAAGAATGATGCAAATATGAGTAGGTTTCAGAATGATTATGAATAAGACTACTTTTATAAGCATGTTTATAACACGAACAGGTAGCACAGGACTTCAGAAAATGGTACGATTGCTGAGTCCAGAGGTGTGACAAACTAAAATCAATTCTCACATCAACTGGCTGCTTCCAGTTTTTACTAATCCCTGGTAGATGCCCCTTTCCAACGACTGCTACCACAGAGTTATGCTCACTGGCAACACCCAACAGTGTGGCTGACATGAATCTGGGTACACATCAAATATAAAATAAATAAGATCAAAACCAAAAAAGGAGGAGTCTTGAACAAAAAAAATCTTCCTCCTAGAACTACACAAACCACAACATAATAGAAGTCGAAGTCCACTAAGTGGATACCAAGATTAAACATGGAATGTAAGTGCGGTTTTCTAATCTCTACAGAAAGTAAAATTAACCGAACTGTAAGATTAGAAGAATTATATTCCATCAATGTCTCATAGCACGAAGTCCTTGATCAAGAATGCCTTGGCATTTGCTTTGTATGATGTATCTAAATTGTGGAAAAGCAAACCACACATCATATTCTGTTGGGTTTTGGCCCATTACCTATTAAATCCATTGGGCTTTCTTTCCCATTTGTTTGGCCCCTTTTTCATATATTAACCGAGCCCCCCCCCTTTATTCTCATTCTCCTTTCACGTTTCATCTCCCACATCCAGAAGCTTCTGTGCGCGCCTCTTCGGATGGCTGGCTTGACCGCGTTGCTTGGGACTTGCTCCCCTCCTCTTCGTCTCCCTCGGTGCCTTTATGTATGGCTTGGGTTCATGATGAGAAAACAAGCCTGAAACCCGAAAATCTCTTGGAGTATTTTCGTTCCCCCCTTTGTCTTCCCGTCTCGGTTTATTCCTTTGTGGTTGACTGAGTGCTTTGTGCTTTCTGTGTGAGAGTGGGTGCACTGTGTGTGTGGCCTTGAGCTTAGGGTGTGCACTGGTGTGGCTGTGAGTGTGGTGTTGTGTGCACTGGTGAGGCTGTGACCGTGGTGCTGTGTGCACTGGTGTGGCTTGTGCTTGAGTGGTGCTGTGTGCGCCTTGTGCTGAGTGTGGTGCTGTGTGCACCTTGTGCTTAGGGTGGTGCTGTGTGGCCGTGGTTGGTGCTGCGTGTGTGCCTCGAGCCCTGGTGCTGTGTGCACTGTGTGTGGCCGTGAGCTGTGGTGCTGGTGTGGCCGTGAGCTGTGTGATAGGGCTGTGTGTCTTGGGCAGTGGTTCGGGCAGGGTCTTCGGGTAGTGTCTTCGGGCAGTGTGTGTGTCTCCCCTTTTGGATTCGATACCTTGGTTCCCCGGTGACGACGTTGAAAGGAAACCCAGCTCGACCTGAGCCCTAATTCCTTACTCTTGCTTTGCATTTCAGTTTATAGTTTTATTTGTTGAAATTGTATACTGTGATTGTTTTTTGTTCTTGATTGCAGGTTAACAATCAGGATTGAAAGCGGAACGAAATCCTTACAGTGGTATCAGAGCGTTCCGTGCCTGGTGGAGTGCTCGGGCAGACCTCGGGCAGCGGCTGGAGAGCTCGGCTGGTCTCGGGCAGTGCTTGTTGGGCTTCGGGCAGCAGCAGGAGGCTTCGGGCAGCAGCTGGAGAGTTCGGGCAGCGACTGGAATCTCGGGCAGATCTCGGGCAGTGCCTTCGGTGCTTCGGTCAGTGTGGTTTTCGTCACCCCAGAGCTTTGTCTCTGGGTAGTAAGTGATTATCTTGACCCATAATCTATTTACTACGTTGTTTCTAAGTAATTGTGTCCCTTACCCGTAGGAAAATCTCAATCTGAAACCCCATGCTCGTACACCGTTGAGTGAATTGTGATCTTGTGGGTGATTGCGATTTTTCCTTCCCTTAGCTTGGTTAATTCTTTCATTGCGTTTTGTGTGCCTTGTGGTCCTTGCTTCTGCTGTTTGGTTGTTGAAATTGTGTGTGCCTCTCTGCTTAGTTGTGATGGCTTCAATTTCCGGATATAACCTTGAACCGTTTAATGGAAAATCTGATTTTTCTATATGGCAACAAAAAATGAAAGGAATTTTAATACAACAAAAGGTATTTGAAGCTATTGATGGTAATTGGGCTGAGAACATTACTACTGCTAAGAAACTGGAAGATGACGAATATGCTTATTCTTCTATTATCTTGAACTTGTCCGACTCTGTGCTCAGGAAGTGTGGTAAACTATCATCTGCTAGAGAACTTTGGGAAAAATTAGAAGAAATGTTTACTGAAAAATCTTTGCCGAGTAAACTTTTCTTGTTAGAAAATTTTTTCAGATTCAAGCTAGACTTGAACAAAGATGTAGATGAGAATTTAGATGTGTTTACTAAGTTGATTCAAGATATTAAATTGACAGGAGATAAGAACATTGACGACTATTCACCTATTGTTCTTTTAAATGCTATTCCTGAAAATTATAGTGATGTAAAATCCGCCATTAAGTACGGTAGGGATTCTATTACATTGGATACTGTAATGAACGGCTTGAAAAGCAAGGAATTAGATTTAAAAGTGAACAACGGCGGTAAGCAAGACTCAGGTGAAGTTATGCATGTTAGAGGTAGATCTCAACATAGGTATAACAAGGGGAAAAGGTCTAAGTCTAGGCCTAAGAACAGAAGGTGCTTTAATTGTGGTGATCCTGATCATTTTATTAAAGACTGTCCTGAAAAGAAAAACAAGAATCAAAATGATAATAACAAATCTTATGAACAAGTGAATCATGCTTCTTTATCTGGTGAAGACTCTGGTGATGTCTTTATGGTGACTGACTTATGTGATTCTGTGAATTATGTGCATTCATCTACTGTGTGTGAAAATGAATGGCTAATTGATTCTGGTTGCTCTTATCACATGTCACCTCTTAGAAATTTGTTTTCTAATTATAAAGAAGTTGATAATGGTTCTGTTTCTATTGCTAATGATAAACTTTGTAAAGTTGCTGGCATTGGTGATGTTTATTTGAAATTTGATTCTGGTTATTCTATGACTCTAAAAGATGTGAGACATGTTCCTGCTTTGTGCAATAATTTGTTGTCTTGTTCTGGATTAGAATCATGTGGTCTTGAGGGTAGATGGGGAAATGGAGTTATGAAAATCATAAAGGGTTCTTTGGTTGTTTTCAAAGGTAAAAAGAAAAGACATATTTATGTTTGCAAAACTGAATCTATATATGATAATGTGAATTCTGTGACTGATGACTTGACTGATCTGTGGCATAGGAGATTAGGTCATATGAGTTCAAAAGGTCTAGAGAATTTGCATGAAAAAGGTTGCGTTGGTAAAGACGTGTTGTCTTGCATGCCTTTCTGTGATTCGTGTGTTTTTGGCAAACAACAAAGAGTGAAATTTCCGGATTTCCCTTCCCCTAATGTGACTATGAGTTCTGTGTATGTTGATGAGTCTGAGTCCAGTACTACTCCCTGCGAGGTGGAGCATTTAACTGGTGACGTCATGTGAATGAACATGAAGATTTGCATGATATAGCTTATGCTATTAGTTGCTTAATGTATTTGATGGTTAGTACTTGGCATGGTATAGCTTATGCTATTAGTTGCTTAAGTAGATATATGAATAATCCTAGCTTTGTGCTTTGGAATGTTGTTCAATGGTTGTTATCTGTAGGTGATAATCTAAGTGATTATGTGTTTAATCCTGCTGATATGTGTACTAAGTGTTTGTCCCTTAGTAAATTTCAATCATGTTTAAATTTTTTAAAATTTGATACTGATGATTGATGCATGTTTAGTCCCTTGGTTAGTGTTTTATAACCTGCCGTGTGCTCGTTATAAAACTGTTACCCTGGTTACTTTCCCACTTTAACTTGCTGTGTGCTTGTTATTGTTTTTTCCTTGTCTGTGTTGTGTGTTGTGGGGACCCTTTGGGCGATGATGAGTCATCTATTGGGTTTTCCTTACGTCGAGGTGGAGCCGGTATTGTGCCAAGGTGGAGATTTGTTGGGTTTTGGCCCATTACCTATTAAATCCATTGGGCTTTCTTTCCCATTTGTTTGGCCCCTTTTTCATATATTAACCGAGCCCCCCCCCCTTTATTCTCATTCTCCTTTCACGTTTCATCTCCCACATCCAGAAGCTTCTGTGCGCGCCTCTTCGGATGGCTGGCTTGACCGCGTTGCTTGGGACTTGCTCCCCTCCTCTTCGTCTCCCTCGGTGCCTTTATGTATGGCTTGGGTTCATGATGAGAAAACAAGCCTGAAACCCGAAAATCTCTTGGAGTATTTTCGTTCCCCCCTTTGTCTTCCCGTCTCGGTTTATTCCTTTGTGGTTGACCGAGTGCTTTGTGCTTTCTGTGTGAGAGTGGGTGCACTGTGTGTGTGGCCTTGAGCTTAGGGTGTGCACTGGTGTGGCTGTGAGTGTGGTGCTGTGTGCACTGGTGAGGCTGTGACCGTGGTGCTGTGTGCACTGGTGTGGCTTGTGCTTGAGTGGTGCTGTGTGCGCCTTGTGCTTGAGTGGTGCTGTGTGCGCCTTGTGCTGAGTGTGGTGCTGTGTGCACCTTGTGCTTAGGGTGGTGCTGTGTGGCCGTGAGCTGTGGTGCTGGTGTGGCCGTGAGCTGTGTGATAGGGCTGTGTGTCTTGGGCAGTGGTTCGGGCAGGGTCTTTGGGTAGTGTCTTCGGGCAGTGTGTGTGTCTCCCCTTTTGGATTCGATACCTTGGTTCCCCGGTGACGACGTTGAAAGGAAACCCAGCTCGACCTGAGCCCTAATTCCTTACTCTTGCTTTGCATTTCAGTTTATAGTTTTATTTGTTGAAATTGTATACTGTGATTGTTTTTTGTTCTTGATTGCAGGTTAACAATCAGGATTGAAAGCGGAACGAAATCCTTACATATTCAACTACACATTCATCTCGCCACATTAAATTGTTATAATGTAACTGCAACGCTGTAATTTAACTAAGTAGAATAGAATAGGGAAGAAACACCACAAAACTCACTTCAAATTGTAAAACCTTGATAACAAATGAAAATTCAAGTATAAACTCAGAAGATAAGAACACTAACTTATCACGCTCATGCACAAGGGTTTCCATAAGAGTTGGGAATTGCTTGCTCATCTCTTGAATTACTAGAGTTAACATGTCGACATCATCCATCTCTTTCAGCTGCACAACTCAAAAGGCTTAAGAGTGGCGTAATAAAACAGTCTTCAAACATAATGCGGACAAAATCTTTGTTTATAAAAGGTCAGAAAATGTACCGCTTTATTGAGATTCTCAGGACTAGGTATGAAAAATGCCTGAAACGTTAAGGAATACAATAATTTTGTCTTGTGCCAAAGAGGCATTTTGGCCCATGTTCTCCGCTGTGTTACCTAGCAAGGAATAAAATAAATTACACCAATTGGACAGATAAATAGTGGGGAGTGTGTGACTGATGAATAACAGTAACAACAGCTCAGGAATTCCTACCACAAACTTGAATTGTTCAGAAAACCATTTCCTGCGTTTAATTAAAGAGATGATGAAATATTTTTACTTCTAAAATTAAGCAATTGGAAAAGGTTAAAATTACAATACACCAACCAAAACTCAAAAGAGAACAGAGCAAAGCTAATATGAGATAAGAAAAGGGCCAACTACATCTTTCTCTCCGACATATGTCAAAATTACAGAAGCTTCCCATATGAAAATCACGAAGTGTTTAATTGTATAGATAACTACGAAATTCACTCCATCAAATCCCAGCTAAATATACGAAAATGTTTGCACCTACCACCCTTCAGGAAAGGAAAATGTAATCATGATGTTTGTAGAGGCTTCTGTTTTGGGCATACCTCATGGCCGATTGATGTAGTTTTCCCAAAAGAAAATTATATAACAGTAACACAGTTACTGATGAAAAAACAGACGGACACCCCTATCTTTTCAATGGGAGAGTTCTAATAGCAGTGGAACCAAACAATAATGCTATCACAGGGAACAACATATTCTAATAGTACCTCAACCATCAAGAGAACTTACTTGCACAGGTCGATCACCAAGAATCACCTTCCCCCATATTTTTTTGCTTCGTCATATGCCACACGAAACTCTGCCCCAGGAAAAACCTCAAGCTTACTAGCAGCCTTATGAGACATATAGTGCAAATGAGATATAATCCTGCTGTAAATTTTGTTTAAAAAAGTTTGCAATAAATCAATAGGATGTTTCCTGTTAAGATTACCAATATAGTTGAGGATGAAATCATGCCTTAGCAAGAAACCAACTGTAAAGTATCCCAAAAAGATTATGATTTTTCTTCCACATCTCCAACAATTCTCCCATTGTGAGCACCTGGTGAACCAAACATACTTTTCAACTTCCTTTCAGATTCGGATAAAACACACACACACACACTCACACATATATATTAGTCCAAGGCTATAACTGAAGTAGGAAAATTAAAGCTGACAATTGGTATCCAGCACCTAAAGGTGACAACCAGGGCCATATACACTATATTGAAGAAACTCAATGAAAATGTTACAAAGGCAGATTGAAAGCGGGTGATGGGTTAGCTTGAATGTGACAAAACTAATAAGCTGCTGATTGACATTTCAGAAAATAAAAGAAAGGTATCCATTTAAACAGTAATCTTATCTAGTCCAAAAGGAATCATGCCCAAGGTTAGTCCTAGTTTTATTCCCCTTACAACATGAGACATTTTATATGAATGATAACAGGGGCAGGATGGCTCCCTAATCAGAGTTCAAAGATCATAGAAATCAATCAAAGCCTGGAAATTAACAGAAAGGCAAAGAAGAAAAACACCATGGAAGAAGCAGCCTCATGATATTGCCAACGGCCAACCAATTAGCATGTGCTTATCAAATACAAGTGTCTGCGAGCATATACTTTTCTAGTTCTTGAGGAACGTCATGCCGTCAAAACATTTACTTAGTAAATAGTAAAATAAAGTCGTGCAAAAAGTTCAATCAGCTGATGGCCAATCCAAAAGGCATTAAAAAAAAGGGGAAGTAGAGGCTCATTGCTGAAATTTTTGTATCATAGAATTGTTTGACATAGTTGCTGGATGTACTTAACAGTGAAAAAAGTCAGTAGAAAAAGACCTTCAAATTATGCGGCAAGAGAACAGCAATGCGGCTAGAGCATAACTCCAGGAAAATAACCTGTAATAAATGAGGCTGCCTGAATTTAACCACATTTAGGAAAAAAAGACAACGAAAATAAACAACCAAAAAAATCTACTAAAGCACAATAAAAGAACACAATCATGTGGTGTTTCGATCCACCAAACAATTACTTTCAAATGAGAAGTACCTCAGGTTTCAAAAAATTGATTACATCTTGGACTTCTTGGCAAGACTCCTACAAATGCAAGAAGAAAAGACAATCAAGCTAATTTCAGTTTCTTTTAATTTCCATTCCTGCATTACCTGGGAACTATACATTACACAAACAATGAATATGTCCAGCATCAATGTGATATAGACAAAAGTGGACACGCCCGGTCAGCCAGTGAACAAAGTGCCAGTAAACAATCTTATGCCTTTAAGTATGTTAATAATTATCCACCACTGAAACTGGGTACAGCATCTCAAGAATATGCATTTTATATAATCAAAATACAAAATCTTTCAGAAAACCAGAAATTTTTTATCTTAGAAGTACTAATCTCAGAATTAAAAGCCTATAAGATGATCATCTAGCATGTATAACTATCTCCTGACGCTTACCAAATGACGAAGGTACAAATTGCAGTGTACAGCCAAATGAAAACTTGTCCCATATAGTTTTTTTTTTGTGCGTACATGCACTGGAGCGTCATAAATCACACAGTTTACCAAAAAAAAAAAAAAATCGCAAAATGATTTCTATCGAGGATATTGGAGCATTGAAATTTGAAATTATAAAAATGTCCACTGAAATGCTAATAGAATCACCAATGCCGATGCCAAATATGAATTCAAAGGCATAAATTGGCAAGCTTAACAACACTAACCGACTGAAACCAATTGGAAAGAGAAAAAAATTTCGACTACTTTAGAAACGTGAGCCGTTCCGACCAAATAAACATCGAAAACGCCACCCTCGGCCGTCGATCGCACGTGAGGGTCACCACACTCCTCGAAAGCTCCTCAGGCAGCACTTTCCTCACATGATGATCATTGTTATTATTATTATTCATATAATTACCTTCTCCTCCACACTCACTATTACTGAATGCCGGAAACCGTCGTTGACTTCGTCAGATGCCATAGGCTGCTCCTCGACGTGAACAAAATCATCGGCCCCGACGGCCGACGTGGGAGATGGAGGGTCCATCACACGGCGACGAGAGGCGACAACGAGGGATCTAAGCGGTAAAAATGGCGACGGAACGGCGTCGTATTGACAGGGAAAACAGAGGGAGATGATTAAAGGAGGCGGATCAATCAAGATTTCGGAAAAACTCACCGGCTTTTTTTTTATATAGTTTATGCATATATATTCATGCATACTTGTATATATTTTCATCTATATTAAAAATGTCACTAAAATATTCATCTATATTCTTCACTTATATTTAGTGACATTTTTTTAAAAAATTAATTAAAAAATCACCATCTTTTATTTCTGTCTATTTTAAATGTATTTAATTTAATAAGTTAGTTAAAATTAAATTATGTAGTGAACAGTGCAATGTCGAACACTTAGGATAACGACACGGCTGAGACACGCCGCATGATTTGTCCTTAATTTTTTTTTAAATCGAACATGATCGAAAGACATGTCCGACACAGAAATGACACATTTAGGGGTTAACTTATAATTTAAATTATTATTTTTGACTAAAATGGATTTTTCAAAATATTAAAACCAAAACAAAACCTTATCTAAACCTTCCACCTGCCCTCTGTCTCTCTGAGTTCTCCCATGTCGAATTTCGCCAAATTTTTCGTATCTTAAATCACAATTCACAAGCTTTCAATTCTGTTAGTGAATCTTTATTCTCGACAACTGGAAACCACAATTTCACATTTGAGCAAGTTTTCGTCCGTTCGATTTTATGGTTTCGAAGGCTGGCTCTAGGATTTTTATTACAATTTTTCATTTGGGTCTCAGGGTGGTATATGCATTTGGTATTATTAGGATGATCATACTATGATGATTTCAGTGATACACTTTTATTTATACACTTCTTAAATTTGACAAGAATTTTTTTTTGTTGTTTTTTTATGATTTTAGAATTTTAAAATAAAATATGAATTTTAATATTTTGACTTGTAACATGTATAATATATATATATATATATATATATATAAATATAAAATATATCTCAACCATATCGTATCATTAACTTTTAAAAATCCATTAACCATGTCCGTGTAATGCTATGTCCATATTGTTTTGGCAGTGTTTGTGCGTAGTATTATAGAGGATCGAGCGCTTACCGCTTTAGCAATAACTATCGTTAATGGTAATGGCGCAAAATCAATCTTTTCAACCATACATTGGCACAAGCGCCACGTACCCAACAGATCACAAAACAGATGCAATTGTTGAACCTCAACAATCCATCCCCCAATAATTACACTATTTGCAACTCATGGGAATCAAACACGCTACCTGACTCTGATACCAATTTTAGGAGCGAGTGCTTACCGCTTTACCAATAACTATAGTTCAGGGTAACGGCGCACCATCAATCTTTTCAACCATACATTGACACAAGCGACACGTATTCGACCGGTCACAAGACAGAGGTAACTGTTGAACCCCAACAATCCCTCACATAATAATTGCACTATCTGCAACTCATGTGAATCGAACACGCTTGGCTCTGATACTAATTGCAGGATCGAGCGTTTACCACTTTACCAATAACTATAGTTAAGGGTAATGTCGCAAAATCAATATTTTCAACCATACACTTGCACAAATACCACGTGTTTGATCGACACAAACAGAGACAATTGTTGAACCCCGGCATATTATATTCATGTTTTAACTAAATAATAATATGAACGGTTTTTTTTCATCGCCGAAGCTAAAAAGACATCAGTTTCCTGCCAAATTACCAAATTTACTGAAATTAGGGTTTCTGCGAGCGAGCGACGATCAAGCTGTAAGTAACTACAGTAGGTACTCTGGTCGAATATTCTATTTTCTTATCTTCTACTTGGCTAGATGGCTGAGAGGAAACCATACAAGACGAGGCTATGTATGTTGCACCAAAGAGGGCGTTGCTCTCGCCAAAACTGCAACTTTGCTCATGGCTCGGCTGAGCTCCGCCGCTCCTTTAATGGTGATTTAAAACACCTGTTTTCTATTTTGATTGTTTCTTATTCAGTTGGATGTTTGGAATTTTACAAAGACGGTGAAGTTTTATGCTTCAGATTCTAAGTGATGCATGGAACATGTGCTTATGAAAGGAATGAAGGTGGTAATTTTTTTTATTTGGCTTGGGTTCAAGTGATGAATAAATATTTGTCATGTGTAGTCTCCTTTCATCCAGGGATGTTTGAGAATTTATTGTGCGATGGGTTCCTTTTAATCGCTTTGTAGAAAAAACAAATCATATTCGGATACACAGGAAATCATTTCTTTTACTTTTTAAAGCACTTTTGTGAAACTAAAAGCATAACTAAACTTCACATTCTGATTTTTTTTTTTTGAAAAAAAGTTCAAAATTGTTTCACCATCCAAACAACACTCAATGTCTTGATTTTATTGGAACTTTTATAGGTTTAATATAACAATAATGTGTTCTTAAAATGCTTAGAAATTATTGGAATGGTGCTTTGAAAGTTTAAGAGCGATACTTCTATGCTTTATCTTGTTTCTGTTACTGGGATCTGGACTCAACTTAGTTATGAGATTTTTCAACCATGGGTCATGTCTACTTTTTGTCTTATCATATTGCTAGAAATTTGTCTATATTATTTTAATGGGAGATAATCCTGAAATCAAACATCAATGCCAAATATTATTGTTTCATGGATCGCAAAACATGGATGAACATTGTATATGTGTGCCTAATTCTTGATTTTGTATTTGTCATTTCATTGAAGTAAAAGAAACTTTGTGCAAGAAACTTATAGTTCGGATTTTGGAGACATTGCTAGTGCATATTGACTGACTCGGTATCTGTCATCAGAATGGATTTTGCTGGTTGGTTTGCCTTTATGCTGCTTTTGATGTTGTTTTCTCGGCTTCTTGGTTTATTTTACTGCATCTTGACACGGCAGTGTTATGAGTCGGATCAGAAAAAATTTCCAGGAGACGTCTTTCAGTTATCATAGATCATCAGCTGATTCCATGAATCATTCAAATATCCAAGATATTTCAGCAGTTTGTAGGGAATTTGGTATTTTCTTCGTTGATTCTCTATGAACGACACCGCAAAAGGTCATCCACATATGTTATTCTATTTAATTCTGCTGTGTATACATTGTCCGAGAATGTGGTATTTTCTTCAAGTGATATATATCCATGAAGGAAAGAGATCTCTCGGGTTTCTTGGCTGGAACTGTAGACTTGCATGTGGAAGGCTATAGTTATAAATATTCTACAGACATGAGAAGAATTCTGCAGCATTGCTTTATATTATTTTCTACGAAAGAGGCTGAGGATATCTTATCTTTTGAGTTGCTTCCATGATTCTCAAAAAGGATTTTTTTCTATATATAAAAGCTCAAATACCGGTATATTGTTATCTATCTCTATATGAAAGTCGTGAATTCCATGGCTTATATGGAGTCTGCAAGAAGGCACTATAACTAGTCATAATTTTGTTTCTCATATTATTCCCTGTAATGGTAAGCTAAACTTCATATTAATTACTGGCTTATGGTTTTCTGCTGTTGTCGTATTTGAAGTTGCGACTTCCTCAGTTCTATAGCACTATTTTTTGTTCAAATTGTAGGGAGGCAGGAGTATCGTGGTAGAGATTTGAGAGAAAGTCTTGGCAGAAATCGCTCTCCATTGCGCAAATATTCACCAGGGAGAGATGACCGAGTAAGACATTCATCTCATGGTAAGATGAAGCATCTTCACATGTGGATCCAGTTTTTGTCATCACTTTGATGTTCGAGGTTAATTCTTTCCTCGTCTGTGTTGTTTTTCATTTGGATGTTTGTTTATCATGATTTGCAGGAAATAGTCCTCGCTCTCCAGTGAAAAGGATGTGAGTTCATTTCAGTTGTTTCTTCTCCTTCCGTTTCTGACTGTATGATGCCATGATGGCATCCGATTACTTAATTGCATAGAAACTCGTTTGTTGTGGGTATACTGTATAGTTGATGTGATGCTTAGAGATGGCTGTTGACCTTTCTTTTTCTTTCATTTCCTAAATTATAAGTTTGACATTTTTCTTTCTTATATCGCGAGAAACACTGTTGTTCTCACTGAGGAAAATTTTTGGATACTTGATAAACTTCACACTGTTCATATTATACGAGCACTCTTATAACTTATTGATTTTATAGTCGCACTTCATGTTGTTTTGAATGAGAATGCATAACATGAGTCTCTGCCGCATCTGTAATTCTGTTAATATGCAGTGACAGAAATCACAGGAAGAGACAGCGGTTGGATGGACTCCATGATTATTCTGGCAGTATAAGAATGTTGGATGAGAATGAAGATCAAAACAGGGAGAGAACATGGACACCCTCTGATTCCAAAATCCTTCTCGACGAACAGGTTTGGTGGCTACTTTCTTTTTGATTTTGTAGATAGCTGAATCATTTGTTTCAGAGTTTAGGGTTATATTTTTTCTAGTGGTGCTATTATCTTCATCTTTCTTTTGACCAATTATGTACAGCTGAGGCATGTGCTGTCTGAAATTAAGACACTCGACAATGACAAAAAGAAGCTTGAGGTTTGTTAAGTCTTTCCTATATTTGTTGTGAAAAATTTAAATGGTATATCATTAATTTCTTTTGTGTAGGCATGATTGAGTACAAATTTTCCCCAGAGAGACGTGTTTCTGTACTATGCTTCTGTTTTTTCCTGTATCAAGTAAAAACATTCTGTTTTGTTAATTATTATTTGTCATACACAACTTGTTTCTGAAGTTATTCTTATATATAACACAGAAATTGAACAGTAAAGGTGGAATTTGGTATGAGAAAATTGGTTAGGTTTGGACAGCATTCATAATCCATTGTGATCTCCCGTACAGAGGCCATGTAATGGGTTTGTTATTATTATTATTATTTTTAAAAAGGATTTCCATGGATTAGAGTGATGAGCCTCATTGTGATACTGTGGCCTTGTTCACTGTATTGTTTATTTATTTACGCAGAATAACTATATGTTTTTTGGGTGCAGTATGAGTCGACATTGATAGACAATAGTTCTTTCAGCTCCATCTGTAGGCTATTTTTAACGCAATTATAGTATAGAAAATGGGATTTAACTTTTTTTTTTTATATAGTTTCTTCTTTTTTTCTCTCGTTGGGTTTCATAATGAATAATTTGTTCAATATAAACTGATTATCGTTGCATGCATTACTTGCCTCATAAATTTTGGAGCATAACCTTGCCATGTATTATAAGATCTTCCTGGAAGAGGAGGTTCAAGAAGCAGACACTCTAACTTTGAAAATTCACGAGCTTGAGATGCAACTTTCTAAAGAGAAAGAGGAAGCTAAAAGGTATTTGCTATACTTGGCCTTTTGTTCTTTTCATATTAAGTTGATGTCTTTCGAGGGATTTTGGTACACCGAGTTCTTACAAACATCTGTTATTGATGCTGATAAGCATTTTTTAAGGTTTGGGTAAGATAACCATGCTATTGTTTGGGTCTCTAAGTTTGCGCTTTTATTATTACTTTCAGTTTCTAAGAACGATCATTGAAGTTGAAACTGAAACAAATGGTTTCCGTAAATCAGTTCTCCTAAATCATTTTTTAAAGATTGTGGTTTTCTTTGGATTAAATTTCCCAACGGCCGTGTCAACTTCACACTCAGACATCTCTTATTTCTAAATCCTTTTTTTGTTTTATTATCTAATTTTGTTTATTTTCCAGGATTAATTCAAAAATTAGGAAGTTTGTAAAAGCACATAATCATCACCTGCGACTACAAGAAGAATTGAAGAGGCACGTTTTTGGTTTTGATGTGTTCGTTGGTTCCTCTTCATCGCCTTGGTTACTGATTTTTGCAATGAAGCTTCTAGAGTGAAAGTGAATTACCATGTATTTGACTTTTGCAGGTCCCATGCTCTAGTTCTGAAGTTGGGTGAGAAGCTGGATTTTAATGCTGCCAGAGAAGGGTCAAATGAAGAAGATTCAAAAACTAACGCTGCGAGTGAAGATGAAACTGGTGTTAATAATGCGAGCCCTTTAAATGAGTATCAGATTAATTCTTCTCCAAGCCAGAAAAAGGCTCGAGCGTACTTGGAAGCTCACGATGCATCAAATCAAGGTAGTATATAAGAAAATGTATGTAAAATAACAAGCTAATTGAAGCCTATTGACAAAAAACTCATCTAGCCTTTGGTGATTGATGCATATTTTTTCTTTAAAATTCCAACTATCATGTAATCACCAAATTTTTGTTTTTGTATTATGTTAAGCTTTTCAGGGAGCGTCGGTCTTCTTGCTTTTCTTTTAATACATATTGCAGGCTACTGAAACATAATCCTTTATAGTTAGAAGACAAAATTGTATCACGTTGATCATGTGTTTGGTTGTACATAACCGTCTGTTTCTTAGTTTTGAGTTTACAATTCACTTATCGTTGTAAAGAAGTGTATCTGCATTCTAGATGAATAATTATTTAATTGGGAAAGATATAAAACATAAAATGAAGGGAACAGTCCCACATGTTGAGTCAACTATTTCTAGATTGTGTGGGATTTGACTGTCCTACTTTATTGTTTGATGGAGACTTTTAATCTCGTTATAATTGTGTTTCAAATATAAAATTTGGTACTTAGATTACATTATTCCTACACAAGTTTATGGTGAAATCTTAGTAATGTTTTACGTGATGCGAGGCTACCACCACCAACCTATTAGCTTGTTATTTCTCAGATGCTATTTTTCATTCAATTTGATATGTGCGTCATATCTGATTTGAAGGTCTGTAGGTGTAAATGTTGACGAGGCATTTCTTACACAGTATATGTTGTCAGATGTAAGCTAGAGGGATCTAGATCATTCTCTCAACTGTCACAAATCTTCTGGATAAGGTGGTAGCTGACTTGTTCCCATAAATTTGGGGTTTTGTGCATGTCCATTGTTGCTCAAGTGAAGTACGTGATGTGAGTCAGCCTGTTGGCAAAACCACATCAAAAGCTGCAATACTGACCAAACAGCTCAAGTTGGACAAAAATAGTTTCAATTAATAAATCATTCTCTTATAGCATGCTTGATCAATTACTGTTCTTGAGTTTCAGGCTGTCAAGAGAGTTCTTTGATTAAATGAGCTTCGTGCTTGTTCTCAGCAATCGGCAGTCTAGTTTGCTCAGATATTATACTTGATGGATTTGTTGTGGTTATGTGGCTACGTGCTGCATTGAACATTTCTTGTTAGGGGGTGTAGGAAGCTAGATTCTTTTGATTTGGTGACTGCAGTACTCGCAGTGACCTTCGATCAAAAGAAACTGAGACTTATTCTAATAGCTATACCCATCTAACTTCATGGAAATTTAGTGGAAATGTGTTGAGTGTTCTCTTTCCAAATTCAGCAATTTTGCCTTCGAAATTTTTTTTATCCTCAATTTTCTTTTTCATCTCAATTGATCTTTTTTAAACCATTGGGGAGGTGGGTTGGAGCTCTAGGCATGGGCATAATTTACCCGTGCACAAATTGGTAATCTGCTAGATCTTTTTTCTTTGTTGTAGAAAAAAATTGTGTATTGATCTCATTATCAGTAATTAGACACCCAATTTTATAGCAAGAACCTAAACATCGTGCTATCTGTATTTTGGTCTCCTGAGTTTCACATGTATGGTTCTTGTGTCTGTCTTAGAGTAAGCAAATTGAATTCTGAAAAAGGTTTGAGTTAATGTTCTTGACTGGACGTAGTTTGTGGGATATTGATGATTGTTTTCCATCCTTGGAATTTTACTACAATGTTTGGAATAACTTGGTTTTGCTCATCGTCATATATCCCTTTACTGATGACTCGTACTTTGATCAGTGAATATAGCCAAACGAGATCGAGCTGAGATTAGGGGAATCAGGCTGGAAAAGCCTTCTCGCCACTCTGAACATCGTGAGCAGTTGATCTGGAGCAAAGAATCTGATGCAAATAATGGGTGTGACCCCTTGGCGTATGAAGACAAGTCGAGGAGAGGAAAATACCAGCCTCCCGATGTTTCCTCAGCGGATAAGGTACTTCCTTTATACTCTAGCGACATTGCCATCATCTTACTCTATCAATATTGGGGTGAAATAACATCCTCGCTCTAGATCGGAATACTAAAATCATACCTATGGTTTTTAATTTATTTAATTATGACCCATAAAATTGTTAGTTTATGGTATTGACATGTATGTGGTTTGAATTATTAACGGGATGATTTTGAAGTTCGAATTAAAAGTTGGGGATATGATAAAATCGAAATGTTTATATCCAGAGTATTTCGATTATCTTTAGTCTAATGAGAAATCTGTTGTACCTTTGTGCTGTAAAAGGTTCCTGAGATAGGCCTTACGCTGCCGTCAACTGGTTTAGCGGCTCATGCAGTGGACGAAGATATTGAAGATCCCGAAATGGATGAAAAGCTTCAAGTAACTGGAGCTGCTTCTACTAGAACAGAGAGGGATGTTAAGTTGCAGTTCCCTCTGTTACCATTTCCTCCACCACCACCACCCCCTGTACCTCAGAATGTCTATTCCCAGGTTGGTTTAATTTAAAACACCCACGCCGGTTCTTTTACGAGGATCAGGTGTATTTGTGTCACGACGATGATGCTAATATGGCAAAATCGTACGTTACTTAAAACGCGTGGTTCCTGGATACTTGTCATCTACCAGAACCTAGTCCCTAGATATATGAATCATCACACACCACTATATCTCAAACTGGTCAAATTCGAGTTCATTTATGTTGTACTCTCTGTTTGTGTTGTGTTCATGGAATCTTAAAATTTGTTGCAGTATGAAGGTGATGATGAACATGTGGACATCGATGAAGTCGACGAGGAGACGGAGGAAGTGGATATCGTTTGATTTTCATGTTTTCATTGCGATTTTTTTGGCTAGCACAACTCTCATTTCAGACTTCCAAATTGATGTACGATAGTTTTAAGGTTTTTTTCCCAAATTTTGTATGGATTAACCTGTCTTTAAGGTAGTTGATATGATTCTGAAAAAGTTACTGAAGAACGCATTTAAGTATATTTTGATATTTTTTGTAATATTATTTGCGCAAAATGCCTGAACGTAATCTGATAAATTATTTATTATATTGTTTTATAATAAATGAATTATTTCAAAAAAAAGTAATTTTGTAAATGTATTTTTTATTTGCATTTTCTCATGAATGTCGATGTATATTTGATTTGTGTTTTCACAAAAATAAAAATAAAAATTCTCGTAGTTAAAAAAAAACAATATGAAATAAAGTTTGTTAAGTTTTTAATAAAAGTAAAATAATTTTTAAATTTAAATTTAAATATATTTAAGAAATGCGACTGTTACTTTTAGTACAATCATGTACTGAAGCTCTCTTTCCAACACCTGCTGATTGTACTACTTCATTCTTAGTGTGAAGACCGGATACCCCACCTATAATGACCAGCTAAGAGCCATAAAAAGACATATATAATGTTTGCCCTCCGACCGAGTGAGCTCGTTAACTTGCAAATCAATTCATTTGAAAGAGAAAGTCGGGTCTAGCTCAGGCTGTTCACGGGTAAGATCGGACTGGATTTAGATCGGATTAAATCGGTTCAGGACTCGAAAGGGGTGGAACCGGACCAATCCAGTTCGAAAACGGATTGGTTCGGTTCCAGTTTCATGGCCCAAACCATAGAACCAGTCCGATTCGAAACCCCGGATCCAATAGTCCGGATTGGGTCCGAATTATACCGGTTCCAACCGAAACTGGTTAGGCGACCGATCACCATTCTCGGCGAGCGATCGCCAATGCATCCTTTTTAAAAAAAAGTTATGGCCTTGCGATCGATCGACATGCCTACTTTTTTATTTTACTTTTTTTTTTCTTCAGATTTTGCGTTCAACCCAAATCGTAAAGGAAAAATACATAGTTTATTGAATATGGAAAACAACGTAAAAGTTACAGCATTTGAAATTTATAAAAAAAAATACATTATTCATCTTAATTGATTAGTATAGTCTTCGCCAATTCTTCTTCTTCTTCGGAGCTTTAGTTGCCGAACTCGTCGACTCGTCTTTGTCTCTTATTTCTTCTCCCACCATCGAACCAATTTTTAACAGCGTAAACATGCACAATGATTCTGATTTTAGAAAAACTCTAAAGTCTCCAATGAGTTGACTACAAGTTGAGAATACCGACTCCGATGCGGCACTGGATGTTTGGACTACAAATACATCTCTAGCCATTTTGGCTAAGATTGGATATTATCTTGCGTTTGCTTTCCACCACTCTAGTACGTCAAAATTTTCATCTGTAACGAACATTGACCCATGAAGAACTGCAACTCATTTGAAGAGGTAGATGACACTCCGCTTCCTCTCTGTTTCTTTCTTCGAAGGCTCCTCAACAGATTAATCCCTCCGCTTCGTGACTGAGTAGCGTCTTCTTCTCCTCCTCCTCCTACACACGACGATGAGCTTTGTCCCTGTTCACTATTGTACAATCCAAACCTATTTTGAAGAGAATGCATAATTGACGTCTTTTGATCGTCAACATCTTTATCAAAAAATTTAGTGTAATATTCAAAGAAAGTATCGAAAGATCATACACCCTGACTTGGGTCTAACAGTGTAGATATACAGTGCACATGTGGAATATGTTACCAATATTTTTTTAAACTTCTCCTCCATACGATAAACGAACGACGACAATTCAATACCATCTCTAAATTCAATAAATTTACAAAACATGTTAAATACAAGTTGAAGAAAATAATGAGAAGTATGATAATAAATACCGGAGAAATGACCTGTTACTTCTTTAAAAGTTGATAACAAAACAGCTAAATTATTAACAAAATACCAATAATTATCAGACAATATATAACTTTCATCACTTTCAGGCATTTGATAAGAGTTATAAAAAGAAGTTAAAGCATCTTGATAAGGTAACATCGATTCTAACATTTTATGCAAAGAATTTCATCAAGTTGTAATAGGCGGTGAAAAAAGAGTAAACCGAATATTCTGACTTGCACACGTATGTTTCCAATCACGCTTAATGCATAATTGTTATATCCATTGACAACAACTTTTAAGTTTATCTATGCTACTACATTCAGCATCTTCATAACAAACTTTTACAGCTAAATTAAGTATATGGCATGCACATCCAACAAGGAAAAAAACACCATTAAGCATTGGTCGTAAAAGTATTTAAGTTCACGCGTTGCCGCCGTATTATTTGATGCATTGTCAAGTGTAATCGAACAAATTTTATCTGCAATTCCATAAAATCTACAAACATTAACAATAAATTTAGCAATTTGGGAACCAGTATGTGCAAATTTTAAATCATCAAGTGAAAAAAATTCTTTTTTGCAAACATCAATTATCATCAATCCAATGACAAGTAATAGCAAGAAAAGCAAGTAGTGTATTCATTTAAATATCAGTAGTTAAACTTAATCTGCAGTGTATAGAAGAAATATGATCAACTAAAGTTTTACGGTAATCACGCATCCACAATATTTCTTTTCAAAGTGTGTCTAGAAATATGTCAAAACACGGTTGGATACGAGAAGAAAATTCAATAAAGCCATCGTTTTCAGAAAACAAAAAGGGAAGTTCACATCTAACAACAAAACGAACGAATAATCTTTTATTTTTTTCTGGTGTTGAGATAAAACTAGTGCCAGATTGAGGATTAATTTGAAGTTGGTTGGTTCTCTACCAAATGATTGTAAAGTAGCATCATCAAAATTATGTTTCTTAACTAGATGTTTCTTAAAAGTTCCGGTACCGCCTGCGGAACCACATATTTTACAATTATACGCGGTTTACATAATTTACAAATAAAAACAGTTTCGTTCATACCCGATTTTATCTCGACATCAAAATGATCCCAAATCTTGCTTCGTTTGGGAAGGTTACTGGGGCGACTCAAAGCGGCAGTAGTTGCAGATGACCCACCAGACGTCGAATTTTGGGGTGCGGCAAGTTCTACAACGTGTTCCGCTTCTTCAACATCGTAAGGATTATCGAACCTGTCAAAAATATCATAATTTTCTTGGAATATAGGTGGGTTTGAGGGATCACCACGACCAGTAGAAGACGATGCCATTGTATTATTGGAAATATATATAGATCAGCAAAACTAATAATAATATGATAATAAAATTACAAGAATATAAAGGTATGAAATAAAATTGTATGGAATATTGGAATTAGATGGGAAAATTGGATAATTGAATGAAAAAGTAGGAGTGTGAGATTAAGAGAGTTGGAATTAGATGAAAAATTATAGAGAAAAAATGAGGTATTTATAGAAAAATTTAAGTATAACTTTTGTTTTTTAAAAAAAAATTAAATTTTTTTTTATATTAAAAGTCGTTGTCCAATGGCTAAAATAGGCGTTGGCAACGGCTGTGGGTGGGCAACGATCATATAGTCGTTGACCCCCTCATTGTTTTTATGTTTTTTGGTTTCGTTGGAACCGGAACCGTCGGATTGGCGGTTCCTATCCAATGGAACCGCTCCGATCCGGGTAATCTCGAACCGGGTTTCGGTTTGTAACCGAACTAACCGGTTCCAGTTCCGAACATGAACCGATCGATCCGATTCCGGACCGGTTCCTGTTAGTCCGGCCCAATAAGCAGCCTGAGGTCTAGCTGATTTTTGAGTTAGACCAATGACAGATAGGTAGGAATGACATGAACTAGATGCTATCATTAAGGACATTATACTCAAGTGTACGTCAAACTATTGCAACTAATAATTCCTATACAAGCCCCCCCAAAAAAAGTACGTTTACCATGCTGACCATCTGGTTTAACTTTAAGTCTACATCGTCTTTCAGATACAAGGTTGTCGAAATATTACTATAAAACTTTCTGTCACGAATCAATGGTTCGTAAATAAATAGGCGTAGAAGGAAACGAAGAAGCATGCCATAATTATTTTCGTGCCTGGACTAGAAGAGAAGATGGAGATTTAAGAAGAATGGAGATTTAAGAAGAATGAGAGGCCGATGGGTAAACACTTACACCAAAGCTTTGAATTGCGGGACTCTTCTTCGCTACCGCAACTCGTTTCTATGCACATCACAACCAAACCTAAATAGTTTCAACACAATATTTCATTTTTTTCTTAAATTAATCTTGACTCACATAAAAAGAGTTATTTAATTTTCTGAATTTTGAATTAATTATATGCATCGCAATCATTTACATATAAAATATTTTCTTTAAATTTTTTTAAATATTATTACATGAAATTGTTAAAATTAGATAAAAACTTTGTCAATAAATTATATATCATCAAGAAAATAAGTAATGATTGGTAAGTTTGATTTTGTTTAGATTAAACTTTCACGCAACAACGTAAAACATTTGATAAAAAAAAGTTAAAATTTTGACTGATTAATTATATTAATTAAATAAAAATTATCAAAATAATTTTATTGAAATAAAATATTTGAAAATTTTCGACCATTTATCAAAATATTTCTAAACATATTATTCTATTGATTATTATTACTCAAATAAAATTTCATAAGAGTTTATTCGATGAGTTTTGGATGTGAGAAAACTTCTTAGGACGTACTATACACAAATCCCAATGTGTGGTGAGATCTAACCCATAATATGGTGCCCCATGGGATAGACAAGATGGTCCCATAAAAGAGTTGCAGAACGTAAGATGACCAAACCCTAAACCTGCCGCTCCATCAATAGAAAGTTGACTTCATTTCCTGACAAAGTCGAGCCTATGAAGGGAAATGACATGACATCCTCATGAGCATGAAGACAGACAGCACGCTCAAGCTTGGATGATAAATTCGAGAAATCAAACTAACCGAGAATGAACCGATCAATTTCAACATATATCTATATTAGATTTCGGTCGATAATATGTGTATGATACCGGTATCAAATTATGAGTTACAATATGTCATTACCTACACGAAACAGAAGACAGAGCATAATGTGGAACATAGGAATTGGTGTAAAGCTGCTGGGGAACAAAGGGGCCATGAATTACGCTTACCAAACTCCAAACAAAGAAGAGAAAGCATATGAAAAATGTGCAAGAACCTAGGTTCACTCGCAAGTTCACATCAGACGATTCCGAAGTATTGTTCCAAGGATGCAGCGGTGACAATGTTGGAGGGGAGTCGTTCGAGCTTGACAGAAGAGATGTGAAGCAGATACTTGATGAATCTCTGGGAAAAGGAAAGGCACAGTGGATTCAAAACAAGGCTTATAAATCGAAGCTCAGAATACATTAGATAGAGGCCAAAACAAGATTGATGATAATTTTGCACATCTATAATGGTACGTACATCGGCGAAATAGCGGTGGATTCGTCATTAATTTTGCAGAATATGTAGTATGTCCCCCATATGAATAGGACAAAGATAATGACTTACAAAAGGTGAGAAAAGGTGGCACATACCGATAACTGGTTAACGATTTCAGGATTGGAGTCTATATGCCAATCTGGTTCGAGTTGTCTGACAAAAGATGTTCGTCCAGTCTCTGTGCTACAGAAAAGAACCTGCAGGTTCATTAATCAGATAAATAGTACAAAACAGGTGAGTAGTTCAAAAGTTTGCAAAAAAAGAACGTATTTGCCACATGAAACTGGTTGATTATTTAATATAATAATCCAGATGCCATGCGCAACTGCACGAACATATGTACAAATTACTTCTGCAATGCCACCACAACTAACAGCAAGTAAATTAATACTTTGTGCAAACCAAATAAATGATTATAATTTCGATAAGAAGTGTAAGATATAATGTCCAAAACATATCACCTAGTAATTATGTTAAGCTCCATGGACTAAATACAATCAAAGCACAATTTTACACTAGTTAGAAAATGAATGAGTAGCAGTGAGCCTAGCCAAAATGCCACTCACCTATACAGGTAAAGATCGCAAATTGTAGGATGTCACAGCCATGCAAATGGTGTTAAAATTGTGTTAAAATCAAGTAGAAATACATAAACCGAACAATTTGCCTTGCAGGAGAGAGAATAGCCAACAAAAGAAGGGAAATGAGTATTCGATTTTTTTCTAATTTCTTCTATAGTCAAAAGAAAATGAAAAATGATGAATTTGAAGTGGGCTGTGTGAAAAATTGAACAGAGGAGAAATTTTGTATGCACAAAGTACCCACATTTGAGCAAATACCTTATCTTTGACTAAGCCACCAGAAGTAAAAAACCCAGCCTCTTCCAGAGCTACAAGAACATTCTTCTGCATTAATTTATTCAGCCTATTAGTGATTTAGAATCAAAGGCTCATATAAATAACAAAGTTCAATAAATCTCAGGCATAAAAGCCTCATTACGATGCATCCTGACACTCTGCAGATTTGTAGCCACTGAGTTATTCTTCCCATTAGCTAAACACTTGTCTTATAAGTTCTGATAGACTTAAAGAGTAGTGGTACGTATTCTCAGCCATATCTATCATGCTTCAGCTTGCCATGCCAAAAGTATCCCACAAGAAAAGAAGGTAAGATGCTGCAATTCCCCAACTCTGAACAAGTTTTCTCTATATAATCATTTGTACGGTACATGCAACACCAAAAAGCATTTTTTTCCCTCAAAGTTCACACAAACATTTAAAAAGCCAAATGCATACAAAAGCTTATGGTTTAGTTTACCAATAACAAACTTCATGCAATACTTTGCTAGGGAAAGAGAGAAATTTTCAATATCCCAAATGCAAAATAGAGGGGGGTAATACAAATTCGACATGAGAAATAGTCCATTCTGTCACTAACCATTTTCGCAATAATATCACAATTCCAATTCCTCGTCCACAGTAAGTTGACATTTTAATAAATGTGACAGAATTTCAATATTATTTGAGCACTTACTAATTACTATACTATCCACCAAGTACATATTTCAAAAGATTTCCATTGCTAGGATATGGAGTTATGTAAAGGTAATGAAGCCCAGAAAACGAAAAGTCATCCCAAACTACTACTACAACAGTCGAGCTTTTATACCACCAGGTGGGGTCGGCTATATGGATCCTCATACGCTATTGTGCTTTATTCCCTACTATATTAACATCTATTTTAAATGAATTTTATCTTGTTTTACCGTTACTAAGTAAATCTTCTTCGGTCTCCCTCTTTCTCGGTTACCTTGCCTTCTGTATTTGTTATGGTCTCACATCGCCTAACTAAGACATTCATTGATCGCCTAAGTACATGTCCATACTCCATACTATCTTAACTTCGTAAGCCATTCAATATCCTACTTCCGTAGGCACTCCATACCTCTACGGAATATCATCCGGTCCAACCGCTTTTCCATTTTTCAGTCCTTTTAAAGCCTGCTCTAATTCTGAAGTTTAAATTCTCCACTAACAAGCCATCCCAAATTACCAGTAATTAAAGCATAAGTACCCCAATATATCTAAAATCAACTAATGATTATTCTAAAATGTTACTGATTAAAAGCCGCAGTTCAGTAAAACACGCATCCAGTTATGCTGACAACCAATTAACATGTATAGGCAGCTGTAAAGTTCTTTCTCGACCATAAATAATGACAGTAAATTACCCAAAAAAAAGGATTTCGAAATTGCAAAATTTTATTAAAAATAAATTAACCAGGAGCAGAAATTGTCTCTGACTTACTTCGCTTTGGTCATCTAGCACCCTTTCCATGAGATAGAGATCACAAAACTTTGTGATCTCAAGTAAAACTTCCAAAACTGATGATCTGACAGTTGCTTGTTTCTGGCCAAAAGGAAAGTTCGCAAAAGTTGAGATTTTGTGATGATGACATCATGTGAAAATGATTGAAAACGAAGATTACCTGCAGCTCCTCTGGACTGCTTTCCTCAAGGATGACATCAAGCAACCGGCACGTTACCTGCACCAGTTAATATGTGGAAAAGAACCCAGTCATTTCCATGATAACATAAAAATTGTTCAATCACAACATAAGAATTGCATTAAGTGCAGATCTATAAAAATGACACTGGTTTCAAGCTTTAACACCACCTTATGACTAATGTAAATTGTTCTGCAGCAATGGGAATTGAAACATGTTGTACTGTCCTGGAGTACCATAATTGGGACATGAAGGCAATATTATGATGAAGAAATCACAGGAATAGTAAAAACTTCGACAAACATTGTAGCTCTATTTATGTGCCTTATGTACAGGGGCAACATTATTTTCTTTATTAGCCTGGGGTATGGGTGGGCACCAAAATGCACAACTCAGCCCACAGGAACCAAGTAAAATGTAGCAGGAGACACAAAGCCTAAACTACTTGGCATTCTATGGATTTTACTGAGTGTCATCATGCTTAAGCTTGGTCAAACACTTTCTCAACATGGAGGTAGCCTTTACTAGGTCTGAAAAAATCCTTTTTCGGTAGTTATTTTTATCTTCATCTATTCCTCGTTTCCTATCCTCGCCAATGTGAAAATCTAACTCATTGAGGGAAGATGCATCAACTTCATAATATCCCAAGCTTCAATTTTAACTTGTCTATGTACAAGGCAAAAATTCCACTCAAAGTTCCTTAACTTGATATCACTGATCATCACACTAATGTATATGAACTATATCAAGGCAGGAAAGATCATGCTCATCAGACTATTAAGGAAAAGTAACAACACAAGCATCCATCAAATGAAAGCAGATCATCTACAAAAAGAATAATTACCTTCCTTCCGTCACTCAACCTTTGCCTAACTATTTGAGCGAGAGTTGGCTGCAATTCAACCAAAAAATTGTAATAGTAACTTCAAAACACTCTGCATAATTAAAATATTAAAACATACAGTTAACCCACCTTCACAGGTTGAAAGAATTCATCGATTACATTTTGAGTTCTGGAATCTTCTGAAGGATCGCCAACCAGTGAAGTTGCATCATTCATATTTACATGACTACTAACACCAGAACTACCAGTTGTTGACGCCTGCCTTTTAGGTTGCCTTCTAGGAGGCCCACTAGGTGATCTCAACAGTCTCCAAGTAAAAACCAACGCAAACGCCAGCCCTGCTATGGCCCCAACAGACCTTGAATCCTGTCGTACAAACAATAACAAAAAATATTGAATGGTAAACCAAAAGGACGTTGTCTTCTCTTTTGAGTGCAATTTAACTACCAAGAACAAAATCTTTCAAACAAACAAAGCAATTTCAAGAATCATATTCTCCTACGACCTAAATACAAAACAAAGGCCTGATTAAATAGAAATGAGATCATAAAGATATACTAAAAGAAAGGAACAGAAGAGAAAGAGTCTAAAACAGTTGGACACGAGAAGTGATGGAATTCAGACCCCTTATTTAACAACATTTCATGATCTCTTAAGATAGCGAGAACAATGTGTAACAAATTCAGAATATCAAAATTTCTTCTTTACAGTCAACCATTAAATATTTCTATCATTCATCACTACACCAAAATACCACTCCAATTTTCATGTTCAGATATTTCAGCATGGAAAGTGTAACTAGATTCAAATAAAAAGAAACATAGCACACATATATCTACACGCTGCCAAACCACCTTCTCGTTTTTATGATCAAAAAACATGAAATCTTACTGCTATAATGGCATGCCATTTTTTTCTGTTTGCAACCTAAAATACTCCACAAATTTAATCACATAAAACACAAGTCAAAATTTCAACTCAGCACTAGCAATCACAACCCAAATCACAGAATTCAAATTAGAAACTAATAAACACAAACGTTCAGCTAAACTTGAGGTCTAAAACCAAATATTTTTTACCATTATAACAACCCACTATCCATGATAAAAACGAAATAACCCCTAAATTGACCACAAAGAAAGGCTGAAACACATCTGGAAAATACAGGTAAGAAAACAGAAAGGGGAAATTACCAACACTTAAAATATGCACGATTCGTCAAAATCAAATAACTAGAAGAAAAATAAAACCGAATAGAGAGACTAGAACCATATTTCGGAAGATATTGGAAATCTTGAGGGTGAGAAAAGCTCCAACACGCTTGACCAACTGCAAAAGATCTTCCTTGGAATTATCAGCCATGAGAACTTACAGTAATTTCAGCTTATCTGAATCAATTGAACAAAACCCACTTGACCCTTTTTTTCAATTTGGCGAGTGAAATTCGAAATTGAACTTGAGCTTCACAGGTTTTGGTCTCTCAAATTAACAATTTCTGGTGAATAATTGGATCAGGGTATAGAGAAAAGGAAAGGAGAGAGGAGAGAGGAGAGAGGATGGAGGAAGGTGCTGTTGTCTGAGAAACGAATTCCACCTTTTACAGATTGATTTTTCCCTTTTATTTAAGGGGGCAGCACAGGAGATAAAAAATATTTTATTAAAAATATTTTTTCAATAAACATTTTTTTAAAAAAAATTATAAGTATTTTAAGATAAAAAATATGGTTACTTTACTTTTTCTTTAAATAGAAAAAACATTATTTTCATATTCAAACATTGAAGCTGATTCTAAGTTTTATAAAAAAAAGACTTAAATTTGATATTATTGAAATAATTGTTCAAATTATAACTCGAAATTATTATATATTTACTTCAAATAACTGTCTTTAACAAATATTAGTATGTAAAATATAATTCATTCACATAACTTTTTAAAATATTTATTTTTAAAATCTTATAATAGTTTTATATTTAGATTTGATGCTTACATTTTTTATAAAGAAAATTGGAAATATAAATATCAAAAAATCTAATTTTTTTTTTTAGAAAAAATTATAATCTCTAGTCCGGAAGCCATTTAAAAAAATTTCAAAAAAATAATATACATTAAAATTCAAGGGTAAACTCACCTAAAATTCATAAACCCAAACTTTCTTTAACTTAACTCCAATTATCCATTATTCTATATTCTAACTCCTCAACCATACTTTCATCTTCATCCTAACTCCCTACCCCACAACGCTTTACCAATTTACTCTTATAAAGTTAAGGGATTAATTCATGATACCATCTAGAGTTTTAAATACTTTTCAAATCACACCCAAAGTTTTACTATTTTTTTCTAATAACATTTTTCTTCGCGATCCATCTTTGTAAAATGGTATCAGAGCCATGTTTATTCTGAAAATACTATAATAATATCTTGAATATTAATTTGTAACATATACAGAGGAGACGATTCAAGAAAATATTATGGATCCGAACGAATGTTTGTGCTGCAAGTCATACAGGTGGTACTTCCAGAAATTGAAATAATTAAATCAAGGATATATGTCCGAAGCTAAACATTCAACCATAAATGAAAAATTCTACTAGATATTGGTGCTAGCCCAGCTAACATATCCCAGTATCAATAACAGGATAAGGTGGCGAGGAACCTTTACAGGATGAACCTCAAGCAACAATTCGAGTTAACCGAGGCCCAGGAGAGAGATCATCCTGAGCACAATCACATGATTCTAGATCACAACCCCTCAACATGATCCGGAATAGACGAATATGATGGGAGAACCAACCTTTCGAGAAATCGAGCCGGATTCTTCTAAGATATCCCAAGATCTTAGAGAGATCCAGAAGACAGTGCAGCGTTATGAATACTTTCAATACCATGTATATGCACAAGTCCATCAGATTCAAAGTCAGATGGAGATTATGATTAAACATCAGGAGAAAATTATTGAGAATCTTCGAGATGTTCAAACCCGAATAAAGGAGTTGGAGTCAATACCAAGTCCGACGGGAAGAAGACAATGAGGGTGGTTACCACCGTCCTATGAAACAGAACCCATTTTACACCAAAAAGGGAAAGCGTAGGAGGTCCGAAGGCCTTTGACGGAGACTAAAAAAATGATGCAGTCCTACGAGGAGAGCTCGTACTTCCCACCAAGTAATGGAAAGAATCAACTTGGAAGATCTACGTGATCTTGCTGATTCGTTTGCGGGATTGAATCTCGTAGAATTCAAGATAGGAGAACTTGTAACAAGACCTCTACCACAAGAAAGTTTCGGGTCACACACTCCACCCGAAGGTGATCAAAGTATGCCGCATAGGGAAGATTTCACCTCAGCAACTTTAGATCCCCCAGTTGGAACAAGGAACCGATCTTGCAGGCCAGATTTACATCAAACGCCTTACGGGAAATCACAGTTAGATCCAATCCATCCATATGAACTTATGCTCAAGATGGATATCTTGGATTTTAAAAACAGAGAAGTTCTTATTGATGAATGGGCTTCAGCAATGAGGATAACAGCATGAACACTTGATCTCAGTAAAGAATTATTCATTTTACTTCTTAAAATGAGTTTGGAAGGATCAGTCAAAATTGCTTGGGAAATGGGAGACCCAAGTAGCAAAGAAGAAGTTTTAGCCGGATAGTCCCTAAAAGAAATTGTGAACAAGATGGCAAAATTCTTTAAAATATGTTTCGTTGGGGTAAGCTACTTCGAAGGAATGGAGGAAGAGAAGGCTAAAAAATATAGACAAGCTCTAATTAGCCTGGAACTACATAATATATGTTATGTAGATGAATGCATTAAACTTTTTTTACAGAGTATAGATGGAAGACAAAAATAGAAGAAAAAGATGCAGCAGAACTGTTCTTTGCCAAAATACCGAGCCCTTGGAGAGAAATGCTTATCCAGTAATATAAACCCCATGCAAGCGAGACGGTGTCTAGGAGAATGTTATTTCTTAAGGTAAAGATCACGGAGTGGTTCTACCAAGCAAAACTCCAAAAGAAATTACAAGAAGCTTAGAGGAATCAACAAAACAACTCTTCTTTGCTGTACAGAGAATGATATCCCTACAATTATTGGAAAATATCCCAAAAGGCGAAATATGAAAAAGCACAGAGCTCATCCTTATGCCCGAGGAAGTAGTTCAATAAGAAGTAGGTCTTTCATGGAGACCTAGAAAGTTCTGGTCGAAACAGAAAGCTCAAAGTTATAGATCTGGGCAAAGATCAGGACCCACAAGGAGTAGAACTTCGTCAATAGGTTCTAATCAAGCAAGTTCTAGCATATCATCGATAAAAAGAACTTTCAAACACACTCATACCCGTGCGAATGAAAGTTTCAAAGATTGTAACTGATGGACATGAGGAGCAAGAGGACATATCTCTACAGATTGTCCAGAAAATCAAAGCCGTGGAGTGAGACAGTTCGAGAATACCAAGGAGTTTGAGGATGCTGTCTATTTCCAGGATTTGGTACATGTGTATCAATTTGAGGATATTCCCTAGGATGAAAGCATCTACGAAGAAGAGATCTATTATGATGATGGAGGTGAATCCAGCTCAGAATCAGAGTGAATGAGAGTTCATTCAGCACATGATCAGAGAAGACCCGTCAGGATTCTTCTCTCATACAACTGTTTCTCATAAAACACTTATGATGATCATGAAGGAAGAGCCAAAGCTTCAGATGTATGATGGATTTACAATTGGAGCAATGAAAAAAGCCATGGATATGATTGGTCTTCGAAGCAGGAAGCATCAGATTATCCATAGGGTAACAACAGATGAATTTGCGATCCAATGAAATTCACGGGAAACCAAATTGAGATGCAGTTAATCCCCTATAGAGAAATCCAGGAGATTAAGAACTGGTTAAAAGAGAAGTTGCTAACACGTTCTCATGGATTCATATTGGAGCCATTAGAGTAATCATCAAGGTAACTTTCAAGGAAGGAATTGATTCGCCACTCAATCTAGAAATCTTCGATTAGAGAATCCAGAACCTCAAAGATTCTTGTTTATGAGTAGTTGCATGAAATTTGTATGCGGGAAAAATGGCTTTCAACATCTATCCTAGAATTGCATACAATTTGGGAGATCGAGATTTCAACAAGGTTCTAACTCTTCATCAAGATTTTAAAAGAAGTGATTTGATGAAAGAATGGAACATGCCTTACTCGATCACCTACAAGGTGTCATACGCGCTCTCAAATATTCATCATTCAGAAGTATTCTTGAGAAATGAATTCATTAAAGTCCCCAGAATCTTCGAAGATTTCGCCAAAGCAGTATTGCATGACATTATTGATACTCCGACAATAGGATAGATCGACATGAGGATACAAGATCAACATGTTCTGAACAGAAGCATGAGCCTTATGATTGAGCCAAGAAGGATGTCTTTTCAACAGGATATGTTAATCAGCAACTATCCGGGGGAAAACAGAAGGCAGTCTCGAGCAGAATTCAGGAAATCCCTGATGTATTCAAAACAACAGGAAAGCTGAAATACCCAAAAGGCTGGAGAGAAGTGCAGTTAATTATTGACATTATGGAAAAAGATAATATCTTCCCATGTGATGTCCTCTACTATTTGCAACAATCTACAGTTGGCAGGTATCAAGGAAACCTTCAAATTGGTGAATTTGATCTAACAATTGCAAGAACTGCAAGAAGAATCCCAGAACAACTTATTCTAGGGATTGAATTTCTCGAGGAACACAAACCTTGGGAAAGATTACAAGACGTAATGAAATTCTCTGTGGAAGTAAAGCGATATAGGATCAGATGACCACCAGTCCATTCTCAATATACATCTCCGTCTACGAAGTATCGGCAGAATATTTTGCCGCCTACATTGATTCCGGAGCTGGAATATGTACTGTCAGGCGTGATACCTTCCCCAAAGAAGTTGGTGAAAAATTACCAGCCATTGTCGAAAGAGACTTTTCAAAGCGGATCCTTATCCTTAATGATGGAGTCCAGGGAGCGGAAATAATAATCGGAGGAGCAGGCGGTACCCCATGGTACAAAGTAAAGTAGGGATGGCAATGAGACGGGTCCAAACCCGGATCCGCATTAAACCCGCCCCGCCGGGGCGGGTCTGGACCCGCTTCAACCGGGTTTGGAAGCGGGGCGGGGCGGGTCCTGGGATTGGCCGAACCCGACCCGGACCCGCCCCGCTATACTTTTTTATTTTTATTTTTAAAAAATATGATATTTATTATACATTTTACTTCTTTGATTGAACAATAAAGTGTCATTATTTAATTTTACATCAAAATTCATGTGTTCATGTTAAAAAAATTGGACATTTTGAAGGAAATAAGAGCAAATTAATAAATATTTAGTAGTTCAAAGATAGTTTTACAATGTTTATTATAAATATTTACTAGAGAAAACATGAAATTTAATCACAAAACTCAACTTTCGTGTTTCAAAATTGATTTCTAGCTAATTTTTTTTTTTTTTTTAAAAAAAAACTGGAACCGGGGCGGGGCGGGTAAACCCGCAGGGTTCGCGGGTCTAAGCGGGGCGAGGCGGGGCGGGGCGGGTTTGGGTTTTATGTGTAGCGGGGCGGGTCGTGGGATTGGCCAAACCCGTCCCATACCCGACCCGTTGCCATTCCTAAAGTAAAGGCACCACCTATTTATTTTCATGATACATGAGCTGATATAATGCTAGGAAACAATTCCTACAGAGATTCAAGCGGTTCATTCAGGAGAACGAAACAATGAGACTTATTTTCACAACCCTTTGTGATCATAAGATTATTGTGCAGCGACTACGAGAGGTGTTTCACAGAAAATTCCCCATTAGTTTTCGCAGCAAGCGTGGTGATGAAGGAAAACTTCGACACCCAAAGATGAAGGATCAACGGAAATTTCGAGAAGCAATCATTCAGTTTCGACAACAAGGTCCTAGTGAAAAGGACTCTCAAACTTTTGACTGGGTTAATATTATGTCTTTCAGAGAACATGAAGAGGAAGAAGTTACTCCAGAAACCCTGTTGCTACTTAAAAGGGCATTACAAGAAGAACTTCCACAGCCTAAAACTACCCTCGAAAAGCAAATCACTCTACATGATGTAAAAAGGAATATTCGGATGAACTATAACGAGGATCCTCTGGCATGATGGGACAAGAATGAGCTCAAAGCTACTTTGAAGGTGAAAGCTGGAAAAGAAAATTAGTTCGTCAGATTCAAACAAATCCCCATGAATATGGAAGATCAGAGGGATATGCAGAATATACTTAAGGAGCATCTTGACTTTAAGTTATCTCAGCAGGTTTTTCTTCATATATCTGTCAATGATTCCTTGTTCGGAATCACAGAGAAATCAAAAGAGGAAAGCCAATATTAATAATTAACTACAAAGGAATCAACGACATCTTGGATTTCGATGGATATTTTATCCCAAGTAGAGAACATTTGGTGAATAGCATCAAGAATGCCAATGTGTTTTCTAAATTCGATTGTAAGTCTGGATTTTACCAGATTAAGATAGATGAATCAAGCAGAAAGTTCACAGCATTCTCCACATCACAATGATATTATATCTGGAATGTCATGCCAATGGGATTGGCAAATGCTCCCCACATATTCCAAAGGAAGATGGATAATCTTTTTAAGGATTACTTCAACTTCATGTTCGTGTGTATTGACGACATTCTCATTGCGTCAAGAAACATAAAGAACATATTACACATTTGGAAATCTTTTTCAGATGTTTGCTTCAAGGAAGGATTAGTGCTATCCGAAATGAAAGCAGCGATTGCCACAAGATAGATCGAGTTCCTCGGAATTGAGATCGATGAATCTGGAATTATCTTGCAAAATCATAATGTAGAAAAGGTGCAAGGATATCCAGACGACCTCAATGATTTAATGGAACTTCAGAGTTTTCTGGGAGTTGTTAATTTTGCTAGATGTTCATCAACAATCTAGCAAACCACTGGAAGATATTCAGTCCACCACTCAAGAAAGGTGTTAAGTTCGAGTTGAATGAAGACCACAGACGAGCTGTCAAACAGCTTAAAGAAGTTTGCAGGCAACTACCAAAGCTTGCAATTCCAAACGACGAGGATGAACTGGTATTATACACCGATGGTAGTGATCATTGATGAGCTGCAGTACTTATGAAGACCCCACCAGAAGGATAAGTGACATGCATATATTGCTGCGATATATTTAAATTAATAATAATGATAATGTTCGTGTTGGCCAATAAGCTTTCAACTTTCAAGGATATTATTTCTTGATTTGAATGTGCATGAAATGTCTAATATAATTATTATTGGATTTTATGAAAATATAAAATTATTATTCGTTCAGTTGTTTATAATTTATACTATTTGATACAAGTGATTCTTCATAGAATTATATAAATTTCAGATAAATTCAGTAAATATTGCATTATTATTTTTTTTGAGTTGGGGAGGGGCTAAATCAATTTTTTACGCCAAACGTCACTCAAACTCGAGTCTACCAAAAGTGAACATTGGCTTGAATACATCGCGACAAGGTCGAGGAGCTCAAATATCGCATTATTTCAGTAAAAGTCGTTATGCTTTATAAAGTAAATTTATGATTCAATAAATATATATTTATTTTAAGCAAACTATTAATTTATGTGTATTTTTAATTAATAAAATACGACATAATCTATTGACCAGCCACAAAATAATTATTAGAAAGAAAGAATATCATGTTATTTTGCTATTAATTTTCTTATAAAAGAATAAAATGCAAAGCCACATGTGAAGGATGATTCAGCAAATATTAGTTTTGGAACTATCAATAATAGATTTGAAAACCAAATAAATCTTTGGGTGACGTAATAGTATACAAATCAAATAAGTCAGGTAATCGTAATAGGTAAGCCTGGTGCGACATGCTCAATAAAAAAAGTATTGATAAAAAGAATCGAACTCGTGACTAAAGATCTCCGTGTTCACATGCTCCACCAACTCGATAATTCATGAAGGCGAAAATAATCTTTTTCCCCCACATGTGAATGATGATGATTCAGCACCAAAAGTTGTGGCCACGATAATCCCATCGCTCAGCATATAATTGTAAACGAACTCGTGATCAAAAACTTATATATTCACATATTTCACCAACTCGATCGTTTTTTACCACGTGTGAAGGATGATGATTCAGCGCCAAAGTTGTGGCCACGATTATCCCATCGCTCAGCATATAACTATCCTCCAAGTTCAAACCCATGTATGGAGCGAGTCTGAAGGTCAGATTTTTCTCCCTTCAAAACATTGTCCAGACCAGCAACCAATTCAATTCTCAGGGCCCACATTTCTCCACGTCGCTCTACCCCAGATCCTCGGAAACACGTGAATAAATATGAACGATTTCATCATCAACCCGTAAGGCGTAAGTCTATATCTAATGCCAGCTTTTTCTTTAGATGTAAAGATTACATTCTTGTCAAATATAATAAAAGTTTCTATCTATTCGGATCAGTTATCTGCAGTGTACACATTGCTTCCACCAATGGGTTATTGCAATTTCTTGGATGTTGGTTGGATTGGCTTCATTTAACCTGTTTCGGTGCTTCTTCTTTTTTTGTTTGAGCGTAAAAATTGGTGGGATTCTCACTTTGATGTTGATTACACGTTTGATTTTTTTAATTTATGCCTTCTGTTTCTTGATCCCAGCTGCTTCTTAATAAAAAAAATGTATATTGTGATTTAGTGATGGAAATGCTAGCAAATGAAAATCAATAGATAGTGTTTCAGATCAAGATATAATGGCGGGTGAGCCTGCGTGTGACTTCTGTGGGGTGGTAAGGGCAGTAGTGTATTGCAAATCGGACGCTGCCCGGCTTTGCTTGCAGTGTGATGGATGTGTTCACTCTGCAAATTGCTTGTCAAGGAAGCATCTCCGGTCCCTCATTTGTGATAAGTGTAATTCACAGGCTGCGGTATTCCGGTGTCTTGACGAGGAGGTTTGTTTTTGCCAGGCCTGCGACAATGGATCATGCCGCCTTGGTGGTAGTGGCTGCTCCGGCCCAGGACATGGTCGCCTCAAACTGAGTTTTTACAGTGGATGCCCTACTCCCGTTGAGTTCTCCAAGATTTGGTCGAAATCGCTTGAGGGGGCTGTAATGGTTGATGGAAAGATCGAAGTGGGAGGATCATCGTCTTCTGGTGGTGGGGGAGGAATGGTGGCGAATAGGTTGAACGAGATAGCCTCATGTGTCAAGTTTGATTCGTGGGCATTTCCACCGCCAATACCACCTCTACTTCCGCCTAACTTCATGTCATCACAAGTTTGGGATCAGAAATATGCATCATTGAACAGAGATCAGACACCCTTCTTCTCTCAAGCAACTGTCCTGCAAAAGGTGATCCAAATCCTGAGTAATAATTGGCAATAATCTAGATTTCATGGACAAGAATTTTGTTATGTTTTGTAGTTTCTTTGTACTAATGATTTATAACTTAGGTTTGCGATATTAATTCGGTGCTACATTAGTTTTGACTTCGACTTGGTTATATACCAGGGGTGTATTGAAAGTATCAAGGATCTTGGGCTTCACGAAAGTAATGAAATCTGTGACAGTATTGACATGGATGAAATTTCCTTAAATTTCGAGAGTGGATGCGAAATGTTAGCGAGTCTGCAAAGCCAGACAATAAATCTATCCGATGATGGAGGAATGGGTGGTGGTTTGTTGATGGAGAAAAACTTGTCAGTCACTGGATCTAATAGCACACATATTGAAAGGACTTTGGAGGTTCTGTTTTAAGCCGACTCTCTTTCCATTTGTCTTGACGTATTTTAAATGTTAATTTGTCGTATCACAAAACTAGAACATTTCATGTGTATATTGTTGGGGCCAACAATTGTCTCGCTCTTCAACGTGACTGCCTATGCAGTTACATCATTACCAACACCATAGATGAACCCGCTCAGGCCTACACATGCATGCATTTCTTTTCCTGATGCTGCAAAACTAATGCATCCTATGTATTGTTTAGGCATCCTCTTCAGGACAACAAGAGTGCTTGTGTTATCCACCCTCGTCGACAAATTTGATCCCGGCAATGATTAGCAATTCTAATTGCATGCTTATGAATTCAAATATCTGCCCTGGTTTTACAAGTGGACAAGTCCCTTCAAGCATATCACTATCTTTGTCTAACATAACTGGAGAAAGTAGTGCAGCTGATTATCAAGACTGTGGGTTGTCGACATTATTCCTGACTGGTGAATCCCCGTGGGATTCTAATATTGAAGCAAGCTGTCCACAGGCAAGGGAGGAAGCAAAGATGAGATACAATGAGAAAAAGAAAAGAAGAACGTATGCGATTCTGTGGTCATTTCAATTGTTTACATCTTTTTAATGCATCGTGCTTTATTAGTGAATATGTTATTGGAATGTAGGTTCGGAAAACAGATAAGATATGCTTCTCGTAAAGCCAGAGCTGATACAAGAAGGCGTGTTAAAGGTAGATTTATCAAGTCTGGTGAAGCTGTTGACTTCGACCAAGATGGACCAAGTGATTTTTAAGCAAAGTCACAGCCTTATTAGATGCATTTTCTTTCCGGAAAGGTATTACATCATACATCACTCTACTATAATTCTTACACTATAATGGACAATTCTTGCATGCACGACGGATGAATGCAAGATTTCCCTTATTAATTTAGACCATGAGATTAATAAATAACATTGCAACCATTATTTAATTTCCTTTATTGTAAGTAGGGTCGCCTAGTTCTAACTTCAAGAGAGGAAACCGCAACACCCAGTTAAATTTTGCAACCACCCTTTTCACTTCTCTTATATTTATACATTTTCCTCACAAAACTCACTTATAGACGATAATTCTTGCTCCAACCCTTTATGGTTATGTCCTGCTGAACCTACGAAAGCATCTCCTAACATGTTTCATTCACCAAAATGCAGATCTAAGTTCCACTGCACGTTCTTTTGATGCATCTTTTAACATATCATTCTTTTAGGTTATACAGCGAACTTTGGTTATAAAAGCACAGCGATACCTTAGCGTAATCTCCATCATTGCTCATCTGGTCTTGAATCTTGCAGGATCTACTCTCAGAAGACGAAGTTTTTTTCCATCTTCAAGTGATATTGTCGTGCCTAAGATGCTTATGCCTGCTTCACTATTGCTCAAACACTTGCTCTTGATTATAGGCAACCAGTTTAGATATAAAGCTATGTCCAATAAATTTAAACATATTTAAGATTTTTTGTGATTGAAAACCACTGAAGTATTGTTGGTTAACCATATAATTTCTATTTTTGGAATATAGAAAAAAGGGAATCCAGTTTGAATGGATTCTTTCTTGTTTAAAGGTACAAGGTAAATGCAAAAACCACATATGGTTACAGAAAAATTATATATGACCAAGAAATATTAAATATTCCTCTATGCATTTGTATTTTGATAGGCTTTACATATACTTGGTTGGCTACAATTATCTGTTTTGTGGTTCAAATTAGTGCGGAACTATCTGCATGGATATGGATAAGGAGACACGTGTACGACACACGGATACGGAAATATAGATTTTCTAAAATTACAGGACACGATACTTCTAGGATACAGTAATATTTTTTTATTTGTATACATATTTTACATATACACTATGTTATAATATACTGAAATTAAATAAAAAATTTCATTATCAAATATTTGAATAATAAAGTTAAAAAAGATATAAAATTATAGACACATCATTCAGACATCCACTAATTAAAACATATACCAAATGCCGCGCAAACTACCTAAACATTAAAAAAGTTATAATTTTTTTAACATTTTTCCTTTTTATATATTACACGAAATACTACTCAAACTACACCAAACTACATAAAAAATTATAATTTTTTAAACATTTATATAAAAAATAGTTATAATTTTTTTTAATAAAAAAATTCACTTTCTCTCATGTTCTGCCGTGTCCACAACTTGTCCTGCTATGTCCACATGTGTCTGATGTTGTATGTGGTGATTTTTGAAGTGTTGGTGCAATATAGATGTCGAAGGATCCAAAGGAATAGCCTTTCTCTTGCAAATAGAAAATAAACAATTTCATGTCTGATCATTTCGAAATTTCAAATAGTTTAATATTATCACCAATTGAATAAATGGTGTAAATAATAATATTACAGACTGATACAATTACTAACAAATGTGAAGCGATCAATAATAATATTTCAGGCGTGGGAAATAATGATATAATTAATATTTTAAGAGGTCGATTGAAAATAAAACATAGTTAAGGGGCAAACTGCGATTAACCCTTACTTTCGTAAATGCCACCATGATCTAACATCTCAATTCACGTCTGCTGATTCCATCGAATTCGGAATTCCTTCGATTCTTGGCCTCTCCCAGTTTTCCAAAACTCGATAATTTAAAAAATAATTTTGGTCAAATATTTTATTTTGATTTATAATATTATTTAAAAGATGGTTCCGCCTATCACCATCAAGAACCTCCCGCGCTGCTTACGTCGAGGTCTGGCACAACCCCATTTTCCACCTCCATAACACCTTCCCCTTCCTAGACCTTCCGGTACAAAATCCCTCCTCCTTTCCTTCACTACCTCCTATTATCATCCCCCAAAACTACTCGTACCTCACCGCTGGCGACCGCATCGCTCGCATTGTGAAAGACGCTTTTGCCTCAACTTTCCCGACATTTTTTTGTACGTTTGGGGATGATGACACAGTATTTTTCACTGAGAATTTAGTCAGAGTCTTGTCCAGGTACGATCATACTAGGTGGTAAGCAATTTTGCAATGAGAACGGAACAGCAAGTTTGTAATGAGAACGGCGGCAACTGTAAAATTCATGCTAATACTCAGGTGCAAATGTTACTGCATCTTCGCGGTCATTGTAATACGGAATTCATGGTTCGGAACAGCAATTTCACGGGCATAGCTGATATTGCGGAATATTTTTCAATTTTTTTCGATTCTTTGGTTTTTTATTAAAATTTATCTAAATTATCGAATTATTTTTATTTTAGTTTTAAAAAAAATCCATGTAACTGCAACAGTCCATAAAATGTCACAGCACCTTGACGGCCGTGCCCGCGAACCATGCTTAGATCTGTGAGCAGAACGAGAAGTTTTCCTTTGACATGGCGTTTTGCGGCGGAGGTTATGCAATTAGTGCACATCTTGTTCGGATTTTATGTGGGGTTCTAGATTCTTGCCTTGATAGTTGTCGCCATTTGTATGGAAGTGATGCTCGGATCTTCGCTTGCGTATCTGAGCTCGGTGTCCGGTTCACAGTCGAACCGGGCTTCCATCTGGTATGAAATCCCATTATGTTTTTTCCCTAATGTCATTGTTCTCCTCAGAAACATTATGTTGGTGCGATGAGATTTATACGTAATATCACAAATGTGGTCTTAATGCTTAGTTGTTCAGACAAAAGTTAAGCATTTTCTTTTTGCCTTCTATACACTTGCTTTGTGGGATTAAGAAGCTTAGATTTCTTCAGTCAGAATCAGCTCCTATTCGATGATTCAGGTGCTATTGTTTTTCTTTATTCAGTTTGTTATTATTTTTAGGTTGACATTCGAGGAGATTTGCTTGGGATGCTTTCTTCACATCCATTATCACTTGTTGCGTCCCTTCATCACATAGATGCAGTGGAACCAAACTTCCCTGGCACGAGCAGGATTGATGCTTTGGAATATCTTTTCAAAGCTGCACGTTTTGATCCAGCTAGGATCTTGCAGCAAACTGTTTGTTGTTACGGTACCAATATACATACAGTTTCAGTTTCATGGGGTTATGCTATTCAACTGCATGAGGAAAATATACTACTTCCTGAAGTTTTCTCGCTTCAGAGAACTTTTATGCCATGGAAGAGAGGCAGAGATGTGGCTTCATGCCATTTTATGTTTAACACAAGAGAAATACCGAGTGATCCTTGCAAAATACCGTTGTCATTTTTCTGAATAATGTAGTTTCTGATAGCACTGGGGTCTTGACAAACTGTACGAGGCATGATGATGGGAATTGTCTCAGAGCAAAAACAATCAAAAAATTGAAAGTTATTATTCGGTCGATCAAACATTTGATCTCGAACAGGTGTTAACTTTGGTATTTGTCAAGATTTTCCAAAGCAAAAGCTCTATATGATTAATTTGATCTGCCTTCTTTATATGGCAGATGAAGGCTCCTCGTCATCATTGCTGTGATATTTCGTTATCGTTTGGTGGAACGATGATTATCCAGATCGGAAATGGGACATTAACTGATTTCTGTGCGGGTATAAATTTTATATCAAATGGAAACTTCATATTATGGAGTCTTTTAGCAAGAATCATGATCCGGATGGGCCAGCCATGCCATGCGAACAATTTTACGGTAAACTGTGCTATTCATCAAGTAAGTAAATAGCTGAATGGAATTAGTTTATTTAAAATCACGCTAAGTTCTTGGGAGGATTATATTTTGTTAAAAAATGAATCTTTTCAGCAACATATTCCCATTGGTAGATTTTCCTATGTTGTAATACTAGGTTGGAGTACATAATATGCAAGGGCGGAGCCATGATGCTGGGGTTGATCGAGCTAGGCGTAGTACTAACGGACTATATAGGTTTAAAGTGTGGGGATAAAACATAAATTTCCAAATTAACACTAAATTTTTTTTCCTAACTAATGCAAATTTTTAAAAAAAAAATGTGGGTGGGGCTAACAAGTGCCTCCACCTCTGATAATATGGATTCCTTCCTTAGCCTGTAGTTGCCTTTATACTATTTCCGTTTTCTTATATCATATAATTCTCTATTTTCAAAAAATTCCCTTTTGATACACGCATGGTTGTAAAAAGCCCTCGTCTGGCTCGCCTAAGCGAGAAGCCAAGCTAGGCCAGAGTGTGGCGCCTCTGGTGCATGAGAGGCCCCACACATATATCAGGCCACGCCTATTCAGAGCCTAGGTGCCTGGGGCTTAAGCCCTAGGCGATGGCTTGATGAAAAGGAATAGTGTTGTCAGGATTGAGCTCAAATTACTTAAAAAATAATAAGTCCAAATCCTATTTTCAATAAGCCCAAATCCTATTTCCAATAAGCCTAAACCCCATATTTATATATTAGGGTATTAACACGTCATATTCATTATTAAGTATATCAAATGTAAAATTTAATTATACTTACATTTTAATTTTATAAATAGATATTAATAACTGATAAGAATTAATGTAAAACAAAATATATTTTGAGAATAGAATAAGAATATTTAAAAATAGATTGAATCGTTATTCAATAAAGCAGATTTAACTTATTGGTTCTTTTTTTTTTTTTAATAATTATGATTTAATATTGAATGAGATTATTTTTATCAAATATCTATTGTGTGGTAAATTTTTATATTAGAAATGAACAAATATTACAACATGAGCAGCTTATTAGCTATATGGTTTGGTCATTTTGGAAAAAAATAATATCTAAATATTTAGAATTTATTTTTCTCGACGACCGAATTTATTAGGCCACACTTCGCCCGTCGCCTAACGTTTTTGAGCCAGGCCATGGTTCACTATTCATACACATAGTTTGGTTTGATAGCAAAACTTTGATGTCAATCGTTTGTTTGACTAATGAATGTTATTTGGCAACCATGGTTCGATGCATCAAATTTATCTTCCATGCTCTTCAACTTCTGCCAACGGGTAATTTTAGATGAGAAAGTTATACGTCTCCTCCACTCCGCCAAGGTTATGTATGATTATTTTGCTTATTCAACTACTTAGAGCTTTAAAATATTTTCCCAGTATGTGATAAACCTGTTTAACTATTAACTTCTTCTGTATTTATTATTGGATGTGCGAAAATATGATATGGGAACAATTTAGACTAGAGCAGTTTGGGGGGAAAAATAAGGTTAGAATTATATAATAAATATTAGTGTGTGTATGTGAAAGAAATGCATGAAGATGTATGAAAAAAAAAAAAAAAGAAAGAAAAGGAAAGTTGAAACTGGCATTTGATGCTTAAAAATGGGGAAATGGTAATTAATATACGATGGAGTGTCTTAGGAAAGTGGAAACTGGCATGTGAACCCAACATAGCAAGATCAATCTCAGCAAGACAGCCATGAATCGGGTTTTTGTAGCAGGAAGAAAAATGCTGGTCAAATATCTTTTAGGAGGAATAGTCTGTTAAGTTCTTGCAATCGGCTTGATGTCTTTTTCTGCTAGCCCACAGAAGTTAGGAAAAAATTACTTTGGCCTGTACTTAAGCGGTTAACACTTCTTTTTCTTCCCCAATTAACCATGTAAATTTTATGTTATATATTTATTCATTTTATGGTTTGCCAGCCTTCAATAAGGTATAGACACAGAAACTTGAGTTTTACTGTTTTATGATATATTTATTTACTTTTGAGTATCATTCACTCTAAAACCTCTGACTTCATATGTTGTTTATGATCTAGCATGTGCGGTCACTGTTTAGAAACGTTACGAGGTATATTGGGATTGGCATCCTGTTAGTGTTCCCAATAAATCACCCTTTCCATATATTATAAAATCATGAATATAGTGGATCCACCTTTTGATAAAATTTGATAATTTAGCTTTTTGAACTTAATTCACACGTTAATGTGAAGATGCATCTAATTTGGTCGATGATTTTGGGAAAAAGAACTAGCTTCAAAACTTCAAGAAATAACCCAAGGATTGATTAAGAAGACCTCCAAATTTGCTATTCTATTTCAACACCCTTCAAATGTGCGATAACATGCTGTCTTCTTTATAGAAAAAATGCAGTTTTTTAAAGCACCCTCCAAATCCAAAATACCAATTCGTCTGATATTACTCATAATTTCATGTTCTCTATATATTATATTTTACATCTCTTCTAATTTCGTCAGTGCCCCAACTGCAAAATTCGATTTCTCCACTCTACAAAATGACATCTCCTCTCCTACTTACCTCGAACATATTGTCTTCGGCATAGCCTCAAACCAGAAGTCTTGGTTGGACCGAAAAAACTACGTCAAGCTCTGGTGGAGGCCTCAAGAAATGAAGGGTTGTGTTTTCCTGGAAATAAATATGCCACCAAGTAATACAAGTTCTGATCTTCCTCCCATATGTATATCCGGGGACACCACCCGATTCCGATATACATACCGGAATGGTCTCCGGTCCGCCATCCGTGTCGCACGTGTGGTGTCCGAAACTTTTGCACTGAACCATCCGAAGGTGAGGTGGTTCGTGTTTGGAGACGATGACACGGTTTTTTTTCCCTGAAAATCTTGTAAAGATTCTGTCCAAGTATGATCATGGTTTATGGTATTATATTGGCACAAATTCGGAAAATTTTATTCAGAACAAGATGTTTTCTTACGAAATGGCTTTTGGTGGAGCTGGTTTTGCTATTAGTTATCCCTTGGCGAAGGTGCTGGCTAAGATCTTTGATTCGTGCCTGGAACGGTATCCGCATCTCTATGGAAGTGATGGCAGGATTCATGCCTGTGTCACAGAACTTGGTGTTGGCTTAACGCACGAGCCTGGATTCCATCAGGTATGAATTTGCATTACAATTTTACAAACATAAATTCTTCTTATTACATGAAACTCAAAATCAGATGGATATTCGAGGAAACATGTTCGGGTTCCTCGCCTCCCACCCGCTCACTCCGCTCGTCTCCCTCCATCACTTAGACGCCACAGATCCAATCTTCCCGAGCATGACCACAATAAACTCCCTGCAACACTTATTCCAAGCAGTAACCATCGATTCTCAGAGAATTTTGCAACAAACTGTCTGCTACGACCGCTGGTTTTCATGGACAATCTCCATCTCCTGGGGATACGCTGTTCAAATCTTCCCGCACAACGTATACTTGAATGACGCGTTGCGCACCCAGGAGACTTTCATTCCATGGAGAAAGGGCGGCGGAGTGAATGGTTTGTATGGTGTGGACACGGCGGGGCTTCAGGCAGATCCATGCCGCAGGCCACCTGTTTTTTTCTTGGATAAGGTGTGGTCGAGCCGAGATGGAGTGAGTAATAGTTACAGAAGAATGGGTGGTTCTGATAACTGTGCATTCGACATGAGTTCTCCGAGGAAGTTTGAAGAAGTTGAGGTTTTCTCGAAAAAGCTGGAACTTGATTACAAACAGGTAAAAATAGGATGGTTCAAATATTCCCTATGCATTAGGCATTCGTTTAATTTCTTGCAATCAATTAGATAACATTTTTAGCTGACACATCACGCTCTACAAAATTTACATGCCTATGACGTAATACAAATACAAATATCACAGTATTAAGTATGAGAGGTACTCGAATCCCAAAACTTTTATAATCTATAGAAGTTTTACTAGATTAAGACAAGTTAAAGGTACTAGAAACAAGTCCGACAATGAATAATGTAATTATTATCTCTCATTTATAAATGTACTAGTTTATTGGCACCGCACAAGGTGCGGTGCCAGGTACCAGCATGTTGATCAATTTTTTCTTAAGGTGCGGTGCCCGGTACCAGCATGTTGGTCAATTTTTTCTTAAATTGATCAAAAATAACATTTCAAATAACTTATTTTAACAAACATTTTTAAAAAAAACGACAATGCTAATGTAATTGAATTGGAAAAATAACAAAGGACTTGCTCTAACTTTTTTAAAAAAGAAATGATGCTCATCTCACTAAAAACTGGAAAAAAAATAACATTTGTGAGCATGATTAACTAATCAAGATATATTTTCTCCTAGTCGGTTTAGGCCAAACCCGATCATCAACAAAAAAAATTAAAGCGAGCATGCTACTGTAATTGAATGGAAACAAAATAACCAAAGGACCGACTCTAACTTTTTTTAAAAAAACATGATGTTCATCTTACTATAAATTGAAGTTGCGCGCATCAACAATCGATTAATATATTTTTTTTCTAGTCGGTTCAGGTTAAACCCGCGCATCAACAAAAAATAATTTTTTGAAAAAAAACATTTTTTAAGAACAAAAATTGTAATAAATAGTGAATTACTATTCATTACTATTCCTTGCAATAGTACTATTACAAACCTTGCACACTTAGTGAACTCTTACACACTTATAATAGGTAAAAAAATAAAAAATAAAAAATAATTTTAAATTTAAAATAAAAAATATTTTATTTATTAAGAAATTATAATAATAGGTAAAAAATAAAAAATAATTAGAAATTTAAAATAAAAAAATATTTTATTTATTAAGAAATTAAAAAAAGTCACTGTTAAAAAATAAAAAATAATTTAAAATTTAAAATAAAAAAAATAAAAAAAGTTACTGTTACACTATTCATATGAATAGTGATTTAAAATAAAAAAATATTTTATTTATTAAGAAATTAAAAAAAGTCACTGTTAAAAAATAAAAAATAATTTAAAATTTAAAATAAAAAAAGTTACTGTTACACTATTTATATGAATAGTGACTCTTAGTCACTTATATAATAGGTATAATTAATCTGTGTGTTTATATTTTATCCATATTAAAGATGAAAAAAACAATAAATAAATTGAAGTGTTGCTTATATACGTGTAAATGGTTGTAATTCTTCTCATGCCATGATTGTCTCTTGGTTTTACTGTCAGCTGCAGGCGCCAAGAAGACAATGTTGTGATGTATCGCCGCCTTCTTCGTCTTCTTCTTCTTCTTGGAAAGTAATGGAAATCAGCATCAGAGAATGTGGTGATGAAGAGTTAATTCATATGCATTCTTAGTTTCACACTTTAATTTGAGTTTCTTAAAGTATGTGTTCTATGTGATATGAAGATATTTGTCAGACATATGTGCGAGATTTGGTAAATTATATTAATAGTAAGTGTTGTAGATGAAAATTGTTGGAAGAAGACAATTGCAATAAAACCCCTATTCAGAGCTTGTCCATTAACGATAAATCATACCCTACACTTTCAAACAGCTTATAAGTAAGTTAATGCCAATTAGTTTTTAAGATTATATGAATTTTATTTAAAATAACCCCGACACTTATCTTTGTTTCTAAATTTATCCAATAATATCTCCTCTCTCACTATATTTTTCTTTGTCATGGAAATTGGCATGAAGGGAAACATATATATGGGTATTTTTTTGACAATCTATTTATCCAAATGTTTTAAGAGCTCAATGCTAAAATAAAATGTTTGAGCTTATAAGCTACTAAAAAATCTTATACCCTCTAAAAAGTTATAAAATAGATTTAGTTAATTCACTCTAGTTTTGAATGAGATTTCAACAAGTTCGAAGCTGGTTTGATACAACCATTAAGAATATTGTATTTGAAATTTGAGAGTACATCAAACCATTGAATGAGAATATTCTCATGAAACATAAGTATTACAACCCCTTAAGGACAGTGTCAGGTAGCAACCAATAAACCCAAGTTCGGCTACTTAAAAATCAAATGTTTTTATTCAAAAAAGAAAGATCAACTTTTTTAAAATTTCCATTTTTTGCCCCAAACACCTCAATTTACAATTTTCTTAAAAGTAATATACAACTTGATGCTCATCCTAGTTGTGACCCCAACCCCTCGCCCATTTTTTGTTTCACCCCCACTCTAGAAAATGCCCAATCTATTTCCTTTAGGGTTTGAGATTTCAAGATCCCTAGTTTTCCAACAACTAGCTAGAACCCATAAAAAAAATTCAACGATAGAGCGATCTAATCTAATGCATGAAAGGTTTTGTCTTGGCTATCCCATGGGGCGGTGTCCCATGGGGTAGATCTCACCACACATTGGGTATATTCTCATGGGAATATACCTAATGTTTGGTGAGATCTACCCCATGGGATAGTGTCTTATAAGGTAGCCAAGAAGGTCCTGCATGAAAGAAGGCAACATTCAATCTTTTAAACAAATATTTAAAAGTTTTTTTCCCAATCAATAACACATGCGAGTTATGCCCTACCCTCTAAGCGCTGATACTGACGACTGAAATGCCAACACTACCCTTAACCCATTCAGAGTGGTGGGTCTACAGACTCTACACCAACATGATTAAGGGCAACTAATTTTAACATGTTGGGGTTAAACACCTTCATTTACAAGCTACCTTACCAATACTAGGGGCAATTATGTAGGGCCACAATGTTCTCGAAAAATATTTATATGGATCGTGTGTTTGTAGAACAATATACATGTATATATTTATATGTGTGTTGGTGTTTACAAGATCATATTGATTCCTCTATGGCAAAATGTAGTCTTGGATATACGAAAAAGGAGCTCTCCATCAAATAAAAATTCAACGTTTTCCACAATTCCCTCATATTTAATGTAACTAGCAAGAAGTACATGTGATTCGCACGTGAATCCATATTTTATATGACATAAATTAATAAATTAGATGTTTTAATAAAAAGTTAAAATAAATACCTTGAGTTTCTTAATTTATTTGCAACTGAATTAATTGGCAAGTCACATTCCAAATTTTGAGTTGCTAAATTAATTTTATTTGATATCTTTTAATATTTTTATCTCTGTTAGATAATAAAAAAGATAACATGATATTAATAAATAATGGGTAACTATAACTTTTGAGTTTCTCTTAAACATGTGTAATTGGGTGAAGTATTATGGTTGAATATTTGAATTCCATTACAATTTGTATTTTAAGTTTATAGTTTAATAACTATACTATAATTAATGAGTAACACAGCCATGTAAAAATAGTAAAACGGTTAATTATATATATATATATATTATTTTTTCTAATCAAATTTGTAAATTTGTTAGATAATATAAATTTACTAACAATTTAACCAAACTTTTTAATTTTTTTGGAGTTTCTGATGGTAAACTATTCAAAATCTTCTAACAGCTTTGTATTTTTATTATTTTAATTTACAACTATTAACATGAATTCTCTAAATTCGTTGCTCTTAACTTATTTCTTGATTCCACCTTTTATTTATAATAAGCATTATTAATGATAATTTTACTACCAATGTGCTATAATAATTATCTTCCATCATAATTTTTAATAGTAATTATGATAAAAATTGACATTAATTGAGGGATGAGAAAGATTGGAAGTTATGAGTGTAAAAAAGCAAAGTTGTAATGAAATAATGATAAATAGCACAATTAATTGAGAAAGAGGAAAATGGAAGTTATGGGAGTGAAATGTGTAATCAATTTTATAATTAATTTAAATTAGAATTTAAGTGAGGGAAAAAATTAATCTATTAACAATTTTGTTTAATATATCTCTTTGTTAATTAGTATGAGTATGTGGTACATTAGTTGAGTGATTATTTTAATATGGAATTGAAAGTCATGTGAAAATAGACTTAATTTTGGTTGGTTTAGGCTGTTTATTAATAGTGATGGATATAATACAACAATTTTTTGCAAATAATAGAATATAAAGGGGTAAATAATTTGTATATATTAATTATGGGCATAATTAATTGTGTGTGACTGAAGAGAAATTTGATGTTAGAGTTATCCTTAACACTAATCGATAATTCACGGGTCCATATTAAATACAACAATTAATAGCTTTAAATCAATTAATTCACAACCAATTAAAGAATTAAAAAAATACAATTATGGGACTAGCTGAAACATACTTAATTAGTCTAGAATTTAAGTGAAATTTCTAAATACTAAATCAAACTCTTATTAACATTAAGCATGAAAGTCCACCTTTTAATTCTAAAATGAAAATCGAAGCAACTAATATAAGAATTTAAAGAATCTAATATTTAATTATTATTTATTATTGTAATTTTTTTATTCGAATTTCAAGCAAACGGTCCAAACATTTTTCATAAGTAGAAAGATTATAACAAACAAGCAATATGAGAGAGATAAAAACTGAAATTAAATTGGTGTAATAGACTCATGAAAGTTATAAGAAAAATTTATATTGATGAATGGATGAAGGGTTTATTTGGTCTTTTTTACAATTGAAAAACAATCTCAATATCCACATTTTTATAGGAATATAGATAGATATAGATATAGATATAGATTTCGATCGTTGGATCAAGGAAAATTGTATATTTGATTTAATCCATCCCACAACATTTATTGATTAAATTTGTTTTAATTGTATAGAAGTCGAAGACAAAGAAACAACAATAAATTTTTTTTTTTTTTTAAAAAGGACCAAATATTTTTCCCCAAATACATCTATATTCTAACTTGATCAAATCATTGTTATAACCAAGTTACAACATTTAGCTATTTACAATTCATTTATGTTGATGATTGTCTCACATTGAGATAAAATTATATTAGTTCTTTATAATATACATGTCTTACTTTGTCAATTAGTTATGAGTTGAAATATCATGTATTCTTAAATGGTATCAGAGTCGGGCTTTTCATGTGATTGACTATTCCGTCAACATGTTCACCGTCCCCCAGTGTTATCAATCTACGTGTTTGACTAATGTAATGCATACGTGAGAAAGCGTGTTGATAGTTGCCACACATTGAGAAACTAGAAACTAAAATCTATATTAAATATTTATAAGATACATGAGTTGCTCCATTCATTGTCAATTGGTTATGAGTTAGAACATCATGTATTCTTAATATTCCGGATCAATTGCCATACAATTATCTAATCAATTATTATTTGCATAATTGTTCAAAACAATAAAATAAAGTATTCAATTGGCATCAAGAAATTCATCATTGTAAAACTTGATGGGGGCAATAATTCAAAGAGAAATCCAATTTTCATGTACCAATTAACCGACAATATAATTATATCCACAAACAAAAAGTCCAAAACTTTCAAAATAAAAATTAGAAATACAAAATCAGTTAAATAAGAACTAAGTATTACTCACCGGGCCAGGGGTCAGCGGTACTGGGTTAGGAGGAGGAAACACAGGCGGCGGAGCCCCTAAATCCGCCAGAGGATGCGGAGGCGGTGGGAATGATGGTGTCATTGGCAATGGCGGAGGAGAATAAAATGCCGGCGGAGGGGAGGAATCAGGGAGACCGGGGCTTGGATTATGACTAGGCGGCGGCGGCGGCGGCGATATTGAATTCGGGTTGGGAGTGTCAGTAGTGGTGGGATTGGGAGTGTAAGTAGGGGTGGGAATGGGGGTTGGATTAGGGAAAACAATAGGTGCGACCTGCGGGCAAGATTCGGTAGTACATTTATGAGATTTTTCTTCATGAATGGCGTGATTCCTTAACAATGCAAATCCCAAAACAAGGCCGGTGACCACCAGAGCTGTAACTATGAAGATGAAGATCTTGGTTGCTTTTCCGATGTAACACATCTCTGATTCTCTCTTCTGCCACTGCTAATTCAGCACCTTTTCAGCTTTAATTCGAAGCCCCAGAGAAGCAAAATGTTGGGGTAAGGATAAAGTAGCTAATTATGAGTTGGTTGTTTTCGTATTTTGGTTCAGAGGAATGATTACTTGGTGGGGTTTTTGAACTTTGCCCGTTAATATTATGTGTGGCACCACGGATTTTGGCCGGGAAGCGGCGGAGGAGACGACTGAGTTGGGTGGGGTATCTTTGGTTGGTAATACAGCTACATAATTATATTCCATACTGTGTCACGTGACACCATTAACGCAAATCTTTAATCAGTTTTGCTTAAAATGCAAGAGACTTTCTATGTAATTGATTTCGCCCGGGTGCTAAAGTCTCATATATTTTTTTTGGGACGATTGGAGTTCGAGTATATATATATATATATATATATATATATATATATATATATTTGCTAATAGAATATAGATTTGTCGATTCTCAAAACATTTCATTGGAAATGCGTAACTACTTACCGATATCGACTAGACTGCTGACCTATTCTTCAGGCCCAGTATATTAGTGGGTTGGGTTTGGCCTAGAACCCAACTGGGGCAACTAGATCAACAATCACGCCTAATTTATGGTTGGCCCGGTTAGAGTAACTGGACCGCTTTAGGCCTACCAGCTTATTGTGCAACTAAGCCATAATCTGGGGAAAATTTCGGGTGGTACTATTAGGTAAAAGAATTTTCATCTCAAAACAAAATTCTTTCAACGAAGTTTATTTTTTAATACAATGATCAAACTAACCCCATTTATGAAAACACTCTGCACCTCATGAGTAATTTTTACATGCGCCATATGATTAATTTGACATGCACCGCATGACTTATTTTTACATGCATCGCATTAATAGTTTTACATGCGCCGCATGAGTCAATTTTAAATGCACCGCATGAGTCAATTTTTAAATGCACCGCATTAGTCAATTTTTAAATGCACCGCATGAGTAATTTTACATGCACAGCATGAGTAATTTTTACATGCACCGCATGAGTAATTTTTTACATGCAGCGCATGATTAATTTTTACATGCACCGCATGACTCAATTTGCATGCACTTTATGAGTTACATGAGTCTAGCGGCGCATGCATCGCTAGACACAAAATTTCTTTTGCCTTTTCTCCCTGAATTATATTTTAAGCCAACAATCTACATGCTCCCTTTTCTTGGTCAACATCGAATCGAAGGTGATAAAAACCTAACTTCTACTGCCATCAAGTTGCAATTGCAGCTTATGCATTTATCATATATATTGGTATAATGATTATACTCTATCATCAAAGAAGAATTTCTAGTGGAGGATCTCTGATGCTTTAAAAGGTATCAAACAAATAACATATTTGCTACCAAAATTATCACGACCAGACTCGAGAAATTAATTTCACTTAGTATTTAAAAAAATTCATTTGCATGGTCACATTAAAATATATATTTTTGGAAGCCACATTAAAATATTTTGACCAAGAATAATATGTGAAAAGTCAGTTAAACACGATATAATACTCAAATAATATTGGTTAATTATTATTTTTAGTTATAAATTACATGTACATATATACGCATATGATGCATGTGAGTCATGTTATTTACATGTACCGCACGAACTAACAATAAATTACCTAGCGGTGTATGTAATTTACATGTACTGCATGAGACTAAAGTGATGTAATTAAATGCACCGCTAGTCTATTACGAGACTAACAAGGAAATGCCTAGCGGTGCATGTAATGTACATGCACCGCTAGTCTATTGGTGCATGTAAATTACATGCACCGCATGACTCAATCTCATAAAAAATATAATCACAATTTCACGTTCTAGTTATCTCAATCTTATAAAAATATAATGGCTCAATACATTCATAAATAACTCCTTAGAAAAAAAAATTCAATTTTGATCGACATCAGTAAACATGACAAATCTCAGACCCGCTGATCAATTCGATCCATCAAGAAGCACCCACGATGATATTATTGACGGGAATGAAGATCAACTGACGAAAAATTCGGCAATCCCATCACCAAGAAACTGATCGTTGTTCGAGTCGCCACCTTCGTGAATTCTACATTTAGATCGGAAACATCGGCAATAATATACAAAACAATGAAAAAATCTCAAATGTCATACAACAGAATGGGGTGCGCTACCTTTGCGATTAGGCTTGTGGCATCGCTTGACAAGACGGACCATGATCTGCACTCAAACGTTATGAATCTGGAATTTATGTTACGGAAATTGGATTGCACAACGTAATACGACGGAGCAAAAAAAAACCGAGCAATTCATAAGAGCGAAAGTCAGTGTTGATCAATTTTTGGGGCATGATTACTGAAATTTTTTGCACAATTCAAGCGTAAATCAACAAAAAATTTGACGCAAAACACCAAGGTAATTCGAATAGAAAAAATTGAACGAAAAACACAACAAAATCGACGGAATTGACACGTAATAAAAAATGGGCACTCACATCTGCGATGGCGGCGACAGCCCTCCATCCGCCTTCTGGCGATGGCAGTATTACATCAAGCTGGTAGAGGAGGAGAAATAATTCAGGGGTATTTAAGTAAACAAAAGGACTTTTAGATTAGGGTTCAAAAAATGGTCTTATTTGAAAGAAGTTTTTTAAAATGTGTATTTAGTTGAAAAGGAGAATTTTTGATAGATTTAGTTGAAAGATGTTTTGAAAAGTGGTATCTTCTTGTAATTTCTTCTAACATAACTAATAACACAAAAATAAAATAGAAGGGAAAAAAATCGAGTGAAGAATATATCAAATGAAAATGAAACCCGACAACACATCAAAGAAGTCATTCTGAACTGATCGAAAGATTTGAGGGAATCCGTTGGACTCAAACCATGGCCCTTGCCTATCATCAACCGTCTGCTTCAATATGTGCAGAACGGCACGTGTTCTACCAGCACCAAGAACTTAGCTACATATCCAGTGTTAATAAATTTGCTGATTTTATACTTAGGGACCCTATTGAAATTTACTTTTTATGTTTTGTTATAGTTAATATTGTATTTTTCAACCTTTGAAGAATATATATATATATATATATATATATATATGTCGCTCCTAATCATACTGTATGCATGTGTTCCGTGCTTGTACGATTGGGTTTTGTGTATAAATGTTTTTGGGTTTTTAAGTTAATTTTTAAATATGAATATGATTATATTGAAAATATTTATAATTATTTTGTTTTAGTTTGTAATGAGTTGTGGTGATTTATAATTATTGTTTGGATAATATGTGACTTTTTTTATAAAAAATAACGATGCTACTATATTAAACATATTACATATGTGTAACAATGTTGATAGTGTGTGAATTTTATATAAATAATTTAGCAATTATATATATATATATATTGTTTTATGAAATATGAATAGTATGATGATTTGAAAGTTAACTGTTTTTTTTTTTTTTGGTTTATCAAAGTATCCAGTTATCCAGGTTTGAGCCTGATTAATCTTTGAGTGACGACATCGGCCCTTCAGGACCGCCACCAGGTACATCGAGGGATGTTCACGGATGACACGTATCTAAAGGAGCGGACCAATAGAACCCAAACACATGATAAACCCCCACAATATTTCAGTGGAGAATTTGTCACACAGGAGATTCGAACATGCGGCGTCGGAGGATTTCTCCCCACGTCACTTAAGCCCTTACCAATATGTCTATACCCTTGGGGACAATTAACTATTTTTCTGGATAGATGTATTGTCAATTTGAAAAAAATTATCATACCACAAGACAAAGCGATTAGTGTTAAAGGCTTAGCCTTTCTATTACTGTTTCTTAAGGGAGAGACCCTAAAATGAACTGTTTTGGTGTGTTTGGTGAAACCAATTTTGCTTTACCTAAAATGACATCATTGCTTTTAAACTTTCACTCCATTCGGATCTATGGGTACACATTCATCAGAGTGTAATTTTACGAATAACAATGATATAGCTGCACAATCATGTTTAGGTCATTGTCATTGAGCCTCTTGGTGGGTTTGATGCCGTCTTAAGCAGATCAAACTCTATTGGTGGTTGCACCTCCAGGGCACTACCCCTCGGTATCAACCACACAACCATTGAGACATTTTTCTGAACTCAACAGATTACCACAATCATATAACTATGATTTTACCAATAATCACCACAAGAACAATTTCCTCTCTTGAAATGGTGAAACCGGTTAGCATCTCTGACAACAATCTCCCTGTTAACCAACTTTGATATTAATTTGGTTGCTAAATGGCAGTTGACACATGCCCGCAGATTTTTTGTTATCCTAAGTATAGTTCCAGGAGCCGTACTGATGAGTCCATATGCAATTGCCAGCCTTTCGCTGTGATTACATAAAATCGCCTCCTTTTCTTCATCATCCAGATCGTGCAAAGCGGATTCTTTATCAGGGGCAAATCCAGACTCCAATAACCTTGTTTCCAACCACTCAAGCTTACTATATATTTCCTCTGATCTTGAATGAGATTTGTCACCCATCCGGAAAGCCTGAAGCTTCCCATTTATCTCGATCGTGCTGTATCCCAAATCTTTGCTCAATCCTCTCTTCTTCATCAGTACTCGAACCTTTGCCACACCATCCCACATACGGGATCCAGCGTAAAGATTAGAGAGCTGCACATAGTGTCCTATGTTTAGAGGGTCCAAAGCGAATAGTCTCTCTGCAGCATATTCACCAAGTGTTACTCGACGATAGAGTTTGCATGCGCTCAAGAGAGCCCCCCAAACCGAAGCACCTGGTTGGACTGGCATGGTTGTGATGAAATTGTATGCCTTCTCCAAGTACCCTGCCCGGCCTAGCAAGTCAACCACAGCAGCATAATGTTGTTGGTGAGGCTCAACACAAAACTCCTTCATGCTGTTGAAAAATTCCCACCCCTTATCTACGAGACCAGAATGACTACACGAGGTAACCAAGCCAAGAAATGTAACATCGTTTGGAGATACTCGAGCGTGCTTCATTTCATCAAAAAGATCGGCCGCTTCTTTTGCTAAACCATGTAGCGCGTAGCCCATTATCATGGAACTCCATACAACTACATCTTTATTGACAATCTGGTTAAAAATCTGGCGAGCCAACTCCACATTTCCACATTTTGCATACATGTCAATAAGAGCGGTGTTCACTAAAACGTCACCTTTGAACTCACTTTTCTTAATATGGCTATCCATCAACCTTGCTTGCTCAAGTGACCCCAGTTGGGCGGTAGCCAATACTGCTGATTGTAAAGTCACGGAATTTGGTTGAATGTTTTTTGAAACCATCTCGTGGAATAGATCCAACGCCTCGTTAGCATGACCATTTTTCACAAATCCCGAAATCATGGCATTCCAGAGAATCACATTCTCTACCTTCATTTGATCAAACAGTGACTTTGCAGTCATCGCCTGCCCACATTTTGCATAGAGAGACGTAAGTGCTATTCGCAGGTCAAGTTCAAATTCAAGTCCCATCTTCACCACCAAACTGTGAAGACATCTTCCCTGTTCCAGGTCGTCTATGTCAGAATAAGCCTTCCCAACACTAACCAATGATATCCAATCTGGTTTTACACCCGATCCTCTCATGTCTCTAAAATTCCTCAACGCCTCCATATGATGTCCATTCTGTGCATAACCTGAAATAATTGTAGTCCAAGAAACAACATTCCTATTATTCAACGTATCAAAAACAACACGAGCACGATTGATATTCCCACACTTCACGTAAAAAGCCACAATCCCATTTTGCACAAGCACGTCGTCCTCAAACCCGTTTCTTAAAATCTGCGCATGAACCGCAAGACCAATTCGTTCCGCCGCTAAGCCACCGCAAGCTTTAAGAACATAAGGAAACGTATACGAATCTGGACTAACAAACTCCCGCTGCATTCTCCAGTACATTTCAACAACCCTATCCAACATGTTGTGCGTACAATATCCCTTGATAATTGCATTCCACATTTTAACATACGGCTTCGGAAATTCATCAAACAGGTGGCGAGCATATTCAATTTCTTTAAGATCATAGCTCCGACGGATGAACTTGGTGATAACAAATCGATTGCTCTGCAATCCATGTGCATATAATTGGCTGTGGATTTCACTGAGATGATTTCTGCCAGTAGATTCCTCAAGAAGAGATGCATATAAAAATTCAAGGTCCCTGGAGCTGTTGCTACTATAGTAACAATTGTAACTGAAAAGAAGAGGTGTACAACAAAAATTGAAATTGAAACTTCTGAAGAAAAGGTAAGGAAACCTGAAAGGCCGTTGCTGCAAAGAAATTCTACAAGATGACATAAATTTTAAAAGCTCAAAATGAACTAAGTTAGCACCGTTGAGTAACTAACTAATAAGCGGTTGAGTTCTTGCTGCTTGCCAAAATTGTTTCGACCATGTCGGGAATCGGGATCACATCTTTTTCCTGTACACTTTGATTCTAATAATGAGTGAATCATAGGAAATCCAAAATTCTTTAGAAAATATAAGTATACACAAGTTTTTTTATTTATTTTTTATCATTGGGTAGGAGAGTTGCAGGACTCGAATTTGAGTATTCCCAATTGTTTGGACGATGACAATCAATTGTCTAAAGCCTCTGTACACACACATTTTAAGGGCAGTTTTAAATATATTTAATGGATCTATAAAACCCACTAACCAGTGCAAATTATTGAGAGATTTTGAGGGATAGGGTGGATAATTTGGGGAAAAGGGAAGAAAATAATGTTGTGATAGATTTTCTGTAAAAATATTTGACGAGGACAAAATATTTGAAGTGTAAATAGTCATTTTTTTCTGGTAATTTGTTATTGGCAAAGGTTTTAAGACAAAATTGGCATAAAGTTCTCTAGCTTAAGAAATTGATTAGATGCCAATGATTACTATTCAAGAGGATATTGAAGATAATCTTTTAAGAATTCCAACTTAAAACTAATTGATATTTAGTGGAGTAGCCTATATATCTTATAAAAAGTTAGCATAGACAATTCTCAATAAATTCAAATAAAAGAAAAGAAACGAATTACGCAGCCATAAATAACAAAAGATGACAACTGGAAAAGTAACTCCCAGAGTACCAGTCAAATGGGGGAGGGGGAGCTTCCCGCCTTACCTTGAATTGGTATGGTGCCATCAGGCCATGGGCGCTCTGATTACCCATGGCCATCACATATTAAACGTATTATATATAATTAATAGATTTTTGAAGTAATTTGATAAGTAAATTAAATAAATGTTAAAATGTTTACATAAATTTGTATTGTACATAACTACATATTTGTTTTTTTATTATGATTTTATTTTTTTCAATTTTTTTAAAATTATGACTCGTATTTACATCATGTTGGAAGAAATATTTTGTTTTAAAAAAATAAATATTATAAGGTAATCTATTTAAATTTGATTTTTCCAATGCTATACATTTTCTTCATTAAGCAACTTATATAGACGTACGACATAGGGGTGTAAACGAATCGAACATGTTCACGAATTTTTCGAGCCGGTTCGATAAATATTTGATTCGAATTCAAAATTTTCGAATTCGAGCGGAACTCGAACATGTTCGAACTTTTTTTTCGAGCCGAACTTGAGCCCAAAATATTTTGTTCGATAGTTCGTCAGCCGCTCGCGAACTTTAATATTTTATTAATATAATTAGATATTAAATAAATATATTTCGAACCTTTCGAATATTTATTTTTGAGCAATAATTCGGATAGTTCGCGAACATGTTCGAACCTTTTCGAGCCGAACTCGAACTCGAGCCAAAATTTTGAAACTATTCGAACTTCGAATCGACCTCGAGCTCGAATATAACTATTTCGAGCCGAATTCGAACCTTAAATTTTTTGCATATTCGGCTCTATTCGATTCGTTTACACCCCTAGTACGACCCATCTTAAAATCTCCTTTCAATTACTGCTTTATTTTTTTCGAATGCCTTTAGTATTTGTTCACCTACAGTCAAAACCTAACCTAAAGTAAATAATTTCAATCAGTCAAATCACACATTTATCTTACTAAGTGAGATCGACCTTATAAATTATCCCGATTCATACATAGAAAATGTATCAATACTATATGTGCTGATTGACTGCCTAACACAACATTCATTCTTTAACTAGGTTTGAGATCGGTAACGTTTGAGTTTTTCAAAAACCTAAATAAACAAATTTAGAATTTACTTAATTTATTATCAAAAATATTTTCAGTTTCTTTTTTTTATTAAAAACTAGTAGTTTCGGCGTGTGTGGCCGATGGTCTCTGACCTATTTAACATCATTTGTCATTGTGTATACGGAGACTCGGGTTTGGGTCTGACGCTCCACATACCATCTAGTTATAATAGTGTCAAAAAAACAAAACAGAAGTATATATATATATATATATATATATATATATATATATATTTTGTGGGGTTGGCATTGACTCGCCAACGTAATATTTTTCGACACGTATATTATACATATAAACAACAAAACAAAACAAAACAAAATGCTATTTATGCACATGTTTAAATATGACGTGGATAGTTAGAAAATAATGATGACCAATCATATTCGACATGGGTTTAAACTTGATCATCTTCCTCATCTTATCTTTCATATATTATAAAATAAAAAAATTTATGGAGAAACATTGATTGAGTAGGCCCACATTATTTATGTAAAAACTCATTTTTCTCTCTCAAAGTAAAAAATTAAAATTTGAGTAAACCAACATACTTAAGTTGTTTTTAAATCTTAGTATGTAAATAATATTAAATTATATTAGAGTTACTATTAAATTACATGATATCAATCTTATAGATTGCAAAACATTTATTTAAACAAACAATTAAATAATTATGAATTGTATCTGAATAGATAGTAATATAATGTGTAAATGACTGAAGATTTTATTAAATATAAGAATGCGTTGTTAGATAATTATAAATCATGTCGATATCTATTAGCCAATAAAACACTCTGATGAGGTAAATCATATTCGATTTAATCTTATAGACTTGTAGTTAAACCAATGACTAAGTATTTAAACAACTAAAGTTTTGGTCAAGTCACACTTAGAATCTTTAAGTCAATCCAACCAGTGTTTTCATAACCGGGCCGGACATAAAATTGGTGTCCTTACTGGTTACATGTTCGATCGGTTTAACCGGTTAAATCACTAGTTCAACCGGTGTATGACGTCATCATGATGTAATATCTATATTTAATTTTTGAAAAATATATAACATGTATTTGTAAAAGTTTCAAATGTTCATAATAAAAAAAATACCATTGTAGCGACATAGCATGTAGACCAATATTTTACACAATCTTTCAATAATTTCATCTATTTAAGTTTATAACTATTTTTTTATATAAACTTTATATATAAAAGGATTAATTACAAACGCAGTAATTAGTCATGCATACACCAAATTTGTATTATATTATTCTATAATGGGCTACTATATTATTACAAACACTTTATTATTGATTATCAAAATTAAGAGATTTTTTGTCTTTTTTGATACAATATATTACTTTTTGTATTTATATATAAGACTGATACAAATATCAAAATATATAATGAGTAAATGTTAAAACTCATAGTTGCATGGAATTGATGCAACACAAAATTAGATCTAATATATATAATAAACTCCATAAAATCTTCAATCATGGCAATACAATTGTCATGTAATCCACCAATTAAAATGCAAGAATTGATTTTTTTTATTAGAAAGTTCATACATTACCTGTAGAAGAAGAATTGTTGTGTGAATGATAAAACTTAAAAGGGATAACAAAAAAAAATGAAAAACTAAAAAAAAAAAAAAGGTGAGAACCGGTTCAACCAGTCGATCGGTTCACCGGTTCGACTGTTTTTGACCGGTTCTCACCGGTTCTTTGCCCCTCCAATTTTATACTGCTAACCAGCCCGGACTCAGCACCGGTCACCGGTTGAACCGATCGGACCGGCCGGTCCGGGCCGGTTTTAATAACACTGAATCCAACCACTTGATTTTATTTGGTCAAACCAATACTAAATATATATAATATTGAAAAAATAATAGATAATATTGAATTATATATCATAATATCTTGACAAGATATAATATTGAATTGTATTGTGATAGTATTTTAAATATATAAATATAACCAAAATCCGAAGATAAATCACAATCTAAAGATAAGTTTTGGAAGATATGATTGAATTTCAGAAGTCGTAGGAATCGAGATTCTCAAATTTCAAGCTCTATAAATATAAGACTCTTCTACATAGTATGCGACTCAAAAATCTCTCACAATTCACACAATTTTTGAAACATACACTAGCATACACTAGAAGGTGTGAATTTTTCAGCAAAGAAAAGGAGAGGAAATTCATCGCGTTTTTGCCACCCAAAATCATTGGCACGCAAGAATCATTTCTGATCTCTGTAAGTAAGTATTTGCTATAACATCATTCTTTCGTTTCGAAAATAACTCTAAGTATTCTTTTAAATTTTAATCGGATATGTGATATATTTTAAAACTACAATGTTCTGACAAATTTTGATCATCGAGAAATAAGGGTTATACAAAGCAAAGTGATATGTATGATGGGAGCCACCTCCTGAATTCAAAGGGCAAAGTGTTACGTGTACGAGGGCCACCTCTTGAACTTATGGGGCAAAGTGCTACGTACATGGGAGCCAACTCTTGAACTGGCGGAGCAAAGTGCCACATATACGGGAGCCACCACTTGAATATACGCAAGTCTCTCTAGATTTTCGGTGTAATAGACCCATGTTTAATTGATATAAGTTATGATTCTGATATGCTATGTTCTGTTATGGCTCTGATTATAGCAATTCTGTTAAGTTTATGTTTATTCATATCATTTTATGCTCCGATTATGATATATGTTTTGGAAAATTATGAAAAAATATTATATTGTCACATCGATTGGCCCCCACTTGCTGGGTATTTTCCAAAATACTCACCCATTACATCAACTCTCCAGATATAAGCCCTTACATCAACTCTCCAGACATAAGCAAATCAAAATCGAAGAAGAAGATCAAATCAGTTTTTGAGATAATGATTTAGTTGATGTTGTTCAAGATGCCGATGCCATTGATTTATGAAGTTTCCGCTGATAATTGTAAGAAATATTATTTTATGGATAAAAGACTGGTTTTAGTTGAATTCTGTATTACGAGGCTTGTTGATTTCGAGTTGTTATTTGGAATCAACGTTGTTGTTAGCGATCCCAATTTCGGGACGTGACAATTTCCATTATTGTAAGATATACACTAAAATAATTGCAAAAAAAAAAAAATTAGAAATCGTCTTGTTGAAATCATATTCAACATGGGTTTAAACTTGATAATCTTCCCCATCATCTACCTTTCCGCTTGAGAATCGTCCCAAGCAGAACAAGGTGTGCTTGGGTGCTCTTGACGCTACCTCTTCTACTATTTTTTTTTTCATTTTCTCCATATTTTTAACTTTTTTTTTTTCATTTTCTCCATATTTTTCAATATTTTATTGTGTAATCTCCAACCTATTTAATTTTAATTCATTACATTTTAAAATTTCCAACATTATAAATATTTTAGGGTGATTTGATAAGAACTAAAATATTTTCTTATTTGCTAAAATGTATATATATATTTTTTCTCCACGCGTGCTTATTTTCATTGCAGAGAAATCAATAAAGTACCATCACAACCAGAAAACTCCATAGCTTTTTCAATCAACCCTAAAGATATTTTTTTTCTAATTCTTCTTCCCCACTCCGCATATTCCCCAGCACTATAAATACACGAAGCAACTCAGGATTTTCCCATATATCGAATAAAAAAAATAAACTCAAATGATCTCGAAATAAAAAAAAAACGATATCTCTTACAATCATATAATATCATTATTATTTAATTATGGCTAGTACTATTGTATCTTTTAAAATGGAGGGTTTGCCTAAAAAAATGGCGAGTGGACTGCCGAGTAATATGAAGAAGTTTGAGCAGAAAAATTGGCAGGGGCTGAAGGGTATGCCCAGATTCAGTTCTCACACAACTGTGAATAATACTCCTCAGGCTGTTGTAACAGAGGCACCTACTGCTGCTGCTGCAGAGGTACATTCAAATATCTTCAATTTATTCTTACTGTAAAAATAATTATTGTTGCTGATTTTTTCATATTGATTAAATTTATTAAAAGTGTTTTGACTGTAATAATAATTAGTCTGATAGTATCCTAACACTTTATTTAATGGGTATTTATAAATGCTTTTACAAACTGCATATCAATTCTTCAGAAGAAAAAGAAACAGATTTTGATTGTTTTATTTCATTGCTTCTCATATTGATTCTCTGAAAATAAACATAAAAAAGCATATGCGTAGAAGCATGTTATAACATGTTTTTGACTGCTTTAAGTTGTTTGGTGCCAATCTTGTAATTAATTACAGTTTATTAAGTTGCATTTTTATTTTAATAGCAAACACTCAATGTTTTTATTTAAAAGCAACTTTTTACAACTTTAAGCAAAAATAACATAAAAATGCTTTGAATAAATAATTGTAAACACGTCATTAATGTCTTATATCTTCAATACCTATATGTCCAGCAATTGAATTTTTAAATACAATAAATTTTAAATAAAAATTCACACACTATCATACCAAATATTTGAGACCAATCATATTTAGCTGGTATATAACTGAAAAATAAACCGGATACATAAAATTATTTTCACAATGAGTTATAACAAGATTGTATCATACATTTTTTCGTTTTTTAATAAAATATAAAATATTTTTAAATTCTAAAAATTTTAAATATAAAATATTTGTGTTATATATATAATATAATAATATAAAATAATTCATATACATGTGGACAATTAATGCCATCTAAATTTCATTCAGACCGTTGGAGCATTAATTGAAGCTAACTTTTCTTATGATTCTTATCAACTTCTCTCCCCCACCAGAAAGTAGCAAGAAAAATCGGCAACAAGATGCTCGTAAATTACGTCCCAATCTACGTGATGCTTCAGGTAATTAATTGATTTATTAAATTAACCTACCATCTTCTGTCTAATCCTGATACTATCTTCTGCATTACTGCGCGCAGTTGGGAATCGTAACAAGAGAGAACGAATTCCCAGACGCAGACAAAGTGGAGAAGCAACTCAAGCAACTGAAATCAGCAGGCGTGGATGGAATAATGGTGGATGTGTGGTGGGGTATCATTGAAGCCGCAGGTCCCAAGAAATACGAGTGGGGTTCGTACAAGAAACTGTTCAAACTTGTGGAGAAATGTGGGCTGAGGATTCAGGCAATAATGTCGTTTCACCAGTGCGGTGGAAATGTGGGGGACGCGGTGTATATTCCGTTACCGGATTGGGTTCTCGCAGTAGGCGAGAGTAATGGAGATGTGTTTTATACTAACAGAGCTGGGAATAGGAATCCTGAGTATCTGTCGCTTGGTGTGGATAACCAGCCTCTCTTTGATGGCAGAACTGCTGTTGAGGTATTATGTTGTAGTTGCTGACTTTAAGAACTTGTATTTCTATTGGTAATTGTTGATATTTATTCCAAAAAGAATGTGGTCACCAAAGAATCACAACAACTTTAACTTATGGTGAAATTTCTATCATAATTTTGACTGAAATGCTTATACATATTTGTAGATATACGGTGATTTCATGGCGAGTTTCAGAGAGAACATGGCTGAATTTTTCGATTCCGGAGCAATAGTAGACCTTGAAGTAGGACTGGGCCCTGCAGGAGAGCTCAGATATCCATCTTACCCAGAAACTCAAGGCTGGAAATTCCCTGGAGTCGGAGAATTCCAAGTAAATTTCATAGGATGACACCAACTGTTCAAAATATAAGTATATAAAAGAAAATAATCTGAATCCTAAAAGAAAAAAATTTTGAATTTTTCAGTGCTATGACAAGTACATGAAAGAAGATTTCAAAGCTGCTGCAACCAAAGCAGGGCATAAAGAATGGGGCCTCCCGGACGATGCAGGGACGTACAATGACACCCCTGATAAAACGGCATTCTTTGCACCGAATGGGACATATTTGACAGAGAAAGGGAAGTTTTTCTTGACATGGTATTCGAACAAGCTGCTCCAACATGGCGATCAGATTCTTGAAGAGGCTAACAAAGTTTTCCAGGGAAGTAAAGTCAGATTAGCTGCCAAAGTAAGTTTCAAAACCTTATAAACAACACTATATCAATTAGCAAAATAACTGAAAATGATCAGTGAACGTATTTTGTTTCAAGAACATATAAGCCACACAAATGAATAAATAAACGAGCTAATAGTTAGAATAGTTGAAAACCGATTTTTGTATAATTAGAAATCAGTTCTTCCAAAAGTTTTAGATAATTGAGATAGGCCAACAATAGTTTTACGCGTTAACATTGCCATATGCAAGTGCTTGTTTGGTCAGATATTGCGCAACAAATGTATAATTGTTATAATTTATTGGCTATGAGACCAGTCAGAAATCACCTATATAAATAGTTCGAGCTCAGGAAATATGGTCAACGATAATCTTGTATCTTAATATAAATCATATCTTCTTTTTGAGATCATATATATTGCGGAGCAATGAATGAACAAGCTGATCGCAACATGAAACCAAATTTATACCCTGTTTCAAAATGTTATGTATAAACACGTTGTTGGTGATTAAAATAGTTGAATCTGATCTTAGCTCGTGTCTTGAAAAAAGGTTTCTGGTATCCATTGGTGGTACGAGGATGACAGCCATGCTTGTGAGTTAACATCTGGATACTATAACATAAAGGGCAGGGATGGATACCGTCCCATTGCCAGGATGATATCTAGACATTATGGAACACTGAACTTCACATGTCTTGAGATGAGAAACTCTGAGCAGTCCGCAGAGGCTAAAAGTGCGCCTGAAGAGCTTGTTAAGCAGGTTCGATGGTCAATAAATTTCATTTATCACTTACAATATAGAAATCCCTATATACGATATACATGTATCATAAATATTATGCTCTGTTTGTGAGATTGTATGATGTGGAAATTGCCTTAAAAGTAACTGGATATACTGCAATGAGGAATGTCCCCTATAGAGAGAACAAACAGGGGTGGTCACTCCTCTTAAATGAATTAATTATCAAATTTGATATGCGATTTTCCTAAAATTACAAGTTTTAACATGCTCCTCATTGAATGTTCTGGTTCTGACCCAAGTCTGATGTCAAAAACGAGTTTTAGAATTTTTTAAGTTTTGGCCAAGAGAGCCGAGAATTGAGTTGTATTAAACTACCCTTTTATTGTTTATGCAGGTTTTGAGTGGTGGATGGACTGAAAAAATTGATGTTGGGGGTGAAAATGCTCTCTCGAGATATGACCGCACGGGCTATAATCAAATACTTCTAAATGTCCGGCCAATCGGTATCAGTAGAACTGGTCGGATAGATTATAAAATGGCCCAAGTGACGTACCTACGTTCATCAGACGAACTATATGTAGGGAAGAATTTCAGGATATTTAAAACATTTGTCAAGAAAATGCATGCTGATCAGGTAAGAGTCGACATGTAGACATTTAAGTTTTCACAAAAGAAACCCCTGTATACTGATTTCCAGCAATAAATAAAATATCCGAGCGTTCTTCCATACACTCGTATCTTATTGTATTTCATCTTTTCGCAGGAATATCATCGCGAGATCACAGACATGCCTACTTTACAGAGATCGAAACCAAAGGTTCCGATAGAAGAAATCTTGGAAGCCACTAAACCCATTAAGCCATTCCAATGGAACAAAGAAACAGACTTGAGTGTTGGCGGAGCTTTGGCAGATTATTTGGACAATCTGTTCGACAAGGTCTTCTCCATTCTTAACTAAAAAACACAGGCTTTGTGTTAACATATGTAAGGCACTTTTACTTGAAAGTCAGTGAGGCCAGGAGGTGCTGAGATGCTAAGATGTTCATGTACAAATAAATTCACATTTCGTGCTTAGAAATGTGTAGGTCATGCCAAAAGTGATATGTACAGGGGCTGTCCCAGCAAAATCGCCCCTCAAATAAGAAGTTTCGAAATGCCTTGTACAAATTTTCATATAATCGGCACTTTGCGCTCGAAAATATTTAATAACTCTCCCACTTTGCGCCCCCATTGCCTTTCCTCCAATTCAATTTTCAAGACAGGACACTGTATATGTAGAGAACGTGGTCAATATTAGTCTCAAACTTTTGTTGTTAATAAAAGCGATCTCAAAACCCTCTATTCGATTATTTGACTATGAGAATAAATAAGTTAAAACATTTATTTGAGATTATTTTTATTAAAAGAAATTTCTAGACTTTATTTGATTAGTTCTAAAAGATTGAAAAAATCAATATTCTATTAGACTGTTTTTTTAATTTTACCCAAACAATTATATATGCAACATGATAAGTACACTGAATTAAACTATCTCATCAAGTGGATGGCTTGATCCATAACCAAATACTAATCTCTGAAAAGAAAATCCCCAGGTTCATTTATTCATCACCATATTTGTACACCGCAATTAAGTTTTTGAGGTGGATCAAATAGAAGTTTATAATTGCAACTTTTTTCCTCCAAGATTTCGAATTCACTGGCCATTTAACAAAGTCTTCAATCCTCGTATGAAAAAAAAAATCCAACATAAACCTAGCAAAAGGCGATTCCCCATTGATTGTGAAGCTAAAATCTCGACACAGAACAAATCATCGTACATCATTTAATGTTAGAGCTCGTCTCTACATTAAATGTGTGTGGACTCTTTGTAATACACAAAAAAGTGACGAGAAACTAAAGAAAAAAAACACTCAAATCTTTCTACAAATTCTTCTCATTCTTTCTTCAAATTCTACTCATTTTCTTCATGGGAAACTTGCAATTAGGGGAATAAAAAACGCGACGTCTCGTCAAATTACGAACGCGAAAAGTAAAGATGGGATTGTGAATAAGGCGAGTGAATTGTCTGTGTTGTGTGATATAGACGGGTAGACTTACTACCTTTGCTAGTGGTGGAATGTTAGCTTGTATTAAAAAAAAAAAAATTTTGCCAACAAACTTCCATGTGTATTTTCAAATAGACAATTTACACCAATATTATTTTGTGAATTTTAATTTAATGTTATTAAGTTTCAAACATGTGCTTGAAGCTGCATCCATATTCATCTATATATTTACAAACAAGAATAAAAAGGGGGATATACTTTGAGTTCATCTTGGGATACTTGAAATTCCAATTAAATGATATGATTTTAGAAAGTATTTCTTTTATTATTTAAAATCTTTCGTCCAAAATTCAATTATATCTATATAAACTCAACCCAAAAGACCCTCATCTCTTCATTTCTCTTTCAATGTATCCATAGAGTTACAATAACGACAAATGTAGCATAAAACTGATAAATAACAAACACTCTCAAAAGACATGCTATGTATTGGCTCGAGGACCTCGAAAACACAAATATAATCCTAACACATCGTCAAAAGTTTGCTTTGAACCTTAATTTTCAACCAAATTTGAGGCAGACTACATTAATCTCTTGGCTACTCGGGCCTATGCAGGGAGAGTAGCAGTGGAAGTAACGTAATATGCAACAGAGAACAGGGCGTGTACCATACACAATATCCCTCCAATTGACAAGAAATGGTGGTGACTGAGACCACATGATCCTCTCGATTTTTTGTTTGACATTATTCCGATAACCAACAGTGACAATCCAACGGCCAGGATGATCCTGAAAATTTAATTGTGGGGGAGATTCAAATCAAAAGGAATACTCATACCACACTTTTGGTATAATCTGAGGCCTTAATCAAAGTCTTCAATGTCAAGAAGCTGAGAGATTAATCTAACAGAGTATCAAAGAGTAGTAGTAGGTATAGGAGCAGATTCAATGGATTAATAATCCGGAATAAATGATATTTTTATTTCAAGAAATCAAATTATATTCATCCAAAATCTTGTATTATAAGATAGAGGCTTATTCAATAAATATCAGTACTCCGAAGTTCATACCATGTTAAAATTAGGCAGGCCACAGACAACTGCTTGCTGGGAGAAGCCTTTTGAAACTCTTTTGCTTGCAAACATTGCAACCTCCAAGCAAATTTGCAAGAACGTGAGCTGCCCCTAGAAGTGATGCGGCCCATAATCCAAGAATGTATGCATCATGACTTGGCTCTTTACACTCAAATATCCATAGCTTCAAATGTTTTTCCTAATGATAATCAAGAAACAAAATACACATTCAAACCAAAATCGTATCTTTTTAACTAAATCGTTGATTCGACCACGAACTTTATGTGCAAGTGGAAGGTAAATTCACCTGGTTTTGAGCAGCTTCGGCTTTGATTCCAAGAATTCCAGCAGTGACATCCAATGCCACGATCACGAAACATGCAAAGATGCCAAACAATTTACTCATTTTTCAAGGATGTAGGAAGGTTCAAGCTGATGAGTGTATGTATGTACGTGTCCGACGAGTTTTTATCAAATTCTTGGAAGAAAATGCAAAAAACTTACACGTAATGGTGTGATCAAGATTTGAGTTATGATGGAGAAAGACACTTTTTGTCAACGAGGTGGGGACTTTACTTTACTTTTGTGCCTACTTTAATCTTCTTTCAAATTCTAATGCCTTTCACCTTGGAACAAGGAAAGTAGGGTATAAACCAAGGAGTATAGTGGCGTGGGTTCTCTTTAGCATCTTTTCAATAAAAAATTATACCTCGTTACAAAATTTTACCAAACTTCATAATTATGAATCCTTGAAAATCAAAAGTCCTGCAGGATATTAACTCATATAGAAAATGATTTACCCAAATTTAACTTGATGAGTGAGACCCACTCTTCATAATTAAAAGGGCAAAGTTCAGGCCGATACCTTATTCTGAAACTTTAATCATCTTAGTGCAAGAAAAAAATTGCAATCATTTAAGTTCACTTTAGGTTAAAATGACAAAAGTGCCCTTAATAAAAAAGGCGGTAATCTCATAAATTTTCAATCTTTTCCTTTCATCACTTTTCGAGTTCTTCCCTTCACCACTGCGATTCAAATCTCCTCGTAAATCTCTCTTGCCAGTTACAATTTCTTACAGTTGGTTTTTCTTTCATCTCTTCAATTTTCCGTTCCATCATTTCGTTCCAGATTTTTTTTTCAATTCTGGTATGTATGTGTGTGTGTGTGTGTGTTTGTGTGTAAGTGTATATATATATATTGTTTGTTGCATTTTGAGGTTTTTTAGTTATGATTCATTGATGTACGTGCTTCTTTGCTCATTCTCATAATTTACAACTTGAAACTTGTAACGAAGAAGATGACACATAGAAAAATTAATTGGTGCACGAAAATTACAAAAAGTAACCGATGCACGAAAAATTATAAAAAATAACTGGTGCACGAAAATTATCAACATTAACAGGTGCACGAAAGATTGAAAATCAGTAACTGATGCACGAAAAATGAAAATCAGTAACTGATGTACGAAAATTAAAATCAGTAACTGATGCACAAAAATTGAAAATCAGTAATTGATGCATGAAAATTAAAATCAGTCACTGATGCACGAAACATAGAAAAAATATGTGATGCACGAACCGTAATTGCAAGTGGGTGATGCATGAACCATACAATTAAGTAAGTGATGTACGAACCATTTAATATCGTGCACCAATTATTTATTTCGTGCACCCTTTTGTTTTTTGTAAATTTTGTGCATCAGTTAATTAACACAAAGTTCGTGCATCAGTATTGTATTTTCCTGCATCGGTGATATATTTTCGTGCACCAGGGTTATATTTTCGTGCACCAGTTACTTTTTATTATTTTTCGTACTTTTTATGATTTTCGTACACCAAGGTTATATTTTTGTGCACCCGTTACTTTTTTATAATTTTCGGGCACCAGTTACTTTTTATCGTTTTCGTGCACCAGCTACTTTTACGATTTTCGTGCACTAATGTTATATTTTCGTGCACCAGTTACTTTTTATAACTTTCGTGCACCGGTTAACTTTTCTCTGGGTCATCTTTTTCGTTGCAATATCTTGTTGTCAGGCCGTAAATTTTGGAAATGAGCAAACAATCACGAACACCAATGCATACCTTACTTCTTCATCCATATGCATCAGTCAAAGCTAGATTTTTTTTTAAAAAAAAAAAGAAAAAAAGATACCAACAGACTTTCGCTATTTATAATTTAGCATCAGTATTCAAATTTATAATTCACATACACACATGATGGAAAGTGCAGAGCAGATTCGAAAATTATATGTGCAGAGAGTCTAAGATCTTCTTCGATTCAAAAAGGTTCCAAATGCTACGAAAATTTAGATGCTTCGATTCAAACATATTTCATGTACAGAACATTTTAGCAAATAATTTTTAGGGATGAGGCGACGAGATGAGGCGTCGAAAATAATTGGTACGAAGTTTTTTTTTTTCAGATTTATTTGTAATAAGTTTTTACAAACAATACATATTTGTAATTTTCTCTAATTAAAAATTAATTACGGGTCAATCAAGTACCTCGTGAGCTAGCGTAGAATGTCCCAAAAGTCGGATTACTTATGCGCCTCTTGAGCAAAAATTATTGTTCCGTCACCCATTATTGCAAAATATTTGGACCAATTATAAGGTAAAAGAATTGGAGTATTGGGTGCATTTGCATAGGAATTTCTAAGGCATCCTAAGGTAATTTACTTCCATAGTCAGGAAACATCTAATTATGCCGTACAGTTCGTGCATAATATAATATAAGGCCAACAGCTGTCAAGAATTTTGGATCCCGACCAACAATCTCGAAGTGGGTCGTGATACATGTTTGTGGGATTTTTTATCTTTTTAATCGGAAAAAAAAATTATTTAACAAAATAAACGAAATTTTAAAAACATTTTAAACTAACCCAAAACGTCATTTGAGATGGCGTCTTCAGCTAAGGTAATTTACTTCCATAGTCAGGAAACATCTAATTATGCCGTACAGTTCGTGCATAATATAATATAAGGCCAACAGCTGTCAAGAATTTTGGATCCCGACCAACAATCTCGAAGTGGGTCGTGATACATGTTTGTGGGATTTTTTATCTTTTTAATCGGAAAAAAAATTATTTAACAAAATAAACGAAATTTTAAAAACATTTTAAACTAACCCAAAACGTCATTTGAGATGGCGTCTTCAGCTGAAGACGCCATCTCAAATGACATCTTCAGTCGTGATTAAAAAAAAAATAATTGAAGGCGCCATCTAAGAGCCCATTGTGCAGTCGCGCTTGCGCGGGCCTCGGCGGGGTGACAGAATGGTATCAGAGCCGGTTACCGACAGAAAATATCAGAAGATAAGTGCTACGCGGGGCAAAGTGCTACATGCGTGAGAGCCACCTCTTGAGCCTAAAGAGCAAAGTACTACATGATGGGGGCCACTTCTTGAATCTGCGGGGCAAAGTGCCACGTGTGTGGAAGCCACCTCTTGAACCTGTGGGGCAAAGTGCTATATGACGGAGCCACAACTAGAACCTGTAGGAGCCACCTCTAGATTCTCGGTGCTGGTGGATCGATGAGTTAGGTCACGATGAGGACGTCGCGTTCTAAAGGAGGTGTGATTGTAATAGCCTTGTCCCACATTGGTTGTGGATGAAAATTTAAAATGGTTTATAAAGGCTTATAATGGACTATTATAGCAACTTGGGTTAACCATTTTCGTAGAGCGATGACATATACGAAGTAGTCGCGCTTGTTTGGGCTTGGGCCCTGGGCGTGACAGAAACCCCGAGGTAAATCACTCCAATTCTTGTTTCTTATTATACAATTATATGGTGATAGCTTCTTTAATAGTTTGTTTTCATGCATGATCAAGTCCATGCGACATCACATAATTCATCAGTCATCAATTTTTGTTAAGATATATTTTGAGTGGATAATCGATAGATTTATCGATCATTGCACAAGTTTTACGAGTTTTTTGCATTTGTCATCGATTGATTATTACCTCATGTAATTTCCTCATTTATTTATGTGCAGATGATAACGTAGATACAGATTAGGTTGATTTCCACAGCCCAATTAGTGGCCCAGTCCCATACAAGTCGTACTATCTACTAAGATTTTTCAAAAAATGGATTTTCTTGAACTTTTAGGTAAAAATGTCCAACACCGTAACAGCCCTATTCAAATTTCACAATTTTTGTGAGTTCTCGGAATGAGATGATACCCCACTTGACCTCCATCCAACGGATATGTTATGGTTATTTCATATCTCTTTTTTTTCTCACCCCTAACCACAACAACTACATCAGTTCGGTTCGAATCTCCACGAGGCAATCTTAAAAAAACAATTTACCGTGGAGCCAGTCTATGTGAGCCCATTAACAGTTAAACAATATATATATATATATATATATAATTGGCAAATGATTGGTCATTATTTAATATCTTTAAGCTATAGAAACTGAACCCTTCAATTTTCTAACAATAAATAAGCTTAAATAAATTGTAATTGCCTGAGAGATCCAAACACCTATATATGATTAGGCTCTAATGACAACTAAAATTCATTGCACGTATGTAATTAGTGCTAATAAAGGCATTTTGATATTTGCACTCTCAATTAACCAAAACACCTAGGTGAAGTTCTTGAGTTTCATTCACATCAGTAAGTTCAAAACCCTAAAATTCTAATTAACCCCACAAAGAAACAAGAAGAGGGGGATGAAGCCAAGAAAGATGAGTTAAAATCGGTAATAATCCAGCCCCCATGCACTGGTGTTTGAATCAAGGAGCATGTTGTTAAACAGAGCTTTCCTCTCAGCATTGTTGTTAACCAAAAGAAGCTGTTCAAGTGAGTAAACGCAACAGCCGTTGGAGTAAAGATGTGTCTGAGCAATGGGTGAGTGAAGAAGAACCTGTAACAGCTGCTGCCGATTCAGCCTCCCCAAATGTTCACCCACAACCACATGACTTCCGTAACTGAGACTGGATGTTGTTCCATGGCTGTCGCTTTCGATGTTAGGCATGGCCTGGAGGATGCTAACCTGCGCTTGGAGGAACTTGATGTACTTGTACGCTTCCTCAAGTATGGTCGCCATGTCCATTTTCTTATCCCACGGTAGAAGTTTCTGTAAACACCGTGTCTTGTCGCTTAGTTTTTGATGCTTCCTCCGCTGAAACCGATTTTCAACTCGAGAAGGAGAATCGAAGCCAGTACTGTTTCTGGGAGGCTCAAGAGAGAGTAGGCCAGGTAACTGGTGGTGAGAGGACGACGCCACGTCTGAGAAGAAGTTGTACGGAGGAGCCTCCGTTGGAAAAGCTTCTTTGAAGGCAAAGATATCCTGCTGGTCATTCCGTGGTTCGCTTTTCGGCATCGCGAGGATATTCGGAGTTTGTGTGGGAAGATCGAAGACACCATACGTCACCGGAGGCAGAGGTGATGAACCATAGGGATCGTAGGTGAGCAAGGAATGGAAACTTAGACCTTCGTAGGAGCCGTTGATGTAAGCCTCTCCGACAGAAGCTTCCGCAGTGTAGGGTGGTTCTCCGCCGGAGGTGAGCGGCAGCGGTATTTGAAACTGGGATTCTTTCTCCATTGGCCTATGAAGCATGCGACAGAGAGTGACAAAGGGGATATTCATTTATTTATTATTAAATTTGGGACACGTGGCAAACTTGAGGGAGATAAAGGACAATACTCAACAGATACGTGGCGGAGTTTGTTTGGTTATTCTGTTAGTTCTGTCTGTAGTACAGCGGCCGTTTTCGTGCAGGCGAAGGGAAAACGACGTCGAATATTTTGGGACGAATCATTTCCCTTTGATTAAGATGACAGTGGTATAATCTGACGGCCAGGAATTAGGGGCGTGGGGTTTCAACTCGTGGCACTGACCGAAAACATAATCAAAAACGGTATTACTAATCCATCAAACATGGTATTGCTAATCAATCAATATTTTTCATATCATGTCACTTTAATATCATCTTTTGTACGAGAGATGTACTAAAGTTTTTATGCACATCGTGATACTCGAATACAAATATCTCCTAAAAGACGAGTAGCTTTAATCAAGCCGACAAAATCGTATTCACATGTACCATAAATAAGCAACGCATGAAATACGAATGTTGAGACATGATCAAACAAAATCTACACTATATTTTGGTCGATGATCATAATGATCTCTCTTGTAAAATTTCTAAATAGCTGTATTCTTACTTCTTGATCATTATCTGAACAGTAATATGTATGACATTGAACCATATTGCTTAAATCACTAATGTTAAAAAATTAAAATAGCTTTTTCACTAAAAAATTTCATCAATGCACACAATTGGATATATACATGGGCAAATCCAGGAATTTTATCGAGGGGGGAAAAATTAATTACATAAAAATTAAATCAAAAGTTCATGATAAACATCCGATTTTAAGACTATAGGTAAACACCATTAGATAAATAACTGCAATGATATTTCAAGAAGGAATTTGTTTGCTTTCAAGGAATTATACACTTACCGAATTTAATTCTAATAATGCAATACTACAATGCTCGGTTCATTAGTATTCAATGAATAAATTGTCAATTTCAAGAATGACGAGAGCAAGTTCTTTAGATAACAATAGAGTACTTTGTGGTGAAATGTTTTTTTTTTATAAATAATTCATTGATATTTGATATTTGCTAATTACTATTAAGTGTTAAATCAGATTGGAATAAAATGAACAATAAATCTGCATCAAAAGAAAAGTAACAAAAAAAAGTAGAAAGGTTTCACCAAATCTGCATCAAGTGGAAAGTAACAAATAACAAAATAGGGTTCTCAATTTGATCCCGATTCCCGGGTCAAGAGAAAATTAACAAAACAACAAAATATAATAGTGTAAGGGCTCCCCCAAGATTTGATCATAGGTCACTGGATTCAAGCAAGGAATCCTAGCCTCCAGACCATTCATCTATATTTGGTGAAATTACTACTAACATATTTTTTTTGAGGGGCCAGCTGTCGTCACTAAGACACATGTACATTCGTCCATGTTTATATACTTCGACTGATAGCATATACAAGAACTAAAGCATATATATACACATAAATCAAATCTTATTTTAGGTCGGCAGAACACAAGCCAATGAGATAGGGAATTAATATTTTGGAAACGAGAATAACTCACTCAAGCCAATGTATACATTTTTTAAGCTCTCAAAACACCAAAGTCTCTATTGGATGGATAAGAATGACGAATGTGCGAGATCAGATTTAATTTCTTTAATTGTTCATGGCTTATCCAATCCATTAGTATTAAAATCTTAGTATGTTTGTTGTTGTCGTTGTGGTCCAAACCACCAAAAGTCTCAAAATCATACAATGATAATTTCGGAGTCGGTCTTTGGAGTTCTCTGTTTGTATTTTCAAAAATATCTTCCTCAAATGCTTACTACGATATTTTCCGCCATAATCGTACAAAAAAACTAAAATCAATCCAAAACAACAAATCCTCGACTCGAATGGGTGGGAAAGAAGTTGATATAACCAAAATGAAAAAACAATCCCCAAAGTTGAAGCCAAAAATTGTAGGGTTTTTACAAGACATAACAAAGTAAACAAGAAGAATACCCACGATCGCAACCAAATTACCCGAGCCTTAAGATTCAAATGTACAAACAATTGAATTCGTATAGAATATTAACAAAAATAATATATAAAATTTTCGAAGAGTAAAAATAATAATAATACATAATTTTTTTGTATAGCTCCGCCAGTGATATGTATGACTTCGGATATATATCACTGCATGTCCCAAAACAGTGTAAAGAATGATGGTAACAGTAAGTCTATGACAGTCAGTCGGATAAAATAGTCACATCTCATTAGATGAACTCTAAGATGAATTTCATTGGGCCGTTCTCTACACAACGATGCGCTGCACCGGAACCTGTATGTAGTGGTAAGTGGGCAATGGGTTCTAGGTCGTAGCCCAGAAGCGACGCTTGGTGTTGTGTCAAATGAGTAATGGTTCCCTCACCTCGAGCAAGTGGGGGTAAATAAGTTAGCTCGAAACAAGGACCATATGATTCATTTAGCCTCTTGGATATGTTCCCTTACCGGTAGATTAGCATAGTTAGTATAAACTATGGGTGAAAGAAAAATTAGTATTCTGTGTGTGCAGTAAACCAAATGTGTAGGTGAGAAAGCCAGAACTATAGCTCTTTGGGGCATAAACTTTGGTATATAGGTAAGGATAAGAACCGTAATGTGGTATGTGTAATCGTAGAAAATAAACTACTCGAGCCTATAGTTGAAGATAGGAGGAAATGAGATAGAATATTATTAGTTAAACTAGTTTCAAGCAATGATATTTTAATATCATTGGTGCCGATGTACAAAAAATTGGTCTATATGAGGCTATTAAACTGAATTTTTGGGAATATCTAGATGATGTGGTGCAAAAAATACCTCTTAATGAGAAAATTTTCATCGGGGGGATTTCAATGGACACATATGTTCTGATCTAGATGGGTATGAGAGTGTTCATGGAGGTTATGGCTTTGGGGAGAGGAATGGCTTGGGTAATTCACTTTTGAACTTTGCCATGTCATATGGTTTAATCCAATCAAATATCTTGTTTAAGAAGAGGACGTCTCATTTAACTACTTGTAAAAGTGGATTTAGTGCAACCTAAATAGATTTCTTTTTGAATATAATGATAGATAGAGTTAAATGTTTGGACTCTAAGATAATTTCAGGAGAGAGTGAAGTTACACAGCACTGACTCTTAGTTTTAGATGTTAGGATTAGGAATAGGGCTGCTAGAACTAAACATAAGTTAGAACCTAGAACTAAGGGGTGCTGGCTAAAAGAAGGTACCCCTGGAACTTTTTTAGAGAGGACAGTCAAAGAAGTTAATTGTACGCCAAAAGATGATCTTGATACCACTTGGAATAAAATGGCTCATGGCATTAAGATGACAACTAAGGAGTTGCTTGGTGAGTCCAGAGGATATGCTCCACAAGGTAAGGACACAAGACGGTGGAATGAATACGTGAAGAAAACTATTCGAATCAAGATGGATGCGTACAGAGAGTTGAAGAACAACAACAATAAGGCAACCTTCTCAAGGTATAAGCTTGCCCGAAATAAGCGAAGACAGCCGTTCGAGATGCCAGAGCTAAAGTCTACAAAGAAATATACGATAATTTGGACACAAATGATGCATAACATGATATCTACAGGATTGCTCGAGCAATGGAGAAGAAGACAAGAGACTTATGTATAGTGAAATGCATAAAAGATGACAACCATAAAGTCTTGGTTAGAGATAAGGACATCAAAACAAGATGGAAGGATTATTTTAACAGCTTGTTCATTCGTAGCTTTAGCCAAGATTTGAATGATCTTCACATCCATCAACATGATGTAAACTGTGAGTTTACTAGTAGAATTAGAAAATTCGAGGTTAAATAAGCTTTGAACAATTTTTAAAAGCACGAAGAGCAGTTGGTCTTGATAGAATCCCTATTGAAGTATGGAGATATGTAGGACCGACGGGGATATAGTGGCTAACAGATCTATTTGACAAGATCTAGATGAGTAACAAAATTCCAAATGAATGGAGAAAGAGTACTATCATCCCTATCTATAGAAACAAAGGTGACATTCATAGACTAACGTGGTATAAAACTCATGTGTCACACAATGAAGCTTTGTGAGAAGATAATTGAATGTCGGTTAAGAATGGATATTAAGATCTCGGAGAACCAATTTGGATTCATGTCAGGTTGGTCAACTACGGAAGCTCTCCATTTAATTCGTCAACTTGTCAAGCGCTATCGTCAGAAGAGTAAAGATTTACATATGATCTTTATAGACATGAAGAAGGTCTACGATAAAGTCTCAATGGGGATATTATGGTGGACTTTGATGAAGAAAATAGTTCACATCAAGTATGTCAATATAATCAAGGACATGTACGACAAAGTAGCATCAAATGTGATAACGTGCATTTGGGTGACAAGTGAATTCTCGACCACTATTGTATTGTACCAAGGGTTTGTGTTGAGTCCTTTTTTGTTCGCCCTAGTGATGGATGAGAAAACAAAAGACATACTAATTGAATTACCTTGGACCATGCTTTTCGATTACGATGTTATGCTTTTTTTTATCGACGATACCAGAGCAGGGGTAATGCCGAATTTGAGTTATGGATAGACACATTGGAATGAAAATGTTTTAGATTAAGTAGGTATAAATCGGAATATATGGAGTGCAATTGGTCGTACCATTCGGGATCCTGTTGTTGTAGCACTCGATGGTCATTAGGTATCGACGAGCACCAATTTCGATACCTAGGTTCTGTTATCCAAAAGGATAGATAGATTAACAGTGACGTTAACCACATGATTCAAGCATGCTGTTTTAAATGGAGAAACGACATCAGAGTTCTATGCAATCATAATATCCCTCTGAAATTGTAGAAAAAGTTTTATAGAACCGTCATTAGACCTGCAATGTTATATGATATGGAATGATGGGCAGTGGGCATCCAAGATGAATCACATCCAAAAGATGAGTGTGACAGAGATGCGTATTCTTCATTGGATGTGCGGTAAGACCAGAAGAAATAAAATAAGGAACGAATATATTCGAACTGAAGTAGGTGTAGCTTGTATAGAATAGAAGATGCAAGAAAGTCGCTTACATTGGTTTGGTCACGTACGGCATAGGCTCATCAATACACATATGCGCGAGTGGATTCCATGGATTTTGGCAATTTCACGATAGCGAGAGGACAACCAAAGAAGATATGACTTGAAGTTATACGCAAAAACTTAGAGTTCAAGATGATTAAAGAGGATATTCCGACCAATAGAAGCGCTTGGTGAAGAAAGAAGCACGTGTCCGACCCAACTTGATTATATCTATTGTTCATGTAGCATACCCAATTCATTGGGATTAAAGACTTAATTGTTGATGTCGTTAAATTTTTTGAATGAAACTTGGAGTTTGACTCTCCCTCGTTTGCGTTATTTGCAAATGCTAATTCTCCGTACAATCGAATTCCCCGCTTCATAATACTCGAGAAATCTAATCCTTCTTTTGCTTTATTTCTCAATCTCGAATTTTGTACAACAAATTACAGGGAAACATAGCATTTCCATGTGTATAAATGAACTATTATATTCTATAAGTCATGAATTTGATTTAACATCATTGGTTGGTTTGCATGCCCAATTGTCAAATTAGGCCGGGCTAAATTAAAGAATGGGCCCAATTAAATGCACACGTACACACTTTATTTTTCTCGGCCCATATATTATATGTTTTTAAATAATTTTATTTTCGGAAATTTTAATTTAATTATAAAACACCTATTCAACCCTCCTTTTTGGAGATAAAGTAAAGTGTGGTGAAGTTAGGAGTAAATTATTAGCTGAGTATTTGATTCAAACATATAATTGTTCCTATTAAACGGTAAGTTCAACAATAATGTAATACTACTACCTTTCTGCACTCTTTGAGAGCATAAATATATATTTTTATAAAATAACGTAATAATTGTAACGTAATTTTTTTTATCCTGGTTTTAGTTTTTCTGATTTAAATTATGAAATGATTATACAGTATTTTTATATTTAGTTTCTTTAGACTTTAATAAAATTTTTAGGATAATATAATAATTTTTATGGTAGATGTGATGTAATTTATAAGATTGAGAAGTGCATAACTTAAATTGGTAGACATACAGCTGGTAAGCGTGATGATAATATTTTTAGATTGTCAAGGATATTAGTGTGATTAGACATTGATCTGAAACGATCGAATCATCTTGATCCTCATGCATTATATACGGTATAGATAATATTACCAATGACAACGTGAACTCTATCATCATTTTTCATCGACACGCCATATGTTCCTACTTTATTTAATTATTTATTTTTATAAAAATTCAATTCAGTTAAATAATTTTAGTTTAAATAATTTTCATATATTTAAAATAAGAATCCACACATAAACAGTACAGTTTGCAAGAATGTCAGAAATATATTATTGGCACTCAAATCACTCTTCTTTCTGCCAAAGTCTTGCTCCTTTTGTCATACCTCTGATCTCTCTTTACTTTATCCTTAAATATTAAAAACTCGTTAATGTGATAATGTCAATTTCTGGGCTTTCCCACAATTTTTATGCTTCACATACACTCCTGTCTCTCCACACACCTCAGTCAAGAAACCGCCTCTTATGCACTAATTGACCCACCATTTTTACAAAACCAAGAACGACCCTTTTCTGTTTGTCTTTATTCACCTATTCGGAATATTGCGTTCACCTTTTTTTATATAATTCCAACTCGGCTCTCTGAAACTCTATGCTTTTGCTATATTTTTTTTAATTTTTAACCTGTCTTTGATGAATACCAAAAACGTTTCTTGATGATCTGAGGTGGGTCTCCCTTTTCTTTTTGTAGTTCTTCGGTTATTTGGGATATGAGTATGGATAAATATGTTGAACTCGAAGTGGAAATTGGAGAAGAGGTTTTCATTGTGGATGCGGTAAAAATTAATTTCTTGGCTGTTCCCCTTTCTTCTACTGTTTTATCTCTATGTTCTTGCATAGTTTTGCTTGTTTTTAAGCTCGGGAGATAAATTTGGAATGATTATCATTTCTTTGATATATGAAGGTATAATTATTGGATTACTATGAAATCCTCAGTATCATTTCACAATTATTGTTTGCCACATCATGCATTAAGGTTGTTTTGTATTTATTACATCTGGAAATGAGCAGCTAAAAACTACTGGAGTGTAGCCCTTAGTTCCATTGGATTATTGTGTCTAATTTAAGCCACTTATATCACCTGTTTTTATATGGACATTTAATGTTTCCACCTTTACTTTTGCGCCATTCACATATCTCAAGGGACTAAAGAACTGGTGTCATGTTAGATTGAAACTGTTGTTTCCCTTTTTTGCAGGGTTGTAGCCTCTTTATATTTCTTGCATTTATTGCTTCATAACGACCTCACATGTCTCATATCAGCAAATTGCGCCGACTGCCCTTTGATGCATAATAATTTAGTCGAGCCGTGGGACCTGAGTAATTTTTTACAGTTTTTGTACAAAGACTTGAATCTTTTAGTTTTAATTTTGGAATATTTGCTCGACTCATGCTTGATCTGTCAGTTTGGCTTTTAGTTTCATTTGACTGATTTTATTTGTCAATCATTTGGTTTCCTTAGTTGCTACTCCCTGATTATTTTGGAACTGACTTCCTTTACCTCCATTAGATCTTTTGTGTTCTTGTTAAGAGGGATAGGAGTAGTTTAGAATTTCATTCTTTCTTACGTCATTTCTTCTTAATGTTGGTTCATGTGTTAATGTTTCTTGCTTGCCCTTAACCGGTTAATCTTGTATTAATTACACCACACGATGCATATTTTTGAATCTTTTTCTGTTATGTATAAATTCTTGTAGAGAGTTCTATCTTCCTACTCGGGAAGAATAAAAAAGCTTTTCGGTAAATCAAAAGCCATAAACTGCCATCAAAAGGTGATATTCCATGACTTTCCGGGAGGAGCAGCTAATTTCGAGCTTATCACTCGGTTCTGCTACAACAATGGAAAAGTAAATATTAATCCTTTCAATCTTTCTAACCTCACATGTGCTGCATATTTAATGGAAATGAACAAATTTGTCACCGGAACCGAAAATCTTTGCGAGCAAGTGGAGAAATCACTTGAAGAGATTAAGTATTGGACTTGGCCCGAGCTTCTTGTGTCCTTAAAACAGTGTCAAGAACTACTTCCTGAAATTTGTTCCTCCAGTACACTTGCTAAGTGCTTGGATTGTCTCATTAAAAGGGTTGCATCATCTTGCGAAACGAGCTCGTGTCCATCCACTTGTTCACCAGATAGCTTTGGGTGCAGATTGTCGTGTGATACAAGAAGCACTGATGGCCTAAAGAGCAATTTTTTCCGTGATTCATGGTGGTTTGAAGATCTTGTGGCATTAGACACTTGTATGATTGACATGCTTGTGAAGTCAATGGTATCCAGAAATTTGGACAATGGAAACATTTGTAGGTTTCTCTTGTTCTATCAAAAATCAAGATTTCCTTCTGCTTCAATGGGTGATAAAATTAAGATAATAGAAATAGTTGTCGAGATGCTGTATTCTTTAGGTATGAGGTCCTTATCGTACAAGAGTTTATTTGGGATTCTTCGAGTTTCTGTGAAAATGGACATAAATCAATGCTGCAGGGATAAATTAGAGAGCATGATAGGCTCGCGATTAGACGAGGCTACATTAGATAATTTGCTTTTCCGATCTCCAATCCAGAAAAACCACCTATATGATGTGAATCTTGTCCTCAAGTTTTTGAAATCTTTTCTAGGAAAAGGAGTATGTTGTGTGCCATTGAGTAGACTGAAAAAAGTTGCAAGTTTAATGGACTTATATCTATTTGAAGTTGCCCCAGATCCATACTTAAAGCCAACAAAGTTCTTGGCCCTAATCAACGCCTTACCGGACTCAGCTCGAGATTCGTGTGATGACATTTACTATGCAGTGAATTTGTATCTCGAGGTATAATCTAAATACTCTTATATTGGGAAGAAATTTTTACGGATATTTCATGTTTCATCAAACATCAAATTGTCAAAAGATTGTAAAGTGACTTTAGAAGTGTATGCAATGGATTTTTTTAATAATTTGGATAAAATCATTTTGTAAAGTGAGCATGGATGTGAAGTAATTGCGAGAAAAGTCCATTCTTGTGTTTGTTGTCATGCCGAATGTCTAAAAGCTCTCGTTGATGCAGGTGCACTCGGGTTTGTCTGAAGAACAGAGGATGGAAGTTTGTTTCGGGCTAAACTACGAGAAGCTATCATCAGAAGCATTCAACCACCTCGCTCAAAACACCAAATTTCCATCAAATACCGCAGTCCGTGCCCTCATTTCGCAGAAATGCAAGTTAAAGGGATTGCTTCAATATACGTGCCAAGACACCTTTAAAGATTCCCCTTTTACTTCTTTCGAAACAGCAAACAAGGGAATGAAAGATGAATGCTCTGATCAGCAACTTGTGCTCTACGCTAAGAAACTCGATTTTTCGGATGAAAACAAGAAGATCAAAGCACATTTACAAGGTATGCACTGGAGGGTGATGGAACTAGAAAAAGATTGCAGAAACATGCAAATTCAAATGGAACAGATGGTGAAATCAAGATTTTCAAGCCATACTAAAGCTAAAACTGTGCCTAAGCTTTGTTCATATTATTGAAACTTGCTACGTTTTATAAGCTTGTGTAGATATCTTGAGAACTGTACATGTTTGTTATCTTAAAGATCACCCTATATTAAGGGTGAACACACAAATCAAGTCGAAGTTAACTAAGTGATTCTGCATTTGAACTCACTCATTAGCAATTTGATCACTCTGAGTTTGAATTCGAGCTTGACCAAGTAGTCAATAGCTCTACTACTATAACTTGACCATCTTGTGTGCCGATTGTTTCGGGCTTGTAGTCCACACTCTCGGCATTATTATCCAAGGATGAGTGAGGACCAGTGTTTCTGATGCAAAAAAAGTTACCAACAAGTTAGTGGTGGCAAAATAATGAGTGAGTACCTTATACTGTTGCATGTTTTTAGAAAAATAACAGTAAGCATTGGCCATTGGCTGGACCAAAGCGATAAATATAGAAGGCTGCATGTTTCTTGCAAAAATAATTGATACAGTGGGGTCAGGTCCCTCTTCATGTTATTGTCAAGTTTGGACAAAGTATGATGAATGGTCTATATCAACTAGTTGGCTCAACATTACTCTACAGTTATTTGGTTGATGCTGCTTCTAGAACACATCAGCCATTGGATGTGAATATTTCATTCAATATAGATGAGAATATCCACATCCAATGGTAACTATCCCACACATGGCACTGTTGTGTGAGTAGCAACTACTCAATCCTCAATAGGGATGTAAATAAGCCCGATTTAGTAAAATAACATTCAAAAATTTCTACTTTAGCTTTAGTTTGAAATTTTTCAAGCATATTGGATTTCCAAAAATAACCTATGGTTCCTACGATATTTTGCGGTGAAGAGTATGTTTTTGTTAAAAACACAAAAAAAATATATGTATGTATGCTAAAATTTAAAATTTGAGTTTGGCTCGAATGAGTTCAAGGTCTATCTGATATTTCAAGTTAAAACACAATTTAAGGCTGTAAATGGATTTGAGGTTTGAGCAAGCAAGCTAATTATAACTTTAATAATTAAAAGGGAAAATTACAAAAAACATCTTATGTTTGGTTCAAATTTCACTTAGCAACTATTGTTTCAAAAATGACAGTTTACATCCTCAACTTTCATGAATTGTAACACTTTGCATCCTATTAACTCGATTTTGTATTTTTATCAAAGATTTATCGTTGCATTCCATCACCACCTTGCATATTCAAATTTAAATCTTTTTAGGCTAACTATTGTAAATTTTTAAAAAATAAAAAGAATATTTTTGATATCGAAATTCCCTAGTTGTTTGATATCGAAAAATAGAATTTTGACACCCCGAATATCTATTTTGATTTTTTTAAAAAAAATTGCAACAACTAACTTAAGAGACTCTAAGTTTGAATATGTAAGACGATGATGGGATGCGGCGATGAATCTTCGATAAAAATACAAAATCGAGTAATGAGAATGCAAAGTGTTACAATTCATGAAAGTTGGGGATGCAAACTGTAATTTTTCAAATAATGGTTGCAAAGTGAAATTTGGAGCAAACTATATATTTTTTTTTGTAATTTTTCCTAATTAAAATTATAATGGAATTTCATATACATCATGGATTCGATTTAGGATTTATGATTTTTACTTCACAGTCCCATCTTAAATCAAATATATCATATATACAGTATCTTCATCAATTAAAATTTGGGAAAATTGCAAAAAGGTACCACTGACAGAACTTTTATTCAACTAAGTCTGGGCAAAAAACAACAAAGCTTAACAGTTCACCTTTCAAAAAAGTTTATTCATATAGGTCCATTTTTAAACATTTAATCTATTAGATCTTTTTCTTGTACTAAAATACTCTCAAACAAGCCTAACCCTAAAATTCGCATCCCTCCCAAGTCCCACCCATCTACCAAACTTCATCTTTCTTACCTCACAATCAAACCATAGCCTCCTCCTTCCTGGAAGCCAGGCCGTCGGCCTTCTCTTTCGCCGGCTACGCTTTGTCCCTTCCTTTGCCCCATTTCAGTGGCTCATTTCTTTCGTTTTATTATGCGTAAATGTGTAAACATCAGCCATCAATGAATTGTTATGCAGAAGAATTGTATGATTTCATTGAAATGTAATTGATGTAAATTTGATCCAACGTAACAATGGATGGAAAAATGAAAGTGTTTAACAAGAAATGAAATAACAATAACTAAGAACGAAATAACAATGAAAGGAACAACAATCTTATCTGCTAAACTCATTCCCACGTCTACGTCTTTATTACAGCACAAAATTTTCATCCACTTCTTCATCGTTGCGCACATCGTTTGATTCGCGTGCACCGGTGCACATGTAAAAAACGTGCATGGTAGACAAAATTCGTGAATTTGTTAAAATTAAGTGCACAACCATGTTAAAATCATCAGTTTGCTTTAAATTATGTGTACCAAATTGTCAAATTTATGTGCATCAACTTAATATAAGCAAGTGTACCACTACGTTAGTATAAAAAAATGAGTTTTCTTAATTTCTTCATAGCTTGTGTCTACCGATGCACGTATAAAAAATATGCACCGGTAGACAAATTCCGTGATCGATAGGCTGTGCATGTAGGGTTTGCGTGCACCGGTTGATAGGAAAAAAACTTGTTGAAGAATAGCGTGTTGGCTTATGCGAGAGAGAGAGGAAAATTACTGATGTCACATCTGAAGAGGAATAAAGCAGCGGTGGATTCGAGCGGAGTTCATCGGAAGAAGCTCCATGATTGGTGGAGGAGAGAGAGAGATGTGCGACAACGGAGCTACGATGAGAGACATCGACTGTGGTTGTGGTGGTTTCGAGGGGCTGAAGAAAGAGAATGAGTTCAAATTTTAGCTGGCAACAAATCAAGAGAGCTATTTTGTTTTACTGATTCTTACCTTATGTCTATTTTGGTCATTTCACCAGAGCATGAACATAGGTGAATTGATGTTTTTTTCATTGACCAGATCAATTTAATGTTATGCACTTGGTACCGACTTGCAAGTTGCCTTTAAAATTCCGAGTACCCACAAATAATTGGATGTAAAGCCGAAGTAAACGAACTTAATTGGGCTAACTCGTCGGACCCAACTCAATTGTGGACCGTAGGAAGAATTTTGATTGGCCCAAGATAAAATGACCACACGTGCTCTGATTTTTGGCGGACCTCTTGGGCAAATCGACGGGATTAATGTCCATTAAGGTGTTAAATTTACCTTTATTAGACATTTTATAAATAATTGGAAACTAATTTTTCATTTCTTAGAACCACTAGGGTCTTGTTATAATATCACAATTACTGGCATCCAATGGAGTGTGTGAATAATATTTTATATTTCATCTCTCACTGTGTCCAATGGTTATTGCTGCACCGGAACACTCATTGGCCTTGTGTAGTATGATATTTGATAATTCAAATATTGGATTTTTTATGCTACCCAGTGGCAATGTTTCGTACATTTCATTCTTGCATATGAAATATGCCATATAATCAGGGGCGAATTTATATGCCCTTCAAAAATGTTTGTGATTATATATATAATTTGTACTAGTCACTCTTTCTATTGTTACAGGACTTGACACAATATCTAAATGAAAAATCAACACTTAAGAATATCTGAAAAAATAACAAGGGATGACCGAACAGACAGTATAATGTTCTCTTCAGAGTCATCTTTTCCTCAAAAAAACCCAACCCTTGTAATGAGGTTCCTCGCTTCTATTTATAGGCTCTATCCTTGTGATTACTTGGCGGGAAAGCTAGGATCAGATCTTCTTTGATAGTGGCGCTAATGTAGCGAGTATGTCTGAGAAATCTACACCCCGCTAATGCACGTTTATCTCCGCCTGTTAATCTGGTGTTTACAGCCGGGTCTTTCTGGTGGTGCCCCATGGGGTAGTCCCATCCATTGGATGTGTATATTCCCAACCACATTGGATGGGAATATACACATCCAATGGATGGGACTATCCCATGGGACACCACCCCATGGGGTATCCTAGAATAATTTGTTAAATAAGAATATACTCATTCAATGAATGAGACTACCCAATGAAGCACCACCCCATAAGATAGCCAAGAATAATTTGTAAAGAACATGTTAACATCTTTCTTAAAATTTAGCGAGATGTGGCACACTGTCCAAGGTTTTTGAAAGATAGAATGATTTTTCATTCGGACATTTACAATAATTTATTTTTCAAAAAAAATCTGTCCAATCAACATAAAAAAAGTTCACGTCATTTAGTGTGGTTTGCAGAGTCCAGCTGGCGGTGCCGTCTGTGATCAAAACATGAATTAAAGGTCCACAGGGGCTCCCATACCTCATTCACATACATACATACATATACGAATGTTTATACGTATACAAACGAATGAGATTTTAACTTGATATTACCTACTCCATTGGATTCCCTTTTCTTTTGCTTAATTATTTATTATTTCTTCATGTTATATATATGTGTTAGACCACGGTCGGACGAGGGTTGCGGCGGCCGTATCCCCAATTTTTTTAGTGTTTAAATGTTTTACCCAATAGGCGAGGGGGGGTGATTGCCCCCCAAACAAAAATATCCTTAAAAACTTGTAGTTTTCCTTCAATTCTTTTATCCTCTATAATTTTTAATCGTAAAACCACTCCAATGTGTGACAGTAAGATAAAGAATCACATTCTCTTTTTCCTATATATATATGCAAAGGCAATTATATTAAAAGTACAAAGTCGAACAATATATAATGTATATTGAATTTTTGAAACTTTTTTAATGGGGCCATTCCTTTCTTTTAACAACTAGTGGCAAGGACAACTATACAAAGTATCGTCCAGCTGTGGTGTTCCACGTGTATGAACCCGATTGGCTATCATCAACACTCATTTTTGCTCGACAGCGACTGGTCATAATGTGCGTCCACGATCACTTTGAACTAATACTACATGAACTTGCAGCTTCAATTCGAACGTTTCATTTTCAAATATAAGGTTGGAGAGGTTTGTTTGACATCAATGACACATAAGCGTGATACTAACCGGGGCAGCATCAAATGTTCACATGTCATGTTGAAAACCACATGAAACTTGATATCGCCCCTAAGAATATTATGATTGTATCAAATTTTTCGGTTGGCGATCATTTAAATCTGCCATTCCTAAAATATTCAAGCAATGTTCGGTTTCGTTTTTTTTTAAAAAAAAAAAATTGTATCTCAAAAACATATACATCACATTGATCAATACAGTTTTCACCAGAAAAAAATTATCAGTTTTATATGTTATACGATCATTATATTAAAGTTGATTTATTATCGTTTCTTATAAATATTCTATTATTCAACTGCATCTTTAATTCAATACTTCGTACTTTAAAATTCTAAAATTCCCCATACACTATCGAGATTACAAAATATCTAACTTCAACCACTTAGTCTGACGGTACATAAAAAAAAATACGAGACTTTGAGATGAAGTGTGAAATGTACGGCGAATATGTCCGACGTGGCCGAGTGGCTTTCCAGTTAAGCCAAATACACACTACACAATAATCATAATTGCTTTCCCTATATAAACCACCATCTCTGCTCCACAATTTCAAGTACCAAGCTAAAGAAATCAAGTTCAAACAGTGAAGCAATGTTGAAAGACTTCTTGGGTGTTCTTCTTGCATTTGCACTGGCGGGTTTTGCTGTTGGGTCATCAAGATTTGGTGATCTTTTTCAGCCAAGCTGGGCTTTGGATCATTTCAGCTATGAAGGAGAGCTTCTTAAAATGAAACTTGATAACCACTCTGGTACACCATTCGTTGATATTTGCTGTTTTAGGTTTTGGGATTATATATATTCCTTTTTTGGCCCATTTATTTGCATTTTTCTCTTTCTAAATGCTGTATTCTGAGTATTAGCTCCTTCTCTGATCATCGCTTGATGCTAAGTATCATTCTCGATTTCGTTTTTGTTGTCTGAGTTTAACAATGTAAAGATTTTCTTTTCTCAGGAGACCATTGATAGTATTAGGTTTTTCTTTTGAGATCTTATATCTATTTCAAGTTTACTTTTTTTTTTTGAGTTTTGCTAAATCTTGGAATATTATAGGTGCTGGATTTTCATCAAAGAGCAAGTATTTGTATGGGAAAGTTACTATTCAGATTAAGCTTGTGGAGGGAGACTCTGCTGGGACTGTTACCGCCTTTTATGTAAGTTTATTGAATTTTACCATATTTTTCTTGTTTATTCACGCAGATTAGTTCAATTTTGGTAAATCTTTCTTCAATATTTCAAACAAGGAAGAAAGGGAAAAAAAATGTCTTCCATTATTGATTGGGGGTTCATTAATTGCATGCGATTAACTTTGTCAGTGGCTTATAAAAGAAAATTTTAATCTTGGCATGATATTTGTACATGAATTCTGTCTAAGTCACAGCTGGCTTACCCTTTAAGTCGGAATTCTTGGATGGGTCGATTCATACACCAACACATTAAAATATTCAACCATAAGTTATCAAACTATAATTGAATATTTTTGTGCTTGTTGATTTATGGACCGGGCCCATACCTATAAATGCAAAAATTTCCCCTTTAAATCATATAAGATAGGAGAAATATTTTTATGCACGCGATCTGGACACTGCTTATATACCAACGTAATATTAAAATAAATATATCTTAAATAAAAAAATACATAAACCATAATATCAAAACTTTTAGATTAATTATATTGAATTTTGATTATTAGAGTGCAAATTGGTCCTTATTTCCCTATGATAGTATATAATTTGCAATATCCCTTCAATTTACGAGTACCTCTTTTATGCGAAAAATTCACCATTAGTGTCTGTAAGGAGACAAGAGACGAGACTTGTTATACCCAGGTGAGAAATTTTAAAATTTGTCAGGCGGATAAAATTCACTTTATTTTTCCGTAAAATAAAGAGAGAATTTACTTGTACGTAGAAAACAACAAATTTTGTACTGTTTCAAACTTCGATTAGATCACGTGGGGGTGGTTGGATACAAAAGTGTTCTTCAAAATTTTCGGGTATGTATATGAAAGGCAAGTGAGATGAAATGGATTATCATAAAGAACGTCGATTAGAGATTTGTAATATCCGTTCTTAAGACAATATTGCTCAACTTTGATGTTAACGGTTTGCTTTTGCAATTTGTCTCCTAAGATACACCGACTATGACTTATGATAGGAGCATTCCAAAGCACAAATTCTCAAACCACAAAGGTTTGAAAGCACTCAAACTTGAACAAAGAATAGGTTGAACAAAATGCACAAGATTTATAGGTTAAAAATTTGTTCTTTTGAGTTATTTGTTTCATTTGGTTCCTGGGATTCATCCGTTGCATTGTTTTTTCAGCCTTATATTATGTTTCTGCTTTTTCATATGAGCATTCAAGAAAATAAAGAACGGGAGAATTTAACTGTTGCCGATTGACGATGGACGCGACCTCCAGTTTACTTCATTTGGTCATCGATTTTAATTTCTAATTTATTAAGCATTTTTCCAACAAAAAAGTTGTTCTTGGTAAAGTTTTTCTAAACCATTTTGTTAAAATAAGGGCATTTGAACTCAAAAGATCCAGAAGTTAATTTGTCAAATGACTTTTGGGTTTCTAGTTTAGATTCCATTTTAAAATTAATTTCTTCCAAGTTTCTTTAAAAAAAAAAAAAACTTAGACAGGCTGTACTTGATCAAGAATTTTGTTACTTGAGAATTGTGCATGTAAACTGACTTAATTATCTTTCTTTTTTCACAAAAATCAAGTGGAATCATTAATTTGGTGGTGATTTTTTTTTTTTTTTTTTAATCACAGATGTCATCAGATGGAGGTTATCACAATGAGTTTGATTTTGAGTTCTTAGGCAACACAAGTGGTGAACCATACCTGGTTCAAACCAATGTTTATGTGAATGGAGTTGGCAACAGAGAACAAAGACTCAACCTTTGGTTTGATCCCACTAAGGATTTTCATTCCTACTCCATTTTATGGACCCAACGCCAAGTTTTGTGAGCCTTCTGTCTCTCTCTTTAATAACGCGCGAACACTCACACGTATGCATGCAGGGTTTGCTTACGAACATCCCTCGATTTACAACATGCATGTCTGGTCAAGGGGCCGTTGAGGGTTTCTATTTCGGGATTAACCTTTTAAAAAAAAATTGCTTACAAACACAATTTCAAATGGCAATTTAGAATAGGAGCGCATCCACCATTTTAATATTAAAATAAAATGTCAAATAGTAAAAGAACATGTAGGGGCTAAGTGGTTAGCTACAAATATTTTTTCTATAACATTGTCTTTTTCTTAATTATGATTTTGTAGATTCTTAGTGGATGAAACTCCAGTACGTGTACACTCTAACTTAGAGCACAAGGGCATACCATATCCGAAAGACCAACCAATGGGGATATACAGTTCAATATGGAATGCTGATGATTGGGCTACACAAGGTGGGAGAGTCAAAACAGATTGGTCTCATGCACCCTTCATAGCCTCCTACAAAGGATTTGAAATCAACGGTTGCCAATGCCCTAACGGTGCCTCGGTTACCGATAACACGAAACGGTGCAATAGCAGTGGTTATAAACGGTACTGGTGGGACGAGCCGAGCATGTCTGAGCTGAATCTACATCAAACCCACCAGCTTATGTGGGTGAGGGCTAACCATATGGTCTACGACTATTGCTCTGATACGGCTAGGTTCCCGGCTACCCCAGTGGAATGCGAACACCACCGCCATTAAGATATGTGGTATTTAGCATGGAAGGTGAGTATTAGACTTGGAAACAAGGAAATGTGAAATTGAAGTTATCTGACATGAACTCCATGTTTCTTGATTAGGTGCTTGGTCATATGTAAACCTTTGGCTATGTAGATATTGCATGAATTACTTAATAATAACTCTTTCTTCTTGTTTAACCGTTTGAAAGATAGTTTTCATGCTTTTGACATTCAGAGGATCCAGCCACCGATTCAAATTCTCTCAAAATCAAATTCTCTCAAGTGTTATTCGAGACAAAGTCGAGTTTGAACTCAAAACTTAGTACCCAGTTTAGTTATATTATTGTCAGTAAATATATTTTAATTCGATTGGGGGGCGCCCTACGATAAACATTATTATATCAAAAAGTGCCTTTAAATGGTAGATCTAAGTAGTTTTATTGAGCATGTGAAGTCTGAAATCAGCAAGTACTCTAATCAATGAATCGTAGTTAACTGAAGGCAGAGAGTGGACTTCATTATACGAGAAATGAGCTGCTAGTATATGGGCACTACCCCAACAATTGTTCTAATGATTCACAATTGATTTGGGTATACGAGATCCATATATTTATGTGGATCTCATATACTCAAATCAATTCATGTTCTTTGGATATAGTATTGAGATAGTGTTCATATGCTAGCAAAGAATAACCCCTCATTATACCATGAATTTGTTCACGGGGTGATAATATATGAACAGAAAAGGAAGTGGACACTATTTTGAATGGGCCCAATATTACACTTCCCAAAAGAAAGGCCTTTAATTAATGAGAAAATTGTAAAAATGTATCAATATCAAAATAATAATTCAACTAAATCCAGGAAAAAAAATCAACTTTTTTAATAATACCCATTTGTGAAACTTTTATTCTCATAGGTCAATTTTTAAAACTTGTAATCTGTTAGTTCTTTTATTCTTACCAAAATACCCTCCTACCCATCTCCAAGAGCATATGTCTCCACCGTCTACACCACGTTCTTAAACACATCCCTCCCACTACTACCAATTACCGCCGACAGCCGCAGCCATCGGAATCTTGCACTAGGGGAATCTTCACATAAATCCTGGAACTTTATGTGGAGCTGGTGATGTACGTTCGAAAACGAAATCATCTGCCCAAATTCTCCAATCTATCTACGTGAATCTCTGCCCATCTGCGTGAAATCATATGTGCGAAAATATGTTCCGTGCAAATTCTTCTGAAAGCTTCGCAGATAACAATTCCCAAATCTGTGGCTTGCAAACATTTCCGAGTTGGACAATTGCATGTTAGATTTTAGGTTTGATTTTGATTTTGAATTTGAAATTATAACTTTGATGGGGTTGGCGCCACTAGTGAAAGATATGGATTTTATGCAGATGGTTTGGGTTTTTATTTTGTTTGGGTTTTTCAGAATAATTTTGGATTTGAACTGCTCGCGAATGGTGGTGCTACAATAATTAAGTACACTAACGTGTAAAAAAATCGTGCAAGAATGTACAAAAAATTGTGCATAAATCTACAAAAAAAAATCATGCATCAATATACAAAAATCGTGCACCACCATTACAAAAAATCAAGTGCACAACCATGATAAAATCAAGAGCACCACAATTTATAAAATCGTGCACCATATTGGTAAAATCAATTTTTGTAATGGGGGTGCACGATTTTAAATATTGTGGTGCACTAACATGTTGCTGCACGATTTTTTGTAATGGTGGTGGTGCGCTTGATTTTTTGTAATGAAGTGCACGATTTTTTAACATGTTGATGCATGATTTTTTTAATTGGGTGCACGATATTTGTCAAGGTGATGCGTTTGAATTTTGTAATGGTGGTGCACGATTTTTGTAAGCAGGGTGCACGATTTTTGTAATGGTGGTGCACTTGATATTTGTAATGAAATGCACGATTTTTAACATGTTGCTGCACGATTTTTTGTGATGGGGGTGCACGATTTTTTAACATGCTGCTGCACGATTTTTGCAATTGGGTGCACGATTTTTTGAGATGGGGTAGCACGATTTTTGTAAAGGGGGTGCACGATTTTTAACAAGTTTTAAAAATATTTGCACGCTTATTTAACACATGGGGTGCATAATTTTTAACATGTTGCATCACGATTTTTTGTGATGGGGGCGCATGATTTTTTAAAATATTGCGGCACGATTTTATGTGACGGGGGTGCACGATTTTATGTGATGGGGGTGGACGATTTTTTAACATGTTGCTGCATGATTTTGCAATTGGGTGCACGATTTTTGTAAAAGGGGTGCACAATTTTTTAGCAATTTTTAACATGTTGGTGCACAATTATTTAACATGGTGGTGCACGATTAATGTAATGATGTTGCACGTTCAGAAATTAGATCTGAAAGATTGTTAGGGTTTCCAAGAGGATGAGCAGCCGCACCTTTCATCGTGCCTGAGACTGATGTTGGTCGTGGTTGAGTTGAACAAACTTTTCTTATCGTCGGAGCTGAATTCAGATCCGATAATTGCTAGGGTTTTCGAGTTTCGTAGCAGTGGCCATCGCGCATTGACTTCCATGAACGCGAGGTTGATAATATTTTTTTTGTTGGAACGATGATTTGAATATTGAATAAGGTGTTGCGGTTGAATGTATTGATAAAAAAAAAAAATCAACGATGATGTTTGTTTGTGAGTAATGAATTTGACGAGAGAATGAGAAGAATTGAGGAGAATTGAAGGTTGTACATTGACGAAAAAGCAACATGGTCATTTTTGTAATTTTACCCAAAAATGAACCTATGTAAACTTAAGTTATTTTGACATACTGAAATAAATTATGTGTCATCAGTTGATACCGACCCGTAAATACCTCTTAATTAATTGGACTCCATTATATATGGATTAATGCTCATTTATTGAGAGTAGAAGTTGATGAGTTTAGGTTTATAAAGTGAATAAGAGTATCTGAAAATATTTGAACTTTATCTCCAATTTTCAGTCTAGCTCAATTTACTAGTTATACCATTCATGTGCACAACAATAACTAAGTTTTTAATTCCAATGAATTGACGTAGGCAATATAAACAATATAGAAAATCAAGTCGAATCGAACACATGCGTCAGTCTTCTCCAAGCGATTTTATCCTTCGTAATATACTCTTTAATCACCTTGAACTCAGTTTTGGCGTAAAACTTCAAATCATGTCTTTTTTTTCGGTTGTCCTCTCGCTCTATTACACATTCATGTGTGTAAACAAAAAAATATACATACATACAAAGGGATAAACAAAATTAGGCCAATAATACAGGAGGGAGGGAGGGAGGGTCGAGATCCATTGGTTGCCTAACGTCATCTTAACTGGTGTCAAGAAGAAGAACTGAGCTTTTCTTTTATCTAGTGTTTATGAAGCTAACATAGAAGATAAACAAGAGAGAATTACAATGCAAACCACAATCTAGCATTGTTGTATGCTTATATTCAAGCCACTAGGGACAGTGGCAGCATCTGAAGGATTAGATTTCACAACAGCAGTTTCATTGCTAGTCTCCGTAGTGTTTGAAGGAACCAATGTTGATTCAACTGTTGCAAGAGGAAGGGAAGGAGTAACAGGAGAAGCAACGGCTCTTCCTCCATCTACATGCTCCTCAGTTTTTGGCTGCTTTTGGGTTTCCTCTGGGACGTTGAGTTTTGTAGAATTCGAGACATGAAGATCCAAACCAATTTTCCGTGGATTCTCATTTGCAGAACCGGTATGAAGTTGCTGCAACCTGTAATCCGTTTCAGGTCGACGACAAACCTTTCTGAGAGGAACTATTTCCTAAAGAGGGGCGGGAGAAGAGGTACCGATTAGTTCAGATTCCTGTCCGAGATTATTCAAGAGAGAGAGAAAAAAGATTCACTCTCATTCATTCGATGTGACTCAAAAAACTAACAGATCTATCACTGGCCTATTTTGTTGGTGGCAATAAAAATATGAGATTGAAATTAATTTCATGACTGCATATAAAATATGGATATATTTTGATACCTCAGCTTGGTCATGATCATATCGGACTAGGAATCTACAACGACAACCTCTTACATCATGCCTCCGTCTTTGTGCATCAAGAACATGTGCGTCAAAGTACAATGCCTGCTCTTTCCCTTCCTAGAAAATAGAAGATCTTAGAAGATAATATCGGACATAAAGCCAAAATAAACTTTTTATGAAATATTGACTGAAGATTTTTTTAGTACTCGCACTACTGCTAAAGGTGCACCTGGAAGCATAGTGTCAGATCTCCCGGCAGAACAGCTACGCACTCTGATGACTCACATGGCAGTGATCGTTGTCTCACATGCCTGTGGATATTGACCCATTCATCCTCTTCTGGGCCAAATCCAGCAAAACGAACAAGAACTTCCTGAGATTGTCAACTAGAATCGGTCATTATGAGTTAACGCTGAAAGTATAATGGCTTTGTTATCGTCTGTGAAGATTTTGGAACCACAAGGTCTATAGCTCTTAACATGATTCATCAACAAAAAACCAGAACTCGGGGATTCTTTAGGGATAACAGAATCAGGATAGATAGCATTTGGCTTGAAATGATTTGATTTGAAGGAAGGGATTAGAAATCTAATAATTTGAAATTAATGGATTTGAAATGACATGTAGATGATTGTTATTTCAAATCCTCCCAAAATACAAAATAACATGCATGCAAGAAGGATGATAAATTTGAAATGTCCACTTCAATTGTTCACCCAAACATAAACGATGGATTTGAGTGAGCAATTTGAAATTCAAATCTTTCAATCCAAACATAACCTTAAGGATAACAGAATCAGGATAATGACAGTCTGCTTTATGGAGAAAAGAAAAGCAGCTAATGGATACAAGCAAGAGCTTGCTTACAGGAGCTTACTTACACGCCAAGAAAATTATGAAGGTGACAAAAGTACATGCACAAAGCATTGACAACAGCCATGAATATTCATGGCAATACAAAATAGGCAAAAAATTTCCTCATTAACTTTAAAAAGGGCTTGAAGAATTACCGGAACCGCAGTCTCTAAGGATCTGTGCGATAGAAATGAGGCAACATCGTACCTGACAAAAGGAATACATTTGCTCAGCATCGCCACACTTCACAAATAGGAAATAGTAGTTACCTCGGATCATCCAATGAAATATATCCAACAAATAAAAACGGAAAAGTCCAAGCAAATAAAAATGCAAGTCCAAATAAACTAACCATGCACCATCCCTGGCAGATTTAGCTTCAAATTCCATCTGAGAATTATCAGAAGCATTCCTGCTAGCATTTTGTGCTGCTATTTGTCTGATCAAAAAAAAAAAAATCAATATACAAACATATCATTACATATGTTTCGCCTGTGTCATATTTGTCACACTTCTTTAAATCTCTTTTTGACAATATAGTTTTGTCAACTTTGTTTGCCGAATTTCGAATTTACAACAAAATGAGTAATCTGAATTCAATTTCTGATTTCTAAATTAAGCGTGTGCAAGTGATGCAGGGATCTCATTCGATATGGGGGCACCGGAGCACTCAATTCAATGGTCATGTGATTGATTCGTAATCAGATACTCAAGGCTATAGCCATTTACATCCTAAAACTTGCATCTTTTATGGGAGTGTAGCAAATTATCCTCAGCCCAGTATCCACATGGTGGTTTTCTAACTGGAAAATCGTCGTAGTTTTAATTTTCGTCACATCCCTGAACATCATGACGGTGCTTTATTTTATGGGATGCCTCAGTACAACAGTGTCCGGCCTCAGCATCCGGCCGTTAATCTTGATTTAGCTGTTACTGCACCATCCAGCCATTATAATCCTTACTTGGCACCTCCGTCTGGTATTAGGGATTTCCATGTTCCGGTAAATCATGGGGCATATGATCAATTGTCTCCTTCAAGCTCTCAGAGAGTCGTCGGTCTTCCTACAGACAGTTATGTTAGGAACATACCGTTTGTGGATGGTGTCAGAGCATCATTTAAGAGAAACATTGCGGAGGGGTTCCAACAAATTACCAATATCATAATGCTTCAGCAGGCCCCGGTTCTTCTATTGCAGCTCCTGCTGCTCAGCCAGCTGAATCTGATGTTACTTCAACGGATGCCGCTTCTTTTATGCCACCAGGATATGCTGGGAATGAACCGGCATCCATTGTCGAAATTGGATCTCATCGTGTGATCCAAGGATATTATGTTGTGTCACCTGCCCAGATTCATTGCAATCCGTTGTTGGGCATGCATTTTGGTGCAATACAATAGTGGTATTGTCATCTTTGCATGACACAAGCTCCCGATGTACCTTTCATGCGTGGTAAATATCCACCTTTGGATTTATAACTCGTTTCTCTGGCTACTTTGAATTGAATATATCCTCTATTCTAATGAGGCACCCTCATCTATCTTTCCATTTCTTGGCATGGCAGCTGGTGTGAATGGAGCTTGTGTCGAAACTCGAAACCGGAAATATAGGCATACAAGGTTATCAAGCAACGGGCACTAACAGAAATTCAAACGGTTTCTTGAATCCTCCAATTCCTCAAGGCCATCAAAATCCTTATCATCCGACCCTGTCTTTGCAAGCGGTGAGAGGTTACAATGTTAAATTCCCATCACCAGTGGCTGCCTCATCTCGTAGTCTCGACAAGACTGCCCATTTATAGGAAGTTGCAATAGTCGAGATTCCCGGATACCATGAAGCAGGAGGCTCCATTGATCAACATATAGATATGCGTTTGGAATATATCCATGTCTCATGAGGTAATCGGGAAGCAATTCATGGATGTTTGTTTTCTTGCTGGCAAACATATGATGAAATAATACCCCGAAGAAATGAAATGTTTCTGATATGACAGGAGCTCCTTGCTCTTGGAGAACAAATAGGAAGTGTTGGCAGTTGGCACCGGACTGCCCGAAGAATTTAGACGAAACAATTTGAAAAGAAGAACTTTGACCTTGTCAGCATCTTGTTTCAATCTTGAAGAGGCACCTTCCCTGGACGAGCAAATCAATTTCTGTGTTGTATGCCAGGTATTTTTATAAAAAATTCCAGTTGCTAGGTGGTCGATCATCCTATCTAAGAGATTAGAAGCATTTATCATTTTTTGTTGTCAATAAACCAGGGTTGCTGTGATAGATAACGATATCTGAATATTATAAAAATGCTAATTTACCTCAGGTTTTGTTGCTAATTATTATTCCACGTTTGGTCCGCATGCATCCCCAAGTAATAACGGCATTGCTTCACCAGAAAAAAGTGGCTGAAAAGAAAGCAGGATCAGATGATATAGAACTTCGAGATTTCCTGTTTTTCTACCTCTCTGCCATACGGAAATTTGTGTACATTTTGTTAGCACAAATCATTACCATCTTACAAGTTGACTCTTAATATTGGTGATCTCAACTTGGGAAGAAGAGGATTTTTGCCATGTTCAGATCTGTTGTCTGAGTTGAGATTACGTTTTTGGTATTAAAACAAAATGGAAGTTTTTTACAATTGGAAGGAACAAATGGACCTACTCACCTCCCAGTCCCGGGCTCCTCTCCTTGTTTTCAGATAATGCTTTATACTCACTCCTGCTGTCAACTATATGCATGATTTATTACTGGCGAACAACTCGTTCTTGTTTGCAGACTGATTACAAGAACGGAGAAACCATTGGAACTCTTGATTGCGGTCATGAATACCACAGTGGATGCATAGAGAAGTGGTTGCCCCTGAAGAACACTTGTTCAATGCAAATCTACAGCCTTAAGCTGCAAGCCTAAAGATTAGTAAGCAGAGGGCCATCGTCTTTGAAAGACCGGTTTCTACAAAATTGGGACTCTGGCTTTATTACTACGTAATCCATGGAAAACATTTTGTATTTATGTACATACTTTCAGAGGCATGACTAGGTCTTCAAACATTTGTTGGCCTAATTTCTCTCTCTAAAATGTAAAGCTCTCATTGTATGTTGAATATGCATGAATGTTGGATCAACCTTAAGTTAAATTGCCGACTACAGGAGACGTAGACTTGGTGATTGTGGAGCACATAAGGTTAGGATGTAAGTGCCTAACGCGACATGTAGAGAGGGATCAAGGAATTTGGGAGATGGGAGCAAGATGAGTAGATTCAATGATCTTCCACTTTATAGGTAGGTGTAAGTCTTTTATAATTTTGGTGATTCATGTCTACATAAAGACATCATTATATATAAACTTTCAAATATTGAAATTGGCATCCCAAATCGCAGAACTAAACGCTACGAATATAAATTTTGTCTAACTGATAACGTATTAAAGGGCCTTTTTTAAAGTTAATCGCTTCGTGTCTATGAGCAACCTAGATCACATTAAAAAGAAAGGTGAGTTTGAATCGACATATAAACAAACACGGTGGTGAAAGGCAACAAAGCAAAAGCATCAAAAATAATTGGAACATGATACAACACAAGCTGTCAAGAGTCGATGGGGGAAGCTAGGCGAAACGCTGAAGATGTCCGCATTTCTAACTACAAAAATTGAAAGAAACCAAGCTCCAGAACCAGAGTAGTAGACAGAGTAGAAAGTACAAGTGAAACCATCGACATCTCACTCCTGGATTATAAGGCCAATCCGCCACCAAGATATCAGTAACTTTGAGATCATACGGAGCAGCAACCTATCTTTTTCACAGCTGAAACATCATCCTTGGTCCCAACATTTATGGTTTGCCCTTTGGGCAAGGCTGCAGGATCATCTCCAATATCAAGTGCTTTACGAATAACGACATGATATATTTGGGTGAGTACTTCGGTGAAAGCATTCTCAACATTCATCGACTCAAGCGCAGATGTCTCCATAAAATAGGTTTTCTCCCTCTCAGCAAAAGCTTTGCCATCCTCTGTGGAAACAGCACGTAGGTGGCGTAAATCTGCCTTGTTGCCCACAAGCATGATCACAATATTTTGGTCTGTGTGATCTCGAAGCTCTTTTAACCATCTCTCGACATTCTCAAATGTGACATGTCTGGTGACATCAAAAACAAGCAATGCGCCAACAGCTCCTCTATAGTAGGCACTTGTAATTGCACGGTATCTGAAGGCAGTCAGAAAATCACGACTTATATGTGCTTATAAACGTGGCAACAAATAAACAGTAAAACTGAGACCATAAAATGTGGTTCAACCAACACCATACAAGTCCCTACTTTTTGATGGACACGAGGCAAAGTTTGGCAACACTTGCAATAGAATCGAATAGCTTATATGCTACAAGCAAGTTCTTATTTTTAATCAAGTTTAACACAAGTTCCCGAGATCCTTGAGAATAACACGATGGCAGAAAAGCCGGCATTTTCTATGACATGCAATGTATATGTCTACACATTGGAGCAGAATTTCATTTCATATTTGACCAGCGAATAGTAAGTTGTTAACTTCGATCTTATAACCATGAGGGGTAAAAGTTGTCTTTCACATTCGACAAAAAACTAAGAGAAAAGTCACTATTTTTTCTTACTCACTACCAAATAGTCCGTGCCATTAGAGCTCAGTATTCTAATCCCACAAGAGCTCGGTCATGTCGATCAATGAGATCTTAGTTGCCCAAATCGAAATATCTCCTTATTTTAGCCCAAACACATATTCCGTTTAATTAAAATTGCATGTACATATACATAAGGTAGATTTAACCTCATTGAAATTCAATTTTCGATTCAGTCCCCATTCTCAAAATCCGATGACATTTTGCTTCGGATCCCCCTCCCCCACCAAACACAGAAACAACTCCATTTTGGAAGTGCTACAGCTAATTTAACACCCAAAATATAAACAAACCAACAATTTTCCAAACACCTTGAACTAAACCCTAACCCCCTTCTTAAGTTCAAAATACAAACATCAGTGACTTCCAAATCCAATTGCTCAAAAATAAAAACAAAAAAATGAAATACAATTGGAAATATAAATAAAAACAATGATTACCAAAGGAACCGAGTAATAAATGTTGAGAAAATCATTGTACCTTTCTTGGCCAGCGGTGTCCCAAATCTGAGCCTTGACCACCTTATCGTCAACACGAATGCTGCGCGTGGCGAATTCCACTCCAATGGTTGATTTTGACTCCAAGCTGAACTCATTCCGGGTAAACCTCGACAACAAATTCGATTTTCCGACACCCGAATCGCCGATCAACACCAACTTGAAGAGGTAATCGTAGTCGTCTTCGGCCCTATACCCCCCCGCCATCTTGAATAAATGGATTATAGTCTGCAAACACGCAAATCTTGGGGCAGATAGAGAAATTTTACGTTAAAATATCGTAATTGGTAATAATATATGTACGACGGGGAATGGGAATGGGGTAGGGACTAGTGTTTTGTCACGCTAGCTGGAATGAAATGATTGTCACGATGGTGGGAGGGAGAAATTTAATGCTCAACCATAAACGTAAAAAATTATACTCGTGCTTTTTCACCAACCACGCCTTGGAGTGCGGTTGCTACCCCGCACCCGCTCCCTCCGCCCTGGCTGCAAGAGACTACTTAATGCCTTGGACACTTTTTATAACCTTCGAGGGGCCAGGGTTCCAAAGTCCAAACCCGTCCGCTAAATAAAATTAAAGAAGCCGGGGAGGTTAAAATCGGAAAAAATTAAAGATTTTATTATTATATTTTTATTTGTATTGGTAACTATTATGATTATATTTTATTGATCTAGTGGTAAATAGCCCTCTTGTGGTTTATCAAATATGCAAATTATTTCCTTATGGTTTGAAAATATGTATTCTACCCCCAGTGATTTACAAAATAGACAGTTTACCACTTTGATTTGAAAATATACATTTTATCCACATGTGATTTATGAGAATATGCATTTTACCCCCTTAAAGTTTGTGACCTACACATAGGAGGTAAAATATCTTTTTTATAAACCACACGGGAATAAAATACCTATTTTCACAAATCGCAGGGGGTAAAATGTCTATTTTCAAACGACATGGGGATAAACTGTCTTTGTAAATCACAGGGGGATAAAATACATATTTTCAAACAACAGGTGGGTAATCCGTCTATTTGGAAAACCATGGGGAGATAATCTGCCAAAAACCCATATTTTTTATTATTATGATTACTATTATTACTATGATTATTATAAACTATAATTTATTATTATACCATTATTTTACGTGTATAAGTGAAGATTTTATACACCTGAAGATCAACCGGATGTATTATGTATATAAGTATTTCTCCAATTTCACAATGTAGCAATGTAGCAATTCCTCGAAAAATCTTAGGTATTGTTTAGAATGTGCAATATTTTGCGGAAAAATATTTTGGTAATTTATGTTAAAAGAGGATGTATATTTTGTATTATCTATATAACAAATCATTTTTACTGTTATTATCGTGACAAAATATTAAACATAAAATTTCATGGGAAAATAAATCTAAACAAAATATGTGTAACAAGTGGGGAAATGTATATATGTACATATATCATAATGATATCACTAAATTTGATTTTAAACCCATGATCAACTTTATCTAACAAAACATATTACATACGCAAACTTTTCAGTACAATTTACTCATGCATCAACTTGATATGATTCAAACTTAAGACTTGAAACCCGAGAAATCTAGCGCACAATTAGTTTTAAGTATAATAAATTACAAAAGAAATTTTTAAAGAGTTGCCGTTTACTGAATATAAAATCCAACAGAATTCAAAACATGCGTTTGTAAGACAGAATACATTTCCATATCAGCCTCTTTCTCTAAATACGCGATAGTCGTGCCAACATATCTACAATCTCGTCCATAAATATGTGAAGCTGCCGCTGCTTTGTATGTCAACCGCTGCACGTCGCCTGTGACATGTCACAAAGAACAATAAAACCGGATGCCAATACAAGCTAGACTGGTATTTCCAACACTTGGAATCATCTTCTCTTTTAAAGGGCTCTTATAATTATTATACAATAAATAAGTGGAACTCGAAACAAAAAAGACTTGGATTTTTGAGTACCTGAAGTAACATCTGACTTGAGGATGCTGTTCTGGAAATGACGTCTCAGCCACCATCTAAAACGAAATCTCCAAGATTTTTCAGATTCACTTTTAACGAATATTTCCGGGATCTTGTTAGAACCCCCCATAAATTCTTGACTGCATTGATCGCCGTCATCACCACATGCGGAAATTCTGTCTTCTTCACATTGAGAGAGTTTCAAGAAGCAAGATGCTAACTCCTTCCACGTGATGCAGGTTCCATACGTTGCATCTAGGTGTAAGGCTATCATCTCCACCAGATTCTCAGTGTGGTATTCCCCTGGAACATATTTTTCATTTTTGAGACTATTAAATCTGGGGAACGTCCAAGGCACCTTATATAGACAGATTGCACATTTGCATATGAAATGCTCATAAATTTAGAAACACGTTTGCACAACAGAAAAACACGAGGAAGACCTCAGTTTGAACTGATAACATACCACGTTGATGTAAACGAAAAAGTTTTGCCAATGAGTCACCACATGTTGGATCCTTCTTCAAAATTTCCTCAAAGCATGTACAGAGTTTGACATGATTTTCACCATCAAAATGCTCCACTAGACCTGCTTTCAGTCTGCAGCAATAGCAACAAAATTTCTGTAAATACAAACAAGTTTACTGACATTTAGAGATACGGATATCCAATTTATTGTGTATGTATCACAAGCATATACCCTGCAATGAAAGCCATGGAGACAATCAATGTAGTTAGTTTTAGCAAATGCATCAGATATTACCATATATAGGAGAAAATATTAAGAATTAAAGCAGCAGAGAGGGGGTGGCAAATTCCAAGATCACCACAATAAACAGAAAAATTTGAATTTTATGTGAAGTTTAAGAATGAACATTTCGCCCCTCAATTCCATTGAATCGACCTACTCCACCCCTGCTTTCTTCCCCCAAAACCCCCAATTTGGCCCTCTATCACAAATCCTGTGTTTTACCACTTGGGAGAAATTGGTTTCAAGATAGCTTATTATTATTCAGGATCTCCATATGATCACCACAGGACTGTTAGCGACATTTAAATATATCTTGATGATTCTCCCAGAGCATGCATATGTATAATGATGTTAGATATTTCTTGATAATATTTTACCATCAGCACCAGATGCGTTATTTGTGTTACAATTTGGTACACCTAAATGTCCATATCAAATAATTGGTTTGGTATACCTCAGTTGTACAACCGAATCTGAGTACTGAGACATATTTTCAAGTTCACCAAGGGCCTCGCTGACCTGATCTCCAAAAAGCAGCATCTAGCAACAAAATTCCGAGCAGTCAGCAATATAAATTCCAAGAGTATAGGCCATTATGCATGGGGCACATAGTAGCTGCACAAATTTAAAACTACGAAAACACCAAGAAAGATAGTATGGCCCCGCAACTTGATGTGCCATCTAGAGAAAGACAAATGGCCAATTGCCGCTGCTGATTTTTACTGTTAATTTTTTCTTTTTATTTCGCAATCTCTTGTTTTATCCAGGACAATTTTTTTCCTGGAGGTTTAAATACATTCGGGACATTGAGAAATTAAAATAAGAAACTAAAGTGGAAAATAAAATGATCATAGTTGTGCCTTGAGTGGTTGTATCTAATGTGCATGCAGCAACTACTTAGCAAGGAAATAGTTTTAAAATTATGTTGAAACATTACACATGAAGAATGATTTCACCAAATATGGCATAGTGTATGCAATTAAGTGTCGAGTTTCAAATAAACCATATTATTGCAGAGTAAGGAAAACCAAGGACAACCATTTCAAATAAAACTAGTCACCTATACCATACATTAAATATTATGCCAATTACCAACAGGTGCTCCCAAAATTTATCCAGAATATGACAACCACCTACAAGTGGCAACTTCGAGGTCAACTTCACAATCCCGCAAGAGAGCAATTATGAACCCAAATTGCAGAAATAGGGACAGAAAATCACATTTATATATAAAAAAGTAATATAATGATTTGCAAGAAAAGTTTAATATAATTACTTCTAAGAATGAAAAACAATAATCTATTTTCGTTATTTTAGTGAAACAGGATGAATTACCTGTATTAAAGGGTGAAAAGCCTCGATTACTGGAGGTTTTGAGTATAGGGCAACACGTAAGTACTTCACCGCACTTATATAGAAGTCATTACGCAATTTTTTGTGCATACGCATAGCATCCTCCAATATTTCATGAGAACTGGGCAATTTTAAAGGCAATAACCATGGAGGTAGTTGACCTATAGTTTGCACAAGCTTTGAAAAGTTAGCTTGCAAAAAACTTCATGTTTGAGCAGTTGATGAGGGAGCAAAAGGGGCGGGGGTTCTTAAACTAACCTTGGGTATAAAAAATAGAGGCACAAGGCTGATCATCACTATAATCAGAGAAAGAATAATTCCTTTGTCCGCTACCCTGAGTAGAATTCATGTAAAAACCTCGAGGCTGAATGGCGGGATGATAAGTTTCTTCTCCCAGTTTTTCATCAATTTCCATTGGTTTTTCGTTGAGTTGGTCACAGTTATCTTCAAATGCTTCCTTTTCGTTGGCAACAGAGGAGTTTGAATCACCCCGTAAGGGAGATTTAGCACCTCCTGCTTCAAGAACATCATTTTCCTCCGAATTATTTATTGACAAGTAAATACCACCTACAGATGTATTTGCTTGCATAAACGTGCCAGATGAGTCCATCTCTGTTAACTGTAACTCTTTTGGAATGCCAGAATACCACAGCTCATAAAATACCAACCCAACAACCAAATTTGACACAGGGTCGTTGCAAAAGCCCCTTTCCTGCATGAGGCTGATCAACAATGTTGGTTCAAACCAGAGATTGTCAGAAAACGTAAAGGTAATAACTGATTTCAGAGATTAAGGATTAATATGTGCACTTTACAGAACTTCTAGGAGCTAATGGATAATAATAAGAACCCCATAAGTTAGAGAGATAGCACTATTTCTCAACAACTAGAAAGAGGCATATCTAAAAACAAGAACCATACCAAAGAGCCGCTTGATGTGCATTCTCTGTATTCCCATGTTGGAGGCAAAAAAGAATAAACTCCACTTGCACTGCAAATCTATTCTGCTCAACACAAACAACATCCATTAATTAAGAAAAAAACCCTTTTGAATTGAGATTTTGTGTAGCGTTCACATGCACAAAGGTTAAGAGTATGAGCATTTTAATCTAGCTATGTAGAAAGTTTTGTTCTATTATTCAAATAAAATTTCCAGACCAATAAAGCTTTTAAGCAAAAAATTATAATTCTGTACAGTACCCTTTCTGACCAATTTTTCAATGGTCCAATCTTTTTCATCCACAGTTCATAGACATTCCGAGCTTTTTTTGAGTTGATATTCCCATCCTTAATATAATTGAGAAGCTCTAATGCAGCCTGCAGAAAGTTTGGATACGAATACTTACTATGTTTCCAATGTCTATCAAGGAAAATCCAAAGCAACATAGTTTAGAGATGCAGCCAATCAAAAGCTAAACGAATGATCATGCGACTTATACTGGACCACATTCTTATACAGATGAAATTCTTGAATAAAAAACATACTAATGACTTCTGAGTCAATTTTGAGAATTGGAAGGTAAAAAGAATCAAATTCATTTGAGTTCAGGCACAAAGATTGGTATTTTCAATCTCATGAGTGAAAAAGGTAAAAACCAAGAGAATATCAAGGGCATAAGAAGATAAATTGGTACCCAATACTTGACGCGATTTCGAGAGGGAGACTGATCCCTGCCACTCCCTTGGAGCAATACACTCAACACGCCACCCGCTTCTGTCCAATTACGCGTCTTAATAAGTTTTTTGAGGAGCCATTGCAGCTTCTTCCTATGCTGAGATCGCAAGCTTTTGCCTTCACATTGTAAACTCCAATTGGCACGCTTCATGCAATAACTGGGTTTGTAGCTAGCTAACAATGCCCCATTGATTCGTCTATCTTCTTTCGAGAGTTTCGCGGGATCATCTTCGTATTCATGAGAATTTCTGGGGCATTGTCGCTTGAATTTATCCGGTGTTTCAACTTCTTGCTTGTTCTCCGATTTCGTCAATGATTCTTTTGCCATATACGTGTGGATGGATGGTAACTTCAAATTTAAGGGTCGGCGGCGGGAGCTGTTGGGATAGAGGCAAAATAAATGTAATTGTTGTCGCTTACCGTAGAAGGAACCCTGAAATAAACCACATAGAAGTCGCAAATTTATAGCCATAAGGCATCAAACACTTTATAGCAGTTTACCCCAAAAAGTTTTGGTTTTTACATATCCAGCATAAATAATACAAGAAAACAGAAAATATAAATTCGTCCACCCAAATTTGTTCTAGATATTTTTTTGCATCTTTATATTTTGATTCATGGTTCCCTCTTTCTCTTCCTTGTACTATTTTGCCTCACTAAGGCCTTATTTTAAAAAAATATTATGTCATCACGATCTAGGTTTACCCAATTTTGAAACCATCCACTCAGTCATTAACAAACCACCAGAAACCCATCAGAGCATCCACTGTCAGAGCTTGTCAATGTCCCAACTCCCAACTTTGATTTCGTACAACGTGGTTCAATTTTTGTTTCTTTCTAGTTTTGAAGGATAAATATTATTACAAGGAAGGTAAGTAACATTGTTATCTCGCTAATTGGTTATGGGTTAGATCGGTAATAAGTACATTATCGCTCTTCATCACACCAAGCAGTAGGGTTTCGATTTGAATCGAACCGAAATTTCGGTTCTCATATTTCCAAACCGAAATCGAACCAAATTTCGGTTCGGTTTCGGTTAAAACTGTTTTTTTCCTCGTTTTTTCCCAAAAAGAATATTCGACATAAAACAGAAAATGCTTAATGTAGCTTTTTAGTCAAACTAATCTATTAACTATCTATAAAAAAAACAATGTTTATTTTATTACGAAGTGGTGTTTTAATAAGATTGATTGGTGAAAATACTTTATTTATAGTTGCTTTTAAAATTGAAAGAGTCAAGACTGAGCAAATCAAGCTACCGACTGTAGAAATCAGAAAATATGAACATAAATTCGAAGGATACCACATGTGTGTGTGTGTGTGTGTTTAGAGGAGACGGACTGGCTGAGCTTGGGAGTTGGGAGGAGACGGACTGCCGGCGACTGGGCCGTGGGACGGGATCTCTGAGCGGACGGAGCTTGGGAGTTGGATGGCAAGATCGGGAGAGGAGATGGAGGATTTGAGGGTTTGAGGGTTTAAGACTTTCAGGTTTGGGGCTTTGGGCGTTTCTTTTTTTTTTGTTAAATCAAGAATCTTCCGGCGTTTTTTTTTTTTTTTTTTTTAATCAAGGGGCTTTGGACGTTTGGGGCCGAGGGGAGATGGCCAAATAGCTATAGTAGGTTAGGTTTTTAAAGTTTTAATTTTAATATTATTAATTTTTTTTTAAAAAAATAATTTCGGTTCACTTTGGTTAACCGAGTCCAATAATCAGAAACCGAATCGAAAACCCAAATTTTAAATTATCGCCGAAAACCGAACCAAATTTCTTTGGTTCGGTTTGAACCGAATTTATTCGGTTTGGTCTGTTAACCGCACCGTTGAATACCCCTACCAAGGAAGGAGAAGGGAAAAATTGTCCATCAAATTATGTACAAGTAATATGTACAGTGTGGGCCTCATATGGACCCATCGGGTATAAGAGATATATATTGCACCGAACATGGGATGTGAATGGTTTGCAATTAATCTGTCCTGAGGTTGAGGGAAGCAAGATTGTTGTATATACGGTGAAGTATATTGACCGCTCTGACAGCTAACGGTTGTTGCGAGCCACAATCGGACAAATGACACACCCTAAGATGGCATCGAAGAGAGAACGAGAGTAAATGAGTATAAGGCTTATGTCAGAACTGGTTTCATTGCTGTAGATAAACTACTTATACCGAGTCTAGTACTGGTACAGGGAATTGAAACTTTCTCACAATGAGAAGGAATTACGAAAGCTGCAATGGATGGAACATAGCTCGAACCCCATGGAAGGGAGAGCCAAAGTCACTGCAAGAACAAAAAAGACTCCTAAAATGAAAAGATGTTAATAATATCTTAAGTCTCTTATCCTTCAAGCCAAACATAACCTAATCTATCAACATAACTTTGGTAGAAGTATTTAACAATTTTGAATATCATCCAAAAATATGTCAAAACAAGTTGCATTGAAATGTCTTTTTTTAGTTGATATATTTGTAATATGATACTTTTATTATACAAATATATATATTGCAATATATATGTTTGTATAATAAAAATATCATTTTACAAATATATCAACTAAAAAAGATATAGGGGAGTATGTGGATGCATTTAGTGATATCAGAAATGTAATACAAAATGTGTTGCATGTCGCACATGAACGACGCGATAGAAACTTTACGTCCTACGAAGAGGGACATGCTACTCATGAAGAACAAGTACAACCGATGCATGTGAGTGACGAAGAACAAGTACAACAGATGCATGCGGTTGGAGATGCTGGCCCATCAAGCTATGTCCCGACATATATGCCAGGTCCATCTTCATCATATGCCAGCGACATGTACGGAGATTATTGTACTCCTCGACCACTGCATCAGTCGTCTGATCAAACGTATTTCACGCCTCATCAACCCATGTACTCACAAGAACAATCCAGCCCAGATGTTAATATTAGATTCCCTGAAATATATGCATCGATGTCTCCACAATTTGACGTGTCACCGGTTGTGTTCCCTAATTTGTCACCTGCTGTTCAGCTGGACGATGTACCTGTAGTGCAAGATGACCAGGCCATTCAGGAAGGACGCGGTCAGAGACGGAATCGTTGTGGTACTGGAGGGGCATTATAGAGTTTTATCATTAATATATGTAGTCATGTTTGCCTATTTTCAATCTTATTATTAAATGTAATGAATGTACTTCCATATGTATGTCTTATTTGATATGTGACAATAACAATAACACAATAACAATAACAATAACAATAACAATAACAAAAATAATTACAACTTTATTGATTTTGCGAACTCGATGCCATATGCTTCTTGCCCGGGCTTCAGGCCAATCCATCTCATTTTGCATGCGTGTTGTTCGGTCTCGACCCCATCTTCTTATAGTACGCAAGGTGGAATTGTGGTACAGTTCGAATGACGGGGTTTCCCAATACTACTCTCCCCATAATGGCTCAAATCGACATTGATATGTGCTCCAATATTCTTGCATATTATAATACTCCTTGACAAATGTTTTTTGCGTTTAAGCCATAATTTCGACATACTTGTATCACATGTGAGCAAGGAATGCCAAATTCTTTCCACTTCCCACAAGAACATTCCCTTTATTTGAGCTTCACAACATGAGTATTACCCCCACGTCCAACTTGCATCCTTGTGATAAATGAGGTTGTTAGATGCATTCGATCAAACATCTGAACTTCATGATGAATGGAGTGAAGATCAGCCCGAGCATATTTTTCAAAAACAATTCTTGATTATTTTGGATCATTCTATCCGCTTTTTTCAATCGCTAGAGAAAATAATGCACACAACGATCGAATGTTAATTGGACAATGGCAGTGATTGGAAGGAGACGTGCACCTTTCATTACTCCATTTATGCACTCCGACATATTTGTTGTTAGGATACCACAACGCCATCCTTCATCATGAGCAAGTGTCCACTGAGACTTATCAATCCGATTCAGGTAATCAAAAGCCCTTGGTTCAATGGTTTTGATCTCTTCCATCGTACGCTCAAACTTTATCAGTTGATTTTCTGATCCAGCTTTCCAACACAAGTCTTTTAAGTGCACGTTTTTTAAACGACTATTAAAGTTTGAGCAAAGATCTCTCAAACAAAATCGATGCACTCCACGGGGGGGTTTGAAGTCGGGGATACATCCGGCTGCTGCAATAAGGCCCGGATGTCGATCAGGAATCAAACACACGCCGCCAGATTCTCCAATAATGTGTTTGCTAACCATCTCCAAGAACCATTTCCATGACAAAAAGTTCTCTTCATCGACAATTGAAAATGCCAACGGTAACACTTGATTATTCACGTCCATGGACACAGCAATCAACATCTTATGCTGATATTTTATATATAGATATGTGACATCCACTGTAATAACTTGATGACAGTGCCGGAAACCATCCATACACGGTTGGAAGGCCCAGAAAACATAACTCAAAGTTTTTTCTCTTGGTCTTGCATTATCAAGATGATCCCACTACACGACTATGCCTGGATTCCATTTTGCAAAGCTCCCATATAGAAAGATAATTTATTGACCGAGCTCTCCCATGTTTCATACACGTTCCGTATTGCACGTTTCAAATTATGCCAACCTTTTGCATATGATATTTCAAATCCATACTTATCTTTCACTGTTTGAATCACATACTTGATTTCATAAGCTGGATCACGACGAACGATTCCCAATAACAAGCTAGCAATCATGTTCGTATCCAAGTTCGAATGATCAAGCGACAGCTCACTCAGCAGACAAGTGTGAGGACCACCATATTTGGTTATTTTGAATAACCCAACTTTTTTATCCAAACATGCACGCAGGTACCATCTGCAAGGTATATCCTCTGTACCGTGTTTGCATATTACTTTCCATAATGTTTTTGTACTCTTAACAACGTGGTACTCACGTTTTGCAACACGTACTGAAAAATCCTTCACAGCTGCCTGCAGATGAAATTTATCTTTGAAGACCATGTTGCAATAGATTTCACTTTTGGAGTAATCATAAAAACTCCCCCAACGGCCTGTTGGATTGTCAATCGAATCTCCAAAAACTTCTGGACGTGTCATGGAAAAGAATGGGATTGTTGGATAAAGATTACGATCATTTGTCATGGTTGTAACTGACACTTCTCGTCTCATTGGTGCCTCCTCATCTTTGTTTTCAACTGCTTCTGCCATCACACCAATATCAACTTCATCATCATCAGCATCAACCTCATCATCAGATGGAATCCCCTCTGGTTCAGAATGAATTTGATCACCAAAATCAGCAAAACTGTCTGCTCGTGGCTCATCAGCAACATTATAAACATCTACTGGATGATCATCTTGGTCTCTGCCACTATATGAACCATCAGCTTGATGTCGAGCAACAGACGTCTCTTGAATAACAGATGTCGTCAATCCTTCTGAAAAACTGCTACTCATTGGCATTTCTAGAATAGAATCATAATTCCTTGGTTCTGCTTGTATATAAAATTCCAAGCAACTATGACCCTGTTCTGAATCAAGTAGCCATGCTAAATTGTATCATCATCTATGGGTAAAATAGTTTGACGTAACCCCGAAAAATTAGCATATAATTTCAAAAGAAACTAGTTGCGATCGAACCCAGTGATATCATATACTTTATTTAATAATTGTAGAAAATTAATTGTACGCCGTATGGTTGTACCTCTTGATGGACCACGATCATATCGGACGAACTCAGAATCTTGTATGATATTACCCCCCAATAAAATAAAACTTGAATAGACATATTTTGATAACTATAGATAATTAAATATTACTAGTAGCTAAAAAAATCTTTTCTGATGTAGAAGATCAGCTAAAGCTGCAACTACAGAGCATACTCAGAATTTTATCATATAACAAAAATATTAAAAGAGACTCGAGTGAATTGTGTGGGAGAAATGAGAGGCGGAGGGTTGTATTTATAGGGCACAAATAGAGACGCCAACTGGATTGGCGGGACTAATATAATTAATGGTCACGCCAACTGGATTGGCGTGACCGGATAAAACAAAGGTCACGCCAACCCAGTTGGCGTGACGATTATTTTTTTACGGTCACGCCAACTTGGTTGGCGTGATCAATCATTTTTTTATTGTAACGCCAACCCAATTGGCGTGATATATCAAAGATGTCAACTGGGTTGACGTCTTGGGTTACTTTATTGACTTTTTTTTAAATTGGGTTATTTTGTTAAAAACATTGTTTTTTTGGGTTAGTTTTTTAAATTACCCAACAAAAGATATCATTCCGTTAAATCACTGAAGGACTTGTACAAGGTAAAGTTTCTCTATATTAAGAAAGTGAGTAGGAGATAAATAATCATGGGTTGCAATGTTTCAACATATCAAGAAATTATTCGAGTCTTGATTTATATTATGTAGTGGAATGAATACCTTATTAGCTTGATTATCTGGTTTTCAGGTTCTTAAACCTTTAGTTCAAAAGAAAAGGGAAGAACGTGAAATGATGAAACGTTTGATTCCGGATGTACTGGAGCATCTCCAGAGCTCTGTATATGGTAGCCTTTTAGCAGAAGATGGGTCGCCAGATATCCTTGCTTTGAAAAGGTATTTTTTCGAAACGAGTCCAATTATGTATTCTAGTATTATTGTCTTCTGAATTAAATATGTTGGTTTCATAACAAAATCTAGTTTCATTAAAGTTTTTGTCTATTACTGCGTGATAATTTGGAAATTTCAGGTTGTTCAAGGACAGCGATCTCGACCAAGACAACTGCATATCATACTTCGAATTGAAGGAGCTATTGACCAGAATCCAATTTGGCATGCTTCCTAGCGATGCCGATACTGCAGTATCCAAAATAATGGAAGAACTTGATATAAATGGAGATCAATTAATTAACGAGGAAGAATTTGTTATGGGACTATCCAAATGGCTGACTGCAACTGATATCCAAAATCCCAACTCAGAAAAAACGAAGATGAGAATTATCAAGTAAACCTTAATAAGTCATCTAATTTGGACTGTTATCTCATATAATTGTCCGACTTTGTCTAACAAAACATTTGTGCAGAAAACATGGGATCAGACTGATAAACTCATTGATGAAAAGTTTGTTGATAAATCGCCATTAGCATGGATGAAAGCTATATTTCTTTTGGTACTGGGGATTGTGATACTTGGTCTTCTAGCCGAGCCTCTTACACATAGTGTTCGGGGTTTCTCTAAAGCTACGAATTTACCTCATTGTACGTTGCATTTGTGGTCGTACCAATTGCCACCAATGCTAGATTAGCCATATCTGCTATCACAGAAGCTCGAAGGAAGAAACTACATATTACATCTTTGACATTGTCTGAGGTTCCTTTTCTTCCCTTATAGACAACTAAAAGTATAATTAACCAAAGACTAGACTCAGGTTTATTTACTATAAGATATAAATGTTGTGAAAAACTCGACCTCGATCACACCAATTGTTATTCGATATATTTATTTTAGCAACCCACAATAATACCAATTGTTATGAATCTGCTAAAACTATTCTGCCTAATTTTGGAACATCAATCTGCAACCATATCTTCTTCTTAAGCATCAAGAATCATAACATTATAACCCTTTGTTGTGATCAGAATCTCACGCAATTTATCAATTCTGAAGCACACAACAGTACCCGTTCTTTGATCTTATTCTCTTAACGTATGCACACAACAGTATGCACTCTTTGATCTTGACCCAAAACACGTATTCATACATACAGAACTTATATCCCTTTGATAAATGCAAACGCACGCACAGCACCACATTTTAACGCATAATCAGTAGGAAATAGCAAGGAAGAAAATGACAACGGATATACGTGGTGGTTCGGCAATCTTTTCAGCCTACATCCACGGGAGGGGGGACGATTTCATTATTCACCAAGCAAGATGAATGCCAGATTACAACACACTAATAGTTCCTCAATTTTTCACTAAACCTAATCGGTAAAAATCAGAAGGAAAAATTCCACAACTTACAGTGTGTTCCTTCACCCTTACCCTTGATGATCTTACGGCTTCAAGAGAGAAAATTCTTCAATCTCCCTTCCTTCTCTGCCGCCGAAATCTCTTCGCCACTTCTCGCTTTTCTTCTCTGTGATAACCGCTTGAAAAAACCGAAGCTCTCTTAATTTCCTCTCACTGAAAAGCGTGAACCCCTCAGCCTGTGTTCTGTTTTTTCTTTCACGCTTTAAAGCCCAGAAAAGAAAAAAAAAAATCTCTTGATCATCTCAGCCGTTGGATCAAGCTCTTCCTTTAACGGTCCAGATTCACCCTGAACAATATAAACAAAAAACAAGACAAGCAAGGGCAAAGAAGTAAAAAAACATTAGTTAATATCAAAGTCAAATATAACAATAAATGTTTCATTTCTTGAAATTAATCCACTTACATAAATAATGCAGATATATGGTACCGTGTTCATGAACAACATTCTGGAATTAGCTGTTCTTATTTCCCTGATCTATTTTCGAGGCGTGGCATGGAAATAATCTGCTGAAGTTTTGATGGTTCTATTTGTATCTGTCATGATCTGATGCCAATCGAGTTTCAGCACTATTTTCCCGGTTTGGACATCACTCTTTGCTTATCTGCTTTACCCTCTATCTTTGGTCCTCGTCTATAGTCTTGGAGATTTTGATTGGTTTTTTTCCTAGAACCTATGAACCACTCACAAAAAAATCACCAGAAATTGTGACCTCATACAAAAAAATTGTATATCATTCATTCAGTGTTCCTGGTTGATTTAGTCTCATCCTAGATCCAATTTATCAACTTTTGGCTATTGTATTCGCTCTAACCAATTGAGCTAAGGGCCTTTGTGTTTGTAGACTAACTTCAAATATATTTATCTAAATTTTATTAAAAAAGTAATTTTTTAAAATAACGGATCCGGTCGGTTCAACCTGGAACTGGATCCGTTTAGTCCGGAACCGTTCCGGAATGGTAGAACAAATCCGGACTTGTTTCTTATCGGTTCCGGACCGGTCCGGTTTTGGCCGGTCCGAATTGACCCGGCCCGTTAAGCACCCCTAACAACCAAGGTGCATGATACTTTATTAAATGATTTTTTAGGAATATCAGTGCAACCTAGACAAATATTAACGTTCTATTTCAGACCGGAGACGACTCCGTTATTTATAGTAGAGCAGATGTGACAAATTTAACAAACGCAAAAGTATAAATTTTCAATCAAGTGAAGAAACCAAAATTTTGTAAAATCCCAACAACGTATTCTGCCTTTTCGAATTGTACTCATCAATCATAAAGAAGTACCAACAACCATCAAGCAATTGTCACCATCTCAACATAAGCCAAATGTTCCTTCTTTTTCTTCTTTGAATATTTAAATTCCAACTGGACTTGGAGATTTGCTTTTAGAGACACTTGCAGGTTAGGGGACCATGAATTAATGTCCAAGAACAATTCTTTTGGTAGTATTCAAGATTATAAATTTTTACCATAAAAATTAAGTTCATACCATCCCATTGGCTTATCACAACTGGTGAAATTCTTCAATTTTTCATTCGGTTATTAAACTTTTCTTTTCTAAACATCAAGAACTTGATGTAAAAAAGTATACACAGAATTTACACTCGAGGGCCCTGCGGATTCCCCCAACATCTGTCAAGATAACGAAGGTAAGCTTTCGTGAAGAGTTATCAGTTCAAGGTTTTGCATTTTTATGGTGTACTATCATACTGTGTTAGATGCCTAACAGTGAAGAATGAATTTTTTGAAATAAACTTGCATGCACCCACCAGGTATAACTCGAACTCGATATCCATATTGTAAGGGTTTTTGGCAACGAAACTCATCTATTTTTTTAAAATAGACAATTTACACCTGTTTGGTTTGAAAATAAGCAGTTTACACCCATACATTGGCGAACCACTTCAAAAGGTATCTCCACATCCTTATCTTCGAGTCATCACATTGCAACTGGAAAACGACCCCTCTTCTATTGTTTCCCCAAAACTGAGCAGCGATGGAGATGTTAAGGATGAGTCAATTCGAGCGGGGCCGAGGAAATATACATCAGAAGGCAGTAAAGCTAACAATCAAGAACTCACAGTGAGGTATCTTTTTCATCACAGATTTCTAAATGAAGTGACGAAAGCGGAAACTAATATTATTAAAAGCCAGTCTCAGTAGGAATGATGAAGTAGTAGCACCACAGAAATTGAAGTAAACTGAAATCAAGTTGAGCTCTACTTGCTCATTGATTCATGAACAACGAAATCGAAGCTGGAAACATGGACAAACTAACATAAAGTGACAAATCGTAACCAAAACCACGAAACTTGAGATTCTTCACCTCGTGGCGGGCTAAATCGAGTAAAACCAACTCAAACTTCCTTCATCTGCTCTTCCCACGTCACCAAAAGCAGAAACATGGAACTATTTCACATTCTTAATTTGCAAACCTGCAAAGCAAGTTCAATTCAATATACAAATTGGCATCAAGGAAAAAAGCAATGCATAGCATGTGAATTTAATAAAACACAAATGATATTTGAGAATATGACCTGTTAATGGAAGAACAAAGATATTGTACCTTTCACGGCTTAGCACTTAACGATGAGAATCAGGATCAGACGATGGCTTGTCCGAATAGTCATCATGCTCCTCTACGTCACCCCGAATTCGTGCAGGAATACAAAACCCGGAGAAACCACCTACTCCTGAGGCGAATCCAATGCCCGATATAGATGAAGGATACATAGGCACACCTGCTGGATAATGGTGATGCTGCTGGCTGTGTTCAGCAGGCGCCATTGAAATAGCACGAATCGAAGGTGTGTTACTGGACTGAAGGGGTCCCCTCTGTGAAAAAACTTGACTGTAGCCTAACAGCTGCTGCAGCATCGGAGGCGCTGGTGGCGAATTAAACAAGTATCGAGCAGCAGCGGCTGCTCCACCACTTGCACTCCCGGTATCTCCACCAGTGTTCCAAGCAGAAAGCCTCTGGAGGCGAATGAGTTCTGCCAGCTGTTGCTGGTGTTCCGGCCAGTCACTGGTTCCATCAAATCCCAATGGAATTCCATTCAATAAAACTTGTGCTTGTTCAGTGTGGTTGCTGGGATTCTGATGCCGCTGCTGGCTATCGTGGTGGAACAAAACTGGATCTTGAAACGACTGCAAAGAGAGCCTCAAATCTTGGTTATGGCTACTGTTTCTTGACAGAAAACTAGAACTTGGGAAGCTCTGAAGCTCCATAGCTAATGAACTAGACTGAGCAGAAGCACCCATAGGAAAGGACGTGATAGAATCAGCAAAGGAACCAGTGTCCAAAGATGTAGGCAAAAAGGTTAAATTTTGTTCATTCAGATTATTCAAGTTGCCTCTCTGATTTAAGCCCTGCTGCTCAACTTCACTTCCCAGCATCGTGATCACCATTTTACTCGAAGGACCAGAAACATTACTGATAACCAAATTAGCCTGATGGAGCTCTTGTTGTTGCTCTTCTCCTAGCTTTTCGCCAGCTTCGTCAATCTTTTGCTCTGCTTCTTCTTGCTCAATACTAGCATTAGGCTTAGAACAGGTAGTGGTATTCCAAGCAGGAAGCTCCTCGAGCTCATCAATGGCGGCCTTCGCTTTCTTGATGAGCCAATCCACAGCCTTGCTGGGTCTGTCGTATCCAAGGCGGTCTTGAACATCATAAAATTGGATGGCCGTATGCGCAGCCAGCCGCACACGGCGGTCCCTGGGTCCTTTAGATGTACACACTTTACTGTGGCGGTCTTTTCTGCCAATGGACTTCAAAATGCGGCCGCCTTGTACCTCTACAATCTCGCCTCCATTGTTTCTTAGGACTAATTTTGATGATGATGATTGGTGGTGATGGCTTCTATCTCCCATTTTTTTCCTGCAATCTTGCATGTTCGGCGGATGGATCCACCGCTGAGGAGCGTTTCTTTGGCGGCGCTGGTAACTGATCCAGACTCAGACCCTTAATAGTATAATGCCTTTTCCAGTTTTTTTTTTATAATTATTTGAAACACTTTTTCTTACCGCTTTTCACTCCATTTTCTCAATACTGATGCTTTCATTTTCTTCAAGAAGTCTATGCAAATCAACCTTGCCACTTCCATCACATTACACCCACCATTGTTGCAGCCTAACCCATGTTCTCTCCTCTGCACTGCTTTTGAAGATGGAGTATACTGTAATCTACACTGTAACAAATAGAAAACTGATAAATCTTGATAGCACACCCACCCTAAACTGAAGAAGCAGGATTAATCAAAAACCTCACACTAAATCTCTTGATTGAAAATATTTTTAGTAAATAAAAAAGGACATAAACAGAGATAAAGGAATAGTTTGGTTAACATCTCAACCCCCTTAGTTTGTCCCTCTGTATCCTAAAAGTGGGACTGATGACAGTGATGAGGGTGACAGCGTTTGGGGCAGAATGGAGATTAAAGATTTCTGAGGTATCATGAATGAGAAATACTCGTACTCGATTTAGACTGTACTCATATATTAACTCAAATTAAAATATAATATCTTTTAAATAAAAAAATACATAAATTTACATATCAATCATTTTAAACCTATCCTATAATAAGTTAGTTCATAAATAGAAGTCCACATCAGCTCATACTAAACATTTTATATGGGACATAATCTCATACACCAACACATATATAGAATATATATTATATGTATGTATATAGTGTTAGTGTATGGTAGGACCCGATCTAGGACTGCTTAATTGGTCAGGTCAATCTGAACCCAGCCCAAAATCGGCCCGGTTAGCCAGGTCCGGAACCGAAACCAAGCTAACCGGTTCCGAACCGGTCCAGAACTGGTAAGATACCGTCTTGATCGGTGCTAAGGTTTCGGAACCGAAATCTAACCAGTTCCGGACTAAACGGATCCGATTCCAAATTGAACAGGAATCGGATCAGATATTTTTTAAAAAAAAATTTATTTGTTTTATATAAATATAATTGAGTTTGGTTTATAACAATCAATTAGTTTAGTTATTAGAGTTTCTCACTTGAAAACGTGAGACCGCACGTTCAAATCCTGCTTTTGACAAAATTTTGCTGCAAAGATTTGACAATAAAAAAAAAAAATTCAAAACCCCGAACCGTCGGTGCCAACCGGAACGGTGAACCTGGAATTGGATCTGATCCGGTGGATCGGTTTCTTACCGTACCGGATCGGTTCCGATAAAATCGAATGCGAAACCGGTTTGATGGGTCCGATAAGCAGCCCAAACCCAATACTTATAAGAATTTCCACTTCTAAGTGCTTTTATTATTTTTCTTCCATTCCTTGTTATTGTTATATTTTTTAATAAGGTGTTTGCTATGATTTAAGGTCAATTTTTTTCTATTCGTGATTGATTTAATCTATTGATTATCTGAGATTGAAATTTCCAATTTTATTTTATGATATACTTTTAAATATTATTAAAGAAATTTTAAGATGGTTCAACTGGATTATTTAAAATTGCATTTTAAAATTTTATAAAATTGATCGATGATCATGTCATCTTACATTAGACTTGGAACTGATGGAGTACATGTCAATGGATATATCATCTAAGGATACATTTGGATTTGACAAAAAGGATCGGAGGAAATATTTCAAGTAACTTCATTTTGTAGGAATTTGATGTTGCATTTGGATTGATGGATTTGATTTAGAGGAAGAGATTTGATTTGAGGAATGTATTTCAAATGACACCCATCTTAAGTGTATTTGAAATCCATCACAATTACTATTAAAATTGTTTACCTTGAGATAAAGTGAATTTGAAATTCACATTAATTTTGTACATCCAAACAAATTAAAGAATTTGAAATCATGGATTTGAAATTTATTATTTCAAATCCATTCATCCAAACAGAACCTTAAATCCTTTACATTTGCTAATAAATGAGTAAAAATTGTAAAGTGGTGAATTTCAAATCTATAAATTTCAAGAGTACCCAAAAAAGTTGGATGGATTTATTATTATGGATTTGAAATCCTAAACCTCAAATGCTTCAATTCAAATACAACCTAACTAAATTTATCATACTGGTTTGAATGAATTTGAATTCAATGGATTTGAAATCCACACTCTCTCATTTTAAATTTGTTTAGGCATTTTTTATAGTTAGTATAATATAGCATTATGTTCTTTCTTTCTTTAAGAAAGGTTTCTTACACCTAAGAGTATTATCTCCTTATAGAAGGACAAGTCCCGCGCTTGGTCTTGTTGAGATTATACTGACTCAAAGCGATCCCTTGGATTTCCAATCCCTATCTCAACCTTCCTTGCTTATAAAAGATGTAGAGTCTTAATATCTGAGATAGCCCGGCTTTTGGAGGTAATAGCTTTGTTGTGTTAAGCCAATATATCATAAGATAAGAACACTTGGTCTTTCTTATTTTCTTATTTCATAAGTTTCAAATTCTCCAAAAAATGGAGTCATTTGAAATCCATCCATCAAATCATTTCCTCAAATCCAAATCACTCAATCCAAACACATATTGGATTGAGGTTGTTTATTAATAAGGGAAAGTTCAGGTCGGTACCCAACGGTGAAACATTATTCATCCTAGTCCAGGATTGTAATCATTTAAGTCCACTTTAGGTTAAAATGACAAAAGTGCCCTTAATAAGAAAATGTGGTAATCTCAAAAAATTTCAATCTCTTCCTTTCAGCACTTCGTTCAAGCTCTTCCTTTCACCACTACGATTCAAATCTCCTCGTAAATCTCTATCACAAGTTACGATTTCTTACAGTTGGTTTTTCTCTTCATCTCTTTGATTTTCCATTCCATCACTTTGTTCCAGATTCTCTTTTTCAAAACTGGTGTCTGTGTGTGTATGTAAGTGTGTGTGTGTGTGTATACTGTTTGTTACTTTCTGAGAGTTTTTAGTTATGATTCATTGGTGTATGTGCTTCTTTGCTCATTTTTAGAATTTACAGCCTGAAACTTGCAAAGAAGAAGATGACCCAAAAAAAAATTAACTGGTACAGAAAAATATAAAAAGTAAATGGTGCACGAAAATTATGAAAAATAAACTGGTGCACGAAAGATATAAAAAATAACTGGTGCACGAAACTTATAAAAAGTAACTGGTTCATGAAACCGGTGCACGAAACTTATAAAAAGTAACTGGTTCATGAAACCGGTGCACGAAACTTATAAAAAGTAACTGGTTCATGAAACTTATAAAAAGTAACCGGTGCATGAATCTTAAACTAACTGGTGCACGAACTTATAAAAGTGATTGATGCACGAACATATAAAAGTAATTGATGCACGAAAATTGAAAATCATTAAGTGATGCACGAAAAATGAAAATATGTAACTGATGCACGAAAATTAAAATCAGTAACTGATGCACGAAACATAGAAAAAGTATGTGATGCACGAACCATAATCGCAAGTGGGTGATGCACGAATCATAAGTGCAAATGGATGATGCACGAACCATACAATTAAATAAGTGATGCACGAACCATTTAGTTTCGTGCACCGGATATTGTATTTCGTGCAACAATTGTTTTTTTGCAAATTTCATGCATCAGTTAATTAACACAATGTTCGTGTACCAATGTTAATTAACTGATGCATGAAATTTACAAAAAACAATTGGTGATGCATGAACCATAAGTTAGTGATGTACGAACCATTTAATTTCGTGCACATTTATTGTATTTTGTGCACCAAATGTTTTTACAAATTGCGTCAATCAGTTAATTAACACAAAGTTCATGCACCAGTGTTGTATTTTCATGCATCAATGTTATATTTTCGTGCACCAACGTAATATTTTCGTGCACCAATGTTACATTTTCGTGCACCAGTTACTTTTTTTTGTAAATTTCACGCTCCAGTTATTTTTTGTGCACCGGTGTTATATTTTCGTGAACCCGTTATTTTTTTCAATTTCATGCACCAGTTATTATCTTTTCGTGCACCATTTGAAAACCCTAACCCTAAAATCTATTCTCTTCATCATCAAGTTTCAGCAGCAACCGTCGCCTCCTATTTTCCAACTCATTCTCCACCACCACCAGAGCATGAGTTGCCGTCGTCACCTTACGTTTATACATCTCCGCCACCACCTCCTTATGTATATCCATCCCCTCCTCCAACTTCACCATCCCGGCCACGATACTGCCAATAATAATTCATTATATGCCCATCAACATCTTCAAATTATAATTAAAGAGAAGAAAAATAAAATAAAAAGAAAAGTCCACAAATCGCGATAGTCATATTTATGTCATTGAATATAAGGTCAATCCACTCGATCAGAAAACAAAAAAAAAATTGTAAAGAAAGAAAGTGAGAGATGAGGAGAATGAATGGACAAAGGATACCCAACAAACCCCAATCCCATCTCACGAGAGTGGCAAAATTGATGGAGGAGTGGGAAAAGGAAAAGGGTGGAGATTGAGTAATGGGCTAGGGTTTCTGTGGATGAGAGAAATTGTTGTCAACTGTGGAGGAGAGAAATTGTTGTGTTGACAGGAAGAAAGAGAATATCTAATGGTACTTGAGTAAACAATAAAGAGTTAAATACAACAAATGTCCAAAAAATGGACCTATGTGAATAAACTTCTCTTAAAACTGGATTTAGTTGCACACTTTTTTTTTTTGCAGACTTAAGTGAATTTAGTTCCTGAAAATGGTACCTCCATGCAATTCCCCCTTTATTAATATTGTATATTAAATGAGCTTAGAATGCTAATAGTAATCAGAGCATAAATCGAAGGGGATGGTAGGCTTAACTGAATTGAATCGAAATAATTAGACTACTATCATTAAATTGATTATGATTTTTAAGACATATGTTAAGCTAATTAATTCAGTTCGATTTTATTTATTTATTTATTTTATTTTAAAACCAAGCAGATCAGGGTGACTTTTTAAATTTGTTTCGCTTTCTTATTGCCTCACTTAAAATAAAATATATGACTCCACTGTTTAGCCATATTTGGCCACAAGTAATTACTATTTTGGTGGTATTAGTATTTACCTTACCTTATCATCAGATAGGATCCGATTATGATAGTTTTTATGTGATTCCTCGTTACTATATTCAATCAGTTGGAAGTTCAGTCACTGTATCTATTCCGTCAATAACCTTCCTGAAAAAATATTGCACTAATTCAGGATTTTTTTGTCCCAAGATTGTTGTATCTTGACAACCAAACTAGCCTAACCAGTGGTCTAATTATTATTTTTTTAAACATATTATTATTAATAACCAACAGATACAATACATATATCCACATGACACACGAAAACAATACCAACCACAAAGACAATTGCCAAGCTTGGGCAATGACACAAACATAGATATGAAGAGACACACTAAAAGGTTCATGCAGGGAAGCGATTCACATCAGAAACACCATAACATGACCTGGAGAGTGTATGGACCAACAGAGCCAAATCAGGTCCCCTCAAACCATTATGTCCAGGATGTGGTCGATCAATGAAGTTGCCTTCCCTCAAATTTGAAGGAACAAATAAGAAAATACGGGAGACAATAACTGATAAAGGACAAACAATCGAGCAATATCTTATCTAATTATTTTTTGTGATGATATTCCTAAATGGGTTTTCTCTGCATTCATGAATTATCATGAAAACGCCAGCTGTTACAATAGATGCTGCATAACCCTCCATGGCATCTGATAGACCAATGAATTAGGACCCAAATCATGTGTATATTATTGCTTACCTTCTATGTGTGATAGAACAAGATATTAGGGACGTAAATCATGTCTACCATAATTAGAATATCTTTCATAATTGTAAAAGCATGTAACGTGTATATATACTGATATTGTTCAATGGAATAAATCATTTAAACCTTCAAACTGTTTCGTGGTAGCAGAGCCCTTCTGTCCATAGAACAAAAATATATTTTTTACCGTCCCAACTCCTTTATCTCCTCCAATGGAAGCTTCTACAGAATCTTCCCACACTTCACATATTACATCCGACAATTCCACAAAAGAACCACCATTCATTCTCACCTCAAATCAAACAAACGTTTCTCTCGCCAATGGAAATATAATCTCTCTCAATGCTTCAACCCAAATTCCCTTCAAATTATCGTAAAGTGGAGAAAATTATTCATCTTGGAAATCCCAAATCACCAACTTGTTGTATGGCTACTGTCTTCATGGCTTTGTTGATGGGCTCAACCATGCCCACCACAATCAAATCCCTCATACACCTTTTGTCTACGTCAAGATCGACTAGTCCTTCTTGCAATCCAAGCCACATTACATAATCAGTCCTACCATCAATAAATGCACTTCCTCTGTAGAGGCATGGAACAAACTGGAGAACAATTTTGCAAATCACTCCAACACTCGCATGCTCTCCCTTTTATCACAACTTATGTTTAACAAGAAGGAAGACAAACATGTTGCGGCCTATAATGGGTAAAGTTAAAAAGCATTGTTGATGATCTTGCTCTCATGGATCATCCCTTGAGTGATGCAGAAATCATGGCCTACACCTTGAATGGTTTAGCCGATGAATTTAAAGAATGGACTGCAACAGTTCGCATTCGTGACGCACCAATCTCTATGACAAATTACTTGACGAGGAGCTGAACCGCATGGACAACCAAAAGAGGATGACACACCAGTCACGTCAAACTTCACTCAACGAAGGAATGGTCGTGGTGGTCGTGGAGGCAAAGGTGGACGTGGAAACCGTGGTGGACGAGAAGGATTTAATCCCACCTATAACACGAGCAACAATCCAAATTATCAATATCCTCCATTTGCTAATACATCAATCAAGTACTCCCGACATCAACAACCCTACAAATATCCTCCATTTGCTAATACATCAAACAAGTACTCCCGACATCAACAACCCTACAGTCATGGATCACAGTCGCAAAATACTATGGTCAACCACACACCCAGTTCTTCTTACCCAACTGGATTTCCAACTCTTATCAGTGCAGTCAAGCCAAGCAAAATAGAGTATGCCAATCGTGCGACAAACCAGGGTGCCAAGGTACGCTGACTCGTGGCAAGCCCCCATCTCCATTCAGTCAACCTCAAGCCAACATTGTCAATGGAGAATCAAGCAACAATGACAACTCGATATTTGACTCGGATGCAACACATCATGTCACATCTGATCTACAAAATCTGTTCATGCACTCCAACTATACTAGGAGTGAAGACGTGATAGTCGGCAACGGTGATGGAATCTCATTATCTCATATAGGATCCTCTACTATTAATTCAAAGGATGCATCATTTACATTAAATAATATTTGGTGTGCCCCCTTAATAAAAAAGACCTCATTTTAGTCTCTCAATTTTGCCAACAAAACAATTCATCTGTTGAATTTTTTCCTAACCATTTTTTTTGTAAGGGATTTGAGTACGGGGGCATCCTTGGCCTTGGACCGGAGTAAGAACAATATGTACGAGTGGCCAACATCAACACCATCATATCGTTCGAAGCCTTCTTCCCACATAGCACTCACCACTCAAATTTGGCATCAATGCCTTGGCCATCCTTCCTCACAAGTCCAATGGCAAATCATCAACAAAAATCATATTCATGTTCTATATAGTTTTCATTCAATATGTGATTCTTGTAAGTGTAATAAAAGCCATAAGTTACCTTTCAATCATTCATCTCTTGTTTGTGACAAACCATTTCAAGTTATTTATTTGGATGTTTGGGGTCCTGCTCCTACTATGTCATTTGGTAATTTTCGCTACTATGTCACTTTTGTTGACTACTTTACCAAGTACACACGCATCTACCCTCTCAAACTCAAATATGATGTCTTTCATGTCTTTGACAAGTTTCAAAAAATTATTGAAAACTACTTTCAAACTTTGATCCAAACGGTGTATACGGATGGTGGAGGAAAATATCAAGCTCCATCTCAATTATTGAGTAAACTTGGAATATAACATCTTACTTCACCACCATATACACCCGAACATGTTGGGTCTGCCGAACACAAGCATCACCATATTGTCAAAACCGGCTTAACCCTACCGCATCAAGCTTCTGTTCCCACTTGTTTCTGGCAAGCCAACTCAAGTTCTTCATCTTGACAATCCATATCATAAACTATTTCACAAACAACCTAATTATAAATCTCTTCGAGTGTTTGGATGCCTCTTATCCATGGCTTTGCCCATACACCTCTCAAAAACTAGAGCCAAGATCTCGTCCCTGTGTCTATCTTGGTTTCTCCATACTTCATCATGCCTTCACTTGTCTTGACATCTTATCCAACAAAATCTCCATCTCTCGACATGTAATCTTTTTTGAACATCTATTTCCTTACACAAATAAATCTATTGTGCACAACTCTGTCAATAATCAATCCTTTTCCAAACTTCACTCCATATTTCTTGATAGATCACCACAAATTATTTCCAAGGACTCCACTGCTGAAATCTCCACAACAAAGAACCCATGCCTATCTTCCCACATTATTATTCCAACTTCTACACATCCTCAATCCTCTCCACCTATAGAACTGTTAACCACTACTCCCCATGTATCTTCCTCAAACTCATCAAACAGCACTCAAGTTACCCTCTCATACCACTACCCACTCCTCGAACAACTCCATACCAACCCCTACTCCAGTTGATAACTCTTCAGAAACCTTTGTCTCTTCCTCACAAGTGGCAGCTCCACCTCCCCGCATAGTCACACGCTCCCAACCCAACATATATAAACCAAAAATCCCCTTTACACACCACCATCTGCCCTCAAGATCCTCACCAAACCGAACCCAACTCTTTCACACAAGCCAATAAATACTCCCACTTGCATCAAACCATACAAGAAGAGCTCACAGCCTTCTACCAAAACAAAACCTAGACCCTTGTTCCCCACTCTCCCTCACAAAATATTATTGAATGTAAATGGGTATACAAAATTAAGAGGAATCCCGATGGTTCCATTGCTCGCTTCGACACTCGTCTTGTAGCAAAAGGCTTTCATCAATGATTGGGCATAAACTTCACTGAAACCTTCAATCCAGTCGTTAAGCCTGCCACCATTCGTCTCGTTCTTAGCATTGCAGTGCCTCGTGGCTGGAGCTTTAAATCATTTGGATGTTAATAATGAATTTTTGCAAGGCACTTTATCTGGTAATGTTTTCATGCAGCAACCATCAGGTTCTGTTAATACCCACGTCACAAATCGTGTGTCAGTTACACAAAGCCATTTATGGGCTTCGGCAAGCCCCAAGAGCATGGTATACTGAACTTCGCTCATTCCTGCAAAGCTATGGATTTCTCAACTCCAAGAATCACACCTCCTTATTTATTTACAAATCTGGACCTGTTATTATATATCTTCATGTCTATGTGGGTGACATTATTGTCACAGGAAGTGATCCCGCTGCTATTCACACATTTATACATCAGATATCAACTCGGTTCTCACTCAAGGATTTTGGCACACTCAGTTACTTCCTTGGTATTGAGACCACCCGTTCAACTGATGTTCTATTTCTTTCTCAACGTAAATATGTGCATGATCTACTTCACAAGACCAACATGCCCGAAGCCAAGGCAGTCCACACCCCTCTCTCCACCTCAGAAAGTCTTAAACTCGATGATGGTTCTCCACCTCATGACCCAACTCAATACAGGCAAGATGTTGGTTCACTGCAATATCTCTCGTTCACGCGGCCTGATATATCCTTTGCTGTTAATAAACTCGCACAGTTCATGCATCGCCATTCCTTTATTCACTGGAATGCTGTCAAAAGGGTGCTTCGTTACTTGAAATTAACTGCTCATTTATGGTCTCATGTTGTCAGCCAGTTCATCCATAACTTTGATCGCCTTTGCGAATGCTGATTGGGCTGGTGATCTTGATACTCTACGATCCACATCTGCTTACGTAGTATTCTTCAGTTCCAGCCCTATTAGTTACAGCTCGAAGAAGCAAATCACTGTTGCCCGCTCTTCTAAAGAGGATGAGTACCGGGTTGTTGCATCAACCACAACTGAAGTCAATTGCCTTACTCAGCTCTTACATGAACTCGGCATCTAACTCACTTCTCCACCAATCATTTACTGTGATAACATTGGTGCAACCTACTTATGCTCCAATCCAGTCTTCCACTCTAGGATGAAGCATATTGCACTTACTTTCACTTCGTTCGTGAACAAGTTGCTCGTCACCATGGTTCGAATCTCCCATGTTCATACATCAGACCAACTTGACGATTCCCTGACTAAGCCCCTTGCTCGCCAACAGTTTCAGCAACATTGATCCAAGCTTAGTGTCCTCCCTGGACCGCCTTGGGCTTGCGGGGGCGTGATAGAGCAATGAATTAGGACCCAAATCATGTGTATATTATTGCTTACCTTGTATGTGTGATAGAGCAAGATATTAGGGATGTAAATCATGTGTACATAATTAGAATATCTTTCCTAATTGTAAAGTCATGTAACATGTATATATACTGATATTGTTCAATGGAATAAATCATTAAAACCTCAAATTGTTTAGCATCAACATCAAATACAATAAGATAAAACACTCCAAAATGTGTAGTATTGATAGTTTTTTTTTTACGTACAATCCCTCACTATTTAGATTGGGGAACTTAGTTTGATGGCAATGTTAAACAAAGACAGACCTAACAATTTATGGTGTTTTCAGGCTGAACTTGCTTTTATTTGAAAAATATTAGTTATGGTATTTAAGGTTTTTTTTCCCTAATGAATTTTGTATTTTTAATTGCCATTGTTCACCCACTTCAATCCTCCGTGGCAACTAACATAATTATCTGATATTTTTCAGATCCAATTGACCAACTAGCATTATCTAATCCACCTTTTTGGAGTTTTTTTTCTTCCCTCTAATTCAAACATGGTTCGATGGAAGAGAAACCATTTTTCTTCCCTCTAATTCAAAAATGGTTCGATGGCCCATGATCCATTTGACCTAGTGGTAAGAGGAGGCCCTAAGATCCTCCATTTTAGACGAGATTTTGGGTTCCATTCTCGCCTTTGTGTGGGCTTTGTCTATATCATTTGTAATTGATTGTTCTCCTTGTATTCTTAATATGCTAATCCTTATAATTATCAATATAATAATTGTAATCGTCCTTGTAATTGTTAAAAAAATGATTCGATGAATTTGGGCTAAATATTTGTATTAATGTATCCGTAGAGGTAGTCAGATATTGGTAAATGTGACCAACTTAAAATGACAAAAAGTTGAATTCTATAAACATTTCCCAATAAGCATGTGTCTACCATTTAGTATTCATTTATAATATAGGTTTCATTAAATTTCGAAATTGGGAGACAGTCGTACACTAAATATTATTAAATTTATTAATTGTGGTTTTATTTCATTCAGTTCATCTAGACTTTTGAGGATAGTCGTGTCGATGTGCATATCCCTATCGTGTACATACTATTTGTTGGGATTAGATGGAAAAGGACAAATCATGATGTACGAAGTTCTCGTTATATGCGAGGTTGAGGAGAGGTAGGGTCACTTTGGCAGTGACTTTAACAGTTGTGTCAAGACTTATCCTAGATATTAAGAAAAAAAACCCCTTTTATAATTCGAATTAGTGGTGTAAACGAATCGAATATGTTCACGAATTTTTCGAGCATGCTCGAAAAATATTTGATTCGAATTCGAGCCGAACTCGAATATGTTCGAACTTTTTTTCGAGCCGAACTCGAGCATGTTCGATAGTTCGCGAGCCGCTCTCGAACCTTAATATTTTATTAATGTAATATAATTATGTATTAAATAAATATATTTCGAACCTTTCGGATATTTATTTTCGAGCAATACTCGAATAGCTCGCGAACATGTTCGAATATTTTCGAGCCGAACTCGAACTTTGATTCGAGCCGAACTCGAGCCAAATTTTTAAACTATTCGAACATCGAATCAAACTCGAGCCCGAATATAACTATTCGAGCCGCATTCGAACCTTAAAATTTTATGCATATTCGGCTCGATTCAGTTCGTTTACACCCCTAACTTTGAATATAGAAATTATTACTATGCAATTGAAAAGTAATCGCCAACTTGATTAGCTGGAACCTTCAATTCGTTGAATTTGTGATATCAATCTCTTTATTATCATTATCGTTGTTGAGAAAAGAGTCGAAGAGACACAGAGCAAATACTTTGTTACTTCAGATTATGTGCACTAATTTCCTTTCAGTTCTTTAGCAAAATTATGCCAAAAAATGGCAATGACAAAAATGTTTCGATCGGCTCGTTATTTAACGCAATCCTCATTTTTACCCGAGTTTGGGACCGACCACGATAGAGTTAAATTTTATAAAAATATATATTTAAAAAATACAGTAAGTTATATAGACGTATATAACTAGTTGTAGATAATGACCTTTGGATACCGAATATATTATCTTTTTCTTTCTTTCTTTTTGCAATATTTTATCTAAATCATGTACTAAATTTCTTTTTAAAAGGTAGTTGACAAGGGACCTATATTAAAATATTTAATTTCAATTTCAATAATTGAATTTGAATAAACACCCAATTGACCCCCATTAATTGACTGATTGCGTGTAATAATTTAAATATTAGATTATATGATAGCAACCTTTAATCAATTTTGTTAATTCAAGGAAGAATTTAACTATGATTATGCCTATTAAGCATTACTCAATATAATAAATTAGTATTATAGTACTTTTATTAACTAAAATAATGTAATTTGCATCACGAATTGATGTTTGGTTGATCGTTTAAACAGTGTTGCGATAAACTATGATATATATACATCAAATGATTGGGAAAAAAATGAAATTATATGATGATTTATTAACAATAGAGAGAAAATTACGATTTATATAATTTTTTTTAATAGTTACGCAAAATGATATATTGTTGTAAAATTAATACTTAATTTTTTTTTTACAAATGAATGAAGCAAATAATGTTAAAAATCTTGGATTATTTTGTAGCTTGCTCTTTTTAAGTACATACTTACATTGAGGATCTCGAACTTAAGACCTCCCTCTTCTTATAAGAGAGCGGTGGCATTTGGGCCTAAGCCCTCTGCATTTTGTAGCTTGTTTCTCTATCGATGTTGGATGAGTGGACATAAGCCATCATGCGAAAGCGACGGCCGAATACATTAGGTTACAATAGAAATCAAACAGGTTAAATTGTAATTATTATTATAATTCAACCATAATCTTGTATGTTTTAATAAAACAATATAGATTTTAGATCCTTGTTTATGTTTGGTAGATAAGAATCATTCGGGATTCTACATAAGAGCAGAGCTATAATTATAATTAGAGGATGAAATTTTGTTTTTTTAAAAAATATTAAGGCTAAAACATAAAAATTGTAAAAAAAAATCTACAAAAACACTAAAAAAATTTGAAGGTTCGGCGTCCACCCCTGATTCTACCAATGTTAAGTATAAAAACATTGATTAGATCCATGGCTCGGAGTAAGTGGGTTTGAATGTGGATGTGGATGAGTAGTCCTAAAGCATGCATGCAATAAGTGTAGCTTTATGTAATGTGATGAGTGCTCGTACATAAATGGGGATTTGAGTTGTCTTCTTCAATGTGTCATGTGTGCTACCTTTTATTGTCCTAAGTTCCATGCTATGCATGTCTTCTTTCCAAGCCCCTCAAAACTTTGTAGTTCCAATAAGATCAAACTAATTTTCTATAGGTAATTGGGATGTATCACTATCTTGAAATTCTTTGTTTTTTTTTTTTTTTTTGATTTTGTTCCTCTATATTATTAAATTTTAGTTGACTCTTACTTCTTTTTCCGAAAGGATATTTTGCCACATAGCGCTGACATGCCGTTGTTGTATCTGTTGTATCGAGTGCAACATAAGCACTTCCATGAAAAGGGACTATAATTGCAAAATAATGGACCAAATTGTTTAAAACTTAAGTTTATTATCTAAAAAATTCCATTTATATTAAAATTCTAGGTATGCCCTCCTTACAAGGAAAGTGAAAATTTGATTGCGGTCCGATTAATTACTCCCCTTTTATGAACACCGAAGCATTTACTAGAGGAGCAAGCTTTGACGCGATACAGCTGACAGACAGCGGTTCATGTGGCTCCAGTTATTTGTAATAACAACACTTAATGCCACTTGCGTTGCATATTTATTCTGTGTAAGCAAAAATATGGAGCTCGTACGGAAATGGAGTCGAAGACCAGTGTTAATCTATTCAATGATCGTACATAGATAATTTACACCAGTGTGTATTATATACAGAAAAAGTAGATATTATATATATTGTTAAAATGGGAGAGAAGTCTGGAAAAAAATATACAATTGTATAAACTGAAAAAGTGAAAAACAATTACAATACATGATTATTTATACATTTCCTACTAAACTAAGCTAAACACGCTTAATTAATGATAAACATGACTTCGCTACCAAAAACAAATGCAACTTCTTTACACTTATTCTCAAATTTGGTATAGATTTATAATATCAAGCTTGGACATTTAATAAGTATGTTGATTCTTTCTCAAGGCTTTTGTAAATACATCCGTCGGTTGTTCTTGAGTCTGAATGTGTGACGTCCTAATGGCCATTGCCCTATATTCAGTTTCTGCGGATGAGCTAATTATCGTGCTTTGTTTTTTTATTTTCCATGAAATCAACGAATCTCCAAACTTCACAAAATATGATATCATTGATCTTTGACTCATTGGGCAAGTACCCCAATCAAAATAACAGAAGGCACTTAATGTTATTGTACCCTTAGATGATAATAAGATTTCTAGACCTGATGAACTCTTCAAATATCTCAATATTCTATTAGTTGATGACATGTGAGATAGCTTTGGCTGATGCATAAATTGGCTCAACGTTTGCATGGCATAGCATATATCGGGTCTAGTAATTATAAGGCGTCCATCAACCTCTTATATACACCGGCATCAGGAAAGTTGGATTACTAATTTGAAAGTTAAAAAAACTTCAAACATTGGATTACGATTTTTTTCAAACAATCTTATCCTAATCACACTTCAAATATTTGGATTACAAATTCTCTAACGTGCGTCGCACATGTCACGGTCGAGGTTATGCATATCTTTTCATGTATTTTATGTAGTAATTTTACAAGTATACCCATCATAAAATATATGAAAATGAATTTTACGAGTATACCCACGGTCTTTGAATTTTACTTGTAAAATTCTTGCAGAAAATACATGAAAGACATACATACTTTCAACCATGACATGTGAGACACATGTGAGGAAATTTTCAGCTATAATATTCGGGAAAATTGTTCCCGAATATTGTTTAGGATATTAAGGACACTGCTTAAATTATTCGGGAGTTAAATGCACGTTTTGAAAAGTTATGAGTGAAGTGCTAAATGGATGAATGTTTGGGGTTGTACGCTTTTATCATTTTTTAAATTTGTATAAGCACATTAGGTGCGTCGCTGTGTGGGTAATGGTCTAGAACAGTTATTTTTACCAGCAACTTTTTGTTGAGGTAGAATTGTTTAAAATCTAAACCAATATTGAATTGTTTAAATGGATTTTTTCTCCCTTTATTTGCAGTCTTCATGTGAAAGAATTGCTTGTCGTATATCTATGCCCCAATAATGTTTAAAAATTGTGAGTGGGGGGATATTTTGGAATTGTTTAAGGTTATATTTGGATGGATGAATTTCATTTAAATGTAGTGATTTGATTTGGCAATTGATTTGAAATTTGGATTAAAATGATATCTATTTTCGGTGTATTTCAAATCCATCACAGTTACCATTACATTTACATAAATTATTAAAGAGATGGATTTGAAATACACCAAATATAAATCCATTCAAACAATTAAATGGATTTGACTCGGTCCAAAAAAGCATCTTAGATAGGAATTGTTTGGTGATGTTAACTCTTGGTTTTTTGTTCTATTAATATTTCAAGACTAATCATCTTGATCTTTAAAATCCATGTATGTGTGAAGAGGACACGAAGTTTGTCACCTAATCCACAATGTTTTCTTTCCGGCATTGAAAGGGAAGTTCACTTCAAATTTTTAGGCTTTCTAGTGTCAATTCGGAATGAATATCTTCCTATGGAGTCAAAAAGAACTGGTTGAATATTTGTCCATTTTATGGATTTAAATACCAATCAAATGTATATAATAAGCAACAGAAATGATATTTTATAGTTGTATTAGAATAATTAAATAATAATATTTTTTATTTTTCACAAAACACAAAATTGTGTATTTGATTTACATTTATAATTAGTTCTACCTACCAAATTTTTTCATGAATTAAGCGATTGTATGCCTAAGATGTTGAAGCCCATGGGATAAATGTATAGCCCAACAATATGATTCTGAAGCTCGATAAATATTATATTTGAAATGGCACATGACTCTGTCTTCTTAGCTCTCTACACTTGGACATATCAATGAGAACTTTTGAACCCCATGGGAGCTGTCTCGTGGGCTAGATCAAACATTGATATGAAATATTTCATATATACTTGTGATAAATCTAAATCGAGTCAATTACACTTGGTCTTGCATATAATTTCCTAAACATTTACTTACACACAAAAGAAAGGCGACTAGAATTTGGGTTCATGACGCCGAACTAAAGCTATTATTTTTAATTTTCTTTATTATTATTATTTTTGGATAGGTAAAGGTGGATGATGGGGATATGGTCTAGAACATGAGATATCTCATTATTCTGGGAGTTTCCTGGTGCCAATTGAGCCATGTGCAATTGTTTTTCTTTGATTCAGAATTTCTCCATAAATATTCTAAACAATATAATCTTGACATCCTAAAATGCAACTTCTAACAAAAATTTAAGACCAACAACGAGAGAAGAAAAATCATATCTTAAATGCATTATCTGGAAACTGTTAAATAAGTAATATATATATATATATTCTCTATCTATTAATTTTCTATAGATTACCAAAATAAAAAATCGTAAGAAATGTATATGCAAATTTCTGGCGAAATTTATCAAATGACTGGTTTTTCAAGTTTTATCGATTATAGAAATTATTATCCCAATATTTAGAAGCATAAATTAAAGTTTATCATTATATTGGTATGATATAAATTTTTCGATCTTAACGCGCTCTGCCGTGTTGGTCACGCGGCAGAGCGCGTGACCAACACGCGAAATAAACAGATTCCCGTTGGTCTCTGACAGCAAATCCGTCACTCGTAAGTGACGTGGCAGCCTTTAACCGCCATTGGATCGATAGGTCAACCAGCGCGTGAGTGGTGCGGCACCGAATATAAAAATATCTGCATTTAGAGAGAGAATCTAAAGTTTTTTCTAGAGAGAGAAAATTGGTAGTGTTTTCGGATCGAAGAACAGAAAACACCCGCCTCCTCTTCTTCTTTCGTAATCCTCAAACCCTAAATTCTTGATTCATTCCTTACTCTGTTTTTTGCGTTTCTATTAATTTAATAACAGTATCAATATCCGCTGTTAGGATCTTTTATTTTTTGCGTTTTTGCGGGATGAATTTTCTTTTCGCATTGTGAAAATCGGATTTGTTTCTGTACAAATTCGCATATTAAGTTAGAGGTAGTGTTTTTTATTGTCTTTCTGAATTGTATCTCTTGACTCTTGAAACCCCTTTGTTTGGGTCTTATCTGTTTCTAGGGTTTTTTAAACCCTAGGTTCTTAGAAATCAGTTTTTTTTTTTCGCTTTTTGAGGTTGATTATATATATATTAGGGTTTTTAATCATCTACTGGTGACTATATGTATGGCTTCGAGGAGTATTGGGGATGATTCTATTGATGACTTGAATTCGAGAGGGAGGGTTCGATGGACGCCACATAGTAAAGTCTATACTCGAAGAATCCGCAAGAAAGTTCAGGAAACTGTTAATGATAGTGGTTATTCTGCCGCCACAACCTATGTGGGGGCTGACACTTCCACCGCCACACATAAGGGTGTTTCCCCAGACACATTTACGGATCCCAAGAACCCTGCCTCTGCCTCCCCTTGCCCAACCAAACCTGGCATTCCAGATGCATTAATTGTCCCCATCGAGAATGCATCCTATGATGGTGTGCAAGTGCCTGTTGAAGCCCTAGTGACAGCTGAGGATGTGGATTCATCACAACAAACAGTGCAAGAAGGTTGTACCACTCAAACTGCTGAGCTGCAGACAAATGGGAACGAAGCGGGCCATAATTTGAAAAAACCATCTCCCATCCACAAGACTAATGAGCTGCTGAAGACAAATGGGAATGGAGTTCTGAAATTGAGGGCGACATCACCATTTTCAAGTGAGAATGATTTATCGAATGCCAGAGAAGTTGAGACAGCGGAGCTTCCTCTCAGGAATGGTCTGCAGGATGATGGAGAGTTGGTGCCAGACCCAACACAAGTTCCGAGTGGCAATGGGATAGAGGATGCCAATGGAAATGTTAAACCACTGGTGATATCCACTGTTGAGGGTAGGATTAGCTTTCATTTATCTAAAGCAACTCCAAAGAATGACATTGAGGAGCTTAGGAAGAGGCTGGAGTGTGAGCTTGATCAGGTTAGGAGTCTAGTCAAAGAGTTCGAAGCCAAGGAGATTCAGCTGCCTTCTTATAATGCTCAGATCAATGATAGTAATATTAGAAATATTGGTAGTGTTGGTGGGTATTGTAATTCCCAACCTCAGCATGCCCGGAACAATGTGGTAGACAGGAGGGTGTTGTTGAAAGTCAATTCAAATGTAGGCTCCATTGCGAACCTGGAAACTAGACCTATAGGATTAGCGAGAATGAGTTCTGATATGGGTGCGGCACGAAATTTAGAATTGAGGCCATATAGTAGGCAGCTCAGTGTTGCGGTGATGGAAAACAATCTGACGACTGGTGAATTTGTTGAGAAGGAGAAAAGAACTCCAAAGGCTAATCAGTTCTACAGAACATCAGAGTTTCTTTTGGCGAAGGACAGACTGCCTCCTGAAAGTAATAAGAGGTTGAAGACAAATAAAGGGAGGAAACACCGAGGAGAAACTGAATATGCATTTGGCTTTGGTTTTGGGTTTGATAAGAGAGCGATCAAGAGCTGCAGTAGCCTACTTCAGTGGTTGATGAAGCACAATCATGGTTGGGTTTTTAATGAGCCTGTGAATGCCAAGGCTCTGGGTTTGCATGATTACCATGATATCATTAAGCATCCAATGGATTTGGGCACAATTAAAACTAGACTGTCTAAAAAATGGTACAAGTCTCCTAGGGAGTTTGCGGAGGATGTGAGACTTGTTTTTCGCAATGCCATGACTTATAATCCAAAAGGGCAGGATGTCCACTTTATGGCCGAACAATTGTCTCAGATTTTTGAAGAGAGGTGGCAAAGTTTAGAAACCGAGTATAATCCTTATAAGAAATATCAGATGTATCTGGATGCAGGGTTGCCCACTCCCACTTTTCGAAAGGCTCCCCCTCAGTCTCATTTTGCCCCAGCTTTGGCCCTGGGCTCTGCCCTCACTCCTTTTCCTGCTCTGGCACCTTCCTATGCCCCTGCACCTGTTGCTACTCCTACTCCTTCATATGCTCCAGATGTCACACATATGAGAACTTCGGATAGAGCAGATTTGATTGCAACAACTATGGCTGTTGATCCCACAATTCAAAGGGCGTATATCGGCAGAACCCCTGCACCAAAGAAACCCAAAGCTAAGGATCTCAATAAAAGGGACATGACTTACGATGAGAAGCAAAAACTCAGCACAAATCTTCAGAGCTTGCCTACTGAAAAGCTTGATGCCATTATTCAGATCATTAAGAGGAGGAGCACTGCACTTTCTCAAAATGACGATGAGATTGAGGTCGAGATTGACCGAGTTGATACGGAAACACTGTGGGAGCTTGATAGGTTTGTGACTAATTACAAAAAGAGCTTGAGCAAGTACAAAAGAAGAGCAGAACTAGCTCAGCAAGCTAGAATGTCGGCTAATCAGAGACTTGCACCGACTGTAGGAGCTGTCCCTTTATTTATTTATTTTGGCAATCAGTTTCTTTGGAAATCAAAATCCATAATGTCATGAATTTTTTCACCATGTTACAGGACACTACACCGGCATCAGATGTCCAAATTGGAAATGGAGCTGGTATTAATTTACTCTTTGATTCTTATTTTCCATATTGTTATGTGAACTGGATCGCACTCAGACTGTGATCTGACTCATGGATTTCGTTCTTTGAAGCTTTAGATAAGATTAGTGCACATGTGGCAGCTGAAGGTGAAACAAGGGCACATAGTGGTAGTAGGTCCAGCAGTTCGAGCAGTTCCAGCAGCGATTCTGGATCATCTTCAAGCGGTAAACTATTACCTTATACTTGCTTCGAACCATTTAATCTTTGTCCAAGGCTCCAACCATATCTAGTATGTGGTCGTGCAGAGATTAAAAAAATGGCTGAGGTTCCTACTATATGTAGTTTGTGCTTGTGCAGAGAATAAAAAATTACTTCTTGTCTATATTTTATATGTCACCAGGTTAATGTAATATTCAAAGATATAATTGTTGTTGTATGTGGTTCTTTAGCTCATGTTTTGGAGTTTGTACCTGTTCAAAAAAAAAGAATGGGTGCTTGGGTCCCAGGAGTCGGGAGTGCACTTTATCTTGATCTTGTTATATTGACTTTACCCCAATAATAATGAAAATTTTCACTCCTATTGTTAAGATATTGCTATCCAGTGACACAATTTTAACTATGTTTGTTCCATCTGAATGGCTCTTGTTATGTTTTAATCACCTTTGAATTTAACACAGATTCCGATAGTGATAGCTCCTCTTCAGATGGATCTGATGAAGGCAATTCACCTAAGACATGAATAGACTTGATAAAGGTATTGGATAGATCTTTCCACTGTTGATTGGACTTTCACATGCCATTTGTTTCGGAAATGATCTTGTGCGTTACGTACCATTTTTCGCTTATCCATTTTATGGTTTTGCTATATTTGCTGCTTTTTTGAACTTATGACCAATTTTATCGTTGTGGCTTTGTTAGTTCTGCATTTTGCTGCGCAACCACAATGGATATTATTAACAATCTTTCCCATTTTCAAAGTTGGTTTTGTTTTCGTGGATTCCAATACATCTGACTTAATTAAATGAGAATTTAAGTTTGATGTTCATGAGAAGTGACTGCCCTGTTAGTTTCTGTTTAAAACACTACCGTTTTTATTTATGGCATGAAGACATCTTAAAATAAAATTGCTTCACTTTGAAGGACGTGCCGCGGTCCGGTTTCAAGACTTAGCTAATCGGATTTTTTTATGGTTTTTGTTTCAATCTTGTGTTGGCTTGGTCTTGTAAATATGATCGACACAATTAATTTTTTAGAGCACGTGTCATATTATTGCAGGGCATCTCTCTTTGGGCTGGTGCCTCTGTGGTGTATAATTCAGAAACACATCTGTGTGCAAATGGTGGTTTCAGGACTGTGCAAGATGCGCGACTGGATACCTTTAATTTGATGCTTTAGGCAAATGACTCGGATCTCTTTCATACCAGTCAGGTCCATTATCAAGGAGCTTCCTTTTTATTCTAATGTCTAATTTTGATTGGTTAGATAGATGGTCGGTACCTGGAGAATGTCGCGGATGTGATTTCTGCCATAATCAACACCAATTCTAGATGATCTCATAATTTTCCGAAGGCTTTGATGTCATCGGAGCCAAGACCTATTAGTTGAACATTGTAGGTGTTACTGTTAGAAAGTTGTATCCTGTGTTAAAATAGGTATTATTCCGGGTTGCATTTGTACTCTATCTGATGTGTCAGAGTTGTAGCGTGTACAGAGCTTCTAATTGTGCTGTGTCGCGAGTATTTCATTGTGGTTCGAATTTGGAAATTGAGGCGTTGGGGCACTTGATGTTTAAATTTGGTCGTGTGTTTAAGTATACAACTCAATACACATTCCTCCGCCTTATCAAACTTTTCCACAAGTTAAGACTCGGATTTTGAAAAAAAAAACTGCATTTTCCAGATTTCAACCAGATAGCTTGCGAGACTGTGTATTCTTCAATGTAAGTGTTCTGTGCTTAGACCAATTGAAGACAGAACCAGAACTCCTGCGGCAAGAGGGAAAAGATGCAAAATTGTTATGTCATGGACATGGAATGTGGTGGTTCGGCTATCAGCTGCCTTTTCAAGAGCCTTCGGCAAAAGCAGCACCATGCTCTATCGGACTTCCTCCACCGTGCTTTCGAAGTATCACCTGTGGATACAAAATCATGAATTTAGTAAAACCACATTCTGAACCATTTCTCGAAAACATAGTTACCTATCCATGTCCGTGGAGTGCGTTTCTTATAGTTTCAAGGTGTTCTTTTACACCATATGCTTGTACAATCCTCCCATGTTTAACGGAATTGATTATTTTTAAGATTTTAAAAAAGCTAGAAAAATTAAAACCTTATACTATAATGGGTTTGAATGGATGCTGATAGCAACGACATATTAATTGAAAACATTCTCGTTGACAAAAAGGGCAAAAGTGCTTTGTGGATGCAACTTTTCAACGATGCAAAGAAAGGTAACTCGTTCGTGGTCGACTGTACAGCGTCTGGCAAATGTGGCCACGATTAGATGCACACAAATAATAGCATTGTCAAAAAAACCTTAATTCAATCAAGTTATCACCATCACAAGACCATAAATGGAGGTATTCAGCAATATAACACTATGCCAACTTTCTGAAGATCAACAGGCTGGAGCGGACATCTATCATTCATACCATTTAAACTTCCAGGAAATTCAAAGTGGAACTATTGGCTTACATGAAGTAATAAGAGATCCAAAAGTTACAAAGTTTGTAAATTTTAATCTTATACATCAACTGTCCAATTAAGAGTTTCTATGCAACTTTTGAATTAATATTCTCATTGACAAACATCGTGGCTAAGGAGGACATGGGGATCACTAACTAATACTCGACATATTGCACTACAATCATTAGTTAAGAGATCGTGAACTAGTTATCAAATAAGACCATATCATCATGTTTCTGCTCAATCAGGAGAAATCACAAGAATAGTGACTGCCAAAACAAAGTATCCATCATCTTGAACATGAAAACTTCTTGATTCCATTACACACTAGGTATGATTAAGCAGTGAGAATAAAAGCGTGGAAGCAAATTAAAACGCAGAGTGTCCTGACTGTTCTAGTTGGTATCAGATTATAAATGAGTAATTTTGACGCTGATGTCACCTACGTTTTTTAAAACTCTACATTTCATAAAGAATGCCCGAAGTCAAAAGTGTAACTGCAATTATGAAAGAACAACAATAATAAATAAGCACGTATCTTAGGCCACGGAAATTGTAGCTGACCCTTTCCAGCCTATCAACTTCTGTTCCACCATCTTGTGTTCGTTTTGTTAGAGCTTTCACGTCTTCATGTAATAAATTTTCTCTTGGTGGTGCCTATTGTCAAACAACACATGTAAGCGTTACCCACATCATATCAACATTAGTAGATGCCCTTATCCGGCAAAATAGCATGTGATTTGAATGGGAGAAATTCAGTACAGTACTTGTGAAAACAAGGAAAAAATGGTGGTTCCAACATGATCACCACCAACATTATTCACTTCTGCGAAATTAATAGGAGACGAGAAGTTCAGGAAGATAACAAAAAAAATTCCACACCTGCCACATTGACTTTAATATTACCTGCTTAAAATGTCTTGGTCCTAGCCACGTCAAGACTGGTCACACCAAACAGTTTCTTCTCATCATATACACCCTTGCTCTTCAATACATCAGTAGCAATTGGGACTGTGGAGTTCAGAGGGTTGCTGCTGATGATTGATGAGAGCCTATTTTTAACATGTCCGGTCATTATTACTGTTTTCTTGAACTTTCAGTAGAAGGGATAATCCACCACAAAAATCTTGGATTTACTTTGGGGCAATACTTGACAATGACCTCACAAACATAAGAGGTCATCAAGGGTCATGCTAGGCTTTTGGGGTAGTCCTGCTGGAATTATGACGACGTTTGAACAAAGTTTCCTCATGGGCCTTAATTATGCTTCAATTTCAATTGATGATAGTAGATACAAATGAGTATTTGTAAGTCTAGATATGGTTTATGTACCCGAACAAGATATTGAACTGAACACAGAGGAAGCTACACAGAAACTAATCGAGGAACTACTAGCTTATGTTCACATAAAACTATAATCATAAAACATTAAATCTAAAATCATCGAATCGAACTACAGACACAATCATCAAACAAACATAAAAACGTCAAAACCCTAGATAAACATCAAATAATAATTCGCGAACGATTGAAATCAAAATGACAAGAAAAAAAAGAATTCAAAATCGAATAGGAAAAAAAAAACAAAGCGCATAAGACCTCCGATCTGGCGTCAATGTGGCTGACTTCATACAGAGCAGGCCTGGAGACAACGGGAGTCAACATCAGTGAGTAGTGATAGCGGCTGGCCAATTTAGCACCTTCCGGTCCGGAGTCGGGTCTGATGAGAAACCGCAGCCGCGATAGGTAGGGAGAAGTACCTGGTAAGAAGCTGCGGAGCTGGTAAAATAATGAGGAATTTTCTAATGCCTGAATTTTAGACTTAATTTAACTTAATTTTTAAAAATAATCTTAAATTCCAAATATATCGATCAAATATTTTTTTTAAAAAATAGTCTTCTAACTTTCTATTAATTATTCAATAAATTTGACTATGGACATTTTATAAGTGAACTCAATTATGAAGCCATCGGATAAAATAATAATAAAATAATTTTTTATAAGTATAATAATAATAATAATGATTGTGGACTAATTTATTATTATTATTATTATTTGATGTGGGGAAAACAATACGTCACATCGGATAAAATCAATGTCCGATCAGGAATAACCCATTCCAAACAGGTTACCCCAAAATTAATAAGAAACATTAATGAAAACTAAACAAGTCTGAACTTAATTCCAAAGAATTATTACACAAGTGATTTATAGAAGAATGGATAAACTTAAGAATTTTGACGATTACAACGTTTAAAATATTCGTTCAGTTTAATAAAAAACTGAAAGTTAAAAAGACAATGCTCCAAGGAAACCTTCAATATCATATACACACACGACATACATGCATATAGGCATGTATACACATTACGCAATACTACTTCCAAAAGTTGGCCGCCCTAATACAGACGCCCGATAAAAAATGTAGTAGAAGTCTTATTTCTTGAAAAACAAAATCAAACAATATAAAAATTTGAGGGTATTTTAGGATGTTTAAATAACATAATGCTATTTCTATAATATTTGATAAAAATGGCTATTTTTAAAAATAGTGTATCAAGATAGGCTAGAATAAGTAATTTCTCTAAAATAAATTATATTAAAAACATAAGTTAGTTATAATCTAAATAATAAAGGGTGAATTGCGTATACAACTCTCTTAGTTTTAATAATTGTTATTTTAGTTCATCTAGTTAACGCCTATCTTCCCTACTAGATTTTAAGTTTGACTTTGTGTAAAAAAACATTTAATACCCTTATATTTTTAATTATAATATCCCTAAAAATTTAATTAATTCAAAATGATATTTTTACCCTTTACTCAACTAATGGTTATCATGTATTTAATTTCTTCAAATACTGGTGAAGTATCCTTAATTTATAATTGTGCTAACTTTTAAAATATTGTAGAATTTCCCCTACTAATGTAATAAAATCTTTTATGTTCTATTTTAGTATCCTTAATTTGTAATTGTGCTAACTTTAAATATACTGAGTCTCATGATATTGGTGCTGGTGCTGGAAGGAATGTGGATACACTTGAATCTGTTGCAAGAACTGACAAAAGGAAAAGATGAGAGTCATTTGGACAGTGTTCTCAGAACATGACCCCTCCAGATGTGTTTCTCAAGATGATTTATTGAATTCGTGGCTGAATATGGCCTTTAATTATGATAGTTTGCTTTTTAGAAGATGTTTTACTAGTGAATGTGAACATATATTAACGTTTATTTTTCCAGATGGCACCATACTTACAGGTTTAATATTTCGTATATTTAGCCCCATTTAGTTTTGATAAATCACATAGACCCCCTCACATCTCAGGGGTAAAATCAGTCCAAGTATTTGACATAATATTTAAATAAAAAAAGTTGGGGACAAAATGGGATTATCACAAAAAAGTCTTGACGACATCAGCAAATTTTAATTTTTGGTCAAAGATTCGGGCTGAATAGATATTTTATACCATAACATAAGGAGTCTATCCGTTATTGTTCAAACTAGAGGTCAAAAATCGTAATAAACATATTCTACAGGGGAGACAACTATAATTATTCAAATACTAAACAACCAGTCGGCAAATTGGAATGAATCAAACATGAAATTAGCAAATTGGAATATTAATGTGTTTAAACCACTAAAAATAGTTAATTTTATACCTAAAGACATCTTTAATATATAAAGATGCGGGTGAATCTGATGGGTAGGTAAGTGGAGGTTCAATAATCACTACACGATTGTTCAATTTTTCAATTGCCAATCTTTTTTCAAATATTAAAACGGGTGAATACGGATGAGCGAATGTGAGTTGGGCTGGTCGATGGGATGGGGTGGGGTGTACGGGTGGGGGTGTAGACCCCTAACAATAATTATTAAATTTTGTTCCTACATTTTTTTGTTATTCCCCTATCTTTCTCATTCAAATTTTGTGATCTACCCAATTAAGATTCTATCCATTTAAAAGAAAATGTCAAATATCACAGTTTAAATGGAAAATGAAGCAAAAACATATAAGTTCCTCCACGTTCAAAGCTTATATATCACATAAATATACATATCTTATTTCATGTCTACATAGGATTGAAAGTAATTTTTTGGCTTCTTGATATATTGTTTAAACGTAATAAAATCGAATATGTTAATAGACAACTAATGGAAACATAGCATTTCATGAATATTCAAGAATTTATCAACATTAGATCAATTTTGTTCAAACTTCCATGCACCAAAATAGGAAACCCTTTTACATTAAAACTTTTATAAATTAATAATGTCGGGACCGTGAAATTATATTAATTTAAAGAGGTATTATTTAATCGGTAAATTACTGATTTATCAATTTAAAGCTTGTTTTTTCGATTCAGGGAATTCGACATGAAGAAGTCATTAATGAGCTTGAAATTTTGATTACTTATCTCGGTTACTACAATAAAATGGATATCAATCATCTATTGGATTACCCATGGTGAAATGATAAATGTTCAACTATCCAAAGCTTATAAAATTGTAGCTAATGTCATTAAAAATGTCGTTGATGATGAAGCTGATGATAAGTCAATACCTTTAGAATAAATTACACGAAAATGAAGCACTCATAACAGCAACATCTCTTCACAATTTTGTGTTGCAAGTTCGAGAACACAACACCAAAATTTTAGGATTTAATAAGAAAAATTAGATATGTAATCCACTAAGATTTAAATTTCGAAAAAAAATAAACAACAATATATCTGTAATTTACTAAATGGACTATTTATATTTAAATTTTAGAGAATTATTAATTTATGGAGATTTTAATGTACTATTTACCAACTAGCGGTTGCCCGGGCAGGGGACGTTCGTAGGATCGTTCGGCTTCTCCACAGCAGGATGCAACACATTATCATTTTAAATCTTTTTTCCTTTTTCATATTAATTTACATATTTAGTAGACAAAAATTCCCTTTTTCTTCATTTAACAAAAAATACATTTTTAATCCACGTATAAGTAAATAATTTATTAACTTCTCAATTATAAGTGTAGAGTTTTCACACACAAAAATGTCCCTTATTGCCTTATTGGATATATGTCATAAAATTATCCACATTAATCATTTTCTCACGGAGGTGGATATTTGTCGCGCTCTTTTTCTAACTATTTATTATATTTCGAGCATACTGCTTTGCATATTTAATGCAATACGATGTATGAACACTAGGTGTAAAGAAACCGAACATATTCACGAACTTTTCGAGCCAGCTCGAAAATATGTGATTCGAATTTGAGCAGAACTCAAACATATTCGAATTTTTTTTCGAGCCGAACTCGAGCTACAATTACTTTGTTAAATAGTTCACGAGCCACTCACGAACTTCAATATTTTTATTAATATAATATAATTATATATAAATAAATATATTTTAAGCCTTTCGGTTTATTTTCGAAGCAATAATTTGAAGAACTCGCGAACATGTTCGAATATTTCAAACCGAACTCGAGTCAAAATTTTAGAACTATTCGAACTTCAAATCTAACTCGAGCTCGAATATAACTATTTCGAGCTGAATTCCAACCTCAAACTTTTAAGCATATTTAGCTCGATTAGATTCGTTTACACCCCAGTGAATACTTGTGTGGGATTTATGAACATTTTTTAAATTCCACTAGTTTGAATACTGGAAGGCACGTGAATATCATGTTAAATCAATGATCTTCAAAACTATGCGTTGCTCGAACTTTGGTTCGAAAAATTTCTTTTCTCGAGACCCACTTAATCACTTTTTTTTTTATAATCAAAATCATCGAATGAAGTTCCTTCCATCTGAAAAAAAATGAAACGTATCAGTTATCTAACTACCTATTGTGAAGTAGTAAAATCTGGAATGCTGTGAGATTTGATCACTGCAGGAGATTAACTTTGCAAACGTCTACAAATCACTACACGTCACATTTTCAATAGTCGTGAGCCAACCTCGAGAGATATTTATTACTATAATTTCTTATTCCAAAATCCAATATATGTTGGTAATCCAAAAGCATGCAATCAGATTTTGGACCATCAAGATTATAAAGGAAGTGTGTTTCCCAACCTAATGAATGTTACATAATGGCTCAAGGGTTAGATATGGCAACTTACTAGCCTATGATATAATAAAGCTATAACATCAAGAGTTGCAACTCAAAGTTACACCGCCCATAATTTGCAGCCTATTTTGCATCACTGATCGTACGCCATTATTCCAAAAATTGTGACCAACTATATCAAATCTTGTAACTACGCCCTTTCATAAGTTTTCCCTTTAAGCAAAAAAAACCGTGACAAGAAACTTCTCAAGATTTGGCAAAGCAACCCTCCGAGAACACGACCTCAAACTATAACTAAAAAACCATTTCAAGAAATTCCATACATGCGTCAAAAGGGTGTTGCTACAAATATCACCACCAGCCATTACACACGACGTGCTACATTCGGAAAACTGTCATTCAAGACTGAGCAAACAATCTACCAAACCCACAAAGCAACACTCAGGGATGACATAGCAACACAACCTTCTTATCCAGTAATCACAATCATTCCCATCTAATAACCGAATAAGGAATGCTGCACTTTTGTCACTCAAAGCCTTCCACAAATTTTGATTAACTTCACTTGGATGACAATCAGAAAAGCAAAGGCAAATACATATTTCTTAGATGGTAGTGTCATCACGAAACTAACAAACAAACTTATCTTATGAATCAGATAAACCTACACTTCAAGGCAGTGAGATCAACAGCTCAAAATTCGACCAGAATTATAACGCAAGCTTTATAAACAATTAAAACATCATATAAACTTTCTCCCACGCTTTACAATAACATGAAATATTCACGTTCATCAGTAAATATTCAACCAAGCTATCTGAATACTACCAAGTACCAATGTACTCACTCTTTCAAACCTTTAGTTGGGCGTAAAAATCAACACTACGGACACAGTTTCAATACACAGGATTCGAGGACCTATCAGAGAGAACTGCAATAAGTGCTGATTTGAATTTTATACTTAAAAACATATTTTTTCATTTACCTTTAAGAATTAAGACTTTTGACAACCCTTCCCATGTAAAACACAGTTCAATTTTTCCTTCTTGAATAGTAAAATACAGGCATAAAACATTAAGCAGGAGTCAATACACGGAAATTGAAGTAGACGGTCAGTTACCGTTTAAACTGCATGCAAACATGATACAAAATTAGACCCCATATGGCATATGACGAGATGCCCATTCAATTAAAAGTAAAGCTGAGATATCAGATGCTACATTAACTTAGTTAAACAAATAACTAAACATGCAATTCCTCACCTTCGATTTCAATGATAGAAGTTACTGGTATGACAAAATTAACTTAATTTTATCACGGCATTTTTGAAAAAAATGTATGTGTTAGTACCTAATAAATTCGGTATCATTAATTATTTGATAAAACAAAATTCTTATTATTATATATTTTTTGTAATTATTTTAACAGTCAATATGATGCCTAGTTATCATTTAGAAGAGCACAGGCAAGGCACAATAGTTTGTATAGTAAATACCACATAATGAATAACATCTAATAAAATTTCCTTAATATGTCTTGATCTTAGCATGCCTTTTTTTGATAAGGTGTATGTGTTACCTTACATTTAGCCTCTAGGATACATGTGTACCGTAGTACACCTTGCACTTTAATAACCATGCAGTATAATTTACTTGTACTAACAACAATGGCTAGATTTTACACTTGGAATTGTCAAAGATCTCAAAAATAGACAAAACATATTACACAAGTACAAAACTTCAACAAGCATTACATTACCTCATGTAATGCATGGACAGAAACTAAAAGGCGCATCATAAGCACAATAAGTGACAACTAATAAAAACGGAACGACAACACAATATGATATGCCAAAAATTTTCCACACAGCATTTGTACAAGGCAAAAAGTGACATGATCAATACACATAAATACAGTAATAAATACACAAACATAGTTACGGTAGCAAGATTGTTAAGGAAATAATAATAAATCCAATGGATCAAACTTAGCAAGAGAACTCAGGCATATAACTATCTGATACAATCATTTTATAGCAAATAGGCTCTGATCATTAACTAAATTATCAAGAACCATTTTTGTCCCTAATCAAGGAGTTAGAAGTTCAACACATGATAAATATCACTAGCATTTAGAATAATTGCTCAGAAGAATCAAAAGTCGTCTATATGACAAAGTTACATCGAATATCAAAAACAATTTCCATGAAAACTTTATTCAGCAATCTTAGCAAGAAATTCCATCCCCTATCCAATAACCATTCATCCAAGGAACCTAGGCTGCGTTAGTTCCGCAGTTGAGTAATAAATTTATCCAAGTGATAATGCTTGCCTATTTATCTTGATCAACTTTCAAAATCAACTTTTATTCACCACATATAAAATTTCAAATTATCTTTATCAAATTTCATAACTTAATCCAAGACCACTCAAAAGTACCAAAACATCATATCATCTTCCCATAATTTTTGCCGAAACAAATGCAAAAACATCTTTCATAAACCACTTCAACATATTTGAATCGAACACAATTGAAAGCGCAAACAAATGTCATCATTTTTTTCTTCTTGTAATTGAAAAATCAAAGTTCATCTCACCAACAGTATGAGATTTAATTGGCATGAACATTGTTCTGAAGCGTCGTCCGCTCTACATGCACAAATTTCCGAACAATTGGAAGTTTGAAGTAATGCTAAAAAATTTGAAGATGCTAGTGAAATGACATTCTAACTAAAGCCAAATTTTGGTATCAGAATCATTTTCCATGTCGAGCCTGCCAGTCTACAACGCTCCTAACCCCCAAAAGGGAAAAGAGCAAGTGTCTACCAGGAAAAAAACATAAATCAGCAAAGAGCTACAAAGAATCTGGCTCCGTAGCATGTGCAGAGAGCCATGATAAAATGTTTTAAAGGAAAATAAACATCATACTGCTTTATTTCGATTGAGTAGAAGTGCCAAGTGCAGGTGCCAGGTATAAAATTTTTATCAAAACCTAACTGTAACATCATTACATTTGCTAATTAATGTGCACAATTCACAATTGACTAAAACCCCCCAAATCCTAAAACTTTTAGCGGGACTTAAACCAAAGACCTCAAGATCCTTGGTTTGGGAGATTGACTTTTGCCTCTTGAGTTATATTTAACACACAACTTTATGAATAACTGGGTCATGATAAAACCTGAGACAAATGTAAAATGGCCAACAGATAGAAGCAGAAGAGACAAAACAAAGATAAATAAAGCATTTTCTAGACGAACAAGAAGGATATTATTTTTATTTTAAGACATAAAAAGGCCGAGGTATTGTGGGATCCTCGTGAAGATACATACTACACACTATCTTTTTGTTTTTTCACCTTTATTTTTTTTGGTCTCTTTTTGCAATATTCAGATAAGTACACTAATTTAAAAAAACTAGGAGCAATCAGAAAGAGCCACATCAAAAAGCGTAGATGAAGTGAAGAAGACACCAAAGACACAGCAAATCAAAATCATCAAGCCAGAGTTCACATTGTCCGCATGAAATCACCAGAACCATTAAGGAAACTGCGCCAACAAGCTGGTCATGAACCTGAATCAAGCATCCATCACAACTGAAAATCATTCCACATTCAAAAAGGTAAAATAGATTTCAGGCCAACAAAGAGAACAGGTAAAACAATAAACAGCCAAATCACTTCCAAATCAAAGACAAGACAAAGTTGACTAGCTTCATCATTTTCTGAAATTAGATTTGCACAAGATCTATACAGCGAAAGACAAAAAGCGGATGAAAGATAAAACATAAAATGATTCAGTGCTGGGAAAAAATTCCTGAGACTATGCTAATGTTGCATCATTTGAATGATTTGATTCTTCTCTAAAAGATTGTGAAACAAAAGTCGATCACCAGATAAAACGGAACGAGATTCTCTAGCTGACATGAGCACATATAAAGTAAGAAAAAATAGTGAGATAACATTATGAAACCTTTTTTTGTAAGTTTTGGCAACTGCAGCCGAGTAGGCTGTCCACTGTAATCACTTGTTTGCGTTTTTTCTGCCTCTACAAGCATTTCAATAAAACAAGGTCTGCCGAGTTTATGTTCAGATACAGCAAGTAAAAGGACATGAAGATGCCCATCCATAATCACTTGGATAACATTAACAAAATATAATGACAGGACATTTCCGATAAAGAAGAGATCATTCCAAATAGAAAACTAGAAACATATTGCACCCATGCCACATGCATGAATATCCAACACTTTCAGAAGGGCAGCCACTTTCAATCAGGTAAATAAATCAAGTAATAAACAAAAGTATCAATGTTCAATCCCCATATGCCCTAAGGGCTAAGGATGAAAAGAACTGACAAATAGATTCAACTGCATAACAATTATCATGAAAAATTTTGCAGGGAAAAAAACAGAATGCATACCAGACTCAACAGTGTCATATCCTTCTATCTTTCTTGTTTAATCTTAACATCCAAAAAAAGTTTCCAGGGAAATAAGAAGAAGAAATACATACCTAGACTCAACAATGTGATATTTTCATTTTAATGTTAACATCTAAAAGAACACTAACCAATTGGTTCCCTACGCAAAGTGCTTATTTCACATCCAAAGTTCAAACAAAAATCAGACAATAATACTAGTATGAGGCAGCATGTAGAAAGAGATACAGTCCACACCAAGAAGCACCCAACAATCTAAAGAACTGAGCATGTCACGGGTACAAAGAAAGTCCAGTAACTAAAAGACCAAACATCTCAATACACAAAAGGATTATGCTGTATTCACCATCCACCTCATGAACGAAATTTCTAGCACTGCTCAATGAGGCTACACATCGCTTAGGTGTCTAAGGTATGAAACCTTAAGGCCAAGTTTTACTCTCAATGTAAAACTAAAACTTGGCGATTTCTAGCACCGCCCAATGTCTACGGTATGAGACCTTAAGGACAAGTTTTATTCTCAAGGAAATGAGGAAATTTCTAGCACTGCCCAACGTAAAAACTAAAAAAGGCCAAGTTTAATTCTCAATGTCTAAGGTATGAGACCTCAAGGCCAAGTTTTATTCTCAAGGAAATAAGGAAATTTCTAGCACTGCCGAATGTAAAATCTAAGACATGGCAAAAATTTAAAGACCTTAAGGCCAAATTTGATTCTCAAATTTTACCAGGTCATACAACTTAAAATTTACTCAATAGTATTCTCCAGATTCGTTTTACCAGGTTCATTATAGTCTCATTCACTCATTCATCAATTTACGAGAAAATGCTAATCTCAATTAGAAAATACCTTATAAAACCCACAAAAGCTAAATAGCACCATTGGAAAGGGCGGGATTAAGGAAAACTATGAATTTCATTTGATAACCTCAACTACTCTAGCACTACATTGGTCTTGAAAATACAATGCGAAGATCAAAGGAACTAAACCACAGAAAAATAGTATTGACATGCAGCAGGTTGAAATAGCAGGTAACAGAATCAAAAGAAAGCAATCGATCTTCATTCAGACATAAAATTGTTTTTTTTAATAAAAAAACACAACAGCAAATAAAAACCTGGAACTAATATCGATGTGTTTCACTACTCTACAGGTGCTGTGATTCTAGATGCCCAAATCACAACAAGAGCATTAATCATCAAACAAGTTAAACTTCAATAGAGAATCCAAAAAACCAAAGGTTTGAAAGAAAAAAGTAGCACCCACATGCAAATGAAAAAGAAATTCAGAACAAAGAAAAGATTTCAGGGACAAAAGACTTGAGGGATATATTACCACAATCAGTCAGAAAAACTTAAACCATTTTCAAAGAATCATATAACTATAAAGGCCCAAAAGCAGTAAAACATAAATCAAGAAAAAGAGATCAAACCGACACATAGTCGCAGCATGCCAAGCCAACCAGTCAAAAAATTATATCAATAAAAACACACAGAAAAAAACAAGGGAAATTACCTCAATAGTAAGGGTGCATCCCCTGGTAGACTCCTCCAGGAGGAACTCTCGGTCCTGAAGGTGCTCCTGCTGGTTGATTATGTTGGCTTTGATATCCACTGGAAGACAAGCTGTAGTGTGCACTTTGCAGATAATCTCCAGAACTCATCCCAGCAGAGCTAGGAGGCAAACCATACAAGGATGACCCCCGACCAGCACCACTCATTGCCCCGCCTGCACCAACAAATCCACCAGTAGCTCCACCAGTTCCGCCAGAAGCACCACCCAATCCAGCGCCTGCACCACCCAATCTTGCTCCAGCACCATATCCACTTCCAGGCCCACCAAATGCAGCACCAGTACCACCCATTCCCGCACCAGCACCTTCCAATCCACCGTACCCAGTTCCAACAGGTGCGCCAAAATGAGAGCCACCAGCATAAGGTCCACCAAGCCCACCACTAACTCCTAAATTCGACCCTACAGCTTGGGCTCCAATAGCCGAAGAACCTGGTCCCACAACACCCACGCTCAAACCACTTGAGAAACCACCATACTGTCCACCAATCCCACCTGCTCCACCATATTGGCCACCCGGAACAGGGGCCCCAATTCCGTTTCCATTCCCCTGAGTAACTCCCACTCCAATGGGCCCCGGAACCCCAACCCCAGAGGGCTTCCCTCTTTTCCCATCAATTGCTAGCTTGCAATTCAACTGATGCCCATCAATATTCTTTATCGGATCCACCAAAGAGGCCTTTGCAGCATCAGCAGTTTTATAAACAAACAAAGCAAATCCCTTGGACTTCCCTGTCACCTTATCGTATCCTAAAGGACCCTCCTCAATCCCCCCATACATGGAGAAATGTTGAAGAAGTCTCTCAGCCATCATGTCATATGGCACGTTGGCCACATAAATCTTTCTCGTAGAGACATCTTCCGTACTAATCACTCCTCCAACACCAGCAACCACTCCCGGACCACCGCTGACGGGATTACCAGCAGCAGCAAGCTGCGTAACAGTCATCCTACCATCAATTTTCTTACTTGGTTCCTTCAAAGCCATCAAAGCTCCATCAATGTGTTTAAAAGTGACAAAACCATACCCTTTTGACTTACCAGTGACCTTGTCGAGGATAACTACAGCCTCATCCAATTCTCCATAAGATGAGAATAGGGAGCGGAGCTTTTCAGTGGTGGTTTCCCAGCCGAGGCCTCGGATGAAGAGTTTGCGCTGGGTCGTGTCTCGGTCGGCGATGGATCGCACGGTATCGAGAATGTCAGGGTGGCAGAGAATGGCTTTTTGGACAATTTCGAACAGCACTTCGTGTGTGAAGGGCTCGAGGATTTTGCGGGCATCGTCGAGGGTGAGCATGAGAGGGCTGAAGAGGTCGGCGTCGGCGATTACGATACCGTTGTCATCTATTTTGCGCTTCTTAATTGGGTCCATTTCCCACGATGAAAACCCTAACCTTTGGTGAAGGACTGAAGGCTGTACGATGGACCGAATACTTTAGACGGTTGCGCTGGTGCATTAGGGGATTATTTACTACTAGTCGTGTCCGCGTGTGAAGGTATAAATTTTTGTTTGTAGGTGAGTTGATAAGTATAAAGGCCTTTTTTTGTTTTTGTGATTTAATAATTTTTTTGAAAATTAGATTAAATGCTGTATAAAATTTTTTATAAGGGCATTAGTGTAATTGAACTACGATATTGGTAGGTTGGACCATTTTGTCGGTTCAGCATGCTCAATACATTATTAGTAGTGTGGATAAGACAATAAGTAACAATTTTATAAGGGCATTAGTATAATTAGACTTTGGTGTTAGTAGGACATATCATTTTGTCGGTTTAACATGCCATACATTATTAGTAGTATATATATATATTACCAAAAAAGCACATCTTTTTAAATTTATTTATTGTTTTCTTTGAAAAACACATAAAAATAAATTATACATATACTTAATATAACTGCTAAATTATTTACATAAAAATTCACTTATTATGTATACAAATACAAATTATAAATATTATTAATATAGCACATTCTTCTTTCTCTTCGGAATTTCGGAATGATGAATTTCAAATTCATCTACTACTCCATCTTTTCTATTCTTATATTTGGCTTCAAATCAATATTTGAGTAATGTAAATATGCACAATGTATTATCATAAAGACTATTTCTATAGTCTCCAATTATCCAGCCACATGTTGAGAAGTCGGATTCTGACGCAACGCTTGATGCTTGTACCGCAAACATGTTGCTAGCCATTTAAGCTTCTTGCATTCCTCTTCCACCATTGTAGTATGTCGAAGTGGTATTCTGTTCGAAATATTTGAAAAAAATTGCAATTCATTCAACATGTTAGAAGAGGGTCCTCGGTCCTTAATTTTTTTAATTCCGAGACTTCTTAACAAATTTATCCCTCCTTTTGAATGATGTCTTCTTGTTCAACCTCCCTTTGTTCCGATTCTCCTCTTAAATGTTCACTGTAATAAAAATGAAATATATTTTGGGAGACTGCATTATTGACATCTTTGATTGTCAACATTCTTCTCCAAAATTGTGAATATTACTCAAAAATGTTTCAAATAACCCTAACCCTTGCCTTTGATCTAACAATGTTGCGCTGACGTGCACGTGTGCACTTTTTCCCGATATTTTTTAAATTTGGTATCCATTGAAGTATCAAAATAATGCATATCCTTATCATCTCTAAATTATATAAATTTACAAAACATGTTAAAATATTAATAGAATATAATAAATAGAGGTAAGATAAGAAACACCGGAGAAACGTTCGATTGCTTCTTTAAAAGTACATAACAATGATACATAATTCCTAACAAACTCACCATCTTCCAAATATTTACTTTTATCAGTATCAGTTCTTTGGCTTGAATTATAAAATGGAGTAAAAGTTCTTTATAAGGTGACATAAAATTCAACCTGTTGTACATCGAATTCCAACGAGTTTCTATGGTGATAGAAAAAGAAGATGCATCGCTTAACCATTTAACACAATATTTCATATTCTCAATACTTAATGACCCAGACTCCTCGTAATCAACTTTCACAGCCAAATTAAAAATATGACATACACGTCTAACATGAAAAATATACTGTCAAACATTGGTTTGAAATAAACTTTTAAATCACGCATCACAGAGTTGTTATTCGAGGCGCTGCCTAAGGTGATTGGAAATATTTTATTTTGAATTCCATAAGTTCTACAAACATTTAATATATATTTAGCAATTATATATCCAATATATACAGTACTCATCAACCTAATTTAGAATTCAAATTCAAGCCTAATATATTTGATTCGAATTCAGTTATCGAATTCTATCAAATAAATACTCAATTCTGGCTCAAGCTTAATATCTTAATCAAGTTTATAATATTTCTAAAATATTACCAGATATATAAAAACATGTGATTGGCTTTAAGTTGTTGAACAAAATAATTTAAACTCGCGCATATATTCGATAACTTTAAGTTCAAATCAAATAATATTCGGCTCCACTAGATTTGTTTATATGCTGGTAAAACACAAATATAAAGAAACACTTTTTCTATATAATTTCCATATTTTTACTATCTACATACGTCAAATGCACTACCAATAATAATATTTCTTTTAGTTTGTGAAATTATATATCATACAATAAATTTCTAATTTTAGAGGGGAATTAGGTTAATGACGTTGGTCAAAGTTTAATATTTTTTAAAAAAAGACCTTTCATTTGCATGCGTGCACATAAAATATGTCTTAAACGGCATTTCCAGCAGTGACATTATTATTATTATTATTATTTTATAAAAATCAAAGTCGAAAAACATTAATTGTTAACAATATAAATACATGCTTTAATACATGTATTCTACCTACATACTGTACAAAGATTAAAGAAAATTTATGAGAGGTGCAAACGGCTCGTATCTACATAGTTGCCGACTATGCCTCCCTCGGCAACTGGTCAGTAGTCATCTCTCATGCCAAACTCAGGACATCGACATAAAAACAAATACACTTCCTTTTTTTCAGTAGATTCTAACATACCAGACAAGACTCTATATAATTGTTTCGTCTAGTGTTTGGCTCAAGTTCTACGATAATTAGAGTTATAAATGATATATTATCCATATCTTTCAATTCATTCTCTCCGTATTATAGATCCTTTATTATCATGTCTCAGAGAACGAAAATGATACTAATTTAGCCTAATAACAAGATAGATACAAAAGAGAGATCAAAAGTAACCTAAAAATCTCAATCAAGGGACTGAGGTTTTCACCAAACAAAACACATGTTGAAGTATAAAAAATCTTCGTCAAACAACCAGCATAGATGATTGTCATGCTGTTTACATGCTACATTTTGAACAAATTAAGTTTACAAGAAAAGGAGTTTTACTACCAAGGCCTCGGTTTCTGGTGCCTCTGCTTCACACTTCAATTAGAGGACCTAAAATTTACCGTCCGTATAAGAGAGAAAACCAATAGGATCTTTATTGAATCTGTTCACAAAGCTCTACTCCGTGTTTTTTATTGATGGGCAGCCACTGTGCTAGCTGTGAAGCCATCTCTGCAGCACATTTATTCAAATGGGTGTTCATAATTGAACACTACGTTATACTTGACCTGTTCCGCAGCTCATTATAGCACGATCATATATTAGAACTATATCGCAAGGGATGACGACGATGCAAAATCCTTTGCAGCCATCTTCTACGTGGTTCAGGAGGCAAACAAATAAAGCACTCTCTTTCCTCAGAATCTTGCAAAATCTCAATAGCATCCAAATACATCTCACTAGACTGAGGGATATCTTCCATTTCATTCAAACACGTCAGGGCAGTAGATATCGAGTAGTCGGGAGTGGCAACAGCCAACGCCTGTAAAGAACCCACAGGAATTCTTCCATTTGCGAGTTCTACGAGTTTAGTAACACAATTTCGGAATTCAATCATCCATGTCTCTCCTTTAGGATGAAATTTTAATGGAGATTGAAGGGGAAATTTTACACGTGAAGTTAGTGGTTCTTGACCATCATAATCATCTTCAACTGTTTTAAGTGTCTGATGTTCAGGATCGACTAGCCCTCCCGCTAGTGGTTCAATGTCAAAAGCCATGCATTGTGGGTTCGAGGATTGTCCAAGTCCTTGATCAAACTTCCATTGTATACGGCTCGTTTTTTGCTCTGTGCCACCTCTGATATAACTTGATATTGGTATTATTTTGCCCTTTTCTTTGTTTAAGACAGGGCATATTCCATCTGCTATGTGCCGGAGGAGATGGGTCGTCCCACTTCTGCTTGAACAAGAAAATGTCTTTTGACAGTGATTGCACTGACATTTTTCACATCTCCCATCCTCCTTAATAAGCTTTGTGAAATGTTCCCAAACTTTAGATCTTGACTTTCCTTCTCTTTTTCGTTTGTCACACGTACTCGCTTCAGAATGATAGTTTATCTCCAGATCAGTTTCATTATTAGTAACTTCCATCTATACAAAAATAAAATCCAAGATATCGACCTTTAATATTTAGATAAATTAAGGATATATCTAGATAAAAGTTGATAAAAGCCTTTTTGGAACTATCACATAAAAATTCAAAATCATTTTAAGAAATCACATTTATCAGTTATTTTTTCTAGAACCCCCGACAGCGGTCAAACTTTTTATATGAAAAATGACTACCAAAAATAACATTGTCCAATGGGTTGTATTAATTAAGGTAATAAATGAATAAAAAGTTTGACAGATGTTATTTTTCACTGTTAGATAGTCTTCTGCAAACAAGTATATTCGACATTTTTCCATCACAAATAGATAAATCACCAAGTTCAAACCTCAAAGGGCTCATCGAAGGCCTTAGAATAGTTTTCAAAATATACATAGTTATCCTCTATCACTCCCTTATCTCTGTACATTTCGTATGGAATTGGTTGACTAAATTATTCTAGAAACGTCCTGATAGTAAAAAAGCTATAAATTTCTTCTGTTCCTCAACTCCGCACAGATTAACGAAAAAAATTGCTGCACTTCATAATCATTACTTGAACGCATTCATCAATTTTCTTGCCGAGAAATCAATGAAAAACAATATATTAAATAATAATAATAACACTGATAATAATTTTTTTAAAAGAAAGCACAAAAAGGATACCCAGCTACAACAAATCACAACGCTTTTGGATCCAACTATTCAACTTCCAAAACTTTTCGATTAACATAGCACCATGTTTTGAGCATATCTTAAACAAATCAAACTATAAGAAAAAGGTACTCACAGGTCGCCTTCGCTGTCAGTTTGAATGAAATGTCCAGCGAATACTTGAACCTCTGATCGTTGACAATGATGAGGGGATGAAAACCCTAGCCGATGGGAGCTATATCTTTTGCGGCGGGCCAATCTTGGTCAAGAATGGATGATCCGAATGTAATAGTGGGCCTAAATGGAGCTTCGGGCTTGAAATAGATTTGAAATCGGCCCGATTCGGCCCAACTTACTTCTCCTCCTCCCGCCATTTTAGTTTCGTCATCTCGCGTTCCTCGACCTGATTTGTACTTCAAAACCTTTTTTTAAAATTTTTTTTAGGTATCAAAGTTTGCGCTTGATTAATGAGTGACAACCTCAACCGCTCAGGACCGGCACAAAGTAAATCAAGGGATATACACGGATGACAGATATCTAAGAAAGCAGACCAACAGAACCCGAACCCAGGACAAACCTCCACAATATTTCAATGGAGAATTTGTCCACAAGATTTGAATCTGCAACGTCGAATAATTTTTCTCTATGTCACCTCAGCTCGTACAATCCATCTATGCACCTGAGGGCCAAACTTTTTCTTTTCTTTCCTTCGTTTTTGTTTGCTACCTCATGTTTGTTAAGGATGGCAATTTTTAATTAAACTCAATTATTATATACACTACTATTTTGTATCGTCCGGCATTGAAAAATAACAGCTAAAATATTTAAATTTATTTAATTAAAACAAACTATAGCAGCTAACCTTCCAGCTGCATCATTAGACTACTTTGATTTTTTTACTTTTAAATTTCAATCGTTATGTAATAATTTACTTACCCTAGTATCACTAGGTAATAGAACCATTATCTAAATGCTTGTTTCAATCCATAAAGATTCTTGACTAATTTACTTACCCTAATATCACTATGTTGAAAATAGTCAGGTGAGGGATATGTAAACTTCTTCATCTAAGCCACCACGAAGAAACACATCATTCACATCACATTTGTGTAAATATCAATTTTTAGATACAACTATAGCTAAGAGAGTCCTTACGGTGATCATCTTGGCTGCATGAAAAAAAGTATCAAAGTAGTGATGTCTTCTTCTTGAGTATACCCATTTGCCATTAATCTTACTTTGTATCGCTCTATATTTTCATCAGCCTTAAACTTTATTTTACACTCCCATTTACAACCAATACAATTCTTGTTTGGAGACAATCATGTGAGGATCCAAATATTTGTTGTTTCTATGATGATCGATCGATGACAAGAAGCCATGAATTAGTCTCTTTTAGCCCTGGACTAGATTAGAGTAACAAAACCATAAAGTTAGAAACAATTTTTTTAGTTGATCAACTTGCTGCTCAGATTGAGTGTGATCTTTTGAACATCTATCTTAAATTATATTTGGTAAAAAGTTCATTGATAATAGAATCATTCTTAAATATATATAAAAAATAACTTACTTTTTCTTATTAAATTGTGATGGGCATCGATATTAAATGTTGAGGCCAGATGGTAGATATACAGATTCATTGGAGATGGTTTATATACAACCGCCATTCTTTCTTTCGTTTTGTAACATTTTAATTTTAATGTTCGTGGGGCTTTGCATGATCAACCATATTATGAAACTAATAATTTAAAAGTTTCAAACTTGGCCACTTGATCAGGAGAGGCCCCAAGATCATCAATTTTAGAAGATGTCTTGAGTTTTAATCTCATATATATGTGTATTTGTCTATATTTATTGTAGCTTAATTATTCTTTATTGTACTTTATTAGTATTGATTTGTGCTATCATTATGATAATCTTGTAATGTCATTGTATTTGTGATTGTAATTGTAATAGTTAAAAAAAATTTAATTTCAAATAACGACAACATCAATATTGGTAAATTTATTTGTTTGTTACTGATATAATTACTATTTGTCTCTATGAATCCCGTAGACATTCTTTAATATGTATTCTTCTTTGTTCGGTTCACAATGAAGCCATAATCAAGTACATCAGAATTGACCAAAACACATACAAGTTCTGCCAGAAAATTGGACATTACAAAACAGTCTGAATACTGCAGTGATTTCTAAGTTTAGGGAAATTTTGATACTACCTCAGGAATGCTCTAAGAGTAAATCCACTATTGATTTTCAATTGATGTGGAATATTTCACGTCGATGGTGATGATTCCCACGAGAACAACATCAAATAAACATAAATTTAGATGGCTGGATTCTGCAAATTCAGGATAAAGTACAATCTGGGATCCTTAATCCCCTTAAAGCCCTTAGTTTTTGTCCCCTGCAGTCAAATGTATCAGAAAATCTGAAAATAGCATGCCACCAAATTAAAAAGAAGGAAAAGATAATTCTAATTTTCTGTAATAAACTTGGTGTTGTTACAGTGATTTCTCCACACTACGTGTCTTTTGGCATAAATCACAATCTAATATGTCAAGTAGCAAACTATCCCAAATATAAAATATTTAAAAAATAATTAAGTTATTTCAATAAATAGATTTTTTTAGGTCGAATAATTAAAAAACATAAAGCGTTGTACGAGTCATTAAAAATTATTGCTGGAATGTAATAATACAATTTAAAGTTTAGGCTTTACTGAAATTTATAATTTTATTTTTTTGCCATTAAAAAACTTAAAAGAATCTGAATAATTTTTTTTTAGAATAAAAATATTTTGATTCCAAGATATATAATTTTAGCACAAAACGATGATAAACCTTCACGGCTTCACTTCACGATGTTCCCTCAAACAACCTTAAACCCTCACCATCTTCCCCCCTTTCACCTCTCTTCCCACAAATTTATCAACCCTTTGCTCAAAACCCTAGCCCCAATTCAATCGTCCCCTAAAACCCCCAAACGCCTCTCAGTATACGCGCTCACCCCTAACCGACGATTTCGCAGCCAAAATCCCGATTTTCGGCCAGACCTCCGCTCATTTGCTGGTCGGAGCAAGGGGAAGCCAGGAGAATCCTCCTCAGGTCGTATCGAGGGAAATGCTGAGATTCGTAGAGAAGCCAAGCGCAATGCACGCCGGAAAAGCAAGAAGCTGGCGGAGAGCCTGTTTTACAGGCTGAATAATCCCCACAAGAATTACCCGGATAATTTCTCAGAAGACGAGCTACAAATGATTGGATTAGGATATGATAGAATGGTGAGGTTTATGGATAAGGACGACCCGAATTTGAAGCACCCGTATGATTGGTATAAGTATGGTCAGTTCGGGCCATACTCTTGGCGTGGGGTGGTATTAGGTGAGCCGATTCGTGGGAGGTTTTCGGATGAACGTGTGTCCATGATTGGTGAAATTAGGGATCAAGAGGAGTGGGAAAAGATTGAGCAGCATGATATGGCCGTTGATTTTAAGAAAGGTTTGGATGCTATGGATAAGAACAAGAGATCTAGGTATTATTGGGTTTTTGTAAGGCACCCGAAGTGGAGGATCTCTGATTTGCCTTGGCAGCAGTGGACGTTGGTGTGTGAAGTGGTGCTTGAAGCTGGGGATCAGAGATTGGATAAGTGGACTTTGATGGGGAGGCTTGGCAACAATGCGAGGGCTATGATCACTCAATGTGCGGCCTGGATGAGGCCTGACATAATATACGTGAAAAGGCCGGTGTATCAGTGTAGGTTTGAGCCTCAAGACGACTTTTTTGGGGCATTAACACCGCTGCTTGATCCAGAAACTGAGGAGGATTTCATGTTTGAGCTTGAGAACGATGACGGAACAAAGGAGCTGTGTACGTACTTTGGTGGCTTGTGCAAGATGGTGAGGGTGAACCAAAAGGCTTTCGTGGATGATGTGGTGAACGCATATCAAAAGTTGAGTGATGAGAAGAAGTCGAAATGTTTGGAATTTTTGTTGAACAATCACCCTGTATTGTTGTTGCATCCATATACCAAGGAGTGGAAGGCAAAGTTGGAGGAACTGGAGTTGGGTTGCGATGCACCAGATGACCATGACGATCGTGGTGGCAACCATGGTGAGAATGATGTCGTCATGGATTGGATTGAAGATGATGGGAATGATGGGGCAGAGGTGAGTGAGGATGAAGATGGCCCAGATGATTTAATTCCGGACACAGAAGGAGCTGGAGACGAAGCTTTGGGAATCCAGGAGGAGGAGGAGGATTCTAGTCCAGCAGAGGATGCCTCGTACTGGGACGAGGAGTTTAAGAAGGCAATGCGTAGCAATGAGGGCATGGAAAAGCTTGTAAAGAGAAGTATAGAGACTTCTAACAAGTTTTATGAAGAGCAAATGAAGTCAATGCAACAACGGAAGGAGATGGTGGAAACTTTAGAAAATGGAGATGAACTAGAAATGAGAGGAAAAAGGGCGAAGGTTCCCCCAGAGGAATGGAAGCGTCTTGGCTATGGTCCATACAAGAAGAGGATCAACAAGAGTAAGATTCCACCTGGTTTGTTCCTACGTGCCGCAGTTCGCCCATTCACTTACAGGAATCTTGTGAAGGAGATTGTTTTGATGAGGCACGCTATTGTGGAAGGTGAAATTGCCATGAAGAAATGAGCCCTCCCTTAACTGTGGTGCCACTTTGAGTAGGTTGCGAGAAACGATTTGATTAGGATCCAGTTGATCTCAAGGAATTCTCACAGGTAACAAAGTCGAGCATGTAGAAATCAAGTTCTAATGCTAGATGAGTGCTCAAAGTCGAACCATTATTTATTTATTTGTTTAAGCTGTGTATACTTCCTTTTTGTGACTTAAAAATATTTGGTTGAGGTCTGGTTATAATGAAAATAATTCCAGGGAAATGCAATGTGATGATGAAGCGTACTAAATTCTAGTTATAGACTTAATTATTTAGAGTCTAATTGTGAACCAGTTTGATGCTGCTGAAGCGGAAGTGAAAACGAAATCTTGGTTTCATGATTTTATTCTGCATTTTTCTAGGTATTCATTTTGGGATTTCCCTTAGAGTTGAGGTCTGTGAGTTTTTCGATCATTGCTAATTTGATGCTAATGAAGAATTTTAGTGCTTAGTGTTTTTCTTATGCCAAGTGTTTCGGATGCAATTGCTGTGATTTGTATTATGGTATGCAACTTTATGTTCATTTACTTAAGCTGTCGATTGGGCAAGTTTGTTTCGCATAATTCTTTTTTCTAGTTTTTCAACATTATATTGAAGTTTACCTTGTGACCACTTCCATAAGGTGAAATTTTTTAACCCTCCTATACTTGGTTGCATCTAGTCTTTGCTTCATTTCAGTTTTTAAGCTCTGTATATGCATGTAAACCATACATTATGATAGAAAGCGTAACTTCATGCATATCGTACTTTCTGAATTGTTTTAACAATCCAATAATGCCTTGTTAAACATATTTTTCTGTTTATAGTTATGTCCCTTCTGCAGCAAATTTGGGGACAAATAAGGCTGTTTTGAGCAGCACCTCATTGGACGCCAGGAAGCATGATGGAGACTGAAATTATTTTCTTATGTTGCATCATGTCAAAATTAGTCCATATTTTGTGTTGAAGAGTTGCTCATATGTATTTGAATTTTCATCCTTCCTACAATTTGTGTTGGATAATCATGTTGTTGTCTGATTTCTCTCCCAGTGTTGATTCGTCATTTTGGCATGTCATATATTAGTAACAAGAATTCTTATAGGCAGATCCAATCTCCTGATCCATCAGCTAAGTATCATTTAATTTGAATAATTTTGTTTATATATATATATATATATCTATACTATATTATAATTAATATATGTGAGCACCTTAAAGTAACCACCTTGGTATGGTCATTGTGAAATTCCAAAAATACCCTCTATTTGCTATAGTAAATAGCCACAAGATCATGAGATAAAGGATAATATCGGATGACCACCTATTAACTTCCCAACTTAGTTCCCAATTTTTCATCAATTTTTTTTCATTCTGAAAATATGTTCAACAGTTTTTTCACTTCCCCATAAAATATCATATTTAAATTAGATATTTCAAATATAAAAATTTAGTATACATATACAATACATAAAATTTAAAATTTTATTACACACGCAATGCGTGTGTATTGGCTGCTAGTATATATAAAAGGGGAGGGGAGGAGAGGAAGTTTCGAACTCGAGACCAACCACTACCCCGGGGACCTTCAGTGGACTCTGCAACTATCTAGTACATATACGTAATTGATTTTTGAATGGTAGAAATTAAAAGTAACTTATGAAAAGAACTAAATCAGGCTAACCGATCCTGAAGCGGTAGTCTATCGGTCTGGATTTATTTTTTAAAAAATTTAAAAACTAAAATTGAAAGTAGCATATTATATTCTAGCATAGCTCTTGGTGTATGTCAGTGTGTGTCAAAATTGGTGTAAATATAGTCGGTGACACCAGGCGGCAACTTATCGGAGCCACGTAGAAAAAGATTGAAACGTGTAATCATATGCATGCAAATATAGGACACATACTATGAAACACGAATTATTCTTTACATACCGCCTCCTTACTCTTTGTTCTTTTTTTTTTTTGAACGACCTCCCCACTTCTTAATATATATATATATACACTTGCTGTCGCTAACGCCGATGCAGACGCGCACAACATAAATTTATGTACTTTATTTTAATTTTAAAAAAAAACTTTATATATATATATATAGTAATTACGAAATCAAAAGCAATTGGGTATGAAAATAAGATAATAAATAAAAAAAATAATATATAATTATCATGGTTATAAACGTAAATTTCATTTGATAAAACAAGTCTTACCAATATCTTATCAAAAGATAGGTTTTTTAAGAGGTTTACACAATTATAATATAGTATAATATATATAATCGCATGCATCAATATGGAATTTTCTACTTTTTTGGCTAATTCTTGTGAAAGCAACATCCTCCATAGTTGGTTTACTACGAGTCATCTACAATTTCAAATTCGCCCTCACTACACGATTTATCGTATAAATGTATAATAATAAAAAGAAAAATGAAATGCAAAGCGACCACATTCATGTTTAATAATCATTTTTATGAAAGTTGGCTCATATTATTTGCATAAATTCACTTATTATAAAATAAAAAAATCACAACTGTAATAAGCAAAGTACTCATTTTCATTTGGAAACTTTGCTCGTATAATTTTTCTATTTTACACGACAAGATACATATTAAAATCGCGTTACCAATGAATTCGTATGTTCTTGTTCTAAACCCCACCCACGAATCCCAAAGTGGAGTTCGGCGGCGGCAATAAAGAACTCCGCCGCCTGCTGCGGCGTCAGCAGATCCACCAAGTTCTTGATAGTCTTCAGCCGTAGCTCATCTGCCCTGACCAAGATTCCGGCCAGCCTTTCCATTTTCGAGTCGATGTCTCCGTACATTCCGGCCAAATCACTCCCACCATCCTAATAAATTGCAGAATCACAAATAAATTTACACTTAAAATTTGCACGTCGAAACCACTAAAGAAAAAGATTCTGTATAGACACAATGGAAAGATCAGACAAAAAATTTGAACGTTTTACAGTCCTTAAAAGAAAAAAAAAACGTATAGATTTGATATTCAAGAGCAAAAATTGTATTTCAATGTCAGAAATCGAAAACTCGGGCGACTTTTATTATAAAAGATTAGAAATTACGTTAGAAATATTTTGCATGAAAAAGAATAAGAATTTGAGTTAATAAATCAATATCATGCATACGGCATACCTGCCACTCGGAGAGCTCATCAGTTATATCATTCTCTTCTTGCACAGTCTCACATTGAAGCTCACTTACACGGCGTAATTGTCCCGGATAAAGGTCACCTAGGTCTCCGGTACGGTAGCCGTGGAGGATATCCAAGACATGGGACTCAAAAAGAATGCTAGATTCAGAGTAGATGAGGTGGAAGGCGGTCGTGGGACGCCACCCACCTATCCAATGGAGCGACCTCTCCAGGGCGGAGGCCCAAGGTGCAGAAAACAGCAATAAAACGTCGTTCTTGGCGACAGACGACTTGACTCGGTAGTATTCATCGTAGTGAGACATGGATTTTTGAACAAGCTGCCGTAGCTGTTGGTGGTGTTCTTCTGCGGTGAGTGTCGGCGGGGCTTGGCGAAGCTGCAGCAGTAGCTGCCGGAGCTGGTCGATCCATGTGTTATAGAAGCTGTGGAAAGTCATCCTGCCAGATTGTAGAAAGAGACTGGAATTGTCGTGGCGGCGGGAGGGGTGGCTTTAAAGTGTTGGAGAGGGCTAATATCGGTAACTGAGTGGCGCGTGCCTGATACTTGTAAGAAAACCATTCGCCATTTCCTGCTTCCTTGGCAACTCATCCATTATGTTTGACCTTCAAATTTTACGTATCCATGTTATGTTTGTTCAGAACTGCAACGTTTGCAGCATATCTGTTATCTATCTATCCATATAATAATAAACTATACCAAAAGGTATATTGATAAATGAGACAAACGGTAATTTTTAACTGTTTATCTCATATATAACACACTGTCATTCTTATTATATCGTTCATATAACTATATTAAATTAATTAAAATAGATTTATTAAAGAATAGAAACATATTATTTACGTATTTTCTCCAAAAATAATAAATGTTATCATGATATATATTAAAAAGAAATCACACCCAAAAAAAAAAAAGGTAAAGCTTCAAAATTTTCATTTTAGCTAATACAACTTTCATATTGTACCAAAAATTCTTGCATTTTTATTTAACTCATTCTTTACATCCTCTCTTTTTTAGCATTTTAAATATTATATTTTCTTTCTTTTTTAAAAAATATAAATATTATATTCTATTGCTATAATTTATGTGCAACAATTATACTTACGGCATCCTATAGATATTTACTCTTCGATTAGATTTGATTCATTTACACAATAAAACTCTATTTCCAACTTACACGTGACCAGTTTAAGATAGGCTCGGGGTTATTCGGGGAAATTTATGTATGTACATCAACGTACATAAATATATATCTATATGTATATATATGTTGTATTGTGTGTTGGTGTTATATTATATTTGACTTTTAATTAAATGTCATATTACTCTTTTGCCCTTTTTATTATTCTTGGTTTTGCTTGGTCTTTGTTATTATTTCAGATTGCATCTAAACCACACGAAGGCAAGCAAATCACATGGCTGGGATTACTTCTTGTTACTTGGGTTATAAACTCTTAGAAGGATGTAGTTACCAAGATAGGGGGGAACAAAAGGGTTTCGAACAGAAAGGGGGAAAAAGGAGTGAGAGAAGGAAGCGGTTTTCTTCGAGAAAGAAAAGAGAAGTTATATGCGACTCTCGCAGTCAAGAAGTAAACATAACAAAGGCCCACTCTGAAGGCTTTCACAATTTAAAGCCCATACGTATGAATATCTAGGAATAAGATTTGTTCTCTGATTCTTGTTGTTAGTTATAACAAACTTCACATAGTCTGTTTCATTCTTGTTATCATTTCACAGAGTCTGTTTTCAATCTTGTTATCAGTAGGTTTAGGCTATATATAGGAGCAATGTTTATTGTAATTCTAAGGACTAAATATATACAAATCCATTGTTCCAAACTGAGTAGCCATCTTCTCTCTTTTCTCACTTGGTATCAGAGCCATGGCGGAAGCCATGACGAACTCTGAATCCAGCACTCAAACTAATTCCACCGCAAGCACTACTCTTCTGATAATTAACCCTGCAAATCAGATGAATTCCGTCAAACTTAATGACGACAATTACCTCATCTGGAACTTACAAGTTCTTGCTGGACTCAGAGGTCTGGGCTTGGATATTTTTATTCTTACAGACCCACCTGTTCCTTCGAAGGTGATAATAGATGTCACAGGTTCAGAAATAGTTAATCCCAATTTCATCAACTGGTGCCGCCAAGATCAACTATTGTTCTCCTTTCTTCTTGGTGCAATGACTGAAGGAGTGCAAGCACAGATGATAGGATGCCTTTCCTCTACGCAAATGTGGAGCAGAATCTCTCATCTCTATGCCACAAGATCAAAGGCAAAGGTGATGCAATACAAATTGCAATTACAAACCTTAAAGAAGGGTGGTTTAAGTATGAAAGATTACTTAAACAAGATGAAAAGTTACATGGATATCCTAGGAGCTTGCGGTCATTCTCTTTCTAAAGAAGATCAGATACTCTACATATTAGGAGGTGTCAGACTTGAGTATGACTCAGTCGTTGTTCACGTTACCTCAACAGTTGATAACCTATCAATCTCACAAGTTGGTGCATTGCTACTGGCACATGAAGGAAGACTAGAGTCATTTAACACCAATGTTGATAATCTTACTTCATCAGTAAATACAGCTACATTCCCCTCACAAAAGAAATCTGATTCTGCCTCCCAGAATTCAGGTTTCTCATACAGAGACAGAGGTCGAGGAATGAATGGTCGAGGAGGTAGACGAGGCTGGAACAATTCGGGACGTCCAGTGTGCCAAATATGTGGCATTACAGGACATGTGGCTGCTAAATGCTATCATCGTTTTGACAAAGAATATGTTCCTCAACAACGACAACAAGAAAGTCTCAACCCAAACCAACCAAACTACAACAGAGGATTCAATCAATACTCCAATCAACATCCTGTTGCTTCTCTAGCCACAGCTCACACGGAACCCACATTTGATGAATGGTGGTATCCCGATTATGGAGCAACTCATCACGTCACAAATGAGCTAGGAAATCTGTCTATTGGATCTGAGTATTCTGGTAACGGTAAGGTGCATGTGGGAAACGGAGCAGGTCTGTCAATCTCTCATATAGGACGTACTCGCTTTCATTCATCTTCTTTTCATCGCCCATTTGATCTTAACAATCTTTTACGAGTACCACAAATCACTAAAAATCTTCTCAGTGTTAGTAAGTTTTCACATGATAATCAAGTTTTCTTTGAATTTCATTCCAATTTTTGTCTTGTGAAGGATGTAGCAACACAAACAATCCTACTCCGAGGGACTTTGCATGATGGTTTATATAAATTCAGCTTCGGACAGCCTCTCAAGCCCTCGAGTTATCCAGCAGCATGTCTTCAAACAAGTGTTTCCTCCATAAATTCCTCAAATCAGTCAAGTCTGTCTTCTTCCTGTTCAAGGAATGAGTCACTACAATCACTCAAACTTTGGCACCTTCGGTTAGGACATCCCACGTCTACTATAATTAAGCAAACCTTGAAGAGTTGTAATCTTTTTTTCCCTAGAAATGAAATTTTTCATATTTGCAAAGCCTGTGAACTAGGGAAAAGTCACAGAATTCCCTTTCCTTTATCTAATACAAAATTTCCAGGACCCCTTGAATTGATATACTCTGATGTGTGGGGACCCCGAATACTATCTCTCGTGAGGGTTTTCGTTATTATGTTAGCTTCGTTGATGCTTACAGTCGATATACATGGATTTATTTTTTAAAACTTAAATCTGATGTTAATAGAGTCTTTATAATGTTTAAAAGTCAAATTGAAAATCAACTCAACAAAAAAATCAAGATCTTACAAACTGATTGGGGAGGGGAATTCCGGTCTTTAACAAGTTACCTACAAACTCATGGCATAATTCATCGTCTTTCCTGTCCATATACATCGGAACAAAATGGGGTAGTAGAACGAAAACATAGGCATATTGTGGAGACTGGTCTTACTCTGTTAGCTCACGCATCCATGCCACTAATTTTTTGGGCTGATGCATTTTCTATGGCTGTGTACCTTATAAATCGTTTATCTACTCCAATACTTTCTGGTGCAAATCCTTTTTTTTAAACTATGGCATATAAATCCAGATTATACTCTACTTAGGGTGTTCAGGTGTATGTGTTTCCCATGTCTTCGTCCATATAACACTCATAAGCTCGCTTTTCGATCATCACCCTGCACTTTTCTAGGCAACAGTGACAAGCATAAAGGTTTTAAGTGTCTTAACAATGACGGGAAAATTTATATCTCTAGACATGTTAAATTTGATGAAACTTCATTTCCTTTCACACAACTCCTTCACCATCAAGATCAATATATCCCCTCACTCTCTCCTCCTCTTTCTTTAATCCCACATTCTGGTTCACAACATAACAGTTCAGTATCTCTTCCTATTTCTTCAACATCCTTAGAGTCTGTCACACAAGTCCCACTATCTTCTCCTCCATCTCATGATGATCCTACTCCCAGTCCAATTCTTCCACCTCCATCCTCATCTGTTGCTCCAAGTTCTTCTACCAATCGAATTTTCCCTCAGTCTAGTACTTCCAATGAAGATGATAGATCAGCTTCGTCCTATGGTAACCTACATCCCATGATCACTCGCTCCAAGGCATGGATTTTTAAGCCTCGTGTTCTTGCTGTCAGCTCATCTTTATTTCAGGAACCACAGACCTTTTTGGAGGCAAAACAGAATCCGGAATGGAGTAAAGCTATGGACTCCGAGTATCGTGCATTACTGAACAATCATACATGGACTTTGGTTTCTGTCCCACCTAATACTTCAATCATTGGATGCAAATGGGTGTTCAAAGTTAAGACCAATCCTAATGGCTCAATAGCACGATACAAGGTGAGACTTGTCACTAAAGGTTACTCTCAAAACACCGGGCTTGGATTATACTGAAACCTTTAGTCCCGTTGTGAAACCAACAACCATTCGTATAGTGCTGACAGTTGCCGTGACTAAAGGATGGATTATTCAGCGGCTTGATGTGAATAATGCCTTCTTAAATGGCACACTCAATGAAATCGTATATATGCACCAGCCACCTGGCTTTGAAATTAAAAATAATGATGCTCCTCTAGTGTGCAGGCTACACAAAGCTATATACGGGCTTAAACAAGCCCCGCGGGCATGGTTTGACAAATTACGGAATGCTCTCCTTAATTTGGGTTTTGTTACTTCGAAAGCTGATACATCTTTATTTATTAAATATAATCTTCATTATGTTGTCTATATTTTTGTTTATGTCGATGACATAGTGGTTACAGGTAGTGACAGTGCTCATGTTCATAACATCATTCAACTACTAGACAACCAATTTTCCCTCAAGAACCTTGGCGAGTTGTCTTACTTTCTTGGAGTTGAGGTATAAAAGTCTTCAGATCACTCCTTGTTTCTTACTCAATCAAAGTACATCAGGGATTTACTTATCAAAACCAAGATGGATCATGCAAAACCGTTGCCGACACCCATGTCTACGGGTGTCAAACTTTCACTCAAGGATGGAGATCCATTTGAAGAAGTTACTCTTTATAGAAGTACGGTCGGTGCTCTTCAATATTTGATAATCACGAGACCTGACATAGCATATAGCGTCAACAAAGTGTGTCAATTCATGCACTCTTCGCTTTACACCCATTGGAAGGCTGTGAAGAGGATTCTGCGATATCTTAATGGCACATCAGACCTTGGCATTTGCATAAGTGCAGCTTCTCATTTTTCTCTACATGGCTATTCTGATTCTGATTGGGGTAATGATCCCGATGATCGAAGATCTACCTCCGGCTTCTGTTGGTTCCTTGGACATTCTCCTATTTCGTGGAGTTCAAAAAAACAGACAGTAGTTTCAATGTCACGCCCCGAGACCGGGGTCGATAACACCGGCGTTGATTCTAAATACACTTCAAAATCAACAAGCCTCGTAATACAGAATTCTACGAAAACCAGTCTATTATTCCAAAAATAAATAAACACTTCTTACAAATATCAGCGGAAGCTTCATAAATTACTGGCAACGGCATCTTGAACAATAACATCTAATTCACCATCTCCAAAATTGATTTTGATCTTCCTCTCGATTTTGATTCACTTATATCTGGGGAGTGGATGTAAGGGGTGAGCGTTTTGGCAAACACTCAGCAAGCAGGGGCCAATCGATATGATAATAATACTTTTTCATAATTTTCCAAAACATATTTCAAACGTAATCTTGATATGAATGCATCTTAACATGATTGCTCCATCGAGCCATAACATAACATATCATATCATTCATAATTTTCATATAAGTTAAGCACAATAAATTATCTAGTTTCCTCTTGGTACTGATATCAGTCTCTAGAATTATCCCTCCTAGAGAAGAGGTCATGCATCGGCTTACCCACGAATAAAGGGTCTGGACACTCCAAAAACAACTGTAAACCACCGTATAAGGTCATGTAAACGGTTATATCCCACCGCATCAGGGTCATAAAGGAATCCATTTCCAATCAGATTTCAAAGTTTAAAGTGCTTAAACATTACTACTTGCATAATTTTAAAATAAATTCATATCGATTGAGATTTAAATGCATACATACAATCATTTTTAGAAAACGAAACGAATAACTAGCAAAAACCCACTTACAGATATCGGAAACGATTCTTGCGTGTTTCAATGAATTTTGGTGGCAAAAACGTAATGAATTTCCTCTCATTTCCTTGCTGAAAATTTCACACCTTCTAGTGTGTGCTAGTGTGTGTTTCGAAAATTGTGTAGGTTGTGAGGTAATTGGTTGACTCTAAATTCTTAATTAAATAGGTTGCAACTATTAAGGAAGATTCTAGATAATCAATCATATCATATTATATCTTCTTATTTTTGTAAACTAAATTTTATAGATTGATTAGGTGATATTGGTGATTGAGGACTTGTAGCTTGCCTTTTATTATTCACAAAAGTTTATCTCTTAAATCTTTTAAAATTTTAAAAGATTATCTATCCTATTATTATAATCTAGCTAATATTCTATTATTCTTTCCTAAATCTAAATAATAGACTCATTATTATCTTTATAATTTGAATTTATCTAACAAATATTTGATATCTTAGAAAATCATCTATTGAGTATTTTGTATCTCAAATAATTATCTCACAATCATTTTGGAATCTAGCTAATTATTTAACAAGTGTTGTGTAATTTACAAGATTATTTACTTAAGTGATTTACTAGCTAAGATATTTGATAAAAGATCACTTATTATTCTTTAGTAGTATTTTCAATTATCTCCACACTTTTAATTGTTTTAAAAGTCTACAAGATTGAATATATAAACCCAATATTATCTTATCTCATATACACACTCTAATTATAAAAATACTAAGTTCTAAGCTAAAAGTCTACAAGATTAAAGCGAATATGATTTATCTCTTTTAAGTGTTTTATTGGCTAATAAATATAATGACATGATTCCTAATTATCCACAAATTATTTATTAGTATTTATTAACTCATGCTTTTCCATTAAGTATTTTGAATTTGAAAATGTCATCTATCTAATATTTTGTAAGCTAGATTATTATCTATCAAGTATTTTGCTATCTACAATATTGAGAGAATGTGACTCATTGTTATCTTTAACATACTTCAATATTATCCTTTAATTTATAATATTATCTTGATATCAAGTAGTTGTTTTTGACTAAATTCTGGGTAGCTGAGCAGACCAAAACACAGTGTAGTTGAGTTGACCAAAACTCTAGTTATTTGACTTGATTGGAAAAATCGGGTTCTCACATTCAAGGTCAAGTACAGAGGCGGAATATAGAGGTCTTGCAAATGCAACTGCTAAATTACTATGGATCAAGTCGCTTCTCACTGAACTTCATATTCGACAACATGATGTTCCCACATTATGGTGTGACAACACTAGTACTATTGCATTAAGTGCCAATCCAGTTCTTCACTCCAAAACCAAACACTTTGAGTTGGATTTACATTTCGTTCGAGAAAAAGTGTTGGATAAGTCGTTACGTGTCCAATATGTTCCTTCTTATGAACAAACAGCAGATGTTCTTACAAAACCTTTGTCAGCCATTGTCTTCAATCGTTTTCGAGACAAGCTTCATGTGGTCTCTCGACCCTACTCAGCTTGAGGGGGCAAGTCAAGAAGTAAACATAACAAAGGCCCACTCTGAAGGCTTTCACCATTTAAAGCCCATACGTATGAATATCTAGGAATAAGATTTGTTCTCTGATTCTTGTTGTTAGTTATAACAAACTTCACAGAGTCTGTTTCATTCTTGTTATCATTTCACAGAGTCTGTTTTCAATCTTATTATCAGTAGGTTTAGGCTATATATAGGAGCAATGTTTATTGTAATTCTAAGGACTAAATATATACAAATCCATTATTCCAAACTGAGTAGACATCTTCTCTCTTTTCTCACTCTCGCTAGTTTTTCCTAAGAGAGCACCGAAGAAGAAGAAGGAGTGAGGGAAGTACAGATTAAGAGCAAAACATTGAAATATCTTGTGAACTTCTTGTATTAAATTGTGCACAGAAGTGAGTTGAGAGAGATATTGCGATGATGTTGTAATCTGGTACATTGCTCTTTGGATTTTGGTGCTAATGGAAATCTCCCCCTCCCGTGGATGTCTGTCAGGTTGAAGACCAAACCACGTAAATCCGGTGTCGTATTTCTTTCCTTGCTTTACTTCCATATTATCACTGCTTAAGTTTTATTGAATTCGATTCTGTTATGCGTCAATTCTTGGTGCATTGTGCGTGAACCAATTCTGAAATATCTTTGTTGTGCGTTCATTATTCATGTGCGTGAAGATTGATATTGGTTCTGTTTATTAAATGATGTTGCTGATTCATGCTAATGAGACTTCGTACAGATTAATCAGAATGATGTTGAATTAATGAATTCTTGATTATACGGGAATTGGTAGTTGTTTGTGGCCAATACGATTGATGATATTGACGTGCAAGGAATTGTGTTTAGAATTTCCTTACTGCACGTACAAAGAATTCTGGGTAAGAATCAAGAATTAATCATGTACAAGGCTGTAGCAGATCATTAGAATTAAATGGTTTAATCCAATAATCAAAAGTAGTAGAGAAAAATTTCTGCATAAAGAATTAAATAGATATATCGAATAGGATTGGTGCGATCGGATCGATCGAGTTTCACAACAATTGGCGCCATCTGTGGGAAACGAATCCACGATGATGGAATCCACCAAGTTCGTTATATAGAAGTTTTCTGGGCAGATCGATTTTGGATTATGGAGAATCAAGATGCGAGCAATTTTGGTGCAACAAGGAACGATAGACGCACTGAAGGGAATCGACGCACTCCCTGCCACCCTATTTGAAAAAGAGAAGTCGGATATCCTAGACAAGGCTCATAGTTCAATAATATTGAGTCTTGGTGATAAGGCGCTCCGAGAAGTGGCGAGGGAAAAGTCAGCAAGCGCTGTATGGACAAAGTTAGAGCAGCTGTATATGACGAAATCTTTGGTGAATCAACTCTACATGAAGCAAATGCTTTATCCATTCAAGATGACGGAGGAAAATTCTGACTCGGTATAGATTGATGACTTCAACAAGATCATTGATGATCTTGAGAACCTAGATGTGAAACTTGAGGATGAGGACAAAGCTTTGCTGTTATTGAACTCGATTCCAAAGTCATATGATCATTTCAAGGATGCTATGCTCTATGGAAGGGATCAAACAATATCCCTTGAGGAAGTCCAGTCAGCGGTAAGAGCCAATGAATTGCAGAGGAAAATCGATGGGAAGGAAGAAAGTACTGGGGACGGTCTGTTCACGAGGGGCAGACCGGAAAAGCATCGACCCAAAATCATGTTTTAATTTCAGTTTTGACATCTTTAATGGTTGCCTTCAAGAAGTACATAGACCAGAGAATTTTGGAGCAAAATAACATAGGGAAACATTGGACCGAGCTTATCACAGGGAAGTCACTCCACCTACATTTCATTAGTATAACTAAGAAGCCTTGTTTTTATAAATATTTTGGGACTTGTTAGATATTATACTTATTTAGGAAAATATATTATTGTGATGTGGAAAAGATTTTAGTATGTATTAAATTTACGTAGGTAACTCTAAGATCTCATTTACTTTTCTCTCGTTTTTATTATGGGTTTTAAATTATTTTTATGATGTTTTATATATAAAAGCAATTCTAATTTGTTAAAACAGTGTGAAATTGAGGTTTTCGGATTTAAATTATGTCGATTGAATTTACATTCAGGTGTAACTATTTTGTTAATCTCGAGAAGATTAACAAAATTAAGTTAAATTAGTTATATCATAAATAAAATTAGTTAAATCATGGTTATTAATAAACACAACATTTAGTTTGTTGCAAGTACAATAGTAAGTGACAATTAAGCTAGTATTAGAGAAATCGTTTACACCTTTTATTATGTCAATAAAATATATAAATATACAAAAAGAAAGATTTTGGGAAGTGGTCTTGAAACAATTTTTTTTTTAAAAGACATGACGGTCCCATTGTTCATGCTTTTAAAACAAATTTGGCCACTCTCTTAACTGTCCTAATTTACTAAATGTATAAGATGAATATGATAATTTTTTTGTTTAACATAAAACTGAAATTATATTAACATAAAACACAATTACGATAAATACAATTGTCCACTTAAGGGAATAAGAGCAACACAACCAAACATAAGAGGTCAATAAATAAAGTGGTCTGCTACAGAAGTAAACGACAAGGCCATCAGAAGCCAATAACCACGAGAGCGATGTCAAGTTCCCTCAAACCAATCAGCCGAGTATTAGATTGAAAAAGGAAGTTGTCTTTTATTAAAGGTACAAGAATGAAACAACGAGAGCTAAAAATGAATATAACTCGTTTTCAAATCCCAAACTAGTGAATATGGGAATTGAGCCCTAACATAAGGTATTTTTTCAGATGTTACGTCAACTGTCCAAATTTGAATGGATGCTTAGAAATCATCATGCACACATTCAAACTCTCTTCCGACTTGGCATATTCTCGTTGGCTTGACCACTCTTCCTTCGCCAATGAATAGTGTTCCATCGTTTTAGTTTCTTCTTATTTTTCGCATGATTTTCTTGTTATTGAAACCCCCAAACGAATTTTCTAGTCAGAATTCATCTCTGAAGAAGGTAAGCAGAATCTGTCATGGGTAGAAATGAAAATTCGAAGTTGAACATCGCAATTATTCACCCTGATCTTGGAATAGGTAAATTCATTATCTTGCGTCCCGCATTTGATTAATCTTAAAATTTTAAGATCTTATACTGTTTTTTCCTTTTTATCTTAATTTGATTTAGTTTTACAGATTTTAGAGCTTGTGGAATTAATTCTGGAATGTTATTGGAATTTTATATGGGTTTATGTGTTTTTTATGTTGCAAAAACATTTATTTTTGAGAGATTAATCGCCAGGAGATAAATAATTGTTCGGAGTTGTTGGCACCATGTAAAATAAAGCGTACATTTACGTAGATATACGCAATCATATGTTTTTGGGATGAAGATATAAAGATGAAGGCTTTGAAATCTCTGGCTCTTGTTATTGGAAACTTTTTTTCTGTGTGCTAAAGAGAAAGTGAATATGATAATGAATATTAGTTAAGGGACTTGTAAAAATAATGAGTACTGTGTAATAATACACTATTTGTTGCCTCCATGGATATTTTCAAGAAATCCTTTGTTTAAACGAAACCTCGTCCAGCTAATGCATGATAAACTGAGGGTTGACCTAGTTGGCATGAGAAAGGTAGTCGTTCGTTCAGATGTTTTTTTTGGTAAAAGCGCAAGTTTTATCTTGAAAAAGTTGCTCAACCAAATTTCAAGATTTATAAAAGGCAAGTGCTATTAGTGAGGTAAGAAGTCGTGGTTGTATGGTTCCTTGTGCAATTTTTAGTATGAAGCTCTAATATGGCAAATTATATTTTCTGTTTGGATGATAACTTTCTTCATAACTTATCTCGATAGGAATGTGCCATGTATGTTTGGTGAATTTGTATGTAGTGCGACAGACGTGACACTACATTCTTGTGTGTTTGCATGTATCCCATTGTGATATTCCATTAGTTTATGCAAACATGGAATTTCTCAATATTGGCAATATCTCCTGCTATCTTGTCATATACCTTTCCTGATTGAAAATGTATTTGCTGACATTGACTGACAGTTGTGAATTTCCACATGCCTAGGTGGAGCAGAAAGATTAATTGTTGATACTGCTGTTGAACTCACATCTTATGGGCACAATGTTCATATTTTTACCTCACACCATGACAAAAATCGATGTTTTGAGGAGACAGTTTCTGGTGTGCTAAAATTTCCTTTCCTTTTCTCATTTCTCTCTATTCCTGGATATTTGTTTTCCTTTTCTAGTTATTTTGTAGTACATGTTCTTTTAAGATATTAAGCACTCTAATCACGGACACTGTAATTGAACAGGCATCTTTCCAGTAACTGTGTATGGTGCTTTCCTACCACGCCATTTTTTCTATCGGCTTCATGCAGTATGCGCATATTTGCGGTGTATTTTCGTTGCTTTATGTGTGTTTTTCATGTATCCTACGTTCGACATTATGCTTGTGGATCAGGTCTCCATTGTCATCCCATTGATGAAGCTGAAAAGGTCATCAAAGGTTTGTAATATTTAAAACAACTTTAAATTGGATGTTAACTATGTTTGATTAGACCTATATATTTATGGAATTTTTGTTATATAGGTCGTATTTTATTGCCATTTTCCAGATTTATTACTGGCTCAACACACTACCATTCTTAGAAGAATTTATCGGAAACCTATCGACTATTTAGAAGAAATGACAACAGGTTTATTCCAACCTCTTGTTTCTACATTAAATATTTTATGCTTCATTCGTGCGAACTTTGAAATTTCTTGGAATGCCTTATTGAAGAGAATGATATTGTATTTCATTCTTACTTAATTACAGTTTACATTCATGGACCTATTTAACAAAAAACAGAAAAACTATACAAGGAAACATAATATATCATTCCTAAAATATGCCCTTAATTTGTAGTCAATCAATCTTCTGATTTATTCCCTCAAATCTTCACACTCCCCCTCAAGTTGGATCATAGATATTAATCATGTCCAACTTGCAAGTTAGTTCTTCAAATCGTGACCTTTGTAGTCCTTTGGTGAATATATCAGCGAGTTGTTCTCTTGTAGGGGTATAGATCATGCAGATTGTTCCTTTCTCGATTTTCTCCTTTATAAAATGCCTATCAATCTCTATGTGTTTAGTTCTGTCATGCTGAACAGGATTATGAGAGATACTGATAGCGGCTTTGTTGTCACAGTAGAGTTTGATGGGAAGTTCTACTGTGATCTGTAGTTCTTGCAAAAGTTTTTGTAACCAAAGTCCTTCACACATCCCTTGTGCAACAGCTCTAAACTCAGCTTCGGCACTGCTTCTGGCTACCACGCTCTGCTTTTTACTTCTCCATGTTACCAGATTTCCCAAAACATATGTACAGTACCCAGTGGTGGATCTTCTATCCTCTGATGATCCTGCCCAGTCTGCATCTGTATAGATTTCAATCTTTTTACTTAGTTCTTTCTTAAAGAATAGACCTCGTCCTGGGGAACCTTTCAAATATCTGAGTATTTTATATACTGCTTCCAAGTGGCTATCTTTTGGTGAATGCATGTACTGACTGATTACACTAACAGCAAAAGCAATATCAGGTCTTGTGTGTGAGAGATAAATCAATCTTCCCATTAGTCTCTGATATCTTTCTTTATCCACTGACTTCCCAAGATCTTCTGTTCTTTTTCCTGCCTCGATTGGAGTATCACTTGGCTTACAACCAAGCATACCGGTATCGGTCAAAAGGTCAAGAATATATTTTCTCTGTGAGACACTGATCCCTTTCTTTGATCTTGCGACTTCCATTCCTAGAAAGTATCGTATTTGGCCTAGGTCTTTAACCTCTGGCTAAGACCTTTCTTAATCTGTTCATTTCTTCTGTATTATCTCCAGTAAGGATGATATCGTCAACATATACGATTATGATGGTCTTCCTCTCATTACTGGTTTTGAAGAACATAGTATGATCAGACTGTCCCTGTTGATATCCTTGATTCCTCATCACCTTTGCAAACCTGTCAAACCAAGCTCTTGGTGATTGTTTGAGCCCATACAAGGATTTCTTCAACTTGCATACTCTGGTTTCTTCTCCTTCCTGATAAAACCCTGGTGGTAGTGTCATGAATACTTCTTCTTCCAACTCACCATTCAAAAATGCATTTTTTATGTCAAATTGATGGAGCGGCCATTCAAAGTTGGCTGCTAGAGAAAAGAGAACCCGTATAGTATTCAACTTTGCTACTGGTGCAAATGTTTCGGTATAGTCAATACCGTATGTCTGAGTGAATCCCTTTGCAACTAGACGGGCTTTGTACCTTTCTACTGTGCCATCTGTGTTGTATTTCTCCGTGAACACCCACTTACACCCCACTGTTTTCTTCCCTTTTGGTAAAGACATCACTTCCCATGTTCCATTTTTCTCCAACGCCCTTATTTCTTCTATCACTGCTTCCTTCCATTCTGGAATTTCTAAGGCTTCTTGAATATTCTTAGGAATCTTTATTCTGTCCAGATTAGTTGTAAAAGCACGACACTTGGCCGAAAGAGATTTATAAGAAACAAATGTTGTGATAGGATGTAGAGTACATGAACGCGATTGTTTTCTAAGGGCAATAGGCAAGTCATCAATATTTATTACCTGGTCAGGATTGTTATTGGACTCATGAGTGATTGGAACTATCACCGGTTCAGACTCCTTTGGTGCTTCAGATATGAGGATTTCATCCGACTTTGATTTTGGTCTCCTTGAATAAACAAATATCTCCCTGTCTTTTTGTTGTTCTACATCTCCCCCTGAGTTAAAACTTTCTTTTGTATGTGGTAACGTACAGTCAAAGGTTGACAAATCGTGATCTGGATTTATGGATCGAGCTTCACTCAAGGACTCCCCCTGAAGCGAGTAGTAGGGAGTATGTTCAAAAAAGGTGACATCCATACTCACATAAAGTTTCTTAGAGGTAGGGTCGTAACATTTATAACCCTTCTGAGTAGGAGAGTAGCCAATGAAGATACATTTGAGAGCTTTAGGATCCAGCTTATTACGTTGGGAGGTGTGAATATGGAGAAACACAGTGGATCCAAAAATTCGGAGGGGTATGGACGAGATAAGACGGGAGTCAGGGAAGGACGCTTGGAATTTTTGGAGAGGAGTTGTGAATGAGATAACCCGACTAGGCATTCGATTGATGAGAAAGGCAGCGGTAAGGATGGCATCCCCCCAAAAATAACTGCTCATGTGAGAAGTGAACAGAAGGGCACGAGCAACTTCAAGAATATGTCTGTTTTTCCGTTCAGCAACCCCATTTTGTTGAGGGGTGTGAACACATGAGCTCTGATGAATAATACCTTTGTCTTGAAGATATTTATGCAAGGAATGGTTGAAATATTCAGTGCCATTATCAGTACGAAGGATTTGGATTTTTGTATGGAATTGGGTGTAAACCATATTATAGAAGTTCATGAATACAGAACCAACTTCAGACTTATCATTTAATAAAAAACCCAGCATAGACGAGAGTGATCATCTATAAATGTAATAAACCATTTTTTGTGAGTGCGATTGGAAACCCGAGAGGGCCCCCAAAGATCACTATGAATCATGGAAAAAGGGTGTGATGGTCTATAAGGGGATGCAGGAAATGTAGTACGATGATGTTTTGCAAGTTCACATACTTCACAATGTAAATCCAATATTGTTTTATTCGCACAAAGTGAAGGAAACAATTGTTTTAAGTATTGAAAACTAGGATGACCAAATCGTTTATGCCATACTAAAAGATCATTTTCACTAGAACAAGAAATAGAGTGACAAATAGGAGAGTGACACTGTTTATTCACGAGAGCATCCTCGAAGTAGTAGAGTCCCTCATATTCTTTAGCACTGCCAATCGTCTTCCCCGATGATAGGTCCTGAAAGACACAATGTGAGGGAAAAAAATTAATAGAGCAGTGAGAGGTTTTTGTTAGCTGGCCAACCGAGAGTAAATTGCAAGAAAGATTTGGAACATGGAGAACAGATTTCAAAGTAATAGATTCAGAGATACGAATACTCCCCTTCCCAGCTACTGGGGATAATGTTCCATCGGCAATTTTAACTTTCAAGTTACCTGCACAAGGGGAATATGTGGAAAAAAGATCATGTGCACATGTCATGTGGTCAGATGCACCTGAGTCAATAATCCATGGGGTGTGTTGTGACATGGCACTAAAAGCAGTTAAGAATGTACCTTTGTGGGCTAAGGAACCCGATGGTGTAGAAGAAGAGGACTGACCCGAGGCTTGAAAAGTTGAAAAAAGAGCATAAAGTTTTTCAAGTTGGTCAGGATTAAAACTTGTACCATCATCCGACTGAGAGTGATGGGCTGAACTGAAGGAACCAGTTCCTTTTTCAACTTGGGCCTGGTATCTATGGGTTTTGTTGGGCTGTCTGGGCTTCCAATTAGGAGGCTTGCCATGCAAATCCCAACATGTATCTATTGAGTGGCCTGGTTTTTTGCATTTTTCACAAACATGCCTTTTATTTTGTTTTGGGCCAGATCTGATTGACGGCCCAAATCCACTTGAAGGCCCATGATTTGTTGGAGACCCATGACCAAAAAAGGCTGAAGCTTCCCCAAATCCACTTGAAGGCCCATGATTTGGTGGAGGCCCATGACCAAAGAAGGCTGAAGCTTCTGGTCCAGGAGTGAATTTCTCTTTCAGCATCACTTTGCGCCTCGCTTCTTCTCGCCTTACTTCGGAAAAAACTTCACGTATGGATAACAGTGGGCGGCGACTCAGAACACGGCTTCTCACATCGTCACGGTCGCTGTTGAGCCCAGCCAAAAATTCACACACCCGTTCGTTCTCCATTCTTTTCGCAAACCGAACACTGTCGCCTGAACATTCCCATTTTTCTTCACAACTAAGGTCCAACTCCTGCCACAGACCCACCATCTCGGTGTAGTAATCGGTCGCCTCCCTGTCTCCCTGCTTTATTTGCCATAATTTCGTTTTTATCTCGAAGATTTGAGATGCATTTTCAGTGTCGGAGTAGGTCTCGCGCACAGCATCCCACACGTCTTTGGTAGTTGGTAGGAACATGTAAGTTTTGCCAATTGCAGGCTTCATGGAGTTAATCAGGTAGGAGGTGACAAAAGAGTTCTCAGAACTCCATTTCTGGTAAGCCAAAACGTCCGGTGGTCTTTTATTTTCTCCGGTGAGAAAACCAAGTTTCCCTTTGCCATCAATGACTAGCTTGATGGTTTGGGCCCATTCTCTGTAATTTTTACCGTTCAGCTTTTCCACGGTAAGTTGGAATGACGAGTTTTCATATCCAGCCGTCTAACTCATGGAAGAGATGATTTCTGATTCTTCTTCCTGAGAGGACGACTGTGTAGACTCGAGGTTGGCGGCCATGGATTGAGCTAGGGTTTTTTTTTTTTACTGATGAACCCGGATGAGCTCTGATACCATGAAGGGAATGATATTGTATTTCATTCTTACTTAATTACAGTTTACATTCATGGACCTATTTAACAAAAAACAGAAAAACTATACAAGGAAACATAATATATCATTCCTAAAATATTAATTTGTAGTCAATCAATCTTCTGATTTATTCCCTCAAATCTTCACACTTATCAATTGTAGGCATGGCAGATTTAATTCTAGTCAACAGCAACTTTACCGCATCAACTTTTGCAAAAACTTTCAAGATTCTCAGTGCAAGTGGAATTAGACCTGCTGTGCTCTATCCTGCTGTCAATGTGAATCAGTTTGATGAAGTGAATGCTACCAAGTAAAATACATTATTCGAATTACCGGTATCTTCTAGTTCTAGGATATGACATGCTGTTGCCTATGTTGAATTGTAATTCTGTTTTTATTTTTCTAAATTTATGCTCTTTGTATTCAAATTATATCTATCAACAAATGACAGTATTTAGAAGCAATGGATGAATATATGTAACTCAAGGCAAGGTGATCTTGTTATGCTGCTTGTTGTTTTAGGTTGAATTTTCTGTCCATCAATCGGTTTGAAAGGAAAAAGAATGTAGAGCTGGCTATATCGGCTTTTGCAAGGCTCTGTGGTAATGAGTCTGATATCCTTGAAGGTGGCAACAATGAAAGAATTACTTTGACTGTTGCAGGTGAGTTACTTTCAGAGTAATTAACAACATTTTGACCTATCTGCATATGTTTCTGTGTACGTGGTTACTACCGTGTTAGGAAGTTGAGTTTATAACCGGTTATATTAGTCCTGGAGGATGTTTATGATGACTGAATGGACAAGGATTGCCATTTTTACTGGTCATTGCATTATGAAAAACCAAATTAAATGTCTTTTGTTTGGTAATACTTTGTCTTTACCTATCTATTGCTATCACGACAAATTGCATTGTGTATATGTTCTGGAGGAGACAATTTCCTGCTGTTGAAATGTTTGACTCTAGTTTGTTGATATGAAAGGTGAAAGTTTATCATTCCATTGATCTCAATATGCCAACTTTTCCATCTTAAGCTTGCTCCTTTTGACAATTGTATCCTTAAGTTTCCTTTTTGGCAAATGTTCTCCACCCTGCACCCACTTTCTCCTTGCAGTTGTGTCATTCATCTTTTTATCCTTGGGGGGCAGGCTAGTGGTGTTTGCTGCGATAGGGAATTGTAGCACCAACTATTTACCAGTTCGTCTTCAAGAAAGTTGAATAATTTTAATTGCAAGGGCTTATTGAAGTAGCTGATAAGACTATAACGAATGACAGGTGGTTTTGATAAACGCCTCAGAGAGAATGTTGAGTATCTGGAAGATTTGAAAAACTTGGCAGAAAGCGAAGGCGTTCTTGATCGAGTTCAATTCATCACATCTTGTCCTACATCTGAAAGAAACACTCTTCTCTCCCTATGCCTGTGTGTTCTTTACACACCAAAGGTCCGGCACCATCTTATATATTCATCACCTTAACTGAGTCGATCCAACATTGTCTGATATCATATACAATCGATGTAGGATGAACATTTTGGAATCGTTCCGTTGGAAGCAATGGCAGCCAAAAAGCCCGTAATTGCTTGTAACAGCGGGGGTCCAGTAGAGACAATTAAGAACGGTGTTACAGGCTTCCTCTGTGACCCTACCCCTCAAGAATTCTCTCTGGCCATGGCAAATTTTATTCGGCATCCTCAGATGTCAGAGACAATGGGCAAAGAAGCTCGAAAGCATGTGGTGCAGTCATTCTCTACCAAGATTTTCGGCCAACATCTGAATGCATATCTAGTCGATACCGCTCGTAGAAAGAGAGAATGAATACAACGAATTTGATGATCTTTACGAGCAATAACGTCCTTGATCGTCATTGAAACATGTCTTCTTTTTTAGTGTTGTTGCTTAGGTAGATAATAGGACATTTTTGTTCCCTTTTAATAACTTAAGCCTAAGCATCGACCACTTTTGCTTCCAATTCAAATGCAGGTCATTCACATATAGATTGCAGGTCATTTACATATATGTTTTTTTACGCTTGTAATCAACACATCTTAGCCAATAAGGGCTTAAGGCAAATGTTTTAATTCCTCCGTGGTTGAGCGGCCCCAGGGGCCTATCAGCCGTTGGGTAGCTTCAACGCATTGTTGAATCCAAATGCCACAGGTCCTAACAGTTACTTTGATGCTATATCTAAAGGCATTGTCCTTAGGAATATATCTTACCATACATACCCGTGACACTATTCCTAGGCGGTAGCATCAAATATTCCGCTCTAGGGGTAACTTGGCATTTTACCATTTTACATGAGTTTTAGCAGCTATTGATTTCTGAAAGAAACGTGACGGAACCCTCAAGAGAGAACATAGAAGACTCGTTACATATGTTTAAATGAAAAAAGAACTTAAACTTGTGCTTGTTTGGTCCAATTTTAAATGCTCTCTTACGGCTGATCAAATTAACTCAAACCATCTTTCTATGTAAAATAATAAACAATTGAGATAATTTATTTATTATCCGAATAATAATAAGCAGTAAAGTAATAACATTTATTGTTATGTTTACATCAACCCAAACAAGTAATCAAATAATTAATGTAACGACTTGACAAAACATTAAAGTCGTAGAATGTCAAATATAACACAAGTAACATGACATGAAAAAATATCGAAATAGTTCATTTAGATGACCCATAATTTGCAACGCCGACCAAACATTTAACGTAAAAAATATACATTTCAAATAAGCTTATGGGAAGAATGATCCTTGCTATCATAATCTTTACTAGAAAGTGAGTTTGTGGAATCAATCCATGGACCATCCATTGAAACACCTCTCTGTTCTCTACCATCCACAGGCATAGCCGACGCCCTCGTCTGGCTATCCTGCGCCAGGATCTCTAAAGCTTTGAATCTGATCTCTGAATCCATTGGTCCACGCTTCACCAATGGTGCTTGAACCGGGATTTTGCCTTCGAGCATGCTCACCACGGAGGACATGGTTGGTCTCAGAGTTGGAGAAGGGTTGGCACACAAAAGTGCCAAGTGTAACATCCTCAATGCTTCTTCTTTGGAGTAGTTTGAACCAAGATTTGGGTCCACTAGTTCTAAGAGATTTCCTTGCTCTTGTTGGACATAAGCCTAACATTTGAACAAGAAGATATATATGTAATAGAGAAATAAAAGGATTGTTGTTCATTTGAACTTTGAAGGTGGCATGCATTATTGATGTAGAACCAAGTGACTGTCATTGAGATGCAAATCTTTGACTGTTGAGTCATTGAGTGACAGTTTGTCAACTGTAATGTTATTGAATGCTTAACTAATATTCCAAGAATGTATAAGATAAAAGGAACAGCTAACTCGTGCTCATTTATCTAATGGGAGAGAGGGCCTAGTCTCTTCATCTGTGTAGTTGCCTTTCTTTCCTTATTTATTGGTACGGAACGTATATAAAACTAACCCACAATCCATTGACATTAAAAAGGCTTAGCAGTTGTTGAACGTATACAAAACTAAACATCTGAAAACAAATGATATTTTATCAAAGAGAGATATCACCCAACAATTATAGTTGAAGACGATACGATGTAAAAAAGAAAAAAAATGTTGCCTTTGTAACTAAGAATTGAACTTTTCTCTCGGTTCCCATACCAACTGTGAATTAAAGACTTGTCGCTTTATTAGAAGCTACAGTTTACAGTAACGGAGCAAAACAGACCTTTTAAGATGTACATTAGCCAAATGTCCCGTTTCGTGTTCGTTTGTTGGCACAAATACCACAACAATTGTACTCCACACATAGTTTCAGCAAACATAAGAACAAGAAGTTGAATAAATGAAGGAATCTTACCCAATCGAGAAGGTACACAAACTCCTCTTTTGGCCGGTAATTAGTGTTACTCTTGCCACTGACAATTTCCAGTGCAACTATACCAAAACTGTAGACATCTGCTTTGTCAGTCAAATAGCCTCTCATTGCGTACTCAGGAGCCATATAACCTCTGAAAGCATAACAACATAAAGTTACAACTCTTCTTCTGATACAAAGATCATTAGAAATCCATGACCTCAAAATTTTCAAGTCACACAATCCAATGGCATAGCTAATTTTTCTTCGTAAGATTCACAAGAATCCCAGATTTACTCGTACTGCTTGCATTTTACATACATGAAGTAACACCACCATCAAAAGTTAACACATCTTTTGAAGAATCATAAATCAATAAAAGAATGAAGGGAAAAAGACATACACTGTTCCAGCAATTCTTGTGCTAATATGTGTGTTCTCTTCTTCATCGAGTTTAGCCAGACCAAAGTCGGATATCTTAGCATTTAGATCCTTATCCAGAAGAACATTTGTAGCCTTAATATCTCTATGAACGATTTTCAACCTCGATTCTTCGTGAAGATATGCTAGACCTCTTGCTATTCCTATGCATATCTTTTGTCTAGTTGGCCAGTTCAGGTTTAATAGTTGTTTTTCACTACCTAAATGAGGAAGCCAGGAGTAATAAGCCTAGCATGAAAAAAATTGTGACAGATTTTAGCACGGTCAAGGGATAGGGAAGACTATTTACCAAAAAGTGCTCGAGCAAGACAGTTGTTCTCGAGGTACTCATATATCAGTAGCAGTTGGTTTCCTTCTATACAGCACCCAAAGAGCCTGACAAGGTTGGGGTGTTGAAGAGCAGAAATCATTCCTATTTCATTCACAAACTCCCGGTTTCCTTGCTTCGACTTGGAGGAGAGCTGCTTAACTGCAATTACCGTATCATCCGACAGTGTACCCTAATACAAAGAATGATTCTATAAAACTTACATGTCATATTCCCTGAAAATCTAATGGGAAAACAAGCTTTATTCTTTACCATATATGTAAATAAACTTCAGGAATAAATAGAGCATGCTTTGGATTAAAAGGGGGTGAGAAGAGGTAGAAGCTTATATCAACGTACCTTGTAGACAGGACCAAATCCTCCTTCACCGATCTTGTTAGCATTATCAAAGTTGTTTGTAGCAGCTTTTATCTGCCTGAGAGAAAAATATCCCGTCTGTAGATCGAGTGCTTTAAGTTCTGTACCGAGAATATGATATTAAATTTGATCAGTGACCAATGTCTAAGTTTATTTCACAGCTGATTAAACAAAAAACTGTTGAAACCGAATTGAAGTAGGATAAAAGCTCATAAGCTGGAAATTTTACCGTTTTCTTGAGCATCTTTTCCTCCGAAACATCCTTTCTTCCAGAGAACAAATAAAACCAACAACACAACTGCACAAGAGGAAATTACAATCCCAGTAATAGCTCCCACTGAAAGTCCTGTACTGACATCAAAATCTGCAAAATAAAAAAAAGTGTCTTGTCATGAGGCAGTCGAAAAGAATATCAATTTGGGAAGCAAATGATTATGGATAAGATCTTACTTGGTGTCACTGCAATTGCAGATATTAAGGGTCCGTATACACCTCTGTCGGGAATGGCAGTCGTTCCCTTCCCAGTCCAGTACAAGTGGATCTCTAGAGTGCTACCATTAACAAGGGCATTAAAATCCCTGTATATTCCTTTTCTAACACCATTAGCTTCTTTTGCAATATCAAAGTCCGTCAAAACCACATTCCCCTGCAAAGGAATTCCTATTGCTATTGAATGATGATCGATGATCAATATGCATAATTCGGATAAAGTGTTCTATTTGTCTTCTATACTAATTATACATGTGCTCATCGGAGCCCAGGTAACAAGAAAAAAAAACAAAAATATAGACCTATTGGTAATAGTACATGGTAATAGTACGACTTAAATCTTTTATATTATATAATACCATAGTGACAACTAACAGAGTATTTTACACTATCAAATCTTGTTCTTTCTATTGAGTGATTTACTGTCAATATATAATACAATGTGTAGTTAATATAAGAGGGAAATCAGGAAAATAATAAACTAATTATAGTAACTATATACAAGACTAATGTCATGAAATATGGAATCATTGATAGCTGTAATTGTGCTGGAATCATCAGTGTAACACATAGTGCCACATTTCTATGAATGTGTCATGCAGGCAAACCCACGGGATAAGTCAATCGATACTATGCAACAACCCCCTTTCTAATGAGTGTATTAACTTGCAACTAATTAGGATTGAACATATGAACATTATACCAAAATTTATAATCGGTGGTAATGATATGGCAAAATACTCCTAAACCTTACAACCACCAGAACATCACATTTCTATTAGTTATGCAATATAATTAGTCACATAAGCGAGGAAAGTTGATACTATCAATCAAAAAATATAAAGAAGAATCAAATGTCAAGTATCCTTCACAGATCCACTTACTTGGATAGATGCGTCAAATACCCTTCTTCCAAGGCTGCTAAAAGTGTTGTTATCAGAATACATTATTTCAGCAAAATGAAGACGCACTCTATAGCTGCCTTGGCGCAAGCAAAGTCCATAAAACTTTAGTGAAGAAGGTGAAAGACGAGCCGTCTGGTAAAATTCTGGGTCTGTTTCTGCCATGGAAGAATCATTTGCTGCAATAAAGCTGGCATCATCATTATTCATGTACGTCCCTGTGCTGCTATAAGCCCACCTGTCATTGGATTCAAAGTGTGAAGGGCCATTAGGACTTGTGTTCTCATCATATTCATTGCCTTGATAGCTGGTCCTTCTTCCTCCACAATTTATGAACAATGAATGACCTTCAGGTTAGAAAAAAGGATGATTACGCATGCTTATAGCCACATATTAATCAAAGATCTCAAGTAGAAGAAGTGGTTACGATTGGCGTTTCTAGCGCAAGGGAGTTCCGGCCTCAAACACCAAGGTATTCTGTCAACATAAGAAGAGTTAGAAATAAGGAGGATTTAAACCAAAATGTAAACTAACAAAAAACACACTCGAGGGTCGATACAAGAACTCACGTGTTGCTAGCTGAAGTCGAATGACTGGCAACTAAATTCCTGTGAGGATGCAAGAGTATTGGAGTAGCAACCATCAAGAGATTTAACTTAATTAAATAATACAGAGAAAACTCACATTATTTTTATCATCGTAAAAAAAAGCATCTATAGAGAGAAACTTACACGTTGGAGAACTGGCAGCCACCTGAACTTGCCTGTGTGAAATTGTTGTATGATAAATCCCTGCAATTAGTTAGACCACAATGGTCATAAGTCCATCGTGTTAGTTCATTTTTGTTTTCCTTCTTTTATTACTTGAGGTGTAAAAGCAAGTGTATGTAGTACTAAACTTTATGGGTGCGTATCTTAGGAATAATTTAGCAAGCAAAAACAACAATGACTTCGTAGTATGAATGTCGAGGCAGGATTTAGAATCTCCGTCCTTAAGACAATATTGCCCCGCTACGGTGCTTACGGTTCAATTGGCAATTTGTTACTCAACGACTATGATTTGTGATAGGAGCATTCCAAATCATAAAATGCTTCAGATTTTTGCTTTTGAATCTCACTTAATTTCAAAAATATGATTATAATTCATCTAAGGGTTGTTCCTTTTATAGTAGACCAAGTAGTATCACCAAAAGACACTATTTCGAAGCATCCCATCATGAAAAAAACATCTATACGCGAAATGTTGCAAATCTGCGCAGGGCGCGATCGATCGGCTCAGAGGCGCGATCTATCGCGCCCTTTTTCAGAGGCACATTGCCTCGGGCAGTCGATCAGCCACTGATACGCGACCGATCGCTCGAGGCTAAAAATTTCTTTCTTCTTTCGCAACTTCGCGATCAATCGGGCGACATACGCCGATCGATCGCGACCCTTATAAATCCAAAACTCGGTTTTTTCCTTTCTTTCGATGCTTAATATAATTTACACAAAATTTTCCAACTGTGTATACACATAAAAGCTTAAAAAAACAATACATGATAAATAGAACTCAAGATATCACCCGATTTAACTAAAAAGGGAGTGCAACAATAATGTCATGGTAATTAGTAGTGACACACTAGCATCAAATTTAATAATGTGATCAAAGTAGGAAAATGCTTACATATTCTGTTTGCTGTTCAAAATCCAACCATATACCTCTCCGGTCAGCGAGTTATGACCCAAAAACCTATGTGCAGAACTTGAAGTCTTAATTTTTGTTGATGAAACTATGAATGGAAATTTTAGCATAGTTCTATAAAGAAAAGAGATTCAAGAGAACCTTGCATACAGATTCATATTTAATGAAAACTATACTTACAGGTTAACCAGATATCTTAGCCCTTGGAGTCCACTAGGTACTTGACCATTTAACATGTTGAAAGTCAGATCTCTGCAGAGAAATATTCCGAATATAAACATAGTAAAACATCTCAGAAAAAGAAGACAAATATAACGAGATAATCTCATTTGAAAAACATTAAAGAATACACCGTGCTTCTTTTTCAAAAGTTCTCGTGCCAATTCCACATGGAAACATAAGAGAAAGACATGACTTACAATGTTTTTAGATTACTCATGCCTGTCAAGTCTTCTGGAATGGGACCAGTAATCGAGCAATTTCTTAATATCCTGCATCAAGAGATTTTTTAACATCACCCTGCTAAAAAAACCACATCCAAGTACATCTGCAAATAACAGTTCTTGAAAAAAGAAAGAAAAGAAACGGATATGATACTTACAATTCCTGCATGGATTGCATGCCTTGCAAATTGGGGAAAGTCATGCTCATTCCCTTAAGATCAGTTATCCTCCTGACAAAAGGAATAGCAATAACCGAAACTTATGTGAGCACGACCAAATTTGACGTCTCCCTTCATCTTGTAGAAAATTATACAAAACCGTACAGGTTTTTGGTGACTATTGTAACTTACAACTCTGTCAAGTTTATCAATTGAGATATTGTAGCAGGTATAGGACCCTCCATTCCCGTACCTTGCAAATCGCTACAAGAATTACATATGCCTTGTCATAAAGATATGATAACATATGCTACGGTCACAATAGTTAAGGAAGAAAGAAAATCACTGGTATAACTCAAATACTCACAGTCTAGTAAGTTTGATCCAGTTTCCTATGAAATCAGGTATCTTTCCAGATAAACTGCTCCCGTCGATCCTACTGAAAACCATGTAATGAAAGTTTCAGATATCGAAAAAAAGTTTGGTGCAGTCCTAGCTCAGGTGGTTATGACTCTAATTGAGAAAAAAACCTAAAATTTAAGGATCATGTCCGCTAAGTGTTAGTTTCAAGTATAAGAAGAAGCATGCATTCTTATGGTTTCTGGCCATATAACTGCACAATTCAATGTCTAAAAACCAATGTCTTATGGCTAAATCCAGTGCACTCCAAAATTATCACTTACAAATTTGTCAAGTTCCTTAGATTTCCATATGTTTCTGGTATTGTCCCCGTGAAATTGTTTGCAGAAAACAAGCTGCAATAGAAATTTTCAACATAAGAGACCAATTTACATTCAAAACAAGCATAGGATTCAAGAAAGATGCAAAAGAATAAAAAGCAGACCCCTAATCATTGCAAGACTAAACGGTTTAATTAAATAAGTATCGTTATCATTCTTAATTACGACAAAAAAGTCTTACATTCTCCTCAAATTTCTTAAACTTCCAAGGTTTATGGGAAGATTTCCTCCGAGCAGATTATCCTCCAAAACCCTGTTGTAGAGGTAACAATGTACAATAAAATACAAATCCATTTTCCTTTAAACAACTATGCCAAACTATTCATAACTTACAGCTCTTCAAGTGAGGTAATGTTGCCAATTTCCTCCGGGATTGAACCACTTATACGGTTTCCAATAAGCGACCTATTATTATAAAAAGAATAGTATAACCAATAGGCATCGTTCAAGCTACACTGTGGCATCCACTATTTCGTTTTTCTCCTTTCTTCAAGGAGGAGAAGATGGAACTTACAATATAGTTAACCGAAGTTTCCCAAAACTAGTTGGAATTGTCCCATTGAGGTAATTTCGACTGAGATCTCTGAAACGATAAAGAAGTGAAATGTAAGTCTTCTTTCAAAATGTATTTGCATTACAGCAATGGAATGGCCTGAACAATAAAAGCTTTTCCTTACATTTCTCGGAGATAAGTTAGATTTGCAAATTCCGCAGGCAAACTTCCAGTCAAGTTGAGACCCTTCAACTGGCTGCACGTGCAAAACAAAGATTTAGATTTTGGAATTCAGATATCAGAACTTAGAACATGATTCAGGTATATATGCTACACATTTATCTAAGGATATAGAGATTATATATTTATGATTGAGCTTTGATTCAACAAACATACGCAAAGCTGCGCTCTAGAATACAGAGACATTTTACGAAAACATTCACTCGCTTATGATCTCAATATCACTTCTTAACAGATAAAGCTGACCAATTATCTGATCTGTTACAACATATATGTGGAAGAGCAAAAGTTGACCAACACGCTCTTTAGCACGAGATTTCGACCATTTCACCACCAACGCATCTTGAAAGTGTATCATATTCCATAAATATGATATCTATCTAGCTTAATGTATGGAATATATGACAAAGGTGGACTATTTCTATTGATCGGTCATATAGGTCCGAGTTGGAAATTAAACTCGATTTGAATTATCCGGAGAATGAAATGTCTTATATATATAGCAAATATAAAAAATATGGCCAATCAAACCTATTTATCTATTTTATTTCTCGATTCAATAGAAGCTCAACTAGGTGAATACGGTCCCCAAAATAACGAGAAAGTTGATCAGCATGAAATCAAAAAACTTACATGTTGGTGATATGGCACGTAGTGTTACTATTGAAAGAACAGTCACAAGCAACACCACTGTATATGCTACGAGCCACAAATGTCACGTTAAATCCATTACTAGCCTCAGTACAAGAGCTTCGACTAATATTCCAATGCGGGTTCTGTAGTTTTGAAGATATTGTTTGAAGAATTTGCACTGTAATATAACATAGAGTTAAGAATTTAAGCACAAACTCGTTATGTAATGAATGAACATGTAAAAAAGAACTCATTTGTAAAAGCATAATTGTGCATGAATTTACAAGAGGAACTCTGGAAATTATCATCTAATGGAATCGCATCTTGGAGATCACAAACTGAATGGTAACAAGAATTAGAAAAAAATCACAAGTGCATTTTTATGATAGAAACTGGAAAATTCCACTTTACACTTGTAGAAATCTTTGTATGGATATGTATTTTTGGGATATAAGCAAGCAAAATACCAACTTTGAATGATGAATGTCGATTGAGATTTCTAGTCTCCGTCCTTGAAGAAACGATATTATCCCTGCTACTGATGCTCACATTTATCGGCAATCGTTCCCTCCCTAATTCGTGATAGCAGCACTTCAATCACGAATCATTAAATTACAAAGGTTTAAAATCACTCAACCAAAAACCGATCAGGTGTTTTCTTGTCCGATTTCGCGCGTTTTTTCCTCCATTCATATTTTTCGACTTTTTCATGCTTAATTTCAATTATTTTTCAAACAATACACAGTAATGTAATGTATCAATAATTCATCAAGGATCTTAATATTTATTAACACGAAGTGCATTTTTATGATAGAAACTGGAAAAGTCCACTTTATACTCAGTAACTTTCCCTCGGCCTCTGTGAATTGCTGTGTGATAACAATCCTGTTACCCTTATGATGCTATGAAATTCATAAAAACAAGAAACTCCTCTATTATAATACAGACTGGCTGTAATATCTACTCTTATACACAATCCCGTAAAAAAAAAACACGATAATAAAGTAAAAAAACACACGATAATAAAAACTACAAATTTAATGAATCAATTAAGTCGAAAAAATCAATCTTTAACGCCCGTTTCATCCGTAAGGAAAACAATAGTTCTACTCTATTCATGCACAGCTTCACTAAAAAGGAATTTTTTTAGAATTAAGACAGTGTACCTTCATCTTCAGGTAGAAGTTGAGCAACAGATGTCAAAACAAACGATGCACAAAAACTGACGAAAATGATTTTCGAAAAATCAGCCTCATTATAGACCCTTTTTCTAAGAAAAAAACCCATCAAAGAAATATTTAATGGGATATGTTCAGTCTTCAGAAACTAGAAATTTTGTCTCCCTGACACCTCAAACTGACTTTTGTTTTGTTTTTATTCCGCTTGTACATGGATATATTCCTGCTTCTGTACGTGCTTTCGCTTCGCGGTGTGATATATCCAAGCAACTTGAGTTCGGAATAATGAAGAAATAGGTAGTTAAAATTGATTGCTGGCGGGATAATAGAATTATTGGAGCAGTTGAAAAGTCGATAATGATGTTCGAAAGACGATGGTGTGAAAAGAAAGAGTTGAAGGAGTCAAACTGCAATTGGTGGCTCACAAAAGTACAAATTAAAATATCTGGGAAAGGAAAAAAAGCCGCAGGTTTTAGAAACTACACATACAAATAAATTATTTGTATTAGCCTCGATTCAAATTTCAGATTTCTCAAGAAAAAAGCAATTTTGTATGATAAATTATTTTTGTAGAAAAAAGATAAGGAGTCTTATTTGACTCTAGAACGGTTCTTGATAGAATGCGAAAAAGGGGTAAGTCGCTTGTCTATGATATAGTGTTGTAAATCGCTTCTAGAATTGTTGTATTGTAAATTCATCTCTAATTTGAAAGGGTAGTGTGTTGTTGGGATAATTTGAATATTAATCTTCTTCTCATCCTAGGATAATCTCAAATAGAGGTCTTACGGGGAACGACTATCCTTTCCCCTTATTGACCTCAAGCTAAGTTAGAGAAGTTTCATGAACTTTTAAGTAAAGCACTTGAAAATAGTGACTAAAATCATAAATAATCTTTCAAAAAAGGTTGAATACTCACACTCGGGAAAAAAGAAACTTCCCCTATCTCTCTTCAAACTGGCCTTTTTTATTCAGGGTAACACATTTAATAAGCTAGAATAGTTGTATTATAATATTATCCACTCTAATTTTTAAAAGATACATAAAAAAATTATAATTATATCCACTGTGGATATATATTATTTTTTAAAATTAGACGACAGTTATGAAAACTGGAATGGCATAATGTAATTCAGCCTTTTATTAAATATAATAATTTATATAAGGCCATATCATGAATTGGAAATGTGGGAAACATTGTTGCTATCCTGAAGGGTACTGCTCTCAGGAACATCATCCACCATCTAAAGTGGAATCTTTTTTTTAAAAGATTCCAAATGAACGGTGATGATGTCCCTTAAGGATACTACCCTTAAAGACATCATCAAACAAACCAGAAATGTGACACATTATACACCACCTAATCCTAAATATTTAATTCCCCGTACTTGTCGATCTCATGTCAAGACCATCTTTGAATTTTGTATATAAATTTTTAATAATTAAATTTTATCAATTCTTTTTCGTAATACAGAATGTATTGGGTGAAGAAGAATATTATTTTAACTATATTAAAAAAAAGGCTTCTTCTAGGAAAATATAATATTTGCTGGGATTTTTATAATTTAAAAAAACCTAAATTTTAATATTCTAAAGTAGATTAATGCATACCCAATAAATGCAGGGATGACAATGTGGCGAGTCTAGACTCAGACCTATATTGAACCCATCTTGTCAGGACCGGTTTGGACCAGCTTAGCTTAAAGATAGTTTTACAATAATTATTATAAATATTTAATAAGAAAAACAATAAATTCAATCACAAAACTTAAGTTTTTTGTGCTTCAAAAATGATTTTAGTTAAATTTTTTTTTTAAAAAAAATTGATTTTCGGGGCTAGGTGGATGGTTTGGCTTTTTTTGTTAGCGGATCATGTCACGGGTTTGATCAAACCCTCCTTGTTGACATCCCTATATAAACGTAGTACTCTACATCTTTGAAAACTACATCTTTGAAAAAGAGATATTAATGAAGTGTTTTTAAATGCTTTTGTAAACTAGCTTATCAACTTTTCAGATAAAAAATAGATTAAGTCGAACTTAATATTAAGCTTTATAATTCACTGATTATTTATTGTAATGTGGATTTAAAATATAAAGTTGACGTGGGATTGAGGAAGTAATACTCATATTTAGTGGGAAGTTCTATTCTACAACGGGAATAACACTCTTGGTGTGATATAATCATTGGATGATACGAACTTCATGTAAAATCCATCATATCAATGACTCAAACTATATATGAAGCAGTAATTCAAATGTAGGTAGGATATAATTTTTCCATATTTAGCAGCCATTGTGGGGGCAGTTTACTATTTTGTTTAATTCTAATCTGACCCACTCCTTTTTCCGATATTTAATTCTTAGCCAGTTTTGAATTTTTCTGGCCGGCCGGCGGCTGCTTCGTTTCTTAAGCAACTATTTAAGAATTAAGACATAAGGATGAGATAATTATTTATTTTTAGAATTATTATTTATTTTTAGAATATTTAAAAAATTAGAATTACAAATGTTGGAAAATCATGTTACATCTATCATAATTATGATATTATATATGCTCAAAAAAAATTTATGATATTATAATAATTTCTATTATATACTTTTTAAATATCAGTACCTTTTTCGTGTATACACTTTTAAAACAAATGTAAAAAAAAGGTTCATAACGTCATATAGAATAGTATAAATTCAAAAATACACTGTAATAAAATTCAAATCAAAATAAAAGTCCTATTTTAAAACAAACACTACACGTCATATCTACGCATATAAGATTGACATAGTGATCTGTCGGGAAAACCGCCCAGTTCTATAACAATTTACAGTCGATGGATGTGAAACAATGATGATCACACGGTTCTTTGATGTCCCAAGTCAAAATGCAAAGAAAACGTCCAAATAAATCCTCAAATTAAACCAAATGATCTACGCAAGTTGGCTCTTAATTATTAGGTAACAGTCCCCTCGTCGAACTCTATCATTATTATTAATTTTTTTAAAAAAAATAACTGATTGTGTTGAGTTTTTTTTATTTGAAATCAATAAAATATAAAAAAAACTTGTGACAATTTGTGATCTAAACGAAACCAAATATATTCCGCATTTTTTGAATGAATCTGATTTGGTTCAGGCAGATTCCGCAATCACACCAACAAGTTCTTGCATTTTTGTTGGATTGCTTAACTTTCTTGTTCGATCTTCTTGTATCTATTTTCATGGGTGTGTGTCTTTGCCAGAACTTAGAGCTTGATAGTTTTTTGCAAAAAATTCAAAATCAAAACAACTATTTTCCAAATTGGAATAGCCTAAACCGAGTTATACGCCCTTGCTAGCATATGTTTAATCCGTAAGACTCAAAATATAATTGAAACATGATATTTGAATTGGTGGGCTAAACAATTTCAAGATTTCAACTGAATCGTCAGTTAGATCTTTATTTGAATTGTAAGCCAAACATTTTGTAAGAATTTAGGCTGATCGTTGATGACGATGATATCTTTTTCAAGTAATACAGAATACAAGGGCGACCAAAATCACGAGGAAATGTCAAAAGCTTGAGTCAACTGCGCACATCAAGTTGGACTGCAATATACGCACCCCCATGCATGCATATTGTAAAGGGTCGGATTCAGACTCGATATTATTATTATTATTATTATTTTGAACAGAACTAAATTAACTAAACGGAAGGCATGAAATCCATTACATGTACATGCCGAAAGTCAACACATAAGATAACTACAAGATAACTAAAGTAAGATACTAGGAATCCAAAAAACGGCAAACGATTCCGCTAAGGAAAGACGAGGATAACCGGTGGAAAGCAATGGTGGATCATTGTAAGAGCATAAAACTTTGTCCATAAAAGGGCAGAAAACCCTGCACCCAAAATCGACCCTCTCAAAACATGAGACCCAGGATACGAACAAGCAAGCGAACTGTCTTAAAAAATAAGTGAAGGTACACATGGGGATAATCGATGAGCATAAACTGAGAAATAGTCCACAATCGCACAAGCCCTCGCACCCGAAAACTTTACTAGAGTCCAGACCACTGGATGTCTCACGAAACCGATCAGCGCCCTAGACAAAACTCATACGATCCGCCAGCGATGACACATAGAAAATTAGCCGCCACCAAACAAACAAAACAGAATCACAAAGCAAAAAAGAAACAGACACCCAACGACAACTACAAATACAAACTGAGGCACTAAAAAACACTAAACCTAGGTAACCAGATAGCAGGTAGAAATAAGACAGTAGGCAAAAGGAAGAGCCTGCACGACGATTCAGTCACACACAAAATAATGCCCGGAAAGCTTCCAAATTCCGGGCATGCCAACCAAAGGGCCTCATCCGGAGCGACGGGGTTGCCAAGCAACCACCGCCAAGACAGGAAAAAGCCCCCAGAACCGGACAGAAGGCAGCCACCGAGGCCAAACGGCCGGCCACCAAGACGGGATCGAGCTGCAACGGTCTAGACCACCCACACGCCCTACACCCCCAACAAGCGCAGCTTCGCCACCTAGCCCACAGCCGAAGCCAACGCCCAACCGACTGTCCAGCCCAAGCCCTCCGCCAAAACCGCACCCATGATCAAGCCCCACGCGAAGACCACCATGCCCGCCAGTAGCATCAGCGAGACATCCATCGAGTCCAATCCCTCCGCCAACAGCACCATCGAACCAACCAGGACTACCAAAACCCCCTGAGAAAACCACCACAACCACCACACTCGATATTATTATTATTAGGGGAATTACATGAAACATCATATAGTTTGGTCCAAATTTTGCTTTGACCATTGTTCAAAAAATTACAGTTTACATCCTCAACTTTCATTAATTGTAACATTTTGCATCATATTGACTCGATTTTGTATTTTTATCGAAGGTTTATCGCCGCATTCGAACATCGTCTTACATACTCGAAGTTAGATCCATTTAAGCTAGTTATTCCAAATGTTTAACAAACAAAAATAATTTTTAGTATCGAAATTATCTAGTTAACGATTACAGAAATTTAAATTTTGACACCCTAAATATTTATTTTTATTTTTTAAAAGTTTACAATTGCTAGTTTAAGTGGCTCTAAGTTTGAATATGTAAGGCGGTGATAAAACACAGCGATAAATTTTTGATAAAAACACAAAATCGAGTCAAGAAGATGCAAAGTTACAATTCATAAAAGTTGGGTATATAAACTGTAATTATTGAAACAATGACTGCAAAGTGAAATTTAGACCAAATTATATGATGTTTTTGATAATTTATTATTACAAAATAATGATTTGGAAGTGTGTAAAATTGACATTAACATATGACTTGTTTATCAGTGAGTACTTAATAAAATATAACTTTCCTGTAAGTTGTTTCATGACAGTTCTGTCTATCACTTTATTGTGAAATACCAGGTTGACCCGTTTTGCCATAAGTATCTTCATATTCTGTTGTGTGCGATTCTAGTGATTGGACAATCTCATTTTTCTCGATCTTGATTTGCATTTAAATTCCGCTTCAAAAATGTTAAATTTTCATGATTCTCACCCCATTTTAATACTAAACTTAATGTACATTCACCTCAAAATGCAGAGAATGCAGGGGCTGAACTAGGAAAAAAAATTTGGGGAGTGAAATTTTTTTTGATAACACTTGAGGGCTAAAAAAATTGGGGGTGCAAAAAATTTTAAAAATAAGGATAAAATATTTTTTTCTTTGGGGGGAGCGCACCCCCGCCCCCTAAGTCCGCCCCTGGGAGTGTGTGTCAAAAATTAGGTTTCGACCTTAGGCTTTCCAATATTTCATCAAACCCTAAAATTATGAAAAAGTAAAGGATAACATGTATTTTTTTTTTGAGAAAAAATAAAGCTAAAGCATGCTTATAAATTTTATTAATTGTGGAATTTTTGTAAGATTCCGCCAACTTACTTAAATTGATATGGGATTGTTCTTATTTTATTGTAACAAAATCATATTTGTTGGAAGAAATCTCATGAAAATAAATAATGCATAATAAATAAATTTATTTTAGTACTAAATGCATGGAGTATTATTGGAATTGTAGTGGCACCACACCTTTGGAATATAATTATAAGATTCAACATTTTACCCATAATGTTCAAGAACATTAAGTAATTAAATTGGAAATGATACGTATTTAATTATGTTTCGAAAGCAAATATTTTTTTTATTATTGTTGATATCATGCCATGACAGAATATGTTAACTATTTATTTTTTAAAAAAATTCTCTATAATTATTTTAAATTTTAGAAATATAAGTTTTACATTAAAATATAATATAATAATAAATATTTTTAGAGAGAAAAGTCAAATATGAATATCTTCGATGGTACAGTTATTTCTGTCTCCGTACACTGTGCATGGTCAATGTTTCTGTGTTAACACATCAGCAATCCAAAGAGTTGAATGTGACGTATTAACTTTATTTATATGTTCAACTAGTCTATAAAATATAGGCGGCTTTAGCTTATTAGCTCTTGTCTTTAGCGGTAAAAATTCATCTCTATTTTTGTAGAAATTTGAGTTTTAGTCCTATTAAGAAATATGACGATAAATCAAATATGGAAGATAATTTTTTCATATACCTGAATATGCCTGTTTGTAACGGAATTATTATCCAGATTTTGGTGCTCGTCTACAAGCCTCGATCTTTGAGTTTCCTCTCGTAGGTTAGCAGATTACCATCAGGACGATCTATTTTGTTTACACATCTTAAATCCTTGGAATAGGTGTTGATGATCCAAGAAGAACGAAGTTGTTACAAGAGCGAGAGAATATTATTTTGTGATACTAAATAAAGGAGATAAACACGATATTAATAATATATCAGATACATTTCATGTAGTGCCTTATGCAGCCACATCATTTTACTTGACCATGTCCAAGCTGCAATCCACCATCTAAGTCATCAAAGTTACAGGTTACAAGTACAAAACCATCGGCCAACTTGTTGCATATGCAAACATGTTTCTCAATTAAAACATGTGCGAAAAAATATTTAACTCCTCCACTTCTCAAAAACAAAATATATAGGTGGCTTAGATTTTTTATGTTTCTAATTCAAAATTTTATATTGATATTACTAAAAATAAAATTTAAAGAATAGAAGGCTAGCGGCTATTGGTTTTTAAAAATAATGGGGCACAATATTCTCTACGTTTTTAAACAAATAAAAACAAATTTAACATTTTTTCCATAATCATATATCAGTTATCACTGTCTGATTAATATTAGAAATATTTTCAAAATTACTGTACGAATACAAATGTTGTTTTCCAATACGTAAGATCATATGTCCATTCATTCAGATCGTGGGGTACATATTTAAGCCCCCAGCTATAATAAGAAAAATAAAATTTTAATATTTTTGGTGAAATTAGTACCTTTGTTTGCTAGGCTGAAGATCCACCACAAATCGAGAACAGTCTTGGTCTATATGTGAAGCATTATTATCAATCATCCTTCCATCTATTTAAGTCGTGTACTCTTAACATTTGAAGAAAAAGCTAATATGGCTTCTTAATTAAATAATTTCTTCCTTAACAATCAAATTTATACGACAATGTGTTTGCTAAGGCTGCTTGCATTGATAATTTCCTGTCTGGTTCTAATTGCCTCAGGACAAGCTATTTTACCAGTGGATGAAGTCACAACACAACAACTTACTCCCGTGGACATGGACATAGGCGATTGTCGAACCACTTAAATCTTGATGTTCGTTGGGTGTGTATGATGTGTTTGCACTTCAATTTTTCCCGATGTCATGAGCACAACATATATACGGGTGGATCTCAGTTCAGATCTTCGGTTCTTATTGGTGTCCATCTCCTATTTATGTGTGTGGATGAATAATACGTATCCTTAAATTGAAACAGAAAGATAACACAATTACACACGCCCTCATCAACTAACATCTGATGACAGTTAATTTAACACATGTAGCAGATTCCCTCACCATAACAGATGAAAAGAATTTTAAAAAAGACCCAACGTATAAGCTGAAGCTGAAAACTTGACCAAATACAGAAATAATCGGCCCATCACCGAAACAAAATTGCAGAATCAGACCAGTGTTGACAAATTAACTCACTTACTCTGCTGGAGTTTTCCTGTTGGGCTCAAAAACATTCTTGATCAACGACTCCTTAATCGACAACAACTCAGGAAACTCTCTCTTCAACTTTGAGGCATCCATTTCGTTGTTACTTCTAGGAGCAACTATGACCTTGGCTTGCTCTTCGAGTGTGAAGTTGGTCCACTTAAATTCAGCATCAATGTATTTTTTGTACATCTCCAAAATTTCATTGTGGCTAACCACGCCAGGATTTGTGAAGTTCCATATGCCTCTAAGATTTCGTTTCGCCATTTCAATTGAAATCGGAAGAAGCTCATCCAAGATTGTCATACTGTTAGGAATGTTGACGACCTTATTATAACCGGAAATCTTAGTGATGAAATTGCGTGGGTTATTCAGGTCTGAAGATATTGGCATCCGAACTCTGAGCGTGCAAACATTGTCATATTCTTTCAAGAGCTCCTCCACCTGATTCACAATACATAGGAAAAATATTAGTGGCCATGCTGATGCATGTTGCTCGATTTTTTGTCGTTTTTTTATTCTGACAATACACGCACATCATTAGTCTATGGAGGTCATTTTTGAAGGAAGAAGGAAGAAAAGTACCATGGCCTTTGTCTTTGAATAGAAGGAACCAATGAAGTTGGGTGTGTCTTCCTCCTTAAACCCAGTGCCAGAACCTTCAGGGTGTGAATCATTGTATTCAAATATACACCCTGTGGCAAAATTCATCATCAGGAGCCCGTGCTCTCTGCATAAATCTGCCAGGTTGAGAGTACCAGCAACATTGGTACGAATTGTTTCAGTCTTGTGAGTTTCACACCAATCAACATTGGGTCGACCAGTTACGCCAGCAGCATTAAAAACATGTGTTGGCTTCACAGCAAGGATGTCCGCCAAAAGCTGTGCGCGGTCCTGCAGACGTCCCTTTCCATATTCGTACGGAATACCCTGTTTCTCACACAATTTTCCAAGCAATCCACCAATCCACCCTGTCCTACCATAGATCAAAAACTTGAGGGCTGTTTTTTGTGGTGAGAGGCTGCTTTTGGAAGCCGGAACCAACATCTTCGCCTGGTTAGAATTTCCAGAAAATTCAGATTTTCCAGATTCATAATTCTCAGCTTCACTAAAAGGCCTTTCTATTCCGCCAGGCATCATCAGCATTCTAGGATGAGGAAGGAGGGCACCAGATACATCACCCCACCAATCAGGATTGTTTGTGTACCACTCCATTGTCTTTTTCAAACCGTCTTCCCATGTTGTCCTTTCTGACCAACCCAAATTCTTCAGCTTTTGGTCATCAAGGAAGTATCTCTGATCATTAAATGGCCTGTTTTCCACAAACTGAATACTCTTGTCCGGATCCATGTTAAATAGATTGCATACGTTTTTAGCAACATCAATGACTCTTCTCTCCTTCTTAGTTCCAATGTTGTAAACATGACCGACTTCACCCTTGTGAAGAATGACTTCAAATGCCTCGGCCACATCCTCACAGTAAAGGTAACTTCGCACATTAGAACCATCACCGTGAATTGGGAGAGTTTTACCTTTCATGGCTAGAAGAATAAACTTGGGAATCAACTTTTCAGGAAACTGATTTGGACCATAAACATTATTCCCTCGAGTTGTTATCACAGGCAATCCATATGACCTACCGTAAGCCATGACAAGCATTTCTGCCCCAGCTTTTGTTGCTGAGTATGGGTTTGTTGGCAGGAGTTGTGAGGCCTCGTGATTTCCAACAATGGCATCTTCGTCAGTCTCCCCGTACACCTCATCTGTGCTAACATGGATAAACCTTCTGATCTGTTTAGTAACTTTGCATGCCTCCAATAGAACATGTGTACCATAAATGTTGTTCTTTGTAAACTCAAAACTGTTGCCAAAAGAATTGTCAACATGGGTCTGAGCTGCAAAGTGCATTATGGTATCAATGTTCTCAGCAACGAGAAGGTAATTGACAAGGTCAGCGCTGCCAATGTCACCCTTGACAAACTTGAAGTTGGGAGATGATTTGGAGGGAAGAAGATTTTTGAGATTGGAACAGTAATCAAGTTTGTCTAGGACAACAATCTTGTACTCAGGGTAGTTTCGGATGAGCCTATTGGCAACATGAGAAGCAATGAATCCAGCGGCCCCAGTAATTAGGATATTCTTGGGTGTGAATGTCGACATTATAACTTGATATCTGCTAGGAAAGCATAAATTAACAACAGAGACACTGTTAGAGACTATTGGACGAGAATCATTTAACTTGAAAGCTAAAATTTCAACTTAAATCCACGACATAAGTGATAACCAGTGAAATACAGCAAACTATTGTTCCACTTATATGATTGATTTTACCAGTAAATCAATATATAGTAGATCTAATTACGAGCAATAAGGATTTTAAAGAGAACCAGTACTTCAATACTTCAGTAATATTGCCTCCCCTTAACATTTAGCTTGATAATATTAGTTCCTGAATAATTTTATCCTAAGAAAAAGGTGACTGCAGGACAAAACTAATACCTTGGTCCAGAATCAAATCACCAACCAAAGTTTATGATGAAACATGAATACCGAGCAAGAAAATGATAAAAAGAAAAAAAAAAAAAAAAGGCAATGCTCGAGCTCGAGGCCGGACCAGAAATTTAGTCTTAGGCGGTAGGCCAGTTGACATATTTAAAGGTGAAACCTTTTAAGGAAAATAATAAATTCATGCATAAAATTCGAAACTTTATTATGGATCCGCACTGGTCCAGCAAATATTCTAACCCGGCCAAAACCAATTAAAACAGCTAAACGCATTCAAAGCTTTGATACAGATCAACTAAATGATTCCGAATCAAATCACAGACGCAATAGCTATTCAGGTTCGACGAACCTAAACACTACGTCGCATGTACACAAACCAAGCGGCAACAGGAACAGAGATTCACACGGTTATACATATACACACGCACGTATAGATCTGGATGGACCGTAGCAATTACATTAAACCATCAACAATCACACATCCAAAATATTCGAACAGATCTAGCGTAAATGTAATGAGAGCCTCGAATTAACTCACATTTTTTTCGCAATTATCAGGATCAGGATCCACCAACGCAGCTCTAAAAATGTAGATCAAAATCGAGAAGAATTTGATAATCAACCCTCGATAAAGCAGGAAGAAACTTGGAGGAAATAGAAATACAATTGTGGGATTTGAGCTCAAATTTAACAAATATATTACAAAATATAAAAAATGGAAATAATAAAAACGAGCTTCAATTTAAGCTTAAATTCGAATTAGATTGGGATCAAATAGACTTGTATATGAGCTTCGGCCTTAGGGCATATCCCACTTGGTAAAAGTTCACAAGTCCTTTAGGCAAGACTCGTGTTCGAGTCTCATGGTAAAAGTTCACACATTTTTTGAGGAAGACTCTCGTTCGAGTCTCATGGTATGCTGAAACAATCTTTAATCCATCCCCTATCAAAAAAATAAAATAGACTTGTATATTATATTATTTACAAATGTTTTTAAATAAGTTAATTTGGATTTTGAAATAAAAAATAATCTAAACTAATAGTCTAATTCCCTACAAAAAAAATAAAACCATTCGAACATGTGTTATATTTTGTTTCACCAGTGCATAAATACATTTAATTTTAGATATTAATTGCAAAATGATGGATATTTCAAAGCTTATAAATTATAATTAAATTAAGAGAAATTAACTCCAATCATCATTATTGTTTGAAGAGACGAAAATTATATGTAATATTTATTATGCAGTTCAATTTGTAAACTAAGAAGTCGAATATTCGTATTCGAAATTTTGTGAAATGACGATGCTAACCTTTGACTGGCAGGTTATATAACAGCCGACATTTATGAAATAGAAGAGGTAATTCGACAATCAACCCTCGAATACCGTCGTCTTTCCCCCCACACGCACCACGCATGAGGGTGTATATTAGTTACTTGCACGTCTGTTAATTATCTATACTATACTACAGTGAAGCATTTTTCATTATTTTAGTATTGACCCTCATATTATATTATACCAATTTTTTTGTATTCCAAGAATATCCTCACAATACAAAAACAAAACTTATCAATCTGAAATTAAAAACAGAAGCTTCCTTGATAATTTTAAAATATAAACAATTTAAATAAACCATGTAATTCAATTTTTAATAAACCTATCGAAGTTGCTTAATAAACCACGTAATTCAATTTTTAAAAATTATAGTTTATCAACGTATCTAAATTCTTCCCGAAACGATATACAATTGATAAATGTAACCAACACTAGTAGATTATTTTTTCGTACGAAAATTCATAGTTGATCAACACAATTTCTCATCCCTCACCAAAATTTGGGGTTCTCCTATATTCTTGTCTTATTTTTGTCCACGATTTTTTTTTTTCGTTCTCCCATATTCTTGTATTATTTATGGGTTTGAGTAGCTATCATTGAACGTAGAAATGTGCATCTAATGATTGATCTACCCTATTAGTTAACTTGGGTGTGTAAACTAAATTACCTGGTCCAAAACCAAAATGAGACAGTTGTGTATCAAGCAAACCAATTAGATTCACCGTACTGACCAATGATGATATTTTTTTCTGGGGAGAATATTCTGCTATTAGCTCCAACTGAATCAATCAACAGTTTCTGCACGAGGAACTAAAGTATAATTAGAAACAACTAAAACAACCTCATGCTAAACCGAACTCAGCCGTATGATTGAAGGGTGAATCAAATCAATCATCGACCACCAAATCTAACAGCGACGTTGACTACAAATGCTGTACATTAATGAAGGCTCCCTAAGATCACATCATATATAAAACTAAGTTAATCCAATCTGAACTGCACCAATCTTTCCCGGAGAAGCAGCTCCAGTTGCAATTATCTGAGTTTGGGTTTTCAACAAATCCGTCGCAACGGGAATTTGACTAATCAATGCGCCAGCTTTCGCTTGTGATTGGAAATATGGGTTGCTGTTCGTTTCAAAGTTCGTCCCAGGGTTCAATTTAGCTGGCATGAACTCTTGAGATTGTGCTTTACAATCAATGCTGATGTTCATGCCATTCACTGATTTAACTGGCACATAATGCTGAGATCGCTGCTTTACTTGGGATGCTTCCACCTCGGCTTCCATCGTACACTTCTCTTGAGTCATCCCTGAGCTAGTCCTAAAAAAACAATGAGGAGAAATAGATTGAGGAGGAAGTGCCCTTCCAATTCCACCATGGTAATCATTCACATGGCCGACGTTCTCATAAGGTAAAACTGGTCCTGTAATTCTTCCATGGTTGGCTGAGAAGGAAACAAAAAGGAAATTTGAATAATAATTTTACGGCTAACAGACAAATATAATAACAAATTCACATAGCAGGCAGAAATGGGTATATTTTCACACGAGGTAAACTTCAGCGCTGTAGTAAAGAAAACCATGTTTTACTACGATTAATTTCTAATTCAATCAACCACTCAGGATAATACAAAAGTAAAAAACAGTCAATACCATTAGGAACCCGTGGGGGAGGCCGCACAATGTTTGATATATTTCCGGAATTGGCATCTGGAACTTTGGGTCCTGGGGACATTGCCCCTGTAGTTCTCCGATGGTCAAATGCAGACATGGTTAGCTGTGGTTTGGGAGGAATTGTACTTGTATTCACAGTAGACCTGCGTCAAAGGAAAATGGTAAGAGACTGCTAAGTTGCAAACACATGCATTAAAAAAAAAAAAAAAAAAACAGAAATGAACTTGAGAAACCCGGTTTTCTAGCTTGAAACCTACTTTTTAGAAAAGACTACCCTGAGGCTGAGTGGCAGGCAAAGATTACAGGAGAAAACAGATTTAGAGGAAGTAAAAAATCAGAGCAAATGCTATAAATCATTTGAGTGAAGAATGACAAGGAGAAAGGGACAACTCTGGATCAAAAGTACAAAACTGTTACCTGCTCAGGTATAATTAATTTTCAGCAGTGGCTGCATACGAAGTGATGCACATAAATTCACTAATAGTTGACAATCGAGAGGGTGGAAAAGATAATTTAATCACTGTCGCAAAACAAAGGTGCATAGCATGTGTGCGCAACATAATTTTTCCACTTAACACCCTCTCAACATCCCTGAATACACATGGATAAATTTACATAAGATGTAGTTTCCAGCCATCTACTCGGAATTTCCAATAATGTTTTGTTTCATCAATTAGGAGGAAACTATCTTGAACTTTTCCATCAATCTAGGAGGAAACTATCTTGAAACAGGTGCAGCATTGGATTCAAAATCTCACCTTGGGAGAGAGTCGTGCTTTCTCTCTGGAGGAATCACAGGCCCACTTTTTCCAAAATTTTCCTCGAGATGCGCAAATTGCTTCTTGAAATGACCGATGGCACTATATAACAGGCAGAACACATAATGACATGATGCTCGGGGACAGGTATAAATCACATCGATGGTTCAAGTGAGAGACTGAGAGTTGATACCTAGGATAGAGAAACCTTGTGCCACCATTTCCTTCCATGTAGTCCTTCAGTAAACGAGGGTGGTACTCCAATATTTCCCTAAATATCAAATCCCTGACGTCCTCCTTTGTCACTCTTCGTCTCTCAAACTCAAATTCCATCTTTAAGATTGGCTGACAAGAAGGTTCCCTCTCAATTTTAGCGAGTCCCTTGAAGTATGGATCAGCCAACGCCTAATAAACACATACGCCAAAACTCACTTCAGAATACGTGTAAAGCAACATCTTTATTCTTAATGCTGGGAATATGATAGAATGAAAGTATATGTTTATCAAGGAAAATTTTACCTCTTGAGCACTTGGGCGATCCTTTGGATCAAATGCTAACAACCTTTGCAACAATTTGAGAGCCAAAGGATCTGCATTTGGAAATTTCTCAGTGAAAGGCACTGGGTACTTTTTATTCACATCTGACAAATATTTCCTTGCCTTCTCATTTCGCACCTGTATCCAGGACTAAACAATTGCTTCCTATCTTGAAGGGAACAAAGAATAAAAATATCATAATAAGAGGGTGAAATCTCATACTCCAGAAATTGTATCTGCTGATGGTGTCCCGAGAAAATCAGTAATCAAATCCAGCTGATGCACAATGCTTTTACCAGGAAACAATGGTTTTCCTGTCAAGACTTCAGCAAATATGCATCCAATACCCCAAATATCAATAGCAGGTGTATACTGCAAGAAATATGTAAAAAGCATGAGTATGAAACACGGAATCAACAAATCCTCCAGGAAAAAGATGCGACCCGACTCAATTACCTCAGAGCACAGAAATATCAACTTCCATGAGAGTTCAATAGTCCTCCCTGAACAAAATTATTTTAATCTACAATTACTACAGCGTTGATGCACTCTGAATACATGCACTTGGTACTAAAATAAACAAGTCATGTAATGCCACAGCCAGAATAAGTCCCTTAAATGGATTAAACTACTATGTATGATAGTAGAAGTACAAATACACCTTATTGTCCTAGAGAATTATGCTCGTTCCACTAGGAGGAATAACTAAGAAACAAGGGTACACAGACAACAGATAAATGCATATTTACATTTTGAACACCTGATAATGAAGCCAGAAATGTAAAGTAATTGCACGAACATGCAAAAAAGCAATTGAAGAATTCAAGGAAGATGTTAGCTTCTCTTAAGTGTACCTATTTTAAAGGGCCACGTCGTTAAACATATGATAACACAATCAGACAAGGCTACATAAAACAAATAAATATTTATTGATTGCGAGAATACCACAGTACACATTGGTTTAGAACCATGCGTTCAAATCAAAATTGACAAAGGAACAAAAGGGAAGTCATGGCTGCATTTCACTACCTTGGAGAAGAAAGATCCACACAACTCAGGAGCTCTATACCATCTTGTAGCAATATAATCCTGCAGCATGGGACAAATCATAAAGAAATGATCAGCAACCAAAATACACCTTCAGCTATAAACAATAAAACAAAATCATGTTCTCCATCAGTGGGAAGAGAAAAAGGTAAGTAACAGAATTCAAAACTGAATGGAGTAAAAGTACCGTCCAGAAAATTGTTGTCGGGGTGTCATTGAAAGCCACTCTTGCCAGTCCAAAATCACATATTTTGAGTTTGCAGTTGGCATTCACTAATATATTCTTCGGTTTTAGATCCCTATGATACACGTTAGCTGGACCATACAGTGTTAGAAAAATAAAGAATCAGTTCACAGACCACATTTGAATTACAGATCCAGTGATCAACAAATGACAAATACAAGCAATCAAGAATGATATATACATAACATAAGTTAGACAAAGTATCATGATCATCATCGAGGTGCCAACAAAGTGTAGTCCAACAATCACATAAGCAATGCCTAATATGGCATTACCTGTATGCATATATTTCAGCGCACGGAGCATTTGATAAAGAAAAAATCGGTGATGTTCATGTGTCAAGTCATCATTAGCTTTCAGAACTTGATGAAGGTCAGACTCCATAAGCTCAAAAACAACATAAATGTCTCTAAAATCCCTCCTAGATGGTGGCAGCATGATCCGCTTAATTTCAACAATATCAGGATGACGCAAAAGCCGAAGCAACTTTATTTCCCGTAAAATCCGAATAGCATCGGAGATATGCTCAAAAATGTTTGTTATTTTCTTTATCGCTACTTTTTCCCCAGTATGCGTGTCAATGGCTGCACAAACAACACCATAACTACCCTTTCCAACAATTTCCAGAATTTTGTATCTATTGGCTTCTCCATACTCGGTAAAGAAATCAATTTCTTTAGAAATCTGTAAAATAATCATGAAACGATCAGATTGTGCTGGCACTCGGTGGAAATTTTAAAGTGAAAAGTACAGACTAAATGTATAACAAAAACATTCATCAGTAAAAATCACGATTTCAGAATAGAATCCACTCAAAGCAAACTAGCATCAACGAAAATATATGGTAATGAATAACATATCAGATAAGAGTATGCATAAAGTAGCAAGTCTTAAAAAAGAGGACATTAACGGAATATTAATTTTAAAAATAGAAATCAACAGCCGACCTCTTTTCCCCTTTTGGTTCAAAAGGTCAACACACATAATCTGTATTCCATATTATACAAGAAAAATTTTCAGCCCTGTATTTGCAGTCTAAAAGAAAAGAAATGGTATGTACAGACCTAAGAGATCCAGTGGCCAATCATCTCAATTTGTGTATTAAAATTTTAAACTTAAAAAGAGAGAGAGAGAGAGAGAGAGAGAGAGAGAGAGAGAGAGAGAGAGAGCGAAAAGAGACGCTTCTGAAGGAGTCGTCTTCCCCAAATGGAAATATAATAAATAGTTAGACAACATGAAATACTGAAAAAGAATACCTTCTTTCTCTGATCTTGTTGCTGCATGTTCTCTTCTTTCTAAAAAACACCGCTACAGCAACAATATTTATTCTGAAGAGATATAAACAACAAATTCGAACGATCAATCGATAAATTGGTCACGAAAATCGCATCCAAGGACAGGTATCCAACAGGTATCCCTGCAACGTAACCTCCACCTACTCCAACAAATTTCTCCACACTTACTACTCCGATTTCTTCTCGTCGCGGAGGAATGAAGAAAGTAGACTTAGGGGAAAACAAAGAAGGGTTAGGGTTTTGAGATCCGAGGCTGAAGGAGAAGACGAACGATCGGAGATTCGGTGAGCGGAAAGAGACTGACTCGGCACGCGTTAATCAAACTTCTATTTTACAAGAGAAAAGTTCAAAGCTTCTCGTGTTTTGGACATCTCGGACATTTATATAAACATATTATTTATTTTAGAGGACCTCCTGAGAGCAAAAATTCGGTTAAATCGAAGAAATCAAACTATTTAGAAAATCAGTTCGGTTATTTCAGAAATTCGACTTTAATTTTTTTAAAAATCGATTAATTCGGTTCGATTTTAGTTTTTATTTTAAAAATATCGGTTAACCGAATAAACCAAAATATTTATTTTTTTAATATTTTTTTAAAAAATTTACAAACAATTAATTTTTTTTATTTTTTAAAAAATAAGTTATTATCATTCTTTTATTTATATATTACGTTATAAATTTTTAAAACCATTTTTTTAATTTTTAAAATTAAATTATCTAATTTTTAAACAAATGTAATTTTTTTTAAAAAAAATATCGGTTAATTCAGTTATCGACTGAAATAACCGATTTTTTATCGGTTCGGTTTTGAGCATAATTCGGTCGGTTCGGTTAGACGAAAAAAATTAGGTCGGTTCTGTTTTTCAAAAATTCGGTTCGGCTCGGTTCTAACCGATTGCTCACCCCTACCTATAATCTACTAACATGAATTTTGGCCCTTTTTAACTTAAGTTATTTTTTAAAAATAGTTTTAAGTTTCAAATAAATCCTTTAATTTTTTTTTTTTTGAAATAGTTTTTTCACTTCCTTTCACCCATCAACCGTCATGCACTAAATAATTGTAGGCGACTCTCAAAACTCGCCAAGCAAACAACACGGCCTCAAGGACATTCGGCTCCCTCGACTCATTGCAAGTCACTGTGATGTCCAAACTTTTAGACTCCATTTACGTCTCCGACTGGCAGTACTCGTCTCTTTCAGATTGTAAATATAGAACATTGATATATTTCAGTTCTAACAAAATTAATTTATGTTATTTATTTTCCAACTTGTTGTGAATCTTGATTCAAATACAGTGAATTAACATCTTGTTGAATTTATCACCGGAATATAACTGTATGCAAAAAATTATGCTTCTAAGGAAGGAATAGAGAAAGCAGAGCAATTATTTTTTAATATATTCCACATTTAGAGAATTCTCAATGCTTCTTTCATTAGTTCTTGGTTCATTTTAAAATTATTTCTTAACATTATTTAGAAAGAAATTAACAATTCTAACCCAAATAAAAATTATATTTTTAATAGTAGTAAAAATTATATTTTTAATATAGTAATGAATTGACATGAAAAAGGGTTGTAGTGGATAATTTAGGCTTTTCAAAATATTTAAGGCTATTATTAAAAAAATGTTTAGTAAAAAAGTCTATTTTTAAAAATGACATTTTAAATTGGGTTAAAACATTAATTTCTCTTTATTTTATCGATTCTAATTTTATTGTTTCAAATATGCTTTCATAATTTCGGTATGTTTAATATAATATATATTAGTGTTCCCACGGTCCCCTTTCAATACACTCGATCTTATAAACATCAACAAACATATTTATGTATCTTGATCTTTATAAATACCCAGTACATATAAATATTTTTCAGTGTTCCCCTGTACACATGAATAGTCGGATTTTTATAAAACTTGTGGTGACTGACGTTTTCTAATATGTATTTTTTTTATTTAATATATTTTTAATAAAATAAGATTTGTTTTTTTTTTCTGAAATGTCGTAACATCGTAATTATGAATATTTTCAAGAACAATATGATAATTTGTGAGTAAGATAATATTAAGGGCAGCATGATTATTTGCTCGTCATACCACTTGTAATTATTAATATTGACAATACAATATGGTAATTTGTTGGACATACCACCATATCAAAAAGTCAGTATAAGGCAATAACGAATATTAACATGAACAATATGGTAATTTGTTGGCCATACGACCAGACCAAAAAGAAGATCTAAGGCAGGGAACCTTTACAAGTAGTATAGATCATATTTATAATATTTTCAAGTTCAATATTTATGAGTAAAATAATATTAAGGGCAGCATGATCTTACCGGCTAATTTAATTTAATATTGTTAAATAAAACAAAAGTTCAGAAAATAATATATAAAAAATTACTTTTACAAAACTAATGTGATATGCATTTGGGGAGTGCGTTTTTAAAAACGCACTCCCCAAATGCATATCTTTTTTAATTAAAAAATACTTTTTTTAATATGTATATTAGGATTGTATTTTAGGCTATCAAATTCTATGCATTCCTCCCAATCAAGTTTAAAAAATAGCAATTAAATTATAATTAAAAAAATGAGAAACGCATATGTTAAAATTGGCTGTAATTGTTTTCAACCATTTTATAAAAAAAAATTAAATTTGTCTACATTATATTGGCTTAGTTTAAAAAATATAAATATTATATTTAAAATATATTATACTACAATTCCTAAAAATATTTGAGATGTCATTTTTTGCGTTTTTTATTGGATTTATAATATTTACAAATTAGTTATTAAAATTTTAAGTATTATTTTTAAGATTGTACACAACATTTTTAATACACATATAAAAATTTGAACGTTGAACTGATAATAAATTTTATAATTTTTTTTTTGGACGGTTGTTGCATTTTACATAATTATTTTGGAAAAAAAATATTGTACTGTCAATATTACCAAATTATTAAATTTGATTGGAGAAAAACTTTAGGAAAGAATGCATGTAATAGAAATGACTAACTTGTTGCTTGAATACTTGAATATAAGTAGAATTGGTTTGGCCTGTCGGCCCAACCCTCCAGACAAAATGGGTAGGTTGGGTTAACATCTTCTCAACCCATTTAAAAGTGGGTCAAAATAGGTTAACTCATTTGGGTTATGTGTTGATATGGGTTATCTATAATATTTGACCAAATAGTTTAACAATCAATATCATTGATATAAATTAGACAGATGACAAATGTGGGTGGCTGATAATTAAAGAATGATCTAGGTCTAACTTATAAGCTTAGTTCGCAGGCTTAATCTGTCCAACCCATATCAACACATAACCCACTTTTAAATGGGTTGAGAAGATGTTAACCCAACCTACCCATTTTGTCTGGAGGGTTGGGCCAACCCGACAGGCCAAACCAACTCTATTTATATTCAAGTATTCAAGCAACAAGTTAGGCATTTTTACTATATGCATTCTTTCCTAAAATTTTTCTCCAATCAAATTTAATAATTTGGCAATATTGACAGTGCAATATTTTTTTTCCAAAATAATTGTGTAAAATGCAACAACCGTCCAAAAAAAAATTTATAAAATTTATTATCAATTCAACGTTCAAATTTTTATATGTGGTTTAAAAATGTTGTGTACAATCTTAAAAATAATACTTAAAATTTTAATAACTAATTTGTGAATATTATAACTCCAATAAAAAAACGCAAAAAATGACATCTCAAATATTTTTAGGAATTGTAGTATAATATATTTTAAATATAATATTTATATTTTTAAAACTAAGCCAACATAATGTAGACAAATTTAATTTTTTTTTTATAAAATGGTTGAAAATAATTACAGCCAATTTTAACATATGAGTTTCTCATTTTTTTAATTATAATTTAATTGCTATTTTTTAAACTTGATTGGGAGGAATGCATAGAATTTGATAGCCTAAAATACAATCCTAATATACATCTTAAAAAAAGTATTTTTTAATTAAAAAAGATATGCATTTGGGGAGTGCGTTTTTAAAAACGCACTCCCCAAATGTATATTACATTAGTTTTGTAAAAGTAATTTTTTATATATTATTTTCTTAACTTTTGTTTTATTTAACAATATTAAATTAAATTAGCCTGATCTTACCATACCAATTGTAAATATGAATATTGGCAATGCTAATATGGTAATTTGTTGGCCATACCATCATATCAAAAGTCCAAGGCAATAATGAATATTGACAAAAACAATATAATAATTTGTTGGTCATACGACCCGACCAAAAAAAGTGTCTAAGGTCTAGAAAATATACTTAAATGTTTTAGACATAATATGTCAGAACACACCCAAGTATAATATAAATTTAATGATTGTAAATATGCAAATAACATTAAAATCAACTCAAAAAAGCAGCAAGTGGAATTATCGTGTTATTTGCATGTTTTTATATTTCAAAATTTGTAATCTCTATATCTCCTCAATTAAAGTTGTCTTCTAATTAAATTTCTAGGCCCATCCTTTACTAGATAGACCACTTCCCTTTTCTGGTTCAAAATGCTCCACACAATGCCTCATTAAATAAATGATCGGTGGGGATTATTTACACAAATAATCTTTATTTGATTATGATTTTGAAATATAATATTTTTAATTTTTAACATTTGTTTGACTATTGTTTTTTGTATCTGTTTGAATGTCATTTTACAAAAAAATTCTTCGAAAAATGTTACAAAAAAAATGTTTAACCAATGTTATTTTCCAAACTATCCCGTGATCGGTGTTTGTTGGTGAACATCTATGTTATTTGTCTATTTGCATAAAAATATCATGTTTAGAGATAGTCTAGCGCTTTTACTTAACGGAATTTTAATTTCTCATGTTAGCTAGTGCCATTTATGGCATCTCTTTATCATTTATTTATGCTTTTTAATTGATGTATATTTATCATTGCCCATGATTGATAATTGTCTTTGTTGTACGGGCTCAATCCTATAATTAACATCATAGCTAATGTCACGTGTTCAATTCACATGAACTGCAACGAGCACAATTATTTGGAGGGTTTGTTGGGGAACAATAATTGACACTACTGAGAGATCAATCTAACCTGACAATTGGATTATTGTACATTTTAAATTATTAAAATTTCACAATTACTAACAGCTATAACTTTTGATAAAGATAAGCTTGATTCTACACATCTCTTTCATAATTTTAAATATTTTTGGGTCATTTTCCGAGCTCAAACCCTAATCATTCCAAAGAAATATATGAGCTGATGAACATTTATCATCCGGCTAAGATACGAGTTCTCTCTTGCATAATTAATAATGAGGCTGATATTCATATGTGAAAGAAATCATTCCATGGCTCTCTTAGAAGCCATTGGTTCCACGGAATTTTATCAATTACGTACTTTTGAATTGAGCATCGTTTTTTTGGAAATTAGATTATATTACTGATGAAATTATTTACAAATAACAAAACATTTAACTCATAATATATCTTCCTACTGTTCCAGTTCAACTGTATTTAATCATAGTTATGATAAATTCATTAAATTATATATAGTGTGCGTGATAATAATATTATGTGGACAAATATTATAATATATAATATTTTCTTCCTAAATGTTTTACTAGAAAACATATTCTTGCGTTAAAATTTATTAATATCTAAATGTAATGCATTATTTTTGTTATAAAGTTTATTTGATGATTATGTACAAAGTTATATAAAATATATATCCATTACTAATTAATTATTCAAATTTAAAGTACTTATTATATGTGGCTATTGTTTCATCATGAATAATTAAAATGAAGCAATTAAATATTGCACTAAAATAGTAAATTTAATTAAGAAGATGAGCTATCTTCATCCAAGTACGATTCGATTTAATCAAATTTTAATATGTATTTTTTAGATTAAAAATTTTAGTTATATCTGAGTTGATTAGATATTAATTTGAAAAAAACATCAATCTTTGTACTATAATAAATAACTTAATTTTTTTTAAAAATCAAATTAAGATATTCTTTTAAAAAAAATGAATTTTTTAAGTATATTAATTAAGAGTAATTTTAGAAAAAAAATTAGATCTTGTTTGGAAGAGTTTTTCCTATAAATATAACATTTTTTTATTTTATAAGTTTTTTTATTATAAAATATGTATAAAATGAGTTTTGTTTTTTTCAAAAAAGTACCAAATTCTAAGTACGACTTGGTGCCCCATATCGCTTTGTGTGGTTGGAAGGATGTCAAGAATAAAATGATGACTTGAGAATAGGGCAACTACTTTTTTTATAATTCGTGCTACGTATTAAGAATTGGTCTTTGTTAGAATAAAATGATGACTTGAGACGGCAACTACTTTTTTATAATTCGTGCTACGTATTAAGCAGTGATCTTGGTTATCTCATGAGATAGATCCATCCATAGAATTAGTATATTCACATTTAATATTAATGTGAATATACTCATCCATTGGATGAGACTATCATATAGACACTATCCCATTGTGTAGCCAAGAATAAACCCGTATTAGAGAAGAAAAAAAATAGGAACACTTACATTCCACTATCAGTTGGGAAACAATAACTCGTCATAGTCCACCAAAAAAATATCAATTCATGTATGTCCATTTATTGTTGAAATTACATTAATAACCCTCGCGTGGTACTGTATCACGTGCAACGCGACTGTAGCACATGTATAGGGGGTGCTGTAGCACGTGCACCAAAAAATTCATTTGGTCAAAAAACGTGCACCAAATGTATGAAATTTTCAGAATTTCAGAATTTTTACCCATTACGCACGATTTTTTTGCCCCAAAATTTCTTACAATTTTGTCAAGTGCTACACGATTTTACTCCCAACAAGTCTGAACTTTAACGTGAACTGTGCACTAAACTTCCCATGATACACGATTTTTTACCCATGGCGCATGATTGTCAAGAAATGCACGCATGCACCATTCTTCACATCGTCCCATTTTTGCTCAAATCCCAAAATCCCCCATTTATCAAAACTCATAAGGCAGACCATTCAAAACAAAAAAAACTACAAAAAAACCCATGCATCAATGAAGTATGAAATAATGATAGGAATAGGAGGAAGAAGATTCACATAGTGTATTGTATCGTGAATATGGGGACTGGTGTACCAACATAGGTAGCAGCAATGCCCATGACAGCGAAGAGAGAGAAGACCAAGGTGGCGGCCAGCTATTTGTTTGTCTAACAATGGAAAATTACAAGCTCAATTTCTCAATTTTTTGTGTGTTCAGATCCTTATTCCAGTTCCAATTTTTTTTAATGAACAGAGAGCTTCGCGCCTCCATTGAGGTTGCGTCTGCTAATGGTGGCGCACACAACCACCCTGTGTGGCTGCGTTTGAGAGTTTCGCTCCTCCGTTGGCAATGCCTGCTCTCTGATGATAGAGGTGCAGTCGGCGTGTTGTGTCGAGAAGAAGAGAATGGTGAATAAGTTTGGGAGATAGATGAGAAGGGTATTTTTGCAAGGAAAAAGTACTTAATCAATTACAAGTTTTAAAAATGGACCTATGTAAATAAATGTTTTCAAATGTGGACTTTTAAGGAAAGTTATTTTTTTGCCTATAGTTGAATTAATGTGTTGCAACTGGTACCTCCTTGTAATTATCCCTTTAAAACTACGTTGTTTCAAATTTTTAATAATTTTAGTTTGCGTTATTTTTACTTATTATGAAAATTCAATATTGCTTGTTATGACTCATAACACCATGAACAACAATATGTTTGTCATCTATTTCTCAATATTAGATATATTGTGTTCGATTCCTCTCCTATCAAGAAACGAGAGAAAATAATCACCATCGAGACTCACACATTGATTGAAGAGAATAAAGAGCATGGACATATGATATGTTGATGACAGAGAAAGAAGAATATACATTCTGTTGCTAACAGAATATGATAGAGAAAGTTTAAATGATATTTTGTATAGCATTATTTTACTTTTAGTTTTTCAGTTTTTTGTATAAATAGAGGAACAGTTCATTGTAATTGTAACAATATATTTCTATCGTTTTATACACAGAAAATCCCCAAATCTTGGTTCTCTGTTTTTATCGTTTTCATCTTCATTTTGTTCATCAAAAAAAGTTAAGATCCTCACTTCAATTTTCTAACATCTCCTCCCCTGATTAATAATAATAATAGTAAAAGTCATAACACCTCAAGTTAGGTGATCTGTGGGCGGTTACAATTTGTACCTAAACTTTGAAAACAGGCAAACTGCAATTTGCGTCATTATGTATGAGTCATCACACATTATATTCTCTCTAAGGTGGGGAACTCTATCTCTCACCAACCCCTACAGTAAGAAGCTAATTCTAAGCCGACCCACTACACATTAAATGTTTGTTATTGTCATATTATATATATATAGGGGTGAAACCAGGGGCGGAGGTAGGTGATAAGTGGGTGGGGCTATAGCCCCACCCACATTCTAAAAAAAAAAAATTACATTATTTAGGGAAAAAAATTAGTGTTAATTTTGGAAAATTTATGTTTTAGCCCCACCCTTTAAACCGATATAATCCGTTAATACTACGTCCAGCTCGACCAGCCCCAGGTAAATTCGTACCCTGGCTCCGCCCCTGGGTGAAACAAGAAAAATTATTTGAGGGGCTAATTTTTTTGATAATACATAAGGATTAAAAAAAAGTATTATATATATATATATATATAATTTGTCGACTATCAGCTTATTAGTATATTAATTTTTTTAATTCTGAACTTGATGGATGACAATTCGTAGGATTTGTTTAGGGGTGTGCATCGGTTCGATTAATTTGCATAACCGGATCGATCCGAACCGAACCGAAAATTTTGAATTTTTTTTTTTTTAAAAAAGTTCGTTTTTGGTTATAGGGTCTAGCTAACCAAACAGAAAGCCGAACTCTTAAAAAAAATTTAATTTTTTTTAAAAAATTTAAATGGTTTATATATATATTTTAATATTTTCTTTCTTGATAGCATGAATAAAAACTTGGAATTTTTAACTACTGTTTTCAAGTATAATATAATTTATTTTGTTATCTCTTTTAAACTCGACTTTTTGATATAAATAGCTTCAAAACAATATTAGAACTTTAGAACTAAAATGTTAAAAATTATTTTGAGTCCAATATATGATATATTTTATATTTATGTTGGATTTTCTTTCGACAAATCCAATTCCAAAATAAAATAAAAAAAGGAAAAAAATTAAAAAAAAAGGTTTTAACCGAACCGAACAATTTCAGTTAAAACCGAAGCGGAACCGAACAATTTCGGTTCAGTTTTCAGTTTTTCAAATTTCCAAAATTTCGGTTCGGTTTCAAACAAACCGAACCGGTGAACACCCCTAGAGTTGTTCGAGTATTAATTACTTTCAATAGCCTATATGTTTTGTCAACTTTGCAAATAATCAAAATATAACATTTTAGTTTCCATATAGTCTTTTAACAACCTTTTTTGGCATAGTAATACATATTTGATTCAAATATATATATAATAAGGGAGTTATTAGGTATGTATCAACAGCACATTGGGTATTGTGCTTATTTATCAATGATAATTGAAACATGATGGCGGTATGATTAAAATATTTGGAGTTTGAGCAAATAGAATGCCTCGTCGATGTCCAAATTCTCACCACGTCAACATTTATTATTATGCCTAACGAAGACTTTTCTCTTGCCAAATACGATGAGGGTTGCCCTGGCACTTACGGTACGGTACCGAGAGTATTGTCTGTGGACGGGTGACATTGGACAGATCTTGATCTGTAACTCAAACTATAATGTAGATAATTCTTATGTTATATGTAACGGACACGCTTACTACACTTATATTCCATGCATAATCATACTCAAGGATGGATACACAATCAGGTAATCTTCTCATTCAAAAAGTTTGTTTATTACCCTAAAATTATATTCCTACCTCTAAAATTATATTTCCCCTCAAATTACAGACTATCCCCTTAAAATTATATCGTGCATCGTCGTCTTTGATTCAAAATCCATTCGTGATCACACGTTTGACACACAAATATTTTATATATATATGTGTGTGTGTTCGAAGTGTCTAGAAAGTAGTCCTGATTGGGATTGAGTATATTGATTTCAATTTTATAAAAAAATGTCACGGGCTAAAAACTTAAAGCGCCATTTAACAGAAGAGATCTAATAGCTCAAATGTGAATATTCTAATGAGTACATGAAGAACATTCCAAAACCCTCGGGTTGGATCCAAATACTCTGTACAATGATTCGGTTAGCTACAACCATAAGCGAATTTAGAATTTAGGTAAAGGAGGAGAAAAATAATAATAACGTGAAAATCAGGGGATATTTTTTTTTTGGACAAATGCAATTTTAGGTGTAATACAAAAAAAATAAAAAAATAAAATAATATGTCTTCACTTGCGTCCGCCCTAGTTACATCTACTACCCGTTACTTTCATGATAAGCCACCTAAGTGAACATTACAGAGTTTTCATCTCCTCGCATCAACTCTTGATATTTGCTCTCTTAAATTGTCTCCATTCGCGTAGATATACATATATTGTGTGACTTCCAGAGATACTGTTAAGAATACATGATATTCCAACTCAAAATCAATTGGTAATGAGTTGAACAACTCATGTATCTTATAAATAGCTAACATAAATTATAATTCTCAGTATGAGACAACCATCAACACGCTCCCTCACTGTGGCATTATATAAATCAAACACGTAGATTGATAACGCGGGTGATGGTGAGCATTTGGTTGGAATAGTCAATCACATGAAAAGCTTGATCTGATACCATTTTAAGAATTCACGAGATTCCAACTCAAAACCAATTGGTAATGACTAATGAGTGTAGTAACTCATGTACATTATAAAGAGCTAACATATCTTGTAAATTCCAAACTCTCAACATATACGTTTCCTATTTGTCAATATTTTATGATACAGTTGGGGATTTGGGGGATATTTCTTTTACTCACTATGATTTTTCTATCGAAGTGATTCATAAAATGTGCAAGGACGTGCCAAGCTACTAATGGGATCCGCAAGCCAACCTAGACATCGTCTCATGTGTGTTTCAATACCAACTTGAACACTCGAGAGCTTGATAACTTCAAACAGACTAAGCGAAGCAATTCGCTGGAGTTCTCGATACCTTGCCATGAGGCGAGTAACCATTAGGAGATTATATTCTCATTGAAACATGAATAAATGATTGTAAGTTGACGTGTCCTATCCAAAATATCAGAAGTTGGTGATGTCAACATCCTAAACATTAGCCACTTGTTACTAAAAATACAACTGGATTTTAATGTTGAATGTGTTGTTGGTTCTCCGATGCCTTTAACACCCAAGATTATCTTCGAATTCTCATATTTTGTTGTCGTTTTGTTTACTGATTTTAGTTGATTTTTGGCCGATAGTGATGGCGTGAATGATGCTTATTTTCTTATTTTGTTTTTTTTTAACAGAAAAACAGGAATTATATTAAAACAAACCACAAATGAAGTGAATACAACTGCGGCAAAGACCCAAAGACACCTAAAAACAGACAAACGAAAAGGTCTAATGGTAATGAGAGTCACAACGTAAGTGCAAAAACTTGACCAGAATAAACCAAAGACCACAAAAGGTAATCCAGGTCCCATCAAACCATGTAGCCCAGTATGAGGTCGAAAAAAGGAACTGTCTTCCAAGATATCTGAAGGAACAAGAACGTATAGACAAGAGTTAAAAATGATGTAAGACTAACAAACGAGCAGATTATCGTGTCCAAATCCCTAACTACGAACCATCGACCAAATAACACCATTGGATGGCGCATGAAACTAAAGGACCTAATAGTCAATGTCAAGCAATGCACTGTCAGTGAAGCAGAACCAAGAAACCACCACCAAATAGGTAAAAGAATGTCACCACAAAAGGAAAGTAGCCTAGACAACATATGCGCAAAATGCCAACCAAGAAGGCCGCCAAGCCAAAGCCAAAAAACCGTATATTCATAGACATACCCCATATGACAATGACAGACACTAACGTATCGACTAAGCAACACAAAAAACATACTAACGTGTAGACTAAGCAACACAAAAACTATACTATTAGAGGCTAGGTAATTATATAGAATCACCAAAAGAGGAGAGTTCACGTGACAAGTTAATCGTACGCAAAATAATGTACATGATTCTCCTCAATCCCGCAACCGAGCGATGGGGTTGCCGCCCAACCGCCACCAAAAAATGGAAATACGCCCAAATCCACAAAGTAGTCCACAACAAAAAATAATAATCATGGCTCCGAGTAGATCTCGGTCCACACAGCCTAGGACATCCAACAAGCAGAAAAGCGACCGAGCAAGGAAGCTCAAGAAACATCAGTCCAATCACAAGCACAAGCTACAACATAAACCAAAGATTGAGAAAAAGCCAAATGGAAAACAGAATACCCACATAGACACTAGGGGTGAACATAAAGAACTTCAGAGATGGAAACGGATAAGGGCAAATGTACATGTAGTTGAGGGGGCAGCTACCCCCTTTAAATTGTTTGTTATTATATATTTTGTTGCCAACAATTCACCAAACATGGTCACATGGTCTAGCAGTGAGGTATTGACTTTGGTTCATGTAACACATGTTCAAATCCCGATGGGAACAAGGGGTAAGGATACTTTTCAATGATATTTTATCTACATGTATGCACACACACATACACATATTATTATAATTTATAATAAGGGCATACGTGTAATATATGATATTTACATGTCCTATGTTGCAATGATACAAAGATTTAGCCAAAGGTTTGCAACAAATTTTTATTGTCCATAAAATAAATGATTTCTCAGTATGAAACAATGCATATTTATTATTCATTTCATTCCAATCCGGAATAACATTTATCAGTACAATAATTACATGCTCTCGCCTTTCTTGAAATCGAGCAAGCTCATTCCTTGAATATCAATGAACCGAGCATTGTAATAATTGTATTATTACAATTAAACTCGGTAAGTGCATTATTCTTGAAATCAAGCAAGTTTATTTCTTTAAATAATCGATTATAATTATTTACCTATAGTCTTCATACAGGGGAAGACCCCAGCTAGAAACACAGATACAGAACCAAGCGGGATGACCAGAAAGTCCATGAATAATGAGCCGAGACATGTGGATGACAAGCACCTTCAACGCCAAAGAAGACCAAAAGTAAGAAAAGGAGATGAAACGCTGGCAGGAAGCTATTAGACGCACCGAGAACTCTCATTGTAAAGAGAGAAAGTTTAGTATGTCGCAAGCTTTATAGAGCCCAATTGTACCATCTGGAAGGTACAAGTTACTAGGTTGAATTATACTAATTAAAATTAAAAACAAAGATTAACTAATGAAAGGGATTCTTGGTATCGCTCGACTCTTCCTTGGAATCATCATCTATTTCATCGATTCACAAAAGACTCAATTTTACTTGAATATTCATCAATTGGAAATCTAATTCCTCCATCACCTTATTCATAGTCAATTAGTCCAAGCGTTCTAATTTAACTTTCACCAATCAATCAATCTCTATATGCATATTCAAGATTAAAATCATGACATCATTCAAAACTAGTGAGCGATGAATCTAAACAACATAAACACAAGCGGTTTATATAATTTAGTCAATGGTTTTCCCTAAGAATTTAATAACACCAACAGCAGGCAATTATCGATCTTAGTTACTTCTTAAATTAGATTACTCAAACAATCTCTTATTTGATATCCAATTAGCAATAGATTATATGCAAGTTACTAGGTTGTCAATCCAATAAACAAACATCAATCATATCAACATAATCAGAAAAATAATGAATTCAATAAAATCGATAAACAAAAGCGTATGAATCTCCCCAAGATAAATAAATCCAAGGTTTTGTCTTCTTCAACCAAGAATTAAGACTAGCTACACATAATTAAAACAAAACTATAAATAAAAACAAGGGAAAGAAAACTAATCCGATCTCCACTCGTCGAGGTGTCAATCCCGCCTTCGCTTCGATCTTCGTAGCCGTCTTCAACAAAATTGAAAGAAAAATATAAAACTATCATAAACTACTCTACCCTAACTATCTAGATGGTTAAAAGGTCTGATTTTCGTCCATATATGTATAGGAAGGCTGATGGAGTAGGTTAGAATCCATGTGGGAAGGAAAGAAATCAAGAATTTTAACTTTCCAAAATCCTATTGGCGTAATTACGCCTAAAATGGCGTAACTACGCCTAAATTCCCGTAGCACTGGCGTAGGTACGCCTGAAATGGCGTCTTTACGCCTGATTTTCCATTTTTCTGGCGAGTTTCGTATTTTGGCCGTAACTTTCTCGTACGAACTCCGAATTTGATGAGTCAGCTGTCCACGCAAAGATAACTCAAAGTTCTACAACTTTTATATGGACTACATTTCCAAAACATGGTTAGAACATATAGAAATTTGAGGAGAAAGGAGCAACATGTGTCTTGAATTCTGGTTTTTTCCTATTTTCTTCAACTTTATTGCTTCTTTCATCATTTTAGCTTGATTTCTTCACATTTCCCTACATTTACACAAATATACGATTAGGTAGCGTATGTATCAATTTATCCATCAAAATATACCAAATCGTAGACAATTAAGCGCAATAGATGTGTCTATTTCTAGTCACATCAAACACCCTCACACTTAATCTTTACTCGACCTCGAGTAAATCAGACAACACTACAAATTTTTTTTTTTTTTGCTTGGCTCATAGCATCATAACAAACTAACTTGTCCTCACTTTTATGCCTCAACAATTTAAAACATGCATAGTAATGAAAGGTGGTGAAAAGTTAATAATGGAACAAGTTCAATCCCTAAACAATTCGTACCCAACAAAGTAGTGAACGTGTGTGTGTGGTCATAAACAAGTGTAATGTACAATTTATAGATCCAATAGAAGCAAATCCACAATAGTTCAAGTCATACACTAACACAAGTATAAGCGCACTTGCACACTCTTCTCCACTATCTTAGCCACTTTGCAAACATAAATCAAGTAGGTCTTTAATAGCTTGTAGTGTGGCCTAGGTATTGGCTTATGAAAGAAAGGTAAGGATATATCAAGTAAGAGAGTATGATGATATGCACACTAAAAGCTTCTCTTCTTGCTTGAATTTTTCAACTTTTGTTTCAACATTTTTCTTCTTTTGTGCCTTGGCTCCCTTGGAGTCATATTTTTATCTATTTCCTCAAGGCATTCCTTTTCTTTCATGTATTTCATTCTTTTGACAATAAAGTTCACAAATATACTTCAATGATTCCCAAGTGCATTTGAATGAAATACATCATACTCCCTTAAAAGGTATGGATTGAAATCATATTTAGGCTAAAAGGGTAGGATGATAAGCTAGTCAAGGAATGTTGAATGTGGGTCTTTAGTATGCTTAGCATACTACCATTCTTTTACATTAAAGCTCAAAAAAGGGTACTAGATATTGATTTTATTTACATGGTAGGCTTGAAAGGCTCAAACGCATCAAAGATTGCCTATATCACTTTCATGTTTGCAAGTAGTCTAGACATACGCCTCAAAGAGCATGTAGTTAACTTCTAGCATGTATTAGAGACTTCTTAAGACTATTACAAAGTTCACACAATCTTCACTAAGCTATGCACACTTCACAAGCCATGACAATAATGTGCTCAAAATATTCAACTACTAAGTTAAAGTAAACTTTGCATTAGAGTTCAAAGTGTTCCAAGGTTAACAATTCACCTATGTTCAAAAACATGCATGCCATTAATTAGGTTTCATCATGGGCTAGTGAATATAAGCATGTGTTCATTACTAACTATGAGCTCAAAATTTTCAAATTTTCGATTTTTTTGTATTTTTGTAATAGAAAAGCAATAACAAGCCACTAATTCCTCACCCATACTTAAATCTTACATTGTCCCCAATGTAAGGCAAAAATACAAGAGAAGAGAAAAGTCTAACTAAAAAAATAAAAAAAAAAATAAAAGGGAGATTTTCTACCCTCACTATCTAGATGTTCTTTAGTCTGATTTTCGTCCATATATGTATAGGGAGGCTGATGGAGTAGGTTAGAATCCATGTGTAAAGGAAATAATCCAGTTTTTACACTTTCCAAAATTCTTCTGGCGTAAATACGTGTATAATGGCGTAGCTACGTCTACACATGCCGTAGCATTGGCGTAATTACGCCTAATAATGGCGTAATTACGCCTGTCACCAATTTTTCTGGCGAGTTTTGTATTTTGGCCATAACTTTCACATACGAACTCCGAATTCGACGAGTCAGCTGTCCACGCGAAGATAACCCAAAGTTCTACGACCTTTATATGGACCACATTTCCAAAACTTGGCTTGAACATATAGAAATTTGAGGAGAAAGGAGCAACATGTGTCTTGGATTTTGGTTTTTTCCTATTTTCTTCAACTTTACTCCTTCTTTCATCATTTTAGCTTGATTTCTTCACATTTTCCTACATTTACACAAATATACGATTAGGTAGCATATGTATCAATTTATCCATCAAAATATACCAAATCGTAGACAATTAAGCGCAATAGATGTGTCTATTTCTAGTCACATCAAATACCCTCATACTTAAACTTTACTCGACCTCGATTAAATCAGACAAAACTACGATATTTTTGTTTGGCTCATAGCATCATAACAAAATAACATGTTCTCACTTTAATGCCTCAATAATTTTAAACATGCATAGTAATGAAAGGCGGTGAAAAGTTAACAGTGGAACAAGTTCAATCCCTAAACATTTCGTACCCAACAAAGCAGTGAACGTGCGTGTGTGGTCATAAACAAATGTCATATGCAAATTATAGATCCAACAAATGCAAACCTACAATAGTTCAAGTTGTATACCAACACAAGTATAAGCTCACTTGCACCCTCTTCTCCACTATCTTAGCCACTTGCAAACACAAATCAAGTAGGTCTTTATTAGCTTGTAGCTTGGCCTAGGTATTGGCTTATGAAAGAAAGGAAAAAGATGCATCAAAACAAGAGAGTATGGTGATATGCACAATAATTAGCTTCTCTTCTTGCATGATTTTTTTGCAATGTAAACTTTAATCATTTTTTTCTCTTTTGTGCCTTGGCTCCCCTTGGAGTCATATTTGTCTTAATTCTTTTCAAGGCATCCCCTTTTCTTTCATGCTTTTCATTCTTTTGACAATGAAGCTTACAGAACATTGAATCATTGATAACATAAGTGCATGTGAATGAAACACATCATACTCCCAAAGGTATGGATTAAAATTATATTTAGGCTCATTAGGGAAGGATGATAAGCTAATCAAAGAATGTTGAATGGGGGTCTTTTGCATGCTTAGCATACAACCATTCTTTTGCATTAAAGCACAAAATAGGTACTAGGGATGATTTTGTTTATAGGTAAGCTTGAAAGACTCAAACGCATCAAAGATCGCATATATCACTTTCATGTCTGCAAGTAGTCTAGACATACGTCTCAAAGAGCATGTAGTTAAGTTCTAGCATGTATTAGAGACTTCTTAAGACTATCACAAAGTTTACACAATCTTCACTAAGCTATGCACACTTCACAAGTCATGACAATAATGTGCTCAAAATATTCAACTACTAAGTTAAAACAAGATTTGCATTAGAGTTCAAAGTATTCCAAGATTAACAATTCATCTATGTTCAAAAGCATGCATGTCATCAATTCGGTTTCATCATGGGCTAGTGATTCAGAGCATGCATTCATTATTGACTATGAGCTCAAAATTTTCAAATTTTTTGATTTTTTTGTATTTTTGTAATATAAAAGCAATAACAAACCACTAATCCCTCCCCCATACTTAAATCTTACATTGTGCCCAATGTAAGACAAAAATACAAGAAAAGAGAAAAGTCTAACTACTAAAGCAAAAAAAATAAAAGTAAAAGGGAGAAAGGAAACTAACTCCCCTTGGGTTGCCTCCCAAGCAGCGCCTCTGTTTAACGTCGGTGGCCCGACGCCAGTCCTCTCACTTAAGGCGATGCATATTCACCTTGCACCTCTTGGAGGGTTTTTGTCTTTTCACTATGTCGCCTTCCTCCAAAGAAGTCAGTTGAGGTTGATCAAGATCTACCTCATGGCATCCTTTCAATTGTCGTCCCTTATGCTCGCCTTTGGGAATCTCATTTTGGTGAGATTCCTTGTTATCCACATCGACCTCTGTTTGTTCTTCGAGTATTGATGGCCTCAGTACCATTGTTTCCGGAGTTTCTGCCTCTTTGCCACCGTCCAAGGTGATGTTGTCTTCGAAAAAATAGTCCCAAGAATCCATTTAATCACAGTACTCTATCACCGACTCGTCTTCCACAGCACATGATTCATCTAAATATTCAACATAGCTATCAGTTGGAAACATACCTTGCTGAGTTGTAGGATGTACAAGCTCCTTTTCTTCTATTGGCACATGTGTCTCCTCTTCTAGCTCGGGTGGCATCAGTACCACCTTCTCCATTGTCTCCACTTCTTCATCACTCCATTTTAAGAATAGCCTTGAAGCCCATGTGCGCTATTTATTAATTTCTCATGACATTAATTAAAAACAGATCAGAAACTATGTTTGTTAACTTCTCATGCTAAAATTACATATATATCCTTCACACGTTACTAAGTTGGGGAAACAAAAAAAAAATCTCCATAGTCAAACTTAATTATGGAATCAATCCCCATGTCAGAAAAACTTAATTCAAACTCCATACAGCAACTTAAAATTTTGTTCTAACTCCCAATCTTATTAAAATGACTATGATACACATCTATTAAAAGTTGAACTTTTAATTTTGAGAAATCATTACAGTCGATACTAAACCTATACAATTTTGGTACACATTACACATAAAATCGGTATGAAATCTTTACAATTTTGGTACAAGTTACACATGAAAATTGGTACAACACCTGTACTATTTTTGGTACTTATTACACGTGAAGTTGGTATGAAACATATACAATTTTGGTACTAGTTACACATGAAGTTGGCACTAAACCAATACAATTTTGTTACTAGTTACATATGAAATTGGTATAAAACCTATACTACATTCGGTACTTATTACACGTGAAGTTGGTATGAAACCTATACAATTTCGGTACTAAATATACATAAAATTAGTATGAAACCTATACAATTTTGGTACTAATTATGAATAAAATTGGTACGAATATTATAATATTTTCGGTACTTATTACATATGAAATTGGTATGAAATCTTTACAATTTTGGTACTAATTATACATGAAATTGGTATGAAATATATACAATTTTGGTACAACTTACACATGAAATTGGTATGAAACCTATATTTTTTCGCTACTTATTACACATGTAGTTGGTATGAAACATATACAATTTTGGTACTTATTACACTTGAAGTTGATATGAAACATATACAATTTTGGTACTAATTACACGTGAAGTTGATATGAAACATATACTATATTCGAAACTTATTACATGTAAAGTTGGTATGAAACCTATACAAATTTGGTCCCAACTATGCATAAAATTGGTATAAACCCATATAATTTTGGTAATAATTACGAATAAAGTTGGTACAAAACATATTCTATGTTCGGTACTTATTACAAATGAAATTGGTATGAAATCTTTACAATTTGGTACTACTTACACATGAAATTGATATGAAACATATACAATTTTGGTACAGTTACACATGAAATTGATATGAAATCTATACTTTTTCGGTACTTATTACACATGAAGTTGGTATGGAACATATACAATTTTGGTACTTATTACACTTGAAGTTGGTATGAAACATATACAATTTTAGTACTAGTTGCATGTGAAGTTAGTATGAAACCTATACTATATTCGAAACTTATTAAACATAAAGTTGGTATGAAACCTATACAATTCCGGTACTGAGTATACATAAAATTGGTATGAAAACCTATATAATTTTGGTATTAGTTACACGTGAAGTTGGTATGAAACATATACTATATTCCAAACTTATTACACGTAAAGTTGGTATGAAACCTATACAATTTCGGTACTAAATATACATAAAATTGATATGAAACCTATATAATTTTGATACTGAATGAAATTGGTACGAAACATATCCTATTTTTGGTACTTAATCATATTAAATTAATATGAAATTTTTACAATTTTGGTATTTGTTACAAATAAAGTTGGTATGAAACCTATCCAATTTTGGTACAAGTTACACGTGAAGTTGGTATGAAACCTATAATATGTTGTGTACTTATTACACGTGAAGTTTATATGAAACACATACAATTTTGGTCCTAGTTATACATGAAGTTTGTATGAAACTTATACAATTTTGGTACTAGTTAGACGTGAAATCGGTATGAAACATATACTATTTCGGTACTTATTACAGTGAAGTTGGTATGAAACCTATACAATTTCGGTATCAACTATGCATAAAATTGGTATGAAATCTATATAATTTTAGTAGTAAATACTAATGAAATTGGTACGAAACCTATGCTATTTTCGGTACTTACTACAAATGAAATTGTATGAAATCTTTACATTTTGGTACTACTTACATATGAAATTGATATGAAACATATATCACATGAAATTGGTATTAATCAAATACAATTTTGGTATTAGTTACTCACACTCAAATTGGTATTAAATGTATATAATTTTGGTAATAGTTACACTTGAAATTGGTATTAGACCTTTACAATCTTGATACCAATTACATATGAAATGGGTATTAAAACTATACAATTTTGGTACTTGTTACATATAAAATTGGTATTAAACATATATCATCTTGGTACAGTTACACATTGAATTGATATTAAATCTATACAATTTTGGTACTATTTACTCATGAAATTGGTATTCAACGTTTACAATTTTGGTACTAGTTGTACATGAAATTGGTATTAAACGTATACAATTTTGGTACTAATTACACATCGATATTGATGTTAAACTTATATACCGAATAAATAAACAATATCAATTTCAAACAACAATAACAACATTTCTATAGAATCTTCTATATTAATGTTAATCTTCTATATCCAACAGACAAAACAATCAATTTCAAATAACATCAATTTCAAACTTTACGAACAATATTTGTTTATTTATGGTACTAGTTACACATGAAAATTTGTATGAAACATATTCAATCAGTACTTATTACACGTGAAGCAGGTCTGAAACATATACTAGTTACACATGAGATATGTGTATATGAGTTGTATAAATGTCATTGACATTACTCTTTTCAATTGGGCATTGCATGCAATGGGTTTAAGAGTAAACATGCATGATGAATCGAGAATATGATTAGTGCATTATAATGGATTATGTCGAATCATGCATTATTTGTGATTCCTGATTTGAATGCGTTTCAATTAATTGTATTATAGTTGAATCGTCATATTTATTTAGAATCTATCACTCGAGAGATGGAGTTTTGAATAGGACTGTAAGAATTTACATCATTGGAAAATTATATAGTCGACAGGCGTATAACTCCAACGAATCATTGTGATATTTAAATTGTTTAATAGTTTATCTTAGGTGGACATATTAAGATGATTGTTGAATATTATTTCTACTTAACACTCGGAAGATGTAATAGAATAACATAAGATTCTTTGGCTAATAAACTGAAGAACGCAACATAGTTGATAGTTGGGTGAAGTCGGATCTCTAGAATCTGTTCTCATTGATTTTCTCCATTTAAATCTTCATCACTGTTAGTTTATTTTAGTTATTTAATTAATTCTTCACTTAATTCGATTCATCAAGCACCTTTACTTTTAAACCCATTGCATGCAATGCCCAATTGAACGGTGTAATGCCAAGGACATTTATACAACTCATATATAACATACATCTATGCTCACAGGCGAGCATATAATTTGTATTAATTCGTATCATGTGTAACTAGGACCAAATTATATAAGCTTAGTACAAATTTCAATTGTATAGGTTTAATAGTACGGATGTTATATATGTTTCATAATTCATATCAATTTTATGTACACTTAGTACGAAAATTGTATAGGTTTCACGCCAACTTCACTTGTAATAAGTACCGAATATAATATACGTTTCATACAAACTTCATGTGTAATGTACCAAAATTGTATAGGTTTCTTACCAATTTCATATGTAACTAGTACCAAATTTGTATATGTTTCAGACTAACTTCACGTGTAATAAGTACCAAAATTATTATAGGTTTCATACCAATTTCACGTGTAACTTATACCAAAATTGTATAGCTTTCATACCAACTGAATGTGTAATTAGTATCAGAATTGTAAAAATTTCATACTAATTTAATATGTATTAAGTAACAAAAATAGTATAGGTTTCATATCAATTTTATTCATAATTAATACCAAACTTATATATGTTTCATACCAATTTATGTATACTTAGTACCGAAATTGTATAAGTTTCATACCAACTTTACGTGTAATAAGTTTCAAATATAGTATATGTTTCATACCAACATCACATGTAATTAGTACCAAAATTATATAGATTTCATACCAATTTTATGTATACTTAGTACTGAAATTGTGTAGATTTCATACCAACTTCACGTGTACTAAGTTTTGAATATAGTATAGGTTTCATACCAACTTCACGTGTAACTAGTATCAAAATTGTATATGTTTCATACCAACTTCAAGTGTAATAAGTACCAAAATTGAATATATTTCATACAAACTTCATGTGTAATAAGTACCGAAAAAGTATAGGGTTCATAACAATTTCATGTATAACTGTACCAAAATTGTATATGTTTCATATCAACTTAATGTGTAAGTAGTACCAAAATTATAAAGATTTCTTACCAATTCATTTGTAATAAGTACCAAAAATAGAGTATGTTTCGTACCAATTTTATTCGTAATTACTACCAAAATTATATGGGTTTCATACCACTTTTATGCATAGTTGGTACCGAAATTGTATAGGTTTCATACCAACTTTACTTGTAATAAGTTTCGAATATAGCATAGGTTTCATACAAACTTCACGTGTAACTAGTACCAAAATTGTATATGCTTCATACCAACTTCAAGTGTAATAAGTACCAAAATTGTATATGTTTCATACCAATTTCATGTGTAATAAGTACCAAAAAAAGTATAGGTTTCATACCAATTTCATGTGTAACTTGTACCAAAATTGTATAGGTTTCATCCCAATTTCATGTATAACTTATACCAAAATTGTATAGGTTCCATACCAATTTCATGTGTAACTAGTACCAAAATTATAAAGATTTCATACCAATTTCATATGTAATGGTACCGAAAATAGTATAAGTTTCGTACCAATTTTATTAATAATTAGTACCAAAATTGTATAGGTTTCATACCAATTTTATGTATATTTAGTACCGAAATTGTATAGATTTCATACCAACTTCACGTATAATAAGTACAGAATATAACATATGTTTTATACCAATTTCATGTGTAACTATACCAAAAGTGTATTGGTTTCATACCAACTTCATGTGTATTAGTACCAAAATTGTATATGTTTCATACAAACTTCACGTGTAATAAGTACCAAAAATAGTATAGGTTTCATACCAATTTCATTTGTAACTTGTACCAAAATTGTATAGATTAAATACTGATTTTATGTGTAACGTGTACCAAAATTGTATAGGTTTTGTACCGACTGTATTGATTTCTCAAAATTAAAAGTTCAACTTCTAATAGAGGGGTATCATTGCCATATTAATAAGATAGGGAGTTAGAACAAAATTTTAAGTTGCAGTAGGGAGTTTGAATTAAGTTTTTCTGACATGAGGAATGATTTAATAATTAAGTTTGACTACGATGAATTTTTTTTTAGTTTGGCATACTAAATTTCACTATTTTCACGTATTTTATTTATTTAGCATCTTCCATATTTTATTAAATTTATTATTATTGTATTTATTATTTATTGATCTATGTTTATGCAATTATTTTTATACTAATGTAACTAATAAATTGTAAACTTACACACGTTTCTTTAAAAATCTATTTTAAATATTATTTATTTTAATGGGTTTACTTAAATATATTATATATCTCTATAATTTAATGCATATTTATATAATTGTATCATTTAATTACCAAGCATCTGATCAATTAAATTATATAGAACAAAAATACTAAATATCAATATACTCTCCTGTTATTTTAATATTCAAAATCGTTTAAAAACAGTTTGTCCCACACAAAAACTCAATTTCTATTTTTCTCAATAAAAAAAGAATTTTAACCTCCAAAAGCTAATTTTAACTTCCAAATAAAGATTCTTTATTATTTTACATATTTCAATTTAAATCAAATAATTAAAAAAAAGTGTTATTTCACAAAATTTCAATTTTATGTGGATCTCTTGCTCCACTCAAATTTTGCTACGTATGTGCATAATATCGGTCGTAACACTCTGTCTCTTGATTGTATTTGAACCTCAACTTCCCTTCTCTGTTAGAAGAGAGAAGATTATCAACTCAACCCCTCCACATTTCGGTTATTTTACAGGTTTATATCCAAAGATTCGAATTTTATTCCTGTCGGAAACTTTTCAATTTGCGGGAGCTTTTGAGATGAGAAACTGAGCAAGTTTCTCGAGTTGGTTCTTGATTTTAGAGGAATATTGGGTACTTTTTTGCTGTTTAAAAATATTAGTTTTATGATGTTGTCAATGACATGCCATAGTCTTGAGTTTGGAAGAACAAAGTTGGATGTTGTGGCTTGTGGGTGCTCTTCAAATGCCTCTTTTGATCGTTCTTCTGTAAGAAATTGTTCCAAGGGAGTGCTGAGGAATGTCGAAAGAGGCTGCAAAGGTCGGAAATTGTTGTGTCGCAAACGTGATATAGGACGGTGTTGCGTGTTTTCGACTAAGACTTCAGAAACTTTTGTCAATGGTAATAAAAAAAATTTCTTTATCTTGTTGTGGTGAGCAAGAAGTAGACTTTGTTTAGATGCCTTTAAAAGATTAATTTTGTCATTAAACAGACATTAAAACTGGATTCATTGGGTCTGTGCCAATGTTTGGGTTGGCATTTTAAAGTTTGAGTCTTGTGCCATTGCAGGAATTACATCTGGTCCCCCACCGTTGCAGGATTTGACTGAAGAGTTACTGAGCCCTTCTTCATTAACTGATTTGTTTGAAGCTGTTGCAGATGATTTGCAGACACTTAACAAAAATCTCCAATCAGTAAGTTTTTTTATTAGTATACGTAGGAAAACTATGTTTATAATGCGCAAAAAAGAAAGAGAAACTATGTTTATACTATTGATATTCAGGTAATGACATCAAAAAATGGTCAAGACCATGTGTCATATGAAAGGACATCAAGTGTGCTAAAGTTCATACTTAATTTTTCTAAAATAATCCTGCATTCGAAGTAAAGTAATATCCCATCATTTGTCATAGGACAGGACCTCGGATAACTGTATTAAAGTTCACATGAAACTTTCCTTAGAATATAATCGCATCCAAAGTAAAATGCTATCCCCATCGCCAAATCTGTGGTAATCCCATCAATGTGTTATGGCTGCCAATTTATATGATTGAGAAGGAAGTGGGTAAAAATGAACACATGATAGGTTGTAAACGGTTAAATCGGCTACTCTTATTGGTTGAGAAAAAGTCTTCCTGGTGGTGTGCTCTTCGTGTTATTGGGGAACTCGATATTTCTGGAGGAAAAAATGAAGTGAAGAACATCCAACTGTAATTCCTTCGTCCCATTTCATGCTGCCTCTTATAGAATAATAGTTTTGTATGCTTTGACTTTGTATGTAAGATTAACATGTCAAGATGAATGTTTCTTGTTGATATCTCAAATTACTCTCACGCTTGTGGGGAAATAAATTTGGGATCCGTTGGCAGCATCACATTTTTCTTCTGTGTACCATGATAATATTATGGTGAAGCTCACAAGCACTATAATAGCCTGTAAAAAAAATGTTTGTCCACCTTTCTTGTAATTGTGGTTGTTACCTCATTTTTTGGTTCGATTTGATAACAAATGAATTTGTACATCAAGAGAAAAAATATGGAAGAAGCTGCTGATCTTAGGCCATCAAAAGGAAAGAGGCGATGGATCCCTCTCTAACCTACTGTTCCATTCAATTTATCCTTGGTCATGGGCTGTCCATTATGGCTTTTGATTAAGGCCTCTAATGACAATTAAATGGGCCAAAATAAATGATAATGGGCCAAAATAAATGACAAATGAATTAATAAAATATTGGAATGTGGCTAGTTAAATGGAAGTTCCTCTTGAGACCGGGTCGAGCCCATAGAATCCGGGTCCGAACCGCACCAAATATCAGGGTATCATAAGTATCCCCCTCTAGTCGAGCTAGAGTAGCGCTGTATCGACTCAAACTGGTTAGGTGAGGACCCGGATCGGTAGTCCTTCAAATGCCAAACTAAGATGTGACCTTGCGCCGTGCCGAGTTCCCAAGTCATGCTGTCAGCAGAGCCATGACAATTCGAATGTCGATCCTTGATGAAATAGGCGGCTCGTAAAGCCCATACGAGGAACCAACGTGATCATAAATCTGAGCTTCTGTCAATAATAGCAGGTCGGACTGGGCAATAGGAATCCGAACTGAAGCTACTATAATCGATAATTCCGAGCTGACAAAGGTGATCGAGAGTCCCGAGGCGATAAAACTGAGCTGAGCAAATAAATCTCACCCGACCTAAGCTCCAGAGATGATAAAATAAGTGAAAGAATTATTGTCCGACATGAGCTCCTGAGATAATGTATGAGAAAATAATACCCATCCGACCCGATATGAACAAATATTGCTCTCCCGACCTGATCTGAGCTCCGAAATAAGCAAGAGATCTGAGCTCCGAAATAAGCAAAAGCAAATAATGCTCGCCTGAACTCCATAATCAATAAAGCCTAGCTCAATCCCATGGCAGATAAAGCTCGCCGAACTCTAGAGCTAATAAACATCTGGACATCCAGAGCTTGATAAATATGTCACGCTGAGCAAACAAAATACAGATGAACTCCAAAATGACCCATAGACATATAATAAATCCGGGCTGATCTGAGCTCCATAAGTAGCACCGAACCGAGGAATAAATAAGTTGATGTGAGCTCCAGGGACGAGATATACCGAGCAAATGACACCTGTCTGACCTCACAAAATACTAAAGTCATGCGTTGAGTAAATAGATATAGCCGAGCTCGGAGCTCCGGACAATCAACATGGAGCAAATAAGACTCTAGGGTGTCGAAACTGAGCTGGCATGCTGTAAGGATGACATGTTTCTCGACCGGGATGACCTGTTATCTATGCAGGGCTGACCTGCAATAACAACTAGAAATAATTCGAAGTACAGAATTAAATCTTAACATGGCTGACCTGTTTTCTATGCAGGGCTCCTGCATTAACAACTAGAAATAATTCTAAGTACATAATTAATTCTTAACAGGGCTGACCTGTTATTCTGTGCAGGGCTCACCTGCAATAACAACTAGAAATAATTCGAAGTACAGAATTGAATCTTAACAGGGCTGACCCGTTATTTGTGCAGGGCTGACCTGCATTAACAACTAGAAATAATTCTAAGTACAGAATTAAATCTTAACAGGGCTGACCTGTTATTTGTGCAGGGCTGACCTGCATTAACAACTAGAAATAATTCTAAGTACAGAATTAAATCTTAACAGGGCTGACCTGTTTTCCATGCAGGGCTGACCTGCAATAACAACTAGAAATAATTCGAAGTACATAATTAAATCTTAACAGGGCTGACCCGTTATTTGTGCAGGGCTGACCTGCATTAACAACTAGAAATAATTCTAAGTACAGAATTAAATCTTAACAGGGCTGACCTGTTATTTGTGCAGGGCTGACCTGCATTAACAACTAGAAATAATTCTAAGTACAGAATTAAATCTTAACAGGGCTGACTTGTTTTCCTTGCAGGGTGACCTGCAATAACAATTAGAAATAATTCCAAGTACAGAATTAAATCTTAACAGAGCTGACCTGTTATCTGTGCAGGGTGACCTGCAATAACAACTAGAAATAATTCCAAGTACAGAATTAAATCTTAACAGGGCTGACCTGTTATTTGTGCAGGGTGACCTGCAATAACAACTAGAGATAATTCTAGGAATTAAATCTTAACAGGGCTGACCTGTTATTTGTGCAGGGCTGACCTGCAGTAATAACTAGAAATAATTCTAAGTACAGAATTAAATCTTAACAGGGCTGACCTGTTTTCCATGCAGGGCTGACCTGCAATAACAATTAGAAATAATTCCAAGTACAGAATTAAATCTTAACAGGGCTGACCTGTTATTTGTGCAGGGTGACCTGCATTAACAACTAGAGATAATTCTAGGAATTAAATCTTAACAGGGCTGACCTGTTATCTGTGCAGGGCTGACCTGCAGTAATAACTAGAAATAATTCTAAGTACATAATTAAATCTTAACAGGGCTGACCTGTTATTTGTGCAGGGTGACCTGCAATAACAACTAGAGATAATTCTAGGAATTAAATCTTAACAGGGCTGACCTGTTATCTGTGCAGGGCTGACCTGCAGTAATAACTAGAAATAATTCTAAGTACAGAATTAAATCTTAACAGGGCTGACCTGTTTTCCATGCAGGGCTGACCTGCAATAACAATTAGAAATAATTCCAAGTACAGAATTAAATCTTAACAGGGCTGACCTGTTATTTGTGCAGGGTGACCTGCATTAACAACTAGAGATAATTCTAGGAATTAAATCTTAACAGGGCTGACCTGTTATCTGTGCAGGGTTGACCTGCAGTAATAACTAGAAATAATTCTAAGTACAGAATTAAATCTTAACAGGGCTGACCTGTTTTCCATGCAGGGCTGACCTGCAATAACAATTAGAAATAATTCCAAGTACAGAATTAAATCTTAACAGGGCTGACCTGCCTGAACTCCACAGATAATTAACCGAGCACAAAAATCTGGCTCAACCCGAGCTCACGAAATAATCAATACAAGCAGATAATGTCCTCGCGACCTGAGCTCCAGAAATAATAAACTGAACACATGCAGCTCGCACGTCCTGCACTCCAGAGCTAATAGGTACGCGAAGCAGATAAAGTTCATCTGAATTCGCAAAGTGACAGATGACTTGAGCTCTTGAGATGATAAAATGCTGAGCAAATAAAGCTCGTCTCGTGTGATCCCAGAGTAAAATATGAGCAGATAAGACATGTCCGGTCTGGACTCCAGATAATAAATATGAGCGGATAAGACCTGTGCTAATATTTGCCAGGGCCTCATACACCTGGGCTTAAGCAATCAGGGCGGACCTGTGCTAAATATTTGCCAGGGCCTCATACACCCGGGCTTAAGCAATCAGGGCGGACCTGTGCTAAATATTTGCCAAGGCCTCATACACTTGGGCTTAAGCAATCAGGGCGGACCTGTGCTAAATATTTGCCAAGGCCTCATACACTTGGGCTTAAGCAATCAGGGCGGACCTGTGCTAATGTTCGCCAGGGCCTCATACACCTGGGCTTAAGCAATCAGGGCGGACCTGTGCTAAATATTTGCCAAGGCCTCATACACTTGGGCTTAAGCAATCAGGGCGGACCTGTGCTAATGTTCGCCAGAGCCTCATACACCTGGGCTTAAGCAATCAGGGCGGACCTGTGCTAATGTTTGCCAGGGCCTCATACACCTGGGCTTAAGCAATCAGGGCGGACCTGTGCTAATGTTTGCCAGGGCCTCATACACCTGGGCTTAAGCAATCAGGGCGGACCTGTGCTAAATATTTGCCAATGCCTCATACACTTGGGCTTAAGCAATCAGGGCGGACCTGTGCTAATGTTTGCCAGGGCCTCATACACCTGGGCTTAAGCAATCAGGGCGGACCTGTGCTAATGTTTGCCAGGGCCTCATACACCTGGGCTTAAGCAATCAGGGCGTACCTGTGCTAAATATTTGCCAAGGCCTCATACACTAATATTTGCCAAGGCCTCATACACTTGGGCTTAAGCAATCAGGGCGGACCTGTGCTAATGTTTTCCAGGGCCTCATACACCTGGGCTTAAGCAATCAGGGCGGACCTGTGCTAATGTTTGCCCTCATACACCTGGGCTTAAGCAATCAGGGCGGACCTGTGCTAATGTTTGCCAGGGCCTCATACACCTGGGCTTAAGCAATCAGGGCGGACCTGTGCTAATATTTGCCAGGGCCTCATACACTTGGGCTTACCCCGAATATCCCATCCGAACTCCCCATCATCACCTAATCCAGAACAAATAAAGTTCCCGAGCTGATGAATAAGGGCTTACTGCGAGATTGCGTGCCCGAGCTGATATAACCGTGGCTTACAGCTAGATTGCATGCCCGAGTTGTGGTGCACTGAGGTCAACCTGAAATAGTGATATATTGCAGCACAAAATGTATATGAAATAGTAGCTAGAAGAAATAACCGTAAATAATAGCATGTAGACCGAGCATCGAAGTCAGGGTTGATTGATGTGGTCTAGTTGATGGCGGAGTCCTAGTCCGAAATAGCCGAGGCCGAACTTAGGCCTGAGGTCGAGGTGAGCCGATGCCGAGCTGATGGCTGGATTTGACTCGATGTTTGAACCACGTGTGCATAGTCGACACGGATATAGCCAACATGTCATGAGCTCGGTGTAAAGTACTGCAATAATTCAGAAAAGAACAGAGAAGGATCCAAACTAATAATATCTTACATTGGATGTAGCATAATGAACTTAAAATATTCAAATTCCAAAGACATTCAAGTCTTGAGCCAATAAAGCTTAGTTTAGGGTTCAAGTAAAAGGAAAACCCTAGCATAAACTAGTTGTGCAACGCATATCATCAACACAAGAATGCAAGCAACAAATACTCTTATCACACCATTCAGTGTATTCACTTGTCAGAATCATTGAAATAAATGGATGAATAAAAAGGCATAAATTAAACTCAAGCATAACCAACTCATGGGACGAATTCCATGATCACCGGGTATAGCTTTTCTTTTAAAGAATTTATTCACCAAATCCTGTTCTCTACAAAATAAGTGGAAATTATATTTAATGACAATAGGTATACATGCGTATAGACATGTATACTACCAATTAAAGGTGGTATCCTCCACTTTTGCATAATTCATTGCTAAATAATTATCAAGACTGCACCTGTGAGTGCCGCTAACAACGAATACCATCATTAAAGAATGAAACATTACAAGGGGTAAATCAAACAAAAGTAAAGTAAAAGCAAAACAAATATTCAAATGAACACATATTGCTTCAACGCCCGCTTCCCTACAATAACCATCCCTAGTAATGCAAAATTAAAACCAACCTAATGAGTTCCAATTTTTTCCTAACTTTGCTTTAGATGTAAATCTCCATAAGCAGACAACCGATCAAAATGATGAAACTTGTGATAACTTAGATATAATCCCTATTGTTCTCTCAAATAAATGTAATTTGGGAAGTAAAATAAAGCATACTATAGTTGATAATTAAATTTTATGCATAGATGTCCAAAGGATTCAGTGTTGATAGTTAAATTGTTGCTTTCGAATTGAATGCACCTAAATAAAACAGTAAGTTTAGGCTATGAGTTAGAATTATATCACCGCATATCTCGAGGCCATGGCGGCGATTGCTTCATGGCTCTACGGTCGTGCCGTGTTCCATCTTTGAACCCATACTCAACAGGTTGTTGAATACAAGAACATTAGATTTGGTTTCATCCTCCCCATCGTAGGGAATATGTACAGAGCATCGCCAACTCTCACACACAGCCCCAATATGACCAACAAAACCCAATAAACCCAGATACCATGCACCACCACAGCTGTTTGGCAGCCAAAGATCGCATAATGCCAAAGAGGAGGAGAAATCGCGCTGAACACAAAGGTTCAAGCAGGTCGAGCGGTTCAAGCACGCGGAAGAGCAGGTCACAGCGGTGCAAGCTAGTAGAGATTAGTAGAGGCATGAAAAATCCCGGCCAAACTCCTTGGAACCTTAGGAAGTAAATCCAGCTCACAGTGATGGCGGAGCTTTAGTTTCCTTAGGGCATAAGGTGGTTGTGGATGAAGAAAAAACAAAACCAATCTCTCCCTCTCTTCTCGGTCACCAGCTTATCATAATGCCTCATCCTTATCACCATCCAAACCAACCCATCAGTTCACGCCTCAGCACACTACCAACAGCAAGCCCTCCATCTTGGACCCGCTAACCTGCACCACCACCCGTAATTGCTCCCCACAGTTATTCGACGGCCCAAAGTCGCGCCGCACATGCTGTCCAACGTCGTCCAGAACCACGCACACCTCACTCCAAACCAGCCTCGCAAAGCCCACAGTACAAAATGTCCATGCTGATAACTGGAAAATATGGCAAATAGCTGCCATTGAAGAGCTGGACCATGGACGAGGATGAGCAAATTTTGGAATCACCACGGGAAAAAGAATAGCAGCCCTGCACTACCGTCAAAAAATCGCACCGACCTCTACCTAGCTGCTCGGGAAATACAGACTGTCCGCCACCTCGCGATGAGCAACACAGCCCTGTAATAACCCATGAACCTCACCCAGCTCGCCGCCCGGTCCAGCTTCTCGCACTTCTTGAGCCCGCATCTGCTCTCCGCAGCTTCATTCTGAGACATGTTTCCCCCATATTGTTTGCCAAGAAGCAGCAGTCAGCAGTGGCGATGGAGATAGTGATGGACGCCAGCCCAAATCGCTCACCACCGTTGCTTGGCGCCGCACCTTCTCCTTCACCATCCGAGCCGCTGTTTGAAACTCATCTCCCGAGCTGCCGCACAAAGCTCACCCCTAAAGTCAGTCCACGAAACCATTTCAAAAATCCCCTCAGACTCTCCCCTTCTCATTGCCCACTGTCCGAAAAAACCTCCTTTAAAAACAGCCCCAAAATAAAAATCGACGTCTTTCACTCGATTTCCCACAGACGGCGCCAATTTGTTACCTCATTTTTTGGTTCGATTTGATAACAAATGAATTTGTACATCAAGAGAAAAAATATGGAAGAAGCAGCTGATCTTAGGCCATCAAAAGGAAAGAGGCGATGGATCCCTCTCTAACCTACTGTTCCATTCAATTTATCCTTGGTCATGGGCTGTCCATTATGGCTTTTGATTAAGGCCTCTAATGACAATTAAATGGGCCAAAATAAATGATAATGGGCCAAAATAAATGACAAATGAGTTAATAAAATATTGGAATGTGGCTAGTTAAATGGACCCTCAGTTCCTCTTGAGACCGGGTCGAGCCCATAGAATCCGGGTCCGAACCGCACCAAATATCAGGGTATCAGTGGTAAATAAGGCTCATTGCTTCTCTTCGTATTACTAATGTTCTTGTGCTTATCCAAGGCCTTACATACCACCATTTTACTCATGTGAAGTAACAATATTGCTTTGTGTTGCACCAGTCTTGTGGTTTCTTTTCTTTGATTTGTTTTCTTCATTACGATATCCTGTAGATTCGGTCAGTATAACTGATGTCCTTCAGACCACAAGTTTTAACTTGTTTGGTCATATGAAGTTTATGACCATATATCGCCATAAAAAACTTCAGATCATTTATTATTATCAAATATTTGTTCGATGCACTTCAGCATTAATTTTTAGCTTTTCATTCAGAAACTCATCAAGAGTCATCATTAGATTGTTGGTGCAGAAAACCCAGTTTTGATGTCTGCTGCTGAGCAAATATTTGAAGCTGGGGGCAAAAGAATGCGACCGGCTTTAACTTTTCTAGTATCGAGAGCAACTGCAGAGGTTGCTGGCTTAAAGTAAGCTATATTCCGTTTTCTATTGCAATCGTATTAGAAGTTAAAACTCAAGCCATTTATATTTATGGATGGCCGCAATGGTTTCAGGGAACTCACCAAAGAACATAGAAGGTTAGCAGAAATAATTGAAATGATCCACACTGCAACTTTGCTACATGATGATGTCTTAGATGATAGTGACTTGCGGAGAGGTTAGCTTCCTACTCTTGACTTTATGAAAATTAGATCTTTGCAGTGTATTTCTAGTTTTCTACCTTTTTAAAATTCAGTTATCTTCCTTTACGAGTTTTGTACTCCCAACACAACACCTTTTGCTTTGACACCTATTCTGAAATTCTTGGCAGGCGTTTCTTATATATCGATTCTTTTTCAGGAAAAGAAACCGTCCATCAAATATATGGTACGAGAATAGCTGTACTGGCTGGGGATTTTATGTTCGCGCAAGCGTCATGGTACCTGGCCAATCTTGAAAATCTTGATGTCATTAAGCTTATCAGCCAGGTATTCTGGATTCCGCCCATGAATTTTTACTGTTCAAGATGAAAACTTTTGCAGATTATCATGGAATAGAAACATAGACAAAATGAAACTGACACTGATGGGTAGAAATTCATTATATGAATCATTTTTTAGGTCATTAAAGATTTTGCTAGCGGTGAAATAAAGCAGGCCTCAAGTTTGTTCGACTGTGACGTTCAACTGGATGAATACTTAATCAAGAGTTACTATAAAACAGCCTCCTTGATTGCTGCTAGCACTAAGGGAGCCACCATTTTCAGTGGAGTCGACAGTGATATCACCGAACAAATGTATCAGTACGGTAAAAATTTAGGCCTATCCTACCAAGTAGTCGATGATGTACTGGACTTTACTCAATCAGCGGAGCAACTAGGCAAACCTGCTGGCAGTGATTTGGCCAAAGGAATTTTGACTGCTCCCGTAATATTTGGGTTGGAGAAAGAAAAGAAACTAAGAGATATGATCGAATCCGAGTTCTGTGAGATGGGTTCTCTTGAAGAAGCAGTATATTTCATCAAGAACTCTGGTGGGATCGAGAGGGCTCAAGAGTTGGCTCGAGAAATGGCCGATCAAGCTGTTCGGAATCTTCAATGCCTGCCCCCGAGTCCCTTTAAATTGGCACTTGAACATATGGTGAAATTTAACTTGGAACGAATAAAATGATCATATAATGTGGTGGCATCTAATCGGTATGGACACTGCAGATGGTATTTTTCTGGTGGAATTTCCATCAGCGGAAAGTGACTTTTCCGTTTGTATATTTATAGGTTACCATTTTCAGACAATGGCCTATAGGAAACATTGAAATTCATTTGGTGTTATACATTTGTTCTGTCTTGAAGAACTGATTATGTCATGTAAGTTTTTTAAGTTTCTTGATGTTGTAACTTGTAAGTAATGTACATCAAGCATCATATGTTACTTTACTATCATTTTTAAATCTGATTTATGATGATTGTTTATTAGTTTAGTTATCGGTATCTGTCATCATAGCAACACAAAGTTCTAGTTGTAGCCTAGTAAGGCTATGTTTGGTTGCATTGATTTTGAAAAACAGATCCTTCCCCCTCCCAGGTATTAGATATCCATTTTTATACAGTAATCGTGAAATGATTGTCGGATGACATTTTTGACCTTCGTCTCCCCCACCAAAATCAAATCGAAGGAGAGAGAGGTGTGAAACGGTGAACAACAAACTTCAAATCTTAAAAATATGAAAGAATCTCAACATCATATTCATCACCCGCATCGCCCACCAATGCGCCCAGCAGGGCACCGATGTCACACTCTTCGCCGCACTGTCTCCAAGCTCGAGGAGGCCAAGAAACCACTTAATCTCGCGACGGGTTGTGACATTAGCGTCTTCAATACTGACGTGAGGGGTTTGAAGCCGTGAAGCGGTTGGTGGAGAACGCGAGTCCCTATGAATTGGTGGAATATTGATGGGATTATCTGTAGTTTACAATTTGTTTTGGTTTTATTTGATTTTAATTTAATTACTCTCTGATTTTTGTTTGGCAATTATATATATGGTTGATTTGAGATCAATTTTTGTTTGCGGTTGTTGCTCCTGAGTTGATGGGATTTCGAGAGATTGGTTTGAGAAATTGATGGTTTAGTTGATTTGTGTGATGATGAGCACTAGTGGACAAAATTGGTGAATAATTTACTGGTCAAAGAATGTTTGTGGATTTGTGGGAGTTGTCTCACCAAGTAATTAAATAGGCAAAGATAAAGATTGAATCTGCTTGTATGATGAAGCTGTGTAGCAATGTAGGAATACACATCGTTCGGCCACATGCCTCTAACTTTTTCAGTTGTGTAAAACAATTGATCAGATCTATGAAAATGGCTCTCAGCCTACAAATTTAGATGTAAATATACTAATCTCGTGTGTAGCAGATTCTATTATAGAGATATGATATATTGCCTCGTCAAATAGTTGAGTTTCATATTGTTAGAGGTTTGTGGTTATGTTACTTGGGGCTGTAGGATACACATTGATCCATGCCCAGCTTCTAAGTTCTCAACCATGCAAAAATCCTGAACAAAATCCAGGAATAATTTCTGATACCCCGATAATTGTCCCGGTGCGGTTTGGACCCGAATTCAATAGGCTCGACCCAATCTGATAAGATACCAGGCCATCCTACCTTGGCCCATTACCATTGCCCATTTCCCTGACCCAGGCCCATTTTGTGGCCCATTTAATTTAATAAGAGGTTTTGGCCCATTAGCCATAAAAGAGGGGATAAAACAGTAGGTAAAGGAGGGGTTTTCTTCTTCGGCTAGATGATCGCCTCCTCTGAGAAAAAAACAGGCTCGACCATTTTCGAATCTCATGGCTTTGCTTCTTCCATTTTTGTAAAGAAAGAAACCACCATTGTAAACTCTTGTTCATAGTGAAGATTCAAACTGGACTAGGTCCCGTGGTTTTTCCCTTCGGGGTTTCCACGTAAAAAATCTTGATGTCTATTTTATTTCTGTATATCATTTATTGTTACAAATCGAACCAAAAAATGAGGTAACAATTGGCGCCATCTGTGGGAACTCGAGCTAAGACGTCGATTCTTTTTTTTTACGGTCGTGGGTTCTGGGTGTGGATGAAGGCGTTGATAATTGGGGAGTTCATCGTCGGTGGAAAAAAAAAAAGAGGTTCTAAGAAGGAAAAAAGAGTTCTGGAGAAGGGGAAAAAAATATGTGAGGAGCTTCATGTGGAATATCGTTGGGTTCAGTGACATGGTGAGACCTCATGTTCTCATTTTGGATAAAGATTAGGATCGAAAATCTGAGGAGGTGAAGTCACAATCGGAGGCTGGTTTGGGCTGAGGTTTCGAACAGTCTGGACGATGGTAAGGCTAGTCTGAGGCAATTTTTTGGATGGTTTTTGATGAGCTGGTGGTTATTTGAGAAGCTCAAGCTATTGCTCGAGGTGAAAAGCGAGAAAACTGACGGAGGAGTGCAAGGGATTTAAGGTGGTGGGAGGAAAACATGGTACGATTTCTGTATGGTTTTCGTGGGTACATCGTGTTTATGAAGAATTGGGTAATTTATTATTGGAGGAAAACTCTCCAGCTCTTCCCTCCCTTTCGCATCCCTCCGAAACCCAATCTTCCGCTCTGTTCACCACGTCTGAGGTACCCCGAGAATGCCATTTTCGATACACTCTGGGATTTCTGAATTCAAGCAAACAAGGATGCAAGCAAACGTCGACAATGCTTGGAATTTGGGCATTCTTCAAGTATATACTCAAGAGGTGCCGCAGTTACCGGCAAGTGTCGAGGCTGGACAGCGTGCGTGTTGCCCGTCGCAGGGTAGCGCCGGGAAGCAGCTACGCTCCTTGCTGCTTAAATCCGATGTCCGCAGCTTTGTGTTTGATGTTTCGTATGATGCATTTTGCTTTGTTTATGGCTGGCTTCTCCATCTCCCCGCTAAAGAAACAAGGTATTTAGAGTTGCCTAACATGTGTTGGATGAATGGTCATAGTTCTAAATTTCATTTATTTGAGAGTATATAATGGATTAAATCTTAGTTATTCCAAGTTTTATTATTTGGATGGGGTGTCTGTAGAAGGAAATTAAATGCCTAAGAAAGAAAGGTAGAAGTTTCTAACATGACTCATGCATCCACTTTTTGAATTTATCTCTGATGATCATTAAGCTGAAATACGTGAGTCGGAATACCGGAAACATTCATTGCTTATTCTCCGTCATCCGCAAGGTTTGAATACTCTATTCCTACTTCAGCCATCTTCTTATATAACTGCTGCTTAATAATCTCAAAGGCATGTTCTACATTCTTTAGTTGTGCGTTGTTGGTGCAAATCAGAATTGTGATCTCATGTGAATAAATGTGATCCGAGAAGCATATGTATTCGTACCATTTCTTTGACTAATTTTTTGTGGATAAACAAGCCACTGTATAGATCAAAACTATCTCTCATTGTACTCTCATTCTGCACGAAAAGTGTAGAGACCCAGATGCTAATTATTGATTATTGCTGTCAAAAAGTGATGAAAAATGCATATCTTTTGTGGCGTAGAGTCTGTTGCAATGTAAAGAGGGATGGAATGATTAAAAGAACGATTGTTCTTTCTTGATTCATGATGGCTATGCATGTACAGTGTTTATATTTCCATGCCCCTTTTTATTTATCATATGCTTCAACAGAGATGAATCAATTAAATTGTTGTGTATTTTTAATCTTCTTTTCTTGACTTGGCATTTTGTCACACTACATCTTTAACCTCAATGCTCTATGTGGTTAACAGAGATTATTTGAATGTTAGCTCACAATATGTAGACTGAAAAGTGGAATGTAGATATTTAATACACCGCTTGGGACCGAACATGGGATGCGTACATGACAAGCTACATTTTGTTTCGTACACCTTGTTTGGCACTCTTGCTATTGGGGAACTTTGCTCGGCATATCGGCCTAACATTCAGCCGAGCGATTGATCATGATTTTGGCACTCAAATCTTGGGGCCCTAAGTTACGGTTCCTTACGTCCAAGGGGTTATTTGAATGTCGTAAACATATATTTTGTGCCGTGCTATTTTATTATTATTTCAGGACAGATCTGCAGATCGGGCATGCAATCTCGCAGTAAGCCCCTATTATATCAGCTCAGGCATGCGATCTCGCAGTAAGGCCTTATTCATCAGCTTGGGATTTTTATTTGTTCTGTATTTTGGGTTAACTTATTCGGATGCGGTGTATCGATGTGGATGTTCGGGAGTGGTGTGTGTGTGGGAGTTGAGATGATGAGATATGTCATGGTCCGCCCAGACATGTGTGGCCATGGTCAGCCCAGGCACACGAGATGAGGAGAAAAAGTTAAGGTATCGCCCTGACTATGAAAGTTAATGGTCCGCCCTGGCTACTATGAAAGCTAAGGTCCGCCCTGGCTACTATGAAAGCTAATGGTCCGCCCTGGCTACTATGAAAGCTAAGGTCCGCCCTGGCTACTATGAAAGCTAAGATCCGCCCTGACTACTATGAAAGCTAATGGTCCGCCCTGGCTACTATAAAAGTTAAGGTCCGCCCTGACTATGAAAGCTAAGGTCCGCCCTGGCTACTATGAAAGCTAAGGTCCGCCCTGGCTACTATGAAAGCTAATGGTCCGCCCTGGCTACTATGAAAGTTAAGGTCCGCCCTGACTATGAAAGCTAAGGTCCGCCCTGGCTACTATGAAAGTTAAGGTCCGCCCTGGCTACTATGAAAGTTAAGGTCCGCCCTGACTACGATAAAAGTTAAGGTCCGCCCTGATTGCTTAAGTCCAGGTGTATGAGGCCCTGGCAAATATTAGCACAAGTCTTATCTGCTCATATTTATTATCTGGAGTCCAGACCGGACATGTCTTATCTGCTCATATTTATTCTCTGGGATCATATGAGACGAGCTTTATTTGCTCAGCATTTTATCATCTCAAGAAGCTCAAGTCATCTGTCACTTTGCAAATTCAGACGAGCTATATCTCCTACGCGCATTTATTATTATGGAGTTCAATATGTACGAGCTGTATGTGCTCAGTTTATTATTTCTGGAGCTCAGGTCGGTCGAGACTTATATGCTCGGTTTATTATCTTCGGAGTTCAGACAGGTCAGCCCTGCCAAGAAATAGATAACAGCTTTGGGGTTCGACGGGTTTAATCTGCTATGGAACGGAGCTAAGATTTATTGATTATGGAGTTCAGGCGAGCATTATTTGCTCTTATCTATCGTATGGAGTTCAGCTCAGCTCGGACCAATGTTATTAGTTCATATATATTTCATCTTCGGAGCTTAGACCGGGTCGGGCAAGCGTAGTTTGCTTGTACATCTCATCAGGTCGGATGGGTATTATTTTCTCATACATTATCTCAGGAGCTCAGGTTGGGCGATTATTCTTGCATTTATTGCATCTATGGAGTTCAAGTGGGGCGATCTTTATTTGCTCATCTCAGTTTTATCACCTCGGATCTCTCGATCACCTTTGTCAGCTCGGAGTTCTCGATTATAGTAGCTTCAGTTCGGATTCCTACTGCCCAGTCCGACCTGCTATTATTGACAGGAGCTCAGTACTATGATTACGCTAGTTCCTCGTATGGGCTATACGAACCGCCTACTTTACCAAGGATCGGCATTCGAACTGTCATGGCTCTACTGACAGCATGGCGCGAGGTCACCTCATGGTTTGGCATATGAAGGACTACCGATACGGGTCCTCACCTAACCAGTTGGAGTCGATACAGCGCTACTCTAGCTCGACTAGAGGGGGATACTCATGATACCCCGATAATTGTCCCGGTGCGGTTTGGACCCGAATTCAATAGGCTCGACCCAATCTGATAAGATACCAGGCCATCCTACCTTGGCCCATTACCATTGCCCATTTCCCTGACCCAGGCCCATTTTGTGGCCCATTTAATTTAATAAGAGGTTTTGGCCCATTAGCCATAAAAGAGGGGATAAAACAGTAGGTAAAGGAGGGGTTTCCTTCTTCGGCTAGATGATCGCCTCCTCTGAGAAAAAAACAGGCTCGACCATTTTCGAATCTCATGGCTTTGCTTCTTCCATTTTTGTAAAGAAAGAAACCACCATTGTAAACTCTTGTTCATAGTGAAGATTCAAACTGGACTAGGTCCCGTGGTTTTTCCCTTCGGGGTTTCCACGTAAAAAATCTTGATGTCTATTTATTTTCTGTATATTCATTCATTGTTACAAATCGAACCAAAAAATGAGGTAACAGTTTCATTGCATCATATGAAATGAATCTTATGTAAAGATGCTTTTATAGAAGTGACAACTTCATGTTGATTATTATTTGATTATTTTCATAAGTTTTGCAGCTTAAAATGTACATGTTTGTGACACCGGCTTGCTTAACTTAGATGTCTACAACTTACGATTATGAAGAATGAAGAATGACCGACAGTTGTTGTGATTTGAGTGCAAAGAGGGTACGTGTTTGGTCACTATCTGCACTTCACTTTTGCTTCTAAGTTTTTAAAATGATGCTCCACCGTTACTGCTATCTATTTGGTAACATTCAATTTGACATTGTTAGTAATTACAATGAGTGAAGTATACTACCGATTCTTTAATACTGACATTTTAAATTTCCATTTGCTTTGTATGTTGATCTAGTAACTATAATCTTTCTAGCTTTTACTAGTGAAAATGCGCGATGGAATTCCATAATAGTGTTTGGCCATTTCATTAGGTGCTATTAGCAAATGTGGAAAAAGTCCCAGACCGGAAGTGTTCATTTGACTGTTTGTCCAAACATTGTAGCCATATGATATGGTATTCTTACCGTAGCTCTGTTTATTTTTTTATATCAGTGAGGCGCAACGTGTTTGCTGAAATCATTGTTGTGGTCGTGCCCATGGATGATCCACCACCACTAAATGATGTAAATAATGTATCAGCGAGGCGCAACGTGTTTGGTGAAATCATTGTTGTGGTCGTGCCCATGGATGATCCACCACCACTAAATGATGTAAATGTTGTATCAGCGAGGCACAACGTGTTTGCTGAAATCATTGTTGTGTTTGATTCAAATTCTTGTTGTTTTTAGAGTTGGTTGATTTGTAATGAATCTGATTTGTGGTTGGTTGATTTGCTATGAATGCAAGAACTGCAAATATAGATAGTGTTGCTGAAATCATTGTTGTGTTTGATTCAAATTCTTGTCGTTTTAGAGTGGTTGATTTGTAATGAATCTGATTTGTGGTTGGTTGATTTGCTATGAATGCAAGAACTGCAAATATAGATAGTGTTGAGATAATATTGCGGGTAGAAAAAAAGCAAAACATATGTTAATTTTGTCCAACTTTTTAAATAATATGAGAATACCAACTTGGAATTCCATTTCTTTTGATTTTATGTATCTGGAGAATACCTTTTGTACTTTAAAAAATGATGATTCTTCAACCGTATTGATCTCTCTGTATTTGTTTCAGTGAGCTTTATTTACATAATTGATCGAGATCTTTGTCTTAAATGTCAAGGTTGTCAATATTAACTCAAAGTTTGCTCAATCACTTCTGAGTACATTTGTTGATTTTTAATGGAAAATGAAGGTTTAAAGATTCGAAAAACAAGAAGAATCACATTAAGGGGCTCTATTAAAAGATAAAAAGGTTTGAGTATGTAGTAATTGTATTTGAAACAAACAATTTGAAATATAAAATAATGGTTCATTGTTATCACACCCCTGCAAAATATCGTAATTACGAAGACACCCCTCTCTGAAAATTTGGCTCAAAATAGAGGTCAAAATTGACCATGGACAAAATGAGGTTTTCATTTAAAATTACCGGTGGTTTATGTAACGGACGTCTATTTTTTTAATGGTAGGACTTGTCTGTAATATTTAACTAACTTGAGGGGTTTCTGTAATTTTTCAAACCATAAGAGAGGTTTTTATAATTACATCAAAATCGAGGGGTGAAGATATAATTATCCCTCGAATCTATTGTATACTTTGGATACACACGTTTTATTCAAAGAGAAGAATTAAAAACCTCTCGTGAGAAAGGATAAAAAGATTAATTTTTAAAAATAAATAAAAGGAACTTCAAGTAATGAAAAAAATAAGCCCAAATAACAACATCAGCTGCTATATATAAAGCCAGCCAGCCAGTTGATTCCTAACATCTGCGTAACTGGTGTAGCAATAACTATATGCTTGCCCTAAAAAATAGCACTTTCTTTGGTTACATCGACCTCCACGTATACCAATATAAATAATGACTCATTTTCAATATATATATATATATATATATATATATATATATATATATATATTATATATATATAGGAACATTATCAAGGGCTGCAACTTGGCTGAAATTTTTATTTTTATTTTACCTATGTCTGGCCGTTGTTTCTGTTCCATATGAATATAAATTTTGGATTTCGTGATATAAAATCTTGGAATGAAATAAGCTGTAGCCCTGCCTCGCACCATCGCTCCCACATCGTACCCTCGCTCCAGTCTTGACGAGGATATGTGAGAGAAAATGGGAAGAAAATGCTCGTTTTGTCAGCCCAAGACTGATTCGAATCCTGGTCCGCCCTTTCACATAATATTCTCATTCAAATGATAATTTTGAGATTTTCGAATCCGCCCTTGCACATAATATTCTCATTCAAATGACAATTTTGAGATTTTGTCTTGCTCGATCAAGAAAATAAAACTTAACCACGCAAAGCCATAAAGTTCAAAACTAGAGAATTCTTTGTCTAAGAAAATATGAAAGTAAAATGAAAAAAACTTCCAACTAACTGCACCGAGAAGAGAATTAATATGCTAAAAATTTGCTAGAGATTCACATGCGTATGTCTCTAAAATTTGTTTCCTTATTGACTCTTCCTTTTTTCCTTCTGACTCTCGAAAATTCCATTTTTTTTAGCTTTGTTTTCCTTCAAAATCAAGTCCGATATGCCTTTAACCCTGTCCCTCATCCTTTCCTAAATTATCGAGACTTGCAAGATTTTGCTTGATGCGCTGTATCTCTTCTTCATCGTGTATGTGTTGTTTGTTTCCTTCTGCTCTCCCTTGATATACATATCGACCACTAACCACAACAAGGAACGTGCTTTTCTTTCCTTTCTTTCCTTACGGCCCAACATCGACAGGCGGAATATAAATAATTCTTGGCTACCATATGGGATAATAAGTTTCAATAACCCCATCCATTAATAAATTTGGGTTCATTGATCTACCCTATTGGATAGCCAAGAAGTATTGGGGGAACATATGTGAATTAATCTATTTTTCTCCTTGTTTTGACTCGATTTCAATCACATTCACCTATAGGCAATAAAAAGAACATGTTTAGGAACTATAGATAATAATTTAACCATTATAATTCACATAATCTCAACAAAATAATTCAATTAAATACTTCAAAATATTAACATATCAATATTCTCATTCAGAGAATAATAAGTTCATATTTAATGGAATAGACTTAAGTTAAGATGGAAGATGGCCAAGATGGACATTAAACAATTCTAAAGAATACAATTTTTATGGCAAATGAATGAGACAAGATACTAACAGGACAGCGCGTATCCATGCACAATGGGGCGGCCTGCATGGGGAAGTGTGGCAGCCATTAATGGCTATTAATTCACTACCAAAACCTTACCTAAGTTGCGGTATTAAGTAGTTGAAGGCTTGAAGCAACCCTCGTCTAATAATCCAAACTTTTCTTGATAATAGCAATAGCTAGCATTATGGGTAGCAAAGCTAGGGCAGTTTCGGTGGAAATGGGTCGATGTGTGGAGGACGAAAATGGTAGCGCCGCCATGCGCACGACGGAGACGCTGCTGAGGATTCTGCCAATGGTTCTCTGCGTTGCTTCACTTGTAATAATGCTAAAGAATTCTCATACTAATGAATATGGCACCTTGTCTTATTCTGATTTTGGATCTTTCAAGTATGTGTATTACTTTAGCTTTCTACAATTTATCTAACCACATTAAAAAGTGAGTAATTATCTCAATTGATAGAACAGTTGCTGATTTATTAATCTTTTTGTCTCTAGATATTTAGTGCATGCGAGTGGAATTTGTGCCGGCTACTCCTTGCTGTCCGCTATTGCGGCAGCGGTGCCCCGCCCGCCCACCATGTCCTGGGCTTGGACCTTCTTTCTCCTTGACCAGGTTTCTTCTACAAACATATTCAATATACATGTTCGTAGAGACACATATAAATCATCAAGATCTATTTTTAGCTAGCTATTTAATTTTTTTTCATTCGCTTTTTGGGTTTTTCGGTATAGCTGTTCACGTACATTATACTGGCTGCCGGAGCAATATCTGCGGAGGTGGTGTACTTGGCATATAAAGGCGATGTATCCGTAACATGGAGTGAAGCTTGTGGCACATACCATGGTTTCTGCCGGAAGGCCACCGCATCGGTAGCCATCACATTTTCCGCAACGCTGTGTTATGTAGGGATCTCACTCATTTCCTCCTACAGGCTCTTCACCAAATATGAGGCACCCGTTGCTTATACATAATTGAAACCGACCAAAGGGAATTTGAGATTGCCACTTATGAAATAAAACTTGATCGATGTTGTGTGCCTTAGTTAATTAGTGCTTTGCTTCCAAACAATGTATGAACGTAGAAATGATGTCTTTAAGATCACGTTCCCACAAGGTTTATATTATAATAGCAGTCCTGATGCATACATACACCAAGAGGCAGACGCATGTGAAGGCAACCGCCCTCCCTCCAAATTTTTGTTTATTGTATTCGTCTAAAATTGCATTTCCTTTCCCAAATTGCAGATTGCCCCATAAAATTTAAGTTTCTCCCACACAATTTTTAAACACTTATTGTTTTTTTGAATACTGAGTAAATTCTCTACATGTCAGAACTGTTTTATCGGTGTTTGAATGATAGGTTGATTTTACACTGTTTCATTCTTTTAAACTAAAATTTAGGTTGATTTTCGGAGTATGCGTTTGAATTCTGAAGTGGCAGGCTTCAGTACACCGCTCTTAAAAGTGACATCAAGTGATACGTGTCGATCTATTTTTTTAAAAGATACTGGATACGTGTCGTTTGATGTCACCCAGAGGCCATACCATTAAAAAAAACCTAGATAGAAAAAGACATAATGGCAGTGGATGTGAAATGGTTAGACCCGTGACTTAATTGGGTTCTAAAGGCGACCCTACACTGTTAAAAATGAATCCATTCATAGATAAAAATCAATTTAGATAGTAACATTAGGGTGATGAGGGCAGGAGTGACCAAAATTTTAAGAGCAAGTGGCAAATAACATATTGTGGTTTGCTAAATAGGTAAATTATTAACTTTGGTTTGAAAATAGACATTTTACCTCTTGTGGTTTATGAAAATATGCATTTTAACCCCCTTATAGTTTGTGAATAGGTGTGAAATACACCCTACATATAGGGGTAAACTGCCTATTTTGTAAACCACATTGAGGTAAAATGCATATGTTCATAAATCACAGGGGGTAAAATGCACATTTTCAAACCATATGGGGTAAACTGTCTATTTTGTATACTACAGAGGGGTAAAATGTTTATTTTCGAACCACAGGGGGCAATCCGTCTATTTGGGGTACCATAGGGGGGTAATCTGCCAAAAACCAAAATTTTAATTACACTGAATTAATCGACCACGTCAAATTAATTCAAAATTTTGGTTTTACTTTTAAATAAATCAATTAATTTGGTTCGATTGATTTTAGTTCTAAAAATATTGTTTAACCAAAAAAAATTCAAATTTTTTATATATATTTTTATACTCTTTTAAAAAATTTTATCTTTCTAAAATCAATTTATCTCAATTTGAATTTTTTAAAATCAAAAAGTTATTCAATTTTAATAGCTTTTTTTAAAAAAAAGTGGGTTAACTTAATTACCGAACAAATTAACCGGTTTTTTATTCTATTATTTCAGTTTTCAAAAAAATTTGGTAGGTTCGATTATGCCATTTTTCTTTGGTTATTTCGGTTTCTGCAAATTCAATTCCGTCGATAACCAACCAAATCCTCAACCCTATGCGAGTCTACATCTGAACAAATATAGAAACTTTGTCCATGAAAAGACCCAACCACAACTAATTTTACCCATTCTCCAGAACTTTGGACCTTCAAAGGAGGGGTTGACGTTTTGGGGTGAAGCGACAGTTTCAGTCAATTGTTAAGATATAATAATTAAACAATTTTATCGACAAGTGACCGTAATATAAGTAGCAAGAAGATCCCCAAAAAGTAACAGCAGCGTTACCGATTCAAACACACAAGTCAAAAATTCATTAACACAATCATCAGAAAACAATGTTCTCGGATTAATAATTTTCAGGCGCAGTTGACATTCGCGAGAGTTGCTTCATGCGGGTTCAACGAGCTTCATATTGGACAACTGCATGGATGGGACAGAAAAGTAGTCTCAATATAAAACACGAGCAACACAATGCTAAAACAGAACCTTCACAATCAAATAAACATCAACAAGATTATGATTAGCCCATCAGTGAAACATTATTCCCTTAGAACAACATTTAGACGGAAAAGGAGGGACAGAAAAGGGGTTCCCTCAATGAATCAAGATCTTTCATAGTAAGCATCGGTACTTGATAAACCATGCTATGATTCCTTTAGAGCAATACAAATCAAAGGTTATGATAAAACTTGAGGGTAGGCAACCATTATACCATAAATTTGTTGAAGCCAGGAGACATTTCAATGCTTTCAGTCTGCAGCATACAAATGTCATATTTGGAAGTACTAGGAAACAATCTGAATTCAATTATAGACTACTCTCGAATATTATATGAAACAATCTGAATTCAATTATATAGTATCAAAAGACATTAGGGAAGTTCGATTGAAGGGGAAAAGGGGAGGATATGTGCTAGTAAAATGAAAAGGGAGTTTATGGATTGGAACAAAACACAAGGGGGTCGGACCACTTTGGACCTAATATACATCGTCTTCCCTTGCAATGCAAGATGATGTTTCACCGACTCGAACCCGTGACATTCAAGGTCACATGGAGGCAACATATTGAATTTTGAATTTTGAATTTGAAATCATTAGCCAGAGCTAGAGCCAACATGTTCAAAACCTTAAAATTATTTTATTCAATATCACATGCGCAACTTGAAATGTTTGTAGTAGTTTATAAAAATATTTAACAATTCACGAGCTCACATGTTCAAACCTTTTCCAAAACCTAGCTGGAAAGGGCTCAACATTAAGCTCAACATAAACAGGGAAGACTCAACGTAGCTCAATAACAAAATAGATTAGTATTTGATCATCAAGATGTGATCGAGACTAGCACAAAATAGAATAAAAATATATGAGTGTCATTCAGCTCAACTTGCTTGATGAAAACCCAAATGCAACATAACAGTTCCAACAAAATAAAAATAATCAAGGGCCACAATAGTAGCCAACGAACAGAATTTGTCATAATTGAGTTAGAAACAATTACTTCTGCGGGTGCGTTTCTTGTAAAGAATTCGGTAACCGCATTCACGGCACTGAATCACATCCCCTGGCTTCAGAGTATTCTCTTGCCCGCAATCTGCAATCCCCAATTCAACTGTATAATAAATCCAACTACCACAAAAACACACGCACAAAAAGACAAATGAACGCATAAAGAACCAGTCAACATGTATGCAAAAGAAGTACCTCCACAGATGTAACTAACTGGTTCAGGCTGAGGATCCATTGGGAGTGCTGATCAAAGACGGTGAGCGCTATTTAGGGTTTGAACTTTATGGGAGACGAGTGGATTTTTATACAGAGTAAAGGTCAAGTTCAATAACCCTATATATATATATATATATATATATATATATGAAATTACCGTACTAGCTACTATTTTATTAAAGATTATAATCGTATAAGTTAAAAAATTTAAATCAACAACTCCCCAATAAAGAAAATATGTTTTACTAAAAATATATATAATACGTTATTATAATATTCATGAGAAAAATTGTCAAGTTAAAAAATGGGGTTGAGAAATGGTTTTTTTTAATTAAATAACCTCAATTAAATAAATAATTATTAAAATAATCTAAAATATAACTAATTATGCAAATAACCTTAGTCGCCGATTGAGTTGACGTGTCTTCAACAGAATATGCCAACTTAGTTGGTGTGTAATATGTTTAAAACAGGACACGCCAAATGGGTTGACGTGACCAGTAAAAATGATGGCCACATCATCTCGGTTGGCGTGTCCACTTGGTCACGCAAACTGGGTTGGCGTGACATTATTAAGATCTGGACACGCCAACAGTTGACGTGTCCTTGTAATATCATGGTCACACCAACTCTGTTGGCGTGTCCATTGTAAAATTATGCACCCGCCAACCCAGTTGGCGTTTTCCCCACTATAAAACCACCGTTCTGCCTCTCATTTTTGCCCACACGAAAACTTTCGACACTCAAAAACGTCTGAGTATTATAAGATATTTACATCGTGTTGTATTATTTTTCTATATACGTCGTACAATGAGTTTTGTACAATTATTAAATAAAGTATATAATATCACTGGCTTCAATCACAACCAGTTTCTTTTGAAAATTATATGCTAGACATATGTTCAAAGATTTTTCGGGGATACGTCAGACTATTTTACCCATAGACAACAATTACAATTTAGCCTGATTACTTGATTCAAAACATGGTTCATAGTTGCTTGGAACTTTATACACAAGCAGAACCAAAGAATTATAATTCTATTCCAGAAATGCCAATGAATGACAGTGTTTCAGAAGGATTGACTACATCTATGATTCAAGAGACGTCTGTTGTTCGACATCAAGTTAAGGGTTCATATAATGGTAGAGAACGAGATGATCATCCCGTAGATGTTGATAATACTGCTGATGAGCCACGAGCAGACAATTTTACTGATTTTGGTGATGAAATTCATTCTGAACCAGATGAGATTCCATCTAATGATAAGGCTGATGATGATGAAGTTGATATTGGTGTGATGCAGAAGCAATTGAAAACATAGAGGACGAGGCACCAAGGAGACAAGAAGTGTCAGTCACAACCCTATAAATGATCGTATTCTTTATCCAACAATCCCATTCTTTTCCATGACACATCCAGAAGTTTTTGGAGATTCGATGGACAATCCAACATGTTGTTGGGGGAGTTTTTATGATTACTCCAAATGTGAAATCTATTGCAACATGGTCTTCAAAGATAAGTTACATCTGCAGACAGCTGTGAAGGATTATTAAGTATGGGTTGCAAAACGTGAGTACCAAGTTGTTAACAATACAAAAACATTGTGGAAAGTAATATGCAAACACAATACAGAGGATATACCTTGCAGATGGTACATGCGTGCATGTTTGGATAAAAAGTTGGGTTATTCAAAATAACCAAGTATGGTGGTCCTCACACTTGTCTGCTGAGTGAGTTGTCGCATGATCATTCGAACTTGGATAAGAACATGATTGCTAGCTTGTTATTGGGAATCGTTCGTCGTGACCCAGCTTATTAAATCAAGTATGTGCTTCAAACAGTGAAAGATAAGTATGGGTTTGAAAGATCATATGCAAAAGCCTGGCATAATTTGAAACGTACAGTTTGGAACGTGTATGGAACATGGGAGAGCTCGATGAATAAATTGTCTTTCTATATGAGAGCTTTGCAAAAATGGAATCCAGGCATAGTCGTGGAGTGGGATCATCTTGATAATGCAAGGCCAAGAGAAAAGACTTTGAATTATGTTTTCTGGGCCTTCCAGCCTTGTATAGATGGTTTCCGGCACTATCGTCGAGTTTTTATCGTGGATGGCACACACTATGTAAAGTATCACTATAAGATATTGATTGTTGTGTCTATGGACGCTAATAATCAAGTTTTACAGCTGGCATTTTCAATCGTTGATGAAGAGAACTCTTTGCATGAAAATTGTTCTTGGATATGGTTAGCAAACACATTATTGGAGAATCCGACGGTGTGTGTTTGATTTTCGATTGACATCTGGGCCTTATTGCAGCAGCCGAATGTATCCCTGACTTCAAACCCCCCAGTGGCGTGCGTCGATTTTGTTTGAGACATCTTTGTTCAAAATTTAATAGTCGTTTAAAAAACGTGCACTTAAAAGATTTGTGTTAGAAAGCTGGATCAGAAAATCAACTGATAAAGTTTCAGCGTACGATGGAAGAGATCAAACCATTGAACCAATGGCTTTTGATTACTTGAATCGGATTGACAAGTCTCAGTGGACGCTTGCTCATGATGAAGGATGTTGTTGTGGTATCCTAACAACAAATATGTCGGCATGCATAAATGGAGTTATGAAAGGTGTCCGTCGCCTTCCAATCACTGCCATTGTACAATTAGCATTCGATCATTGTGTGCAATATTATTTTGAGCGATTGAAAAAAGCGCATAGAATGATCCAAAATAATCAAGAATGACCGGATTATGCATTTATATGCTCGGGCTGATAATCACTCCATTCATCATGAAGTACAGATGTTTGATCGAAGACATCTAACAGCCTCGGTTATCACAAGGATGCAAGCTGGACGTGGGGGTAATACGCATGTTGTGAAGCTCAAATCAAGGGAATCTTCTTGTGGAAAATGGAAAGAATTTGGCATTCCGTACTCACATGTGATACAATATGTCGAAATTATGGCTTAAATGTAAAAACCTTTGTCAAGTCATATTATAATATGCAAGAATATTAGAGCACATATCAAGGAAGATTTGAGCCATTATGGGGGAGCAGTATTGGGAAGCTCCATCATTCGAACTATACCACAATTCCACCATGCGTACTATAAGAAGACGAGTCGAGATCGAACAACACGCATGCAAAATGAGATGGATTGGCCTGAAGCCCGGGCAAGACGACATATGACATCAAGTTCCCAAAATCAATAAAGTTGTAATCTTGTTATTGTTATTGTTACATAAATAAAACACTCATATGGCCTGAAAGTACATTCATTACATTTCATAATAAGATTGACAATAGACAAAACATAACAACATATATTACAGATAAAACTCTATAATGCCCCTCCAGTACTACAACGACGTGGTTGTTCCTGTCTTTGACATCGTTTTTCCTGAATGGCCTGGTCATCCTGCACTGCAGGTACATCGTCCCGCTTGACATCAAACGACAAATTAGGGAACACAACCGGTGACACGTCAAATTGTAGAGATATCGATGTATATATTTCAGGGAATCTAATATTAACATCTGGGCTGAAATGTTCTTGTGTGTACATGGATTGATAAGGCGTGAAAGGAGTTTGATCATACGACTGATGCAATGGATGAGGAATATAACAATCTCCATACATGTCGGTGGCATATGACGAAGATAGACCTGACATATATGTCGGGACATAGCTTGATGGACCAGCATGTCCCTCACTCACATGTATCGACTGTACTTGTTCTTCCTCACTAGCATGTCCCTCTTCGTATGGCGAAAAGTTTATATCTCGTCAATCCAGCGCGACATGCATCACATGTTGTATTACATTTTTGACATCACTAAATGCATCCACATCCGCCAATGGATTGTTCCTCAGCAATATTACGGTCGCAGGTAACAGTTAATTGGGCCAACTGATCAATCTGAAATGAGTGAAATTTTTTTATCAAGTTGTTAAATCTAAACACAATGTTCAAATATATAATAGGTATGTAATAAATAAACATACCACATGTTGCCATGCGGGGACATCTCCATGCTGATATCCAGTCTCCACAAATTATCGTTGATGGCCAATGAATCTATGTGTTACTCGTCCATACCAGTCATTGTACCCGACAATTACACCTTGTCCAGCTGCATCATATCGCGGTCTGTCCACGGTATGAGCATGTGCATTAATCCATTTAGTCATGTACCGCCTATGGTGCGCATACCAGTCCTTATTTGTTTTGCCCTTTCGGTTAACTGCATGTAATTTATCATCCCCTAACAGTGGATCTGATGGGATGTTTTTTACCATTCCGAATTGATGAAAAACCCGCTCAGGACGATGCATCCCGACTATGTGATAGAAAATCAGTGGGCCACTGTATGTGCATAACTCATTATGCAATCCTTCGATATAGTCATCACGGTACGACTGCCAATTAAACTACAAATATATTGTTACATTAAAATAATGTACAAAGACTATCATATTTTATACATGAACATAACAAACAAAATTACTTGGCTTAATGGATGCTGGTCAAGATGTCCCTAATAATTCGTATAGAATGTGTACCAGTTTTTGTAAATCTTAATTTACATGCCCACATGTGTAATTATAATCAGAAAACATAAATTAGATAAGAAGTAATTAAATATAATATTATACATTGTAACATAATTTGTAATACACCACCTTGCACCATATGAAGCAGCAAGTAAATAATTGTCCTCGTCGATTGGTATTGGCCCAATATCAATTCTTGAGCGTCCTATTTGAGAAGTTAAACTTTGGAGCCGTTACCATGCCCAAATCTAAAATATTAACATGAATAATATAAATAAAATATGCAAGAAACATGTTTTCAATATTTTTTTTTTAAAAATGTAACGATTACCTTTACGAGTTGTAATGCACCACATATTACTTTTTTCTATCTCTCTACTGAAGTGCACAACTCATGATATAAGAATGTCAGCACATCACTACCCCAGCTAAAAGTACCAATAGAACTGATATCTTCTAATGTCTCTATGTACAATAATTTTACAGTATTGCCGGAGCTATCAGAGCACATAATTCCACCTATCATTAATCATGCACAACAACGTGCATATTTAACAACATCATCCGCCGTACTATATCGATTGGGATGATTATTCACTAAATGATGATTCAACGCAGGCATTAACAAACATGCACCTTTAAAGTGACTCGTATCTGGTGTAAATCCCAAATGACGATCACAATATTATTGTCATACGGGTATGATCCTATCATAATCGGTGCTTGACACTGCAAGACCATTTATTGGCAGACCCCAAATAGCTGCAATGTCTTGCAGTGTGATAGTCGCTTCTCCACATCTAAGATGGAATGTGTGTGTCTCACGACGTCATCTCTCTACTAACGCCGTGATTAGATGAGTCTTATTACACCTATATACACCATAAGATCCAAACTCATTTAACATACACATATGTCTACTGGGCAAAGATCCCCAAAATAGCCATCCCGGATTTCTCACATGCAAGGGGCTATCAATATCACCTGCACATACATCATTAGAACGATGATATAACTGTAATGACAACAGATGATAGTCAATCTGGCCTGGTGCGGTCATCAGATCCATCCTATAATATGAAATAAAAAATACATTAGTACATATAGACAACATAAAGTAAACAAAATAATTTAAAACAGACAAAACATGATGAAGCTTAGCAGCTAGCGCCCCACCGACGACAGCCGCGGGGGCGATCGGCGGCAATCACGGGCGGCATCAACAACAAACGGCGTCTAGATTTCAGTCGTTACCATTAAACATTCTTACCTCTAAATTTTATAAATATGATGGGGTGAGCAATTTTGAACTGAAAGCAAAAGGAAAAAGTAAAATGATGGTTGATGGGAGAAATGGAGGTGTGGGTCGAGGAAGAAGATGAGGCTGTGGCGTGATTTATAATATAAAGTCACGCCAACTGGGTTGGCGTGACCATTAATTGGTCACGTCAACCGAGTTGGCATGATTGTTATTTTTCAAAGGTCACGCCAACTCGGTTGGTGTGGCCATTATTTTTCAAAAGGACACGCCAACCGAGTTGGCCTGTCCATCATTTTTACTGGTCACGCCAACTCATTTGGCGTGTCATGTTTTAAACATATGACACGCCAATTGGGTTGGCGTCTTCTGTTGAAGACACGCCAATTGGGTTGGCGTCTTCTGTTGAAGACACGCCAACTGAGTTGGCAGCTAAGATTATTTGCATAATTAGTTATATTTGGGGTTATTTTGATAATCAATTTGCTTACAATTTGACTGTTTGAGGACCAATTTACAAATCCAACCTCACTTTTTTTTAAAGATAATTGTTTTAACAGTATACATTATTTACAATAATGGGCATAAATATTTTGGCTTATATATATATATATATATATATATGTATTTGAAAGAAAAATATATATATTATTCAAGTCGGGCCAAGTATTTAAGTACAAAAGTCTGCAAAAATAATCTACATGATTCCATTGAAGCAGGAATTGGTCCATGAGTGACTGCCCTAGAAGCTAAAACATGAGCCAGAGTATTAGCTGATCGACGACAATGAGAAATAGAGAAACCATTACCTGAATCACAAAATGTTCTAATATAGTCAATAATCTAAATTTGAGGATGGCTGGATATTGTACTGATAATGTCTTTAGCTACAGATTCTGCATCAATCTCTATAACACCTTGAAACCAGTGGTGTTGAGATGCAATAATAAGGCCTTCTCGGACCGCCAGCAATTCCGCAACGTAAGGAGAAAAAGATCATAAAAGTCTTGTTGCATAAGCCATTAATAAGGTGCCGTGATCATCCCTTATAAGTTATAACTACTCCAATGCCAATAAAATTCTGTTGTGGAGGTAAAGCGGTATCAACCTTGATTTTTATCAAACCTGTTGGTGGCGGTTTCCAAGATATAATTCTGCAAGGTGAATTCTGTACCATACAAAAGGTAGCCAAATGTGGATCTACCTGAGATTCAAGTAAGCAAGCACGCCTAACAATCTGTAGCTCAGAATCCACTACCTTGAAACATGAAATTATTGTGATCTAGCCAAATGCTCCAAGCCACTAAAGCAAAGTATGTAAATCCACAATCGTACCATTTTAGAGAACTCAAAACCACATATCAATAACACTGACTTCATGAAACCGATTAAGCAAATGATATTTTGGCATCTTTGGACCTTGATAAGCAGATGTAACCATATAATCAAGCATGAGTAAGAGAAGTAGATCACTTTACATTTTCTCAAACCCCAATATTGTACTTTTTGCTTTGATAAGTGTTAATTGTATTAGTTGTAGTTGGTTGTACTCTAGTGTTGACTTATACTAATGTGATGTTATTTGTAATTATCAATGTCATTGTTCAAAAAAACAAAAAAAAACTCCAATATTAGGGTCGGTCTTGCGTTCAATTCTCATCTATGTGATCTTTGTCTCTATTCTTGTAATATGTTGTAATTTATACTTTGCTAGTGTTCATTATTTTAGTAGTTGTTGATTGTGATTTAGTGTTGGTTTGTGCTCTTACTGTGATTGATGATTTTTGTAATTGATATCGTACTTGTATTTTTTTTTAAAAAAAGCTTTAATAAAATATCTAGGGTTTAATATTTTTGTCCAATATCACATAGGGGCATTTCTATTTCCCTAAACGAAGTGCATTTATATGATAAAATTTTAGCTCAGAATTAAGTAGATAGATTGTGATTTCTGAAAAAAATGTCTGATTTATAAAACAAAATCAGACGTACATTTTCAGAAAATACATCTAAAAAAAATATTTAGAAATAAAACAACATTGTCCAAGTTTGCCAAAGATATTAAAAAAAGAGGTAGCTCAAAAAATCCATTCATTCTTATAATAATACATTCACGCCAATATTTGGGGATTGAAACAAGGTGTGTTCGATTCCAGTTGACAAAACCTGGTTCCATGTCTCTCCCTATTTAACCAGTACATCAAACTTTTATTACCAAAGCTCCAAAATTGAAGAAGATAAGCGATTGGGACGGTGTGGTTGGGAGGACAAGATTGTCCTCGTATGTTGTATCTAAAACAAATAACAGTTGACAAAATCTTGGTTTAGACTAAAGAAAAACCACGATAGAGCAACATATAACTTCTAGACGGTATGAGCTCCCATTGATCTCAGATGAATCAAAAACTGCAAGCACGTAAAAATTCTTACGGTCACGCTTCTTTACGGATTAAGCACAGCAAATATTTGATTTACCACCATGGCATTAGTTACCTTGCAATGCAAAATGATGGATGGTTGGTGGGTAATTTAAGAAAGTTCGTTTTTTAAATAAGTACTACGTTAGTAAAGAGGATGTTACCAAGTTTTGCATCTTTCTTTCCAATTCATCTTTTGCCACGGTTCTTGCTGATAGACTGGCACGCCAAGAGTTTTGGACCAGGAGTCAGATGTTCATCCTGCAAGCCATGCCTCGTGCTTAAGTAGTTTCCCTCGAATATGACGATGATGACATAAATGAATGCCTTGACAAGACAGGCTCAAGAGTATATATAATTTTGAGAATCCACTTTTTTTTTTTTTTTGAGAGGGAGAACCCACTTTTAACAAGCCAAAAACTTGAATCTCTAACTCAGGCAAATGAAGGACGTAAAGTAAATAACATGAAGTGAGATACCCCAGATAAGTATAGTGTTTGCAATTTCTACTTCCGCATCCTACCAATTTGAGAAATAGAAGCTATAATAATATAATTTCTAGAATTTTTTACAGGTTGTATAAATATAAGGGCAACAGCAAGCAGACGAAAAATAGGATATCACACAAACCTTATACATGGAAGCTGCTGATTCTGACTCCACCATTTGGGCCGGAATGTGTCCTTGTGATTGAAAAGCATCCAAAGCATCTAAAGTCAGCTGCCAACCACAAAGGGCTAAAGAACCAGCACTGAAACTAGAGCCACTGCTGCTACCGCACCCTGCCGCCGCAACATTACCGTTCACCCAAGGACAGAAATAATTATGATGCTTAATTGGATCAAATTCAATGGCTTCATCAAAGTTACTTTCACCATTGGGAGGCCCTAACAACCATCCAAATACAAAAGCAGTTCGTTGCTAAGGTTAAACTAAACCAACAAAAAGGTTCCTAGAATTAGCAAGATAATAGAAAAAGTAAATAAACTGATAGTTGAAGCATATCATGGATTGGCTTTAGTGCAACCATTTACAAGCATGATGCAAAAGATTGGGATCATACAACAAATAGAGCAGAGAATATCCAGAAAGTGGAACTCACCATCAGCAATCACGGTTTTTTTTTAAAAAAAAAATATCTGACTGCCTTAAATTGTGAAGAAAATGGATTCTATATCAGCCTACAAGTATCTGATCAATAATATACTACACAGGCAGCCGCTAAGCTCATTCATCAAAAGCTTAACAACATACCTGTCCCACTTGCAACCAAATATCCTGATTCAACATATCCACCATCTTCAGTTGTCTTGGCAGTCTGAGTAACTTCTTCCTTCGATGCTTCAAAGCCAGAACATAAAATGGCATTGCAAGAAGCAGAAGGATGGGGACTGTTCTGATGGGGAGTGGCCCTCATGCTTCTGGTCTTTTCACCACTCTCAACAGATTCTGCTTTCGCCGAGCCAATTATTTTGGAGCCACTATCTGCCCTCCCTATAGATCGATACATCATATCCTGACTATCACCATGAGGATCCTCGCGATCCATTTCCTCGGGTACAAAATCACCCATTACCCCAGTATCTGGAGCAAATTCACCTGTCTGACCCTGGACATCTGTTATTTCAGTAACAGGTTCTACATCAGCGACAGTACTATCAGTTCGATAGACAGAAGCATCGGTTCCGTGAATTTCAGCTTCATGGCTAGCACCCATTCCAACGCTTCCTCCACTAATTCCAAGGCTGGGACCATCTCTCCCTTGTGCAGTAGCAGTATCTGCATTCACGACTTCATCTTCATTTGTGCTACTAATGCCCATTTCACCAACACTTCTGACAACAGCTGGGCAAGTACTCTGCTGCGCTTGATTGCTGTAGTTCAATTCAGATGTCTCAATGGGATGTGTGTTCTTGACCGTAGATGTAGAAGGCAAATGTATATCATCAAAGTCTCCTGGAAAGTTTTCAACACTTTCCATAGAATTGTTATCTTCACTGTGATAAATAGTGTCCATTGCAATAACAGAGGAAACATGTGTTGAACCTCTAGCGGATGGATTACCAATTAACTGATCGTGTCCAAGGTCAAAAAAATCATCTTTAGGGGGATAATCACCTAAATCAAAACCAAACAACTGGCTAGGACCAACACCAGAAGAAACTTTTGCGTATGATGATAGGCTGGGCTCAATAATATCAGAGCCACGAGAACGCTTTGAAGGACCAGCAGAGTACTGTTTACCATCATCAACTTCATCACCGTCATGGTCAATGACAGTTCCTTCGATGCTATCTGCCTGTTGCGTAAATAATGGTTGAATGTCAACTGTGCTTCCACCTTCATCTAAGTTCCGCTTGCGAGAATTAGGACCATGTGATTCATATGAGACAGCACGATCTCCAACCTCACTGCTAGAGGGCTGACCGATCAATAAATCTCTGCCTATATGCACATCTTGGTATTGATCTGCCATAATGGTCGTGTTCAACAGTGAAGATGACACCCCAGCTGATATAGTGAGATTCAAATCTACTCCATTATTTGACAATGATTTTCCTTCATCAGTTTCAGCTTCATCAGGGTCCTCTGCATGCTCTTTTCCAGTACCATCTGCAGCAACCCATCCACTAATGCCACTCGCCGCACTTATTCCGTGCGTCAGTGTCATCTTCTTGCTGGTTTCAGGTATATCACTGATATTAGGACCATAACAAGCAGGACGTGAGACAGTGAGGAAGCCCCAGATTCTCACAGTTGCACCACATAAGCTACAATCCAACAAAGGGGATCTTGATACACCTCTAGACTTGTTAACAGTAATTTCATTTATGGTGTTATCCTTTTTAGAGGAAGAAAACAATGCTTTCTTTCCACGGCCAGGATCACGAGGAGGACCACGGTATTTTGATGGGCCAATTGAACATCCATTTCTAGCTGATTGAGCAGAATCTTCTTCACAATCCTGAACATTTGGAAGCCACCTCGGTTCCCATCCACACAAGCTTATCAGCTTCTGAGCCTACAATATGAGTATAACCGTCAACCAAAGGCAATATGTCAGGAAGAGCTTCAAAACAAAATTAACCCTAAAACTCCATTCATTAAATTACTCGAGAGTATGTGAAGAGATCTTCTCTGGAGTTATCAGCTCCTAACAAGATATCCAATTTAATTCCAGATTCACTGCTTGAAAACAGGGACTGAGCCAATAGACGATCAATCTCTGGGCCCCTTGACGCCTGCATTTGCACAATTGCAGATACAGCCACAACAGGAAGTGAGGTAAACTGGAGCAATCCATCACATCGGTCCTCGTAACCACCAATAAGTGCTGATGGTGGAGTTGGCGGGAACTGCACTAAACTATCTGCACAGGAGTTTCCTATCCATGGACAAGTAACTTTATGCCCTTCATCAAGTCTCTTGGCAAATTCTTGCCCAGCATCATCAGCTACCACAGAGACAAAATCATGAGGTGGAGCAGTGGGTAATCAACCGTAACAAAACAACCTTGTTTCTGGTAAAAGGCACAACCAAAGCCTACTAATGATGATGATGAATTGCTAGAAATATAAACGAGCAATGCAGAATGAGAATATTCCTAATTAATCTAAAACATATAATGACAAAGCTTGGGTGGAAGATATAAACATAAAAGTCTGTCCCTCATCCTCATAGTTCTTTTGTAGTCTCACTATAATATAAGCTGTTTTACTTTTAGCCATCTTTCACTTGAATACAGCATGCCAGGACTCCAATATCATTTACAGCAGCACAGTACCAACCATCACGCGCGTTATACATGTTCCAGGGGAACCTTACTAGCTGCAAGATGGAGACTGAGGAAGGCCCATAAAAGTTTGACAATCTACCTCAGTGACAAAGTACACCCAATTGAGCTTCCTCCATGATGACTCTTTGACTGGTTTGAACCCCTGAGAGTCAGTTATACATCTAAGAGAGTAGCCAAAATGACTGATTAGCTCCAGTCACCCAGAAAACTGATTTCCAAAACCATGAGAATAGTTTTAACTAAGAACTTGCATAATAAATCAACAAATATCACATTGATCAGATACTTTTCCACCTTTTCCTTTTTTTTTTTTCTCCTTATTATTATTATTTTTTGGGTGGGCGGGTATACAATGCAGACTTATGTATCTTCAATATATACAGAGTACTTGGACTTTGCAGACATATATTCAATACCTAATGAGTAATAGAACTTCTACGATTTATATTGTTGAAAAGCTTTCTCAGATGAATCCTTAGACTTTAATATGTACTTGAACCTGGTCTACTACCAACAACAGAAACCAAAGAAACTAACAGCATGAATCACCTTGAGAAGGAGTCCCGGTAGCTGATGAAACATACTTTAAAATTGCACCACAAGATTCACATTCAAGTTTATCAACATCTGCATTCACCCAGCCTCTTCGGGCGCAGGCCAGTGAACCAGCAGCCTGAGCCGAGATGGATACAAAGAAAATGATAGGGAGAAAAAATGGAATCACTGAGCAAATACCACCAAGCTAGGCTAGCATAAAGGAAAACTATACAGGGAGAAGACCACATGAAAATGGAAAAAAATGGAGGTATATCAAATTTCCTTACGTCCCTGTATTTTTAATCTGCAAAGTTCACTAGAAATTATTATCTCTGCGTACCACAAACCCAGGCACATGCGGACTATATGTGTAGATCATCCTACTCGCAAAGTAATAGTTTGTCTGAGTCTAACAGTTCCAACAAGAAATGTATATGGTTTCCTCATTGCCAACAAGAAATGTATATGGTTCCTCATTGCCAAGATAGAATCACTCAATTTTCCACACCCTAGCCAGTATCCTCACAAGATTCTGCGACAAAAACTACGAATCTATCCCTACTTTGATCTCTTTTTTTGAGACCATATAGTTTCCAACTCACACAAATCAAACAATAGGCAGAGGAAACGATATTTTCGGACCCTTCCGCCATATAATTGGTGATTTTTTATACTCGCTACCATGGATCCCATGGTTGGATCCAAATTGTGCTGAGTTCAACTCATTTGGAAGGTACACAATCATCACCTCAACAACGTAGTAATGTCGATAAGCAGAAATGTTGGAAAATCTATTGTATTAGCTTGTTTAGAATTAATTACAACGATCCTAATCGTGTTAGGATCTTTATTTATTTCAGTTTATAGTCAAGTATCACAGCCGGTATTAAAGTTTGTCTCTTTTATCATTCAAATATCAACAATATACTTTTGTAAATATCAAATTTTAACAAACACGAATAATAAATACTAAGTGAGAAGGGAAAAACACAGTCGCTTGATTATACTAAGAAAACCACAATTGTGCTGAGTTCAACTCATCTGTAAGGTAAACATTCATCACCTTGACAGCGTAATTATGTAAATAAGCAGAAATGTTGGAAAATCTAGGTGTTCACTTGTTATAATTAATTACAATTATCCTGATTATGTTGGGATCTTTATTCGATTTATTTTGTTCTATAGCTAAGTATCATAGCATCCATCAGAGTTTTATGTTTTATCACGTACAAATCAATACTGCACATTTCTAGGTCCTCCAATCTTCACTAACACAAATAAGAAATACTATGCGAAAAGGGAAAAACACAGTCACTTGATTACACGAAGAAAGTATGACTAATAGACTCTTTAATACGCTAACCACAAGATGGTTAATCAAGTGCAAACCTTAGGCTTTCCAAACCAGTTAGACGGTTTGAATGTTGACAGGCGCCTGAGTAGATCACCCCTTTCCCAGGGCCTGCAGGAAGGCTGTGACGAACCCAGAGCAGAACCACCAGCACTCGTGCTCAAAGATGCGTACATCGGCTGCGAACCTGCACGAGAAAGGGAACCCCCTTTGGAATTCTGCCCTTGATCAAACCAATATGTGCTTCCAGCATTAGTAGGAACAGCAGGAGATGATGCCCCTGCAGAACTGCTCAAAAAGAGGAGAAAACAAATATTGGTTAATGGTGAAATTTCCATAATCAATTTCAAAAATCTAGTAGCTTGCACGCATTCAATCTAAACCAGACTAAAGAACCAACTTTCATCTCCTCCTTTTTAATTAATGCACGGTATACACCATCAATCTCGCTACCATGTATGGATGAGTGCTTTAGGCAAAGGACCCACTCCACCACTCAAGCACGCCTGGTATTATTAAGAGACTAACCTAAACACACATAATTGAGGAGAAAATTTCTCAACAAACTATAAGAAAACTTTGGAAACTCACTCCGAATGAGTTTCAAAGTTTGCCTTAGATAAAGCTTAACTCAATAATGACAACAAAGCAACACCTGATCCTATTAGGAAATATGAAACTTGAAATCATCAACATATGCATTTAACATCAAGCCTCATTTGGACATTAAAAGCTACCAATTTAAGAGATCCTGAACACAAGTCGACAACTTTTTACAGTCAACCAAATGGAATTCATGGTAACTTTAATTATTCAGAATAATTGAAAACAAAATAGCTAAAACATTTTGTGGCAAAACGCAAAAATATACTTAGAAATGCCCCATAGCCAACTCAATTCAAAGATTAACTGACGACTGCACACCGGAGCAAAAACACCATACTCTAAATCCTCAAATCTTCAAAAAAGAACTGACAAAACATCTAAACAGACCACACAAGTACCTTCTGCAAAGATAATGAATCGTTCGCAACTTCTCGCAAGAAACCCAGAAATCATGATAAAGACTGGGAGCAATAGGGCGAGGCGAGGGCAGTCAAGTAAATTCACCTGGCGGCGGGAGTGGGAGTCGGGGGAGGAGAAGATCTGGGAGGCAACAGCGGGTCTCCGGTGGAGCTTACAGCCTCGTCCTTCATAATGTCTCTGTGTGTGAGTGTTTGTCTCTTCTCAAACGTTGTGCGACGCCTTTTTCAACTTAGCCAGAGAGAGAACGAGAGCTGAGGGTCATGAGATTGATGTGTATTTAATGGCATAGCTTGATAAATGATCTTGGTCCAACTATTTTTTATATTTTTTATTTTTATTTTAAAAGTTTTTGTAAAATAAAAATAATATAAAAAATATTAAATTTTAAAATACGGATTAAACAAATGTTATTTTTAAAACTACTCCTTATTTTATATTTGAATTTTAATTAAAGAAACAATGGGATTTGTTCTTGGTAATACATCTTGATAAATCAATCAATTGTCTATCAATAAACGTGTTGATTGCCCCAGTGACATAAACGGACTGATAAATGCTGAGGTGATGTGAGAAGATTCCTCCGAAGTCGTAGGTTCGAATCCCGTGTGGACAAATTCTTCACTGAAATATTGTGGGGGTTTGTCCTGGGTTCGGGTCATGTTGGTCCACTCCTTCAGAAACCTGTCATCTATGCGCATCCCTCGATTTACCTGGTGGCGGTCATGAGGGGCCGGGGTCTTCACACAATGACTAGTCAGACACAAACATATATACCTTGTTAAACTTAAAAATAAACGTGTGGATTAGTAATAATGACCAGTCAAGCTCTTAGGAACAGTGATCCAGACCCAAAAAGATATTTTGGGCTGTTTATTTTTGGGTCAAGGCCCAAATCAACCCGTTATTTCAGTATCATGGTTACGTGAAAAATACTTGTATGAACTCAGTGTGAGTCTCACTTATAAACAAATTCAATATAATTTGTCACAAATAGTTGGTATATTAGTTTATTATTATTATATTTAAAAGATTGTGTGTTTTAATATTAAATTGATGTATAAATATAGCTCAAATCGAGTGCATAGAAGTATTTCCCCTGCTGCTACGCTGTTGGATGTGTTGAAGGATCACCTAGACCTGGTAAAGTTGATGTAAGAGGTTTGGACATTAGATAGAGACTTTACATGAATCTCCCTTGTGGGCTTTTAAATTTGTTTGCAAACTTTTGCAAAACTATTTGGTATGGGGCGAGATTGTCTTGATTTTCTTTTACTCAAATATATAAAGAATAGAACAAAGCCCACATTCATGGGATGTACCAAGATCTTCTCTAAAATAGGGGTTTTTGGATCTCCCTCTTGTCACTAGGCTAAAGAATTATTGGCTTATGATATAACATCTGGATCACACCCATTATTTCAATAATCTTATGACCCCATGGTGACTTACATCATCATTTAGTATCGCTCACAGAATACCACACAAATTTTAATTTCAATTTTTTACACTTTATTCAATATTCTGTCCATTACTGCTATGGACACATTTAGGATCATTATGTATTCTCATACACACACAAACATTTGTTATTGAAGTCTAGCATATCCAAAAACGAAGAATATCACATTTGACTAGGTAGCGACTAGCGAGACACGTACAGTCGGGAGTATGAGGCTGAGAAAAAATATGTGGTATTTTTCTAATAATGTGTGTCGGGAAAAAAGATTTTTTTTAAAAAAATGAATGTTCGAATGAAAAATGTGAGAAAGAAAAACGAAAATTGGAAATCTCAGCCAAAGCCTTATCGCACAAATTGTAGCAATTGACAGCCAAAGAAATAGCCACACAAGCACAACCCAACCCATCTATATTCCCTTGCTATTTTCCTTTCTCGTGAAATTACTATTGGCAAAATCGAACATTTGAAGTTATTCAGTCCAAAGTTCGCAGGTATATACTATCATTTTTTGCTCTGCATATGTAATTAACACCTTTCTAAACTGGGTTTTTCCGATTGCTGGCTTTTCTTTGCCGGGTTAAAAATATTGGTGAATTATAAAAGAGAGTGGAGTGTGGGGGCCTGATATAAAGTTTGAATCTTTTTACACTGTTTTGTAGTGTGTTGGAAGAAGTTATTGGCTTCTTTTCCGGTGCTGATTGATACAGAAAAGGTTGCCCTTGGATGGTTAATGGTGCATAAGTTTTGATAATGGCTTCTTTAGCTTCCCTGGCGAATTTTGGAAGCGTAACTATGAATTCTTTTGGTAATTTTGATGGGTCTGTTTTTCTAGTTAGGAGGGTATCTTTTAACAGGAACCTTTGTAGTTGTAGAAGGTTTTGGATTGGCAAGAGAAGGAGGTATGCTGGTGTTTATAGATATTCTTTAGCTACTAATTACATTGCGGAACAAGGTACTTCGGTCTCTCTTGATTCCACGCATGGAGATGGTAAAGACAATGTCAATGATACATTTCTGAGGGCACCCCCCAGGCCGGTTTTGAAATCAGGATTGGAAATTGAACCTCTTCCGAGTATGTCTTGGGATAAACCTAGACCCCGGGAAGGTTTAGGCAATGAAAATGCGAATGACAATGAGAGAAGTAAGATGATCGAGTCTCTAGGGGAGGTGTTGGAGAAGGCAGAAAAGTTAGAGACTGGGAAGAAGGTGAATGTGTCGTTAAACAATCAGTCTAAGAATGAAATATCCAAGCAGAAAAACGGCAAACCGGTTAATGAGATGGAAAATTCAAATATCAAGTATAAGACTGTGAAGAGCGTTTGGAGGAAGGGTAATCCAGTCACTAATGTGCAAAAAGTTGTGAAAGAACCTCTGAAACAGGAACCTAAAATAGGTGGAGGGGTGACTGGATCTCAATATGTTTCTCCACCTAGGGTCCCCCAGCCTCCTCAGAAAGTTCAGCCAAAGTTACAAGCAAAACCCTCTGCAGCTCCCCCGCCTTCTCTCAAAAAACCTGTTGTCTTGAAGGATGTTAATGCAGCTACAAAGTCTCCTGTTTCTGATGAAACTGATGCAGGCATGAAGAAAGAGCGCAAGCCAATTTTAATAGACAAATTTGCGTCTAAGAAACCTGTGGTTGATCCTGTGATTGCTCAAGCAGTCTTAGCCCCCCCAAAGCCAGGGAAGAGCCCTGTACCTGGAAAGTTTAAAGATGAATTTCGGAAAAAAGGTGGCACGTCTGTAGGGCCTCGAAGACGCATGGTTGCTGATGACAGTGGAATTCTTGATGAGGATGCATCAGAACTCGATGTTTCCATTCCTGGGGCTGCCACTTCGAGAAAAGGAAGAAAATGGAGTAAAGCAAGCCGAAAGGCTGCTAGACTTCGAGCTGCCCAAGATGCTGCTCCTGTTAAAGTAGAAATGATGGAAGTTGGTGAAGATGGCATGTTGACTGAAGAATTGGCCTACAACCTGGCCATCAGTGAAGGAGAAATTCTTGGGTATTTCTACTCCAAGGGAATTAAACCTGACGGTGTGCAGAAGCTGAGCAAAGATATGGTGAAGATGATATGCAGAGAATATGAGGTTGAAGTCATTGATGCTATCCCTGTTAGGGTGGAAGAAATGGCAAAGAAGAAGGAGATTTTTGATGAAGATGACATAGACAAATTAACTTATAGACCTCCTGTTTTGACCATAATGGGTCATGTTGATCATGGAAAGGTTAGGAACAGCATCGCTCTGTTTATTTGATATTTGAATCAGTAGCTTGATACATGCAACCTCCATCTAACGGGTTTGTTCTCTTGCAGACAACACTTTTGGATTACATACGGAAGAGTAAGGTATGCTTGAGCCATCAAGTTTTTTTAAGTCTATGTATGACATCAATGCACTGTCATATCTGAGGAGTTAATGCATGTTTATGAACATGCTCTACTTTTATGAGATACAGTTGCTAGAAAAATCAGTGCTAACTCTTGTACATTTTAGGTGGTAGCATCCGAAGCTGGTGGGATTACACAGGGAATTGGGGCTTATAAGGTTCAAGTACCTATAGATGGCAAGCCGCAATTATGTGTTTTTCTTGATACTCCTGGACATGAGGTAATCTTGTTTCTGCCTTATGCTCATATGGTTGCAGTTTTCCTTTCCTTTTCTTTAAATATATGATAGATTCGTCGAAAAGATTGCCACTGGATCGCTTTAATGAGGATTCATGCTTAATCATCATTAATTTGATTTTTTTCGTCAAATATATTTCCATAGGCATTTGGAGCAATGAGAGCTCGTGGAGCGAGAGTGACAGATATTGCCATCATTGTAGTGGCAGCTGATGATGGAATCCGACCTCAAACAAGTGAGGCTATTGCTCATGCCAAAGCGGCTGGGGTGCCAATTGTGATAGCTATAAATAAGGTATTTAAGTACTAGTGCTCATTGATCATTATAAGCTTCCTTTGTACTTTTTTGTTTCCAGCAGAGTTTGATTTCTTTTTCCCCTAATTCTAGATAGATAAGGATGGAGCTAATCCAGATCGAGTTCTACAAGAACTTTCTTCTATTGGCTTGATGCCTGAAGAGTGGGGTGGTGACATTCCAATGGTCAAGGTGACAAAATTGAGGCTTGGGGTTATATGTGAGCCTTAAAAAATTTATTGCATAGATGCTAAGTTATTGCTCAATCGTTCATAACAGATAAGTGCTCTTAAAGGAGAGAATGTAGACGATTTACTGGAAACTGTCATGCTTGTTGCTGAGGTACTTAAGACTCTATTCTTTTTGCTTATGATGGTATTAGCACTTAGCTGCTCAGCATGTGTGACCATTCCATAATTTCATGTTTTTTTTACCCCTTTTGTTCCATGAATTTGACATATGCTTCTATAATGAAGACCCGTAAAGATGCTTATAATCATGGTTGATGGCAAACATACTTGTGATTCAATTCCTTGTATTCAAACTCTCCTTCACTTTAATGCTTGGGTCTTGGAGGGTATTGATGATTAAGCATGTAAAATGTTTGTATTTTATCTCGAGTTATTTGTTTATACTTGTATATTAATAGCTCTGAATTTTGGATATAATGTTCCTGTCAAGTTGCAAGACCTGAAGGCCAATCCAGATAGGAATGCTAAAGGAACAGTGATTGAAGCAGGTCTTGATAAATCCAAGGGACCTGTGGCTACCTTTATTGTACAGAATGGGACACTCAAAAGAGGAGATACAGTAGTTTGTGGCGAAGCTTTTGGAAAGGTTTGCACATGAAACCTTACTGTTTTTTATTAGTTTGCCACTTTTTGTTCGATAAATTTCCTTGTTCGAAAATCTCAGGTGCGGGCTCTATTTGATGATAAGGGGAAAAGGGTTGATGAAGCTGGTCCTTCTATTCCAGTACAGGTATGTTTTTATGTTTATTTTTGATGTCATAATTTTTGTTTATTTATTAAATGGGATCACTGCATATGATCTTTTACCGTAATCACAAGACGAGTGTTTAGTACTTTATTTCATGTGCTCGAATGGCTGTTGCGATAATGAAAGATATTGTGTGAGAAATGATAAATATCTTATTTTTCGAGGTTTTCTTTGGTCCATGCTGACATTTTGAATAGGAAAAGTTGATATTTTTAGAAACTTTGCTGACGCACCAAATTTGGATGTTGGAATTGTTGTTCGACTAACTTGATTTTCATTCCTGTAAATGTTATAACGTTATGTTGAACAGGAATTTTGTTGTAATTTACTTTTAGTCTCTTGTACTATTCACTAAATTTTACTTGCTCTTTAAACTACTAATCTATTAAAATCACCCCCCCCCCCCCCACCCACCCCCTCCACCACACACCCCAAATATGCCACCTCCTCTTCAATCCCATGTCTTTTGTGTATTTTGCAGTTTCATTTGATGCTTTGCATATTTTGTAAGCATTTTCTTAAAAATGTTCCATTCTCCTTAAAAATAATCCAAAATGTTTGGTTTTATTTGGGGGTTTTTTATGGATTTTTTTTGGGAGAATGTTTTTTTGAAATAAAATGTATGTTTTCTTTTATTTTGAGAAAATAAAGTTATTATTGTAGGTGGTAAACTTGTAAAAAATGGTTGAATTTATAATAAAATGTTAAAATAGTATATTTTGATCTCTAATGTAATATAATAATAGATGGTTTCTGGGAATGATGAAATTGTTTAGTTTGGACAATTGATTATGTTGGGAAATGCGAAATGGGTGAAAATTTGATTGGGGAAGTGGAAAAAATGATTGTACGTGGGAATTTATTTAGGGATGAGAAATTTGTTTTATGGAAATACAAATAAAGTGATTATAAATGTTCCAATACAATCCCTCGACACTATATTTTATTTCAATTTTATATTTCGCAGCATAAGCGTTACTTTTAATTCAAAATCCACTTAAATATTATTATTACATTATGCTTCATCGCTGAATTTATTGGTATTAATTCTTTGACAGGTTCTTGGATTGAGCAGTGTTCCTTTAGCTGGTGATGAGTTTGAGGTCGTTGCATCTCTTGATATTGCTCGAGAAAAGGCAGAGTTGCGAGCAGAGTATTTGCGAAATGAACGTATAACAGAAAAAGCTGGAGATGGGAAGGTTACACTTTCTTCTTTAGCATCTGCTGTTTCAGCAGGGAAGAATGCTGGACTAGATTTGCACCAACTCAATATAATATTGAAGGTTGATGTTCAGGTGGGGTTATCAATATGATTTGAACTATAAATTAGATATTGCAATTCTTTTATACATGCACATTCCTATAATCGAATTATTTTAGACTGGCCAAACTGTTTGTCTTGCTATTGGTAGTATTAAATATTCTGTAATTAGCAAAGAATTTGGGCTAAACATCCGATGTGTTTATCATTTCCTTGAACATAAGTGCTCTCAACCTAGAGATTTTTTTGTAGCTATGATAGCATTCTCACATGTTCCTTCAGTTGACATCAAATCTCGATGTAAAGAAAGCAAATGTAGATGAAGTTCCACGAATTTCTCAATAGAATGACAAATATAAGGATTGAGATGTTTTTGTTATGAGTAAAGTGTGATACAGATAATGTGTATAAGGTTAATATTTTTTAATATTGGCAGGGATCCATTGAGGCCGTAAGACAAGCTCTGCAAGTGCTTCCACAAGAAAACATCACTTTGAAGTTCCTGCTCCAAGCTGCTGGTGATGTGAACGCCAGTGATGTTGATTTGGCGGTTGCAAGTAAAGCTATTATTTTTGGCTTTAATGTCAAAACACCTGGTTCAGTCAAGAGTTACGCAGATAACAAAAATGTTGAAATTCGGCATTATAAAGTCATATATGAACTTATTGATGACGTGCGGAATGCAATGGAGGGGCTTCTGGATCTTGTTGAGGTAAGCATATGTTTAGACTCCTTTTATACTTTTCTTTTAGATTATCAGAGTTTTATTTTCAAAATAATATCCTGGGTTAAAAATTGTATATATCTGATTATTAGTGGATCCGTGGAGTTGTTTGGTGGTTGATCTGATTTCAAGTGCAGATAGCACTTTATTCGAGAGTGACAAACACAGATTTTGAGTTTCCGTTTTTTATTTAATCAATTTGTGGAACATTTCCTGGATTAGCGATGTCCATGCAAGACTGGAACTCGTTTAAAGTAAAAATATCGGAAAAAGCAAGATCATATCTATGAACTTGCCTAATCTTTTAGAAATAGCATTAGGAAGATCCTCAGTTCATGCTAAAATGTCATATGTAGCTAGATCTTGATGGTTTAAATCATGAATATCTCGTTGGTGGCTCCTGATGCATCTCTCGTGAAAATTTTGTCAAAAAATCCCTATATTTTGCGCTATCAGTGTTATCGATTAGCAGTAACGTGTCATTTTTTTTGTACGTAGGAGCAAATACCGATTGGTTCAGCAGAACTAAGGCAAGTATTTAGTAGCGGCAGTGGCCGCGTTGCTGGATGCATGGTGACGGAGGGAAAACTAGTGAAAGATTGTGGGATTCGTGTACTAAGAAAAGGCAAAGTTGTTCATGTTGGCACCCTAGGTTCCTTGAGGCGGGTCAAGGAGATAGTCAAAGAGGTTAGTTTTGCTTGATTCTTCTACCAATTTTTTCATCTAACGATGCTAACGCGACACGTTTTTTTCGTGGGTCATCCCCTTTACGTCCTGACAGGTAAATACTGGACTTGAATGTGGTATTGGAAGTGATGACTTCGATGATTGGGAGGAAGGGGATATTATCGAGGCATTTAGCACCATGCAAAAGAAAAGAACACTCGAAGAGGCATCTGCCACAATGTCAGCTGCATTTGAAGAAGTAGGTAAACAACCGTGAGGGCGAAATGGTTGCAGATATTCTTTGAGGCCGCATTCTGATACAAACCGTTGTGATGCTGCAGACAGATGGAAAGTGTGGAGATTCGGCCTTTTCGTGTAAGCTATTTCTTTGTAAATAGTTGAATATATTAGGAATCGAGCTCCATATTGTTGAAAGCATTTGTGTTGAGTTTGCATAATTCAATGGTAATCACAAATGTAACATATACAGCGGAAATGATGAATGGATTAGATGTGCGATCAAATTGTTTTCAGCGATGTATACTTGTAATATTATTCTCAGAAGTACAACAGAAATCTCAAAAGTGTTGAGTTAATGTTCTTGGTATTGGGTATTTAAATGAGCTGTACATGTAAAATATGATAGTCAATCAATCAAGTCTTTTTTTCCCACTAAAGGATGTCGATTATAAAGATCATCCCGATCCATACATAAGAATTTGTCAAATGTTTACTTTGGCGGGCTATTTAACACAACCATCATCATTTACCCGGGTTTAAGATTTGTCATGACGAAGTTACTTATAAAATATGATTACATTGTGCAAAAATGAAATATAAAACATTGTGTGCAAAGAATAAATAAAAGATATATATCTCAACATAGTACGGCGTGGTTTTGACTCTGTTGGATGGGTCAGGTTATTGTGTTTCTGTTGTGATCCATTTTACCATTACACGTTGCAGTACGATTATTACTCGAAGTATCTTAGCTATTGTCCAAGCGTGGTATCTGTATTTCTTGTTGTCTTTTGTTTGTTTACTCATGTCTATTGACATTTGGTCGACTCTGTTTGTAATTAGTGTTATTATAATATAATATATGTTGATGTACGATATACACAATGAATAAACATAAACAAGAAACAACAATTGTCGATCCAAGGCTAATTATCCTCGATCCACCAAAATGGGATATAATTCATGTTGATTTTACACCTATTCACAAACTACAAGATAGTAAAGTGCATATATTCAAACTACAAGGGAGTAAAATGCCTATTTTCAAACCACATGTGAGTAATCTGTCTATTTTCAAAACCACAATGAGGTAAAATACATATTTTCAAACCACATGAGGGCAACCTGCATATTTGCAAAACCATAAGGGGTAATCCGCCTCTTAACTCTTTTATTTATGATATGGTTTTATGATCTTCGTACTGTTAAAAATAACATCCAAACACACTCTCAAAATCAATTTCTAATGGTAATTATCAGAATAATTTTTAAATTGAGTTCGATGGAACTACCACCAAATGCCTCCATATTATTTGGTCTTGTAAAGAACCAAAAAAAAAACTAATTGTTAATCTTTGATTATTAGCATTTGCTGGTAATCAGAGCTTATCTGCAGACATTTTGATGCTGCTCAATATTGTGGGTCAGCAGACAATGGCCACACTCAACAGTATCTCCTTCTTCATTAACATATCATTGTCGCATTATTAATTAACCAATTGAGCATCTTACGTAGTGGGATCATGAAAGTCACATAATTACTATCACAATAATTCAATCCCAGGGATGATTTGAAGACAAAACTTGAAATTTTTTTTAAAAAAATATTACATAAATTACTTCTTTGGCTTGAAGAGAGGGGCTCTGTGCCCTTCACCACATGCCACGTGCGACTGTGAATTTTGCTTATGTTGTGGGTGTCCTCAAGGGTACTGTCATTGAGGACAACATCAAATGAAAACATTCGGATCAAATATTGTAATTTATATTTGATGAGTTCAAAAATATCGTTCATACTTTCTAAAACTTTGAAGTTTTTTAAGAAAAATACATAAAATAGTGCAAGTTAATAAAACTAAATGTAATAATAATAATAATTAGAGGAACTATGAGGGTTTATGCATGTGACAATGTGGAGAAGTAGAGGGACAAGTTGCAAGATTTAAGTAACAATTAATGGTCAGAATTAATTGATTTGAGATTTTTATATTGTAATTTGAATTCAGTCTAAGCCAAATTAAGAATGATACAATGCATCTACAGACAAAACTGGAAATGGTGGATGTTTCCCAATCAAATTAATCATTGTACCTTACTTGGCTTATTATATTAGCTAATGTATTAAGTCCAGATTTTAAGTTATAATACTCCAAAGTTTGGAATCACCGCTTTCTATGTGGGGATTAAGGTTTCAAGATCTGATTTTAATCTCTAATTTTTTAATGTTTGGAGCTAACCCGAAAATTCTTGTATGGATCAGGTCCTACCACACACATGATGTATGACAGGATCCGGTTCATACAAGAATTTCCCCAAAGATGTAAATTTATTTAATAACCCGAGGAGTTTATTGTAATTTTCTTTTGAAATATTCAAATATTTAGACACCCAATATTAGTCACATGATGTAACAACGAGTCTCTATCAAAATATTTACCTTAAATCAAGTAATTTCCGAACAAGAACGGTGAGTGGCTCTAGATCAGTTATGTAATGAAATGGAAGTATATTTGTAAAATATATAAACCATAGGACCTCTCGGAAATTGTAGCCGCCAACAACAATGAGCTGATGTGGCAGCTCATCTTAAAATCTCAATTTGTGATTACAATGACTATATTTATATAATTAGTACTTGAACTATTTGGCATCTTGTTTTGAAATCCATATTTCTTGATAATATAATCCATCTTTTTCTTGATAATAACTGTACAATAACCGTAAATAAACCTATAGTACCAGGTGTAATAAAACAGCAACAAAAATATGAAATTGTATGGGCCGTGAATGGGCTCTTCTGGCCCGTTTGAACAAACAACATCACGTGTCTCTTTCTATAATCAACCAAGTTCAAAGTTGAAACATTGTGCTATGTTAGGACTAGGAAATTAATATGTACTACTCCACATGTATTGTTGCTTCAATTAAGTTAAGGGCCTACAAAATTAATTTGAAATCTTTTTCAGAGGATATCTTTGAATGAAACATTGGCATGGATATTCTTTTTGTGCAACAAAATAGCTAGTTTGATTATTAATTGTGCCAGTTCAGATTTCATAAAATTCTGCTAAAGGAACGATGATTCATTCTATTACAAGTTACAACATTGTATTTGGAACTTATGATTATATTCATATCTCAAGTTCATCGTATTTAAGGTATTAACTAAACACAGTATATGAAGTCATGCTCCCCTCTCTCTCTCTCAGGGGCGGAGTCAGGATCTTAAATCACCTGAGGCTGGTCTAAAGAGAATACAAAATCCCTAACATCATTTTAGGTAAGGCTAAAGCATTAGAATTTAAAATTTTCAACTACTATATTTTAAAAAAAAAATGCCTTGGGCTGAAGCCCCACCCAGGGGCTGGGTGGCTCCGCCCCTGCTCTCTCTATAAATATATTAAAAGAAAGGCCTAAGAAAAGAATAAAGAGATTTGAGCTAAAGTTATGAAAGGTTAATGTGATGAAAAATATTTTTTTTGAATAATCGTATTCTATGGGAATTTTGACCCTGATTTAGAATACCATAAGGACAGATCAATGACCAATATTGGTGTGGCCGCTCACAAAAATATTTGGGTCCCACACACCGGAATGAATCTTCGCTAAATATAGGTTGGAATTCCACATAAACTACAAACATAAAAAAAAAAAAAAAAAAGTATTAAGTAAACTTGAGCCCAATATCATGTGCCTATGGCAGTCTTATGATTGGGTTCTATTTTTTTAAGTTTTTATTATGGGCATAAATTTATTACGCATTAACTCCATTGGTATGGACATTACTGGTAAATTATTTGGGGGAAATACTTATATATATAATTATAAATAGTTTTATCCATGAGTAAATTATTGAAAAACTGGGAGCAACAATTCATTTGCAATAACTTTGCACATGGGTCCCAGTCAAAGTCAAGATGGCTGTCAATCTTTATTTTGTTTTTTTGCCAATATCCAAACATTTAGACTTGACCATTCAAACTCGAAGGACTATAAGGGAAGTGGGAAATTGATGGGTATGTGCTTCACATTTATGGTTTGATTAATTTTAGTCGATATATCTGATTTAGTTTATCTTTTTTATATTGATGTATATGTAAGGTTCAGATGGCCAGAAACATAGAAACATTTGACAGGTCTCTCAAAAGACTAGTTGAGAACGTAAATATAACTATTGAAATATATTTATAATCATAATAAATGTGGAGAGAATTAAATTTATATATCACAATGATTAAAACAATTAAATATTATTTTAGAAATAATACAAAGAAAACAAATCAAATATCGAAGGTTAAATCGTAACAAATGAAGAACGAAGTTTGCTTCCCAGATTTGGAGAGACTTTTCGGTGGCTAAATGTTGGTTATGTTATTTTGAAGAGAAAATTAGGGTTATCTCCTAAGTGAAATAGTTTTATTACGACATCCAACATCTAATTTGAACAATAACGGATGGATCCCTGTAAAATAGTTATATTATGAATTCACAATATTTAGTTTGTAACGGATGGGGAGAAAGCATGAGAGGTATACATTATTTATTAAATTAGAGGGAGAAATTCATAATTATTCAAATTAAAGAGAGTCTATATATAATTTATCGCATTTTTGATTTTTTTTTAAGAATTCATATTCCACTTATTAAATTGGGAATATTAAACATTGCATCTTTTCCACAAAAAAAAAAAAATTGTGTAGATTAAGAAGGGAGACGAGGGATAAGTTAATACTTTGGAATTATATCAATGCAATTGCCATGCACCACCCGTTTTCAATAAAATCCAGCAATTCATTTATATCTTAAATCAAACACTAGACTATAGTCTCGATAAAAAGAATTTAAAATTACATGAAAAGACACAGAAAATTATCTTTGTTTTTTGTCAGTAAGGATAACATAGAAATATTGATTAAGTAATGTACATTCGGGACACACTATGATCCTTAATATATTTATGTCGGCAGTCCGCTTGATTGTTTGTTACCCTTGAGGATAATATTTTTACGGGGATAACATCCAATGTTTTATATGTCTTTAAAGGCAGTAACATCAAACCAACCTCGTAGTTAGTGTCGGAAGCATCATTTTTAATCGTTTCGACCAAACACGTTACTAAAATTAATTTCATGTCCCCCAGATATCATCGGAAAATTCTTCAATGTACGGGATGCATTTATATATCAATATATATATACACGTAGCAGAAAAAATATCAATATATTTATATGTAGATATATATTTGAATATGTGTTAATGTATGAGTCTACCCGAGTAAATAGTAGAATTTTTGATTATCATCCCGTAGTCTCTATATATAAGCATACAGCATTCACAATGCACACAACTGAAATAACCAGAAAATGGAGCAAGACGACTCCCTTTGCTACTCCTATTTAGCGGACTCCGAGCTTGATCTGAGCTTCACCTCCGTCACCACCGCCACCACCATAAGTGCCCGGAGTAGCTTAGCTCGCAGCAGCCTAACCCTCAGCTTCAACGAGTCGCGTCTCTCCACCACCTCCATCAATAGTACTTCTTCCTCCACAGCAGTCCCAAACACCAACCACCGTCCACACAGCCGCCACGAAAATCCAAACTGGGCCGCTATCAAGGCTGCCACCACATTGTCACACGACGGCGCTCTCCATGTAAGCCACCTCAAGCTCCTGCGCCTGGTTGGATCAGGGAATCTTGGTCGCGTTTTCCTCTGCCACCTACGCGACAATGATCACGCCAACTTCGCCCTTAAAGTCGTCGACCGGGATTCCTTGACTTCTAAGAAACTGTCCCAGGTGCAGACGGAAGCGAAAATCCTCTCCTCTCTTGACCACCCTTTTCTTCCGACGCTGTACGCTCACTTAGAAGTGTCTCATTACACTTGTCTTTTGATGGATTTCTGCCCCCATGGCGACCTCCATGGCTTGCTCCTAAAGCAACCCATGAATCGTTTGCCTGTTCAGGCTGTTAGGTTCTTCGCTGCTGAAGTTCTCTTGGCTCTAGAGTATCTACATTCGCGTGGCATTGTGTACCGGGATCTCAAACCGGAAAATATATTGATCCGTGAAGATGGTCATATCATGCTATCAGATTTTGATCTGTGTTTCCACGCAGATGTTGCGCCAAGATTGGAGAATCGGACACAAATCAAGGCTCGGTCCTCTTCTTGTTTCGTCCAACGGCAGCGTGTGGAACGGGTGACAGAATTTGTGGCGGAGCCAACTGCAGCATTTTCAAGATCGTGCGTCGGGACTCACGAATACTTATCCCCGGAGTTAGTAAGCGGCAGCGGCCATGGAAACGGAGTTGACTGGTGGGCGTTTGGGATCTTGATATACGAACTACTTTACGGCACGACGCCGTTCAAAGGTGGGAGCAAGGAATCCACCCTACGCAATATAGCATCCATCAGACGGGTGAAGTTTCGGGCGGCGGAAGAGGAGAGGGAGGAGTCGGGAATGGCGGAGGCTAGAGATTTGATTGAGAAATTACTGGTGAAGGACCCCCGGAAGAGATTGGGGTGTGCCAGGGGTTCGACGGACGTCAAACGGCACCCATTTTTTAACGGTATTAAGTGGCCGCTGATCCGGAATTATCGGCCGCCGGAGGTACGTGGACTGGCCGTGAAACGGAGTAAGAACAGGGCCTATGTAGGTGGAATTTCGTCGCCTAGATGGCGGCGCTGCATCTGGAAGAAGCTCGCTTGTTTGATGAGAATTAAAGCGTCAAAATACAGATTAAATTCGAATGACAGTCATTATTCTCATGTAGACTATCATAAAATCAAGAAATGTAGTTAATGTTTTATTACAGTATATATGTTGCCTTGCAAAAACCTATGTAATCATCATTTCACCAACAATTTTGGAACCTTTTCTTTACGTAATATACGGCATTTATGGTAAATACTCTAATCACATATACAAACTAGACCTATCCCTTTTGGCTAAATTAATTAAACAAAGTTAAAATGATTTTATTTTTAAAAAATAAGGTAATTAAGGTGAGGTTTACGGAAGTAAGGTGAAACGTGGTTTGGGAACACGTTTTTTAAAAAACGTGTTTCCAAACCACGATTCTTGATTTTTTTTTTTTTTTACTTTTAAAAGAATCGTGGAGTTGATCCACGTTTTTTTAAAATATATTTTTTAAAAAAAATTTCTAAAGAAACGTGGATTTGATCCACGTTTCTTTAGAAATTTATTAATTTATTTAAAATTTATATAATTTGTTTTATAAAAATATGATTTTATTTTATAAATAATATAGAAATAATAGTTTTAATGATTAGATTATTTGAAACAATATATAAACTTAAATATTTATTTATATTTCAGTCATTCAAATACAATATTATTCATTGAAATTCTAAATATTTCCTCCGGTCCCACAACCACGTCTGTGTATCTGTCTTTGTGGTCTTCTAGATGGCTCAGCTTCCGCAACATTATTTCTTTGTGTTTCATCAGGTGTAATCCTGGCGATGGACTCACCAATATCATGATAGTGTGGAGTCAAGTCAGAGAATGCAACAGGCGAGACATCAAAATTTGGACGTAATTGTGAAGAACCAGTTACTCCAAGCATTAGATCAATATATGATAATCCACCATATGGTTGGGTTGGAACCGATATATATGGAGTATATGGGGACGGCTCTTCCTGGTTGGCAGTTTGGGGCACGTAGTAGTCAGAAGATGCTTCATCAAAGTGGAATGATGGACGATGCGATATGGATGCACCACCTGCATCAAATGTGCCAGTCGTAAAAGGAGGGATGTCATCCTGAGCATCTACTGGAGTATCAGAGCTAATTGATCGTCTTCTCCTCCGAGTCACCCCCCTACCGATAGCTGGTTGTCGTGCAGGCACACCATATCTATTTTGTTGAGCCATAGCAAGTTCATGCACTTCGGCTGCAATAGCTATGTTCTGATCTAATACACTCCTGACCCCCGGTGATATCTCTTCTTCCTCACTCAAACTTGAGCAACTAAGTCTGAGTTGCTCCATATGTGCATCCTCGAAAAAACAAATTGGTTAATATCTACCATAACTCAGAAGACAAAGAAAATGATAAGTAAGAATGAATGACATATATACATACCACCTGCAACCATGCAGCAGCATCTCCTGCACGGTATCCTATCTCAATATTATTGGTAGGTGGAGATATAATATGACGGGTAATTTGACCGTACCACGCCATGTAATCCTCACTAACAGCGTAGGAGCCTGAGGCCAGAGGGGAATTAACGATATGATATCGTCTGGCCGTCCACATATCTAAGTACTCACTATGTTGCCATGCCCAACTTGTGCCATAACGACCTCGGCGATCGATTTTTATGCAAGTTCATCTGGTCGTCAGCTATTGATGGTGGGACCGTTTGGAACATACCAAACTACCGCATAACTCTTTCTGGACGATGCATTTCAACAATGGAATAATTTATCAATGGACATTGTGCCCGCCAATCATCGTCCGAAGCCACGTCATACGGAGTCCAAATAAACTGTAATACCAAAAACATCATATAATTACTTAACATATTAGGAAAAAATACGTAATATTTAATTTTCAGCAAACATAATTCAATACTTGCAACATTTAAATTACCTGGTCCCAAAACATCCTATCTAGTATGTCACGAAATACACGCAATGCATGCCGGACAGTGTGTCTGAAGCTAAAAAATTGAGCCCACCTAAATAATTTGGATATGATAATGTTAGTACATTAAATTAAAAATAATAAACACAAATAACATGTATTATCATACCGTGCACCATATGGAGGGGCTGGGAGTATTTGCTCGTCATTGACTATAACTGGGCCTTCTTGAACTCGAGTACCATGAGTTGTAGGATGGATACTCTTTATCCTCGCATAGGCCCAAATCTGAAATTTTAATATAACATAATATGAGATTATATAAAAAAAATTCAAATTGACGAGGCTAATAGATTTTATTACCTGTAGCATTTGCATTGCACCTCCGATATTCGTTCTTTTCTGCTTGGAGGCATTGCATAACTCACGATACAAGAATGCGAGTACAACACTACCCCAACTGAAGGTACGAACTCTTGAAATATCTCGCAGTTGACGGATGTATAACATCGACACGTAGTTCCCCGATGCATCTGGACATAACACACCACCTAGTAACATGAGTACACATGACCTCGTGTACTGATGCACCTGCTCCTCAGTGCTGTCATTCGTTATTCGGAATCGACATGGTTTTCAGGACCAAAATAATCGGCGTTGGCGTACTCATTTCTGCCTTCGTCACTTGACTCATCAGATACCCCTTCAGTTCTATACATGTTATGGCCCACATTACCGGAACTGCTAGCATAATTATTTTCAACTCTCATACTTGCAAGACCCTGTGTGACTGTTGGTATCTCCGGGTTATGATCAGTAAGCATTGACATATATGTGCCCAACTCTTGAGTATATTGGATGTCAGGCACATTACTGTAGTGTATTTCTCCTGCCTCAATATACAAATTAACACCAGCATTTCCAACTTCGGGGTCAAAGAAAAACCAAATATCACTGTCTATTACGATTTCTAATAAATGCTCGACTCGCCCAGAAGTATTATTGAATGTATGCTTGGTCCAAACTTTAAGCGAATATTTTTCGTTATTGATATCTATCTGTTCATACAGTTTTGCCAACAACTCAGACATTGTAATATTTCGAGGCATTCGCATGTATCTTATTGGAGGTCGATCGTAACTAACAGTCATCCCATCATGTGATATGCGACCGCCATAGTACAATAAAACATCAATTTGACGTTGAACCGACATATTATCTACGAAAATATAACATCAGCTCATTAATGATAAATGAAAAATGACATAAAAATAATACTTATAATATATTTTATTTACATAGATTCAAAAATTATATTTTATTTACATATATTAATATTTTTTTATTATTTATCGTATTAAATATTATGTTTAAATTAAATTTTAAAAATTAAAGTTTAAGTATTATGTTTAAATAAAAGTTTAAAAATTTGACGTTGAACCGACATATTATCTCCGACAATATAACATCAGCTCATTAATGATAAATGAAAAATGACATAAAAATAATACTTCTAATTTTTATATTTTATTTATATATATTAATAATTTTTTAGTAATTTTCCGTTTTAAATATTATGTGTACATAATAAAAGTATAAAAAGTTTAAGTATTATGTTTAAATAAAAGTTTAAAATTAAAAGTTTATGATACAAGAAACGCGGACGACATCCACGTGTTTTGAACTAAAAAAGCTCACAAGAAACGCGGATGAAGTCCACGTTTTATAAACATAAATTTCGAAATTTACAGCACAAGAAACGCGGATGGAGACCGCGATTTATAAACATAAATTTCGAAATTTTTACAGCACAAGAAACACGGATGGAGTCCGCGTTTTATAAACATAATTTTCGGATTCAGCACAAGAAACGCGGATGGAGTCCGCGTTTTATAAACATAATTTTCGGAAATTCTTCAGCACAAGAAATGGTGTAATTTTGGAAGAAGAAACGCGGACACCATCTCTTCTTCGAACTAATTTTTTTAAGATGTATTTGTGGAATTACAGCATCCGCATTTCTTCAATAATTATCATCACCACTCCCAAGCCGCATTACATTTTTTAACAAATTACAATATATCTAAAATTTATCGTTGTAAAATTTCAAGAAAACATACCTCAAAATTCAGATTTGTTTCTGGAAACTCAAAACTAAGACAATTCAAACCTACAAAAATTACACAATATAGGTAATTTGCATGCATATATACAACAAATAAATGAAAAATTTACTCCATAAAATTTGTTAAATAACTTACAGAGGCCAAGAAAGAGGATTTCTTTTCTTTTCAGACAGACAATGAAATACTTCGGGGATGATCACCTTTTAAAGACCAAAAAAAAAATTTTACAATTATTTTTTTTTAAAATAATAACAGGTCCCGTGACTCTCAGCTGTAAAGCTGAGAGTCACGGGTTTGCTTTGGATTTTACGAAGCTGATTTTGGATTTCGAAGACCAAGAAACGCGGAGCTGGACCGCGTTTCTTCTTCTGGATTTTCGAAGACCAAGAAACGCGGTCCTGCTCCGCGTTTCTTTTTCGAAGACCAAGAAACGCGGAGCAGGACCGCGTTTCTTCTTTTGGATCGAAGACCAAGAAACGCGGAGCAAGACCGCGTTTCTGGTTTATATTTTTTTAAAGAATCGCGTTTTCGATCCGCGTTTCTTCTTCTAAAAATCTCTTAATCAAAATCGTGTTTGTGAACCACGATTTTGTTTAAAATTTTTTAAAGAATCGCGGTCCACATACGCGATTCACATTAGTTTAGTAACTAGGGTACAATAACATTAGTTTTAAAATATTTTTTCATTTTCATATTATTTTATTAAATTTGCCTATCCCTTTTACAATATCGTATTTATTATAATATAGTTATTGTTTAAAAAAATTATAACTAGTTTCTTTCATATTTTATTTGAAATTTTATACAATATATTTTTAGTATAAATTGCGATAAATAGCTGAATTATTCAAACTTGCACTTTAAAAATTGATCAAGATCGATCATCTTGATTGTGTGGATATCCCTTTTTAGATTCCTATTTCGAAGGCTGTAATTTCTTAACGATCATATTTTCTACTCCTTCAAATAGTTTAGCGCATTCTTTATTGCTAATGGCGGATCAGAATTTATGGATATCTATTAGTGAAACATTTGTTGACTCAGTTACGGGGGGATTTTACTGAAAAGTTGACATATAGTTGGTTGCATGTGGGAGTAAACCAATATGGATCCTCGTTTTAAGGAAGGATTTGACTTTGCTTAACCATTACCTTCAGGATTAGAAGATGCACTCAAATTATAATAATTTTAAAATTATGAAAAATAAAATACTTCGTTGTAATTATAATAACATTTTCAATTATTTAAATTTATTTTTATCCATACCAACCGACCACTTAGAATTTAGAATTTTTTAACCACTTGAAAATTGAAATTAATTTGAGCGAAATCAAATGATTCCACAAGTTGCAACACTAATTTAATGTCGTGTTAGTCATTACATTAAACATCGTGGTATTCTACCAACAAACGAACTGCTTACAACAGCGGCTTTCCGCTTTGGTTTTCACTTTGTCTATTTGGATATAAACTCAGTTTAGAGTCTTGATAACTACAAGTTAAAAATCCTCTCTCCCTAATAAAAAAAAAAAAAAACCAACTGCCAATAGTTAAGCTGTTAAGGTGATGCCAAATTGTAATTAAAAATATTCGATTTTATATTTAGTTTTTTAAGAATATCAAATTTATTTCTTTAAAATATACCAGAGCATTGTTCATCATTAAAATATTTAGGTAAATATTTTCAAGTAAAAAATTATCGATCAATAACAACAATTGCAGGTCACAAACTTGAGACGTGCAAAATTAACTACTTTTACTCATATATTATTAATGAAAGTGAACTAAACATAGGCCGTTCACTGTACGAAAATATTTGTATGGACCTGGTTTGGACCTTACTTATGAATAACTTACTATGATTGGTCTAAAATAGTTGGTTTACTAGTTTTTTTTTTTTTATAATTTAAAAGGTATTAGGTTTAAATATTGAGTTAGTGTATAAGAGTTATATGAACGGTTGCATACAAATATTTCTTGTAATTTAGATACTAAACGTGGGAGGTGGCAGCAATTTCAGAACTCGGTGGCGGTGGGTTGGCGTGGAGCCACTTCCATTGCCGTCGGCAACAGTAGCATAGAAATAACCACGCAAAATCTCACTTTCCTTGGTAGTCAGTACTGATCCCGAGTGACCCCAGCATGTAAGGCCAACTCTGGCGCTGAATAATTCTTATAGCAATGCAGCTGTTGGGTCCAAGATGTGTCTCTCCATTGAGAAGGAACAACACCACTTCGCCGCTGCAATAATGCATTGTTGGAACTGTTAATATAAATTTGCGGATTGAATCAGTTTAAACAATCGCTGATTGAACTGAAATACAGAAACAGTAGAACTTACAGTAACAGTTTATAAGTATAAGCTGTAAAAGCACATCAAGAAACTAGAAATTATTCTGAACGAGGCCACAACAAGCCGTGTGCCCGTAAACTCAAATTTACCCGCCTAAGCTTCTGGCCTCCTGGACAAGTGAGTTACAAGGTACAACGCTCAATCACATCTGCTCGGATTGAAACGGAATTTCGAGCAGCCTCTTTTGAACTCTAGTAGTGTGCAATACTCTCAAACAATATGAAATGAATTAATGAAGAATGATTTCGGATTAATGAAACAATAGAGCTGTAGCCGTTTATATAGATGATCAGCAGACATCCCAAAGGTCTCAGAAATTAAGTGTAATGTTTAGTGGGGTAGATGAAAAGTCTCAACACGCAACATCAGATATTAAGTCCCACACTTAATACGGATTTAAGTATTACACTTAAATCCGATATCAATTATGCAGGAGATGAAAAGTTTAAACTTAATACTCAACAGAATGTGAAAAGTCAGGTAGGTTAAAATTCATTTCAGAAATCCGAGTAGTAAAAGATAGGGATGCCTTCGCGGTAGCGACACGCGCGCGGCGTGGATGGACATACATTGCGCGAGGGGTACCCATCTTTTCTATTTAACTACACTCTATTGATTTGTTTATCAACATAAACAAACTTTAAGTGTCTCAAAATTCCAATGTGAGATTTCTTTAACCAATTGACTATTTAAAATTAACTTATCAAATTTTGTTTTCATTAACAAAATTAAACAAAATTATTAGACTTTTAATTTATTACATACATGCGGCTCCATCAACGAATCCCAGCACGTGGACGACCCGTCTTCAGCTAACTTTAGACGGGTCAAAGGGATGTTTTTTAGCTGAGATTACGTGCAGGCGGCGTTTGTAGATGATGCCGAGAAATTTAAAGCGAGAATTAGTAGGATGAGATTTGAACTATGCCGAGCAAACGTGTCGATGCTACTCTGGATGCCATACATGATTTCACGAGAACCGCAGGTATTATTGGAAGAATAGCTGTACTTACTTTCACACTAAAGTCATATTTCCATTCCTAATCCCTTTTATATCTCGTTTAATGTCTTCATCCCCTGAAAATTGTTAATTTGGGCACCTCGCCAAGATTAACGAGTGCCTGAATGGATCTTGGTGGGAATGCCTCAAACAGAAAGCTTGAAAAGTTCCAAATGCTTAACTGCCAATTTTAAATAGCTCGTGAACATTTGACGAAGCTTGACATACAAACATCCTATTTGTTGCAAAGGCGTTTGTTTTTCTTTTTTCTTTTCCGGATTTTGTTGGTTTTTCTCACACTTAGTATTGATGGCTCATTCCGTTTCACATTATGCTCTTGAGATGCTTGACTTGCCACAATGTTTTGCGAGAGCTTACAATCAAGTTTATGTTGACGATTTTCACATTTATGCTTATTGCAGTTATTTCATGAAGTTACTAATTGAGAAGAAATATGCGTTGCCATATCGTGTACTTGATGCTTTAGTCGCTCATTTATGAAATTTTATGAGGACTCCAGAATAATGCCTGTTATCTGTCACAGTCACTTCTTGCATTTGCTCAGAGGTAAGTTTCTTTTGGTTATTGTTCCTTGCTTCCTTTTTTTTTTTTTTAATAACAAGTTGTTAGCCAAGTCACATAATCCTCATGTCCTTCTCCACGAACTGCGCTCCGATCGCGAACTGACGAACTGAGTGTGCATGTGCCGTTTTAAGACGAATTAAGATTTTCTAATTCGCGTACTAAGATTTAAGCTTCTGACCTCCGGACAAGTGAGTTCAAAGATACAAAGCCCAATCATTACTGTTAGGAAAAAAGTAGAATTTCGAGCAGACTCTTTCGAACACTTATAGTGTGCAGCACTCTCAAACCGAATGCATGAATGATGAATGAATTTTCGGATGCTTGGAAGAATAGAGCAACTGATATAGCAGAGCAACTTATATAGCTGAGCAGCAGACATCCCAAAGGTCTAGCTGTGTTTTATAATCTAGTTTTATATTTCAACTAGAAGTCTTTTCCCAGCGGGATTACGGAACATGGCTCTGATACCGCTAAATTGTCACGCCCCGAGACAGGGGTCGATAACATCGGCATTTATTCTAAATACAATTCAAAATCAACAAGCCTCGTAATACAGAATTCTACGAAAACCAGTCTATTATTCTATAAATACAAATATCAGCGGAAGCTTCAATGAATCAATGGCAGCGGAATCTTGAAAACATCAACTAAATCATTATCTCCAAAACTGATTTTATCTTCATCTTCGATTTCTTATTCGCTTTTATCTGGGAAATGGATGTAAGTGGTGAGTGTTTGGAAAAACATTTCAGCAAGTGGGGGCCAATCAATGTGACAATATAATACATATTCATACTTTTTTTCCAAAACATATATCATAATCGAACATAAACTTATATGAATACATCTTAACACAATTGCTCACATCGAGCCATAAGTTATCATAATTGCTCCATCGAGCCATAACATAACATATCATATCGGCAATATTTTTCATACCTCTAATTTCTTTTTGGTACTGTTATCAGTCTCTAGACTTAACCCTCCTAGAGATAAGGTCATAACATCGGCTCACCCACGAATAAATGATTTGGGCTTCTCAGAACAACGGTTAACCACCGTATCAGGTCATATAAATGGTTATAATTCCACCGCATCAGGGCCATAAAGGATTCATTCCAATCAGATTTTGAAATTTAGTGTGCTTAAAAAATAATAATTTTCTTCGAAACATCATAGTTTCAACATAATTCACATAATCGATTGAAGTTTCAAAATTTACATATGATTTTTAGAAAACAAAACGAATATATAACAAAAGCCCACTTATAGAGATTAGAAACGATTCTCGCGTGTTTTCAATGAATTTGGGTGGCAAAAACACGGTGAATTTTCTGTCATTTCCTTACTGAAAATTTCACACCTTTTGTGTGTGCAGAGATTTCTCAAGTCGTTTTGGCATAAAATGGTACTCTGATATTTATAAAGTGTTAACCTCAAGAGTCATAGTATCTTACTACATCTGAGATTCAATCATATCTTTCAGAATCAATCATATATTTTAAATTGTGATAATATTTCTCAATATTATCTCTACTCAATATTTGACTTGATTACAACTTAAGTAGTTGGTTTGGTTTACATAACTCCAATTATAGTTTGACCAAAACTATAGTTGCTTGATTGGAAAAATCGTGTAATGCCCGAGTTAATCAATATTTTATAGAAGAGGTAAACAATATTTTATAGAATTCGATGAAAAACAAAATAAATATACCAATATGAATAGTGTGTTGTCTTTTTATATTAACTAGTAATTATATTGGAGGTATAATATATATATATATATATATATATATATATATATATATATTATAATAGAAAGTGGATATTGATGGTCAATTTTTCATCTTGTATACGTGCCTAAAGACTAGGCAAGAAAGAGATGACTCACTCTTTAAATGAACAAAAATGCAGCAGAAACCTTGTCCATCTCATTTCCATACAATTAGAATTTCCTCAGAATGTTGTTGATAAAATCAGAATTGTATGTGGTCTCCACTTCAATTTTTATCCTATTTCTCCATTTCCACAAAGTTAATTTTTTGGTCCTTACATTAGGTAAGCATGACAGAGTACTGTTGAGATTTATTTCCTTGATTCATATATCGATTATGGAGTTGAGTCCTTAAATATATTAGAGTGATTAATTTTCTACTAGTTAATGCAAATAAAATGGATTTGGGATGTTGTGAAATAATCAATGTAGAAGACTATTGCATCCAATTTCTTGGTGACTAATTTACTTAATTGACAACATTATAGTACCTCGATTCTATATTATATGGCTCAAAATATAAATTGTTTTGTTGGAGTTAATTTAAGAATAACATGGGTTAAGTTGCTGCAAATTTAATGGGTTCTTGATTTAGTGGTTGTAGTTATATTTGATTGAAAATGAATCAGCAAGGAATTTACCATTTATGTTTCTCTTATGTTCATTTCACGATGGTTTGCTTTGGTTCTTTGAAGTCTATTCTAAATTCATGTTAGTCCTTGGGATTAATTAGTTGGTAATTGGCTTGAGTTTCTCATTGCATAAATTGGGATTATGTTTTGATGTTATATAATGCACTCTTGGGAGGGATTAAAGAATACCTATAGCGCCGTCATAATATTATTGTGAAGCTATTATTTGTTTGATTTTAGATTTGAGGCTCTTTTAAGGACATTATTGTGTTATATTTTTATGATTGAGATCATATCTATATGCTGGTATTATTATAACGAGCTAATATTGAATTTTTGAATTGATATAGAGACTCTACGAGCCTCGAGACGTTAGAAATAACCTAATTTTGAATATCGACTATTTGTTACGTATTGACGTACGAGTATGTATGATATGATGTACTTATATACCTTTATAAATGTTGGTGCGTTTGTATGTTAAATGTGAACAACTGAAGGGGCGAACTGATGTCAATGTCTATGGCATTGTAGACATGGAAAATGGTTGAGGTTCATTGTGGTTGATAGGCTTGATTAGCCTTTGACATATTGTGGGTCACGAAAGAAAGAGAAGTGATGTATAGTTGAATTAATGGTTTATCTCGGTAATGAGTATTATGTTATAAATATCGATATTGAATTTGTTGATTGTGAAATTGTTAAGTCAATAAAGCTTATATTTGTTCAGACTTATTCAGGGAGTACCTCTTTATAAGTTTCAATAACATTATTATGTCGTATAATGATTTTGTTTATTGATATAATTGTGATTATCTTGTTATATATGCTCACCCTGTTTGGGGGTTGTTTATGGTGAAACAAGTAAAACATGTACTACATTATCCCAGGAGAGTAAGCTCGAATCTCATTGGATGCTATTGCTTTTAGAAGCATAATCCGGGTATTGGTTGTTGATAGATGTTATTTATGTGTTCGGGTTCATATTTATTCATTCTGGCTCGTCTGTGAGCCTTTTAATGCAAATATATGGCATGCATAAATGTATCGAGGGTTTCTTCTTGTATTTTGGTGTTATTTGTGTCTTACTTGGGGAATATGCTTTATGATTTTGGAATACATATGTGATATGTGATTTGCCCGGAATTCCGGATTAAGAGAGATTATGTCGAGCTTTTATTTTTTTAAGAAAAAAATGACGTCATAAATTGTCTCGTTACATGACGAGGTTTGCCCGAAATTCTGATTTAAGAGAGATTATGTCAAACTTGTATTTTTTTAAGAAAAAACGACGTCATATATTATCTGGTTATATGACGAGGTTTGGGACGCCACAAATCGGGTTTTCACACAGGTGATGCAACTTTCGACCTTGTGCATGACTATATATTTATGAATGTATAGTAACAATGTTCGCTTCAATTCTTTGCCATACTATAATGCTTTTTATATTGCATCAGGTTTTAATGTATATCAAAACAATACTTGTTATCAATATCTATTCAAAATTTACGTCCCTGATTTGAAAATAGATACAGATTATTTGAATCATATAGATTTTAAATTGTTAAAAGCAAATAATGCATATTATACGAATGAGTATATACAATGACTACAATATCAGATTTGAATGGCTAAATAGCTAAAAACTTGAATAAAAAGATCATATTATATGCGTATTGAAAATATTAAATTACCTTTTCAAGATCACCATAAATTAACATGTATGTGATCCCTCGAGTAATAAAAGAACACGGTCCAGCCTTTACAAGCATATGATCATTATCTCAATATTAGATCCAATAATCAATAATTGATTTGGACAATATGGAGTATACAAAAATTTATGGACTTTGTATACCCAAATTAATCATTGGTTATTGAATCTAACATTGAAGTAGTCGGAAGATGCAATTGACTAATTAGCCTTTCAAGATCCATTTAACCTACATTCATTCATTTGTTTTCCCTAAATTTTGTACCATGAATATTGACCTAAATTTATTAACTAAAACAATTTGTTCTCTCATACTTAAATCTTCAAAAGATTGTAAAATTTAAGATAAAACTTCGAAAAAAATCTAGACTATAAAAGAGGAACCAATGAAACAGAGAAGAGGAGGTGAGGATAGAGGAGGAAGAGGATGATGGATAAAAAAACTTGAGGTCCGTCAAATGTATTCAAAGCATAACCCTTGTTATTTATTTACTTTTATTTAACCGCGGCGGCGCGGCCCCATTTAGTTTTACTTTAACGGCCGGGTTTAAGAACCCCTGCTCTTAAATTTTTTAAATATTATAATATTCCACATTTAATTCAAACTTTCAAATTGTAAATCTTTTGTCTGTTTCTCTCTCTAGCTTTAATTTGTTGTTGTTGGTTATTGCACGTATATGCAGTTTTACCGATTGTCTCGACTCACGAGAAGAGCTGTCGATATATATGTCGATAAATGCAATCCATACCGCTGGATAAACCCAACCCTTTTGTCTTCTCTATAATGTTTGTTGGTTTTCTTTGCTGTGGATGGTTAAAGGAAGATTAAGCTTCATATGTTCAGAGAAAATGGAGTAACTAAGGAAGCATAATCAAGGGTGAGTGCGCGCGTGCGTCTGTTTGTGATTTTTAGTAATTTGTCCTGTCTTTGACGAGTTTGATAATGCTGATAAGATTCATGGTGTTAGCAATACTTTTTTTTTTGTTTTATCATCTGTTTGTTAGTTCTGTTCTGATTCTGAAAGGGGCTTGATTTTGTATTTAGTTTTGTACAGAAGTGGATCTTTTCGATCTGACTCTTGGTATTCTTTGTCTTTGAACTTGGTCCGAATATATAGCGACGCTCGACAATCCGCTCGAATGGCATTAGTTTTTTTTGGCGTTTTTTCCCTTAAAAGGCGAGGTTTTTCGATTCAAGGAACACTTAACTTCTCTAAATTCATATTAGTTATCACTGGTTTATTCGATCATGTAAGGGGTTCTTACGTTTCGATTTGTTTAGTTCTGTAATGGATAACTGAGAGGAAAAAAGATGTAAGATTCGTGACATTTTCAGTTTAGGAAAGAATAATGATTTTTACTCATATTGAATTTCTTTGCGTTGACTTGTTCTGCTGGAACTTCAGATGGCATTATCATTAGTTGAGTGAATCAAAGGAGGCGAAAACAAAACTTACTTTGTGCTTAAGTTTTGTTATCCAGTTTCTTTACCAGTTGATCATTCCTTACCCAGATGAAGGGAAAGGAGAGATTTCTGATTTATATCTCACTTCAAAATTGAATCTCCTGCGTACGAAGGCAAAGACTCGCTCATCTTTTCACAAAATTAAGCCTGACATTCCCTTATTTTAGGAAAACATGAGTCAAGTCTTGGCACATTTCTCTATGTTTCACTAAAAAAACATGACAAATTTCATGGGACATTCATGAGCAATCAAGGTTTCTTTTCGACTACAAATTTCTTTAGAACCTATGGTATACTTTGTGCGAGTCGTGATATAACCGGTATGAGGTAGCTACAAGTGTTGGTTTTTCTTTCTTTTTTTATGGCGTTAAATTTGAAGTCCATTGAAGTATATATGATAATATGATTTACTGGTCAAATTTCAAGAACAAATTTTGCTCTGGCATTTTCCTTGAATATTTAACATCTTGTGTTAGTTTTGTATAACCAGTTCACATTTTTTGTTTTCTGATCGTATTCTGATTTTGCGTCGCAATTATGAAGATTAAATTCTGAGTTGCTGTGAAAATCTTTTTAGTAGCCCCAAAAATGCCAAGATCAAGGTATTTCTTACAATCAAGATTCTTCTTCTAACGCAGTTATGTGTTGTCTTTCCATTGAGTTGATATGATGTATCACGCAACAGGTTAACAGAAATGCCTCAAAGGCAATCACCCCGAGGCCCGCCTCATCTGAAGATTTCAAGCTCTGGTAGCGATCCACTTCATCGACCTAGGACTGAAAAGAGTCCAAAAACAGCAGAGGGTCGATCCCCTCGCGGTGTCCAATCTGATCCGGCAAATAAAAAGAAACTTGGGACACGTATCGCTGATTTGGAGTCGCAACTTGGTCAAGCACAGGATGAGCTCAAAATTCTTAAGGACCAGCTAGCTTCTGCAGAATCTGCTAAAAGAGTAGCCCAAGATCAACTAGAGATGAAATCCGGGAAACAAAAGAAGGTTCCTGGGCCAGTAGAGATTCGAAAAATTCCCTTTACTGACATGGAAACACAAGTGTCTAACATGAAAAACAGAATCAGTGTAGCGACTGAAAAGTCTGAGGATGTTCGCAAGGAAACCGATGTTTTGAAGTTCCTACGGAGACTAAGACGACTTCTGAGCCTGTCGATCCTTCATTTGATGAGTTGCCTTTGAAGAATGATGAAGTGACTTTATTGAATATTAAATTAGCTGAGAAGAGCCAGGAACTGGAAATTCTTCATCAAGAAAATGAGAGCTTAAAAAATGAGCTTAACGAGAAGTCACTTAAAATATCTTCGTCTCAATCTGAAATAGATGAGCTGATATTGAGGTTGAACAAGGCTGATCAAGAACTTGAAGACACTAAAACCAGTGCTTTTCAGATGAATGAGAAGCTAGAAGCTACAGAAAAAGCAAAGGAGGAGTTAGAAAACGAGATGAAGATGCTACGTGTGCAAACTGAGCAATGGAGAAAAGCAGCTGACGCAGCTGCATCAGTTCTGGCAGAGGGAACCAAGATAACCGGAAGAAGGATTCCCGAGAGGTGTGGATCGATGGATAAACATTATGGAAGCATGTTTCAACCCGTTGGTGGGTTTGCCAGTTATGCTGGTTCTCCGGGACTGAACGAGGACGATTCTGATGATGTTTTAGGGAGTGGGAAAAGGAAAGGTTCTGGTATTAAAATCTTTGGAGAGCTGTGGAAAAAGAAAGGCCTGAAGTAGTGGAGCATCGAAGCTTTCTCATTGATGAGATTCTTGTGCTGGGAAAATGGTTTGCTCACCATTTTTATTTGCTCTTAATTTCATTATATTTTGGTAACTCTTTATTGGCTCCTCCATCCCTGTAGGCAGGCTTTGGCTTGAACCTGGACTCTGTAAATTAAACTCTATCTTTATATTTTAAGCTTCATCTTCTGTGCTGACTAAGATGTCTGTCGTGATTTCAATATGTTTTCCGAGTGTTTGTGCATATGCTATACAAAGCCCATAGGCGAGTAAGGGGATTGGCATCTAATGCCTCTTAAAATTGAAAATTCTTTCTAACTTTGCTTATTTTTTTGTAAAATAATGAGTTTTATCTTGTTAAATATTCTAGTTCCACTTGAACAAATAATACTCGAACTATTTTTATTCATACGGACCCCCGTGTTCCAATGGAATTTCATCGCATTGCATTTTTGAGCAGAAAGAGGAGATGAATCAATGGTTAAAGCCCTCGTAATTACTATCTATCAAGAGTACCAGGGTATGATTTAAGTTGTTGCATTGTATTAGTTCTCGTTTCGTACTCGGGCAATGCCCTGAGCTGTGTACAGTTTTGATTCATTAATACATTTTATTACGGATAAAAAGAATTTTAAAAAAAACTTAACAGTTATAGCCCAGTGCCTTTGATTGCTCGATGCTTAATATATAAGTGCTTGAAACACAAACATCTTAGAAGTTGTAATCGAATCACAAGATGGTAAAGGGAGGACACCACTTCACTAAGCTGCATCCTTAAGTTTTGTCGAGGTGGTTCATTTACTTACTAAAAGGCATGCCTCTAGTGCCACGCAAAGAGACAAAAATAGCTTATTTCCCATCCATTTGGCATCCGTTGAAGGTCATGTTGATGCCATTAGCTTTTTGTTTAACTACTGTCCTGCTGATCCAGTGGAGCTGCTCGACAAAACTGGTCGAAATATTTTACACCTTGTTGCTAAGAAACAGAAACTTAACATAGTCAGCTACATTCTCCACTATCCCAAACTCGATGAACTTATATATATGATTGATAAATTAGGAAATACACCCCTGCATTTGGCCACCATAGACTAGGATCCCGAAATGTGAGTGCCTTGACATTGGACAATAAAGTGGACATTAAGTTGATCGATGACAGAGGTTACGACTGCAAAATCAAGCTGTATTCATCCATATTTATTGTCGAACTGGTTTCTAGTACCTTTAGCTTGTCTTAGTCCAGTGAAACTTCGATAGATTGTAAAAGTTTTGGGATTCGAGTACCCTTTGTACTCGTGTGGAATAAATATCTTTTCTAATGATTAAAAAAAAAGTTGATCAATGACAGGGGTTACCACTCTAGATGACACTGACACTTTCATGAGTTGGTGGAATTTGCACATTGCACAGCTCTATGGATGAGAACTTCTGAACCATTCTTTTCCAAATATGACAAACTTAATCGGGTTGAGAAAGCATTTCTTTTTGGATTCCCCACATAAAAGTTAATATGAGGTAATGAACGAACCTATTCATATCTCAACTGGCAAAAAAAAAAACAATAGATAATATTGATTTATTCCACTCCTAAACATAAATTGTTCGACCTCAAAATATGATTATTGTTACCCTTAATCATTAACGTTAAACAACAAATAATATGTAATCCTTAATGAAATTTTGAGTTTAGCAATGTTTGTCTCACTGCTATATATAATTTGAATAGATTATTATAATTAATTATTAAAAAAAGGAACAGTCTAAAAACAATGGCCTTTGCATGTCATGACAAAATGTAAACGAGAGATCGGTGTGTAATCGAATTCAACCAGATAATAAGATCAACATTTTGTATGTGGACCAAGTCTATGAGTATTTTGTTGAAGTAAATAAGTAACCCTTGTTTTAAATGCCAACCAAAGAATTACGTACATGTTAAAGCTTGAGTTTTAGCCACAAGTAAAGAAATGCATCATGCCATTTTTGAAAAGTATGATCTGGTTCAACCTGAGAAGATTTTAATAGGACATATTGTTGGAAAAAATATGCTTAATGAATTGAAATTAAGCATGTAAAAGTCGAATACTTCATTGAGTTTGCAACTCACCCAAATGCAAATGTTGTTTTTCAGTTGCTGTAAATAAAAGTTGATTCTACAAGGTGTTTCTACATAGGTTGGAAGTATGGATTCAAGGTCGGCTGGCTGACTCTAGTCCTTCTCCCGCAGCTCATCATTTGCATATACTATATATGTTTTTGGTTGGGTTGTGAAGGGTACAACCTTGGTCATTTTTGTGGCATGTATGCCTTGTAAATTATATTATGATGTTATGAGATTGAAATGTCCGCTGATAAATAACCAAACGAACAAATTTTTGGGCAGTGGGATGGGCGCTCGAGCACAAAATACAAGCCCTAGAGCGCCTGAAATTCTGCCCGGAAATTAACATGTCAGTTTTTTTCATAAATGGTGTGTCCCTTTGCGTCCGGGTGTGATTTTTCATGAAGTAACGCTACCAAATGATGTATTTTGGTGATGTTCCTTGGTCAAGTATAAATAGAACAACCCATAAGTGAATTAAATATACTTTTTACAGAGATTAATCACAAGTTAAAGCAAAATCTGTGCATCTTGTTTATCATCTTCCTTGTTCATAGTTTAAGCGTCTTTAAACATTTGTGGCTTGATGACTTGTGATTTGGAGTGCTCATATGACAAGTCATAGTCGTTGTATCTTGGGAAACGAATTATCGTTGAACCGTTAGTATCATAGCGGGACAATATTGTTTCAAGGACAAAGAGTTGAACTCTTGCCTTGATATTGAATTATTTGTGTCATTTGTTACTTTGCTTGTTATACCCAAAGATACAAATCCATACAAATATTCCTACACATATCACATTAATTGCTCCTCATAGACCGCCTCAAATTTCAATGAAGTTGTAACAAAATTATTGGGTTTTTCCCCATTTCTTGTACTCTAATTTGTGGTATCATCATGTGCGCATAACATTTGAACACCTGTTCTATAATCTATGAAGAAAAAGATTACTTTCAGAACCTTGATCATCTGTGCATTTTCAACTTCTTGCATGTCAAAAGTATAGAGGGAAAGGGGTGAATCGGGGATGGCGAAGTATCATTTTTGAGTCATTTATGCGCTGAAACCGTCGTTAGTTTTCATCTGAGTGAGAGGTGCAATTTCCTCACTACACCAGCTCCTGCTCAGGGTTGCATTCAGCGGGGAGCAATTCCACGCTGCTATATGTCACTGCCGGATACATTAAATCCCTCCTCTCCTGATTTTCTGAATTAGCCCCGGCCCATATTTGTGATGATCACCACTTGCAAACATGTTACATTGCCACAACATGATACCACACTTGCAAACATGTTACATTGCCACAACATGATACCACAACATGGTACATTGCCACAACATGATACCACAACATGTTACATTGAATTTAGGTACCAAGAATTTAATTAAACTATCCTTAAATACATCATTGCTTACATAATATTAAGTTGATGTCATTGATTACATAATATTAACTTGATGTCATTGATTACATAATATTAAGTTGATGTCATTGATTACATAATATTAACTTGATGTCATTGATTACATAATATTAACTTGATGTCATTGCTTACATATTTTCTTGAAAAACTTCTATAAATACCAAGCTAGATTCATTAGTAGAAACACAAAAAAGTGTAAAGGAAATACTCTCAAAATACTCTCAAAATATCAAATATTCTAGCAAGAAAAGAAGTTGATTTTTGAAGGTTGTAGATCCATACTCTTTCAAGTTTAAAGAATCATCGTAAACAATCAAGTAAGTGGGCTTTTGTTATATTATCCTTTTCGTTTTGATACCATATGAAATGCTTATGAAAAATACAGTCGAATATGTGAACTATTTTAAAAACTATGATGTCATGAAAATTCTGAATATCGGGAGATAAGTGCTATGCGAAACAACGTGCTACGTACGTGTGAGCCACCTCTTGAACCAATGAGGCAAAGTGCTATACATACGGGAGCCACCTCTTGAATTCGTAGGAGCCACCTCTATAATCCTTATGTTATGTAGATCGATCTAATTTGATAAGTATATGACATGTGTTCTAATATGATGCTTTTGGTATGACTCAAAGAAGCAAAATTCTGTTATGTGTATCAGTTTATGTTTTGAAATCTGTTTTGAAATCTGTATAAGTATATGTTTTTGGCATATTCGATTGGCCCCCGCTTACTGAGTGTCAACCAGAACACTCACCCCTTACATCCCCTCCCCAGATAAAAGTGAGACAGATACCGAAGATGCAGAACAACACAACTTTTGGGGTTGGTGATCTACCGCAATTATTTCAAGATTTTATATAATTATGCTTCCGCTAAACTTTGTTAAGATTTAAGTTATGGTTTTATTGGTTTTATTTTCAGTTGTAAAACATTTATGTTTATGGAATAAATAGACTGGTTGTATTAAATTCTGTACTATGAGGCTTGTTGATTTTCAATTGTATTTGGAATCAACGCCGGTGTTATCGATCCCGGTCTCGGGGCGTGACATTTAAGTGGTATCAGAGCTAAACCAGGTTCCATAATCCTGCTGGGAAAAGATTCTGGTTGATACAAATTAACCGGAATGTGAATCCCGGATCCAATAGACCAACTGATTAAATCTAAAAATCAGTTGGGGATCGAATAACAATCTGAACCAACTGATTAAATCAAAAAATAAATCAGTTTGAGGGATCAAATAACAGTCTGAAAAAAAAAAAAAAAACTTAAATTGGCTACTGCCTGTTCCATATCGCCGCCGCCGCCGCCCTTACCTGAAAGTAGACCCGTCACCATGACCGCCTAAACGAGACGAAGACACTACAACAAAAATCGAACCGAACGGACTACGATTTCCCGGCCAAATCGCCGATAACAACTCACGCATGAACAAAGACGTCATTTTTCCGATGCGCCGTCTCCGACCGCCGATGGTCCAATCGGGCATATCACTGTAACCGGAATCAACTCTAATACAAAAGCCCTCTACAATTTCCAAGTTCCAACTACCGGAAGATGTCCAATTGATCGATGGAAGCCGAGCATTGAAGAACCCTAACCCTAGCTGACGAAACTTCATTTGATAAATTGCTCGACCATTCGAACGCCAAATCTTAATTAACTTCGTGTTTATACTCACCATAGTATGGGCAATAAAAGCCCTCTGTCATATCTTTCTCACAAACAAAGTAACATGATCAATTTTGAATCAATGATCACGCTATAGAACCCTTAAATTTCGAAAACTTTGAGCTTTGATTTCTCTCAAATTCGAACACCATTTTCAAATTAATTCTGGGTTTATGATACCCATATAATGCTCATTAAAATCCCTCGACCAATTTTGAATTTCCAGATCCGGATTGACAGAATTTTGAATCGCAATTTTTGCACCCATTAGCCTAGAAAAATCTTGAGATTTATCAATAACTTAAACATAATTTTTTATTTTTTTTCAAAATGCACCAATATTATGATATATCATGTTCTGTTTTATATAACTTTTTGGTTAATAAGAATAAACTAAACTTTTAGATATTAGTGTTATATTTTTTTTTTCACAACTTTCTTTTAGCTTATTCTCTCCACAATTTTTTTTTTAAACTCATTTCTCATTGACAAATCTATATGAGAACCATATAATTTCGCTTGTAAGAATGACCTTAAACTTTGCAAATTTCTTCACTATTTTTAAGCTATGAACGTTTTGCAAATTAACAATCTTTATGAACATAAATTTAGAGGAGTGCAAATTATAACTGCAATATTAGCGGTGTGGAACCTTTATTTCTTTTATATTATTATCATTACAAACTGAATATTTAATTCAAAATAGTACATATCTGATCCACAGTACAACAAGAAATAAATTCATGATAAAAAAAATAAAATTGCCAAACGACATCACCAATATACATGAAAACACAATAAACTGCAAAATAAAATACAAAATTAAAAACATTGGGGTTTCTTCAGACATGTCTTGAAGCTCGCCCTCGTCCAGATGAACCACCCTTGCTTCTAGCCAAACTTTAGACTAAAAAGTTCAGTCTTAGCAGTAATTACTGAAACCGAACACTAAATGATAACAAAGAAGATTTTCGAGGTGTGATTTTCAACTCAGCATCAAGCCATTATTTATAATAAAATTGAGGATTGGATTGATGAATGACTCGATGTGGGAGAACTACTTTTGGACCAAAATTACAAATGTGTGAAATTGTAGGACATGGCTGGACGACCACCCCGTAACAACCGCAACCCACGATATGGATTTCCACGCAATAATGATAATGAAGCTGGAGGAAGCCAAGATCCACCACAATCTCCAAAAACGGGTTTAAGTCGTGAAGACTTCATGGCCATAGCTACCATAGTAGCCACTACTCTTCAGGGGATTATTAACCCAACTACTAATCAGGCACAACCACAGCCTCAGCCTCAGCTGCATGGGATAAAATATCATTATGAGTCTCTTCGCAAGAATCGAATGTCAACATTCGATGGGAACTCAAAACCAGAAGTGGCTCAGCATTGGCTGAAAGAAGTAGAGAAACATCATAGACTACTGGAAGTGCCTCAAGAAATCAAAGTGGAAGTTACATCGCCATTTCTTGTTGACGATGCAAATAAGTGGTGGGATAGTATGTCACCCTCGATGGAAGTGACCGGACCAATCACTTGGCAAAGGTTCCGTGGTGCATTTCTAAAACAATACTTCCCAGCAGCCATTAAACTCCAAAAGTTGGAGGAATTTGATAACCTGACACAAACTCCAGGAATGTCAGTGGTAGAGTATTCCTCAAAATTCCATTCTCTTGGAACTTACGCCCCAACCATTATGGCAGATGATGACTTAAAGCTACACCGTTTCAAGAAGGGTCTGAACAGTAGGATCCAATCAGCATTAGCAGTGTTGGATACCATCAACTTTGAGGATGTGATGGGAGCAGCCATCAAGGCCGAGTCTGACATACATCGCCGAGAAGAAGAGTTCAAGCGCAAACGACCTCTCCCTCATCAGCCCTCTACCAATGGCCAGAAGTTCAAACGGCCAAATCAGTTCCATAATCAACAAAGGGGATCTACATCTACCCCAAACAACAAGAATTCCCAAAGTGCCCAATCTGTAATCTTGCACATACTGGGGAATGTCGTAGACAAAGTGGTGCTTGCTTCCGATGTGGGAAGTTTGGACATAGAATTGCTAATTGCCCTGAGACTGAGAAGAAGGGGACTGGAGCAGGCAATGGCATCCCTCCAAACAAACCCAATGCCAGGGTGTTCGCCATGACACAGAATGAAGCGAATAATGCCAATGACGTTGTGGCAGGTACTGTCTTAATCAACAAATTGTCTGCCTATGTGCTGTTTGATTGTGGTGCTACGCACTCGTTTATATCTAAGAGGTTCGCTAAGAAGTTAAAGCTTGTACCTGACATACTTAGTGAACCATATAGAGTAGCAACTCCTGCTAACAAAACCTTGGAAACACATAGTATTCATCGAGGATGCAACATTCATATAAGTGACAAAAAGTTCAACACCGATCTGATTCAACTCAACATGGTGGAGTTTGATGTTATCCTAGGAATGGATTGGTTATCTAAACACCACGCCTTAGTTGACTGCCATAATAAAAAAGTCAAACTACGAGCACCAGACCAAGAAGAAATCTTATATTGTGGCAATACAAAAGAGCGTAAAGTTCTTTTATCTGCTTCACAAACTTGGAAAGCCATGAGAAGCGGTGAGCGAATTTACCTAGCCATGATAAACAAAGTCATGGAAGGAGCTGAACTCAGACTAGAAGATATTCCGGTAGCACAAGAATTTCTGGATGTTTTTCCAGATGATCTCCCCGGATTAGTCCCGGATCGTGAAATAGAGTTTGAGATTAACTTGGTGCCAGGCGCTACATCCATTTCGAAGGCACCATATCGAATGGCTCCAGCTGAATTGAAAGAGCTAAAAGAACAACTGCAAGAACTCTTGGACAAGAAACACATCAGACCAAGTACATCTCCATGGGGAGCTCCAGTACTATTTGTAAAAAATAAAGACGGGAGTATGAGATTGTGTATTGATTACAGAGAATTAAATAAGATCACAATCAAAAATAGATATCCTCTCCCAAGGATAGACGACCTATTCGATCAACTCAAGGGAGCTAAAGTCTTTTCTAAACTTGATCTAAGATCGGGCTATCATCAGCTCAAGATTAAGGCAGGAGATATTTCGAAGACTGCCTTCCGAACAAGATATGGGCATTACGAGTTCACAGTGATGCCATTTGGTTTGACGAATGCTCCAGCCGCATTCATGGACTTGATGAATCGAGTATTCAAGCCATTCCTGGACAAGTTTGTGGTAGTGTTCATCGATGACATTCTAGTCTATTCCCCGAGTAAAGAGAAACACGAGGAACATCTTCGTCTTACCCTACAGACCTTAAGAGAGAAAGAACTCTTTGCCAAGTTCAAGAAATGTGAATTTTGGCTAGACAACGTTGCATTCTTAGGGCATATCATCTCTGAAGCAGGTGTGTCCGTAGATCCTAAGAAAGTGGAAGCAATTATGGACTGGCCAAGACCAAAGACTGTTACGGAAATTCGAAGTTTCTTAGGGTTAGCTGGCTATTATCGAAAATTTGTTGAAGGATTTTCCTCGATAGCCATAACCCTTACAAAACTCACACAAAAGAACTCCAAATTCATATGGAGTAAGGAGTCTGAGGAGAGTTTCGAGACTTTAAAGAAGAAGCTTGCATCTACACCTGTATTGGTATTGCCAACTGAGAATATGGGTTTTACCATCTACAGCGATGCATCAAAAGAAGGTCTAGGATGTGTGCTCATGCAAGAAGGAAGAGTGATTGCCTATGCATCAAGGCAACTCAAACCGTATGAACAAAACTACCATACGCATGACCTTGAGTTAGCAGCCGTAGTTTTTGCCTTGAAAATATGGAGGCATTACCTTTACGGTGCCAAGTGTGAAATTTTCACGGACCATCAGAGTCTCAAGTATTTGTTCACCCAGAAGGAATTAAATATGAGGCAAAGACGATGGATAGAACTATTGAAGGACTATGACCTTACGATAAGCTACCATCCAGGGAAAGCAAATAAGGTTGCAGACGCACTAAGTCGGAAGGGCACAGGGAAGATGATTTTAGCATCCCTTTCAGCTTATCCCTGCCTCCGTGAAATGATAAAGTTAGAGCAAAGTCAGGATCCCAGCCTAACTAAACTGAAAGAACAAGTTAAGGAAGGAAAATTTCCCGATTTTACGACAGACAACGATGGAACTTTATGGATGAAAAGAAGGTTATGTGTGCCAAACGTGAAGGACCTTAGACGAGAAGTGATGATTACAGCACATAAATCAAAGTTCTCCATCCATCCTGGAAGCACGAAGATGTACAAAGATCTCAAAGAAAGCTTCTGGTGGAATGGAATGAAGAAAGACGTTGCTGAATTTGTCGCTAGATGCTTAGTTTGTCAGCAAATTAAAGCTGAACATCAAAGGCCAGGAGGATTACTTCAACCTCTTGAAATTCCGGAATGGAAGTGGGAACATATCTCCATGGACTTTGTAGTAGGATTGCCATAGTCTCGACAAAGTCATGACGGTATATGGGTGATTGTGGATAGACTCACAAATTCTGCACATTTCCTCCTAGTCCGTATGAATTATAACTTGGATAAACTGGCGACCCTTTACATGGATAATATTGTGCGACTTCATGGAGTCCCGATAAGTATTGTATCCGATAGAGATCCCAGATTCGTGTCACGCTTCTGGAATAGTTTTCAACAAGCTATGGGAACTAAGGTAACTCTTAGCACGGCCTATCACCACAAACCGATGGCCAAACAGAGAGGACAATCCAAACCCTCGAGGATATGTTAAGATCTTGTACCATAGATTTCAGTGCAAATTGGAGTGAGCTCTTGCCTCTGATCGAGTTCGCCTACAACAATAGTTATCATAGCAGCATTGGAATGGCACCATACGAAGCACTCTATGGGCGAAAATGTCGATCACCGTTATTTTGGGATGAAGTTGGAGAGAAAGCTATCACCGGACCTGAGCTTGTACAGACCACAATCGACAAAGTCACAATCATTAGAGATAGGCTCAAGGCAGCTCAAAATCGACAGAAATGTTGGGCTGATATGAAAAGAAGACCGTTAGAATTCGAGATTGGCGACAAGGTTTATGTAAAGGTCTCACCAATGAAAGGAGTCATCCGATTTGACAAAGCAGGGAAGCTAAGACCAAGATATGTTGGACCATTTGAAATCCTGGAGAAAGTGGGAACTTTAGCTTATAGAATAGCACTACCTCCAAGCCTCTCAAGAATTCATAATGTATTTCACGTATCACAATTAAGGAAGTACATTGCTGATCCAAATCATGTACTCGAAGCAGAACCTTTAGTAGATCAAGGAAACTTGAACGAAACCCTGAAGTATGAAGAAATTCCGATCCGAATCATAGACTCAAAGGATCAAGTACTGAGACGAAGGACCATTCCATATATCAAAGTTCAATGGTCGAACCATACAGAGAGAGAAGCCACTTGGGAACCAGAAGAGAAAATGCGAGAAAAATATCCCTATCTGTTCCAAGATCAAGCTGCTTCAAGTTTCGAGGACGAAACTCCTCATAAGGAAGGAAGAATGTGATGATCACCACTGGCAAACATGTTACATTGCCACAACATGATACCACACTTGCAAACATGTTACATTGCCACAACATGATACCACAACATGGTACATTGCCAAAACATGATACCACAACATGTTACATTGAATTTAGGTACCAAGAATTTAATTAAACTATCCTTAAATACATCATTGCTTACATAATATTAAGTTGATGTCATTGATTACATAATATTAACTTGATGTCATTGATTACATAATATTAAGTTGATGTCATTGATTACATAATATTAACTTGATGTCATTGATTACATAATATTAACTTGATGTCATTGCTTACATATTTTCTTGAAAAACTTCTATAAATACCAAGCTAGATTCATTAGTAGAAACACAAAAAAGTGTAAAGGAAATACTCTCAAAATACTCTCAAAATATCAAATATTCTAGCAAGAAAAGAAGTTGATTTTTGAAGGTTGTAGATCCATACTCTTTCAAGTTTAAAGAATCATCGTAAACAATCAAGTAAGTGGGCTTTTGTTATATTATCCTTTTCGTTTTGATACCATATGAAATGCTTATGAAAAATACAGTCGAATATGTGAACTATTTTAAAAACTATGATGTCATGAAAATTCTGAATATCGGGAGATAAGTGCTATGCGAAACAACGTGCTACGTACGTGTGAGCCACCTCTTGAACCAATGAGGCAAAGTGCTATACATACGGGAGCCACCTCTTGAATTCGTAGGAGCCACCTCTATAATCCTTATGTTATGTAGATCGATCTAATTTGATAAGTATATGACATGTGTTCTAATATGATGCTTTTGGTATGACTCAAAGAAGCAAAATTCTGTTATGTGTATCAGTTTATGTTTTGAAATCTGTTTTGAAATCTGTATAAGTATATGTTTTTGGCATATTCGATTGGCCCCCGCTTACTGAGTGTCAACCAGAACACTCACCCCTTACATCCCCTCCCCAGATAAAAGTGAGACAGATACCGAAGATGCAGAACAACACAACTTTTGGGGTTGGTGATCTACCGCAATTATTTCAAGATTTTATATAATTATGCTTCCGCTAAACTTTGTTAAGATTTAAGTTATGGTTTTATTGGTTTTATTTTCAGTTGTAAAACATTTATGTTTATGGAATAAATAGACTGGTTGTATTAAATTCTGTACTATGAGGCTTGTTGATTTTCAATTGTATTTGGAATCAACGCCGGTGTTATCGATCCCGATCTCGGGGCGTGACAATATTGCTACCGTGTTTCGAGTTCCATTGTTTTAACCAGAAATAAGGCACCAATGTTTCAGAAAAAAAAGAGTGGAAATAGAAATAAAGGTAGCTAGACAGACACTCTTACTCTTGTAAATAAGACCACATTTTATATATCAAGTCCAATCAAAACAGAATAATGGAAACAAGTTCAATGTCATTGAAAGTCACTTGATTCAAGAAAATCACTCATACATCAGCGGAAATAACACTTTCATCCGGGCTCAGCCCGTTATCATCCAAATTTGAAAAGCTAGCTACCTCATCAAAAAAGCTTCCGAATCCCACACTAGATCCACCTGATTCAGGACAAACAGCTATGCCAAACTCAGTAGAACAGCCAAGAGAATTCAGGAAATCATCAAGAGATGAATTGTCCACCGGTCGAGGAACAACTGGTTTCTTTTTCCCTCCAACAAGAAAATCGAACAAATCCAGTGAACGACGTGATTGGCTATGAATACCACCGGATTGGATCGTTGGAAAAAGTTGCAACACAGCTGATTTGGAAGAAACAAGGCCTTCTTTCAGAATAGCAGCACTTGCATTTTCTTTAACCTGAGGCTTCTCAATATCCAATACAAAATGTAATACAAGTTATTAGATAATTTTAATGTTTTTGCAAAATATAATTTAAATCAGTTGTACACGAATTCTATTGGTCTTTTCCAAATTTGTCTGAAAAAGTTTACCTCAACATGTAGATGCAGATTTCCATGTGCCTCAGCTTCCTTTGCTTTGATTCCATATTCATTTAGTAATCTAAATCAGGCAACATTGTCAGAAACTATGTACTAAATTAATGCATACGATAAAATTAACATGAACAACTTATACCGATTCCTGTCAAATGTTCTTGAGTGAAAACTGGTGTCTTGTCTGTAGCCTGAATCCAAAACAAAATTACATTAGTATAAAAAGGAATATCTTATATAGATCATCGAGACGTAGCATTGTATATAAAACTAAAATAACTTACAATAGTTTGAGGGTAAAGGTATAAATGGCTTTCTCCACAATCTTCTTCCAGTCTTTCCAAGCCTGAACTTCTGTATAAATCAGTGAAATTATGATTAATTCAGTCATATGATCAATGCTGAGTTAAGATAATTCTCACAATCTTTATGATAATTGGTAAAAAATATGAACATCTTATGTGTGAACCTGTAAATGACTCTTTATGTGGTAAAGAGTGAGTCCATGAACTCCCATCAAATTTAAGATTGCTTTAGGAGTTGCCTCTGCACCATATAAAATATTTAATTGTTAGTGGCAACAAACCTCCTATGGGTTTTTCAAATAGACAGTTTACCCCAATGATATTTGAAAATAGGCAGTTTACTCTATGTAGTTTGTGAATTGACGCAAAACACCCCTCAACCCATACTATATTTTGCAAATCACAATGGGTAAAGTTTATATTTTGAAAACCACATTGGATAAATTATCTATTTACAAAACATAAGGGGTAAAGTATCTTTTATCGAAACCACAAGACATAATTGTCACTAGCTCAATATTTAATGAGAAAAAATTATCACTCGTATAGAAATTGAAACAGTCATTCATAGTAAACGTCTTGATCAAGTGGAAAGTGCCATAAACCGGACCATTGCGTCAAAGCATGCAATTGTTTGAAAATAACAAATAATTTATTTGAAAATATTACTTGAAAGCGCTTACAGCTTATTAAATCTGAATGGGTATTTATAGAATCGTGTGATCGAAGAAAATTCAAGTGAATTCAATCTAAAATGTCTCAACCAGGAGATGACATGCCGCCACTCGGACGCAAACTGAGATGCTCTAGCACGGCTTCTTAAGAGCAGTGTGTCTACCAATTTCACCATTAGCGGCTTATTTTGAACTCATAATAGCCTATGAATAAGCAATCGTTAGAATGAATGCCACAAAGTAAGTGTAACCTGTGAACTTTGAGAGATCAAACAAACTTATGAACTTCTTTGTATTACCTCCGAATTTTAGCAGGACTATAGCCAGGATTGATGAGTAAACTTATTTTAAAGGTAAATTATATATTTTTGAAAAAATGGACACATAATTTATTATTAATTTGAATATGGTTGATTGAACCACCAAGAAGGATGAATAAATGGGTCCTTTTGATTCTGTACTTAAGGGCGGTGCTCTTGAGATCATCTACACTATATATCTGGTGTTGTGCACGCACAAAATATATATTGCTGTACGTGCTTGAACGATTGAACGACTATTAAGAGCGGCAACAACGAAAACAAATATATGATATCCCAATGAAGTCACGATGAGTCCATCATATACGTCACAAAACAACATCGCAAAAACCAAAAAAAAAAAAAAAACAAAGAGGAAGAGATCAGGTTATTACGATTAGCTCCACCAAGCTGATTCACAGCATCAACGAACTGTTTATGAAGCTCCGGCGTCCAACGAAGGCGATGACTTGAAAAACAAGTGTGAAAACAACCATTACAACACTGATTCTGCGTTTTCTGACTTGATTCAACCACCATTCCAGCATACTCAACCGGCTGCGGCAGCTGAACCTGGCCGCAGCTGCCAATAATCACCGGACGTCCCCGGTTAACATGCTGATCATTCTGAAGTACCATCCCCTTAAACACACTCTCCATCCCTCCTCCCACGCCACCGAACCACCACGAACCTCCCAAAGCTGTTATTTTCGTTCTCATTTTAAGAAATCAAGATTTTGCAACAGACAATAATCAGCAAATAAATGGCATGCAGTTGAGTAGAGATTAATTACTTACAGATAAGCAAAGGGTGTATTCCTTCTGTAGAATTTTACCACGTTACGAGAGGTGATTAAGAACACGTAGGAGTGGATTTGATTTAATGCATGAGTGGTAGTTTGGTGTGTAGGCAGCGATACATGCATGCAATACGTGGAGTAGACTTTTGGGAGGGCTTTCCGCTTTTGGGTTGTAATTCGTTAAGGAAATATTAAGGCTGTTTCGAGGGATTGTCTGCATTCGTTGTTGTGATTTATGATAATATAGTAATGATTAGTCCAAAAATCAAAAAAATATATTAGAATTAAATAAATAAATATATATATATAAATAATGTTTTTATAATAAAAAAATACCTATATAAGAAAGAGCAAAGCTTGCTATTCTTCTTAAGGAATTAGAATAGTAATGAATAATGCATGATTTTTCCAATTTGTTGTTCGGGCCTTCATGATTTTTTTGTCCTTTATGAATAATAGTGGATCATGTTATATTTTATAGAATACAAAACGTCAAATAGAATTTTTTTTGTTAGATCGTTTTTTCCAATGAAAAATAACAAAGTTTATAAAATTTTAAAAAATTACCAAATTTTGATAAAGTGGTTTTTAATATTAAAAATAGTTGGCTTGGTCTGAACCGACTCAACTTTTGGCCTACTTGCCTTTTAGATTAATAGTTTGTTGATGCACGGGTTTGGCCTGAATCAAAATTTAAACTAGGAAAAAAATTGATCTAAACCGGCTAGGAAAAAATATATCTTAATAGTTTGTTGATTCGCAGATTTGGCTTGAACAGACTCAGTTGATTAAGTAAATGTCACCTTATCATGTTGGCCAACCCAACTAAATTTTTTGGCACACCAACTAAATAAATATTTTTTAATTATTATTATTATTATTATTATTTAATTTTTATGATCATTTTTAGGTTGTTTACCAAACCTTACATATTTTATAATTTAATACTCTGCATTACATTCAATATATATTTTTCTAATTTTTTTTAAAGACAAAGTCACCTATTTTTCATGTAAGAGGACTCGTGTTCGACTCCCCCCTCCCCTAAAAATTTAAAAATATATATATTTTTAAACATGCGACATATAATATTTCTTACATATATTTCTGAAATATAGTTGATATATATGAGTACATACATCGTAAAAGTATTTTATTATTTCAATATTTAGCAACTTCAAATGTTATTTTTTCAGTTTAAAGTAAGATTGCATCATTTTTTTTAAAAAAAGTTTGAGTCCGTCATTTGTTTATTTTTTTCACTCAATTACAGTAGAATTATCGTTTTTTTTAAGGTTTATTAAAGTCGATCAATTTTTAAATGTCATTTTCAGTCAAATTAGGACAAAAAAATCAACATTCTGGTACATGGCACCGTACGTTCTGCGGTGCCAACAAAAACTAGTATCTATAATATTTAATGTTATCTAAATCAAATTAATAAATTATGGTTATTAGCTTTCAAGCTTACATTGTAAGAAAGGTTTTTTTTAGATAGAGAACTATGGAAAGAACTAAAAATCCTTGCAATTATTTCTATGCAAAGAATCAATTAAATCATTTTTCATTTAAAAAATCCAAGTAGTCAAAATTTTAAAGTTTTTTCCCAAAATGTGGTTTTTAATCAGCGAAATATCTGTGATATATTTGTACATTAATGTGACAGTTGCCTTTACATATTTCAAGTCTTCATGTCCCCTTCCCTTGCTGAATTTGAGCTGCAGCGTAGCCTGCAAACGCTTCTGAGGGTCAGCTTCTGCATCATCTTGGCGCATTAAGCTTATATTTTTCAGTATTACATAAAAAATAATAAAAGAAATTAGAAATGTAAAACGGCCAGAATGACCCGCAAATTTGTAACGTGTCAGGCCGGCATGACCCATCCCATTTTTTATGTGGCCCAGCACTGCCCAGAGACCCGTGGCCTATGGGCCGTGCAGTGCAGGCACGGCCCAATTCAATTTTATTTTTTATTTTTTTGTTTTATTAAATAAATATATATATTTATATACTTGTTTAATTTAATTTTTAAATATAATATAGTATAATAAAATATAGATTGACACAATATATTTGTAAAATTAAAATTTATTGACTACGAATTTAGTAACTACAAACTACATTCAACAATAAAAAGTAAGAAATTATAAAAGATTTAAAAAATATATATTCTAGTTTTCTTCATTTTCATCGAAAGAAAAATCATGTCGTCCAACACATTGTAAGCGGCTATCAGTATCGAACCAATCCTTTAAAAGAATACACATCTCCACGGTATTTGGTTTCATTCTACTTCTTTTTTCATCAAGTATTTTTCCACCTGCACTAAAATAAGACTTCGATGAAACTGTGGATATCGGAGGAGTTAGTAAATCACGTGCAATGATAGAAAGTACTGGCCAAAGTCTAGCAGCATTGTCTTTCCACCATGTCAAAACATCAAAAATTTCTAATTCTTGTTCACTGTAATTTATGAATTGGTTTAGATATAACTGAAGCTCAGTAAATGAAGATATTGAAGAACTAGAACTCGAAGAAGTGGAAGTAGAGTCTTGTCTTTTTTTTAACATTGTCCACACAGAACCCTTGTTCACTGGAATTTATTTTCAAGTAATAGTTCGAATAACTCGCGAGCATGTTTGAATTTTTTGAGCCAAACTCGAGCTCGAGTATTAATTCGAGCCGAACTCGAGCAAAAAAATTACATTATTCGAACTTCGAATCGAGCTCGAGCTCGAATATTTTTTAAATTTATACTCCATTGGTTCAACAATCCCTGTAAAAAAATTGGATCTCCTCTATATGATGTGAAACATTCACTAATTTCATAAATTTTATTAAAAAATATTGAAGAAGTTGTATCGTAACAACCCGAAATAAATTGACAGCATCATAAGAAGGTTCTAAAAATTACAAATAATATAAGCAATTTTCCAATCAGTTTCTTCAATGTGAAAATGTTCGGCCATCCTTTCATTTAAAAAAAGTGAACACATTTCGATCGATTGCTACAATCTAAAAAAAAAAAGTCGTGCTACAGTGTCGTCTCGTGCCTGCCCACGGGCCAACACCCTTGGCCCGGCACAACTCATGTTACGGGCCATGCCTAGCACTACACGGCACTGTAACAAAATGGGTCGTATCGTGCCACTTTATGACATGTCATGTTATGCTTGTATCATGCTTTGTATCGTCTGCTTCATTTGATTTTTCTAAAAAAATGATCCTTTCTTATTAAATAAAATAGTAATGATGTACATATTCACATAACTTTTTTCGAGGTTTCATGGGAACTTGGAAGTTGGGCCGGGTTTGACCCGGTCAAGGGTACGGGTTGCTTAACGCCATGCCCATCAGTTGGCTACCTGAAGTCAAATATGACCGTTGTGAGGAAAAGAAATGTAAAAAGAAAAACAAAAGCAGGCGTTTTCAAAGTCAGCAATAATCATGAACGTTAGATTTATTCTAAATCCAACAAATTTAAATCCTAGATTTATCTCTTAGAAATTAGAATCCTATACCAAAACAACGGCAGCAAAGTCTTGACAAAACCAATAGCCATCCCCAACTTTCCTTTCTTAAAGATTCTTGATATCTCCTCAGCGTACTGTGTAATTGAAGGATAACAAATAAACTGAAGAAGTTTGAGGAGGGTTTTTCAAGTCAGGAACGGAAATGGGGAAGCGGGCAACGTCGGTGGAGACGAAGAGTGAGCTTTTGCAGGTGATGGAAACGCAAGGAACAAATCGAGATTGCATAAATCAAATCGTGAAAACGGAGCTCGCCACTCAAAATCAACATCCGTATTCGTTTCATGTGTCTGGACCTCGCAATGTTCCTTCCATTAACTGGAGAGATCTCATCAGTTCCAATTGGTCAGTGTTCATTTTCCTCACTTTTATCATACTTCTCTCTCTCTCTCTCTCTCGGTTTTGAGAATTTTGATACTGTACTTTGTGGGAAAGATACTTTCGCAGAAGAATCTGATTTTGAGTTGTGGTTTTTATTTTCTTAGTTTATCTGTGAACAGAATCTTAATTTGTGTTGAACAAGGAAAAGATGTAAAACTTTGAGTTGATTCTGTTGACTAAGAAACTGGTTGAGATTGAATTCATATTGAAGGCCACGATCTCTTGCTGCATGTGATCTTCGATGAATTTGAATCTTTACAATGATCGTAGACGGTTATCTGTGTGTGTACACTATGAAACTAATAATCTAACCAGAATCAAAGGATGATTTATTTAAGATTAGGATTCGATGACCATTGAACTGATATGTGAACTTGAGTGATCTTTTACTTTTTGTCCATTGTCAATGTAAATCTACATCTTTGCAAACAATTCAGTTTTTTTTTTTTGTTTCTTTAAAAGTGTTCCAATACGGGCCAGAGCAAATATTATGACTCAATCAGAACAAGAAAAGGCATGCCATCAATGGGATAATATTTTTTTCTGTGAAGTTTTGTTCTTTATGGAGTTTCAGTTCATTTGTTTGATTGGGATCAGACCAGAAATATTCAACTACTAGTGGATACTTTTAATTCATAAATGTCTTTTGCCATTTTTTCCTGGATGTCATGGTCAAAGACAAATTGCAGATGTTTATCTGTCATTGAATACACTTGTATGATCTCGTCCTTTTACAATTGGTTGCCGGAAAGATGATTGGTTAATATGGTTTAACATCAACTTATACCTCTAAGTCTACTTTCCCATGCTTTTTTCTAGAACATAATAAAGTACTGATTTGCAGAAATCAAAACTCTTAACTTGTCATTTCACCATCATCTGAGAGGTCTTCACAGAAATTTCTTGCATTCTAATATTTGGAATTGTGTAATTTCTGGCAATGTTTTTTTGTTTGCTCCGCTATGTATTTTCCAGCAACGAGTTCTAGGCTCTTTCTGTAACTAAAAAGTTAAAGTATTAACATGATCCCGATATATTGCATGACCAGGAAGGATGGTAATTATAAAAGGACAGTGATTGCCTGCTTCATACAAGCCGTATACTTGCTTGAACTCGACAGGCAAGAAAACAGAGCCATTGAAAACGCTCTCGCTCCGAAATGGTGGATACCTTTTAAGTACAAACTAGTCGAGACCCTTATCGATGAAAGAGATGGATCTATATTTGGCGCCATATTAGAATGGGATCGTGCTGCAGCATTAACAGATTTTGTGCTTATGAGACCTAGTGGTGCACCAAGGGCTGTTTTAGCTCTCAGAGGAACACTTCTTAAAAGTCCAACTATACGACGGGATATTGAGGATGATCTCCGGTTCCTAGCTTGGGAAAGCTTGAAGGGATCTGTAAGATTTAGTTGTGCTTTGAAGGCTCTTAAATCAATATCTGAAAAGTACGGTAGCAGCAATATATGCATTTCAGGCCACTCCTTGGGAGCCGGTTTTGCTCTTCAAGTCGGAAAAGAACTAGCCAAAGAAGGGATATTTGTGGAGGCACATTTGTTCAACCCCCCCTCAGTTTCACTGGTTTCAAGTCTAAGAAACGTGGGTGAAAGAGCAGGGGATATGTGGAATAGAGTCAAGTCGATAATCCCTTCAAGTACTGAAATTCAGGGTAACGGTGATGATGGCTCGAAGTCTGTAATCTTAGGATCAAAGCAATGGATACCGCATCTGTATGTGAATAATAGCGACTATATCTGTTGCTATTATGCCGATCCCGATGGCCGAGAAGACAGCTTGGCAGAGAAAGAGAATACAAAACCAAGAAACGAATCCTGTGCTGCCAAGCTTTTTGTGCTGTCAAAGGGCAAGCAGAAGTTCCTTGAGGCGCATGGCTTGGAACAATGGTGGTCAGATGACTTACAAATGCGAGCGGCTCTGAATAACAGTAAACTGATTAGCAGACAGTTGAAATCGTTGTATAGCCTCCCGCCTCCAGAGCGATCCCCGAGCAAGACTTGATCATAAGGAGAGAATTCACCTATTCCTTTGTTTTTCATGACAGTATATGAGTTCGGTCAAGTTGAAGGGACAGAAAAAATAATAATAACAAAGGGCTCAACTTATCATGTTGTGGTGATTCCTAGTGTCCTTGTTTTCAACGCATGAGTTGTTTCTGTCTGTGCTTGAGTTCGTTTCTAATTAACTTTTGCTTTAAATGTACATTCTGGTGGATGTCAATGTATTGAACTTGATTGACAACAAGATCTTGGCCTAGTAATTGAGATGTATTACTCATTATAAGAGGTCTCGGGTTTGAGTTCTCCGATTAATAAAAAAGCGCACACAATGGGACATATTGGTACGTTGAGGTTCGGAAGTATCTTTAGAAAAACGTTTATGTTATTAAAATAATATTTTTGTGGACTCTAAAAGTCAATAGAAGTTCTTAAAAAAAAGCTTCTGGTGATTTGGCATCAAATTATTTTTATAGAAATACTATATTTCTTCAAGTATATTTAATATTATTTCTATTTTAAAAGAGCACTTTCAAAATTTCCATTTGAAAAAGTCATTTCCTTCAGTTAATTATTCATATTTTACATGGAATTTCCATGAATATGCTAAGGTTTTATGCATATGACCGGCGAACTCCCCATTCTTATGTAGGATAACAATAATATTTTGTTTCACTTTAAAGAACTCTATTTTTGAACAATTGGTAGAGCATTTGTCAAATTCCGTATAATTTTCTTTAAAAACATGAGATGAAAAACTGAATGATCTATATTAGGATAATAATAAATTAAAAGATATTGATAACATAATTATTTTTACCACATATAATTGTAAAACTCAAGTCAAACGTTATATGAAAAAATGATATGAAGTTGTACCATTTTCCACTAAATTGTATCTTAGAGTTTTATATTTATAGCATATATAATTCATGATTAATGAAAGTCTCGTCCTTTCGAGTATGTTATCTAGTATGTTATTATTGTTATCCTATAATATTTTGGAATTATTTAAGAATTCACCTACTTGAAGATTATCCATATCATATAATAGAGATTCAAAGAAACGAACACAACTCGCTTGAACTATATGCATGCATGTCCAATCATATCCCTAATCGACTTCAATATATAATTTGGTTCACAACCTTAATATTAAATTTAAATATAATTTCGTATTTTTATATTTTAAAACTAGTGAATGTTCAAACTACAGTGTGATGTTTGTCCGAGGACGTCATGCAAAACTTTGAGCAAACCTGAGAAGAAAGCATGTTTTGGTTTGGTTGATGCTTTTCAGAAGACCGATCAATTATTGGATGAGAATATTCTCATCTAAGAATTGTTACCTCACACAAGTCACTACTCATGGGTAGATAGAAGAGCCACGCCTAAGAAAAATGCAATGGTCTAACGCTCTCAACCTCCAGAAACCCACCCTTCTAAAATCATCAGCAGCTGCGCCTTCCTACCCCGGACGTCAGATCAAGTTCAACAATGGTGATTTTTTCTTTACAAACTTCCCGGAAGATTGGGGTGCTAAGGATATCTGAGTTATTTTTAAGAAATATGGTCAGATTAGAGATGTTTTTATCTATAATAAAAGAGATAAACAAGGTAAGAGATTCGGATTTGCTAAATTTGCAAGCACGATGGATCTGAAAAAACTAGAAGCTGATTTGGACAGTATCTGGATTGGAAACCACAAATTGAGAGTCAACATTCCGAAATATCAGCAGCCTAAGCACCATAAGTTTCAAGAAGTGAAGATACCAGGATTGGAAAAAAATTTCCTACTTCAAATAGAGCAAACTGTAATGCTCAGGGATCCAATGAGTTAAATGTTAAGGATTATCCTCATATAGGATTACAGTTTAAACTCAACCCTGTGGAGTCTAGATGGGTTCTGGGTAGCTTGGTGGGTTCTTGTGGGAACCGACTCAGGCACATAATATATAATCCTTTATCTGATATCACATTTCCTACTATATAGAAATATACATATATTTGTAGGGTATTTCTTTAAAACAATACATACATAACAATTAATTATATTACGTTAGCGGAAGCGTTCATAACAATTAATTATATTTCGTTAGCGGAAGCGTTCGTAATAGCTATTAACAAAATACAACCTTCTAATGATCTGATACTTTAATTGAGGATGAAATACTATCAGTACTGATAAGCAAACATTTTCATTTTTCCTTATTATCCTCTGATCCTGGATCTCGTTATCATGTATCTGAAACTCATGATAAATAACAAGAAAAACAGAGGTTAAGTCTTTAAGGACTTAGTTAGGAAATAACAATGGCTTTTCGTTTATATAATAACAAATAATGCAATCTGTCAATATGATATGTCATGAAACAAGAGATATCACTGCGATCAAACAATATATCAATGAAACCATGACGTTTACGACTTTAGAATGAATATCGTGGGCTAAAGAGGTGGTTCCCACCCGACATTAAGGTGTAGCACTTTTCCCCACGTATCCGGATCAGGAAATATGATGAATGAAACAATGACGAATTAGGACATTATAATGAATATCATGGGCTAAAGAGGTGGCTCCCTCCCGACATTTAGGTGTAGCATTTTTCCCCATGTATTCGAATACGATCCAGTACAAACATTCATGTACGAGCCGAGGTGAACCATTCTCCGGACCGATACTTTGCGCGTTGTTCAGATGAACCATATACCCAGATTCTCATCTGTTGTTCATTGGACTCACTTTCTGGGCCAATGCCACGTTGTCCAGTGGACTCATGTCCAGGGCTCCATTCATTCGTTCAAGGGAACAGATTAGCGATAAAACGCGATACTTTCAAATGCGGACAATATGAGCAATGAAACATTATAACGAACAACATGACGACATAAATGGAAGGTACGATATTGAATAAACATTTACAGTAAGTTCTAGGCCAAATGCCAAAGAGGCTATATAGAAATGAGGAATCAGTAATATACACCTCACCTCACCTCACCTCACTATGTCTTGACTTAATTGGCTCGATTTTGAACTCAAATGCCAATAACATTCCTATGAACATAATATAAAGTAATTTATAATGATTATCAACCTAAATGTATGGTTTAATATTGTTAAGAATCATTTTTGTACGAAACTTGTCCGTGCAATTTTAATCAAACATTTGAAAATTCATTAAAAATCAAGTTTAAGTCGAAAGCTGATATTTTTACAGCATGTACGATATTGAATAAACATTTACAGTAAGTTCTAGGCCAAATGCCAAAGAGGTTATATAGAAAGGAGGAATCAGTAATATACACCTCACCTCACCTCACTATGTCTTGACTTAATTGACTCGATTTTGAACTCAAATGCCAATAACATTCCTATGAACATAATATAAAGTAATTTATAATGATTATTAACCTAAATGTATGGTTTAATATTGTTAAGAATCATTTTTGTACGAAACTTATCCGTGCAATTTAATCAAACATTTGAAAATTCATTAAAAATCAAGTTTAAGTCGAAAGCTGATATTTTTACAGCATGTTCGCCTCTTTCCGATCTACAACTTTTGTTTAGAAACCATTTTGAAATTCCCAGCCGATTGTGCCCAGATTTTGATTTTCAAAATGCTCAACCGTGGTAATTCGCTCGCCGAAAAATAGTGTTTCCGATGACGTTTACGGCACATGGCCGGCACAAATGTAAAATAAAACATATTTGGAACATATTTGTTTATATAACATTTCGAAATCTATTTTAAAAGGCATGAAATCAAAGCTTGAATCTGATACCTTGAACTGGGTTTTCTTGAGCTTTGAACAGCTCACTGTTCTTAACGTTTTGAATTTTTTGGGCAAGTTCGCCTTTTGATTTTCAAACACCTCCCTTGCGGAACTCTTTCTGGGTGTGTAAGGAGTGTTGTGTAAATTTTTGGACAATGTTTGGATATTTTTCAGAATTTTGACATATTTCTAGCCTATTTTCACCCCAATCTCTAAACCATTTTTAGCACTTATCTCACAATTCTCCACAAATATGATGTAATGGAGTGTTTCTTCCTCCTAAAACAGGTGAGATGGTGGTGTATTTATAGTGGTGATGCAAGAGTTGAGGTGTTAAGTGTGGACAAGTGTTGGTACAATTGTGACAAATAATAACTCTTAAAATTAATTATAAATTATAATGTTATTATTTTATAATCTGTTTATATATCTATATATTTTGTTCTATTAATAATATTTATGTTATTTTTAATTTCTTGATTATTCTTTTGGTATTTATAATTGCTTAAGCTATTTATTATGCTTGTACCTATTTTATTATATTTCCATCTAAAGTATATTAATACAAATTATATTTATGCATTTTGTTTGTGAGTAAAGTTTTTAATGGATAATGTTTTAACCAAAATCAAATATTCATACTCAAGAATATAAATATATTTTGATATAATTTTTATGTAAATTTAATATTACAAGTAATATATAGATTTACTTTGTGAATAATTTTAGTTATTGATATGTTTTACAAATATACAATTTCTAATATATAGTTATATTGTTTATTCTTTTTTATCATCTATTTTGATGTATGAATTTTTAATATATTAAGATGATTATTTTATTAACATTTAAGATAATTTAAAATATTTTTGTCAAATTTTATAATTTAGATTTTAAGGATCTTACAGTTCACTTCGTAACCCAGAAGACTGGAAACAGATTCAGCAAGCCATCAGACAAGTAGGTTTCCATTCAATGAACCTTAAGCCCTTGGGGTGGTAACAAGTGCCTAATTTGGGCGGAAAATAAGGTAATGATTGAGGAGTTCCGAATCTAAGACGAGGTATGGCTGAAACAATGGTTCTCTAGTATAATCCCTTGGTCTCCTAGTCTCTCTGTTACAGAAAGACGTATTTGGATCAAATGTGTGGGTATTCCAATTGTCGCTTGGAGCGACAGATTCTTCAAGTGGATTACATGCTATTTTGGTAAAACAGTGAAAATTGCGGAGGAAACTACTAATAAAGAGAGGCTAGACTATGCCAAAATTCAGATTGAAACTTCTAATCCTTCTAGGATTGATCGTATTGTGCGTGTAAGATTTAATAATGTTGAACACTCTATTAGAGTAATGGAAGATCAATGCAGAAGGGAAGTATTTCAGTTGGGTGTCAAGAAGGTTAATCCTATGCTTAAGAATACTTCCAATATGAGTTGGTCTTCTCTCGGACAACAATAATATTAATCAGGAGGCGGGAGTTCAACGGGCGGTCTCGAGCCCCAAAATAAAAAGGGCCACCCAAGATGGTCTACCCATGAGGGTCTACTTCTAGAAAATTTTGAGGACGGTGAGAATGCCAGTATCGAGAAACCTGTTGAAGCTTTCTCAGATTTCAATAACAACGACGCTACATAATTTTATTTGCCAACTAAGATAGTTAAGGAAAACTTGGTGATGGGTGTTGCTAGGGGTGTGCAATCGATCGGTTCGGTTAATAACCGAACCGAACTTTGCTATAACCGATAAACCGAACTTCTGTTTCATATAATCGAACCAAACTTTTTTTTCATAATAACCGATGTAACCGAAACCGATAAAAATATCGGTTGATGACCGATATAACCGAACTTTTCTCTAAAACAAATTCAGCGGAGATCGAGTAGACGGCTTCACCTATTCTGCGCTTATGTCCACCAATCCTTCCTTACACTTTCAAGTTTCAATTATGAGTTAGGGTTGAATGGGTTATGGACTTATAGGAGTATAACTTTTGGAAGGCTAATCAGTAATAAGCATTTTAATAAGGCTAATACAAATTTTATAAGCAGGCCCAGTAGCATGGATGGTGGCCCAAATCCAATTTTTAAATTTAAACAATTTTAATCGGTTTATTCGGTTAACCGAACTTTTAAAACTAAAATCGTAACCGAAATCGATTAACCGATTTAATCGATGTTTTTTTGTAAAATAACCGAACTACCGAACTAACCGAACCGAACATTCAAAATTATTCGGTTCGGTCGAAAAGTTCGGTTTAACCTAGCGTTTGCTTACCCCTATGTGTTGTTCAAAATAATCTGAGTATTATGCTCAATAATTTGGGCCGTAGACTTGCTGGCTCGGATAGCGAAGTGTTTTGCTTAAAGAAAAGAGTGGGCACTATCCATAATTCATTGGTATTGCTTCCTCCTCAAGATCAACAAAGATTAGCTGAAAATAGAAAAATTGTAGAGCCATCAGCAGCTTGTTCTACCTTACAACCAGTGGAGTATACTGTTGGTCCGATTAATATGATTCAATTGGATCTGAATCAAATTATGGAGATCTTAACTAAAAAAGGGTGCTAGCTGAATCTCAAAAAGATCAGAAGTCAAAGAAAGTGACTAAAAAGAAAGAAAAAAAAAGATTCAAAGGAAAAAAGCAAACTGTAATTTCAGCAAAGAATTGGGATCGCTTTGTAGCGGAGATGGATTCGGAGGATGAAGATTGGATTCTGGATGATTCCCAACTCCAGCAAATTCATGTCAATCTCGTCAGTGATAAAGAGATTAACAATTCTTTAGATAATTCGAAGAACTTGAATTGTAACAAGTTTTGGCAATCACTGGAGGAAACTAATCAAGCAGAAAAAACTATGGAAGATTGGACAATCATTGGGTATTTCAGGTGAAGGAAATGATATCGCTATTGTGCAAAAGTTGGTGGAGATGGAAAAAAGAGATAAAGAAGTGGCTAAGAATTCGTTTCGATCTGGGCACGAGGAAGGAATTGTAGCAGATTCTCCATGAAAATGCTAACATTCAATATCAGGGGTCTCGGGGGATGGATTATAAAGATAGAAATCCAGAAAATAGTAGTAAAGGAAAAAGTTGATTTTCTGTGCATTCAAGAAACAAAGATGGAGGAGATTAATCACTCAAGCTGTTCAACTATTTGGGAATTGGGATGGGGATGTTTTAATTGGGCTTTAAAAAAAGCTGTGGTAAATCAGGAGGAATTCTTAGTATCTGGAGGTCGGGAACTTTTGTGCTCGATAATACCATTGAAGGAGATGGTTTCCTGTTAACTAAAGGGGCTTGGGTCCTGATAAACTGGAGTGTAATATCATAAATATTTATGTGCCTTGTGATCCTAAAAGGAAGAAAGCCTTGTGGGACAATCTCAGTTTGTTATTGCAACAGAACCCAGAGGGTAGGTGGTGTTTGACTGGTGATTTTAATACTACTAGAGCTCACTTGGAAAGGAAAGGGTCGAATGAAGTATGGTTTAAAAATGAATTGGATGAGTTTGATCAATTCATTAGGAATGTTGAGTGGTAGCGCTTATCGCGTACGCCCAAATTAACCATTCTTCAGTTAATAGCAAAAATATATAGTAGCGGAAGTAGGGATCGATCCCACAGGGAAGGTAAATTTATTTCGTGTCAATTATCAAACAAATAGTAACAATGAGAGTTTTGGATTGGATTACTACTACTTAGCGAATATCAAACTAATAAACGAGTTTAACTAAAACGATTAAAACTTATGGGATTAAAGCGATTCTTGGTTTTCAGGTAACCGTACTTTTGGAAAATTATCTTTTGGTCATCAAATCAAAACATTCGAATTCTTTCGATTATCTATCGACTGAAAATTCAATTCCTACTCTTCTTATGCATAGTCAAAGAGAAAACAGCATTCAATTCAACCCTTACCAAATCTATAATCATCACTACAGCCGTTAATGATTAAATCAATGATAGTTTTCAAAACTAATGAGTTCGACAAATCTAATCAATAAAAACTACAGCCGTTAGAATTGATTACTCAATCGTTTCTCCTAAGAATTCAATAATACCTACAGCCGGTTAATTATTAATCTTAGTTATTTCTTAACAAACTATCGATTATGCAATTGAATATTAAGTGATCGGTCTAATACGCAAACACAACAATCATGGAATTCGAAATCTGAGAAACAAATTGAAATCGAAATCTAATTCAACAATCAAACCGAATTCTCATAAAAGATTCAATCCAAAAATAGGTATCCCTTCAACCAAGAATCAAAGGGTTTAAGCCTAGCATAATTGAATCTAAAATCAACAACATATTAGTCGAAAATATTAAAATAACAAAGGAAAAGAAATTACTAATACTAATCACGATTCCGGCTTGTCGATTCCGGTCCCGTTCTTCGTTGTTCTTGACAAAACTTCAGAGAAAATTAATCTAAAATCTCAAATTATTCTAAAAATTTGAAAAACTATCAAAAGCTGCTGCTAATGAGGCTTAGTCTCGAGTTTTAGGGTCTGGGAGTGATAAAAATGGGATACAATCTTTTAAACATGGTAAAAGACTCAATTTCCTAATTTCCGGACTCTACGGCGATCGATCGCCTGATGTGTGGCGATCGATCGCTAGTTTTTTTTTTTTCAGTGAAAATCTTGAGGCGATCGATCGCCACTTTATCGCGATCGATCGCTAGGCTCCAGTGGACTTTGGCGATCGATCGCCTGGTACTCGCGATCGATCGCTGATCCGTGAATTTTGTTGCAAAAGTTTCTGTCCATAGGCGATCGATTTCCTCTTCCAGACGATCGATTGCCACCTCCAAAATTACATTTTTGCCCTTTTCTTGATCAACTTTGAGTCCTTGTCTTGTCCATGTCTCTTCTTGGTCTTTATACATCATTTTTGGCTCGTTTTCTTTGATTGTACCTTTAATTACACAAATATACGATTAGGTAGCATACGTATCAAATTATCTATCAAAACCTACCAAATCGTAGACAATTAAGCACTAAAGATGTGTCTATTTCTAGTCACATCATTGAGCTTCATGATTTACCTCTAATTGGGAGAAAATTTACATGGTATAGAGCTAATGGGTCATGTATGAGCCGGCTAGACCGTTTTTTCTTGTCAAACTTGTGGATGTCTGAATGGCAAATTTATCTCAATGGGGTTTACCGAGAGCAGTTTCAGATCATTGCCCGATCTTGTTGAAGTCTATATCAACTAATTGGGGTCCTAAGCCATTTAAATCTTTGGATTGCTGGCTAGATTTTGTGAGAAAAGTTTGGTCAGAATCCCATTTTCAAGGATGGGGAGGTTATGTATTAAAAGAAAAACAGAAATGCCTAAGGTCAGCAGTTAAGATTTGGAATAATGAGAAATTCGGGCTTCTTGATAAGAAGATTGAAATTAGCAAGGAGAAAATTAATCACCTAGATTTAAAAAGTGAAAGATCGTTTCTATCAGAAGCCGAAATTCAATCTAGAAGAGAAGAGGTGGAATGTCTTTGGAATTCAGTTAAAGTGAAAGATAGTATTTTATTTCAAAAAAGTCTTTTGCACTGGTTATGAGAAGGTGACGCGAACTCCAAGTTCTTTCACAATTTAATTAACAAAAGGAGATGGAATAATGAAATTTTGGGCCTGCATTTTGACAATAGATGGATCAATTCTCTATCTGAACTGAAGTGTGAGATCCACAAATATTTTAAATCTAAATTCTCCTACTAATAATGGGTGAAACCAAGAATTAGAGGAGTCTCTTTCTCTCACATTTCCTCAGAGGATAATTCTGTTCTAGGTGCTGAATTTAGTGATGAGGAATTTAAGCGTGCAGTGTGGAGTTGTGGTGGATCGAGAAGTCCTGGACCGGATGGGTTTAACTTCAATTTCATCCACAAATGCTGACCAGTTCTTAAGAAAGATTTCGAAAGATTTATTAAGGATTTCTTCCTACATGGTAAGTTCGTCAAAGGAATTAATCCTTCTTTTAATGCTTTCATTCCTAAAGTTGTCAATCATACTTTGATTGAGGAGTTTCGACCTATATCTTTAATTGGATGTATGTATAAAGTAATGTCGAAAGATTGAGCAAAGTGTTGGATAGCATAATATCTCAAACTCAATCGGCTTTCATAGGCCACAGACAGATCATAGATAATGTCCTCACTCTTAATGAAACAATAGATGAAGCAAAAAAAGAAAAAAAAAGAAGGATTGTATCTTTTTTAAAGTTGACTTCGAAAAGGGTTATGACTCGGTTATTTGGGAATTTTTGGATGAGATGATGGAATCAATGAATTTTAATAATAAATAGCGTAAAAGGATATTGGAATCTGTGACTTCAGCTACTGCTTCTGTGCTAGTCAATGGTAGCCCCTCTTGTGAGTTTGCTCTTGAGAAAGGACTATGGCAATGTGATTCTTTATCACCTTTTTTGTTCCTCTTAATCTCAGAAGGTTTGAGTGGTCTCATTAGTAAGGCTACTGAAATTGGTTTATTTCAACCAATTTCGGTTGGTAAAGAAAATCCCACAAGGCTTTCTTGCTTTTAGGATCACAAGGCACATAAATATTTATGATATTGCACCCCAGTTTATCAGGATTTTATCAGGACCCAAGCCCCTTTAGTTAACAGGAAACCATCTCCTTCAATGGTATTATCGAGCACAAAAGTTCCCGACCTCCAGATACTAAGAATTCCTCCTGATTTACCACAGCTTTTTTGAAAGCCCAATTAAAATCATCCCCATCCCAAGTAGTTGAACAGCTTGAGTGATTAATCTCATCCATCTTTGTTTCTTGAATGCACAGAAAATCAACTCTTTCCTTTACTACTATTTTCCGGATTTCTATCTTTTTAATCCTTCCCCCTAGACCCCTGATATTGAATGTTAGCATTTTCATGGAGAATCTGCTACAGTTCCTTCCTCCTGCCCATATTGAAACGAATTCCTAGCCACTTCTTTATCTCTTTTTTCCATCTCCACCAACTTTTGCACAATAGCGATATCATTTCCTTCACCTGAAATACCCAATGATTGTCCAATCTTCCATAGTTTTTCTGTTTGATTAGTTTCCTCCAGTGATTGCCAAAACTTGTTACAATTCAAGTTCTTTGAATTATCTAAAGAATTGTTAATCTCTTTATCACTGACTAGATTGACATGAATTTCTTGGAGTTGGGAATCATCCAGAATCCAATCTTCATCCTTTGAATCCATCTCCGCTACAGAGCGATCCAAATTCTTTGCTGAAATTACAGTTTGCTTTTTTCCTTTGAATCTTTTTTTTTTTCTTTTTAGTCACTTTCTTTGACTTCTGATCTTTTTGACATTCAGCTAGCACCCTTTTTTGGTTAAGATCTCCGTAATTTGATTCGGGATCAAATTGAATCATATTAATCGGACCAACAATCTGCTCCACTGGTTGTAAGGTAGAACAAGCTGCTGATGGCTCTACATTTTTTCTATTTTCAGCTAATATTTGTTGATCTTGAGGATGAAGCAATACCAATGAATTATGGATAGGGCCCACTCTTTTCTTTAAGCAAAACACTTCGCTATCCGATCCAGCAAGTCTACGGCCCAATACTCAGATTGTTTTGAACAACACCCATCACCAAGTTTTCCTTAACTATCTTAGTTGGCAAATTAAATTATGTAGCGTCGTTATTATTGAAATCTGAGAAAGCTTCAACAGGTTTCTCGATACTGGCATTCTCACTGTCCTCAAAATTTTCTAGAAGTAGACCCTCATGGGTAGACCAACTTGGGTGGCCCTTTTTATTTTGGGGCTCGAGACTGCTCGTCGAACTCCCGCCTCCTGATTAATATTATTTTCATTACCGATAAGTATCTCCGGCATTGATGTCGGAACAAATGATCGGAAGGCGGAGTCCGAGAGAAGACCAACTCATATTGGAAGTATTCTGAAGCATAGGATTAACCTTCTTGACACCCAACTGAAATACTTCCCCTCTGCATTGATCTTCCATTACTCTGATAGAGTGTTCAACATTATTAAATCTTACACGCAGAATACGATCAATCCCAGAAGGATTAGAAGTTTCAATCTGAATTTTGGCATAGTCTAGTCTCTCTTTATTAGTAGTTTCCTCCGCAATTTTCACTATTTTACCAAAATAGCATGCAATCCAGTTAAAGTGGAAGATAGTATTTTATTTCAAAAAAGTCACTTGGGTTGGTTATGAGAAGGTGACGCGAACTCCAAGTTCTTTCACAATTTGATTAACAAAAGGAGATGGAATAATGAAATTTTGGGCCTGCATTTTGACAATAGATGGATAAGTGTGAGATCCACAAATATTTTAAATCTAAATTCTCCTACGAAAAATGGGTGAAACCAAGAATTAGAGGAGTCTCTTTCTCTCAGATTTCCTCAAAGGATAATTTTCTAGTTGCTGAATTTAGTGATGAGGAAATTAAGCGTGCAGTGTGGAGTTGTGGTGGATTGAGAAGTCCTGGACCGGATGGGTTTAACTTCAATTTCATCCACAAATGCTGGCCAGTTCTTAAGAAAGATTTCGAAAGATTTATTAAGGATTTCTTCCTACATGATAAGTTCGTCAAAGGAATTAATCATATACTTTGATTGAGGAGTTTCGACCTATATATTTAATTGGATGTATGTATAAAGTAATGTCGAAAGATTGAGCAAAGTGTTGGATAGCGTAATATCTCAAAATCAATCGGCTTTCATAGGCCAGAGACAAACCCTAGATAATGTCCTCACTCTTAATGAAACAATAGATGAAGCAAAAAAATAAATAAAGAAGGATTGTATCTTTTTTAAAGTTGACTTCGAAAAGGGTTATGATTCGGTTATTTGGGAATTTTTGGATGAGATGATGGAATCAATGAATTTTATTACTAAATAGCGTAAATAGATACTGGAATCTGTGACTTCAGCTACTGCTTCTGTGCTAGTTAATGGTAGCCCCTCTTGTGAGTTTGCTCTTGAGAAAGGACTAAGGCAAGGTGATTCCTTATCACCTTTTTGTTCCTCTAAATCTCAGAAGGTTTGAGTGGCCCCATGAGTAAGGCTGCTGAAATTGGGTTGTTTCAACCAATTTCGGTTGGTAAAGAAAATGTGAAGAAGTCTCATATTCAATTTGCGGATGACACAATGTTAATGGGTGAAGCTAACTGGCAAAACATCGAAGTAATGAAAGCTGTTTTGTATAATTTTGAATTGATTTCAGGTCTCAAAGTTAATTATGTGAAAAAGTCAACTCTTAGGTGTGAATGTTGAAGAGGCTTGGCTTCTGAATGCTGCTGAGTTTTTAAACAATAGGATAGGCTCTCTTCCTTTGAATATCTTGGTGTGAATGTTGGCTCTTCTTCTAAAGAGGCAATAGTTTGGAACGATTTGGTGGAGAAAATGAAAACATGATTAGATTGGTGGGATAACAAGAATTTATCAATCGGAGGTCGCATAACTCTTATTAATGTTGTTTTATCCTCAATGCCTGTGTATTTGTTATCAATGTTCAGAATTCCGAATAAAGTTGTGGCATCCATCGTTAAAATTCAATGGAATTTCCTTTGTGGCGGGGGGAAGGAAAAGAAAAAAATCTCGTGGGTCAGATGGGAGAACGTTTGTAGAGATTTGTCCAGAGGTGGTCTAGGGTTAAGGATTTAATTTCTTTCAACAAAGCTCTTCCTGGTAAATGGAATTGGAGGTTAAGAAATGAGCAAAATCTGATATGTGTTAAAATTCTTAACTCTAAAAATGGGTGGAACGAAAGAGATTTTGATTTCAGAATTAACTCTAGATGTTGGAGCAAGGAGTCTAATTGGTGGCAGGAATTACTAAAACTGGAAAAGATGAGAATGTTGGATGGTTTAAAGATGGGCTTCGTAGGAGAACTGGGAATGGGCTTCAAGTATCACTCTGGGAAGATGTGTGGGAAGTGGGGGAAAGATTAAGAGTGAGATTCCCTATTCTGTATGGTTTATCTTTAAACAAAACCAACAGGATAGGTGAGGTAGGGAACTGGTGCAACAGAGTTTGGGTTTGGGACCTTAAATGGAGAAGAAATTTCTAACCTTGGGAACTAACCATTTATCATGATTTCCTAATTGTTTTGAACACGATTAAGGTCGTGGATAACGAAGCCAATGGTTGGAGATGGATTCATAGTGATGATGGTATTTACTCAACTATGTCAGCGTATAATGTGTTATCCTTGACAGGTTGGAATACTGAAGTTTCTTGTCGCCTCTTTCCTTTGTTATGGAGCAAGGTAGTTCCCGCCAAAGCTTCGATCATTGGCTGGAAAATTCTGTTAAATAAGCTTGCTACTCAGATTAATCTAGTTAGAAGAGGCATTGAGTTAGAGCAAACTGATTGTGTGCTATGCTACCAAGAGGAAGAGGACCACATTCATTTATTTTGCCACTGTGAGTTCTCTTATCAGGTTTGGATGACTCTTTATTCTTGGTTGAATCTAGTTGTTGGGGGAGTCGTCAACCTTGTTCTGCATCTCGAGCAACACGAAGGATTGCGTCTTGTAGGGATTGAGAAGAAACTTTGGTCAATGTTATGGGTTTGTACGGTTTGGTGTGTATGGCATGAAAGGAATAATAGAATCTTTAACGATGTGTAAGCTGTTGTTCGATTAGTGGTGGATAGGATCTTATTGCACAGTTGGCTGTGGATCAAAGCTAGATATAAATCGTCTTTCTCGTACTCTCTTTGTGATTGATTTAAAGAACCAATTTTATGACTTAAATCTTTGTAGCTTTGTGTTAACTTTTATTAGGCTTTTTATGAGGGTTGAGTAACCCTTTTACTCTCTTTAATAGATTTTTCCTTTTAAAAAAAATGACACTACTCATTGAGATATCACCCACTCAACCTCATATTTCCGTGCATGGATCCGTAATAATATCCCTTGGTAAATCGAAATATTGCACACATTAATAGGAGCGCATATAAGTAAAACAAAGAGATTGGTTTGCAGGCTATGATGTTAGAAGAAGAAAAAAACCAAGAGATAGAAAATAAACATACCTAAGAATATTAATGTAAACAAAAGTGCATAATTATACATTACTTTCCTATATCTGCGCATATGTATATAGATACAAACTCTGACAATACAAAAATATGAGCACATCCGTGCTCAACACCTCGATCAATACAAATATACAACACAAAGATCGATCATATCATGGTTGAAAAATCATAATCATGAACACAGACCTCTTGCGGATTCATCCCATAATCATACCATCCACCATAGTCGTATGAAGAAATCGAGTCCATCTCCATTAAAAGCGTCTCCAAATCTTCATACAGCGATGAAAAGCCCTGGTTTTGGCAACCCGATGAATCTTCCAAGACACAGTCATAAGACCCGTGCACGCGTAAATCTGGTGAACCCTCCAAAGGGGTGCTGAAACACGACGAATTAAACGATAATTCGGTGCTATTTTCTTGATATGCACCTGCTTCGGGATTAGGGGGAGATAGAGGGATTAATGAAGGAGGTGTAGATGGGATGGGGGTGCGATTTCCATTTCCAGTGAGCTCTTGCACCAGATTCTTGAAATTTGACGAGTCTGTGATGTAAACTTTAGGTCTTAAATTCTTGATCAAACTGTTGAGGGATTGTTTCTTATCATTTTTGGGTTTTTTTGAGGGAGACTGTATTGTGGATTTCTTCTTCATTTTTTGCTGGAAAATGGGAGAAGTTATTTAATTTCCTTGAGTTTACTGTTTGGCCTTGAAAATCACTTCAACCACCTTGCTTGTATCGGGGAATACTAAGAGCTATTATTATATACTAGCAGAGTCCAAGTTGGAGTCCATGAAAGAGTTTGGAAAAGAATAGTATAAATTTAATTATTAAATAATGTTTTAAAATTGCCTAGTCATTGAACAGAAAGATGCTAAGAATTAGCACAAGACATGTAAATTGAAGCCACCTTGCCTAATAATTTCAGGGTAAATTTTTTTTTTTTAAATTGAGAGGGAGATTTTATAAATATTTTTGAGTCACTGTCAAATTCAAATCATCCCAAAGAGGACATGAACAATTATCATCCGGTCTGATAAGGCCAGAGAATTTCAGGGTAATTTTATTGCTTATTGCCTTAACAAAATTCCGTTAATCTGATTAATGACAGATACTATATTTTTCTACACATAGAAAGTCACACATATATAGCCTTTAAAAGAGTTTCATATGTAATTCGTTAAGAAAAAATTACACAAAACATCTTATCGTTTTGTCCAAATTTTACTTTGCAACCGTTGTTTGAAACATGAAAGTTTACATCCTCAACTTTCATGAATTGTAACACTTTGCATTTATTGACTCGATTTTGTACTTTTATCGAAGATTTAGCGCCAAATTCGATCATCACCTAATATAGTCAAACTTATATCCATTTAAGCTTGTTATTCCAAACTTTTAAAAAAATAAAAATAATATTTTTAGTATCAAAATTCTCTAATTAACGATTACGAAAAATGAAATTTTGACACCCCCAATATTAATTTTGATTTTTTGAAGATTTGCATAACTATTTTAAGTGGATCTATGTTTGAATATGTAAGGCGGTGATGAAATGCAGCGATAAATTTTTGATTAAAACATAAAATCGAGTCAAAAAGATGCAAAGTGTTACGATTCATGAAAGTTGAGGATGTAAACTGTAATTGTTAGTTGTTAGAAAATGAAATTTGGACCAAACTATATGATGTTTTGATTATTTTCCATTCATTAATTATTTTGTTTCCCCATAGTCGGAATACTTCGCCAACTAATTCATATAAATCACAAAATAAAAAAAAATGTAATTCTCATCGAATTTAAACAATCCTTTTTTTTATAGTCTGAGAGGGGCGAACAGCGCAAAGTCATCTTCAAATGGGAATGAGTTTTTACCACTCTAACAAAGCCGAAAGCTCAGTTTAAACAACCTTTTACTATATTAATATTGTGGAATTTGCAGTATACCAATATTATGCCATGATTTGCAATTATGTGGATGTTAGTTTGACACTTTCTTAAAGTGTGATAATTCTATATAAAATATAATATGCTGTTAATTAATTAATTCATGAAGTTGAGTATTAGGGGAAATGACATGAGTTAAAAATTTAAATTAATTTATATTACAAATCTTAAATTATTTTAATATTATTATGTTAGGTGGAACAACAGTAAAGGCACGGTGATAAAACTATTCACTAGCTTGTCTCCTTTCTCGAGATTGTATGGAATGTGAGTGAAAGACATGTTAGAGAACCCCATCTATATTAGTTATTATTATTATACTATGTATTATCATTTTATCAAAATAAATAATATTTTTGGGGGAGACAAAAAGATTGGATCTTCATCTTCAATTCCCTTCTCTGAAGTATATAGAAATTGAATCTCAATTCGCCCAAACCATTAAGAAGATAATTACGTACTGCAAAATCTGAAAAGACTTTGATTTTAAAAATTAATTAATAGGCGAATGATATTGAAAATCTAATGAATTTAGATGTCGAAAACACTGTGGCGATGAGCCTTCCGGTGTTGTCTGAATGATAAGGCGTTTCCAACTATAGAATAGTTGTTAAGGGCCTTAATCCGATAGAGGATATGATTTTCAACCTATACTACTCTCCAAGGAAAGAAAGCACGGTAGAATAGAGAGGCTTCGCTCAGGGTCGGCTCAAGCACAAAGCCATTAAGGCTTTTGCTTTAGACCACATTGACAATAAGGCCCCATTTTTAGGGTTACTAGTATAGGTTTAAAATTTTTGAAAAAAAAAATTGCATACCTTATCTCATTCTTATGATGATGATTTACTTTAGTTAAAAATAATAATTATAAGTTTAGAAAAATAAAAACTCAGTTATGCTTTTAAAAGATTATATTCATAGAATTTTCTTCATCTATTAATCATTTAACGTAGTTGTTAAAATGACGGATAGAAAGTATGCATCGAAATATGAAAAAGTGGAAAAAAAAGGGAGAGTAATGAGTCTTAAATAAATATATTAGTCTAAAAAAGGACGAACTTAGTGCAATCAATGTCTTTTATATGTATTTGTTAATTAGATCAAATTAGCTAATGAGATAATTTATGTTTAGTTATTGATCTGATACAATATTTTCATAATGGTTAGCAAATATCTCATTTTTCTAATTTTTCTAAGACCTCCAAAAAGTTTGAGCCGCCCCTAACTTCGCTTCTCGAATGGGGTTGTATCCTTTTTGGCATGCGTCAAGATCGAGGATTGAAAATCACATTTGTCTCTCCCCTAAAAAAAATTAAATAAATAACAAACAAACAAACAGTGTGGTGATGGAGTTTGGAAGATTCCTACCTCCTCAAGAATTTTATTATTGTTTTGTTTGAAAATATCCATTATTTCCATTTCAGAAATTAATTTTATGGGCTCTTTTATATAGTTGGTTTCTATGCGAGATAAATATATCAGATGTGTGACAATAAACATCTATAAATAAAAATTTGTGAAAAATAAATGTTGAAAATACACATATAATATTACTATAATTGGTATATATATTTATTATAGGGCATGTTGATGAGCATGCAAGAAAAAAGGATTAAAATATTACGTTAGTAAAGATGAGTAATTATAAATTATGGTTCGATCTCACTAATATGAATGTACCAAACGAGAGAGTATATACATGTGGATATCTTTAATTTTTGGTGTTGGCTGTCTTTTACTGTGTCATTATCATAAATTTATTAGTTTAGCTTTTCACAATCACACTAGAATTAAACTTTATTAGGCGCTTAAATAATTAAGCATGAAAACACTGTACCCATTTCTTCTTAATTAATTCATATCATCTTTTGTCTTTCTTCAATATCTCTGTTACAAAGTGGCAAAAAAAAAATATTTCATCAATATCTTTTAAAATTTGATCACGAGCATTGCTTTATCAGGATGTATTTGCAATTGCTTATTCAAAATACTTTTATATTGTTTTTGCTTAAGTTAAGCAAAAACATTGAGTGTTTGTTATTGACTTCAAATTATTACAAAATTGACACCACAAGTAAAATCAATGAAAAATATATCTTGACATGGTTCTCTGCTTCTGCTTTTACCTGTTTATTTTTAGAGAAGCAATAGCAGAATTAGTGAAATAAAACACTCAGAATCTGTTTTTTTAGTCTGAAAAGTAGATAAGCAGTTATTCACACATCACCCGCTTTCCTTGTTATTATAATTAATTTTCCCAATGTTGAAAAATAAATATTTAACTTTTAACTTTAATAATTAAATTAATAAAATATTAAACAGTTTAAAGATAAATCCTTCCCGATGGTAAATTTTTTATTTATATGAAAAAAAAATTGATTCAAAGGCGGTCGATATTATTTAATAAGAAAATAGATACGATGTAGGATTTTTGTTATTATATATTTCATATTATTAGGACTTTTTTAATAGCAGTGTTTAGACATTATACACATGGATTGTGAAAATAGTTAAACCAAACAGACAAAATCGCAGACAATTAATTGACCTTTTTAGTAAGAAATAAAAAGGCATGTACACACACAATCATATGTTGTAAGAAAAAAACATACGTGAATAAATACGAAAATCAACCGCAAATATAAGTATATATAAATTAAATTAGTTTATATTTCAAAACAAAAGTGCACGATATACTTTTCCTATATTGTATACGTAAATGAATTTTACCCTTCTCTGCTTGATAAAAAATTTAAATAAAATTCCATCCTCTTAATCACTTTATATTCAGGGGTGAACCTATAAAAAAAATTATTAGGGGACAAATTTAAAAAAATTTATTAGGGGACAAATTTTTTTTATAACACTTAAAAGGTTAAAAAGATTTTGGGAAGGCAAAAAAAGTTTTTTTTTTTAAATAAGGGTAAATTTTTTTTTTCAACCCTGCTTATATCCCTGATTACACTAGCAAAACTAGGGTTGAGGAAAATTTTTGTTAAACCGAATAAACTGATTAAACCGAATTAATTGAAAATTTTGTTTTGGTTAATTCGGAAACTTGGTCTTGAATTTTTTTTAAAAAAATCGGTTAGTTCGATTCTGTTTTGGTTTTCATTTTAAAAATATCGGTTAACCGGAATAACAGAATTTTTACATTTTTTTAAAAAAATTTAAAAATCAGTATATCTCATTCTTTTATTTATGTTTATTTTTAAAATCAAAATATCTTATTATATATATATATATTTTAAAAAAATATCGTTTAGTTTGATTAGACTTAATTAACCGCTATTTTGTTCAATTCAGTTCATTCGATTTCAAAAAAATTCGGTTAGTGGTTTTCGAAAATTTGGTTTGGTCGTAATTATAGGAACATTTGTATGGATGTGTATGATTGGGTATAGAAAGCAAGAGTAACAAATGGTGCAATGGATCAATGTCGAGGTAAAAGTCCAACTCTTTGTCTTTGAAACGATATTGCCCCGCTAGGTGCTCACGGCTGCAACGACAAGTCGTTTCCCAAGATACAATGGCTATGATTTGTGATAGTAGCACACCAAATCACAAATCCTCAAACCACAAATGTTTAAGACACTCAAAGAAGAACAATGGATGAAAAAAGATGAAAGTGCAGAAGTTTTAATCTTGTGTTTAATCTCTTCAAAAGTATTTGTTATTATCAAAGGAGTTGTTATATATATAATGCATAATTGAATGCCACGAAAAAACCTCTTGGATGTATTTTTCCATGAAAACTTGCATCGATACGCCAAATGGTACATAACCTTTCACAAAAACCAATTTCCGACGTCCAGACATAGCAGACAAACATAGGCGCAGCAGGGCTTATGAGCACAGTACTCTGCCTGGAATTTATTTCCAGGCAGAGTGGAGCCTAGGCGCCACTTCTTGCTGCCCGGGTTTTCCCTGGGCAGTTTTGGTACCTCGTTTTTTTCTTCGTATTCTCGATTTTTATATACTTAATTTCAATTTATTAAGCATATTTTTCCAACGATAACCTATCAAAGCTCATCCTTAAGTAAAAACTAATCATTTATTCTGAGACAGAAGCAACAACGGGAACATTGCATGTAACGTGTAAGCAATACGTACTAAAAATGAGAAGACATTCACTAAGTGAAAATTACTAATGGATTCGTTGTATATAGTAACCGAGTGTCCGACTTTGTGTAACCCCAGATATAGCTAATAGCTATTCAAAAATGGAACAAAAATTAATATTGGAGAAAGTTCGCATGGAATAATGTGGATTTTCGTTATTCCATGGTGTAGTTATGAAATAAACAACAGATTAAGACAATTAATTTTTGCACCCGAATAATAATTTATAAATTATCTAAAAAAATCAAACTTTCCAAGCTTGAACTTGTATATAGATACATGTATGAACCAAATATTAAATTGAAGTGGAGCGGCATACTTTGGTTCAAGTAGTATGCACAGGTGGAGTGGTTGTTATCTCGAGAATAATGTTTTGAAGGGTAGCAATCCATGAATGAGAGTGTTTAATGTACCCAACACAAACCAACAGGGTACCTAAACATAACTCTAAGATCAGGCTTACAACTTTATCTGCATTGACAACGAGAGGAAACCCAAGAATTATGTGAAGGGGCAAAAATAAATTAGGGAAAAAATATTGGGGGAATGCAAAATGTAATTTATGGGAGTAAAATGCAAATTTTTTGATAAAAAAAAATTATGGGGTAAAATGTAATTTTTTAAAATTTTTATTTTTTTTAACAAGGGTGGACTTACCCCTTGCCTATAGGTATTTCCGCCCATGTTCACAACCCACCAGCTTTTGGCTAGTTCAGCCGCTGGTTTGCTACATTTCCATTCTGTAATACCCAAAACTGAACAAAAGTTGGGAGGAATCAAACACAAGTAAATATTTTCCTACAACTTTCTCAAACCATTAAAAAAATCAGGCACTTGGTTTGGGATACGGGAGGATCCGGATAACGGGAACCCACTGCTGATTATTACATCATAATATACAATTTTCCTAATCTATCCTTCTTCGAATTTCTTATAAAAATAGTTGGGTGGAGGGATTTGGTTGAGGGTCACTTGAAAGCAAAGTTATCCTATCATTTTAACTTAAGAGCACCCCAATTATGTTTGGTTTGACATAGTTAGTTAAATGTGAATAAATTAATAAATTTAAATTTAATATAATTCAATTAACTCACCACACTAGATCTCGAGTTCAAGGGTGAGCTTTGACACAACGGTTAAAGTTGTTGTCATATGACTTTGGAGGTCACGGGTTCGAGTCACGGCAACAACATCTACATTATAAGGGAATATTGCGTACATTAGGCGTAAAATGGTCTGCATCCCACGCATAACAGGAGCTTTATGCACCAAGATCTGTCACTTTACAGATCTCGAGTTCAAAATTTGTGCATGGAGAATGCATAATTTTTTTTTGGATCTCATTCAAAAATCGAGTGATCCTTATTAAAATGTTTGGAATTGTTAAACTAATGACATATAACCGCTTCATTATCTCCAAAAATTATGACAGTCAAGGCATCTGTTTTTTTAATGGGATTGTGATTGCTCATAATACCCTCTGAAAGCCGTTAGGAGTTTTAAGTCAAAAAGCTTTTCTCTGACTTTCCACACACTAGCAGGATAGACTCCCACCCATGCGTATGCATGCTGTAGAAAACCTTTGTTTTTGTTTTTTTATTTTATAAAAAAGATATATCCAAATGCCAGAATACACAATTAACAATCCGAATCAGCATTTATTGTGTGTGGCAAACACATACACATCAGAAATATTCGCACTATGCGATCCAGTAATAGAGTTGAAAGCTAAACCGCAGTACCGCAAATTAGTGAAAGCATCAACAACCTGACCAAATAGGTCTCGTAAAACCAAGCAGGCGACCAGGGGCAGACCTAGGCACCCCCACCCCCAAATAGAAAAATTTATAATGACAAATTTTTTTAATTTTTTTTACCCTTATTTTTTCAAATTTTTTTTGCACCTCCAAATTTTTTTTAGTAATTAAATATTATCAAAAAAATTTGCACTCCCCCAGCAAATTTTTTTTTTTCTGATTTCGCTCCTACAGGCGACGATATGATTGAGCAACGAATTTGTCTTTGATAACATCGAAAGGTACAGTTGAGGATAAGTGTGAGACAGAAACTGATAAAGAAACCAAACGTGCAAATTCTCGTTTCCAAAACCCGCAACTGAAAATACACCGATCAAATAGAAACATTGAATGAAGCATAAAACCTAAATGGTCCCGTAATCAAAACTGAACAATCCCCAATACACGGAAAAGCACTCAAAAAAATTTAATAGGTTGCCTAATAATATACCATATATATAAGTGAGGAAGGGGTTACTGTTCTAATTCCCTTTTTCCCTTTTTTTTTTTATTTTTTTTTATTTCCTTTTTCTTTTGTTTTTGTTATTTTTTATTTTTTATTTTTTTGCATCGGGTACTGTTCCTATGAACAGTAAACATCTATCCTATTTTTTTTTATTTTTGTTATTTATTATTATTTTGTATAAATACGGATTTGTTTGGAAAGATTTGATCTTTGCCCCAATAGTGCATCCCTCTTATCTCAATTTTTTTTCTTTGTTTTTTTCTTTTATTTTTGTTATTTTTTATTTTTTTGCATCGGGTATGAACAGTAAACGTTCATCCTATTTTCTTTTATTTTTGTTATTTATTATTATTTTGTATAAACACGGATTTGTTTGGAAAGATTTGATCTTTGCCCCAATAGTGCATCCCTCTCATCTTAATTGTTTTAAATTTAAAATGTTTTCTGTTTTTTAGAAAAAACCTTGTTGATTTTGTCAAGTATGAATTGATTTTAAAAAAAAACAGAGAGTTTAAAACATGTTTTCGTCGTGGCAAACTTTAATAATAATTTTTTATATGAGCCGACTTAAAAAAAACAGAGAGTTCAAAATATGTTTTCGTCGTGACAAACTTTAATAATAATTGTTATAAATATTCGGCATGATGAATTTTTGGTAGATTACAGGTCGTTAGTTTTGCTTGTTTGTATACATTTTGATTTTTGACTTACCTATGACATATTGCTAATATGTGCTTGTTCTCGATTAACTATATATTATTATAATAACTATATAATAAGTGTGTAAGAGTTTGGAATAGTACTATTGCAAGGAGTAGTAATGAATAGTATTTCACTATTTAATACAATTATTTTTCTTAAAAAATGTTTTTTTTTCAAAAATTTATTTTTGTTGATGTGCGGGTTTAACCTGAACCGACATGAAAAAAATATTTTAATCGATTGTTGATACGCGCAACTTCAATTTATAGTAAGATGAACATCATATTTTTTTTTAAAAAAGTTAGAGTCGGTCCTTTGGTTATTTTTTTTCATTCAATTACAGTAGCATAGTCGCTTTAATTTTTTGTTGATGACCGGATTTGGCCTAAACCAACTAGGAAAAAAATATCTTAATCAGTTGTTCATGCGCACAACTTCAAATGTTTTTTTTTTTTTTCAGTTTTTAGTGAGATGAGCATCATTTTAAAAAAAAAAAAGTTAGAGCAGGTCCTTTGGTTATTTTTTTCCAATTCAATTACAGTAGCATTGTCGTTTTTTTAAAAAATTTTTGTTAAAATAAGTTATTTGAAATGTTATTTTCGATCAATTTAAGAAAAAATTGATCAACATATTGGTACCTGGAAGGTGCGATGCCAATAAACTAGTTTAAATATAAGACAAGACTAAGACAACTAACTAATAAAAATATTTCAGACTATATTAAATAAAAAAAGTTATATTTTAATTAATAGCATACAAGTTTTTAAGGATATTTCTGGATATTGAGAAAACGCCACTCGATATGAGATGAAAGGTGACAACTGCTATGCTGTTTCGCTTAATATTATTAGATATAAAATTTTAAGTGAACAAATAAATATATATTTAATATTTTTAAAGATTAAGGATATAAACAATTTTCAAAATTCAATTTGTTTTTATAGAAAGATGTCTTGCAAGCTGCAACTAATAAATTAATAACTTTTAACATTTGACATATAAATAATTAAATAGACTAGATCATTATTAATTGTCCTACATCTTGCTTATCAAGACAAGTAAACATCGATTAATCTATATTTTCACTTTTTATATTCTATGTAAATCTTTCCAATTTTTGATGGAGTCTTAAGTGCCACGTCCCGAAAATGGGGTCGATAACATCGAAATTGACTCCAAATAATAATTCGAAATCAACAAGCCTTACGTCAGCGGAAGCTTAAATATTCAATGGCAACAGAATATTAAATGATAGCAATTAATCACCATCCTCAAAACTGCTTTTGATCTTCATCTTCGATTTCTGATTCGCTTTTATTTGGTGAATGGATGTAAATGGTGAGCATTTTAGAAAACGCTAAGCAGTGGGTCAATCGAATGTGACAACATAATATGTAATCATAATTTATCTAAAACATTTATTATAATCGGACCATAAACTGATATGAATATTGAAACATAACTTAACATAATTGCTCACATCGAGCCATAAGAGAACATATCATATCAGAAACATACAACAAATCCTATAATTTTCTCTATGTACTGATATCAGTTCTCTAGACTTAACCTTCATAGAGTAGACAATAACATTGGATTACCCATGATTAAAGGGTATGGATTTCCCAGAGCAGCGGTTAACCACCGTATTAGGACATAAAAACGATTATAATGCAAACAATTATAATCCAACTGCATCATGGCCATAACTTAGAATTCATACCAATTAGATTTTGAAATTTAAAGTACCTCAAAATAATAAATTTTATCATCAGAATTGCACAGTTTCAACATAATTTACATAATCGATTGATGTTTAAAAATATACTTATGATTTTAAAAAACAAAACGAATTTCAGAACAAAAGCCTACTTACAGATATCATAAACAATTTTTTACGTTTTTCAATGAATTTGGGTGGCAAAAATGCGATGAATTTTCTCTCATTTCATTGCTGAAAATTTCACATCTTTTAGCGTGTGCTTGTGTATGCTTCGAAAATTATGTTAATTTTGAGAGATTTTCGAGTTTTTATGACATAGAAAGTTACCCGGATATTTATAGAGTGTAAACTTCAAAAATTCCTATTTTCCACGATATCTCCTGATTAAGTTTTATCACCCAAGTTCTTCGCGACTTTTAAATTTATCCTCGAATAGTTGTTTTAACTAAATAACTATAATCATGATTTGACCGAAACCACCGTCGTTAACTTGTTTGGAAAAATGGGTCAATTTGCTTCTCCTTCACTATTTACTGTACTTTTCTCTCTCTCTCTCTCACCGGTTTCCTCCATTGCAAACCAAGCTTCCTCCTCAGCTTTTGTAATGTACCTCTTTCCCCCACATTCACACCTTCCCAACTACGATTTCACCTAACTCTGCTTTTGTTACCCTAACCGTACTCCTTAATTGTTTCCACCATTAAAGTTGAAATGCTCCCCTTATAAAGATTGGATTTTTTTCTGGCATTGTTTGAGTAAAATTGGTTTGGTGTTTGCATTTTTATTTTTCTTGAATACGTTTTGGCCCAGTGCCGGTTGCACCTTTTGACTTCTAAACTACTCTTTAGCTTTGTTGCTTAACTTTCTTGTGGGGTGTTGTTTGTTCTTCTTTATTTTCATTTTCTGTTTGGGTTCTTTGGTGGGTTTTTTGTATTTTCATCTACACATATATATTTCTACGTTCATCGAACCCTGTCGGCAAAAGGAATGGCCTTTTAATTTGGTTGTTTCTCAAAGAAGAAGATCGAGGGGTGTTAAGTTCAGATCACTTGCAAAGGTGAGATTTTTCTCGTCTTCATATCTGTAAGGTCTTACCCTGCCTGGTTCATGGGCGACGCTTGCTTGATTTTGCTATTATCACCCTATGAATGTTTCCTTTTCATTTGCCTTCTGAAATTCTCTGAGAGGTGGACATGGAGTCGTGCATAAATGAGTTAAATATAAAATTGAGATTTTTTTCCCTTACTAACAGGCAACCTCCTTTCTCGCACCCGGCCGGCTCGGCCCATGGTTATATAAACCTTTGGTTTGTGTCATGATTTTGTCATTGCTTTGTTTGGTCCAAAAATGGGTTCTGTTGATTGATAGAACAATGGATAAATAGGTGTTCTTTGTTACTGATGTTGTTTTGTTCGAGTAATGTTGATTCCAAACTTGTTACTTCTTCGAGATTAGCAAAGTTATGATTATAATTCTTGTAATTATTTAATATGTCGTACATTTTGCATGTTTTCTTGTTGATGTGACATCTTTCAAGGATCCAGGATTGAACTGGTTAACTTGTGGTCCAGAATTAAGAGAAAAAGCAAGGATTTGAAGAAAATGTCGACTGGAAGTTTAAGCACCGAGTTATCCAAGAAATATGGGGATCTGAAACTATGGGTTTTGATTTGTGTGTGTATGGGCGCCTTTATAGCATTAATTCTTGGAATATTATCTATATGGGTCATGTTTACTAAAAAATCTCGAAAGACGTCGGTTAAATATCCACTCTCTCAAATCCCTAATGTCTCGAAAGAAATCAAAGTCGACAAAGTTGGGGATCAAAGTGTGCATGTTGACACCCAGAGTCTATTCTTGACCATCGATGACAAAGAAAGTGATAAGAAATCGGAGAAGTTGTCAGTTCATTTAAGTAGGAGTAAATCAAGTGATGGTGATAATGTCAGCCAATGCAGTTCAATATATCATCACGAAAGGGCCTTTAGTTCTCACTCAGGAGAGGAAGGAAATTCTGGGAATGCCCGTAAACAATCTTCATTTTCTCACGGGCTTGCAATGGCATCTCCTTTAATTGGTTTGCCCGAAACATCTCATCTTGGGTGGGGCCACTGGTTCACACTTAGAGATCTCGAAATTGCAACAAATCGCTTCTCAGCTGAGTATATTATTGGAGAAGGTGGATATGGGATCGTTTATCGAGGAAAATTGGTTAATGGGACCGAGATTGCGGTTAAGAAACTTCTTAATAATCTGTAACTATCCATTTTATGTTTCCAGCATTTCTAAAATTTGTTCCATTTTGTCAGCAAGGCTTTCATACCTTTTATTGTTGAAATGTGACTTTTATTCCAGTGGCCAAGCAGAGAAAGAATTTAGGGTCGAAGTAGAGGCTATTGGCCATGTTCGACATAAGAATCTTGTGCGGCTTCTTGGCTATTGCATGGAAGGAGTTCACAGGTAGCTTCTTTGCTAGTGAAAATCTGAAACCAGATTTTATATATTATATCTTTTGATTCTTATGTTGCAATTAATTGCAATGTTATATTTCTTTTTCTGGTGTACTCTTACTTGCACTTACCCAAGATTAAATTTTCCTTCTTTGCAGAATGTTGGTCTATGAGTATGTCAACAAAGGCAACCTGGAACAGTGGCTTCACGGGTCTATGAAACAATGTGGTACTTTTACATGGGAAGCCCGCATGAAAGTTCTTCTCGGTACAGCAAAAGCGTAAGTAGATTTAGATTCTAACGTTAAACTACTCGTTCATGTGATTTGGTTTGCTGATGTGCAACAGTATTTGACGAAAATTAACAGAGATTGATCGACATATTTCTGGGATGAGGGTTAAGATTCAGATAAATAACACAATTGGATGTTTGCTGTTCAATATTTTTTTTTTGTACTACACGCATTTTCGATTTTCATGGGCCTCAGCCTCTGTTTAAAAAAATATCTCTGTTGGTTTTGCAGGCTGGCTTATTTGCATGAAGCTATTGAACCAAAAGTTGTTCATCGTGACATAAAATCTAGTAACATCTTGATCAATGATGAGTTCAATGCAAAGGTTTCTGATTTTGGATTGGCCAAGCTCTTGGGATCCGGAGAAAGCCATATAACGACAAGAGTTATGGGAACATTTGGGTATTCATGACCTTCTGCACCCTCACTTGAATATATCCCAATCTATATTTGTTTTTTTCGTCTGTCGCGTGACGTTAATACCTACCCGTGCGTGAATTTTAGTTATGTTGCTCCCGAATATGCAAATACTGGCTTGTTGAATGAAAAGAGTGACGTTTATAGTTTTGGTGTTCTGCTTCTAGAAGCTGTCACTGGAAGAGACCCAGTGGATTATGGACGTCCAGTAAATGAGGTACTTTATATCTTTTCTTACTGGTAAATTCAATAATTTAATATTCCTTAGTGCTGGGAAGGGTTCATGGATTTCGGTCCTTTCAAGAGAGCAAGAAGACGATCGAAGAAGACATAATTCGAAGTTATATACAAAAATATGTGATTCAAAGTGATTAACAAGGATATTCTAACTGAAAGATGTTCTTGGAGAGGAATGACGCATGTGCGCAGCCCGACTTGATAAGTTCTATGGTTCATGTAGCCCACTACAATATATTAAGATTAAAGACTTAGTTGCTTTTGTTGTAATAATGGGGAGGGGCAACATGCATGAATATATGAATTGTGACTAAGAAATCGAGCATGTTCCTGTTAACCCACCAAAATTGTGCATTTGCCAGGTTAATCTTGTTGAGTGGCTCAAAATGATGGTAGGGAACCGGAGAGCTGAGGAAGTTGTGGATCCTGATCTTGAAGTTAGGCCCACAACCCGTTCTTTGAAACGTGCCCTTTTGGTTGCTCTTAGATGTGTCGACTCTGATTCAGAGAAACGCCCCAAAATGAGTCAGATTGTTCAAATGCTGGAAACCGAGGAGTTCCCCTACCGCGAGGTGAGATTCTATTCTTTTTCGTACTTATGCTAGGAAGGCTTGTCTTTCTATTTGTTCAGGCTGTATCTCTTTTAGCTCTGAAGCTTGTAAAGGATTTGATCGATATTGTGAGTCTGAGTGAGCTAAACAAGTAGTAAGATGCAAACCCAAAGTCAGTAAATCGACTACTAAACTGCTAAACTTTTGTTGAGTAGATGGCCATAGAGGAACGAAAGCATGAAGTGCCAAATACACCGAATGAATAAGTTTTTCCTTACTCTTTCAGAACTCCTTTTGTGATCTGAAAAATTGTAGAAATACCATTGTTTTGAAAACCGGACCGGACCTGCCGGTTCAACCAGTAACCGGTGCTTGATCCGGTCCGATTGACCTATAGAACCACCATGCTAAAAACCGATGGGAACCGGATTGAACCGGTCAAAAACTGGTTCAACCGGTGAATCGGTCCACCGGTTGAACCAGTTGTTTCTTATTTTTCTTTATTTTTTTTTAAAAAAATGTTTTTTTATTTTGTTAAAATTATAAATCAAATTTTAGAACAAAAATATATTATATTTAATTTATTATTATTGAAATAATTACGAAATAATATTTTTATGTATCAAAAAATCCATATAATATTATAAAGGTGCCCTGTATATTACATATAAATATGTTTAGTTTCTCGTAAATTTTAAAATATGTGAATCATTTCAGAATTTTGAAACTTTTTTCTTATGATTTTGGAACATTGTTCTTTTTGGGTATTGCTTGTGGTTTTTGAGATATTTTATTGTTTTTCTTTTATGTTTGACATTTGGTTTGATCTGATTTTTTAAGTTTGACATGTAATGTTGGTGTAATGATATTTTTTTATTGTAAACAACTTGAAACTATTGCAAATACATTATATATGTATTTTACAAAATTAAAATAGATATTATATAATGCTGACGTCATCACTAGTTGAACCGGTCTAACCAGTCGAACCTGTAGCCAGTAAGAACATCGATTTCATGTCTGATCCGGTTTTGGAAACACTGAGAAATACACACATATTTCACATGTCGTGCATCAATTACAGAACTATATATGTAGGTTTCTGTTTTGCAATTGTATGGTCATAAGCCCAATAGCAGAACTATATATATGTGTGAGTGTATATAGAAAGGTGAAAAGAACACCCAATCAAGCATCCAGTTTTCCTTTCTTGCAGGATCGAAGGAGCAGAAAAATCAGAACAACCAGCATGGAGATCGAATCCATGAAGGAAGGTTCCGGTTCCGTTGAGATGGAAGTCAAGGTTTGTCAATCACAGAGCCATTTGTCCAAGGCAAACAATTGATAAACTCGGACCAGCACTAGTTTGGGGGTGAAAATCTGATTTTCATCCCTTAGATTTTTAGATATTTTAGTGATCATACCGTCCCTATACTAATAACATTTTCAAAGCTTGCTTTTGGAAATATTCTTGAATCACAGAGAGTGCCAAGTGAAAAGGCCAGCCTGGTTCAAAATCTTGCTACATTGGAAGCTTTTCACAGCTACTGGTAGCTCAAAGCTTTGCAGGTGTTTGTGGATAATGTAATGATAATCATTTTGTCTATTTCACGTACTTTGTTCGATCTTATACGGGATAGTGAGGAGACTTCCCGTTGATATTTATTACCACTTTCTTTGATACTTGGACGTTTTTTTAGGCAATGTTGTAGCTATGCAGGACCCCTTGTGTAATTTAAAAGCGCACAGTACTTTGTATGATATATCATTAATTAATTGACACCTAATATATCTTGGTTTTATAAAATTTGAATTTTGTTTGTTTAAGGGGGCGGGAGGTGGTTGAACCGATGGGTTAGTTTGATGTTACCCTTAAGTGTAGTATGCTCTAATTCTTCATCTTTGGTGCCGGTGGAGCAAAGGAAGCGGGGGACGAACTCCTCTATATACCAATGGGTTGGATATATTGAATGAGATCTTGGAGACAAGGCTAAAGCCGACATGTATCTTTATGGTTTCAATTGACTTTGTACAAGACTACATATGTAACTCCTCCCATAAAACAAGATTTTTTCGTATCATAGAAAGAAGGAAAGGAGACACGCCATTTAGGGCTGCGCTTTAACTCTTCGGATTGACGATATGTGCCGGAGCTAGAACTTGCTCAACCGGTTTAGAACCGACATCGATCTGTTACATTAACGGAACCTAACCAACAAAAACGAAAGTCAGCAGCTTATAGGACGTGGTTGCATGGGGTGCCCAATCCGCTTAGAGTGACTAATCTGAATCTCGCGGTTCCATTGGCACCACATGGAACCTGAACTGGATTGGTCATCTTCCTAGTAAGGATGCATTGGAATCGATCCAATAGCATCCGTACACACCATCGATAAGTTTATTTTGCTTATTCTTTTTTAAAACTCAAATATATAAATATATCAATTTTTTTTCTTCTTCAAAATAGCCCTTCCCCAAACTATTATCATTATATGAGAAAAATAAAAAAATAAAAATTCAAATACTTGGAAAAAAATTAAATGAACATTCAAATATTTCACAAAAATAAATCTGAAATGAGAAAGAAAGTCTCCAGTATATTTTTTCACCTAGAGTTCAAATTTAAATTAATTTAAAATTTCGTAATTTCATAAATAATAAATTGATTCTTAAACATAAATTAACTCTGAGAAAAATCGACTCATCGCGTGAGAAATGATACTGAATTGTGGCGGCGCATTTGCTGGATGGCGACCTTGTTCGCGCGCTGGGACTGTGTGCTTTGTTTCTCCAGAGCAGCTTCGGCAACAACTTGATAATCTTCACAAGGAGGCTGACAATACAAGAACGAAAGGTCTTTATCTTTCTTAATAATTTCAACCATTTGGTATAATGATTTGAGTTTTGCTTGATTGAATTAGGAATTGTTATTATGGCATTTGGGTCTTCTAATAGGTGAATTTTGATTGATTTTGTCTGTAAGTTCACAAAGTTTATACCTTTGTTGGGGGGGTATTCAAGCCGGAAATTTAGCAGAGTGCGAGTTAGAGTTTTGTATTAAGTGAAACTTAGAATTTTTTGGTTCCGCCTCAGTGGATTATTGAGTTTGTTTCTTGTTGTGGCTTCCAAATTGAATACCATACTGCCATTAACTTTTTGTACTTGATGAAATGGATTATGGCTAAAGTTAGGACTTTGCTATATCCTGTGTGTATATGATTATAGTTATTACGGATGAGCACGACTTAGCCATATAATGTAAGAGATTTGCAAGATTGTATCTCCATCCAGTTTTTCAGTTTCTGGTCAAGATAATTTTCTTCTGGTTTGAAGGTACCAACGAGTCCATGGATATTACTGGAGTAAGTTGGGAGGGGGTTTGGGGATGTGATGGCCGCTAAGATGTGTGTCTCTGCCTGCGTTTGGAGGTGGGTGGGTGGGTGGGGGGGAGGTTGAGTTCTTATGGTTCCTTGCAGTTTAAATATAAGTTATTCCATGAAACTGTTTCATTGGGTAACTTGCATTTCACGGCCTTATGAATATATTTATGAAGTTGAAGTAGCTTTCACTTGGATGAAAAATGCTAACCTGTTGACATTTTCAGCGAGTAATGCCAGGTCAAGATTCATGAGGTTGTGTGAAGCAGCAGAGAAGTTTAGAAGGCAAGCAGCTATTAGTGTTCAAACTGGAAAGGAAGATGATGGTAGGACGCTGCTGTTTCAAAAAAAGCAAATCATGCATGCCATGGAGAAGTTGAAGAGTCGCATCGAGTTATATGACGGGCTTTCTGCAAAACTGAATGAGGTATAGCCACTTTAATATATGCAACTGTGGTTTTTTTTTCTTTTCCAAAGCTGGAACTGCTTGACCTTCGGTCCAGCACCTCAAACTCGGCAAAGGGTAGGTTATGGTTTCTCAATATATTACATTGATCCCAGTGCAGCACCTGGAATTTTTGAGACTTGGTCGAACTAAAAAAATTGGTCAGTCAAAAGCTCAAACAACATGTTGCATTCAATTTTTATTTATTTTCATTAGTGATTGCTTCTGAAAATTAAATCCATGGAGTATAAACTCAAAGATAAAAGATAAATAATCTATAATGTTTTAAATTAAAGAAATATTCACGTAATCACCCAACGTTTTAATTGAAATTTCCAAGAAAAATAGAATTAAGAGAAAAAAACTCAATGGAATATCATATTTTTCAGAAATTTCTTCCACGTTTTAGAAGATTTTCTAAATTATTTCGAAAAAACTCTCAATTAACTAAGAGGATTAAACTAAATTCATAAGAATTTTTTCATTCGTAAGTTTCAGTGGTTATACAAATTGTGTTGAATTCGCAATCTAACCATTTCATTGCTGAATAATATTTTTTTGGGCCCCTCTCAAGATTGGGTTTGAGGCGGCTTGGGTATCACCTCAGGTCCGGCTATGATTGGTCCTGGTGTGCCTTTCGATTTATCTTCTGCATTCAAATTAATGACCTGAACATACATTTTGAACTTGTTACAAGTAATTAAACTGTAAAAAATATAACTGGACTGAAAAAAGTATGTCTTATGTTCTGCCAATTTTTTCTTTCACCATATGACACCTCATGATTATGCTAAAGGTTCTTGCCAATTGCCGCTTCATAGTATTCTTTCTAGCATGGAGAACATTTGCAGAGGTCTTATAGAAATATTTAGGGTTGTCAATGGTCATGTACGAAAATATATTGGAGGGAAAATAAGAAATATATATTCCCAAAAATAACAAACTAAACAGAAGTTCACAGTATTTATACGAAAGCAGAAAACGTAATAACTAGTCTAAGCAACAAGTTTAAAACAAAAGAGCTAAACCCGTGTTTCTAAATATGTATCACACCAACACTCCCCCTCAAGCTTGGTAGATTGATTACACTAAGTTTGGACATTAATAGCATGTGTTGATTCTTGTTCAAACTTTTGGTAAATATGTCAGCCACTTGTTGCATCGTAGAATTGTAAGCTGTCTGAATGAACCCCTCCTTGATTTTGTCACGTATCAGACGACAATCGATCTCAATGTGTTATGTACGTTCATGGTATACAGGATTTGCAGCGATATGTAGAGCAGCCTTGTTGTCACAATACAGCAATGTAAGGCAGTGTGAGTGAAACTCCCATGTCCTTCGAGCAATCCTGTTATCCAAATCAATTCACAAGTGGTAGCTGCCATCGCCCGATATTCGGCTTCAGCTAATGATCGTGACACCACAGATTGTTTTTTGGTTTTCCAAGACACCAACGAATCCCCCAATTTAATGCAATAACCCGTGAGTGATTGACGAGTCATTGGGCAAGAAGCCTAGTGAGAAACACAGAAAGCCATAAGAGAACTGGCACTATGAGAGGATAATAAAATACCCAAACCTGGTGCACCTTTAAGATAACGAATAACTCTCAAAGCAGCATCTAGATGTGATTGTTTAGGACAATGCATAAACTGACTCAAATGTTGAACAACATAGCAAATATCAGGGCGCGTATTTGTAAGATAAATGAAACGGCCTACCAAACGCTTATAACATTCTGGATCTGATAACAGAGCATCAACAACTTGACTCTGTTGAGAATTAGCCAATGTTGCATCAAATTGTGTGCTGGTCAACTTTAAATTGAGTTCCATTGGAGTATCAAATGGTTTAGACCCACTGAGTCCAGCATCTTCAATGAGTTCCAAAGTGTATTTGTGTTGGTTCAAAAAAATTCCTTGCTCAGATCGGGCAACCTCAAACCCTAGAAAGTATTTCAACAAGCCAAGATCACGGAGTTGGAGTTTAAAATGCAAGAAGGATCTTAAAGCATCAATGTCAGCATCATTATTTCCGGTGATGATAATATCATCGACATAGACCAAAAACAAGGTAATGGTCTCACCTTCCTTCTTAACAAAGAGTGAGTAATCATGTTTTGATTGCAAGTAATCGGCTTGTAGAAGAATGCTTGCAAATTTATTATGCCATCGACGAGATGCTTGTTTTAAACCATATAAGGACTTGCGCAACTTACAAACGTTGTTCTCCCCCTCAACACTATATGTCGATAAGATTAGATTTAATAAAATTAGATTTGATTGAGTTATGTTTAAATTAAGATATGATAAGAAGTATTTTGGTGGTTAATATCAATCCCAGATTTTATGGATTTGATCTCTTGTAATCTCACCTATTTATGGTGCTTATCTCGAAATTATTCAGAAATAGAGGAATATGAATTGTTCTTCAATTAATCTTTCATAGAATTTACATGGTATCAGAGCCAGGTTTTATTCGTTAAAATAAGCCATGGCTGGTACTTTATCAGCGCCTTCATCGTCCATAAACATCGGCGAGGGTGGCTCCATGTCCACGGGCGGTGGCGGTGGTTCCACTCAACTCGCTGGCCTTCGTTTGTCCGATAATTCTCTCTAAATTACGATCCAAAAATTCAATGGTAAGAACTACCTTGAATGGGTTCAATCCGTTTGGCTCGTAATAGATGGGAAAGGCATATTGGGACACCTCACGGGCGAAAGCAAGGCTCCCACAATAACCGATGCTAAGTACTGCCAATGGCGTTCCGAGAATTCAATTGTTGTGGCGTGGTTGATCAATTCAATGGAACCCACGCTTGACAAACCATTCATGTTCCTTCCCACTGCCGTCGATGTGTGGGAGACAGTTCGAGAGACATACTCTGATTTGGAGAATTATTCCCAATTATACGGATTAACCACCAGGATGTGGCAGATCAAATAAGGCACAAGGGATGTCACTACCTATTATAATGACTTGGTAGTCTTATGGCAAGAGTTGGATATTTTGGAGGTTGAAGAATGGAAGAGTTCCAAGGATAGCTCTAGGTATAAAAAGAAATTGGATTGCAGTATAATATTTGTTTTTATCGCAGGGCTATAATATTTGTTTTTATCGCAGGGCTGAATAGGGATTTGGATGAAGTTCGTGGTAGACTGCTTGGGCGTAAACCTCTCCCATCTATCCGAGAGGTTTTCTCGGAAATTCGACGAGAAGAAGCCCTGCGATCGGTGATGATGAAAGGCGATCCTCCACTGGACATGGAAGGGTCAGCGTTTATCAGTAGGGGACCAACTTCTGATCCAACCAGACGTGATGTGAAACCAAAACCGTGGTGTGAAAAATGCAAAAAACCATGGCATACCATCGAGACATGTTGGGAAATCCATGGCAGGCCTGCGAACTTTAAGAAGAAATCGACGTTTGGTAGTGGCCTGCGAACTTTAAGAAGAAATCGACGTTTGGTAGTCGCCAGGGTGGTTACGCTCTTCAAACTAATGCAGATAATTCCGGACAGTCATCATCTCCTTCTGAGGCTCTTGCTTTCACAAAGGATCAAATGGAGCACTTGTGCAAACTGTTGGACACTCGTTTAGGCAAATCCAATCCCTCTTCTTCATGCTCTTTGGCCCAAACAGGTATATCCACTGCTACTATTGTTGACTTCCCTCCAGCCAACTCTTGGATTTTGGATTCAGGTGCAACTAATCATATGACAGGATCTCCTCATCTGTTTTCAACCTATATCCCTTGTGCTGGGAATATGAATGTAAAAATTGCTGATGGATCTCTCGCCTCAGTTGCAGGCAAAGGATCTTTCTCGGTTTTTACTTCCTGCCCCCTTTCAAATGTTTTACATGTTCCCCGTCTTTCGTATTAACTGATTTCGATTAGCCAACTGACTCGTGACTTGAACTGCCGTGTTATTTTTTCCTCTTCTAAATGTGTTTTTCAGGATTTAGCATCAGGGAAGATGATTGGCAGTGCTAGGCAAGATGGTGGACTTTATCTCCTTGATGCTCGCTCTTTTCTCCCACAAGTTGCTGTCAAATTTTGTCTACATTTTGTTTCCTCTTATACTGTTAGTAATATTTTGTTATGGCATAGTAGGTTAGGTCATCCCGTTTTGTTTTATTTAAAACGCTTGCTTCCAAAGTTATTTATCAATAAAAATATTCCTTCGTTATCTTATGAATCTTGTGAATTGGCTAAACATCATCGTTCTGTTTATCCATCCCATCCATATAAAAAATCTGCACCGTTTTCACTTAATCATAGTGATGTTTGGGGTCCATGCAAGATTAAAACAATTTCTGAGAAACGTTGGTTTCTAACTTTTATTGATGATCACTCCCGTATGACTTGGGTTTTCCTCCTCAAAGATAAATCTGATGCTGGTGCCATAATTAATGTTTTTATAAAATGGTTGACTCAGTTTAACACTCGTATTCAAATATTCCGAAGTGATAATGGAAAGGAATATTTTAATACATTGTTAGGGAGTTTTTTCACAACTCATGGGATTATACATCAAAGTTGTTGTCCTCATACCCCCCAATAAAATGGCGTTGCTGAAAGAAAAAATAAACATCTCCTTGAAGTGGCTCGGGCTATTAGTTACCATACTAAGGTACCGAAGTTCCTTTGGGGAGATGCAATTTTGACAGCCACTTTCTTAATTAATCGGTTACCATCACGCATCTTGAACTTTGAAACTCCTCTCAATATTTTCAAAAAATCCTTTCCCACCACTCGATTAATTACGGATATCCCTCCCAAGATCTTTGGTAGTGTGGCCTTCGTCCATAATCACTGTCCAACCACCTCAAAATTCGATTACAGGGCCACAAAGTGTATTTTTGTTGGGTATTGAGCCAACCAAAGGGGATACATGTGTTATGACTCTGGTTCCAAACGTTTTTTTTGTCTCCATGGATGTCACTTTCGAAGGGCAGTGCTACTATACCTCTCATCCTCAGGGGGAGACAAGTACTGCCAGTGAAGATGATTTCCTAAATACCTCCAACTGTATAACTGAATTTGACACCTCTGAACAACCTTACACCATACCAGGTCAAAATCCAACTAACCTTAGCAGAGGCTGATATGAGACATGCCATTGTCTATACCAGGAGAAGAGACACTAAGCAAGGGGGAGACACTGACCCATCACAACCTCACGACCATGACTCAACTTCGATGCTGAATTCAAACTCCCTCATTGAACCATCGACATCATCTGAATCCACTACTCGAGGCAACTCTCAAATAAATTCATCAACTGAAAGTGATCTTCCCTGAAAGTGATCTTCCCGTTGCTCTAAGGAAAGATAAAAGATCATGTACCAAACACCCTCTCTCCAACTTCGTTTCCTATAAAAACGTATCACCTTCCTACTACTCTTTTATCTCTCAAATAGATGACATTAGTGTTCCTAACAATGTACATGAAGCTCTTGAGATACCCGAGTGGAAAAAAGCAATTCATGAGGAGATAAAGGCTCTAGAGAAGAATGTCACTTGGGAGAAAACTGACTTACCCAATGGGAAATCACCCGTTGGATGTAAGTGGGTCTTTACAGTAAAATATAACTTTGATGGGTCCGTGGAACAATACAAAGCTCGTCTTGTTGCTAAAGGGTTCACTCAAACATTTGGAGTTGACTACAATAAAACATTTTCCCCGGTTGCCAAACTGAATACTGTTCGAGTAATTCTCTCAATCGCCGCGAATCTAGACTGGCCCATAAATCAGCTGGATGTAAAGAATGCTTTCTTAAATGGGGATTTGGAGGAAGAAATATATATGGAGTCTCCACCTAGTTTCACTAATGAATTTCAGTCGAAAGTGTGTAGGTTAAAGGAAGCACTTTATGGATTAAAACAATCCCCAAGAGCCTGGTTTGAAAGGTTCACAAAATTTGTAAAAAGTTAGGGCTATTGTCAAGGACAATCAGATCATACATTATTCACAAAAAAATCAAATGTGAATAAGATATCTATTTTGATTGTTTATGTTGATGACATTATCTTAACACATAGGTGAAATGAATAACTTGAAGGAAAGACTGGCAAAGGAATTTGAAATAAAAGACTTGGGACAGTTGAAATATTTTCTTGGAATGGAGGTTGCAAGATCAAAAGAGGGAATCATGGTTTCCCAACGAAAGTATATCTTGGACCTATTGAACGAAACTGGGATAAGTGGGTGCAGACCATCAGAAACCCCTATTGAGGTGAATGCTAAACTTGGAGACATAAAAATGGTGTTGCTGTGAATACTGGAAGATATCAAAGATTAGTTGGAAAACTAATCTCTCTCTCTCACACCAGGCCTGACGTTGCCTTTGCAGTAAGTTTGGTAAGCCAATTTATGCACTCACCTGTTGCAGAACATCTGGAAGCTGTGTATTGGATTTTAAGATATCTCAAAGGGACTCAAGGGAAAGAACTATTTTTTGCAAAAAATTCAATCAGATAAGTAGAAGCCTACAATGATGCAGACTGGGCATGATCAATTACCGATCAAAGAACCACCTCGGGATATTGCACATTCATATGGGGTAACTTAATGACTTGGAGAAGCAAAAAACAAGGAGTAGTTGCCAGAAACAGTGCCGAAGCTGAATTTAGATCCATGGCTCAAGGGGTTTGTGATGTGTTATGGTTGAAACATGTTATGGAAGAATTGAATAGGGAAATAAATCTTCCTATGAAGTTGTATTGTGACAATAAGGCAACTATCAATATTGTTCACAACCCAGTTTTACACGAGAGGACCAAACACATTGAAATTGACAAACATTTCATTAAGGAAAAAATCGAAGAGCGAGTAATCTGCATTCCATTTGTTCCTAGCACATCACAAGCTGCTGATATACTTACTAAAGGATTGTCAAGGCCAATCTTCGAGTTACAAGTTAGCAAGTTGGGAATGATAAATGTTTTCTTACCAACTAGAGGGGGAGTGTCGATAAGATTAGATTTGATTGAGTTATGTTTAAATTAAGATATGATAAGAAGTATTTTGGTGGTTAATATCAATCCCATATTTTATGGGATTTGATCTCTTGTAATCTCACCTATTTATGGTGCTTATCTCTCATTGAAGAGATTATTCAGAAATAGAGGAATATGAATTGTTCTTCAATTAATCTTTCATAGAATCTACACTATATCCTGGTGGTAAAGCCATATAGACATCCTCATCCAAATCCCCTTGTAAAAAGGCATTATTGACATACATTTGGTATATAGGCCAACACCGAACAACCGCCAAACTCAAAAAACACCGAATGGTAACAATCTTGGCAGTGGGAGAAAAAGTGTCGTGATAATCAATACCAAATTGTTGTGTGTATCCTTTGGTGACAAGTCGAGCTTTAAACTTATCGACACTACCATCAGGAAGATACTTAATCTTATATACCCAACAACATCCTATGGGTTTAATATGAGAGGGATAGTCACTACATCCCATGTCTTATTGATTTCCAAGGCCTTAAGTTCTGAGTCGATGGCTAGTCTCCATCGAGGATCAGCCACTGCTTGATGGTAATAGCACGGTTCTTTCTCAGTGGAGATGGAAGCCAAAAAATACGATAAGGAGTAGAGAACTTAGAATAAGAGACATACTTGGAAATGGGATAGGAGCAAGTAGTGAGATTACTATGAGACATAGTGGGACAAGAGTAGTCCTTAGTCCATATGGGAGGCTGAATATGTCGTGAGGACCTACGAAGTGGTTGAGAATGAGGAAGGACCGGATTAGGAGAATTAGGAATGGAATCAGATGTACAAAGAGCAGGACTCTCATCCACCGGAAAAGAAAGGAAAACACGGACATGATGTGATTGCGTAGAGAAAGGAAAAGAATCTTCATGGAAGATCACATCTCAAGAAACAAACACTTTTTTAGTCTTAACGTCCTGAACTTTGTAGCCTTTCTGAGTGGGTGAATATCCGAAGAAGACACAAGATATACTGCGAGGAGAAAATTTATGAGGAATTGGTAGAGGTGCGGCGTAGCAAAGACACCCAAACACTCATATGCTGAAATGAAGGAACCGTGTGAAATAGAAGTTTGAATGGTGTTTTATTGCCTAATAAAGGACTGGGAGTTCGATTATTGATGAATATAGATGTTAAAACACAATCTCCCCAGTAAAAAAGAGGAACAAAAGATTGGAAACGAAGAGCTCGAGCGATCTCAAGAATATGTCTGTGTTTTCGTTCAACGACTCCATCTGATGTGGAGTGTATGGACATGAGCTTTGATGAGTGATTCCCAAGGAAGAAAAGAGTTGAGAACAGTCAGTTTTAAAGAAATCCAAAGCATTATCCGTTCTTATAGCCTTTACTTTAGAAGAAAACTGATTTTCAACTAAAATAAAAAAATTTCGAAGCATGCTAAGGACATCAATCTTGGAGTGCATTAGAAACACCCAAGTTCCTCGAGAAAAATCATCTACAATGGTAAAAAAATATCGTTCGCCATTGTATGTCGGAGTATGAAAGGGGCCCCAAATATCTACATGTAGCAATTGAAAAGCACATGCAGTTTTTGAAACACTATGAGAAGGAAAAACATTTCTAGTTTGCTTGGACTCTGGGCAAACTGCGCAGTGTGGTAAACAAACATTATTATGTAAAAAAGGCAACAATTGCATTCTTGAACAAGACATATGTCCTAGCCTTTTATGCCCGATGAAATTGTTAACAGCTGTACAAGACAAATGATTCTTATCCAGCAACAAAGTATTGCAATATGGAATGGAAGAACAAGTATTTACGGTATGAATTCTGGAAGCTAAAGATGAGCTGGAAGCAAATTGATAGAGGCCATTCCTTTCCATACCAATCCCAATTATTGTCCCAGTTTTGAGATCCTGAAATAAACAAAAATGTGGAAAAAAAGAAACAAAACAACTATGAGTTTTGGCTAGTTTGGAAACAGAAAGCAAATTGAACTTGAAGGAGGGAATTAACAGAACATCTCGAAGGGTAATTGAAGCTGTGAGATTCACTGAGCCAATCATACTAATAGGTATGCTATTACCATTGGGCAAATTACCTGAGCTTATGGAGCTAGCTACAGACTTAGAATCTTTTAGCAATAAGGAATTACCGTCCATATGTTCATTGGCACCTGTGTCGACTATCCAATACACAAGAGAAGAATCTTGTAAAAAAGACTTATTAGTACCTGCCATGTTCGCTGTAACAGAGGACATATTCACATTTGCTTCGGAAGTAGTAGAGCCAACAACTTAAGAATTTCATCATATCGTGCCTTGGTGAAGAAAGGAGCTGAATCTGCCTAATCACTTTGAATGCTCTCCATACCATAACCTTGAGCGTTATTAGCATTTACTCCAACCTTCCTATCCTTCGTATAATTCCTTTTAATAACAGTGCTGTTTGGACCTTTGTAATGCTTGTGACCAGGGGGATATCCGACAAGGCGATAACAAGTAGCCTTTGTGTGACCTGTCTAGTTACAATGTCACATTTAGGTCCATCTCTTCTGTGAGCATTAGTCTTATTCTGATTGGAATAAAAAACAACTGCAGGATTTGGCACAGGCATCATAGCTCGATGTGATTCCTCTTGTGAGATTATAGAAAAAGCTTGTCCAATCGTCGGCAAAGGAGACATCATCAGAATTTGGCTTCGAATAGGAGCATAGCTGTCGTTTAACCCCATTAGAAACTGCAACAACTGTTGTTGCTGCTCATGGTATTTTTTGATGTGTCACACTGTCATGATGGAAGAGTGACTAAAGAATGATACTTATCCCACAACTGCTTCAATTTACTGAAATACACTGAAATTGTAGTTTCTCCCTGTTGCAATCGACCGATGTCTCTGTGAAGAGCAAAAATCCTAGATCCATTAATTTTATCAAATTGCTCCTTTAAATCCTCCCACACCTTTGAAGCATTAGTAGAATAGACAATTCCTCCAAATATTTCTTTGGATACAGTGTTCATTATCCAAGACAATGCTAAAGCATTGCAACGCTCCCATTGGGCAAATGTAACATTATTAATCGTCGGTTTTACACAAGTACCAATGAAACCAAGCTTATTTTTGGCTCTCAATGCAATAAGCATAGCTCTACTCCAAATTCCATAATTTTCAATGCCTATCAACGGATCATTGACGAGATTCATACCTGGAGTATCCGATGGATGAAGATAGAGAGGATCGTTGAAGGTGATATTGTTCGCCATTGTTCCAGAAATCGTAATTGAAGCAGAAGCTCAAAAAACTTTGAAAATGCTATAAACTTCGAAATCTGTCGTAAGTATACAACAAATATTGAAGTAGATGCAGCGGAATCGGAACACTCTGATACCATGTCAATGTTCATGTATGAAAATATCTTGGAGGGAAAAATAAGAAATATCTGTTCCCAAAAGTAACAAACTAAACAGAAGTTCACAGTATTTATACGAAAGCAGAAAACGTAATAACTAGTCTAAGCAACAAGTTTAAAACAAAAGAGCTAAAGTCGTGTTTCTGAATATGTATCACACCAACAAGGGTAAAGATTAAATGCAATCAGTTCAACCATGAATTTTACCTCTTGCCAGCCCGTGCAATCCAAGCATCCCTCAAGAGGATTGTAATAAGTGCAATACTATAGTGGTGATGATACGACAACCTTTTCTCGTTGAGCTTGTATAAAACTTCCTCAATCATCTAATTAGTCATGAAAATATTAAAATGAGCAAAAAATTGATCATTGCTACCAGAAGCTTGAGCTATAATTGTAATATGTTTGTTTCAAGCTAAATACGGTTTCATTTCTTTTAATTGATCATAGTGATGTGCTCATGGTATATTTAAACCTGCTTTTGTTTTCGTTAGATATTGACAATTGCAGGAAAACAATTTATCATGCAATAAATATTATGAAAAGTTGAACGTATAACCTGAAAAGAAATGGTCGGATGATGGTTGCCATTGAGGAATGCAAGTTGACATCTTGTAGCCAACTAATTAGTTCTTGATAAGATTTGGTTTGAGTCGCACTTATTGTAAGAGTTGAAGAAAAGGTTTGGCATCTTATTAACGACCGAGTCAAGAGCATTTACTTCAGGTATTGACAAGAAAGGACCAAACGTTTATTTTGGTAAATCCGTGGATGTTTTTAGGATCAGTACCTCTAAAAGCTTGGATGGGCAAGGTTAACGGTAAATTTTGTTGTCGTGGTACTTTTCATGTAGTTCCCAAGATGTATAATGTTGCTATGACTTTCTTGATGATCTTTTATTTCTCTTGTGATAATTTTCTTTAATCCTCGATCATTTATTTTCCAAACCATAAACAAACGAGAATACACATACATATCTTTTTTTTCCTTTATAACATTTCCAGTCTAGGAAGGATATCGAAAATTGTTAATTTTTACAATCTTGGTAGCGGAACCAAACAACTGTTTCTTTTTCAGGTAATTTCTATGAAAGAAGGTCTACTGATTGGAAACATTTCTTTGGATAGTGAAGTTATTGAAACGGAGGCATCTATCCCTATTCGGATTATAACCCCTAAAGAGGCAAATATTAACAATTCATATGAAAATCAACACTCTGGGTCGGATCAGCTGAAATTTGGAGAGTATCAGGAAGTACTGGTTGTTGCAGAGAGCGAGTCAAGTGAGGGAGACGTCAACAACACGTCGTCTTTCAGTCCAATAGGCTGGAATGATTCAAATATCAAGCAGCATTGGAGGGAATTCTCGTCATACGAAGAGTTCATGAAACACATAAATCAAAAGCTGAACGAAATTGAGGAACAACTCGAAACATTTGTAAGTGTTTCAACCTTACTTTTGGAAAGCAACGAGAAGCCAGAATATTTAAAGGTGCAGCATGTAAAAGATATTCTCGAGTGTGTGGGTAACACCAGGGAAAGGTAAATGCTATTCGAACATTAAACTCTCAAGTATATTTCCATCATGTTCTTTATTTACGTTCCAGTTGATTACCCATAATTGTTATATTTGCAGGATTGCATTGAATATTCAATTAAATAAGAGTTCGACTGAAAGCATCTAATTGGTGGAGGAAGCACGGTAAAGATCAATTAGCGAGGTTTGGGGCCGATACAATAATAACTGCGTACATCTCACATCTTGAGAGAATGACATGATGATGGGAGAAATGTGCAAACTTGGTTCTGATGTTGAAACTAGTGTACGTAGTGTATAATAAACAAAGATATATATATATATATATATATATATATATATATATATATTTCCAGCTTTTATTTTGTTGTAATTGAATTGTTGTTAGTATGATATGTTACTAATCTTTGTCATGATTATTACAAGTAACGCTATATTAACTTTGATTTTCTTTTTTCCGTATCGGTAGTTTGGTTGACCTTCAGCTTGTATCACCTTGTCATTAAAGAATAACTTTGAAGCCATAGGGTATGTAAGCAATGTTTTATCCATTCGGATGATTGACTTAAACAGTCTTGGCGCCAAAGTCAACAGAATACCTCAGTTACTCAAATTAGAAAGGAAAACTAAATTTTGGTTGCCTCATATTATCTTAAAATAACATCTCTTCATATCAATCATACATGTTTTTTTCTAGCTACATTTGTAGTGTTTCTTCTCTTACAGGAGCGTTACCACGATTATATTCAAGTGTTCAAATTTTTTTTTCACAAATTTGAGGCTAAAAAATATTTTTTTAAAAAAAAATCTATAAAAAATAAAAAATTGGGGGTGCGGCCGTTGTCACCGCAACCCCTCCCTCCGCTCCTACACCCATATAATATAACCAAAATTTAGCATTTGGATTCACAATGCATGATGAGCATTTCCATCAAAATGTGGGATTTGCATGATCTAATTAGAGATAGCAATTGGATGGGGCTAAACCTGGACCCGTATTAAACCCACCCCTATGGACGGGTCTAAACTCTATCAAATGGGTCCCAGGGCGGGTTTGGACCCATTTGATCGGGTTTCTGATGCGGGGCGGGTACTGATTTTAGCCAAACCCGCCCCGCATTAATATTAATTTTAATTATTTTTTTATGTTATTAATATATCTTTTTCTCATTTATGTCATAAATGTTGCCCTAATTTAAGCCTTATGAAGAAAAAAGTTTAGATTTTGGTAGTTTAGTATTATTTGAGCTTGTGCTTGTAGTAAGTATGGTATTTTACGTCATTTTTATGTTCAAAAATATATTGAGCTTGGCCATCTAAAAATTTACGGGACGGGGCGGGTCTGGTTTTTTTTCTTGTGGCAGGCGGGTCCTGGGTTTTGCCAGACCCGTACCAGACCCGTCACATTACCATCCATATATCTAATATTACTGGGGCATGTGGGGAATTAATCCAAGTGGAGCATATAATAACTCATCATATATATGAATTTAATCTTCACCATTCCTTTTATTTATTGCCAACATAAAATTCTACCACACCCAAAAGTAGAATTTTTATTTATTTTTGATCATATATTTAAGAAATAAATTCGTAATAATATGCTGCTGAATTCTTGGTAATTACTCTTGGAAACTTGCACCGGATGTATGCATCAATGGAAAATAAAAGGCCCATTCAGTAACATTCTATAAATAAATATTTACAATCATATATAATACATTAAATAGATGAGCATATCTAACATAAATATACCAAAACAGATCATACAAAATTAAAGAAAACGATAATGAAATCCTTTTCTGGAATGATTGTACCACTTCTCTTCTTTTTCTCTGGCTTTATGTTTGTTACCGGTGCCTTGCCACCTAGAAAATTCTTCGATGTGATGAACTATGGTGCAGTTGCCGATGGAAAAACAGACAACAGTCAGGTAATAAGTTCCTCGTACGAAATGAAAATGATAAAAACATAAATTCACTTCGGTAATGTCATTAACTTGTTATGTGTTTCGCTTTAGGCATTTCTTAAAGCATGGAGAGATGCATGTGAATATTATGGGAGAAGTCGTGTTTGGATTCCAAAACGAATATTTATGTTGGATTCAGTCACTTTTGAAGGGCCATGCAATGGTTCAATCGCTTTTTTGATTAAAGGGACACTCAAGGCTTCGACTGATCCTCGGAGTTTCTTCACGGATACTTGGATTGCCTTCAAGTACATCGACGATTTGACGGTGAAAGGCGGTGGATATTTGGACGGCCAAGGCGCTGCGGCCTGGCCTTATAATGACTGCTATAAGAACCCCCAATGCAGGCCTCTTCCCGCTGTAAGTTTCTTTGATTACTACTATTAAAATAAATCTCCAAATTTAACTTTTTTCTAAAAAAATTAATTGTTCCCTTATTTGTGAAACCATACTAGAGATTATTTAACGTAGATTTGGTGGTTAGAGAGAAAACTATATTAAAAAAATCATAGATTTAGGAGTACAAACAAATCTTGAAATTACCTTTTTTTGTTTTGTTTTATGATTGTTTACTGTCATGCATGATACACTAACAGGATGTTTACCTTTCCATTTATCAATCTATAGGATAAGTGAATCAAAAGATTTGCATCCATGATTGTAATAAAATCAAGGAAAATACTGTTTAATTGTAACATAATATTTGTAAATCTTTGAATGGATTTTTTTTTGAATATTTTGTAACCTTACTATTAATATATATAAACAAGGTTGGACTTTTGAGGTTCGATTTCATTACATGCAGACTTTGAGGTTCGATTTCATTACAAATTCGAAGGTCAATCACCTAAGATCCATCAACAGCAAAAACACCCACTTCAACCTATTCGCATGCCGAAACATGAACATCAGCAATATTAGAATGACAGCACCAGCGAGCAGCCCTAACACAGATGGAATTCACATTGGACTCTCAAGCAACATACAGATTTCGCGGTCCATTATTCAGACAGGAGATGACTGCATATCCATGGTTTCTGGTAGTCGAAACATAGACATAAACGACGTTTCTTGCGGGCCTGGACATGGTATCAGTGTTGGAAGCCTGGGAAGGAGCCATGAAAATGATTATGTTGCTGGTATAAGGGTAAAAAACTGCACTTTCACTGGTGCGGATAATGGCCTGAGGGTGAAGACATGGTCTCCCTCATTGTACAGCATGGCTACTAATTTAACGTTTGAAGATATTATCATGCAAAATACGGGCAATCCTATTCTCATCGATCAACAATATTGTCCATATTCCGGTTGCAACATGAAGGTAATTACGATTCACATCCTATAGCTTACTTTCTAAACTCACCCTTTTGTTAGATAGAACCACTTGATAAATCCCGAGCCCACATATTACGTTACCCTTTTGTTAAAATCGTGTTTTTTTTTATATTTTACATATAAATGTCATTATATATACTAGTGCATATAAAGTTCTTGCAATGATTCATGTGTTTGTTGAACCTAGGGCGAATCGAACTCACGGGTGCAGATACAAGACGTGACATTCAAGAACATATGGGGCACATCTAGTACACAAGTTGCAGTGAACATACAATGCAGTGAAGACCGGCCATGCAAGAATGTGAAGCTCATAGACATAAACTTGGCCTACAGCGGCACGGGAGGACAAGCGACAGCTTTGTGCTCAAATGTGCTTGGTTCTTCTTATGGGAAACGGATACCTAAAGGTTGTATATAGAAGCTTTTGCTTGCAATTTCTACAAGATTAGGGTTTTTACCTGAATTTGGCTTTGATCTAATTTATGAGCTCATTAATTTTGTTTTTAGGGACTCGGTTTATTTTATATACCTATATGTAAGACTAACGATATGTTTGTAATTGCTTATTCAAAGCACTTCTATGTCGTTTTTGTTTAAAGTTGGATATTGGGTGTTTCCCATTACAATAAAACAGGAGCTTAATGAACTTCAATTAATTACAAAATCATTACTGTTCAGCTTAAAGCAGCCAAAAGCAACTCCTAACTTGTTTATCTGTTTCTGCTTTCACATGCTGTTTTTTAGAGAAGCAATAACAGAAGCAAAGAAATCAAACACCAAATATCTACTTTTTGTGTCTGAAAACCAAACTTCTGATAAGTATTTGCAAACACTCGCTAAATAGTTCATGTGGTCCATTTCTTTAGCATTTGAGTGTTTTAAGATATTCTACTCAAAAAATTCAGTTTTCGGTCATTTTTTAAGCAACTTTCTGATCTAGTTTCCATTATCCAAATATTACTTTTGCATTGATTTGTTTGTAAAAAATTATCTCTCTTAATTGGTCAAGTATATATTAATCTAGTATGATACTTTAAATTTTAATATCTCATTAAAATATAATTAATTACATTTGAAAGCGTACGAAGAGGTTGAGTTCATCGCATGACCTAGAAAGAAAAAGAAGAGTCGGCTAGGGCTAGGCCAGAAACTGGAAAGTCTCTAACACAATCTTCTGCAACTTCTCTTTCAGCCTGGTCAAGACTGATCAGAGTGTGCGTTCTTGGCTTCCTTTTCGATGACATTGCAGTTTAGGCTTAGCTAATTCTGATTCAACTGTGACAACAGCCGATAAGCATTGTGGCCACTTGAAATTCAGTTTTACGAAAATAAGAAAATAACAAAGTTTGGGGGGAATTCAATCTAGAACAAATAAAAGCATTTATACTAAATTGGAGACGCTGAAATTTAAGGCCCTATTTATCTCAACTCGCCCTTATCCATTTTTATTAATATTTCTTTCCATTACTTATTTTGTTTGTCTCCTAATCTTATTGTTAAGAATCAAGCATCACAATGAAACAAACAAACAATCAAGAAAGTAATAGAATTGACAGAAAATTAAGAACACGATGAACACGATATTTTACTTGGTACATCCGAGATTCGGGCGTTGCACCCTAATTGAATCCAACAACCAAGTTACAGATTACAGATCTTTACAGAGAGTTCGATCAATTCCTTTCGCCTTACAGCAGGAATTACAATACAAATACACGTAGCACTCGTTCTTGATCCAACGCAAAGTATGTTCAAAGCTTAGTGATTTCTTGGAGCAAGAGAATATGAAAGCAGATTGTATTTCTCTCTGTTTCAGAAAATCTAAGATGACTGAGGATGGAATGATCATTGATAACTGCCTTCTTCCCTTTTATAAGGCATGTGACTTTAATTCCCGCCGTTGGATTAAGCATGGTCAATCTCAACCATCCAACTCACTTCACGTAAGGGGCAAGCATTCTTCACAAAACTCCACCTTTGACCCTTATATTCTCACTAGTTCTTCTTGGCACCGTGTAAGACACGGTGCCAGTAATCAGAATATCGATAAGCTGTTTTCGAGTTTCATTTTTCTTGAAATCTAACATCCATAAGCTCGAGGCTGTCAGTAGCATCAAGCACAAAAGAAACAATCATAAAGGAGCTTGCACCAAAAAGTCAAATAGTACAAGAAGCAAGGGCGAAAAGGAAACATAGTGTACAACATGACAACATTGCAAATTTCGAAATACGCCTGATGAAATCAGAAACAGGAAAGAACTCAAAGCTAGCTTGGGCAAAACGTGACCAACCCGTTAAAAGTAGGGAACAACCACAAATCCTCCAAACCCCTAGATAGATTAGTGAGAATAAAGAAAAGAACAAGAAATTTCAAGACAAAACCTGAGAAGATAAGACAACTTAAAAACTAACCAAGTTTGAGTCATACATGGAGGTATAGATCCACAAAGCTTACCTATACCATAGTGTAATGACACGATTCGTAAGATTTGCATTTTGATCACTTTAAAATGACCGAGCTAGACCAAAATCTGCAAGCTTCAAGTTTCCTTCATTGTCTACCAAGAGACACCTAATTTTAGCACCGTATATGGGGAATGGAATTTAATCTAAATACTTATTTTGCATAGAACCTTTGATATCACGGTGAAGCACTTGATTTACATGATAGTATTGAAGCCCGATCAAAAGCTATCTCATGCAGCACTAAGAGGAGAGCAAAATGAAAATCATTATTTTGATTGTCACTCTTCTTTTCCAAAGTCCATCAGAAGCGCCTGATTTGAGACAAAATTAAATAGACTTGCATATTAGACGTTCTATGTTATCTTAAAGACCATGTAAATTCACACCTAATTTGTGGCACTTAAAAAACTCATTCCAGGATGATCAACAAGACAAATCAATCATGGTCCATGTACTCAAAGACCATGTAAATTCCCCATTTGTACTTGTTTTTTTTTTTTTTTTTGGGAATCATTTCATTCAGATAAAAAATATCCAACCAAGAACAGAGAACATATCACATTTGATTCACTTTCTGGATTCAAAATGTTGTCGTAGCCTTAACAAAGTCTTCAAATATCATATTATTCGTGATTCTTTGTTAATTTGATGCTGTGCGCATGCGTATTAACAGAAGGGATACACTTCAAGCACAAAGAAATAAAAAATTTACCTGATGCCCCTTGTTCATTCCTCCCAGGACCTGAAAAACAATTACAAACTTCAGATGCAATAATCTAAACATGATGGGTAGAGAATTTAAATTAAATAAGAAGACCAAACTTCGCTTGTAATGAGGCACAAGAGCTGCAACTCGCCAAAACTCGAACCAAGTCACAATCATTATGGGATTTTAATAACTATTTTCTTAATACAGAACAACTCAAACATTACAATGAAACAAAGATGAAAACATTCAAAACAATAATGGAAAGATAATTTAAATTATCACGAGAGCAATCATTTCATGCATAGAAACCCACGACATCTTTCATCAAACAATTCTCAAGTATGAACACTAACATAACTAAAACCATAAAATAAAAATGCCATCTAATCATAATATCATCATCCTAATGAAGCAGCAAAGATATACAGATTAACCAACAACTAACGTTTTACAGATATCTCCTATTTTATTTAATCTAAACCAAGTAGGGTGTGCTTATCGGACCGGGTCGATCCGGATAGGATCCGAAACCAGACCGGTTAGTCCGGTCCGGAACCGGAACCGGACTAACCGATTCCGGTGCGCCCCGGAACCGGTATCGAACCGGTCCGGGGTGGTTTTTTTAAATCCAAACCGGTAGTACCACCGGTTCCGGTGGTACCGGTTTGGAACCGGTTCCGGAACCGGAACCGGTTACATTTGAAAAAAAATTTCAATCTCTTACTTTCAGCATTTCGTTCGATCTTTCACCACTGCGATTCAAATCTCCTCGTAAATCTCTCTCGTCAATTACAGTTTCTTACAGCTTTTTCTCTTCATCTCTTCGATTTTTCGTTTCATCATTATGTTCCAGTTTTTTTTTTTCAATTCCAGTATGTGTGTGTGTTTGTGTGTATGTGTGTAAGAGTGTGTATATATATATATATATATATATATATATATATATATATATATATATATGGTTTTTTAGTTATTATGCATTGATGTCTATGCTTCTTTGCACATTTTCAGAATTTAAACTTGCAACGAAGAAGATGACCCTGCGAAAAATTAATTGAACTGGTGCACTAAAAAATTTAAAGTAACTGGTGCACGACAAGATTGAAAATCAGTAATTGATGCACGAAAAATCAGTAACTGATGCATGAAAATTAAAATCAACTACTGATGCACGAAAATTTACACAAAGTTAGTGCACCAGTGTTGTATTTTCGTGCATCAGTGAACTGATGCACGAAAATTAAAATCAGCTACTGATGTACGAAAATTTACACGAAGTTAGTGCACCAGTGTTGTATTTTCGTGCATCAGTGAACTGATGCACGAAAATCAAAATCAGCTACTGATGCACGAAAATTTACACACAGTTAGTGCACCGGTGTTGTATTTTCGTGCATCAGTTCACTGATGCATGAAAATCAAAATCAGCTACTGATTCACGAAAATTTACACAGAGTTAGTGCACCAGTGTTGTATTTCCGTGCATCACTGATGCACGAAAATTAAAATCAGCTACTGATTCACGAAAATTTACAAAAGTTAGTGCACCAGTGTTGTATTTTCGTGCCTCAGTGAACTGATGCACGAAAATTAAAATCAGCTACTGATGCACGAAAATTTACACAAAGTTAGTGCATCAGTATTGTATTTTCGTGCATCAGTGAACTGATGCACGAAAATTAAATCAGCTACTGATGCACGAAAATTTACACAAAGTAAGTGCACCAGTATTGTATTTTCGTGCATCAGTGAACTGATGCACGAAATGTGAGGCAAACATTAAACAACATTGAATTATTAAGGCAATAACTTCGTAGGAACTTACCTCACGCATGGTAACATCAACTGGATCAGTTGATGTAGTAGTGAGACGCTCGTACAGGTATACTGGAAATTTCTCATCACATTCGGATGAAGAAATTTTTTTCAACAAAAAGGAAAAACATATAGAAGTTTTACAATTTTAATAGCGTTTAAAATATCAAAATCAAGATGAATGTGAATTTCAAGCCTTCTGCTTCACATTCTTTTAGAAAAATAAAAAGAGCTTTTTAACTGTACTCAACATAAGTTTCCTCTATTTAATGAGAAAAACACGTTTAAAAGGCAAGATGCAGACAATATTTTTAAGGTAGTTGCTTATATATCCACCAAAACTCAGATTGTGCATTTGACAGAGTGTGGTATGATGAAGTCTCGAGCAGGTGTTGGTTGTTCAAAGCCCGCGCTTAGCAAAGTTATGGCTGCAGTAGATTTTGGTGGAGTTTGGATAAAGCATGGTCACCATCGGAGGAGGAGTCGACATATTTCTTGCATTTGCAGCTTCAAAATTAGAGGCTAAATTTTGTGTGGGGTGGGACTTGGGAAGATGAAATTGCCAGTCTGAAATTAGGGGATTGGGAATTTGACGTGGGCTACTGACGTACGATAAGCATGGAGCACGAAAGGATATGGTCCAAAATAAACGCACGCGCAAAAAATTTGGTAGGAAAAACTATACATCACTATTACACTAACCATCTTTTCCCCGATTCGCTTTATATTCAGAAATGAATTCTTGTTCGGTGGATGAAGCCATGGCTATAATAGAGTCGGTGCTCGGAGACACGACTTGGGCAGTGATTTTTCTACAGGACAGGGCTAAGCGTAGGAGATGGATACCACTCTGGTCATCACCGGAGCAACTTCAACAATCTCCTCTTCTGGTTAAAACCCAACCATTCATGTTTTCCTTCACAAAGAGAAATTAAAAATCAAAATCAAGCAATATAAAAGTGAAATCACACGTACTTTTAACGTTTCAACCATTGCATACCAATGGGCCTCAAGACTTCCGTTACAGAGACATTTCATGGCCAAGAGAAGCTCCGGTTTGGAACCAGCTTCAAGCCCGAAGGACACTTGAGGCGATTTTTGAAAGAAGCCTACAGGGAATTGCGGCGATTTTTCACCACTTCGGGGAAAAGCAAGATGAAAAGACAACGACAATGGCTCCCCTCGTTAAACGAGAAAGCAAGACGAAGAGACGTTTGAGGACGGTGCTGATTGGACGAAAGAGATATATCGTATAAAAAAACAAAAAGAAATGTCAACCAAAAATCACTATTCATTACTTTATGAAAACATGACTCAAAACACTATTCATAGTGTTTGCCTCTTATTATATTGGTTAATTCAGCGGATTCAACCAGAGTTCCCGAATGTATTTTGTTGCAATTGTTCTCTGACCTTGAGCAAGCTCGATGCATATCTGAGCTTGTTCACAGGAACAACTTTCGTGAGGATATCCGCAGGATTCTCTCCAGTATGAATCTTCTTCACATTTATCATTTAACTTGATATCCCTTACAAAGTGTACCCTGATGTCAATGTGTTTCGTTCTTTCATGAAACACGACGTTCTTGGCTAGGTGAATAGCACTTTGGGAGTCACAGAGCGAAACACTCTCTTGATCAAATCCTATTTCACTCACAAAACCTTTGATCCATAACGCATCTTTAACTGCTTCTGTAAGTTCAATTTATTCGGCCTCTGTGGCTGATAATGCCACTACATGTTGCAAACTGGATTTCCAACTAACAACATTTCCACCAACAGTGATCATCTATTGTCAAGATCCACAGCATAGTCAGAATCACAGTAACCAACAACTTCACTTATTGGCTTATCATCTCTGTAGTAGACCAGCTTCAAGTATGTGGTCCCTTTAAGATACCTCAGGAGCCATTTAACAGCATTCCAATGCTCTCTACCAGGCTTAGGCATGAACATACTCACTATCCCAAACCATATGCTATATCAGGTCTTGTTGACACCATCGAGTACATAAGAGTAAATATGAATTGAAATATTGTGAAAAAAGAGAGGATGAGAATGAAGAATATGAAACAATGAATTCAGTAACTTTTGCTAAGAAGTATTTGAATAGGTTCAGTGAGGCAATTTTGATTATTAACCCAAGACCGAGTCAGATGTAGCAAATTCATGGAAGAAACCTCGACACGCTATCATCAAAATCAACTATGATGCTAGTGTACCTAATCAATCATCCTATGTCAGTTTAAGAGCAGTGGTGAAGGATGAAAATGGTTGCATGGAAGAGGAGGAGAGTGAGGGAATGGTGAGTATAGAAGTCCCTTAGTCTTTAGCTACAAAATATGGGGTGAAATTGGCTCTTTCTCGCTCTTTCTCGAGTATTATACTGGAAGGTGACTGACTGCATAACTTTGGTGAATCACATTGAGAGTAAGGATATGTCATGAGCTACAATTGGAGTCTTTTTCGGTGAAATCCTCTCCTTTAAACAACAGTTTCAGTCTTTTTAGTGTATATATCTCTAGGACTGGTAATAATCTTGCGCATAAACTATCTAGAGATTTGGTGCATGACTATAAGGGTGGATTGATCTGCATTTTTTATAGATTGTACTAATTCTTTGATTAATGATATTATCATATTTCCTCCAAAAAAAAACTAGAAGGTGGAAATTTGAATAATAATTTACTCAGATGATGCATGATGACAAGTCTATGAGTTATTTAACAGATTCTCTCTTGGAAAAATTCAAATTTTATATGCAAGTACAATATTATAAATTTAACTTAATTTCTTAAATTATTTGAAAAAATCATATCTTAATCTCCATATGTATGAAAAAAGATAAATCCTTTGAAGTAAACACCGTTTTGCCAATAAAACAAATAAATTTTCGTAACACATAAACAAATCCGGTAAAGATAAAATAAAAAGACTCACAAATTTCTTTGATGCCAAATCTATATAAATTCAAATTCAAAATACTAAAAGTCTGTTAAAAAAAATACTACAAAAGCATCAGCTTGAGTTCCTACTTCCTAGATAGTGGCTCCTGGGTGCTAGAATGAGTCATATGTTGAAGTAAAAATCTTTTTATATGTAACAAAAGTAAAAATGGGGCAAATATCACCCACCATCATCACTAACTCTCTCCCAATTCATGGCCACTTCATATCAGGCCTACTTGCATATGTATTTCTCGATAAATTTTTAAAAGATTTTGATATAGTTTCTCTCTCTTAATATATTTGAGCATAATCCTACACTATTTTGAAGGAGTGAAATGAGAGGTCTCGAACCTGAGATCGGACACTCAAATGAATGATCGCGGTGCGAGCTGGCACAATGTCATTTGGCATATATGTACATGTAAGGCTAGAGCATCACCATAGATGGTTGCTTTCCTACGTCTAAATTGTCTTCAGATATTTAGCAAAATTTTCTATATAATACATAAAATATAAATAAAGTTTCACCAAATCTTATAAAAATCATTTATTATAATTTGTACTTTATATTAATTCATGCGTTGACGATGTCTCCCTCGCTACCCCTCTCTCTCATGATTATACTCAGAATTAAATATACACAATGAAAGACACAAAGTTGTTTCTTTTCAAAGAGTAATCATGTATGATTGTATTGTGGAACATGTGTGTTTACCTGGTCTAAAATAATTGATATGTTAGTTTATTTTTATTTAAAAGATGTGTTTTAATATTGAATTGGTTTAAAAATTAGGTTCAAACCGGGTGTATACAAATATTTCATGTTTGATTGGTTTACCCGATGTTTAAGTAAAACTTGGTTGAAAAGAAAATGAGTGGAAGAACAATAGGGAGAGAGGATCGGGAGAAAGAATGGAGGATTATTGGATCCATAATACATCTGGCTGCTTTTTTACTCTGCTCAGGTGATTTCAGTTTTATGATAATACTTTAAATCGCTTCTTAAAAAAAAAATCTTAGTCACTCTTCATTGAAATGCTACGCAGTATCCATGTATTGTCTGTTAAATAGTTTATAGTGCATTTCGTTTCATGTTCAAGATTCTGCAGTATATTTCATACGATGCATGGTTGAGTATTGAATGGAGAAGAAATTCAACTACGAGAAAATTTTCAAATTATATTGAGAATAAAAAAAATCAGGACTATAGCCTTAATTTTAGATAATTAAACATAGAATTCGAAATGATTTTTTGTACCATAGTATTCAAATGTGCTTTCTTCAAGAAATGCTTACTCATCCCTTGAAAGCAAAGAAAGTGTTTCTCATCCATTTAATTTCCTTTTTTAATTCTAGGAATTCATAACCACCTCTTCAATTCAAAACAAGCCCGTATGTTTTAAATTCATAAAAGCTTACCTAAAGTATCTTAAAGTGGTGGGAAGTTGCGAAGGAATGATTTTTTGAATTTTTGTTTAACAAGAAATACAGTGTGGTTTCTTGAAGTTTAATTTCATTTCAGGTCCAATTGCCAAAGTAACAACAGAGACAATATTACACAGGAAGTTTTCAAATGTTGAAGATAAAAAAATTCAATATTCTGTCAAAAATTCGACCAAACAAATGGATATAACAACCCCAATAACAGTAGTTCCAAACCATAATCCATTAAATCCCACAATAACAGATCCTATATTCACTCCAACCAATACAAATCCTGATTCACCTAGTATAATTACAAATCCTGCCAATCCAGTTATAGTTCCAATGACAACTAATTCCCCGGGATCATCTACAGGGAGCTGGTGTGTAGCCAGCCAATCTGTTCCGAAAGCTGCCTTGCAAGTGGCGTTGGACTATGCTTGTGGCTATGATGGTGCTGATTGCTCGGCTATTCAGCCGAGTGGGAGCTGTTTCATCCCGAATACTCTTCATGTCATGCATAGATGAAGAAGAACTGATCAGTTTGCTGGATTTTTGCAGTGATTCTAGCTATAAATTTATACTAAGAAGCACTTGTACTAACTATTTTAGTTGCTCATTTTTTCCTTTCCTCGTGGTATTATTGTTTTCTTTGTCTGGTGTTGTGAGAGATTAGAAAGAAGGGTAGGTTTCACTTTTGCCCATTTAATTATAGTCGGTTATTTCTTTCCTCTCTCAACTTCTTATTTCAAGACGTTACACTCTTAAACATTTATGCTGTAAATAAAAATGAAATTACCGTAAAAACTTGAAATGTACATTCGTTAATAATATATTTTTTATACACGTTTGTGACATCTGTAGGTAATAGTGTTCTTTTGCAGGCATGTGCACTTTATACATCCTCGGGAATTACATTTCTTGCTTTTTGTGTATTTGATCGCACTTCGCAGCCATTCAAAAGGTCAGGTGATTGTCTCTACGTTGGTAGGTTCTGATAGAAGGAAATTTCTATGCTACATGGGGCTCCCCCCTTGCCGCTTCATAAGTGTTCATTTTTAGCAGAAATATATTTCGATGCACTAAAACTTGGGATATTAACTCGCTCCTTGATTGATCTTTTTTGTTTAAAGCAAGATACAACAAAATCCTACATTGAACGGCAAGGACCCAAAACAAAAATTTTATATGAACCTCAGGTTGTCACAAAGTTATTTTTTGAAAAAAAAAAAAAACAGAGACTAAGATAAATAAAGATAAGGGTACATGAAACTTAATGCCCAGGGATATAACATGGGGTATCATTCACTCGAGGATCCATCATCGTCATCATCTACATGGTCTCTAACCACCTTCTCCACAAGCTTCTTCCTCACTTCATCAAGAACCGCTTCCCGGGACTGCTCACCACCAAGCCCATCATTTAGCACGGGATCCCTCTGACATAGAACCAAGGCAACGCCTACAAGTACAAGTAGAAGCACGCATAAAGATTTGTATCATCTCAAAAGCAAGTAAAGATCATTCAGTGTTTGCACCATAGAGAGTGAGATGAACAAGAATAGAAAGGCAACGAGTTTAATTTTTGTTTTCAATCTTATATTAATTTAAGGTATGCCTTCCTTCCCTTCTGTGTTTCACTTTTTGGGAATTTTAACCCTTCAAAAATTAGAACAGCTTATTTTGCAGCACTTAACTCTAGCAACCACAACATCCATAATCACGAAGACCAACAAACTTCAAATGGATTGAAGAACTATTGTCCGTCTCTCATTCTTCATGACATCTTCCAAACTACAGAAGCCATCTTCCTACTGGTTGGTTGTACTTTCTTTCATGTCCATCCATCACCTAATTTGCATTGGTTTCTAGCTTTTGCCTTTTGGCCTCAATTTATTTTGGGTTCAAATGAAGTTATCATACCACAATCACCCATATGCAATAGATTAGTCATTCAAAATAAATCACAAATGCTTGATATGTATAAAAGGACGGTTATGTAGAGGATAAAGAGACAACTTCGAATTCATGAAGAGGTAGATAAACAGAAAGAGATACATGACATACTTTCAGGCGTTGATCTTCGACCAAAGCTGTGCATTCCCACATGAGTTGCCTTAACAGCACTATTATTATACACAAGCAAAGTGGGAAGGTTACAATCTGGATAGTTGGGAATGCACTCTGTAGAGATAATTTTGACAAATTTTGTTGAGGGGTATCTTGTCGCCAATACTTCTAAACATTGCAAAAGCAGCCGACATTCTGGGTATCTACAAAAGAGAATAACAGATGAATAATAAGTGAAATGTGTTGATGCTATCGGTAGGCAATTCCCCAGAATCCAACCAACAGAAGCAACAATTCTGTGGCTGATAAGTAGAAATTACCCATCTTTGTATAGCATTACAACAACCCAAACTTCTGGCGGGGCTTGGGAAACCTCACGAATGAAATCTGATCCAGAAATCGGAATCACTGATCCAAACCTCGCAATCTTGGCTGATTCTCTCATCTCAGACAACCTCTTCTTCCTAAAACAATCAGAACATTTTTTTTTTGTTTTCAAGTACAGCAGTACTACGTTTAACAGAAAAATGCAAATCAGTAATACGATAAGGGGAAGGAATTTCTATTATATTCAAGCAAAGATATTAAGTGCAGAAATAGCAGCTAAATCAGCACAACGGAGCTAAAAGAAATATTTACGATAAAACACCATCGACATCCCAATCAAAATCGATCTTGCAACCTTAAGTTTGAGAAATTAATTACATTTGGAGGAAATTGAGTATGAGGAAGTCCTCACTCTTCCCAGAATTTTATTTCACCAAATTATCTATATAATATGCAAAGCATTCCCCAGATAGCAAATATAGAAGAATATAGAGTCAAGAAGACCTGTATTCTTGGAGGAAGCGATCATCGTCAAGATCATCTTCAAGATCTTCAAGCTCTTCCCCGGTTTTCTGATCGATCCAGACCTTGTCTTTGGGCTTCAAATCCTCATCCTCAGCTGGAGCAAAAGCCGGCGGCTTGAAAGATGGCGGCTTTGGGGGAAGATTTCCCAGTTTTCTCTGAATGTCGTCCCACTGTGTCGACGCCCCCTCTACATCTTTGTATACAAAATGGTAATCCGTCATTGCTGCACTCCTTTCGCTTTTTTTCTGTTTCTCTTTTCAATATATGATATATAAATTTCAGGATACGGATAACACAAAGCAAATTCATTATTAAAATAAGGAATTTAACCTAGTTGTCACAAATAACAAAAAAACAATTAAGCAAGCCATGATCAAGAAGGATCAGTAGATCCAAATGCAGGAAACACCAGTGATTCATACGCAAACCCGTAAATTGAATTGAAGAAAAACCAAGTTTACTCACTCGATTTTCTTGAATTTTATCACTTCGAGATAACCTGTTAGGTTTCGTGAAGCGCTCGAGGAGCAAAATTGGATCTGTAATTTCTCAATTTCTTTTTTTTAAGATTTGCCATTTTTGTTTGATTTATTTTTGTAAATTTTAAATAACATTTGACCCCCCAAAAGTACTATTTATTAGCAAGTTACCCTCAAGAAACAGGGTAAGTAAACTTTTGCAAGGGTTGCCCGATTTTTTGAATGCTACAATATATTTAGATTGATATATTTGATTCAAATATATTATATTAATACTGTTATTCGATTTAAATGAATCAAAATATATGTTATTTAAAATTAAATTATTTTACAAATCAAAAATTTCATTTCCAAACGCAAAAAAAATGGTATACAAAAATATGGAAGAAAAAAAAATGTGGGCTCTCAAAATTGGGTCTTGAACTAACACATTAAATTGTACGGAAAATGTTTGTATGGACCTGATGTGGACTTCACCTACAGACCAACTCAATATGATTGGTGTAAAATAATTTGTATGTTAGTTTGTTCTTGTTTTATTTAAAAAATTGTGTGTTTTGTGTATAAGTGGAGTGCAAATCGTGAATGACTTATTTTTGCCATATGCTAATGAAATTCTTTCTTCCATATCCTAAAATGATAATGTAAAAACCCGGATTTTAGTTAACTAAAATCTGATTTAAAAGAGTTTAAATATTTCTAAACTCTAGCATAGAGTTTCAATGCATCAAGGAGTCCCTAACCAAATCAAACTCCTTCCATTTAAATCGATTTGCAGCTGTCAAGATCGAACCAAAATCCATCCCAGCACCTCCACTAATCTGCACGTTTCTATCCCTTTATATTCGAAGAGTCCAAGCCATTTAATCCATCGAAGAATCATCTCTTTTGGTAGCATCAAAGACCGAAACTCAACCTCTTCTCAAGCCACTCACCTCAGCCTTCGATAGACTCCACCGTATACCAGCTAAAGATCGCAACAAATCTGCCAACCACCTCAGAATTTCAGAGTTTGATCCCTTCTGTTTTAGAGTTTGAATCCTAGTCGAACTCTTAGATTAAGCATCAACTATCATCTATAAATAGGGACCAAACCATAGCTATTAATCACTCCAAGCCAACTCCTTCCAGCCATTAAATCGAGAAGAGTAAAACCACGGTTTCTGTCCAAGTTTTCCAGAAATCTGCAGCAACCTATCCACATCAAACCAGCGAATTCCAGTAGCTAAATCCCTTCGAGAATCAGCACCAAAAGCCGAGGCTTTCATCGAAACTTCCAGCATCTGTTTCACCCCTAATTATCATAAGATTTCCAGCCTCTTCATCGAGTTTCAGCAAGCAAGCAGGTTCGAAAAATCTATCCAATTGCCTTCGAAAATAATTCCAGAATCTGTCCAGAATTTAATCGAGTAATTCCAGCAAGTTTCGAGATTTAAACCGAGTGATTCTCGATCAATCTTCAGCAACCTATCCCATCGAAAATCTCTCCAACCTTATGTTCGTTATTGGAAGTACAAAATATCAGATTGTAAGCCAAAGTTCTGCCTCGTTTTGGAATCTGTTTCATCGATTTCCAGCAGCCATCAAGCCTTAGCTTTTGCACTTTTCCAGAAGTGATTCAAGGGTTGAATCACGGTCCTTCTCGTGTTGTTCAAGATCCAAGGAGATAAGAATTCAAGCGGGTCATACCTTTGATCAATCAAGCACGATACAAAGCACTGTAAGTGGGCTTTTGCTATAATTATTCGTTTCGTTTTCTAAAATTATATAAGTATGTTTTAAAATTCCCAATCGATATGTATTATGTTGAAATTATGAAAGTATTATTTTGTAAGCACGCTAAACTCGAAATCTAATTGGATTTGGATCCCCATGACCCTGATGCGGTGGGGTGTAACCGCTAAAAGAACCTTATACGGTGGTAATCCGTTGTTTCTGGATTATCCAGACCCTTTATTCGTGGGTTAGCCGATGTTATGACCTCATCTCTAGGAGGGATAAGTCTAGAGACTGATATCAGTACCAAGAAGAGAGTAGAATGCTTTACTGTGCTTAAGTATATGAAAATTATGAAACGATATGTTATGTCATGGCTCGTAAGGGCAACCAAGTATGTTAAGATACATTCATATCGATTTATGCAAGTTTTACGATACAAGTTTATGAAAATTATATATATGTATGATATCGATTGTCCCCCACTTGCTGAGTGTTTACCAAAGCACTCAAACCCCTTACTCTACATCCCCAGATAAAGCCGAAGAAGAATTAGAGCAAGAAGAAGAGCACCAATTTTGGGATTGGTGAATCAAGTCCGCTGCGTAGATCAAGATCTTTTAAGTTTTAAAGTTTCCAGTTTTAAGACAATTTTATTATTTATTCAGTTGTTAAGTTTTAGTTCCGCGTTTTTAATTCAGTTGTAAAGACAATGATTTCTTTATTTATGGAATATAGACTGGTTTTCAGTTGTTATGATATTACGAGGCTTATTGGTTTCCTAGTTGTAATGGAAATCAATGCCGGTGTTATTGACCCCGGTCTCGGGGCGTGACAGATAAAATCACCATCAATCAAATGAAATTCATACTAGTTTCCCCATATTCTTCTCCCCATTCAAAAAATTGCCATTACCAAATTAAAAGTAGTAAAAAGGCATTATTTTGTAGAAAAATCATGTTGAATATAGTTTTAACTATCCATAATCTCCATGTCCTTGGTCCATCATAAATAGTGTCACAAACTTACAATTGTTGTTCAAACACTTTTTATACTTCAAATAGCACATAAAAACATTATTATCTATACTATACATAATGTGTGAACGTGTTAGTGCAATAACTTAAAGTAAACTTATCATAATACCCTCACATTTGTTGTCAAATAATAAAGATTTTCAATACGGTAAATGACGGCAACGCACATGCTAATTTGGATAACTACAATAACATAAAAAGAATACATGTTAAATTACAAAATCAATTTGAGAAAAATTTATTCCATCCCAAAAGCTAAAATTTTAAAAAATGAATTTACTTTTACCATATCAGTTTAAAAGAAATCTTTATTGTTGAATATCACATTATTCCTTAGTAACCAAATGCTCCAAATTATGCATTGTCAAAGAATACACCACATTTCTTTACCTTTATTTCGAACCGAGAATTCCAAGAAACGAGAAAATTGTGACTTTAAATTATTGTTTCAGAATTATTGTACTACAATTACTAACGAAACAGCGAGTTATATTATTATGTTATATATTGTCTTGGTTTTGAAAATTCGATAACTCTATTGTTAATTTATTTTGTTGATCATACATAAAAAAATGTCACGATTATGCATGGATTTATCTTCCTGGTTAGTTTGATGATATTCTTAGGATCATCGTCACAATTGATATGAAATATTATATATTAATCGAAAATAAATGATAGCTATACCTGACACTCTGTAAAAAATTTTTGATTTATCATATATGTGTTTTATAATGTACGAACAATTAAAATATTAAAACCGTAAAAGGCATTTGCAACCGAATGCTTTGGGGCCCAACTGAGACAAATTTCATTAAAAAATTCGAGATCTTGGATTCGAGCCTCATCTCGATATAATTGCAAAAAAAAAAAAAAAAAACGCATTCGGTAATATGTGGGTTTCTTTCTTTTTCATCTTGTGCTACAACAACACGCATTTCTAAAAGCACACCATTTTCAATAATCTGATAAACAATCCAAACCCTAAATCGCATCAGCGTTTGACCTCAATCCTCTCCCCAAGGTGAGTCCAACTTTTAACGTTCCATTTTCATAGCTACCAGGAAATCCAATTTGAGCCCACAATTCCTATATAAAAAAAATCGTTATCCTTTTTGTTCCTCTTTGATTTTTCTCTGGGGATCGGTTTGGCTGCTAGCGGAGAAAGAGTGAAGGTTCCCTAGTTGTGCGAACTGAGTAGAAGAAGCCGCGTCTTGTCCTTTTTTTGCTTATAATTGTAGGGGACTATGATTTTGTGGAACTTGGTTTCTTTTTGGCCTTCCACTCAATATTAGAAACGATTTCTTATTCGTTAATTCGATCGAGTTTGTTTGTAGGGTAAGAGATGGCAGATGAGACGATGACCAATGGAGAATTATCCGGTGATCGTGAACTGGAAATCTCTGGTGATAATTCCGCTAAAATTTCAGGGCTTTCTCTGAAGGTCAGTGATCTTGAACAAAAAAATGAAAAACTCAATCAGGAAAACAAGGAATGTGAGATGCAGATTGAGGAGTTGAAGGACTCTGTCAAAGTGTTAAGCAATGAGAATGATGAGTTCAAAAACCAGGTCAACAAAGTGGAATCAGAAATTAAGGCTTTAGGAGCAGTGGCTGCTAGAGCCGCAGAGTTGGAAGCTGATGTGTCAAGGTTGCAGCATGATTTGGTATCCACCGTGAGCGATTTGCAGGAGACAACGGCAGAGTTGTCAGATTTGAAGAGTGAAATGGCGGGGATTAAACAGAGGGATGAGGAAAAGGATGTTAAGTTGGAGGCGATTGAGAGGGAAAGAAACTTGCTGGTCTCTAAAGTTGAGAATTTGGAGGGAGTGGAGAGTAGTATTAGGGATGAGTTGGAGGGGAAAGAAAGGGAAATAGGTGATTTGAAGAAGAAAGTTGAGGAGTTGGGGGCGATGGTGGGAAGTAGCAAGGATTTGGAGAAGTTGAAGAATGATCTGGAGAAGGTCATTGAGAAAATGGAAGTGGAAATCCGTGTTCTAGAGGATTGTTTGGATGAGAAAGAGAAGATTATTAGTGGGCTTGAAGTGAAGGAAAGAGCGGTTGTGGATGCTGTGGATGGTGGTAACGAAGGCAATGATGCAGTTGGGGGTGGAAAGAAGGGATTTTTTGTTGATTCAAGCCAAAAAGATTGGTTGCTAGTGGCAGGCTCAACCTTTACTGCCATTGTTGTTGTGGGGGTTGCATGCTACATTCAACACGCTTCAAGAAAATAAAGGCTACTGATTGGAAGAATTTCTTTTCTGCCCGAAGGTCAAAATTTTGATTTTGATTAGTGGCTTTTTTTTTTTTGGTTTGGTGACTTTGACTTCTTTAATACGACGTTTGGTGATCTCAGCTGAATGTTCTGATACTGTTGTGGATTAGAGCTGAAGAAATAGTTATTTTTCTTAGAAAACTACGTGTATCGACTATTATGTGGAATGAGTTTTCAACTGTGGTCAAGGAAGTTTTGAAGCTTGCGTTGATTGATCTATGATTATATAGTTTTTCTAGATCCTTGCCCATTGGGTTTGTATTCTGTTTCTTTTATTGATTCAGCCAATTAAATTCGTGCAGGTTTTGAAGCCACGAGTTCTTTGAACATTAGATATTACGTGTTTTATGTGGGCTTCTCATTTTATGCTTGAAAAGATGAGCAGGTGTCCTTCTGTAATGCATTCAACTGAAATTTCTATATACTTTTGAAATTTACAGCTTGGTTCATTCCTCACATTAGTGAGTCGGGTGACATACCATTGGGAATACCACCAATTTATGATCTGTTTTTCTTACATGCTTGAAATTTAGGCTTCGGATCTCTTGAGCCACCGTAGTTTACATGTGCTTATCTTGAGCTGATTGGCTTATAGATTAAGTCCGGGGACAATAGGGAGAGTCGTCACCTAATAGTAAGTCCAGCAACATGGAATAGTACGAACGGGAAGATGGCACCAAGTAGGGTCTCCTATTTCTGTAATCCATTATTTATTAAGATGCATGATAATGTTTGAAGTTCTTTTTTAGCTTATGAAATCTGGATTGTTCTAAACAGGTACTAGTTTACCAGTTCCACAGTGCTTCAGTTTCTGTTGAATGTGGAATATAGATTTTCAAGAGAAGCGTTTGGTGTTCTGCAAGCTGCAATTTGTAATGGATTTTTAAGCAACTTGGTCTTGTTTTTACTTGTATATGAATAAAGTCCACCTCTCTGTCTAGGTAGAGTCTACTTCCTTGTGGTCATATAAACAAGAGCGCACTGCCCAAGGCATTGGCAGACCAGACACATTGTTGGTCGATCTTTCCAGCAAACTTCAAACTGAAAAGCTCTTCACAAAACATCTCATTGGGTTTTTATAGAAAAAGAAATATTTAGCCAAACGTAATTTTTACATAACAAGACATTAAATCGAATTAAAAGAAAACCAAATTTACAAAAACATTTACTTTCTTGACTAACATCTGTAAATTTTGAAAATGAGCAAACAAACACATACACCAATGCATGCCTTACTTCTTCATCCATATGCATCAGTCAAAGCCATGCGAGATTTAAAAAAAAACGTACCAACAGACTTTCGCTATCTATAATTTAGCATCGGTATTCAAATTTATAATTCACATACGCACACAGTACACACACGATGGAATAAGCAGAGTATATCCGGAAATTATATGTGCAAAGTAGTCCGAGGTCTTCTTCGATTCAAAAAGATTCCAAATGCTACGAACAATTTAGATGCTTCGATTCAAACATATTTCATGTGCATAACATTTTAGCAAATACATTTTAGGTCGGGGCGACAAGATGGTGAAGAAATAATGATCTGAGAATCGCCGAAAAATTGGAGATTTTACGTGCAGAGGGGGAAAAAGATAACGTAAAGAGTTAATATGAAATTATGTTTAGAGTTTATTTATAACTTAAAGAGTATTTTGAGAACTAAAAAAGACATTTACAAACCATCTCTTTAAAAAATGGACTTATGTGAATATAATTCTCATCGAAGTGTATTTTTTTGTAAACATTATTCTTTGTCAGACTTATTTGAATTAACTTTCTGAAAACAGCACTAATATGCAATTTTCCCATAAAAATATTATGTTACAGTTTATAGATACGAAATAATTTAAAAGATGAGAATTAAATCTTAAATTTTATAAGTTACATCATATAAAGATTAACCGTTTTTATGTTATTGTGTTTATAAAATTATTGCTTGTAATTCATATCATATTATAAGAAATATCCTGACAAAAGATAATTAATTTACCACATTTTCAAATAATTTAAAATATTTTTGAAACATCGAATGTATGTATCTTGTTTTATATGAGATTTGATCAAATATTTAATAGAATTTGTAATCAGCACTAATCACCATTTCACAACGTCTCAAGGGAAGAAGAGGCTCAATTTTGGATGTATTGATGCCACCCCAGGGGAAATCATGGATAGTTTTCAAATCACATAACGTAAAATGTCTCTTTACAAATCACATTGAGATATTAGTAATATAACATGGAGGTAAAATACCTATTTACTAACTACAAATGATAAAATATATATTGATATATATTAGCGATACCACTATGATAAAGTACCATCGAAACTTAAATCAAATATATCAATGTGGTCATCGTAGCTAGTGAATCACATACATTTGTGACAATGGAATTGTAGTCTTTTCACATCAGCTAGTGAATCACATCAAAGAGGGAAGCACTGTAACCAGTGTTCACTTTTCACAGAAAAACCTCATTAAAACAGATTTTAAATGCATTGAGCCTGGTGTGAATTGTGACAGGTATGGAGAATATCAAGAAAAATTGAGTGGACTAAAGATTTCATTTAACATTTTAATTAACGTTATGGATTTCAAATACCAACAAAATGGAATCATTTGAAATTCATCCCACAAATCTTATTCTCAAATTCAAATCCAATGTCTAAAGATAGAATATCGTGCTCTAATCCATGTTGCTATTGCAGAAACCAGTTCAAGATTTAGGCAATCATGTAGTAGATTCACACAAGGAGTTAGAAGCTCAGCCAAAAATAATAATTCAGTTTCAAGTTCTACAATATCTGAAATAGTGGCAACGTTTTCAATTTTCAAATACAGACACAAACCGATAGATGGACAAAGTCTTTCAATACAAATAAAGAGAGGAATTCAAATCTTCCCATATAATATTTGATGCTCCATCATTTGTTATATGAATGAAATGTTGACCATGCACATATCTTAAAATGGGTAACTATCACCCAATAAATGCAGCATGCACTGTAAAACAGTACATCGTCGTGTACGAGTTAAATGATAGTTTAAATGCAACTGCAACAAATACCAACTAACTACACATACTTATTTACCTGCTTATATGTAATGTAATTCTGTCTTTATATGCACTGCTTCCTCTTGGATTCATCATCAGTATCTCTGAATAACATTTTCCTTCCTTCCTATATAATTTTCTTCCTGAAAGATGGATTCAAGAATGGGAAGAATGAAAAATAAGCAGACATCGCTGCTTTTGTGGGCTGCCGCTGCCGCTCTACTGCTTTCCCAAAACTTGGTTATGCCTGTCATGTCTTTTGAGGATCAGAAAAATTACTATGCTCCAACTCCTCCAACAGGCAAATTCACTTTCTTTTTGTGTGGGTGTATGCATGCACATATATTGGTGTTTCTTTGGTTTATATTTACGAAGGCATGGTTTTTAATTATCCACAAGAACTCTTTTTCTCTCTAGAAAAAATGACAAGGATATGAGCTTAAGCTTATTATTTCTCATTCTCTGTGAATCAAAAACGATAAATACATTGCTTTAAGCATGCAGATGTGGTATACTACTGAATAAAATAAAAGAAAGATGATTTAATATATTTTGAGAGGAAATCTTATATTTCTATAAACAAATTTGAAAATTGTTATTATATTATTTGAAGGGTCGTCTTGATTTAGCAAAACCTCTCAAACAAGAAAGCTGAATTCTTACCTGTACGCACCCCAAAGGGTAGCGGCGACGAGAAAAAAAAAAGAAGAAGCTGAATTCTTGTTGTTTTTGTTGGTTACAGTCTCATACACCCCTCCAGCACAAGGCACAGGAGGTGGACATGCAACACCAACACCTTCTCATGGAGGTGGCACCTATGGAGGCACACCACCCGTCAACTGCGGTACTCCCCCAGGAGGTAGACCTCTCCCCACCACTCCATCGCCTCCAACCGGGGGTACTGGTGGCGGATATTACCCCTCCCCTCCAACCTCAATACCAACCCCAACTACTCCGACCACTCCATCTCCTCCAACCGGGGGTGCTGGTGGCGGATATTACCCCTCCCCTCCAATCTCAACCTCAATCCCAACCCCAACTACTCCGACCACTCCAACGCTACCCATTGGAAGTCCTCCAACCATCCCGATTATCACCCCTGGAGTTCCGATCACTCCAGGCATCACCGTTCCATCACCTCCATTTTCGTTGACTCCAGCCTCCCCACCTTTTACTTGGATGTAAGTCTGTATCATCGTTTTATAATTTGACTTTCAGAACATCGATTTTGGCTGATAACACTAACTGAGATTATAGAGTACTCACAAAAGATATAAAAATTTTATTGCTTTTTTTTTTTTATCACATTTCCAACTCTCGCTCTTGATTTAGGATTTTCGCGTCCATTCTTCATTCTGACAATTACCTTTGCCGCTTTTCCATGTATGGAAACTAAATATGCAGAGGCTTCAAAGATCAAAACTAAAAAAAGAAAGCTAATAAATTTTTCTTACTTGTGAATTCCAGCTACTGGAGCAATAACCCTGGATTGATATGGGGTTTGTTTGGTTGGACTGGAACAGTGGGCAGCACATTCGGTGTGACCAGCTTACCAGGAATCGGTGCTAGCATGAACTTGCTACAGGCTCTTTCAAACACTCGTACCGATGGCTTTGGAGAGCTTTACAGGCAAGGGACGGCTGCTTTGCTTAACTCTGTAGCTGACACGAGGTTCCCTTACACAACTACACAGGTCAAGAATAGTTTTGTTGCGGCGCTTAGCTCTAACAAGGCTGCAGCAACTCAGGCACGGCTCTTCAAGCTGGCTAATGTGGGTAAAACCAAGACAAGAGGGTGAAAATTAGTGATTTGTTTATGTTATGAATGGATGTTGTCTGATGTTCAGTTCTGTTCTCGCTGTTCTCAAATGACAAATGTGGCATTGTCCTTAGAATGGGATTTTAAGTTCCATACCTTAATATTGTTACCAAATCAAGACTGATACCAACCATGATTCGCAATATCGGTCGTTAAACAGCTGAAACGATTGTTCCTTGATGAGAACGACAACCACCAACAATAAAGTTACCGGATAAAACAGATATATAACTATAACGATTTCTCCGCCGTCCCGGAACGAAATGGCGATTTGGAGGTCCAGGCAATTTGAGGAATAATTTTTATATCCAATTTTTTTGGTTTTTTTCATTAAAAATTTGTTCAAATTATCTAATTATTTTTAACGTGAAATGTCAATAAAACTGAAATAACAACGTCTGCTATGCTCTTCACTACCGTGTCGGCGGACCATGATACCAACCTAATGCTTGCTTATTTCGCTAGGTCAATCTTTATATTTCAATATTTGTTTCTTTGAAGAAAAATATTTACTAGCTTTTTTGAGAGTAAGAACAAGAAAATCTTCATTCAGAAGACCACAAAAGATTTAACTCTGCAGCTGACACGAGGTTCCCTTACACAACTACACAGGTCAAGAAAAGTTTTGTTGCGGCGCTTAGCTCTAACAAGGCTGCAGCAACTCAGGCACGGCTCTTCAAGCTGGCTAATGTGGGTAAAACCAAGACAAGAGGGTGAAAATTAGTGATTTGTATATGTTATCAATGGATGTTGTCTGATGTTCAGTTCTGTTCTCGATGTTCTCAAATGACAAACGTGGCATTGTCCTTAGAATGGGATTTTAAGTTCCATACCTTAATATTGTTTACCAAATCAAGACTGATACCAACCATCATTCGTAATATCGGTCGCTAAATAGCTAAAACGGTCGTTCTGTAATGAGAACGACAACCACCACAATAAAGTTACATGATAAAACGGATATATAACTATAACGATTTCTCCGCCGTCCCGGAACGAAACGATGATTTAGAGGTCTAGTACGGCAATTTCAAGTCCATAGCGGCCGTTGAGGAATATTTTTAAATCCAATTTTTTTGGTTTTTTTTATTAAAAATTTGTCTAAATTATCTAATTATTTTTAATATTAAAAAACTCCACGACAATAACCGTGATCGTTCCATGAAATGTCAATAGAACTGGAATAGCAGCATCTGCGATGCTCTTCGCTACCGTGTCGGCGACCATGATACCAACCTAATGCTTTCTTATTTCGCTAATTCAATCTTTATATTTCAATATTTTTTTCTTTGAAGAAAATATTTACTACCTTTTTTGAGAGTAAGAACAAGAAAATCTTCATTCAGAAGACCACAAAAGATTTAAGTAACAAACAAATGAAAAATACAGAAGGGACAATTGTTAATTTAAATTTAAAATTATAGTAAAATAATGTTTCGATCAATTTGAATAAATATCATATTCATTTTGGGTTACTTGATTTGATAAATTATTCTTCTACACCATTTTTAACTTCAGAAGATGTAAATGATGTATTTACATTATTATTTATCTTAATTAATGAAATATTAAATGTCGTGCTTTTCTAAAAAAAAATTGATTAATTAAATTAGCATTCGTAGCGAGTTGAGAAAGCATATAATAATTCTTATATGTATGATGACAAGGTTGTAGAATTGTACTGGTCCACCATTCTTTTTTTTTCTTTTTCTTTTTTTGTAAAAACAATTAGAATGATTAAAAATTAAAATATGATAGTGAAGCATTTTTTATTAAACTCCTAATATTCAAATAAATTTTTGTATATGTAAATATGCAAATAATTTTAAACTTTATATAAACTAAGCATCACGTACACGCGTTGCACGTGTAATCTCATTTGGTTCATCATAACCTAAAAGAAATCTTGTTCGAGATTTGAAATTTAAAGTGGTTGAGATTACACGAGAGGAAGACTGAAGAGCTCGACCAAAGAAAATAAGGATGCTAATGATAAAAAAATTAGCAAAAAATCTATTAAAATAAAAGAAATCATTAAAAAGTCCCTCGATGGACATACAAATTAATCACCGATTTGGAACAACAATAAGATTTTTGGCGAGGTATAATCAAAGTACGTGAAAAATAGTGGAGATGAAACAAATGTGATGGCATATGATATAAACCTGTAAAACAATAGAAAAAAAAATGTTTCAATTAAAGTACATGAGATGACATTTTTGAGTTTTTGAAAAAAAGCTTCATAAAAAACGATGTCATATGGTATGACCCTCTTGCATTATTATTCGAGCAGATACTTTAATTTCAAATGGTCCATCCGACCGAAGTCTGGTTGAATTTGAGTCTTGTAATAATGGTTCAACACATCTGGTCCTATTTCTATACACTCGGACTTCCAAACACCAATTCACATACAAACATATACATACACATAGATACATATTTATATATATTTGATATTTATAAACACCCGATCCATATAAGTATTTTCCCTAAAAAACCAATGTAACTCCTAATCAAAAGGAAACCTCAAAATTTAAGCCAAATATAGAACATGCCACATGTTCCAATAGGAGAATGTTTCAAAGTGGGGTTCGAATTTCGTGTACCACTAAATAATCTTTTTCAACAATCTTCGCGTCCCTCTGTCTCACTTTAAATCTGCGCTGTTTCCGTAACAAAGCAGAATTGATCGCTCTGTCTTTGCATTCCCGCTGTTTACAAATTTTATGCGCGTAACGGCGTAAGAACCACATTCCACGCTAGAATAAAATTGACTTTTTTTCTTCTTATTTTTTGATATTATTCAACAATCCTTTTTTTTTTTCTGGTAAGTTTGATCGAACTCTTTGAATTCTTCCTTGCCTCGAATGGATGATTGCTTTGGTGTTTTATGTTATAATCGGGAGTGGATCTATGACCCATTTGAAAATAGAGCAGAAAGTCCAAGTCTTTATTGTGTTTTATTCTGAATATTTGCATTAAACAACAAATCATCGTTAGTTTATGATTCAATGTATTTTCTTGTTGTTAATTTGGAACAGATTTCTTGTGACTTTGGCGAATCATGATTTTATATGCGGGTTTCTTTGATGCCTTTTTTTAACAGTTCTGTCATCAATGTATTAAGGATATCAATTTAATATATGATACATTATTCGAAGTATGAATTGATGTCCTTGTGTATGATGTAGCTTTTGATTGTTTATTTGTTGATCTCCAATTAGGGGTGCTTATCGGACCGGGTCGATCCGGACCGGGTCAACCCAATAAGCACCCGTATCTCCAATCCTTATTTATTTTTAATTTTTTTCTCTCACTGAATTTTATACTCCGAATGACTCTTGACTGCTCTCTCCATTTGTATACAGATGATGACTATGTACACCTTGCCACTGGAGTGACGTAAATATATTTAATTTGTGGATTAGTCCCCTGGGAAGGATTTTTCTTGACCGAGGTACTCACTTCTTGATTAAATTGTTTAATAATTTTGTATCATTGTTATTATTATATATTTGTGTTGGAAAATACGACCTTATACTGATTTGGCGTTCAAAAAGTATCTCCTTTGTAGTTGTTGGGACAAAGCTAAACAACACAACTCCAAATCAATTAGGTAAATCTCCACCTATCAACCAACCAACTAAGCACAAATATAGAGCAATATATCATCAAGAATCACAACCAATCAAACACAAGATTTTAACATGGAAACCCCTAAAGATGAAGAGTAAAAAGCACGAGGCCTACACGACATAATCAAATTCACTATAATCGAAGAGTTCTTATTTTTGGCAAGAAACTTTGGTTGGTTCTACTGCAGTTATTTTTGTTTGAAACTTTGGTTGGACTGAAATGAAAGTTAAATGTTTTCCGTTTACAATCCTTATCTCATGGCATTATAACAAGGTAATACAACCACTAGCAGTACTAAAAACAATAATCTTGAATACCACAGAAATAACCCACAGCAATAATACTTACAGATAGATAGCACCTGGTTAGCTTGAGGGAATATTGAACAAGATAGTGATGCTAAGATAATAGCAAACCGATTATGTGAATTTCAAGGATTCAATCTTCATGGAGCAAGAGTTGCCCTAACTTCAAAGTAGTTTAGTTATTTTACATTGCATAAAAGTCTGAAAACAAGATACTGATCATTTTCGACATTTTATTGCATGCCATGATCCAAGAAACACTTAGTAGAAGCCGAATATAAAGTCTTCCCCATTACATGATCCTTTCCAACTGTCAACTGCAACACAAAGTTTTAGGCGGTGTAAGTGTTGGGAAAAACAAAGGAACTAAAAACATAGAGAAACATCACATTAAGCAGACGCCATCTTTACAAAGAATCCTTTTTAAATTTTCAATCGAAAATAAAATCATGGGCACATTTGGTCAACAGAACAAGTAGTAAATAATAATGAATGATAAGAAATAGGTATCATACACTAGTTGGAGAGGTGTTTGGTCCTGGCGTGAGTAGTGGTGATTAGGTTCAAGAAGATTGAAGACTGGGAGGAAGTTGTGAACGTCGTATGTCTGGGACGACATAGGCTGATACTCGGATCCTTCGGCTGCTGGTACGGGATTGATCAAGTTCATTTGCTGCTGTGCTCTTTCATTCTCAGCTATCTGCACCTTCAAATTATTTTCGAGTATATACGAATTTATATTTTCTAATCATTTCCAATTTCCAGTTTAAAAAACTTTGTTGGTGTGTAATGGAGGCAGAGATGATTAGCATATGACCTTTGCTCGCAGATACATGTTAGCATTGTGCAGCTCTAGCTCCTGTTACAATATGATCAAACAATACCAAATATTACTAGTTACTAATTTAAAGTCTAGAATTATACAACAATGGCGCATTCTTGTGTTGCGTGCACTTGATAACTATATTCCAACAAGCTTGAAGTGTGTATTTTTGCGATTATGCATTTTAGTGAATAGAAATACAGACACGTACCCTCTTCTGCATGAGCTCTATCTCAGCAAATAACAGTTCATTCTGCAAAATTTCAACAATACCTTAAAAAATGTAATAGTTCAGTTGTGGGCAAGTAGCAGAATGGGAAAAAAAAACCAAATTTTATTTATATTAATTTTGTTCGGGATATTCCCATATGTTGTTTTCTGAAAACAAGGTTGCATTTGGACGTGAGGAATTGACTCGGATGAAATGATTTGAAATATAATCATTTGAAATTCATGGATTTGAAACGACGTATAACAGTTGTCATTTCAAATCCTTCCAAAATGAAAGGAAAACAGACAACCTAAGTTAATTTGAAAATATACCGGGGACAGAACTGAATTCTTAGTTTTGTTTTCTCGGAAAGAAGAAAATATTGAATTAAAATTATTTGAGAGTTCGTAATTAATAGTTTTACCTTCTTGGAACGGACTTTGCTCATAGCTTTCTCCACTTTGCCTTCAGTATTCTTGAGTTCTTTCAAAGACATGGAGCTAACACCCTCTCCAAGAATTTGCCTTGTACATATAATTTCCTTTACTCAGTTATTTTTTAATTAAATGTCTAACAATCTTACATATATGTATAAATGGAATTTGATGACACTATATATATGTGTGTGTTTTATAATAATAATAATAATAAGGATAAATAACAAAAATGATCTCATAAAATAAGAGTATTTGTAATAATAATCCAAAACTTTTTGGTCTAATATTTTTTTTTTGAATCAGTAAAATTGATTAAAATGAGTACAAGGGGTACTCAAACCCAATTACAAAAAACAAATATAAAATAAAGTCCGAAAATGAATTATTTTTTAACAAAATAGTCACATATAAATATTTTTATCAAATCTAGTCCCACATAAATTATTTTTTAACAAAAATAACCTTAAGTTTTGTTAAGGTTTAGGGACCATTTTTGTTAATAAATAATTTATGTGGGACTAAATTTGTTAAACGTTCGTTTGAGATTACTCGTGTTAAAAAATAATATCTTTTGAACTACTATTACAAATGCTCATTATTCTGTAGGATCATTTTTTTGTAATTTCCTCTAATAATAAAAAACCTGCTTGAAGTCTGTATCTCTCTTATTTGTCTGCGCAGTTTGGCGGCTTCTTGCTGGTAAAACTGGTAATTCAACAATCAATCGTCACTTTAGGAAGGTCATCAAATTAGTAACTAATTTTCTATTTTTCTATGTTGATTTTTTGTTTTTTTTAGAATTTGTTAAGGATGACTGCTTGATTTTCTTGAATTAGTAAATTTCATAAGGTCCAGTCTGCAATATAAGTAATGAGGTAAAATATGAAAAATGACCTCCAAATAATTTTGTTTAGCTTTCCTAAAATAAAAATGAAGTTACCTGAGTGTTAGCTTCAGATGTTGACACAGGGTTGGAGGGATCAGAGCTTGCTTTCTTGTACCTGTCAATAGTAGCCCTAACACTGCATCCACAAAAAAACCCTTCAAATATATAAACACTTACAAATTTTACTTATTCTCTTCATATTCTTTGGCACTTTGAAAATGTGTCAAGAAAAAACTAGTCCCTAAATGAACCTGCAGAACAATTATCATTGCCTTGAATCTTTTAGCTTATAGGATTCCTAGCTCTAATCAATAGATAAAATGGGAATTAGAGCCTTGCTCCTTCTATCTCCTTAGGGTGATGGTAGGTCAAAAGACTCGCTTTAGATCCTTATTTACATTTTAAAAAAAAAAAAAAAAAAAAGAAATCCATTGCGACGAGTTCTTCTCACACTCGTATGTGCCAAAGTCACACGATGTTAAATCCTCGACCATGTGAATGAGCTTTAAAGTTATCTAATTTGTTATATTGCACAAATTATATTATTATGAATTTCCTGTATGGAAGATCTTGAGATTGAATAGTCAAGAATATCCCCATAGGTCAAGATTTTAAAAATTTATTACAGTCTTGATACTTTTCAAGAAGTCTAAACACATTATGCATTTGATAGACCTAATTAGTCTATTTTCCAAGTTAGTATTAAAGGCATAAGGTTAAGGTGTTCTTTGAAACAAATACAAATACATGTTCATTGGAATCTATTGTACAAACAAGAAGCTTCACAGTAAGTAAAACATTAAAAGTTTAAAAGGTAAAAATTAGTCACATTATGTCAATGAAAGTACAAAAAGCAAATAAACAGATTAATTTTTTTGCCCTTTCTCTAAACTTTTTTTGGTTTGCCAAAAACGACGAATCGAATTAATCATCTAAAATATTAAACAATTCTGAATTAAATATCATCGGATATTGAATAATGAATAAATTATTATATTTAAATAAAATTAGCATGTTGAAATGCACACAGAATTAAGTGTGTAATGCGTGTGCTCTCACTGTTAGTTAAACACTGAAGTTTCAAGCTCTTAAGTGCGTGTGATATACACAACATAAAGCACATATAAATCTCACATAATCATTACAAGGTTGGATGATCTATGAATCAAAATGGAAGCAGAATGGGTAGTTTGAATGGATAAAAGTAAATGAAATTATATTTCCCGGGCACCAAAACATTGACTGGAAAAATCTCGGGCAGTGTAAGAGGCGCTGAACACCCCCTGTACTGCCTAGAATTCCAAGCAATGGGGGAGGAGTTACAGGCAGTGAGGGAGGCGCCCTAGCATCTGAGATCCCTTGGGGCACTAGGTCGCCCCTAGTCTAAAGAGGGAGGCGCCTTAGGTCCCCCTGTTCTACCTGGATTTTGTCCAGGTAGTCAGGGAGGCGCCCTAGCGTCCACTGCCACCCTTTAACTCAAATTTTGCAGCCCTTGATGAGTTTATAACTTTTCATGGAAAATCTCTTTCATATGGTGCCTTCTCATGATGCCCTTTAGACTAGTACATATACAACACTTACCTTTTGAATTAAACACAAGTTTCCAGCAGATCAACAACAAAAGCAAGAGAAATCTGAGCATTTGCATTGATATTCTCATGCATGCTTTTGAACTTTTGTGATTTAAAAGAATTGTGAATTAAAGTGCTTCTATCACAAATCATAGTCGTTGTACTTGGGAAATAAAATGCCATTGAAACCATAAGTATCGTTGCAGGGTAATATAGTTTTAAAGAAAGAGAGTTCAATTCTCACCTTGACATAAACCATTTGTTCATTTGTTATCACATAGTCCAAAGATAGACAGATTGATCAAGTTATACCCAACAGCTAATCAATATTCCTTAATATTCAAGTGATTGCAACAAATTATTTGGCATTTGGTCATCCGCTGCGCCGATCAAAATTCGACGATTAGTTATAAGTCCCTTGTAATTATAAGTACAACCTCTTTGGTCATATGTTTGTGTCAAACTAGGGCATCGATGAAAGTACATAGTAGAATTCTCCTTGAGTTTTGTTTTTCTTATAACACAATCATGACAATCCGAAGTTCAAGACATTAAATTTTTATGGAGTTGATATTGGCTTTTTAAAACCAGGATGTAAAGACTTGCATTTATTCAATTGACAAAGAAAAGCATTATAAAGGAATCTCTGTTGTTATTTTTTGAGAATTACAAAAAGTTGTGCTAATTTAATATAATTTTTCCTATGAAAAAAAAAAACAAAAAGTTGTGCTAATTTGCAAAGAAAATGTATTTACCTATATAATAAGCTATTCATTAAAAAAAATATTTTTAAAACTTCTGTTTTTTTGAAAAAAAAAAAAAATTTGTTCAAATTTTCTTTGTTAAAAAATTTTTTTTTTGTTTTTTTTGTTAAGTAAATTTTTTTTGTTGATGCGCGGGTTTGGCCTCAACTGATTAGGAAAAATATATCTTAATCAGTTGTTAATGCGCGCAAATGTTATTTTTTCAGTTTATGTAGTAAGATGGTCATAATTTTTTTTTAAAAAAGTTACAGTCAGTCATTTGGTTATTTCTTTTCCTATTCAATTACCGTAGCATGGTCATTTTTTAAAATTTTTTGTTAAAATCAGTCATTTGAAATATTATTTTCAATCAAATAGGAGAAAATTGACCAACATACATATTGTTACCTGTCACCGCGGCTTTTACGGTGCCAACAAAAAATAGTAGTTAAATACTTTGTGAGCTATCATTTGAAACTTTGATGGGACGTAGTTTTCAAATGAATATTAAAGAGCTAATCCAATGAATAAAATTCGGGAAAAAAAGCTGAGCAATCAATATTCAAGAAAGGCAGACGTTCAATCTCCAATTTCTCAAAGATTTTTGATACAATTTTCTTTTGTTTATCAAGGAAACATTTATGTAGTATATGATTCCTTGCCAACCTAAAAATGGTCAGCTCTGCTTCAAAGACATGACATAAATGTATATTAATTTCCCAGTCTCACAGAAATATCACAGTGAAAACACATACATGCACTTTCAGTCAGGACAAGTTGGAGCAAACCTTAATTTCCTCGACGCACTGAGTGGCTGCCCTCTGCCACGCTGGCACAAGATCCCACAATATGATTGGCTCTAGCATCTTTGTTTCAGTATCTTGCCACGTGTCCCCACCCTTTTACCCCGAGGTTAATACCTTACATCAAGACCCAATTAATTGGCTATTACCCACCTCGATTGATTCAAAATCCCGATAATGCTTTCATCCTTTCAGTTTCTTCACTTTATTCAGCATTTTTATATGGTTTTAAACGCATAAAAAAATTGCTATCTTCGCCTGTTTACTGAAATTTATATATACATTTGGTAAGTCTTGTTTGTCTGTAATCTCTTCTTGTGTTGAGTGTAATTAGGTGCATCAGTGAAGCTGTCTATTCATCAGAGCAGCCATTTTTCGCAAGTTAATATTTAAATATTTCCCATCTAATTAAATCGAGCAATATACACTAATTTGAACTTTTTATATATCCCTTTTCTTGAATGTTTTGGTAACAATGGAGAGTTGTTTTGTTTTGTTTCCTTCATATACAATAACCCATTTTCTATTTCAAGAAACCCATGACATTAATGTCTTTTTTGAAGAAAATGATCGGTCACTTTAGCTGTGTCATTTTCCATGCTTTCCAATCCAATCTTTTGAGCTAAAGAAGTTCTTTTTAAGCTTCAAAAAGTCGGAGTTTGAGAGGGGAGAAGAGCATTAATCTTAGTGGAACAAATCTACTGTAATACAGAAAGGGCAATATTTTCACCTTTAGAGATAAAAAAAATAAAAATAAAAGCTTTAGGCATGGAGGAGAAAACCAAAGAAAAGGGGGAATATGACAACCCTTCTCTCCTTGTCTTTAAGTATAGGAACTGAAATATCATGTCTGACATGACCAAAGATTCTATGGTTAAAACACATCACTTTAGGCACAAGTTGTTTCAAACCCTAACCATAGTCCCCATGCCCTAGTCCTATTCGCTAGGGGTAGAACGGTAAAAAAGGCAAAAACCCAAGATGCCCATCTTGAGAAAATGAGATATTATGTGTTTGACCAGCTTAAAATGGTGTTTTAACAAGTTTTTAGCCCTACCCTTTTGACATTTAAAACCCTAAAGTGCAAATGTTGATTTTGATTTGTCGAAATGACACGAGATTAAGGAAAGGTCAATAAGAACAAGGGAATGGGCAAATGGGAACTTGACAGCTTTGTAGATGAGTTTCTTGAGCTGACAGATGACATGTGGGGAAGAGAGAAAGAAACAAATATACATATTATTACATATATACACACAAACATACAAAAGGAAGCTGATTTTCAAGAAAGTTTCACGTATAATTTCTTGATTCAGTATAAGTTCCTTAGAACTGTTAAATACATCAATTCTATTTTTTTTTAATTACAACAGATCTTGGAGGTATATCAAACATGGAACTGAGAGGAAGCACAGAGAAGAAAGGAGAAGACAATGGAACTCATAAAGGAAAGCCAGCAAAAAAAGAAGCAAGAAAAACAAGTGAATCTGAAATGGTGATGGAAGACTAGATCTTAACTGCATAAAATCTATGTTTTTATGTCAAAAAGTTCATAAATCTACATGACAGAAGATTAGATTCAAGCAATCTTCATGTGATCATCAAATCTAGCTTTCCAAAGAACCATCAAAACAGACAAATCTAAAAGAAAGAGTAAGAAATAACAGTTTGAAGCTTTCCCTTAAATTTTCTTGATGCCAAAAACAAGCAAATATAGGAAACTAATGATCTTCACTCAAATGCCAAGAAAACTAGGGATGACCTAGATTTATGTAAATGAACTTGAAAATGTTCAAAAAAACAAAAACAAAATCAAAACAAAGGATCTTAAATATCATAACAAATATTATACCTTGGATGAAATGGCATTAAAGAAAAAAAGAATATTTAACCTGTTATTCGCATACTCATAGAGCCTTCCACGGGTTGAGAAGACAATAAGGGCAACTTCAGCATCACACAACACAGACAACTCATAGGCCTTCTTAAGCAGTCCATTTCTACGCTTGCAGAAGGTGACTTGTCGATTCGTAGTGTTTTCGATCCTCTTGATCTCAATCTTCCCTCTCCCATTTTTCCTCAATGAATTTGATGACTCGGATTCTTGATTAGGAAACGCCATCCCAACGAAAGCTGAAATAAGCAAAACAAAATTGAATGATTGTTCTTGAAAGTTTATCAAGATTATAGCCTGGTTTAAGGAACGATTATAATACAGAAAAAAAAAAAGAAATTGAATTTAATTTATAAGCCTCCAAAATAAGCTAAACAAGAATTTTTCATTCAATGGATTGAATTAGTTTAGTCACTAACCTGGTAAGGAAACTATGGAAGGGGGAGAGGAAGGGAAGGTAAAAGTGAGAGCATGAAACAATTGTTTTTTTTTTTTTTTTTGCCTTTCAAATTGTGTCTATTTTATGCCCTATGTTATACAATAGTTGTGAACACAAGTGTTAGAGAAAGTGGAATTGAGTGACTTGTTCTAGCAGGGATGTATTTATAGCTAAAATATAGACCCTCTAACGATATTATCTTTAAGAGATCATTGGTCTAGCCGGAATGTAAAAGAGCTCATGTTCATTTTGGGTAGACTTGTCGAGTCGGTCGCGCTTGGTACAAAAAAAATTGATTTAGCCCCTCTCCCGACTAAAAAAAATGATTTATTTCTAAAAAAAGAGGATGGAGAAACATATTATCTTGATTTAAATCTATGTTTATTTCACAGTACTTGTGAGAAGTTTATATCACTTCATCTATAAGGATAGTGGATTTTGCAATGAATTTTTTGACATTTTTTATTTGTAAGGTTTTAATATCAATTTTTTTTTGAAAAAAATGTGAAATTGGTTGCACCAAACATGGGTGTAAATTTCTTGGGAAAATGTAAAACTCATCTGCAAATCAAAGGGGAAAAAACTATATAGTCTTTATTATCTAAAGAAGTTAATCAAGAAACAAAGTATTATCGACAATACTAATTGGCCATACACCATGCGAATTCATAACATGATAAACACTTTAATAAATATGTTTTTTACTGCTGATTTTCTCACAAAATTAAATTAGACATCAACATTCAACAAAAAAAAAATATTAGTTAGCCTCTTAAGTCTTAACTATGATTATTGAAACTTTACCATTTCTATTTACTATATTTGCCACACATATTAACATAGATAGCTAATACTTTACAATATAACATATTTTATTCTATTTAATTGTCAATAAAGTGTCAGGATACCAAAATAATGTGTAATCATCATTCACACACAAGAAAACCAAGTTTTACGTGGTTCGACAATTTGTCTAGAGGCGAACACAATTTATTAAAAAATCAATCGTGAATTTCAAACTCTTCATGATCACCTAACAAATACATATTCTCTCACAATACAGATACATAAGCACAAAATCCAAGTTATTTGAGATATGCAATTCAGTGATGATTTGTTTCGAGATGAGTTCAATGGGTTTATATGTGCTAAAAACTCTTTGTGAATTTCATCAATTTGAACTTCTCATCCTCCTATCTTGACTGGCTTCCAGACGGCAATGATCCAGGTAAAGAGATGTGTTAAATGCATAGTATTAGATGATGATTTTGGATGTTTAAATTTGGCGAGCCAAAATGATTATTATAATCCCTCTTAATTATTTATAAATAAATTATTGTAGCTTTATCTCCATTTAGAGCTAAAACAATTAACATGTAAATAAAATATCTTTATATTTAAAAATCAATACATAGCTTTTGCAATTATTCAAATTCCATCTACGACCAAGTACATCATTGTGGTGAAATACTAAAAGGGATCCTTCAAGATCTATATACACATGAAAATATCTAATTTTTACGAAATTTATTTTATCACCCTCCAAACTTGATAATCATTGAGGTAGGGGAGAAGAGGGCATTGTTGTCCACTTATTTTGAAAGTCCATTAAACATCTATTTCAGTCAAGTATGGGAAAAAGGGGGAGAGATGATGAGAGGTTCTTTTGGAAAGTGACTACTAATGGTATTGAATGAGACCTTTGTTAGGTTATGTTGGGATTCCGTACCCCGGCGCTAGATCCTAACACAGTGGAAATAATACAATAAACAGATCTGACTCAGTGACAGATCTATCGCGCCTGATTCATATATTAACATGCATAAATCGAATATAATGCACGAACACAGATTACCGTTAACAGCGAAATCAATCTGTATGATGTGATCCCTCGAGTCCAATCAACCTGACCAGATCTTCAAGCACATCACCAGTGCTACTGTGATGTCGGCTTTTCTATGAGAGTGTATAGAGAGTAAAATCACCTTAACCCTAGAGATGAACATATATTTATAGGAGTTTGAATCATTTATTTGGGCTATGCTTATGAGGGTCCAACGGGCCAACAATTGGGCCAATTGGCTTGTAGGGTATCTAATGCTAACAGGTTACACTCAAGCCATTACACGGTGGAATGATTGCCAGAAAGACAATGCAATGAGGGGAGTAGCGACTATTGGATGAGAATATACATGTCAAATATTCTCATTCAATGGCTTGACTGTCCTTAGAGGCGACATCAAACTCATCTAATTATAGAAGTAGAGTCAAGAAAAGAAAAGAGAACTTTTATGTTTCATTTTCTTTTTTTGTTTTGTTTTTTAATGAATATGTTATCTTTTTAACATATATTTAGTATTAACTATTTCTCTTCCTCTTGCACTACCTATAATAAGTTAAACCCTCTTTGTTCCACTAATAATTTTGAAGATACGTTATGAATGCATGAGAACTTTTAATATGATCAAAAAAAGATTTTCAGACTATAATTAATTATTAATATATTATGGTTAAGAAGTTATAGATCTTATTAAAAGAATAAAAAACACGAAGAAACAACTACCAAAAATAAGAAAGGTGCACGATTCGAAAACAAGATAATCATTTTGGCACCACAATTGGCCTTAATGTAACGAGACGTGTAACAACCCTAGTATTAGTCAGTAGCTTGTGCACGCAAAAGAAAATTAAAAATTTTAGGGGTTAAAAGTTAAAATCTTTTCTTTTTTTTAAATATTGAAATGGGACACGAGGTTTGGAAAAAAATATATTTAAGTTAGATTATAATTTTTTTTCCAAATGGGTTGGGATTACTCAAACTTGATGGAACTCATTATCAATTACGTTAATGAAATAAAAACCTTTATGGCTAAAGGATTCTCATCTGAGGTAGCATTTGGATTGAAGTTCGTTGCAAGAAGGAGGATTTGAATGTCTACTTAATTTTTTTACCCAAACATAAATTATAGATTTGAAACGAATGAATTTTGAAATTCATTCATTTCAAATCATTCAATCCAAACACAACCCGAGGAACTTCTTGTTGAATTTCTAACAATTGTATTATAATAAACATACTAAAACATATATTTATTATAAAATTTCAACAAAATTACATTAACACTCTTTGAAAAATTTCACACGGCATCGAGTGTTCTCCAACGTGTACTATCTTCCTTTTTGTTGGATTCAAACATCTCTCTCGATATATTATAATCGATGCCTGAAACTCTATAATTCTTTAATAAGAATTTAGCAATGAATATTTCAGAACCAAACTGTATATATCAGAATTTTCGTCTATTAAAGGCTTGGTTGTTATTGTTGTCGTCTTCGTCTAACCACGACCATTAAATGGTTGAGAACTGTTGTTAAAATTTCAAACCCTTATATGGTGGATAAACCATGGAATTTTCTCTAAGAAAGTTAATTATATAAGATTGATATAAGTTAGCCACGATGGACTTAAATATTTAATGCGAAATTGATTTTTTTTGGATAAGATGAAAGTCAGTATTGGCACAAAACTAGTGATTGTTGCTTGGTTCGGTTGACCCTCTAACACTACTCTGCTAAAAAACCAGTGGAAACCGAATTAAACCGGTAGAAATGATTCAACAACGAAAATATATTATATATTATTAAAATTATTACAAAATAATATTTTATATATGTATTTATCAACAATTCCATATAATTTCATAATTGTGTCTAGTATATTATATATAAACATCTTCGGTTTATTGTAAATTATAAAAGATGTGAATTGTTTCATAATTTTTTTAATATTTTCTTATAATTTTGGGACATTGTTTTTTTTTTTTTTGCATTGCTTGTTGTGTTTTTGAGATGTTTTATTAATTTTTTTTTATGTTGGCCATTTGATTTGATCTTAGTTTAGAAGTTTGACATGTTATGTTGGTGTTTAATATTTTTTATTGTGAATAAATTGAAACTATAGCAAATACATCGTATATATATTTTACAGAAATTAAAAAATATATTACATCGTTATCACCGGTTGAATCAGTTGTTCAACCAGTCGAATCAATCAAACTTGTAATCAGTAAGAACACAAATTTCATGTACGGTCCGGTTTTAAAAACACTGCATATAAAAACTAAGAAAATGTTCTGTTGTGTTTTCATTGTTTTTCTGTCTTATTTATTATTATGTTAAAATTATGTTGTTTAAACTTACTTGTTTCAAAAGGAAATTGATCCTCTTCATTTGGGAGTGACTCCATCATTCATGATATTTTATATATTTTGTTTTCAAAAAATTATGGATTACCTCTATTTTTGAAATAAAATAAAAAAGCTTCACTCCCCTATATTATAATCGTGACTCTGTTTCCGAATGTGTGTCTAGAATACTTTTGTAAAAGGGTACACTGTAAATGCTGCAATTTCTATTTCTTCTTTTTTTCCAAGTGTTGTAATTTCTATTTAAGACATTTAAAGATAGTATTTTATTTTTGAAAACGAACATCATCCTTTCAAATATAGGTGAGTTCGATATTGTTTCTAAGAGCAGTGTGCTTAGAAGCAGATCAATCCATCCAAATTAAGATGCAAATATTCGCATACAATGATTGTTATCTATCAGGGCACTCCTCTTGTAATGTGTGTGTATATATATATTAATTTGTTTTGATATTTTTTTTGCTGGGTATAATTTATTTTGATATTTAATGTCTATATAATGGGATAATTTATGCTCCATCTTTCAAATATATATTTTCAGATTGCGATTAAACTAAAAAGGAGGGCTGGTGGCTTGTAGTCTATTTGACATCGGTCATAATTGCGACGCGAATGTCTCGGTTTGAGTTTGTCCTTAGCTCTAAATAGTTGTAATAGTTGCTAAAAAAAATAGATGAATAATTTTATTATTTTTAAAAAAAAAAATTTAAGTCCAACCTCTTTTATTAAAACACCTCCTGAAAGATGGTGGAAGTGTGACAGAGATAGCAGGGCCATGACGCATTGAATGGTGCTCAATTCAATTCTTTTGCCACCTTTCACGTTCATCATTACATCCTTCATCTATCTCATATATAATGTTGCATTCATGGTCCCCCTCCAAAGCCAAAGACAAACCCTACACCAGATTTTTCAATTTTTTTTTTAATTTCTACTTAAATTTGAATGTGTAGAAGAAAAATAGGGACATGTGTTTTCTGTACCAATTTTGATTTTTTTTTTGTGAGGCTGTAATCGTAAGTTGTCCGTACCATGATCAAATATTTATCACTAGTTCAAAATTACCAACTAGGTCAAAAATTATAACTGTTGGCAGAGACACAACTTTATTTTCATATATTATTTGTGGGCGCAAAGCACCATACTAAACTACGAACAGACATGAGAGATGGCACATACTTGAGTGTCAATAGATAATGCTTGTTATGCCTTATATGGTACACATCATCCTGTCTACGAGCACAAAGAAGAATTGCTTAGAAAATTTACATATAAATCGTCTCCTATAAGACCTACACACAAATTACCGCATCATAAGATCACGAAGAGAAAGTTACACAAATAAAGAATATAGAGAACTAATTGAAAACAAAGATGAAACCAAGGGTTTTTAGTTATAGTTTGGTATACAATCATCAAATTGGAATTAATGCACAGGAGAAAGAACTGCTGCTATAGCAATGGGGGGAAGGTGAAGAATATTGAGGGATAAACAATGAATGTAACATGTGAAAAGGTAGGCCATCCAAATTATGTAGTTATATGTTGTCTCCATCAAAATATGAGTTAGATCAATGTCTATAGATACGGAAACAATCATGCTAGTTTATGGTACTTAAAACCTAAAAAAAGAAAGAAAAGGAAATGGTTTGTATTTGGGAATTATCGAAACTGATCGATTCCGTGTCTTACTCGGTTATTTGGAGAGTCATCTCTGGAACATATAGCAGTCGTATGCTAATATCATAACGAAGGCATTGGGTACATGTGTTCGAGTCTGTAGCTAACAATTTGTCGTACATTTTTTCAAGTTTCGAGTCTGACGAGAAAAATTAGAGCTAAAAAAAATTTTAAAAAAATAATTTTAGGCTCGTTAGTCTGTAACCTTATTTGTAAGCAAATGTGCAATCGGATGAAGTTGAAATTTGATGGGCTTTAGTTTGGGCTTATGGTTCAGGCTGACAACCTCGACAGTGGATATTAATTGTTTTTCTTAACTTGGGTTTTCGCCCAAAAGTTAAAAAAGGAGAATAAGGTCTGTGGTGAATATATATATATATATATATATATATATATATATATATATATATATATATTATTAGAAAAATCTCATATTCTTTCTTTTTTATTACCTTCCCCCTTCTCCCGAAATTACGTGGCTATTTTGCCGAGACTAAAAAGTAAAATATTTTTTTTATTATCTCAATTGAGGTATCAACTAGTTCACATGTTTCTCGAATGGATCTCTTAGAGTCCAGCATCGAAACAATGCTTTATCCCTAGAAGTCCAATCAACTGTTGTGCCTCAACACATTTCGGTTATTATTTTTTTACTGTTTTTTTTTTAAATTTTGTTATATTGTACGAGTTTTAGTGTAAATTATATAATACAATAATTATATAATGAGTATTCTTGTTTGGTAAATTTTTTTTCTACATCTTGGTTTCAAGCAAGTAAAATTCGAGTAAATATTTTGATTTTTTTTTTTCATATATTTATCGTTGTCATATGCTATTTTTACATTAGATCAATTAGTATGATAGAAATCGATTTTTAAACATGCATTTGTCATAGTTACCTTTGAAATACTTTTTAAATTATATTTATTTGATGTTGTTTGTTCAGTATTAAAATTATTAATATCTATATTAATTACTATAATTATCAATAAATGTGTATTTGTGTATGTACATACGGTATATTTGTTTGGCCGATTCATAGAAGTACGGAAGGTATTTAACTCTCATTTCTATTGCTTTAACAACCTCAGCATCAGTATTTTCTTTCAAATTACCCCTTGTGGTTTGAAAATATGCATTTTACCCCATGTGGTTTACAAAATAGACAGTTTACCCCCTGTAGTTTGAAAATAGATATTTTGCCTCCATGCAGTTTGTGAAAATATGCATTTTACCCCCTTATAATTTGTGAATACACTCTGCCTATTTTGTAAACCACAAGGAGTTAAAATGTATATTTTAACAAATCACAAGGGGTAACATACCTATTTTCAAACCACATAAGAATAATTCGTCTATTTGAGAAATCATATAAGGGTAATACGCCAATTTGAGAAATATGGTGATATGCCAAAAACCGTTTAAAAAAGGTTATTCCAGTAGCGTAAGAAGCGCTTAAGTATCTCTTCAATTGTTCCAAGTCTAATTGCTAGATAGCAAATCTTGTAAGTGTCGTTTAACATAATCACATGTATATTTTTATATATTAGAACTTTTGTATAATTGCTTTTCTCAAATTCACAAAGCGATTTGCAAGACAAGTTCAGAGCAATTAATCAAATCAAATGGAAAGCAGTGATCATTCTACAGTTGCTCGAGGCCGCTTAGCAGTGCTATCAGCTCATCTCTCAGCTTCGAATGATAAATCCGGCGCCGTTTCCAGCGGAATCCTGGAATATTCCACCTGCTCCGCCGTAGTGGCGCCTCCTATGGATCTTAGAGGATCTTTGACAATTATCGATGAGCGTACCGGTAAAAAGTACCAGGTTCAGGTCTCCGAAGAAGGCACTCTCAAAGCCACCGACTTGAAAAAGGTCATACAAAATTGGACCACGACGATGTGATGTTGTGTGTTTTTGTTATAATTAAACCGTAATCAGTATTTTATCTTATTGCAAGCGGATTTTTCACTCCTTAACTTGTGAAAGGATTTTGTGCATGAACTTATGCAATCCGGATTTTGAACTCTCTTTCTTTTTAGTCGGTCAAGATTGTTCATTCATGGATAATTGTGACGGATATTATTTTGTGTAACATGAACCTAAGTTTGAGGACTTTATGATTTAAGTGAAGTTACAGATAAAAACGGTTAAGAATGATAAGGGGCTCAAGCTTTATGATCCTGGATATCTGAACACTGCTCCGGTCCGATCGTCGATTTGCTACATTGATGGTGATGAAGGGATTCTTAGATACAGGGGTTATCCTATTGAGGAACTGGCTGAGGGGAGTTCCTTTTTGGAAGTTGCTTATCTTTTGAGTAAGTGTTGACATTCTATTTGTTGTTTTTATCTCAGGTAATTTAATTAAGACATATATTTGTGCTTCACCCAGTTTGCAAACTGTCTAGTTTGTGTGTGTGGATGACTCTTTAGAATTTTGAACTTAGATATTGTACATCTTTCATTCACTTTATGAAAAATTGGTCTGTGTAATTAGCTTTTAAAGTGACCCTCATGATTTTGTGTTTCCTGTTGATTAACACTCCGTGCTTGCATTTGACACGTGTTTCCGAATTTGACCTTCCAATTTTTAGTACCACTCACATGCAGCATATCTGGCTACTGTTTTTCATAACTAATGACCTTTTGAACATTTACTCGTCAGTTTTCTTTAACTAAATTTCTTACCCTTTTATGGCAGTGTACGGTAATTTACCATCTGAAAGTCAGTTGGCAGATTGGGAGTTTACCGTTTCACAGCATTCAGCTGTTCCACAAGGGATATTGGTATGCTTGTCTTTTTCCCCTAGATGTGTTTCATAGGAACAACAATTTACTTAAATTCTTTCTATCATGCTCATCTACGGTTGAGAATCAGTTAATCACTCTTTTTGTTTAACCACCCTTTTTTTTTGCCTGTTACTCAATATAGTTCATGTTAGAAAGACATGGTACGTTTTCTGAGTGTATTTTCATCATGTTTTGCAGGATATTATACACTCGATGCCCCATGATGCACACCCAATGGGTGTCCTTCTCAGTGCAATGAGTGCTCTTTCTGTCTTTCATCCGGATGCTAATCCAGCTTTAAGAGTAAGCCAATAGCTTGAGAATCCTAGTTTCTTACTGCTCTTCTCTCCTTTAAATATACGTTTGGTACAATTTCCCTTGTTGTGGACGTTGAAGGTGAGAGACCAATCTCACTTCTAAGTGTGGAGTTTTATCGTGAATTCTAGGACCCTGCTTCCATGCCATGGCATGTAAACCTTAAAGATACTAACCTTTAGTTACTTAGAATGTTTTGGTGACATTCTGGCTTTTAGAAAGGTCATTATAATCAAGACAGAAAAATTCCTTTTTTAAAGCTCTTAAGCTGGTTGTATCCTTCAGAAAAGTGGGCATTTTTGCGTCGCCTTGAGTTTGGAAGATCGTCATCCTGTTGCTATGACATCTTGTTTCCGTTATGCCTCTTCAATGTATGTCAATGAATTGCAATTTTGATTATTTATTTCATATTTTGTTTAGGGGCAAGACATATACAAGTCTAAACAAGTGAGAGACAAACAAATAGTGCGTATACTTGGGAAGGTGGTTTCTTTATTCTTTTACTTCTAACAACTCTATTTCCGAGATCATGACTAAATAATGCCAATTTTTGTGAATGGGGCTATAATTTATGCGTCTTGTCATATTGTTCGATTTATCATGAGTTCTTGTGGTGACAGCACTAAGAATTCTAATAATTCAGGCACCAACAATTGCTGCCGCCGCTTATTTAAGAATGGCCGGTAGGCCACCGGTTCTACCATCCAGCAACCTTTCATACGCAGAGAACTTCTTGTATATGCTTGATTCATTGTATGACCTTTTATCTACCTTTTTTCGGAACCGTTCCAATATATTAGAGCAAAGCATTTCACAATGTTAGATTTTACTCTGTTTACACTCTTTTATTTCTCATGGAAAGGGATTATTCACTGCAACACAAAATATATTAGCAAGTGCCCTTTATTTTAAACTTAAGATGCTTTATAACTTGCAATGAACAGGGGAAACAGAACTTATAAACCAAATCCTCGACTTGCTCGTGCTCTCGATATTCTTTTTGTACTACATGCAGAACATGAGATGAATTGCTCCACTGCTGCTGCTAGGCACCTAGCTTCAAGGTTGTATCTTGTTTACCTGAGGATGGAAAAAATAATTCCTTCAACTTTTAACTTATGCTATCTTGCATGGGCAGTGGTGTTGATGTGTATACAGCCCTTGCTGGAGCAGTTGGAGCTTTGTATGGTCCCCTTCATGGTGGAGCAAACGAGGTACAAAAAAATTTAGTGCCGTATAACCTGCTCTTTGGAGATTTTGGCCTTTCATTGGCTGGTAAAAGAAGTTTATAAGTACATAAATATGTAGTAAGGAGTCGCATGCTTGTTGACATTTACAAGCCACAAGCAAATGATATTCTCTTTTCTTGTGGACTTTGTAGGCTGTGCTCAAGATGCTGGGTGAGATTGGAAGTATTGACAACATACCAGAGTTCATTGAAGGTGTAAAAAATAGGTTGGTATCCTAGTATCCTTCCATGGTTGTTATGCTAGTACAAATTTACCTATGAAGCATCTAACTCCTAAGAATGACATGTTTGTGAAAATAAACCTAGGAAGCGTAAGATGTCTGGTTTTGGGCACCGGGTCTACAAAAACTACGACCCCCGAGCAAAGGTTATCAAGAAACTTGCGGAAGAAGTATTTTCAGTTGTTGGAAGGGATCCTCTAATTGAGGTAGGTTCTGTAAATTACAAAAACGAATTTAGAGACATTATTTAAATGCGAGGAAAGTGCTACATTAAAAATCGCATCGATAGAAAACCTATTTGCAGCTGATTTGACATTTTATAATGAGTTATAAACATGAAACTAGAAATGCTGAAAATGAGCTTTCATTTGTTCTAAAGGGAAGATTGAGATTCATTTCCTATGACAATTAGGAGGATATATTTATTCTCTTTCCCCCAGGAAAAAACATGAGCCGATCGATGTTATATGGCAATAACTTCACTAAGTATTTGAAAGTGTTATCCTTTTGTATAAGGACCTTCATTACCTTCTTGATTTTTACACCGAGGATGACATGGTGCAATGACCTACGTTGTCAGGTTGAAAAATGATCAACGTGGGGGAGGGGGTGGCTGGATTGGATTCCAATCAGGTCCTACATGGACAATGTTGACTGGTGACCGAATGAGACTCCATGACCCCTTGCCTCTTGTTCTTTCACGCATGCAAATGTCATAAATTTTATTGCCCTGCTGATTGTTGACTTACATTTGGACCTGACCTTAATTTCAACAAATATGAGCTTTGACATATACAATTTAGACATTGATGTAGATAACATAATGGTGGTGTCTCCATCCTGTGGTTATACGATATACATTGATCTGATTATTAGCTTGGGAGAAATTATATACACATTATAAAACACATGTCTATGCATTGGTATGCCGATTTACTGCTTCCTCGCTTTTGTACATAAATTTCACGTACTTTGCAGGTGGCCATGGCTTTGGAGAAAGCTGCCCTATCAGACGAATATTTTGTGAAGCGGAAGTTGTATCCAAACGTTGACTTCTATTCTGGGTTAATTTATAGGTACGCACAGACATTAACCATACCTTTAAGTTTTCCTTTCGTTTTAGGTGCACAATCTATTGTTTTCATAGTCCTGCACAATCTATTGTTTTCATAGTCAATTATACATTGAAGTATATTAATCATTACTGATTATTGATTGAAGTATATTATCCATTACCGTTATCAGGGCAATCGGCTTTCCCACAGAGTTCTTTCCTGTTTTGTTTGCAATTCCTCGAATGGCTGGCTATTTATCCCACTGGAGGGAATCTCTGGATGATCCCGACACAAAGATAATGAGACCAGCGCAGGTTATATTTTACCTCACATTTTACTTTTAGTTCTTCCTCAGACTTTACAAGTCAATTTTTTGCAATATTTTCTTCCTGTTGTCAGCTTAAATTAACCTTTAGCACGTGCCTATGCCTTATGGTGCTACGCAAATAAAAAGAAAGATGCTTTTTTATGCTTCTTTGTACTTCCTTTTCTGTAAATATCACAAGGGAAACATGGAAAAAACTAAGAAGATATCTGCTGGTCCTCAATTGGATATTGATCCTTGTTTTATACTGCAAGGTGTATACTGGCGTATGGCTACGGCACTACATGCCACTAAAAGAACGGATGTCATCTGCAGAAGCCGATAAACTTGGTCAAGTGTCCGTCTCCAATGCAACAAGGAGGCGATTGGCTGGATCTGAAGCCTAGATCTTTTACATATGTACATTAGATTATCTGCTTTTTAATAAGTACCTAAATAATTTGGTGCTTCCAGCACCATCAGCCTGGATTAATATTGCTATCAAAAGGGATTTTGGCTGATTTTATTGTGTTTTAGATGCAGAATAAGATACATATGGTTTAGTAATCACGTAACAATTTTATAACAAGCTGTAATAATCATCTGCATGCTACAGTTGCTTAAGGTTCTACTTGAATTTTAGATACATGGACCTGTTAAAATTTAGGAGTATGGCAACAGTATTTCGAACGTAATTACAATGATGTCATTTTGAAATTTGAATTATTTAATACTTGAAATCTGCAATCTTCATGAAATCCAATAGGGATCACATTTTGTAGATTTTGCAGAATGATGACCCTAAACCCAACCCTCTAATTCGATTTGTATCCATGTTAGTTCATGAGCAGTTAAGAATCATTCACCCAAGCACACATCTGCACCTCTACTTGTGACAACCTTGAACTTATTGTATATGGATATTAAAAGTACTGAAAAGGTAGCATATTTAATGATACAAATTTCAAGCATTTGTAAGGTGAGACTCACAAGTCCCAATATGTGGCCTAAAATCTTTTCTGAATTGGCTTTGCCAATTTGGATAAAGAAGGGGAAGCTAATCCAGAACCCAAACTTGGTTTCTTCACGGACGGAACACTGAAAGAGTTGCAGTGCATAAAACAGCATCATTAGAAACATCTAAAACGTAGAGATTAATTATCCAAGTATGTGTGATTATTGAGAGTATTACCTATAGTTCCTGTGCACCGCCTTATTCTTCATAGCTGCTAAGTTTTTAACCTCTCGGCTGTCAGGAAAAAAAACAAGCGCAAAAATAGATGTTAGAATGTGGCTGAAGATAATTTACTTGGACAAAGAAATTATCAGAAAGGAGTATAAACTGCAATAATGATTTTTGTTAATATGTCACACCTCAAACCTCTCAAGGAATGAAAAAATGCGACTGAAATGCAGATCTTGAGAGTTGTTAATACATTAAGAGTAAAAGGTCATGCCAAGTAAAATCATATTATACCCAAACGCAAATAGTCTACTTCATCAACAACTAATTACCTGTTGAGGAATTCTAGCTTTGCCTTCTTCATAAGGCCATTCTTAACATTGCAAATGCTGCTTCCACCTACAAATGATTTATTGCGTCACTTAATACGCTCTTTATTATGTTTGAAGCAGTTCAAAACCCATATAACGAAGCATTAATCAAATTCACCAAGGGAAAGAAATACCTTCAAAGCTTCTTTTTCTGCTAGAAGGTGGAACCTTTGTGCACAGCTGCACTTGTCGACTTTGTTTCCCTATAAGATGTAGTAGTCAATATGAACAAGTATTTATGTTAATGCCCAAGAAGCAATTTACCCCAAAATAGAAATAATGGCATTCTAATTAATAGTTCAATACCACTCTTTCGACAGGTATGCCAATTTCATAGTTTACGGACTAAAACTCGATTATTATAGGAACTATCGCTGTCTGAAGAAAGAAAAAAAGCAGAAGCTGCACTGAAGGCATATTTAATCATACAGTTTTTGGACCCGCCAATTGACAAGGGAGGGAGGGAGGGAGTAGGGCTCAAAGTCCAAGAAGTCAGAAATGTTTCATTCATATTACTGTCAATCTTGGTGCACTGGAAGCTATACATTAAGTTGAAAGAGGCCGTTAGGCCTGCTAAATCTTAGTGGAATTTGGATGAAAGCTAAAAATGGAGCAGTACGTAGGCAAGTAAACATAGCAGGGTAAAGATTTTATGACAATATTATAAGGTTGAAGCTAGAAAGTGAGAAAGAGGAAGACTAGGTAATCATATTCATGAAATGGCGAAGGCTTCAACGAAGAAGAAAATTATAAAGATGGTTATCATAACTGACGAAGGGCCTCAAATAGGTAGATGATGATATCCAGAACCCATTGTTAATAGGAAAAAAGAGGCTCCACACAATTGACCCCACTATCGTACAAGACTAAGCCAAGATGAGTCAAGGCTACGTAACTTCATTTTCTGGATGCATCCTATATTTGCGATTAGTTCATATAGCCAAGCTTTGGAATGTCAACAAATACGAAAAAATTGCTTACTAGCATCCTCTTCTTGATATCTTTTCTTTATTCGATCAAGCGACTTCTGTGTTGCATCTTCTCTATCTTGTAATTTTGCCTACTTAAAGCAACCCATCAAGAAGGAAAACTTTGCAATTGCTCATAAACAAGGAGGCAGAGTGTGAATTACCTCATACAATTGTTTCCATTTAAAGGTCACTCGTTTCTGTCTCATCCTCTCAATCACAACATTGGCACTTTCAATACCAAATTGGCGATTGTAGAACTTTTTCCATAGCTCATCAGTTACAGGGCTTAGATCTCTCTCCTGCAATAACACCAAAAGTTTGGGTCATCATTTAACTGTTAGAAATGAAGTAGTGGTATATCTAAGAATAGATGAATGGATTGCAAAGAAATATTACTTTTGTACTATTCTCAATATGCATCAATTGATCAAGTGTACAATGGGGTAAAATGCGCTCTAAGAGATGAAAGTCTGTCTCTCCAACATCTCCTAGATATCTAACATTATATATTGCCACCTGAACGCACAAATCAACTAACGAAGGTACTTTATGCATCTTGGTTGAAATTCTTCTGAGAACGTCAATTGTGCTATTGTCCCCTTGAACCTCCTGCAAAAACTTGTTTTTCCAAAAGGAAAAGAAAATGAAACAAAGTTCAGATACTTACATGACACTTAGCAAGTATTAGTCATAACTCATAGAGTCCATATCATAAGCTATTTCTCTCCCTATTTAATGACTCAGGACGATGTATTTCATGCTATTCACTTGAGAGATATTTAATCCGCGACCACATTTAAGAATAATCCCAGTACTTAACAATTAATTGGTGCAACGGTAAAGTTGTTGCCATATGACCTGGAGGTCACGGGTTCGAGTCGCCGAAGTAGCCTCTTGCATTGCAAGGGAAGACTGCGAACATTAGCTCAATGAGCTCGACCCCTCCCGGACCACGCGCATCGTGTGAGCTTCGTGCACAGGTTTGCCTCCAAGTACTTGACCATTATTGGGGAAAGAAATGGATCGTAGCAGCTGATTCTTAAATTATGAAGTCTGATTCCTTTATACCGTGGATGAAAATCAATCGTTTCAGAGATGCAGCTAAAAAGTGATTCAATATAATCCACCAAAAATACTCTAAAAGAAATTTATGGCATTCAACCTCAATTTATATAGCTACATCTTCACCAGCTAACACAAGCATATACTAAGAGGGAAAGGATTAAAATCCCATACATCATCAATACAGATAGTCAATCAACAAAAAACTGGGAAAAAAACAGATCCTAAACACCACTCAAAAAACCGATAGATCAAGAACCAACTCGCATTAGATTGATTGCATCAACTAGCTAATAATAAACGAGGCAAAAAATATAAAAGAGAAAAAAAGACGCACATATTACAAAAATTAAGGATCATACACACCTGGTCGGATCGGATGCGTCGTCTCACACAATTTATTTCCCGAAAATATTATGGAATATGCGCGCAAATATGGAATAAATCTGTAAATTGTTACAATTCTAAACAAAGTACATAACTTTCTCAAGAAAAGAGATGAAACGAGATGGCCAATGAACAACGACAAATGCTTTGGTTTCTTTTACAATTGCCATCGGTGGTTGGATTCTTGAAGATAACGTGTTTTGGGCCGAAAGGCCCAACATTTAAATAGTGAGTTACGACATTGGATCAAATGAAGTTTTCTTCTAAACAAACGATTTTCTTTTAAAAATTTCCTTTAAAAAAATGCTTAGATCAAAATGAAGAAAATATGATATCAAATTAAAACGTGATAAACTTACATAAAAATTTATAAATAATTTATTCTCTTAATAGAATTTGATTATTTGCTTTTTTTAATTAATTGATATCCTAAATTATTTTTAGGAACAAAATAATTTTGTTGACATAAGATATTTCATAGACATCAAGAAAACTTCCGTTTATCTCTTTTACGTTGATACAATGGGCAAGTGTTGTCTTAAAAACAACTTTTTTTATTACCCTAAAAAAAATTAAAAAATAGTTTACTTTACCCTTCAAAAGTACCGTCCATCCCTCAAAAATTATATTCTATCCCACCGAAATTTTTTATGTTAATATTGTTTGCCCCTTATACAGAACTTATGCGTACGCCACTGCTTGAATTTCAAGTAACCATTTTTCTTGCAGTCGAACTGATGTTCAATAAAATGATGCTTTGAGGAATCATAGAGAGGACATGAATCATCGTAAACCCATTTTCCTTGGAAGATATCGCATCCCTTTCCTGAAAATTTGGAATTTACAACTTTGTTTTTCGGAAAAAGAATTAGCAAAAGCAATGCAGCAAGAAAACTAGTGATCCCCATTAGAGCAACTGTATCGTGAGGTGTCAAAATAGGTCATTTTTATCTTTTTATATTTTTCAGTTAAAAAAGATTTTATTAAAAGAGTATAAGAAAGTACTCAGAGAAGTTACAAACCAAAACACATCCAAACATTCGCCAAAAGTTTAAGTTAGCAGGCAAACAACATGTTCCTACTCCAATTCGTAAACGAATATGAAAAATAAGCCATATTTATAATGCCATTAGTATTGAAGTGTGGAAGTTTTTGGTCTCAGTACAAGTACCACGAGATATGAAAATTCATGATTATCATTATATTATGAAAATTATATGAGTGTTTTATGTGAATTTTATGGGTTTTATGAAGATTTAATAAGGGTAAACTAGCATAAAATCCATAAATCAAAATTTTTTTTTTAAGTTTCAGTCTCTATGTCAGAAATTTTAAGTTCCAGCTCCATACATCATGCAAAATTACTAATTTATCACTGTGAAAAAGAAAAATGCCCTTATTCTCATATGTCATGAACGTCATCTAACCTCCAAATCCTCAAATTTCATACTCCTCATTTACATAAAATCTTTCCCTTCGTGTGCCTCCATTTTATTTTCCCATCACTAAGCTACGAAGACATTGGCAGCTCATTTTCCTCAATTACTCATTATTTTTACAAATTTTTTTGACCATATTTATTTTACTGATTTAGATACAGAAGAATATTGTGTTAAAGGAGAACATGGATGAGCTAGGGAAGGGCATTACCTTCAAACTACTCATTTGATCAAAAAAGAAAGTAGGAAAAATGATTCTTGAGCTTCCAAGATTGCAAAGGCAACCCACAATTCCAATGGCTTTCTAGTTGAGAAAACAAATGAGAAACTAAGTCTCTCAATCGTTCTGGCTGCTCACATGATAAAACAAGGGAGAAAAGGAAGGCAATTCTTCCTCCACCTTGCATGGTTGAGGGGCCATCTGCATCTGTGACTAAAAATTGCCTACTTGCGATGAGAAAAAATTGATTAAACGTATAAAATTAAATCTATACAATTTTGATACTAATTACACATGAAATTTATATTAAACTTATACAATTTTTGTACTAGTTAAAATTGATTAAACCTATAAAATTTTGATACTTGTTACACATGATGTTAATCTTCTATAACGAACGAACAAACAACATCAATTTTAAACAAATCAATTTCAAACTTAACTAACAATATTTCCATAGAGTCTTCTATATTGAACTTGAAATTAGTATTAAACATATACAATTTTGTTAATATTTATATTCAAAATTAGTATTAAATCTATTCAATTTTGGTACTAGTTACACATTAAATTGATATTAAACATATACAGTTTTAGTACTAGTAACATATGAAATTGATATCTAACCTATATAATTTTGGTACTTGAAATTTGTATTAAACTTATATAATTTTGGTACTAATTACACGTGTTAAACTTATATAATTTTGGTATTAGTTATATATAAAATTTGTATTAAATATATACAATTTTGGTACTAGTTGCACTTAAAATTTGTATTAAACTTATATAATTGCAGTACTGGTTAGACGTGAAATTGGTATTAAACTCATACAATTTGGTACTTTTTACACTTTAAATTAGTAGTAAACGTATATAATTTTGGCACTAGTTATACTTAGATTTGTATTGAACTTATATAATTTTGGTACTAGGTACACATGATAGTATTAAACCCATAAAATATTGGCACTAGTTTCACTTGAAATTGATATTAAACGTATATAATTTTGGTATTAGTTACACTTGAAATTGGTATTAAACATATATAATTTTTGTACTAGTTACACATGAAATTGGTATTAAACATATACAGTTCAAGTGTATTTAGTGCCAAAATTATATAAGTTTAATACAAATTTCAAGTGTATTTAGTGCCAAAATTATAAAAGTTTAATACCAATTTCAAGTGTAACTAGTACCAAAGAATCATTGTGATATTTAAATTGTTTAATAATTTATCTTAGGTGGACACATTAAGTCAACTGTTGAATGATTATTTATATTAACACTCGGGAGAGGTAATAGAATAACACAAGATTCTTGGCTAATAAACTGAAGAACACAACATAGTGGATAGTCGAACATTCATAATCCGTTCACGTTGATTTTCTCCACTTAAATATGCATCATCTTTGTTAGTTTATTTTAGTTCTTTAATTAATTCTCCACTTAATCCGATTCATCAAGCACATTTACTCTTAAACCAATTGCATACAATGCCAAATTGAAAAGAGTAATGATAAGGACATTTATACAACTCATATACAACATATCTATATGCTCACAGGGAGCATATAATTTGTATTAATTCGTATCATGTGTAACTATGACCAAATTATATAAGTTTAGTACAAATTTCAATTGTATAGGTTTAATCTTACAGAAATTTCATAGGTATCATAATTCATACCAATTTTATGAATACTTAGTACCGAATTGCATAGGTTTCACACAAACTTCACGAGTAATGAGTATCGAATATAGTATATGTTTCATACCAACTTCATGTGTAACTAGTACCAATATTGTATAGGTTTCATACCAACTTTATATGTAACTAGTACTAAAATTTTATGTGTTTCATACCAATTTCACGTGTAACTTGTACCAAAATTGTATAGGTTTCATACCAATTTCATGTGTAACTAGTACCAAAATTGTAAAGTTTTCATATCATTTTCACATGTAATAAGTATCGAAAATAGTATAGGTTTCGTTCCAATTTCATTCGTAATTAGTACCAAAATTATATAGGTTTCATACCAATTTGATGTATACTCAGTACCGAAATTGTATAGGTTTAACACCAACTTCATGTGTAATGAGTAGCGAATATCGTATAGGTTTTATATCAACTTCATGTGGAACTAGTACCAATATTGTATAGGTTTCATACCAATTTCATGTGTAGCTAGTACCAAAATTGTATGGGTTTCATACCAACTTCACGTGTAACAAGTACAGAAAATATTAAGGTTTCATACCAATTTCACGTGTGACTTGTACCAAAATTATATAGGTTTCATACCCATTTCATATGTAACTAGTACCAGAATTGTAAAGATTTCATACTAATTTCATATATAATAAATACCAAAAATATGTAGGTTTCATACCAATTTCATTCATAATTAGTACCAAAATTATATAGGTTTCATACCAATTTGATGTATACTTAGTACCGAAATTGGATAGGTTTCATTTCAACTTCACTTGTAATAAGCACAGGTTATAGTATATGTTTCATACCAATTTCATATGTAACTAGTAACAATATTGTATAGGTTTCATACCAACTTCATGTGTAACAAGTACCAAAATTGTATGTGTTCATACCAACTTCACCTGTAATAAGTACATTAAATATTATAGGTTTCATACCAATTTCACGTGTTAACTTGTACCAAAATTGTATAGGTTTTATACCAATTTCATGTGTAACTAGTACCTGAAATGTAAAGATTTCATACCAATTTCTTATGTAATAAGTACCGAAAATAATACAGATTTCATCTCATACAAATTTGATGTATACTTAGTACCGAACTTGTATAGGTTCAATCCAACTTCACGTGTAATAAGTACCGAATATAGTATATTTTCATATCAAATTCATGTGTAACTAGTACCAAAATTGTATGTGTTTCATACCAACTTCACGTGTAATAAGTACAGAAAATATTATAGGTTTCATACAAATTTTACGTGTAACTTATACCAAAATTTTATAGGTTTCATACCAATTTCATGTATAACTAGTACCAGAATTGTAAAGATTTCATACAAATTTCATATATAGTAAGTACCGAAAATAGTACATGTTCGTATCAATTTCATTCGTAATTAGTACAAATATGTTTGTAAGGTATCATTTGAAGTTAGAGATATCAGTAGTATGTGAGTGATTATAATTATGATGTGATTAAAAATAATATAGTGTGACAAGTTATATTTTGTTCGATATGATTTTAAAACGGTATTGTTCGTTGTAATGACTAAATACCCTCACTAACTAGTGGATAAATTTCAAATTTTTAGAATTAAGTTGCTGTAAGTTGAAATTTTAGAATAAATTTTAAATTTTACAATAGTAAAAAAAGGTAGAAAATGACATATATATTATTTTGCTACAAAGTTGAAATAGCCTGAGATAAATATAAATAGATAATTTTGTCATAAAAAAACAACTAAATATTAGATTAAAATAATATCTAAAATCATCATAGCCTAATCCATAATTTCAAACATATCTTAAGGTTGTTTTTGGATGAATGAGTTTTATTTGAATGAAATGATTTGATTTGAGTATAAATTTGAAACTTAGATTTGAAATGATACTTATCTTAGGTGTATTTTAAATTCAGCACAATTAACATTTCAATTACATAAATTAGTAATGATGTGGATTTAAAATACACCAAATATAAATTCATCCAAACGATTTATTGGATTTGAATCAAATATTCAAATTTCTTAACCCAAATGAACCCTAAGGAAGGAATTCCAAATCAACAATGATATAGAATTTAGACCACATTTAGCTTACAGGTCATAGAATCAAATTGAAAATCGTATAAAATGACAAAATCATAGGAACTAGAAGGCAGACAAATGAACAACTTACAAAATGCCACGCAACGTATTGCAGACCACATCCAGTCCCTCTAAATTCCTTTCCAATCGCTCTTTCCACAACTTCAACAATCTCCTCCTGCTTGGTATGTTTCTATTCCCAGTACAATGAAAGCATTAAGCTTTATCGATTATGTTTAAGAATTTTTTGGGTATTATTGTTTTATGATTGTTCTTAGTTCAGTTCAATAACTTAAAGCATTCAGCTCTATTGTTCTGTGAATTCAGTGTGTGCTTGGTTTTTTTATTTTGTTGACTGATATTGGTTCAGCTCCGAGGTTGGATTTGCACAGCCGGATAAGTTTGATTATTTTAAGGTTAACCCCATTTCCCCTGCTAAGTCTTGGTGGGTTTCAAGTGATTTTGACGGTAGTTGTTGAGATTGAGGAGGATTCAATAATTTCCAGCGTGTAGATTGTTCTTCTAATCACTTTTCTTATCGTAGTCCTTGAATAATTGGTCATTACTTCGATTCTTAAGTAAAATGAGGAATCTGTATGTCAACCAGTTCTCGACATCTGTATGAACTTTAGAGAATGAATATTAGGGTTGCTTAACAAACTGAATGCCATTCATTTTCACTTTAGGGATTCAGGGTGCTTGAGTCGTGACTAATAACTCAATTAGAGCATTCTTAGTTGCTTTTTTGTGTGTTTCTTTGACGAGTTCAATAATTTCTTGTATTTTTTGAATTGCAGAATAAAGAAGATGGCAGCTTTATCGACATTTTTAGTAGGAAATGGATTATCCATACGTGATTCTAGAACAGCTTTAAGCCATGAGATTAATGGCAGGCGCCCTGTCCTATCACCTCGCCTTCCATCCCTGAATGGTAAGGCATTGGCTATTAGAGCTTCGGTGAATGAAAAGCCAAATGAAGAAAGAAGGGGCTTTCTAAAATTGTTGTTTGGCGGTGCTGGACTTGTTATTCCTTCATTACTCAGTAATGGGAAAGCCAGGGCTGATGATCAAGGCGTTTCCAACTCAAGAATGTCCTATTCTAGATTTTTGGAGTATTTAGATAAGGGTAGAGTGACGAAAGTTGATTTGTATGAAAACGGAACTATTGCCATTGTTGAGGCTATCTCCCCAGAGTTGGGTAACAGAGTGCAGAGAGTTCGAGTGCAACTCCCTGGGCTCAGCCAGGAGCTTCTTCAGAAGTTAAGGGAGAAGAACATAGACTTTGCTGCCCATAATGCTCAAGAGGATTCTGGTTCGCTTTTATTTAACTTGATTGGAAATTTGGCCTTCCCTTTAATTTTGATTGGTGGTCTTTTCCTTCTCTCGAGACGATCCGGTGGAGGAATGGGTGGGCCTGGTGGGCCTGGTTTCCCACTTAACTTTGGTCAATCAAAGGCTAAGTTCCAAATGGAACCCAATACAGGTGTAACTTTCGATGATGTTGCTGGGGTAGACGAAGCAAAGCAAGATTTTATGGAGGTGGTGGAGTTCCTTAAGAAGCCCGAGAGATTTACTGCTGTGGGTGCTCGTATTCCAAAGGGAGTTCTTCTTATTGGTCCTCCTGGTACTGGAAAGACCTTGCTGGCCAAGGCAATTGCTGGTGAAGCGGGTGTCCCATTTTTCTCAATTTCAGGTTCTGAATTTGTTGAGATGTTTGTTGGAGTTGGAGCATCACGAGTTCGTGATCTTTTCAAGAAGGCCAAGGAAAATGCCCCATGCATTGTATTTGTTGATGAAATTGATGCTGTTGGGCGTCAAAGAGGAACTGGTATTGGTGGAGGAAATGATGAAAGGGAGCAGACACTGAACCAGCTCTTAACAGAAATGGATGGTTTTGAAGGGAATACTGGTATAATTGTAATTGCAGCAACTAATCGTGCGGATATTCTTGACTCTGCCTTGTTGAGACCAGGAAGGTTTGATAGACAGGTAAAAGATATACCACATATGTCCTGTCTCTAATTTAGCATTCTGATTACAGATGCACACAATATGAATCATTGTGCAGGTAGCTGTTGATGTCCCAGATGTTCGTGGAAGAACAGAGATCCTTAATGTTCATGCTAGCAATAAAAAGTTTGATCCAGATGTATCGCTTGAGGTTGTAGCCATGAGGACACCTGGTTTTAGTGGCGCGGATCTTGCTAATCTCTTAAATGAGGCAGCTATTCTTGCTGGACGGCGTGCAAAGACAGCAATCTCATCTAAAGAAATTGATGATTCAATTGATAGGATAGTTGCTGGAATGGAAGGGACTATCATGACAGATGGCAAGAGCAAAAGTCTTGTGGCGTACCACGAAGTAGGCCATGCCATCTGTGGGTAAGTGCAGATACACACAAAAAAATATAAGGCAAACATTAATCTTCTTTGCTTTTAAATTAGATGTAACAATGGAAGTTCTTTGGTGTTTGATTTTCCGATACTTCTACAACCGGAACTTGGATTTGGATCTCTTTGGTGCTGAATATTTTTACTTTTTATCGTCTGTGATCTTAAGGATTTCAACTATTTATGGAACTCTTCCATAAGAAAAGTTCTATCATTTGGCTTCTTTAGTTACAGTTGGCGACTTGTGAAATATCATGTTAGACTAGTTCTAGATGTGTTCCTATTCAAGCCTCTTCATTGTGTGGAGAGGCATATACTTGGAACATTTTTAGTGAGACTTAACTTATCTTGAACAAAAGTTTTCTATCCTCACAATCGAGCGTGCTTCTATTGGATATGTCACTTCTAACATATTATTGGTTGCCTTGTTATGTAGAACTCTAACTCCAGGGCATGATGCAGTTCAGAAGGTCACCTTAGTACCGCGTGGTCAAGCACGTGGTTTGACATGGTTCATCCCTTCTGATGATCCAACCTTAATTTCTAAGCAGCAACTTTTTGCCAGAATTGTTGGTGGGCTTGGTGGAAGAGCTGCTGAGGAGGTTATTTTTGGTGAGCCCGAGATGACAACTGGTGCAGCTGGTGATTTGCAGCAGATTACAGGACTGGCTAAGCAAGCAAGTACCTTATTGGGCCTTTTATTTTTCATAAGACCTATTTAGTATTTCTTTTTTAGAATTAAAATCTCACTTGCGTTTTTGCGGGCACCATGCCTTTATGATCCAACTCTATTATATTTAAAAAAATCATTGTTGGAGAGCAACAATGGGATCTAATGTCCTATGCAGCTAAACAACACGTGTTGTTTGAACTACTGTTCAGTTGAAAATTATTTTAATTTAGCCATTACTGTGAATTATAAATTTTAGTATATCAGAAAGCGTTTGATCTTACTATCATTTTTTATTAAAGCATCTTAGCATCTGTTTACTAAATTATTATTTTTTAGATGGTTGTTGCTTTCGGTATGTCCGAAATAGGTCCATGGTCACTCATGGACTCGTCTCAAAGTGGTGATGTAATCATGAGGATGATGGCTAGGAATTCTATGTCCGAAAAGCTGGCAGAAGACATTGATGTGGCAGTGAAGAGGATTTCAGAGAGTGCATATGGGATTGCTTTGAGCCATATCCGAAACAATCGTGAAGCAATGGATAAAATCGTGGAAATACTTCTTGAGAAGGAGACTATGACCGGAGATGAATTCCGGGCAATTTTATCGGAGTTTACTGAAATCCCGGTTGAAAATAGAGTTACTCCTAGACCAGATACAGTAACTGTATGATACAATGTACACTAGAATACGATCAAACTCGACTGCATAGTTTGTTTGATATATTTATGCTGTTGTTTCCCTTGTACCAATTCCCAGTGCCACTGGTTTTATAAAAGTGAAATTGGAAATGTTTGTCTTTCCTATGTTGTGTACTGCGAAGAAGAGCCCTGCAAATGAAATCATTTCTTTTACTTCTTTGTTCCCCGGTCAGCACTTGAGTTTCTCTCTTAAGTTGAGTTTCTAATGGGTGCGAGTTAGTGAGCCGCATTGAGAATCTAGTGAGTGGTTCAATCAAAGATTGTCAGCTCTGTAAATTAGCAGTTTAGTAGTTTCTTGATTTTCACAAAGTTTGGAGCGTACTAAGATCGAGCAACTTGATAAACATACATATTCAGCTATGATGCACAGACACTGATGTGACGACACAGACACTGATGCTCGAATTAATTTTTAGTTTTAAATTAAGGACATGCCACATGCCACCTGGCGTGTCGGAGGGGTGTCAGTATTCTAGAAGTGTCTGACACTGCATCATATATATTCAGTAAGCTCGCAATTAATTTCAAACATGAGAGCTTGATTTGGCTCCTTTGCACCCTGGTTGTCATTGCTCTAATTGCTATCATTGAAGAATCCTTCCATATTGTGGGTGCATGGGTCGGGCTTGTGGCCCGTGGCCCGCAACCCAAAATGCATTCATATTTGAATGGACTCAAACTCTAGATACGTATTTAAGCCAAACTCTATAAGATGTGCTATTAAAATTGAACTACATCTGATAGATACGAGACATATTATAAATATATGGTTTCCGTCTCCTAAACAAAGGGATCAGTTACATTCAATACACTACAACAAATAATTATCTCTTGTTTTCATATAACGATACGTCTTTTTTGAAGCATCGCCAACGACTCCAATGATTTTAAATGTGTCTTAAAATAGATTTTGTTGTGGTAGTAATCTACCCAATATCAATGAGAATTCAAAATCTATGATGCTTGTAGACTAGCTCCACGATCCGGGAAAACCAATCTCCCGCTGCAAATAGGTATATCAAAAACCGATATTGATATTATATCAGATTTTCCAACAAGAATCGCAGAGGTTTTTCAGGTTGTGTTTTCACAAAATTGGTTGGAACGATTCCTCATCCTTCGGTGATAAATTTTAAATTTATTGTTGAATTTTTAATATAACAAGAGTAGATATAGTGCATATTCGATGGTGCAAAATTAGCTATATTCCAAAATCAGGATGAGCAATGAGTCGAGTTGTCTACAGATCTATGTTTATGAAGGAAGCGTTGGATCACATATACTGGAGGTTACTAAACTGGTAGTCACCCCGACGTAACCGAACAACAGCTGCCTATGGTCCGCCAAGAAACTCCACAACTAAATGAAGGGATACATCGACTATGGGGGCAAGACAGTTAAGACATTCTCTCAAGGCCTCCATTAGACAGTAACTGATACTTGTCTTCTTAAATTCTTTTGAAAACATATCGTCGTGAAATTGAAATAACATGTGAAGCACAAAATATTGACTAATCAGAAAGACGAACCAACGGAAAGCACATACTTGGCAAATTGAAAACTGGGAACTATCATGGATGCAAAATGATGCAACGTTATTCAATCTTTCAAGAAAATACGATTTTGCAAGGTCAAAGGGTACAAGAAATCAAAATCGATAATATAACAGGCATTGTCTTCTAAGCGATATTGGAGGCCTTGTTGAGGATCACACCTTCATACTTCACTTGGAACCACTTCATTGCATCATCCTTCGTGACCCTGTGTTGGATTCCAACACGGGACTTGCACCTACGGCGACGGCCCACTCTATAACCAGGACGCTCCAAGACAACGTAGAAATCCATACCATAAATACCGGTTGAAGGGTCATACCTGGGGAGATTCATGAACAACAAATAAGTACTCTTTGCCCAACTGTCATAACCTTGTACACAAGATTTTTTAAAACATCGCCTATATCATCCTAAAGAAAATAGGTTCACCAAATAGGGAGTCACCAATGTCAAAATATCAGTTAATTATCAACTCACAATTGTAATACTAATTTTTACTTTCTTTTCCACCTTCCATATTCTTGTTCAGTTTCTTTCGAGACAGGTGGTCTAACTCTGTATTCGTTTAACCTTAAGCCACACCACAGACATACATACACATAGAAGCAACCATTTTTGTAAACATTAAACATACTCTGACGCAACACTTCATACCTTGATACATTGTGTCCACATTAAAGATACTTGCCACAAAAACTACCAGGAACAGTTTCCATAAATTGACACCAGCCGCAACAAAAATCACACGAGATTTCTTTAAGATCTCCATATAGTAAAATTCAGATCTTACCAAATCCTAGGATAAAATACAACTGTCTAATATAAAATAATTCGTATTACCATGTAAACTTAGCAGCACAAGATGCAACACCAACAACACAAAATAAAAGACAAGATCCATTTGCTTACTTAATCCCGAGATCAATATGTTCCTGAATACCAAAGCCAAAGCAACCAGTGTCACTGAAGTTCCTTCTCAACAGTTCATATTCCTTGACCTTCAAGCCGCTCTCAAGCAGCTGCATTGCCTTTTCACCCCTGACTGTGACATAGCATGCAATTTTTTCGTTACGCCTGATCCCAAAAGACCGAACAGTGTATCTTGCTGTAGAAGAAAAGAGGAATTTATTGCATTAGCAAAACAGAAATCTAATTTCTGTCCTCAAATGATGCAGCTTCAAAGCAAAAAAATAAATAAATAAACTACCGTGATATTAGTATATAATCATACACAATTAAACTTTCAGTGAAGAACATTGCTTGTTCTTGATTTAAAATAAACAATAAAAGTATCTCTGATATCAAACAAAACTTACATTCCTCTCATAGAACAAAGAGATGGACCAACAGATGAAGAATTCATCTTTATGCACCTTAAGAAGTGAAAGCTAGCAAACACAAAGCATACAAATGTCTCAAACTCACATATTGCAAATAGAGTTTTACCATACAAACTTCATTATATGCTTTCAACATTTAATAATTATTCCACGACATATAAACAGTCCGACCCATTAAAAACCAGCCATGAGTACATCATACTTTCAAGAACCCACTAGGAATGTTCTAAGAGTATTTCTTCTTTTTTTGTCCTAAATGATACCATATATTTCCAAGTGATGAGGTAATAATTAAGGCTTGGTATAGTTCTCTTAACACCTCAATTATATCCTACCAAATGGTTAACTTTCTGCATAAGCATTGGACATTCATCTTCTTCTAAACCCAATTCAATTCAAGTTTCTTCACTATCTCTTAACAGTCAAAAGGCTGAACCTTGAGCCTAGAGGCCACAGGCATGTCAAGGGGGCTTTCACCAACTATGAGCGATTGTACTGTATGACTCAACATTTACTAAATGTGAACCGTTTAATGCAGTCTTACACCATGTATTCTTGGCACTTGGTAAAACAGTAACATAATTTTAAATCATTCAAACCAACCGACCTTCCAGTAACGCCGGTTAGATTATTCGATGACAATATAACATGTTTAAAACCATTCCACAAGCAAAATTAATCACCTCTTTCTTCATGAAAATCTAATAATTCGATTCAAAACAGGGTATTCCTCAAGAATCACGTTTTCTAGAAAAAAGAAGAATTACCCTTGGAGAAAACAGGGCTTTGGCCGCTGAGCTGTTCCAAAACCTAAGAAATATTTGAAACAATGGCTAATTACGCACCATAAATTACTGAAAACGATAGAGTATACTGATAACTGGAAACATCAACAGAATTATTGAGGGGTGAGAAGTACCTTAGCAGCTCTAGTAAGACGATCTCCACTCTCTCCCACGGATATGTTTAGAACCAGCTTCTGAACCTTGATCTCCCTCATTGGATTCGAGAGTTTCTTCTCTGATGCCTGCTTTTACAGGTTTTCACAAACACATACACGTAAGTTTAATGACATTGATCAAGTATAAATACATATTCTTATATAGAATGTATACGAGCGTCCGGGAGCGAGGTTTACCATGGATAAGGAGTGGTGGGAGGAGGCAACGGCGGCGGGTAGGGTTTTGGAGAAATGTTAGCAAGAGGAGGAAAATAAGTTAATAACCAACCTTATAAAATATTAATAAGGTGAGGAGGAGCGTTTTCGTAAATTTCGCAAAAGTTCGGTTTTATTTTCTAATTTTTATGACTTTATTTTGGCAGAATTATATAATTTATTGAAGTTTTAAAGAATATTCTTATATAATTTATTGAAGTTGGTTATTAATTTTTTAAAACCAAAAAAAAATTAAATAGCTATCCATTTTACGGAAATTATTAATATAGTTCTTTATAAATTTGTTTTTGAACCTCGTAAGAGAAAACATAATAATGTGTTTGAATTTCGGAATTTATTATAAACGACAACTGCTAAGTTTTTAAGTCAATGAATTGTGGTATGTTACATGATTCATAAAATGAATCAAGCTGGGTTGTTCATATGCGTCATTCTTCTCCAAGAGATTTTTTCGCTCAAAATATATTCGTTGATACATTTGGACTCCAAATATATGTATACGAAAACTGTTATAAAGAAGAGTTTAAATGCTAGACAACCATGTTTTTAATATTTTGTTAATGTATTGAAATTTTTGAGAAATTTTTAAACAGCTTCAAAAGGTAGTAATATAGATTCTACAGACTTAATACTTCGTTTTTATTTTAAGAAATAAAACAAATTTCACCAATCATAAAAGTAAACCTCCTTAACTAAACTAGATACTTAAAAATAAAAGATTAAATATTAATTAACCAAGCTTTTCAAATATACACTAAAAAGTACTTTTGACTCTCACGTGTAAGTGTATATTATGTCCCTTACATATGATTTGTGTGCCAATGAATCCATTGATCATAGGAACATGAAGCTCGTTCATCGGACGCCGCCCTTCACGCAAATATTATAGGACTGCATCATGCTATATTTGTTGTAAAGATTATATCAACTTATTAAATCATTAGTCAGTTGGAGCAGTTTTGGATGCAGGTTCGGTGCTTGAGCTGGCACACCAACTGATAGAAGATTGCAAGGGTGGTTACAAAGGTTAAAAACAGTTACTTTGTGACTTGTTAACTGCCTGAGAAGGCAGTTACTAACCTGCTCAACAAGTGACAAGGTTGAAAGCAATGGCATGAGTGATGTAATGTAATTGCTTGGTATACTCGAAGGAAATCAATGAAATCTCCCGTGGAAGTAGGTCATTGTTTACCGAACCACGTAAACTCGGTGTCATTTTCTTCGATGTATCTTGCTGCAATTATTGATCTTGTGTGCAATATAAATCTGTGTCTATATTCTACTGCCTTTATCGTTCATGAAAATGCAAGTCATAATTCATAGAGTTCTGTGAATGTTTTTGGATTTGACCTACAGTGGCCAAGGACGAGATGCAAAGTCTCTGTGTTCTCATGTGATTGGTTCTACTTGGAATATGGTTCTGTGGGTCAAATGATGTTTATGATTTCTGTATTCAATTGGCAAGCACATTTAATTCTTGATCAAGGAATTGAAAGTTGCTTCAATTCATGACATATATAATGCAAGTATTTCTATAAAACATGGATTCATCTGTGTTATATTTTGACTAAAAATTAACTAATACTTGTTTTCACCATATTGCCCCCTTTTATCTTGTTTTTTATTTCACTCTCCAAGTTGCATCCAGACCATTTAAAGTTGAAGGCAGTCGTTGGCTGAGATTAAGGCTTACTTACTTCACTTTAAAAGCAAGAGAGACGGGCAGAGGGAAAGGAGAGAGAGCGGCATTTTCTTCCAAGATGCGATGTCAGCGGCGGTTTTCTCTTAGGCAAGAACAAGGGAGTTTCTTCTTGGGAAAAAGAGAAGGCATCGAGAGAGAAAACAAGAGTGGGAAGATTCAAATTGAGAGTACACACTTATATGGATATATCGTAATTTCTTGTATCAAGTTTTTGAGAGGAATAAAAACAGAAAGATATTGAGTGTGGTGGAATTTGTAATCAACTCTTGGTTTTGTTTGGTCCAATGGAATCGTCCCCTCTTCCGTGGATGTAGGCCAGGTTTGAAGGCCGAACCACGTAAATTCGGTGTAATTTCTTCCTTGTTTTTCTTACTGTTTATGCGTTGTTTTCTTTTACAATATCAATCAGTTATATGTTGTGTGTGTTCATATCGATAATATCTGATGTGCAATGGGATATCATTCTGGTTCTTATGTTTAAGTGTGAATGGATTTGATTCGTGAATGCTGTTACTGAAGATCCTACAGTGCGTCAACATTGGGGTTAAATTTGTGAATTCTTGATCCTTCGGCAATCTGCATTGATTAATGGATTGAATTCTTATTGTGTTCACGTCATTCACCAACAAGGAACAGTAGGGTCATACATTTCAAGAAGAGAAGTGATTTAGTTATTATCTTGATAAAGACATAACCTATAAAGGAAATCGTTTTTCTGCACTTTTCTTAATCATTACCAGAATACATCGGTGGCCACAGAAAGGAATTGATTGTGTCATGGATATAAATATATCGTATAGATTGGTGCGATCGGGTCGAGATTGACGCCGTTTGTGGGAAGCGAATCCACGACGATGGGATCCACCAAGTTCGATATATAAAAGTTTTCTGGGCAGAATGATTTTGGATTATAAAGAATCTAGGTGTGAGCAGTTTCAGAGATAGGCAAGAACTTGGTTGCAGATTCTTGGAGTCTTTGATAAGTGAGGTAAAACCGAGAGGGTGAACATATGAATTGATGATTCAAGAAGAACAGGAATCCATATCCTTTCTTGAAATCCTTTAAAGATGCAAAACAGGAAGATAGGGAGGTGAGATACACACTGGAGCATTTTCTTGAAATTCTCTTGGGTCATTGGATGATAGGGAGATAATTGAGGAAGAAGATGAGTATGTTGTAACCTATAGACATCTTTTGTTTTGTGGATCGTTGTCTGGAAGAACTCAACAGGGGAGAAGGGCTGAGTATTTCTTGGGGGAAGTTCTTGGGCATCATTGGATGATGAGAAAGAATTTCAGGAAGAAATTATGCTCTGTAATCTGTTGGAGTGAAGAAGATGATACTTGGATTAAGGTGGAGCTTCGTGGGTGAGGTTAAAGCCATGTGGAGCTGCGGATTCAAGGAAGAATGAGCAGGAGACTTAAATCTCGGATACGCCTCAATGCCATCGGTTGTTCTGGAGCTTGATCATCAAGAGCGTTCGGTTGAATCAACATTGGGTAGAGTTCGAAGGTATGAAGGATTGAAGTAGACCTGATTTGGCTTATGCTGTGAGTGCATCAACAGGTTCATGTCAAATCTAGGGAGAAGTCATTGGGAGGCACTGAAATAGGTTATGAGATATGTGAGAGATTCCGTTGGACTCGGGTTAATGCCCAAGCCCTAACATGATCTATAAGCTGGAAGGCCAATATTCAATCCGTGGTAGTGTTTTCCACAACAGAGGCTGAGTATATTGCTTTCACCAAAGCAATGAAGGAAGCTATGTGGCTACGTAAGATGATTGAAGAGTTGGGTTGGTATCGAGATGCTATCGAGAAGGGACTGGTGACTATGATGGAAATTCCTACATAGGATAATCCTGTAGATATGCTTACTAAAGCATTGCCCATAACTAAGTTCAGACATTATCTGGACTTAGTGAATATCCGAAGGAACTGAAGCCCTTAGGGGGTGTTGGAGATATCATATGATAGTTAATTATAAGTCAAGGCGGAGATTTGTTATATTTTGACTAAAAATTAACAGGTAAATTTCATAATACTCCCCTGTGTTATAGTAAATTTGCACGAAACCCCATGTGTTAACAAAATAGTCAAAAAAACTCATCTGTTTTCATAAATTCATCACTAAAACCCCATGTGTTACATTAAAGTAAAAAAAAAAAACCCTCTATTTTCATAAATTAATAACCGAACCCCTCTCTGTTTTCATAAATTCATCACCAAGCCCTACTCTGTTTTCATAAAATAAAATAAAAAATTCCTTTCAAATTTTGGATATTAACAGTTGCACATATGAAAAAATATACATATTTTGAAAATCATAAAATATGATTTCACAATAATAAATATATATATAAACAAAACATAAGTAATATGTAAAAAAATTATGTGTAAAGTATATAAAATTTTTGGATCCCCCTCCCGTTTACAAATAAATAGGTTTTATTTTGTTAAAAAAATAGGTTTTATTTAATATCGTTAAAACTAAATACATGTTTTATGATAACAAGTTCATAAATATTCAAATATATCATATACTTTTACATATAACTTGTGTTTTGTTTTTATATATGTTTATTATTGTGAAATCATATCTTTTATGTTTTCCAATATTTTTTTTTACATGTTCAATTGTTGCTTACTCAATATATCCAAAATTTGGAAGGAAAAAAAAAAAGAATTTATGAAAACAGAGGGGAGTTTGGCGATGAATTTATGAAAACAAATGGGTTTTTTTGACTTTAATATTACACATGGGGTTTCGTGATGAACTTATGAAAACATAGGGGTTTTTTTTTACTATTTTGTTAACGCAAGGGGATTTCGTGCAAATTTATAACACAAGGGAGTATTTTAACTAATACTTGCTTTTACCATATTGCCCTCTTTTGTCTTGTTTATTATTTCACTCTCCGGTCTCCAGGTTGCATCCAGACTATTTAAAGTTGAAGGTAGTTAACGGCGGAGATTAAGGCTTACTTCACTTTACAAGAGAGACGGGCAGAAGGAAAGGAGAGAGAGCGGCAATTTTTTTTCAAGACTTGAAGTCAGCGACAGTTTTCTCTTAGGCAAGAACAAGGGCGTTTCTTCTTGGGAAAAAGAGAAGGCATCGAGAGAGAAAACAAGAGTGGGAAGATTTAAATTGAGAGTACACACTTACAGTAATATCTTGTAATTTCTTGTATCAAGTTTTTGAGAGGATGAAAAGCAGAGAGATATTGAGTGTGGTGAAATTTGTAATCAACTCTTGGTTTTGTTTGGTGCAATGGAATCGTCCCTCTCCCGTGTGGACGTAGGTCAGGTTTGAGAGCCGAACCACGTTAATCCAACGTAATTTCTTCCTTGTTTTTCTTACTGTTTATGCGCTGTTATACAACATCAATCGGTTATATGTTGTGTGTGTTCATATCAATAATTTTTGATGTGCAATGGGATAGCATTCTGTTTCTTATGTTTAAGCGTGAATGGATTTGATTCTTGAATGTTATTCCTGATGTTAGTCAAAAGAAAGGGCCCATATTTATTGAAAAGTGGCCAAAATTTTCAAGGAAATCTGCATAAAGATTTGTCAGAGACGTGTGAAGAAAAATTGGCAATTTTTTTTTGTCAATTACGCGTGAACAATGCGTGAATAAATTCTATAAATAGAGTTACAATTTCATTCAGAAAGTACACACCAAATTGTAGAGAGAAAAATAACACAGTGTAATCAGAGTAAAAATACTAGTGAGAGAAAATTGCTGTATAATTTTCTGAGTGTTTTTCAGATTGAGTATTGTCAGTGGTTTGTAAACACTTGTATTTTTCTTCAATAAAAGATCTGCAGCAGCCCCGTGGATGTAGGCTTATTTTTGCCGAACCACGTAAATCTTGTGTTTTTTATTCCGCATTTATTTTTGCTCCCACATATCTGACCAGAAAATATTGCGCTATTTTCCCAACGACTAGTATCAGAGCCAGATTGTTAATTTTCTCAATTTTTTTTCTCGGGTTACTATTCACGTGAATAGTGTTTTTCGTGAATAGTGATTTCGAAAATAGGAATTTGGTCAGCGATACCGAATTCGTCCACGGCAGTGTTTTTTAATAACACGGTGATTTTCGAAAATTGTAAAAACAACAATCCGGTGGGAGTCAGGTTCGAGTAAGAGTAATGGCGGCAGATGAAGGAAAAATGAATATTGAAAAATTCAATGGTTCAGATTTTGGCTTTTGGAAGATGCAAATAGAAGACTATATGTATCAAAAAGGCCTTTATCAACCTCTCTCGGGTGTGAAGCCAGAAGGCATGAAAGATGAAGAATGTGCTCTTCTAGACAGAAAGGCCCTTGGAGTTATCCGACTGACGTTGTCACGCAACGTCGCTTTCAACATAGCAAAAGAAAAGACCACGACAGGTCTTATGGCGGCTCTGTCAAGCATGTACGAGAAGCCATCAGCTTCAAACAAAGTTCATTTGATGAGGCGGTTGTTCAATTTGCGGATGGTAGAAGGCGGATCGGTAGCTCAACACCTCAATGAACTCAACACAGTGACAACCCAGTTGAGTTCAGTTGACATTGATTTTGATGATGAAGTACGAGCATTGATACTTTTGTCTTCCCTACCGGAAAGCTGGAATGCTACTGTCACAGCTGTGAGTAGCTCATCGGGAAGTACAAAGTTGAAATTTGACGATGTTCGTGATCTGGTGCTCAGTGAAGAGATCAGACGGAAAGATTCAAATGAATCATCAACCTCTTCAGTATTACATACAGGGTCAAGAGGTAGAAAATCAAACAGAGGAGGTGGACGTGGCAAACAAATGGACAGGAGGTCCAAATCTAGGAACCCCCTAATTCTCAGAACTCGAAGACTATCGAGTGCTGGAAATGCGGGCAGCCCGGACATTATAAAAATCAGTGCAAAAATGCACCGAAGAACCAGGAGGCGAAGGCAGAAGCAAACGTTGTTTCTGAAGATGATGCATTAATATGTTCCTTAGAGTGCAAGGAAGAGTCTTGGGTGTTAGACTCTGGAGCATCATTCCATGCTACTTCGCAGAGAGAACTCTTCGAGAAATATGTACACGGAAACCTTGGTAAAGTCTACCTTGGTAATGAACAAACTTGCGAGATTGTTGGCAAAGGTACCATAAAGATTAAGTTGAACGGATTTGTATGGGAGCTGAAGGATGTCAGGTATATTCCCGATCTTAGAAAGAACTTAATCTCAGTTGGCCAGTGAAGGACATACAACAGTCTTTCATGGTGATACTTGGAAGATCTCAAAAGGTGCAATGATAATTGCTCGAGGCAATAAGAGTGGTACTCTTTACATGACAGCAGGAGCACGCTGTTCAATTGCAGTTGCAGCTGACACAGAAAGTCCTACTCTGTGGCACCAGAGACTTGGCCACATGAGTGAGAAAGGAATGAAGGTGATGCACTCAAAGGGGAAACTTCCGAGCCTTCAGTCAATTGATATTGACACGTGTGAATGATGTATTTTTGGAAAGCACAAAAGAGTTAGTTTTCAGACAAATACCAGAACCCCAAAGAAGGTGAAACTTGAACTAGTTCACTCTGATGTTTGGGGACCAACGACTGTCTCATCCATTGGTGGGAAACACTACTTCGTGACTTTCATTGATGATCACTCCAGAAAAGTATGGGTTTACTTTCTGAAACATAAGTCAGAAGTATTTGAGGCTTTCAAGATCTGGAAAGCGATGGTTGAAAATGAGACAGGATTGAAGATAAAGAAGCTCAGAACCGACAATGGTGGTGAATATGAAGACACCAGATTCAAGAAGTTCTGCTATGAGCACGGAATCAGAATGGAGAGAACCGTGCCTGGTACGCCTCAACACAATGGTGTAGCTGAGCGTATGAACCGGACGTTGACAGAACGAGCCAGAAGTATGCGGGTACAGTCAGGCCTGCCAAAGCAGTTCTGGGCCGAAGCAGTCAACACAGCAGCTTACTTGATTAACCGAGGTCCATCGGTACCATTGGAGCACAGAATACCAGAAGAAGTATGGAGCGGAAAAGAGGTAAACCTCTCATATCTTAAAGTTTTCGGCTGTGTAGTATATGTGCATATCAGTGATGCACACAGAAACAAACTTGATCCCAAATCAAAGAAGTGCACTTTCGTTGGTTATGGTGAAGATGAGTTTGGCTACCGCATTTGGGATAATGAAAACAAGAAGATAATCCGCAACAGAGATGTTATCTTCAATGAACGAGTGATGTATAAGGACATGCATACCACAGTTGTCAACGACTCAGAACAGAGTGAGCCAGTGTATGCAGAGGTGGACGATGTCCCAGGAAGTCATGTTGAGCAGATAGTTGAGATTCCTCAGTTAGGGGAATCAATTGATCAAGACAGCGAGCAGCAGCATGATGCATCTCCTGCTCCAGGTCTTGAATTGAGAAGGAGTTCTCGGCCTCATGTACCTAGCAGAAGGTATATGAACTATTTGTTGCTAACCGATGCAGGTGAGCCTGAATGCTACGATGAAGCATGTCAGACCAAAGATGCCGGCAAGTGGGAGCTTGCCATGAAAGACGAGATGAAGTCTTTGATGTCCAATCAGACATGGGAACTTGTTGAGTTGCCTATGGACAAAAAGGCACTTCACAACAAATGGGTGTATCGGGTGAAGGAAGATCATGATGGTTCCACAAGATACAAAGCCCGACTGGTCGTCAAAGGGTTTCAGCAAAAAGAAGGAGTTGACTACTCAGAGATTTTTGCTCCAGTTGTGAAGCTCAATACTATTAGGACTGTATTGAGTATTGTTGCCAGTGCAAATCTCCATCTTGAACAATTGGACGTGAAGACTGCGTTTCTTCACGGAGACATTGATAAGGAGATCTATATGTTTCAACCAGAAGGTTTCGCGGAGAAAGGAATGGAGAATAAGGTATGCAAATTGAAAAAGAGCTTGTATGGCCTAAAACAAGCTCCAAGGCAGTGATACTTAAAGTTTGACGGCGTTATGCACAAGGAAGGATTCCAGAGGTGCAACGCCGACCATTGTTGCTACTTCAAGAAATATAAGTCCAGTTATATCATTTTGCTACTTTATGTCGATGATATGTTAGTAGCTGGTTCTGATATGGACGAGATCAGAAACTTGAAGCAGCAGTTGTCAAAAGAATTTGACATGAAAGATTTGGGTCCAGCAAGAAAGATACTTGGAATGCAAATCACAAGAGATAAGCAAAAGGGAATTTTGCAGTTATCTCAGGCGGAGTACATCAATCGTGTTTTACAGAGATTCAACATGGGCTACGCCAAATCAGTTAGCACACCTTTGGCTAGTCATTTTCGCCTATCCAAGGACCAATGTCCTCAGACGGAGGAAGAAAAAGAGTCCATGGCTAAAGTTCCTTATGCTTCAGCCATTGGGAGTTTGATGTACGCAATGGTCTGTACAAGGCCAGACATTGCCCATGCAGTGGGAGTTGTCAGCAGGTTTATGTCAAATCCAGGAAAGGCTCATTGGGAAGCAGTTAAGTGGATTTTGAGGTATCTACGAGGCACTGCAAAGAAGTGTTTGTACTTTGGAAAATGAGAACTAAAAGTACAAGGTTACGTAGATGCAGACTATGGAGGTGATGTCGATCATCGGAAAAGCACCACAGGATATGTATTCACTGTTGGAACTACAGTTGTTAGTTGGATGTCGCGGATACAAAAGATTGTAGCTTTATCCACTACAGAGGCTGAATATGTTGCAGTGACTGAAGCCAGTAAAGAATTGATATGGCTTCAAGGTTTGTTAACAGAGCTGGGATTCAACCAGGAGAAGAATGTTTTGTATAGTGATAGTCAGAGTGCAATACATCTGGCAAAGAATTCAACATTCCACTCCAGAACAAAACATATTGGTCTCCGTTATCACTTCATCAGATCTCTGCTTGAGAATGATGTGCTAACATTAGAGAAGATCCAAGGAAGTAAGAATCCAGCAGATATGTTAACAAAGGTGGTGACCATTGATAAACTGAAGTTGTGTTCAACTTCAGTTGGCTTGCTAGATTGACAGGCCAGAAGAGGCTGCTGCATTGATCGAGGTGTGAAGACAGATTGAGATCAGTCTTCAAGTGGGAGATTGTTAGTCAAAAGAATAAATATGGGGGGGCCCATATTTGTTGAAAAGTGGCCAAAATTTTCAAGGAAATCTGCATAAAGATTTGTCAGAGACGTGTGAAGAAAAAATGGCAAATTTTTTTTTGTCAATTACGCGTGAACAACGCGTGAATAAATTCTATAAATAGAGTTACAATTTCATTCAGAAAGTACACACCAAATTGTAGAGAGAAAAATAACACATTGCAATCAGAGTAAAAATACTAGTGAGAGAAAATTGCTGTATAATTTTCTGAGTGTTTTTCAGATTGAGTGTTGTCAGTGTTTTGTAAACACTTGTATTTTTCTTCAATAAAAGATCTGCAGCAGCCCCGTGGATGTAGGCTTATTTTTGCCGAACTACGTAAATCTTGTGTTTTTTACTCCGCATTTATTTTTGCTCCCACGTATCTGACCAGAAAATATTGCACTATTTTCCCAACACCTTAAGCATCCTACAGTGTGTCAACATTGGGGTTAAATTTGTGAATTCTTGATCCTTCGGCAATCTGCATTGATTAATGGATTGAATTCTTATTGTGTTCACGTCATTCACCAACAAGGAACAGTAGGTTATGCATTTCAAGATGAGAAGTTATTTAGATATTATCTTGATAAAGACATTATCTATAAAGGAAATCGTTTTTCTGCACTTTTCTTAACCATTACCAGAATACATCGGTTGCCACAGAAAGGAATTGATTGTGTCACGAAGGTGCGATCGGTCGAGAGATTCATAACACTCTGAAAAGCCATGGCAACACGAAGGCGATAACCAAGCATATAGCCAAGAACCTGCAGAAAGACCGCTTGCAGCATCGCGAGCTTGTATCATAATCGTCGAGGGTGGCTGCTACCAGCCTCATTTCATTCCACTCCAACAAGAATATTGAGATGTCCTCTGCGCTCTTGTTGTCGATGTTTTTGGCCATTGCTCCACAGATTTCGCACAGTCTGCTAGAGTAATTGAATCATAATTTGTGAAGAAGAAGAGAAAATTACGTGATTTATGAGAATTGGTTTAGAATATAGACTTAATTGGATTTTTGATTTGTTTTTACATTATACAAAATCTCCTCAATCATCACCGCATTTATTTCCCATTTCGAAAATTTCGAAATATTCATAAATGACAAGATACCCAAATATACAGCAAGAATATATAGAATTTGTGGACATCCATTCTAGTGTTAATTTATCCCGAGATATGGTTGTTGCGAGTGGTCGTGTAAAGATAAATTTGTGTCTAAATTACTGTATGAATATCATGTAAAAGTTACAAAATCAGAGAATAACAAGTCAAATTTCCAAAATAGTTACACAGAATTGATTATGGGACAAGAATAAATTTTACCTATCACCTTTCTGCAGCCAAAACCAGGCCTCAGCACAACGCGGATGCGACCACCCTAGCTCGCCTTTGCAATTGCAACCAAGTTCGATGAGTTCTGATCCGTCTGAGGAAGATTCAGCTCCAAAATGACAGATTCTGCAAACCCTTTCTGCCTTCGAACTCCCAGTACTGCTCCTTGATATACCATTACCACCATCCTTGATATCAATTGAACAGTCACTATTCTTCCCTGGATCATTTGTTTCAGCTTTCAAATCCACAACAACAGGCTCGTGATCAGAAGAATCTTTAGAAGATAAATTCTTGGTCTGTTCGGTTTCTTGGTCATTTGCATTTGAACTGGTCCCCATTAGTTCTCCTTCGGCCTCCATTTTCGTTATGATTTGAATAAGGATTCATCAATGAATCCGAATACCAAAAGCTCTGGTTTTATTAAGTAAAAAAGTACCAAGAAAGATTGAGTTCCGGAAATTTTGATCAATACAATAGAAAGGGATATAAGAGGGGTCAACTATATCAATCTGCATACTTGATCATTTTGGAATTCTCTTGAGTTATTTTTGGCTATCCATAAGGCACTATCCAAATGTTGGATCGATCAATAACACATATTTATCGATGTCCAATTTTCTTATATGAGACCCAATTTAATGATAAATTTGGGACATTGATCCATCCCATTGGTAGCCAAGAAGTAGCCCCCTCTTCGAACACACTAATGAAATGTAAAACTTTTTGATTTATTATATTAGTTATAATAAAAATTATAGTTGAATTCAAGGTTAATCTTGTCACAATTTTCAATATTTAGTTTGAACAACTACGATATAAAATCATCTATCTAGTTTGTAATGGATTGATGAAAAATTACAATTATCTTCCACATGATTTGATATAAAAATATCGTAAGATAGATAGACATTATTGTTTTAAAAAAAACAAATCAATAAACTAATTAAAACATCAGTGCATATTAAACTGTAAATAATTTAAATTAGTAATCTTTGTTTCCATGTCAAAGGATCACGTAACTTGAAAATGCTGTTTTGGTCGCAAAGGTTGACCAAATCTGCGGTGGATCCAGGGTGGGCTTTGAATGTGGAATTTTATTTTTTATTTTAAAAAAAAAGGATTTCACTCCTATCATCAGAATGATTCGAACTCAGGACCTTGAACCTACGTAACCTCCATACATGTAAATACACTATAACCATCAACTATAATTTTGTGGAGTGACAGTCATTTTATTCTAAAGTTTTGTTCTCAAGATTTTTACTACAAGAACTTTAAATAATAAATCAATGAGAAAAGATCTCGAAAATATATAATCAAAATTCCCTTAATTGCATAAGAAAACAAATTTAACAAAATAAAACTCGAAGTTTTTTTGTTATCCTACCCCCCTAAAGAATTATAGTCGATTCCCTATAAAAATATTTAATCATGCGGGTCTTTAATATTTTACAAGGGATCCAAGTTTTTATAATCTAAGGTTCGGTTTGGATGTAATGATTTGATGTATTTGAATTTTAAATTCTTAATACAAATTTATTCAAATTATTTTGTTAATTTTGAAATTTATTAATTTTAAACCTCATCATCTTCAATTTTAAAGTATTTTTTAATAATATGAATGTATTACAAATCATAATTATTGAAGTTATTTTAAATTCAAATTTTAAATTTTATTGAAATAAAATATTTTCAATCCAGATTTGGTGCAGTAAGAAGAGTAAAATCCAAACAGGTACAAGATTTCGTACATAAACCGGTACAAGATTTCGTAATATTATTAGTTGTATTTGAGTCATTATTTATTTCTAAAAAAATAATTAGGAGTAAGATATTTGTACATATTAATAATATAGCATAACTAATTTAAATATATATCATGATAGCTTATTTTTAAAAAAAACAGTGAAAATAATTAAATGTAATGATTATGTTGAGAAGTAATGATTATTTTGAGAAATTTAAAAATTGATAAAAATATATCTTTAAAAAATAAATAATATTTTAATTTTTAAAAAACATAACGAACCCAACTCAAAAAATATACCTTGAGATATTTATGTTGTGTCATCAGCTAAGTCACATAATTATCATACTTACTTTACACTGACTCATCGTTCTCGCACTGACGCATTGAGTACTTGTGCGATGTTTTAAGGCGCACTATGTTTTACTAAGTCGCGCACTAAATTTTATTAGTCGTACGCTGACGCATCAGTCGTGATTTGGTACATTGAGTATGCATGCGACGCTTTAGGACTAAGTTTTATCAAGTAATGTATTAAGTTTTACTAAATCGTGAAGTTAAATATTAGACATTTTTAATTCTTCGAAAATAATATAAATTATTTTTAATAAATTCATATTATTACAAAATATGTTGAAACATATATTTAATATTTTGTTTCATTATTTTATGATCAAATTTAAATAATTCATTTTCATTTTCAATTCTCTAAAATATATTTTTCTAAGGACAATAATTATCCATATTACAATAGCGATTAATAAAAGATTTGAATTACACTATAAATAATTAATGATGTAAATCTGTCAAACATGATGTGTATGAGATATATTTAACTTTATTTCATCAATATGTGTATATATATAAATAATTTTTTAATAAACGCATTAATGCACAGTTAAATTCAATTTTTTTTTAAAAATTAACGCACTATTACATCCACCCCCACATCCACAAACGTTCTTGCATCTGCTGTATGTGACCTAGGTCATCAGTGGTTTTTGAGATTTAATTCCATCCGCAGTAGGAAAGTACAAACTACAACCACACAAAAGTACACAAATCCGCAACCTTATCATGGTTACGCTTCTCGAGGAAAAACAGCAAATTTAGGCCGTGGATATTGCCAGTCCAAAATTCTTTCAGAAAATACCAAATTTTCATAAAGAATATATTATTTAATAGTTTATATTTTCTTTATATAATCAAAGCACATTTTTACCTGCATGGTTTCAGAAAGGTAAATACTCCTTCCATTTTTAAGCCAAGATATAAAACGAAAAATAAATTTTTTGAAACAAGAAATACGAGAATCACGGAATAGCACAAGCATTACTTCCTCTATTATTAATGGATTTTACAATTTTGGACCCGACATATAATGTTAAACAACTGTTAATAAATTAGTGATTCTATATCAATCACTTCAATAAAAGGATAGTAGTTATTAAATTTGTAATTTAAATATTTTTTTAAAAATAATTCTTGAAAAATATTTTGGAGAATTTGATGTATCTTTTGTTTTATTCTTTGGAAGCTATGTAAATGTCATATTTTCTATTAGAATGAGTTGAATTTTGGTCCGTATTTTACCTTATGTGGTTCAGTTTACACGTAGTTTACCCCCCATGATTTTCAAAATAGACATCTACCCAACTGTAGTTTGCAAAACGTTAACACCTTACCTTCTTACATTGAGGGAATGCTTTACATCTATTCACAAACAATGAGGGGTGAATTGACTATTTTTAAAATACATGGGGTAAAATAAACTGTCTATTTTAAAAGACACAGTGTGATAAATTACGTATTTTCAAACCATAACGATATCAACGCGTCTATTTGAAAATGCGATTCGTTGCTTAAAATCCCATTGAATTATTGATGTCACTTAAGATACATGTAGTTTTTAACTGTGTGGGATATTTATAAAATTTCAAATATAATTTATTTAATCAAAAAATTAATGTAATATTAGAGTGTTTTCCTCTAACATCTTGCAAATGTCATGTTAAATTTTGTTATGCACAAAAAATAGGCATATCTATAAAAAATGACTTCCTCTGGCATTAGAAATTCTGGCGTGGCAATAGAAATGGTCGTTTGCAAAACCGATAAAATAAGAACCCAGCACTCTGCCGAGTCGCTCGCTCCCATTACTTTTCTGTCTTATAAATTAGAAAAAACACACTCACACACACACTTCAGACACCGATAAATCTCACACGCAAACCGCCCGAGTTCTGCTTAGCTCTGTCGTTTTTCTATTTTCCAATGGCACAGCTGCTTCGGAGATCGGTCTCGATCTCCGGCGTGGTCCGAGCAGCTCGAACCATGTCCACGGCGTGGTGGCGCCACGTCGATCCAGCTCCGAAGGATCCGATATTAGGTGTCACTGAAGCCTTTCTCGCCGATCAAAGTCCAAACAAAGTCAACGTCGGAGTTGTGAGTATATTCATCTGCAAGAATATTCTCTGAAAAGATGTAAATTTGGTTTATTAAAAAATTGATGAAGTTCAGTGGAAATTTAGCAAGCGATGATACACGCATTTGATCCTCTGGAGATCAATGAAATCCACGTTTGAGTTTTCATTTAATTTGATTTTTCTTTGTAATTTAGTCGATGAAGTGATATGCCACTTATTTTGATTGATAAATTCCTTATTGATTTAATTTTCAACTATTTTAGTTATTGCCAGTTTTTATGATTTTTATGTGCTAATTTGTTGTTGAAGGGTGCATATCGTGATGATAATGGAAAACCAGTGGTGCTGGAGTGCGTCAGAGAAGCGGAGCGGAGAATTGCCGTCAGTATGAACATGTGAGCATATTTCTAATGATGTTTTCTCGCCATAGGAAGTGGAAAACAAAAAAAAATATTTTCTTTGATTCGTCTTGCTTATTTTAATCGGGAATGCTGCAGTCTATCGATAATAAATGCTATTTGCTAGCACTTACCTGTATACATTAAAGTCGCGATAGTTGTTTGGTCCTGATAAAATGAAAAGTTCGTGTTTTTTCCTTCTAAAATCATGTATTGAAAACTGTAATGAGTTTTTGAACAAAATATTTATGTGTCCTATTCAAGAATATACTGAGTTAGCTGTGTATCATAAATAATCTTTTAATAATATAATAGAAACTTTGAAATTCTATTTTATTAGAATACGTATGATAATAAAATATTTTTAGGAAGCCATTAAAATATTTTCTTTATACAACACAATAACAGGATATTCTTGGAAAGCCATCAAAGGTTAACTTGAAAGAGAAACATACTGAAAGATTGGAAAACTTGTTATGGGTGAAGAAATGAAAGTCGGATTATATAATTTGATTTTATTTTGGAAACAAATAAAAGTGACTATAAAATAAAACACAGGGTAAATCTCTTGGTGCGCATATTTTCAAAGCATTTAATTTCAAGCTGCAGGGCTGTACTATGGTCCCATGCATCAGACTTTCTATATATATATGCTCGTTTCCACTTACGATTTTGATTCCTGCCTTTTGAGCAGCTTGTAGGTATGGGTCCCTTCTATAGTGGTTTTGGACTGTTACCCTTATCTTTTGAGCAAGTTGGAGAAAAGGGGGGTGAGTCATCGTCACGGGTTTTTTATTAAAATAATCGGAAAAAAAAATAATTTAACAAAATATCCGAATTTTAAAATCGTTTTTAAAATGACCCAAAACGCCATATCAGATGGCGCCTTCAGGTAAAGGCGCCATCTGAGATGGCGGCTTCCTTATCTGATAAAAAAAATAATTGAAGGCGCCATCTTGTATGGCGCCTTCAGATAAAAAATTAAATCGCCGGCCTCGGGTTTTTTATTAAAATAATCGAAAAAAAAATAATTTAACAAAATATCCGAATTTTAAAATCGTTTTTAAAATTACCCAAAACGCCATCTCAGATGGCGCCTCAGGTAAAGGCGCCATCTGAGATGGCGGCTTCCTTATCTGATAAAAAAAATAATTGAAGACGCCATCTTGGATGGCGCCTTCAGATTAAAAATTAATTTTTTTTATGAAGTCCGATGGCGCCTTCTCGGGTATAAATACCCCGGCCGAGCCCTTCATTTTTCATACCGAAGCGAAAATCACATATCGTCATAGTTTCTTATCTTATTTTTATCGTTAAAATTGTTCAATCTCCAATCTCAATTAACCACTCTCGAAGTATTTTTCAGGTAAAAATCTTGTTATATTATTGATTTTATCATATTGATTTTATAAATTTATTAATTATTTGTAATATTTTATAAATTTTTCAGAGATGTCGATTCAAATATTATTATATTGTGGAGGTAATATATTACAGGATTTGGATACCATTAGATATGATCGTGGTCCAATAAGAGTTACCACAATATCTCGCACAATTAATTTTATGCAGTTGTTGACCGAAATATATAATATCACGGGCATCGATGGCAACCAGTTTCTTCTGAAAATACATGTAAGACATATGTTTAGAGATTTTGCCGGGGTACGACAGACAATTTTGCCAATCGATAATGATTATAATTTAGCATGGCTATTGGATTCAGAACAAGGTCTTAGTTGCTTGGAACTTTACATAGAAACAGAACAAAGAAACTATGATTATATTCCAGAAAATATAGATTGTTTGCTTGTAGTTGCATAAGGACCGACTGTCTCCGGTAGACACCACGATGACGATCCAATAGATGCTGATGTTATTGCTCCTGAGCCACTAGCAGACAGTTTCGCTGAATTGAGAAATGATATTCAGTCAGAATCAGATGATATTCCGTCCGAGGATGATGCTGATGACGATGAGGTTGACATTTGTGTCATGTCAGAAACAATTGCAGATGAAGATGAAGGGATCCCAATCACCCAGGAAGTGTCAGTTAATGTACCGGAGACAACCACGACAACTAGTCATGTCCTTTATCCAACAATTCCATTCTTCTCAATGACACATCCTGAAGTATTTGCAGACTCAGTAGACATTCCAACAGGTAAATGGGGGAGTTATTACGATTGCTCCAAAGGGGATATGCATGTAGATATGGTCTTCAAAAATAAAGCACATCTGCAGGCAGCTGTAAAGGATTACTCTGTACGTGTTGCAAAACGAGAGTACCGCGTTGTGAAAAGTACAAAAACATTGTGGAAATTTGTGTGCAAACACAGTACAGAAGATGCACCTTGTAGATGGTACATGCGCGCCTCGTTGAAGAAGAAAGTTGGATTATTCAAAATAAACAAATATGGAGGTTCTCACACATGCCTTTTGAGTGAGCTGTCTATCGATCATGCAAATTTGGACAAAAACATGATTGCTAGCTTGTTAGTGGGAATTGTTCGGCGTGATCCAGCTTTCGAGATAAAGTATGTAATTCAAACAGTCAAAGACAAATATGGATTTGAGATCTCTTATGCAAAAGGATGGTTTAGTTTGCGACGTGCTGTTGAGAATGTGTATGGAACATGGGAGAGCTCCGTTCAGAAATTGCCTTACTATACGGGAGCTTTGCAAAAATGGAATCCCGGCACCGTCATTGAGTGGGTTCACCTTGACAATGCCAGACCAAGAGAAAAGACATTGAATTACGTGTTCTGGGCCTTCCGACCATGTGTAGAAGGATTTCAACATTGCCGTCGGGTAATAAGCGTGGATGGAACACATCTGTATACGAAATATCAACATAAGATGTTGATTGCCGTGGCAATGGACGCTAATAATCAAGTGTTACCTTTGGCATTTGCAATTGTTGACGAAGAAAACTTTATGTCATGGAGATGGTTTTTGGAGATGATAAGCCAGCATATTGTGAGAAGATCTGAGGATGGTGCATGTTTGAGGAATGATCTCTCTTCGAACTCTCTGCCTCCTATCCGCTTGGTCATTCCTCTGTTGTGCCACAGGTACATCAGTAGGTGGTCGATATGGTGTGAACTGTGGAAATGCAACAGATGATACATCAAAATCGAGGCCCGCAGATGTGGTATATGATTGTGCAAATTCATATCCCACATTTGTACCCTGCTGTGTGTACATCGGAGCATACAGAGTGAATGGTGAAGGATCATACATATGTGGCTGCGGGACATAATAACCAGTAAAAGATGTAGATGGACCTGCCCCATCTGCCGGTATAGGTGTATACGTAGATGGACCTGCCGCATCTGTCGAGAAAAGTGTATACATAGAAGGCCCTGCGATATCAGTCTCGCTGAGTGCATGGACCGACTGTACTGGTTCTTCATCAGGCTCGTGAACTTCTTCGTCTGGTGGGAAGTTTCTGTCTCGTCGTTCACGAGCCACTTGCATCACATCCTGCGCTATTGCCCTATGATGATCTCTCATCGACTCCATATACGTGATAACATATTCTCCCTCAGCAGGATAGCGGTCGCAACTAACACTTAACTGTTGCATCTGATCAAGCTGAAAAGTGAATAACAATAATTACATGTTCAATCTATAAATCCATATGACATATTCTACAAAACAAAGTTTGAATATATTTACTTATCACATGATGCCACGCTGGGCCGTCACCATGTTGGTATCCGGTCTGTACAAATTGCCTTTGATGGCCAATATATCTGCGGGTGACTCGGTCATACCACTCACTATATCCAACCACTACTGCACAATATAGTGGTCTGTCCACACATAAATCACCTGCCATCTCCCATTTCTGTACGTATGCAATATGATGTGCACTCCAATCCCTGTTGATACTCCCTCTTCGGTCAACAGAATGCAATTTATCATCCCTTGATTGTGGATCTGTGGGGATGTCTTGGAGCATTCCAAATTGACGAAGAACCCTATCAGGACGGTGCATCTCAACAATTTCATAACAAATTAATGGGCCGGCATATGTCCATAACTGGTGGCTCAGATGCTCAGTACACTCATCAGGGTATGACTGCCAATTAAACTACAAATACAAAATTGGATTAAAATAATATAAACAACATTATTAACTTTCATAACAAACACAACTAATATACTGCTTACTTGAGTTGATGGCTGCTCATCAAGAATGTCCCTAATGATACGTACAGAATGCCTCACAGTTTCCGTGAACCTTAAATGGCATGTCCACCTGAAAAAAACACAATTACAAAATCTATAAATATATTTAAACATATAAAATAGCACAAAACATAATTACATTATTACCTTGCACCATATGGAGCAGCAGGTAAGATATTCTCCTCATTGATAATTATTGGGCCAGTGTCGAATCTAGCATCACCCAGTTGAGGAGTTAACCAGGTAATCTTGACCATGCCCAAATCTAAAATATTATCAGGAATAATATCAGTTATTATGACGACAATAATATTTCAAACATTTGAAAAGTGTTAATGTAAAGTTTACCTGTACGACCTGTAATGCACCACCGATCACTTTTTTCCCTCTCATCGAGGAAGTGCATAACTCACGGTACAAATATGCCAATACGGCACTCCCCCAACTATAATTACCAACTAAATGAATATTCTCTAACATATGTAAATATAATAACTTTACAGTATTGCCGGACGAATCAGGAAACAAAATTCCACCTAACATCAATAACACACAGCCCCGAGTATAACGGACTACATCTTCTTCCGTATTGTGCTCAGTAAGAGCATTATTCACCAAATGATTGTTTATTGCAGATAAAAATAACTTTGCACCTTTAAAGTGTGCAGTATCCGGTATAAATCCCAAAAGCATATGGCAATATGCTTGCCAGTCAGGTATACTCCTATCATAATCAATACCGGATACTACGTTACCATCTACTGGCAATGCCCATATAACTGCAATGTCTTGCAGTGTGATGGTCGCCTCTCCGGATCTAAGATGGAACGTATGTGTTTCACGGCGCCATCTCTCAGCTAAAGCCGTGATGAGGTGAAAGTCAAGTGTAATTCTACCAGACCTATAAACACCATAAAAACCAAAACTGTCCAACAAACTCGCAACACGAGTATCGAGGGGGCAAAGATCCCAAAAATACTTATCAGGGTTTCTGCCTCGAAGTGTAGAATCAATATCACCTGCCCAAACAGCCTCAGATCGATGACCTGACTGCAATGATAACAGATGACTGTCAATCGGTCCTGGTCCTCTTTGTAAATCCATCCTGAAATATTACACAATAAATATCAATATAACAAAATATCAACATGGCAACCACCACCCGCCCCTGCCGCTGACAACACGGCCGCCTCTGCCGGAGCGCCGACGCGCCGTCGCGCCGAACAGCCGCCCAACCGTGCCGGAGTAAAAAATTCCGGCATTAACTAAAAATTGTAAATCATCCGGCGGTTTGCCATTATCTCGAAACTATAACTAATTTTTCAATAAAAACTACCAAACAACAAAATTTAAAAACAACCAACAACATATTTCAAATTTTACAACTTTCAAAAATTTCGATTCAAAGTTGTAATGTTACCTCAAATTCAAAAATGTTGAACAAGCAAGCTCCAGAAATGATAAATCACGATGATTTTTTAATTTTGCACAAGAATATGTAAAGATCTGTGACAGAACGATGAGAAGTGAGGAAAAAGAAGAGGAGGCCGGCGATTTAATTTTTTATCTGAAGGCGCCATCCAAGATGGCGCCTTCAATTATTTTTTTTATCAGATAAGGAAGCCGCCATCTCAGATGGCGCCTTTACCTGAAGGCGCCATCTCAGATGGCGTTTTGGGTCATTTTAAAAACGATTTTAAAATTCGGATATTTTGTTAAATTATTTTTTTTTTGATTATTTTAATAAAAAACCCGTCGGCCTCCTCTTCTTCTTCCTCACTTCTCATCGTTCTGTCACAGATCTTTACATATTCTTGTGCAAAAATTAAAATATCATCGTGATTTATCATTTCTGGAGCTTGCTTGTTCAACATTTTTGAATTTGAGGTAACATTACAACTTTGAATCGAAATTTTTGAAAGTTGTAAAATTTGAAATATGTTGTTGGTTGTTTTTAAATTTTGTTGTTTGGTAGTTTTTATTGAAAAATTAGTTATAGTTTCGAGATAATGGCAAACCGTCGGATGATTTACAAATTTTTAGTTTTTGCCGGAATTTTTTACTCCGGCACGGCTGGGCGGCTGTTCGGCGGGCGGCGGGTTTGGCGCGGCGGCGGCGGCGTCGGCGCTCCGGCAGAGGCGGCCGTGTTGTCAGCGGCAGGGGCGGGTGGTGGTTGCCATGTTGATATTTTGTTATATTGATATTTATTGTGTAATATTTCAGGATGGATTTACAAAGAGGACCAGGATCGATTAACAGTCATCTGCTATCATTGCAGTCAGGTCATCGATCTGAGGCTGTTTGGGACAGGTGATATTGATTCTACACTTCGAGGCAGAAACCCTGATAAGTATTTTTGGGATCTTTGCCCCCTCGATACTCGTGTTGCGAGTTTGTTGGACAGTTTTGGTTTTTATGGTGTTTATAGGTCTGGTAGAATTACACTTGACTTTCACCTCATCACGGCTTTAGCTGAGAGATGGCGCCGTGAAACACATACTTTCCATCTTAGATCCGGAGAGGCGACCATCACACTGCAAGACATTGCAGTTATATGGGCATTGCCAGTAGATGGTAACGTAGTATCCGGTATTGATTATGATAGGAGTATACCTGACTGGCAAGCATATTGCCATATGCTTTTGGGATTTATATCGGATACTGCACACTTTAAAGGTGCAAAGTTATTTTATCTGCAATAAACAATCATTTGGTGAATAATGCTCTTACTGAGCACAATACGGAAGAAGATGTAGTCCGTTATACTCGGGGCTTGTGTGTTATTGATGTTAGGTGGAATTTTGTTTCCTGATTCGTCCGGCAATACTGTAAAGTTATTATATTTACATATGTTAGAGAATATTCATTTAGTTGGTAATTATAGTTGGGGGAGTGCCGTATTGGCATATTTGTACCGTGAGTTATGCACTTCCTCGATGAGAGGGAAAAAAGTGATCGGTGGTGCATTACAGGTCGTACAGGTAAACTTTACATTAACACTTTTCAAATGTTTGAAATATTATTGTCGTCATAATAACTGATATTATTCCTGATAATATTTTAGATTTGGGCATGGTCAAGATTACCTGGTTTAACTCCTCAACTGGGTGATGCTAGATTCGACACTGGCCCAATAATTATCAATGAGGAGAATATCTTACCTGCTGCTCCATATGGTGCAAGGTAATAATGTAATTATGTTTTGTGCTATTTTATATGTTTAAATATATTTATAGATTTTGTAATTGTGTTTTTTCTCAGGTGGACATGCCATTTAAGGTTCACGGAAACAGGGAGGCATTCTGTACGTATCATTAGGGACATTCTTGATGAGCAGCCATCAACTCAAGTAAGCAGTATATTAGTTGTGTTTGTTATGAAAGTTAATAATGTTGTTTATATTAATTTAATCCAATTTTGTATTTGTAGTTTAATTGGCAGCCATACCCTGATGAGTGTACTGAGCATCTGAGCCACCAGTTATGGACATATGCCGGCCCATTAATATGTTATGAAATTGTTGAGATGCACCGTCCTGATAGGGTTCTTCGTCAATTTGGAATGCTCCAAGACATCCCCACAGATCCACAATCAAGGGATGATAAATTGCATTCTGTTGACCGAAGAGGAAGTATCAACAAGGATTGGAGTGCACATCATATTGCATACGTACAGAAATGGGAGATGGCAGGTGATTTATGTGTGGACAGACCACTATATTGTGCAGTAGTGGTTGGATATAGTGAGTGGTATGACCGAGTCACCCGCAGATATATTGGCCATCAAAGGCAATTTGTACAGACCGGATACCAACATGGTGACGGCCCAGCGTGGCATCATGTGGATAAGTAAATATATTCAAACTTTGTTTTGTAGAATATGTCATATGGATTTATAGATTGAACATGTAATTATTGTTATTCACTTTTCAGCTTGATCAGATGCAACAGTTAAGTGTTAGTTGCGACCGCTATCCTGCTGAGGGAGAATCTGTTATCACGTATATGGAGTCGATGAGAGATCATCATAGGGCAATAGCGCAGGATGTGATGCAAGTGGCTCGTGAACGACGAGACAGAAACTTCCCACCAGACGAAGAAGTTCACGAGCCTGATGAAGAACCAGTACAGTCGGTCCATGCACTCAGCGAGACTGATATCGCAGGGCCTTCTATGTATACACCTTTCTCGACAGATGCGGCAGGTCCATCTACGTATACACCTATACCGGCAGATGGGGCAGGTCCATCTACATCTTTTACTGGTTATTATGTCCCGCAGCCACATATGTATGATCCTTCAACATTCACTCCGGATGCTCCGATGTACACACAACAGGGTACAGATGTGGGATATGAATTTGCACAATCATATACCACATCTGCAGGCCTCGATTTTGATGTATCACCTGTTGCATTTCCACAGTTCACACCATATCGACCACCTACTGATGTACCTGTGGCACAACAGAGGAATGACCAAGCGGATAGGAGGCAGAGAGTTCGAAGATAGGTCATTCCTCCTCCTTGTTGTACCGGAGGTCATTTACAAACGAGGCCTCGTGGTCGTGGTCGTGGTCGTGGATGATATTTGTTGTCTTTCTCTTGTAAATATTTGATATTTTTTTGAAATATTGAACAATGTTGTTTTGTGAGCAATTAAACATATACTAAAATAGTGTGATAGACAAACAACCAATTTTCACAATAACGTAAAATCATTTACAAAATAAACTTACAATAAATTACACATAAAATTATTTATTGATTTCGAGAAGATGAAGCCATTTGTCGTCTTGCACGGGCTTCTGGCCTGTCCATCTCATTCTGAATGCGCGTTGTTCGATCTCGACCCACTCTTTGGTTTTTCGCAGAGTGGAGTTATGGTACAACTCAAAAGATGGGGTGTCCCAATACTCCTCCCCCCATATTGGTTCGAACCGCCCTTCATATGTGCTCCAATATTCATTCATATTGTAATATGCCTTGACAAATGTTTTAGCATTTAGGCCATACTTTCGACAAACTTGGATCACATGTGAGCAAGGTATTCCGAACTCTTTCCATTTTCCACAAGAACATTCTCCTGATTTTAGATGCACAACATGGGTGTTACCCCCACGTCCTGGTCGTACTCTTGTGATAACAGAAGCTGTAAGCTGTCTACGATCGAACATCTGGACATCATGATGGATGGAATGATAGTCGGCACGACCATATCTTTCCAACACAGAATCTGGACATTCTTGATTATTTTCAATCATTCGCTCCATCTTCTTAAGCCGTTCGGAAAAATATAGTACACAACGATCAAAAGTTAATTGCACAATGGCGGTGATTGGAAGCCGACGAGCACCTTTCAAAACTCCATTTATGCATTCTGACATATCTGTGGTCATGATACCACAACGCCAGCCTCCGTCATGAGCAAGAGACCATTGACACTTATCGATACGACTCAAGTAATCAAAAGCTCTTGGCTCTATAAGTTTTATCTCTTCCATTGTGCGATCAAATTTTCTGAGTTGTTTTTCTGATCCCGCTCTCCAACATAAGTCTTTCAAATGAACGGATTTGAAGCGACTATTAAAGTTTGAGCAAACATGTCTCAAACAAAATCGATGTACTCCACGCGGTGATTTGAAGTCAGGAATACAATCGGCTGCTGCAATGAGGCCCGGATGACTGTCAGAAATCAAAGATGCACCACCCTCAGATCTTCTCACAATATGCTTGCTTATCATCTCCAAAAACCATCTCCATGACAGAAAGTTTTCTTCGTCAACTAATTGCAAATGCCAAAGGTAACACTTGATTATTAGCGTCCATTGCCACGGCAATCAACATCTTATGTTGATATTTCGTATACAGATGTGTTCCATCCACGCTTATTACCCGGCGGCAATGTTGAAATCCTTCTACACATGGTCGGAAGGCCCAGAACACGTAATTCAATGTCTTTTCTCTTGGTCTGGCATTGTCAAGGTGAACCCACTCAATGACGGTGCCGGGATTCCATTTTTGCAAAGCTCCCGTATAGTAAGGCAGTTTCTGAACGGAGCTCTCCCATGTTCCATACACATTCTCAACAGCACGTCGCAAACTAAACCATCCTTTTGCATAAGAGATCTCAAATCCATATTTGTCTTTGACTGTTTGAATTACATACTTTATCTCGAAAGCTGGATCACGCCGAACAATTCCCACTAACAAGCTAGCAATCATGTTTTTGTCCAAATTTGTATGATCGATAGACAGCTCACTCAAAAGGCATGTGTGAGAACCTCCATATTTGTTTATTTTGAATAATCCAACTTTCTTCTTCAACGAGGCGCGCAGGTACCATCTACAAGGTGCATCTTCTGTACTGTGTTTGCACACAACTTTCCACAATGTTTTTGTACTTTTCACAACGCGGTACTCTCGTTTTGCAACACGTACAGAGTAATCCTTTACAGCTGCCTGCAGATGTGCTTTATTTTTGAAGACCATATCTACATGCATATCCCCTTTGGAGTAATCGTAATAACTCCCCCATTTACCTGTTGGAATGTCTACTGAGTCTGCAAATACTTCAGGATGTGTCATTGAGAAGAATGAAATTGTTGGATAAAGGACATGACTAGTTGTCGTGGTTGTCTCCGGTACATTAACTGACACTTCCTGGGTGATTGGGATCCCTTCATCTTCATCTGCAATTGTTTCTGACATGACACAAATGTCAACCTCATCGTCATCAGCATCATCCTCGGACGGAATATCATCTGGTTCTGACTGAATATCATTTCCCAATTCAGCGAAACTGTCTGCTAGTGGCTCAGGAGCAATAACATCAGCATCTATTGGATCCTCATCGTGGTGTCTACCGGAGACAGTCGGTCCTTCTGCAACTACAGGCAAACAATCTACATTTTCTGGAATATAATCATAGTTTCTTTGTTCCGTTTCTATGTAAAGTTCCAAGCAACTAAGACCTTGTTCTGAATCCAATAGCCATGCTAAATTATAATCATTATCGATTGGCAAAATTGTCTGTCGTACCCCGCAAAATCTCTAAACATATGTCTTACATGTATTTTCAGAAGAAACTGGTTGCCATCGATGCCCGTGATATTATACATTTCGGTCAACAACTGCATAAAATTAATTCTGCGAGATATTGTGGTAACTCTTATTGGACCACGATCATATCTAATGGTATCCAAATCCTGTAATATATTATCTCCACAATATAATAATATTTGAATCGACATCTCTGAAAAATTTATAAAATATTACAAATAATTAATAAATTTATAAAATCAATATGATAAAATCAATAATATAACAAGATTTTTACCTGAAAAATACTTCGAGAGTGGTTAATTGAGATTGGAGATTGAACAATTTTAACGATAAAAATAAGATAAGAAACTATGATGATATGTGATTTTCGTTTCGGTATGAAAAATGAAGGGCTCGGCCGGGGTATTTATACCCGAGAAGGCGCCATCGGAGATGGCGCCTTCATAAAAAAAATTAATTTTTTATCTGAAGGCGCCATCCAAGATGGCGCCTTCAATTATTTTTTTATCAGATAAGGAAGCCGCCATCTCAGATGGCGCCTTTTCCTAAGGCGCCATCTGATATGGCGTTTTGGGTCATTTTAAAAACGATTTTAAAATTCGGATATTTTGTTAAATTATTTTTTTTTCCCGATTATTTTAATAAAAAACCCCATCGTCACCCCCTTAACTCTAAAAATCTTACATGAGAGAAATTTATGGTTCTAAGAACACAACTTTGAAAAATAATTTGGGCGGACCCCATGAGTTTGACTACCAAATACTTCTAACAAACTTAATTGTGAGTAGATTATTATAATCATGGTTGTAAAAAGCCCTCGTCTGGCTCGCCCAAGCGAGAAGCCACGCCAGGTCAGAGTGTGTCGCCTTTGTGAGAGACCCCACACATACATCAGGCCGCGCTTATTCAGCGCCTAAGTGTCTGGGGGCTTAAGCCCTGGACGATGGCTTGATGGAAAGGAAGAGTGTTGATAGGATTGAGCACAAATTACTTAATAAATAATAAGCCCAAATCCTATTTTCAATAAGCTCAAAGCCAATTTTAAATAAGCCTAAACCCTATATTTATATATTAGGGTATTAACACGTCATATTCATTATTACTTATCAAATGTAAAATTTAAATATAATTACATTTTTAATTTTATAAATAGATATTAATAAATGATAAGAAGTAATGTAAAACAAACTATATTTTGAAATAGAGTAAGAATATTTTAAGAATAAATTGAACCCTAATCCAATCAAGCAGATTTAATTTATTGTTTTTTTTTTTAATAATAATTCTGATTTAATATTGAATGAGATTCATTTTTATCAATCTCTCGTGTAGTAAATATTTATATTAGAAATGAACAAATCACAATATGATCAGTTTCTTAGCTATATAGTTTGGCCACGTTGGAAAAAAATGTTCATATCTAAATATTTAAAATTTATTTTTTCTCAATGCGTAGCGTCTGTTGGGCCACGCTTCGCCAGACGCCTAGTACTTTGAGACAGTCCATGGTTCATAACTTTTTGACGCCTAACGCCTTTAATAACTATGATTATAATATATTTGTTCTCAAAACCAATACAGGAAAAATGAGAAACAAGTATGCAAAGTACCCCATTTGAAAGTGTTAATATAAGTGACTTAAAAAATGGATCATGAAAACAGTGCCAGGCAATATCATTTTAAGGAGAATTTGTCTCCACTATTTACTCGTGCACTTATACTAGCCACAGCTAACAGCTTGGAGATATGCACATGTACTTCTTCTTACAAAATTAAAAATGAAACTCATGGAGATATATTGAGTAATAGATTATTAATAATAAAGATTCTTTTTATTGATGGGTGAAATGGAGATGCATGCCACTTGCAATGGAATGCGGATTCTTGATCTCCTAGTTCGCAGAAATGTTGAAAAGATTGAATCACATTTAAGCTACCTGGTAAATGGATCGCGTCATTTCCTCACTTATTCTTGAAATTTAAATTTGTACAGTTAGTTTTTAGAGTTGCCAAAGTAATATAGTTAAATTTTAAATTTGGATAACAAGCCTTTTTCTTTTTTCATGCTTTATCATTCTGAGTTCAACTGAACTGTAAGAATTATAATTTAAAAAGTTGCAAATCCTTGATCCAGGGAGTACCTTCCCATGGGAGGAAGTGTAAAAATGGTGGAGGAGACCTTGAAGCTGGCCTATAGGGAAAATTCTGACTTGATTAAAGATAGACGAATTGCTGCCGTACAAGCTCTCTCGGGAACTGGTGCGTGCAGGCTCTTTGCAGACTTTCAAAATCGTTTTTCCCCTGATTCACAAATATACATTCCAGTTCCCACCTGGGCAAAGTTAGTACTATTTTCCAATGAGTCGGTTCCAATTTGCTTCATGTACACACAGTATAACATTTGAAATTCAACTGCGCCTTATACATTTCTTGTTTAAATGCCTGTTTTTTCAATTTATTAGTAATTTGCTTTGATGTTGTGGCAGTCATCACAACATCTGGAGAGATGCCAATGTTCGTCAGAGAACTTTCCATTATTATCATCCCGAATCAAGGGGTTTGGACTTTGCTTCAATGATTGATGACATAAAGGTATGCAAGTCACTTGGATGACCTAGAATTAAGTAAGTTGGTTTAATTCTAAGATCTTTATTGGCTCAGAATGCACCAAATGGATCATTCTTTCTGCTTCATGCTTGTGCTCATAACCCGACTGGAGTTGACCCTTCTGAAGAACAGTGGAAGGAAATATCATACCAATTTAAGGTGCATCTTCTTTTCCTTTGTTTCTGTTGATGATAGAAGTTGTCACATTCTTGCTATTGTGGAGCAACAGTTTCCCATCCCAACATAACTACTATTGAAACACGACACTTAGACTGCGGAAAATATAAAAATTTGAGTTACACTATTATCACCACCTATATATATTGGTATATTCTGCAATATGTATTGAAGCTTAGTTCATGTATTTGGTTCCAAAGAGTTGCAAGTTGTTGCAATTATTGGAGGGGCTATTGATGAGTAACAATAATTTCTGTACTAGCATTTAAAAGATTTTATTTGCAATGTTGTACCAGCTATATAACTTAAAAAACAGTAGCAAGTGTTTGATCAAATAATCACCATATACAAAGCAATCAGATTATCATAGTAGTGTTTGTTACCTTCAGGTCAAAGGACATTTTGCCTTATTTGACATGGCATATCAAGGTTTTGCTAGTGGTGATCCAGAAAGAGATGCGAAGTCCATTCGAATTTTTCTTGAGGATGGCCACCTGATTGGATGTGCCCAATCATACGCAAAGAACATGGGACTTTATGGCCAGAGAGTTGGTTGCCTCAGGTAATTGTTTAAACAGAAAATTCAAAAAAACTTTAGAAAAATCCATCTTCCACTTATTGCACTTTTGTTGATGCTTGCTCAATCAAATCTAGTGTGGTTTGCGAGGATGAAAAGCAAGCTATAGCAGTGAAAAGCCAGTTGCAGCAGCTTGCGCGGCCTATGTACAGTAATCCACCCGTCCATGGCGCCCTAATAGTCTCCACGATTCTTGGTGATCCGGACTTGAAAAAATTATGGCTGAAGGAAGTAAAAGTAATTTGATTCAACTTCTTCTCTAGTTTTAGGTTGACATGCTAATCCTTGTAGATACAGAGGCAAGCTGTTTCCAAGTTTGGGTTTGCGTGTGAAGATTTCCAGGACTCTACCAAAAATCAAACTCTAGTCTATTGCTTACATTACTTTTGGAGGTTATCTGATTTGTGCAATTAGATAGACCGGATGGAAATAGAAAGTGGGAAATTAAGGAAGGAAATGCATTTAAACAAAGCATAGAGGACCAAACTCATGTTCAGCACAAAGGTTTTTATTCAAATCATTGAGAGAAAAAATACCAGTTTCCGTCAGTGATGGACCGAGATGTTTAATTGGGTGGCCTGCCCGATTTAATTCAAAACTTACATTTGAAATTATCATATATGAGATTTGCCTTTTAGCTCTTCAAATGAAGCAAGGGGATTTAAAGTACGACCGTGAAGTCTATACTCATCTCAGATTAGTACATTGACTGTAGTATGCGAATTTTATTCATTAGTTATGAAATAATCCGTCATTTGTAGCGCTCAGCATATACCTTTTTTTTCCACTCAGGGAATGGCTGATCGAATAATTGGAATGAGAACTGCACTAAGAGAAAATCTCGAGAACTTGGGCTCCCCTCTTTCGTGGGAGCACATAACCAAGCAGGTTCTGCTACCTATCCTTTGTTTGTTTCACTTGTAAATCTCTTTGACTTCTACCATATAAGACTTTTATTATTATGTATCATGGATTTTGCGAGCAGATTGGCATGTTTTGCTATAGTGGGATGGCACCAGAACAAGTCGATCGCCTAACAAATGAATTTAACATTTACATGACCCGCAATGGGCGTATTAGGTAACTGGATCTTCTATCAAATTTTGTCAGGCACTTTTTGCTTTAGCAATCGGGACAAACCCAATAGGATAAACATGGGGAAGTTCCACTTCCAAACAAAAAGCATCAATTTTTTAAATAGGCGTCCCGACCCTCATTAAAAAACTCATTCTATGATATTCTAAGACATGATATTTTATACAGTATGGCTGGAGTGACAACAGGCAATGTTGGTTACTTGGCGAAAGCTATACATGAGGTCACTAAATCAAGTTAGGGACTCGGTTGCTTGCGCACCATATCGTCTGTAGAGAATCTACACAAATACACATAGAGGTATTTTTTTGGCTGACTTTCGAATTCCCTGGGGGGTTTCACTTTGTCAGTCAGTTAATAACATGCAGACACGAATCGAGATGGCAACTTTATCTTGGTTAGATACCATATTCTCAATCTGCACTTCAGTCCCGCGATTATGTAAAATCATTTGTTTAATTTATCAAAACATTGAATGATTTTTACAACTGCATACACCCAATTGATCCTGTATTATTTCCCAGTAAAATCATGGTTCACTGTTAAAAAATCTCCATGTTGGTTGCTCCAACTATAATCACGTGTTGTACATAAAAATAAATTCTGAGAGCGATTTATTAATTTTTACCAACAAATTCAATTATATTAATCGGATTTCTAATTATGATCCAAATAGCTAAATTTTAGGCATAGCTCAAATCACAGCTTTAGTAGTGTAGAAGCCAAGCTCATTGGCCTCGAGGTGTGACTCCATCATCCCTCTCGAAGAGACTGTGGTGATCTTGAATTATTATATCATCTGCTATATGTTTGTTTATTCATTGTATATTTAACGTTTAGTATGTTTTAAAAACTTTGACTTGAAAAAAATGCTGCGAGTATTTAATTAATATAGCAGAAAATTCAATATCTGAATTTGACAAAATTTGTAAAATGGACAATTTGAACGTCCTAAAATCCTTCTTTTCCCCTATACGTCCTTATAATCTTGAATCTCGATATTATAACTAACAAGCCATCTTCTGTGATACCTCCTGATACCACTACCCAAAACCCGCTATACTTTTTTTTTATTACCTATGTTTTTTTAAAATTATAGTTTTACGCTCTAAAAATTATATGTTATCCCTCAAAAACTACTTTTAGGCCCCCTTAAATTATATTTTGATCCCTAAAAAATTTTTTAACCTCTATTTTTATGTTAATATTTTTGCCTCCCTTTTCGAAAACCACATGAATAAGATCAACAATGATTTGACTCATGTGGGCAAGATCCATCCGTGCTAGCTTTTGGTTAGAGAAGATAAAAAGCAAGATTTCATATGGATAGAATATCCGGGAGATTGTGGAGCTGCCAGGTTAAAACAAAAAAGAAATTTGTTTTCTGTCCTTTTATTTTCCACTACAATTAATGTTAAATAATCAAGTTATAGTGGACAATTATGGTAATGTCAACGCAAACTCAAGCCAACCGTCATATTGCCGCGTTGGAGTGACTCATGTTAAACCCGTTAATCCTGACTACGTATCAACGCTATCAAAATTGGTCAATCCGATCTAAATGGGTTGGCTCACTTAACCCATGGCCCAAAGTGGCAGCCAATTTGGGCTCGTCTTCAGGTGGGTTGAAAAAACCCCAACCAAACCCAATGTGAGGCTGGCCGCGGATTAAGCAGGTTAACCCCCGAAAAGTAAAAAATATTAAAAGAAAAAAAGCTTTTGAAATGAATTCTAACTGAACTTGACGAGCCTGTAACTGATGCTAGGAGAATACTGAAACTTGTTTCAGGTTTTATCTAGACATTAACCATGCTATCAAAAATACTTGAATAGGGAATCAATATTTTATTCAATTTTGAAATGCATGTTGCAACTTCTAAGTACAACCAAATGAAAATGTGGATCGAATTATTCGATGTGATATTGAGTTCCTATTTACGAATTGAGGCTAAAAAGATAACCAATTTTTTTAAAGGACAAACCCGTTGGTCAACCCGTCAAAACCCACGGGCCGCGACCCAAACAAGTTGGCCCGTATAGGCCGGCCTTTCTGTGGGCCCAAAGGATCTCGGCTCAACCCGTCAATTTGGCCAATCGAATTGGACCAACCCAATGAACCTAGCCCATTTTGACACATTTACTAGATACTCAAGGCTAATGCCCAACGATTCTAGAATTTCTTATTTGTTTTTTAACATCACAACGATTCTAGATTTAAAGAGTCTTGCGATCGACCTCTTTAACATAAGTTTATGTTTGTTTACTTTTGTATTGTTGATTGTTTTTTGAAGGGATATAACTTTTTTTAATATTAGCTTTGATTGATCCCACATAGTAATGATTTCTCAGAGTATATAGAGATAAAAAAAAGTTTTTTATCATAAATTTTTTGTTTTTAAAAGTACTTTCTATAATAAGAGATTAAAATATATAATCGCTTTCTATATCAAAATAATATATTTTTCACTATTTTGTTTAAAGGTAACACAATTTCTACTTTCTCTAAAAAAATAATTTAATAAAGAAACTACCACTTCTATGTATATCTAAATTCAACCTTAATTTATTTAAAGTTTGAAATTAATGAGAATTACATGAAAAACCAGCACAATTGTAAAAAATCTTCTCATTATTAATTCAATAACATCCAAATAAATATTTGCTTTTGAATCTTAAGAGAAAACAAACTAAAGTATTACGACATATAATCCCATTAAATTATTTGATGAACTCTTTCTCAACAATTACGATAAACCCTAATACCACCCCCGTAGAAACAACTTTAACTAATTAAAAACCCTACAATTCCTTCTAATCTCCCCATTCGTCCCTGTAAGCGGGCTTATGTTCCCCATTCTCACCATCGCAGCAGCAAAATCATTCCTGAAAGCAACACCGTTATTGCTGTAAAGCCTAACCAAAGCATCCTGCGACCCGTTGTTAAACAGCTCCTGATCCGAGTGAAGAAGCCCACGTTGCGTCAAGAGGTTGCTGTAATAACTGTTGTCGAACCGATTTGGCGAGCCAATATCGAGGGGGGCAAGGTTGGTGTTGCTGCCGGTGGTGGGGCAGATGCCTCGGCGGTTGGCGGCGAAGGTGGGGTTTATGTTTGTGTCATTGTAGAGGCGGGAGCGGAAGGTGAAGCACTGGGCGAAGCCGAAAGTGTGGGCGCCGGAGAGGGCCACCATATCTCGGGCACTGAGGCCTTTGGCGGCGAACATGGAGATGAGGGTGGAGAGGCTTGAGAATGGGGAAGGGATTTGAGAGTTGGCTCCGCTCAAGCTGGCGGTTCTTGCGTCCCTTCTGCCCAGTGGGACTACCCATGATGGCCCTCCTAGCTGCAGCATTCGAATCAGTGGGAAATATATATTGATAATAAGTTATGATTAATTATGTAACAAAAATGTCCCAAATATGCTCTAAGTGCAAGCATTCCTATATTGCATGCATGGAAATTTCAGTGAATTAGTAGATTCCAAATTAAGGAGGTGGTGCTGACCTGGAAAACTCCATCTCTAGCAGCCAGGGCCAAGATATCCGCACAAGAAACTGTGCCATTGCAAGCAGCATCGACTCGAGTTTTGATGGTGTCTATGACATCGAATCCTCGGACTGAATTCTGGTTAGGGGCTGCATTCTTTTCACCCGTGAATGTCTGTGTATCGTCTAGCAATATCCCTCCGTCGCACCCCTGATCACACCAACAATATAAATATAATCCATATTGTTAATTAAGCCAAGTCATGTAGAGCATTCATATTTGCTCTTTTTTGATGTAGCTCTATCCTTCTTATATCATGCACATATATAAAATAAAATATTAATTATGAAACCTATATATTCAACGATATATATGTTACCCAACGAATGTTTCTCAATGCAATATGGATTAAATTTTAGAAACAAATGGATGTAATTTTTAGTTTTCGCCATAACTAATTTACTAAGACAAATCAAAGGACAAGAAATGTAAAAGAGTTCTTACATTAACGAAGCAATCATGGAAGAACAAACGAAGAATAGATGCACCAATCCTTAGTTCTCTGTTAATGGCTTCCGTCATTGCATTCCTAACGATGAGTTGCAGATTGGGGCAACCCGGATAAAAGTTCGGCGAGAGCTGTGCATGAACACAGCTGCAAACAAGCAATAATATCACCATGGATGCTGAAAACGAAGAATATGTAAAGGAAGCCATGAAACTAATTATTAATGAGCTTTAATTAATTTGTTAAATTTAAGGAATTGGGTAATGAAATTTGCATGCAATCTGTCACGTTTTTATAGGCAACAAATTGGAAGTACTGTATCTGTATGCATGTACGTGAATACGTATAAATTGTTTTTCAAAGTTTGCTGCTGCTGACGCGTTTCCATGGAGAAAAATTTAGCGAGAAAAATTATCAAAGAAAGGATAATAAAGGGCTTAAGGCATTCAATAAGGGTTGACTTGATATTTTAAGTCATATCGATGCTTCCTAAAAATTAAAATATATTATCTTTATTGCATACCGGATTGGTATAGCCACTAAGAGATTCATTGTCACACAATTTCACATTTACTTTCATTTTTTGAGATGATTTCTATAACTAAAAATAAAATAAAATATTATTATTTTATTTTATTTTATTTTCCTTTTCATAGATATGTTTTCAAGTTATTTTAGATCCTGAGCCTCCATATAATTTTTAGCTTTAAATTGATTTTTTTTATCATTAATCAAAATACTTCTTGTAATAACATGTTATACTATATAGTATCCATTACTTAATAGTTAAATTGTTTGTTTAAACTTAAATGCATATACATATTATTTTATATCATTAACTTAATGCATACTTACATGCATGGCATGACTTTAGAGTAAAATATGTCTGTTAGGATCAAACGTTTACTATTAGGCTAAAACCTATAGCTACACAATTTTATTTACTAAGCAACATCTGGATATGAATGGTTGCACCACGTGAGTGTCAACAGGTCAGACTTGTTATGCCTCACACGGTAGATAACTGCACATCTGTCTACGGGCATACAAAAGAATTATTAGGTACACTACTCTCAACTGTGTCTAAGATACCAAAAAAAAAAAAAAAAATTAACATCATATAATTTCAATACTACATTTCAGAATATATTTGAAAAATATCCCTCCAGAAAATGGGCGGTACTAAAAATAAAACTAAACATTACATACAGATCGTCTTTAAAATTGAAAATCTTTCTAAGAAATTATATTATCAAACAGTGCTCGTCTATATTATATGTAAAGAATGTTAAGATTAACAAATTAAAGAATGAGAAAAATAGTTACTCTTTGAAATGAAGAACATTTGAATTTTTAGATTGTTTCTTAAAAGTACTTATCTGCTTTATAGATCAAAAAAGATTATGGGTATTTGATTTAGTTGATTTTGCCATTGCTTCTCTAAAAAACAGCAGTTAAAAGTAAAAGCAGATAAACAAGTCACGTGATGATTGCTTTTGACTGCTTTAATTTATATGGTGTCAAGTAATAAATTAAAGTTCATTAAGTTTTTTATTTTAATAGCAAACACTCAATTCTTTTAAAATCAACTTTTTCGAATTTTAAACAAAGCAGCATAAAAATATTTTGAATAATCAATCCAAAACACTCGATAAGTCTTGAAATTCTTTTCAAATAAGATATAGTTCATAGTAGTCCATTTATTTAGAAAACGGCCATTTTAAGATCATCTTATGTCATTTACTCAACTTTTTTTTTATTACCCTAATTTTTTACAAAAAAAATTACATTTTACTCCCCAAGAACTACATTTTGCACCACCTAGAATTATATTTCGACCATCTAAAATTTTATTGCCCTCTATTTCTTATGTTATTATTATTTTCCCTATAAACAAAAAAATCAAAATTCGCCCATGCATACCTTTCAAAAAAAATAATTGCTAAAAAACTTGTAATTTATGGGAAAAGAAGCATTGGTGAAAATAATCCTTAGATATCGATCATCTGGTGAGAAAATGCAAAAAGGGTGGGGGTGGAGAGGCAGGTCGCTTGGGATTTTGAATTTTTCCCTTGTATTGTATTTGCATGTGAGGTGCTAGGATAAGTCTAACTTGTATTATTTAATTATTATTGGTAAATCAAAGTCTCCATGCATATATCTACAATGTCAGCAAGTGAACAAAGTCAATTTCTTCTTACGCTGAAAAGAAGTAAGATAAGAAAATTTAAGTAAAATAGCTGAAAAAAAGGTTTTTTTTTTTTTTTTTGGGAGGGGAGGGGAGGAGTGAGACTAGAACCCTAGACCAACTTCAGGGGAAAGAAAATGACAAACCGTCCGAACACCACTTTCGTTGTCAGCTGAAAAAAAAAAAAAGGTTTCAAGGTTATACATTTGCTTAATTTCCTGAACTTTATGTTGACATTTGTCATACAACTAAATACGCACGCGCCATTAGGTATCAATAATATATTATTCATACATATATATATATATATATATATATATATATATATATATATATATAATTTGCATTAAATGCAGTTGGAACAATGAAAAAATCAAAGTTGAAAACATTAATTTATAAAATCATAGTAATTTTAAAAAAAAGCTTCGTTGACTTTGACAAACTTGCATCATTTTACACTGGATTTCTTAGTCATACTGAACATAATTAATTATTGGAAATACTTGTTTGTATTGGGTTCGAGTCTCTTTTATTATACATCAGCTTAATATCAAAATACATACGTTTTAAATAAAAAAAAACATATAAAATAATATATCAATCATTTTAAACCAATCATATTAAGTTAGTTCATAAATGAAGCTAACATCATGTCACTATAAATATTTCACATTGATTAGAGTGGTGAAGCTCGAAAAGTCTGATGAGTCAAGTAGTAAAGATTAGTCGTTAAAAACACTCAATTACACCATTATCATAATAAAATAATAATATTTCCAAAACATATTTCATATATGTTTGTAGAACAAGTAAACTAAGTAAAAGATAATTGTAGTTTTCAAACTCCTACTTTATTTAACAGTGATTATATATATATATATATATATATATATATATATATATATATATATATATATATAATTTGATGCATTATTGTAAAATAACTTTTCAAGTTAATAATTGAATGTGGTCTACACTCATGTACCAAATAATTGTCTTTTTATAGCCTAATAATCATAGCCACGTGTATTACCCACTTGAATAATGCTCTTTCATTGGCTAGATAGACGGAAAATAAATATGATTGATTTAAAATAATTGATATATTGATTTATATATATTATTTAAAATATTTTTTAATATTAAATTAGTGTATAAGTAAGGTTCAAATTAGGTGCATATTAAGGTGTTCAACGGACCAAACTAACTGGATCCGGCTCAGAACCGGTTCAATCCGGTCCGAAATCGGAACCGGTTAAACCCGGTTATGGGGCGGTTCCACTTTAAGTGGAACCGCTGATCCGCTGGTTCCGGTTCCATTGGAACCAAAACCGGTTGCCTAATAATTTAAAAAAATAAAAATAATTTTTTGTTGCCCAACGGCTAAATAGCTGTTAAGTTTTTTCTTTCTATAAATACCCCTTAACCCCCACCCCCAAAATATTACAACTCTCAATATCAATTTTCATACAATCTCTTAATCAGACAACTCTCATATCATATTTTTATCACTTTTTTGGTATTGTAAAATTCATAATATTTTTCCATAAATATTATGGCATATTTTTCTACTGGTCGCGGTGGTCGTGCTGGTCCCTCTAATTCACCACCTATTCGACGTAGGTGATGATTTTTTTGCCGACATCGATGATATTTTTGATGAAGCGCAAGCAGAGGAAGATGAGGAAATGAATTATGACCCCATCGCTAGAGAAAATCTCGTCTCTTCATCCGCAACTACTATCGCTGCCTCTAGTCATCCGTGTAACCGTCCCAAACGTAGCAAAGTTTGAGATCATTTTGATATTGTCACCAAACCAGGTCCGAACGACTCTTCAGTTGTTCGTAAAATTTGTAAAACAACTTATAATTATAAAATCGACAGTTCTTCTGGGGGTACCGAAAATTTTAAAAAATATTTAGTATAAAAACATAGTTTTGATGAGATTACTCTACAACATATAGGTAGGGAACCAACACAACTTCAAATTAATACTCAAACTGGATCTAATTTTGTTTTAACACCAGCTATAAACCGGAATTCACTTGTTCGTTTAATTGTTAGATGTGAACTTGCTTTTTTGTTTGCCGAGCGTGATGATTTTGTTGAATATAATTCTTTAGTCCAACCTCTTATTAAAAACATTTCGAGACATACTTGAAAAAGAAATTGTATGAATGTTTATGTTGAATATTGACAATCTTTACTTAACCATCTTTCATCTTTAAACTGTAGATTAGTTTAACTACTGATCTTTGGACAAACATTAAACAATTATCATTTCTTGTTGTTACGTGTCATTGTATATATGATAATTGGTGCATGCCAAAACGAATATTGTCACTTGATACATTACATGTATCACATACATGAGCTACAATTGCGTGTTTTTTTTCCATGTTAGATGTGCATATCATATAATTAACTTAGCTGTAAAAGTTGGCTATGAAGATACAGATTGTCAAAGTATTGCCGAACTAAAAAAATGTAAGTCAATGGTTAAGACAATCTAGAATTAAACGTGATTGGAAACATACGTGTGCTAGTCAAAGTCTTAGGTATACTATTTTGACACCACCCAATAAACTCGGTGGAATTCTTTGCATCACATGTTAGCTGCTATGTTACCTTATCAGGAAGCTTTAACTTCTTTCTATAATACCTATCAAATGCCCGACAACGATAATAGTATTTTGTTGACTACTAATTATTGTGAATTTGTTACTCGAAGTACTGCTTTGTTATCCACGTTTAAAGATGCAACTGAACGTTTTTTCGGTGTTTTTTTATCCTACTTCACATTATTTTCTTCCACTTGTATTGAACATGTTTTATAAAATTATTGAATGTAGAGAAGATGAGGATTTGACAGAATTTGTTAATCTAATGGAGATAAAATTTAAAAAAAATTGGAAAAAATATACCACATGTGCATTGCATGTCTACTTTTTTAGATCATAGTCAAGGCATCGCATCCTTTGATGTTTTTTTAATATTACCAAAATTTTTTGGATGAGGATGTCGACGATCAAAAGACGTCAATCAGACATTCTCTCCAAAACATATTTGCTTTGTATCATTCTGAACAGATCCAAGAATCATCATCACAGAGAGTAGCGGAGCAAAAAGGCACTACTCAATCAAGAAGTTCAAGGATTAATTTGCTGAGAAGTATAGGGAGAAAAAAGTTGAGAGGAAGCGGATCGGCAACAACCACGTCGAATGCGTTACAGTTCTTTTTGTGTCAAATTTTCATAACAGATGAGAATTTTGACGTCTTGGAGTGGTGGAAGCAAACGCTTGACAATATCATATCTTAGCTAAAATGGCTAGAGATGTTTTTGCTGTTCAAACATCTAGTGTCGCATCCGAGTCGACGTTCTCAACTTGTGGCCGAATAATTGGAGACCAGAGAACTTCCTTAAAGCAAATTCATTATGCATGCTAACATTGCTCAAAGATTGGTTCAATGCTGAGCGAAGGAATAAAAATGAAGGAGGAGTCGACGAGTTCGGCAACCAAAGTTTCGAAGTAGAAGAAGAATTTACGAAGACAATATTAATAAATTATGATGAATAATGTATTTCTTTTTAAAGTAAATTTCAAATGTGTATTATTTTACCTTATAAACTTTTCGAATTCAATAAACTATTTGTTTTTCCATTACAATTCATCTATTATTTCATCAATAAATTTGTTATTTTCGAAATATAAGCTAAATATAAAAAAGAAAAGGAAAAAAAAACCCAATAAGTACGGACCGGTTCCGGTTTGGAACCTGTCCAAACCGGAACCGGTCCAATCCAAAACACCGGTTAAATGGACCGATGTGGTTCCATGGCTTTTGCCATGGAACCGGAATCGGTTCAATGATTACTCGCGTTTTGGAATCGGGATTGGTGTAATTCGGTCCGAATACGATTAGGTTCATAAACACCTTGAGGTGCATACAAATATTTCGCATCACTAGTCCTCCACAAGTAACTTTTTAACATTTTCACTGAGTTTTTGGAAAAATCAGTGAAAATACTCTTAATATCGTAAATGGAAATTTAATTTTCAGAAATTCACATACAAACATACACACACAACTTTCTTCAAAATCTTATCTACCTTTATCCAATTTATTTCAATTATATTTTCTTAAATTTAATTTTTCCTATCATCACGCTCACATGAATTTTCAATTAAACTTTCTAGTTCGGTACTTTCATCCATCTCAGAACATAAATGCCGACCTCATAAAATCTAAAAATAAAAAGTTGTTATTTCAAATGAAAAATTAAATTGAAATTTTATGATTATTAATAAATTCATCAACATCATTACGTAGTACGTACATAGGTTTTTTTAAATCTCTTGTTAACTAGAGAAAACTTGCATCACATTTAAATAAACGTTATAACAATTCAATTTTATTAATTTATAATATAATTTTATAAACTATGATTGATTTGGTTTTAGGACAGCCCATGGAGAGACATGACCTCACGTTAGGGGTGCTTACTAGGCCGGGTCAATCCGGACCAGGCCCGGATTCGGACCGTTAAGTCCGATCCAAAACCGGAACCGGACTTAACGGTTCCGGTCCGCCCCGGAACCGGTTAGAAACCGGCCGGGGCGGTTCCTAAGAACCGAACCGGTAGCACCGCCGGTTCCGGTGCTACCGATTTGGTTCCGGTTCCAGAATCGGAATCGGTAGTTTAAAAAAAATAAATAAAAAATATCCGAAGAAGGCAACGTCTATTATAGCCGTTGCCTTCAATTAATTGTTAACGTTGGCAACGTCACTTAGCCGTTGCCAACGTTAACAAATTTTATTTTATTTTTTAAATTTTTTTTAATAAAAAAAATAGGGGATGTTGTGTTGTGTATTTTTTCATAACAATTCTTGTAACGAAAAATACTTCAATCTCATATTTTTCTCTCAATTGTGCTATCTACAATTTACTTATATAATAATGACATCTTCATCTAGAAGCGGTGCTGGTCGTAGCCGGGGTCGCAGTAGGGGTCTCGTTCCCACCCGTGCACTGCATCGCAACATTGCTAGATCCTAGTCAATGTTTATCTTCATTTGAGATATTTTTTGAATATTATGCTAAATTTTTGGGGAAGGTTGTTGACGATCAAAAGACGTCTACAATGCAATCTCTCCAAAATATGTTTCAATTGTATTATAATCAACAGGCAAGTGAATCATCGCAACAAAGGCCTGTTGAAGAACAACCACAAGCTCAATCTAAAGGTGGGGGCATCAATTTGCTTAGAATGCTGGGCAGGAAAAAACTTAAGGGAAAAGGACCTTCTACTAGCACGTCGACTGAGTTGCAAATTTATCTGAATTATCAATTTCTAACCGAAGACAACTTCGACATCTTACAATGATGAAAGTCCAATGCAGCACAATTCCCTATCTTAGCCAAAATGGCTAGAGACGTGTATGTTGTACAAGCTTCAAGCGTCGCTTCTGAATCGGCATTCTCAACATGCGGCCGTATTATTGGAGACTACAGAAGTAGTCTATCAGCTGATTCGTTATGCATGCTCACGTTACTTAAAGATTGGTTTGAAACAGAATGTAAAAATAGAAGAGATGGGACGGTTGACGAATTCGTAAATCATTATGACGAGCAAGAAGAAGAGAACGCCAAAACAATACTTATCAATTATGAAGATTGCTAAGTACTAAATAGTAATATTTTTTTATTTAGATTTTCAATTGTCATGTCTTTACAATTATTTGTATGCATCTATATTATGAAATGAAGAAGAAATATATTGAATTTGTGATGAACATCATTGAGGAAACATTTACATCATAAAAAAAAAAATCGGAAAACCGTTAAGGAACCGGACCGAACCGGAACCGGTTCGATCCGGTTCATTAACGGACCGGACCGGTTCCGCCCATAACGGGCCCGGAACAGGCCGGTTCCGGTCCGGACCGGACCGGTTCACCCCGATAAGCAGCCCTACCTCACGTATACTATAAATCCCTCTAGTTTTCATAATTGTTGTCATCGACACCGGACCGGTTCACCCCGATAAGCAGCCCTACCTCACGTATACTATAAATCCCTCTAGTTTTCATAATTGTTGTCATCGGCACTTTTGTCATAACCCATGAAGAGACAGGCCTTACACAGTTTTATGTACATGCTCTTGAGACTAAAGTTGTAATGCTAAGTGAAAAGAACCCTTTAATTTCATCATAGTTTAAAAAATAACGTATATCGTAATACATTTATCCTACAGGGGGTCTATTTGTTATTATTAAAACTAAAGGGAGAATTCGTAATATAGTTATTCTAAAGGGAGTCGGTCATAATTTTTGCAAGTGAAAAAGCGAACAATGGAATTAAGATGTAAACGCTAACAATTACAGCGGTCTCCCTTCCCAAAGCTTTAAGTAAATAACATTCTATTTTCTCCCTATATTCCATACCATATAGAAACTTAGGGAAGGAAAAAGCATTTTAATACAAGATAACACTCTACGAAAAGATCATACTACCCACGTTGAAGCTCTTAGATATTGAAATCTGAATATTGTCTTTCCTCCACCCATGTTGGGTTAAACAAGTACCATGTCTTAGGAGATGGAGTTGGTATGAAAACCGGGGGTGTTTCCTAGCTTGGAAGGCTTGTGGTGCTTGACTAAAGGAACGAGTGACTGAACAACATCCACCATTAGAGGTCTGTAATCTGCCTCTGGTTGGACACACATGGCTGCAATGGCGGCGACTTGAATCACCTCTTTCATCGAGTACTGACCCTCTAATGCTGGATCCATGATTTCACCCACTTTTTCTCTATCCGTTAGCTGGGGCAAGGCCTATGGCCAAACGAAGAGCAAGAGGATCAAAATATACAATAATAATGAGGAATAAGGAGCTGGAACGTCTCAGGGAAGCTATAAAAATATGATTTCGGTTGTCACTGTCCTTATTCAAACCATGCGACAATGGAGTTTTTGTGACTAGCCCTCACTCAGAGGTGCTGATGCAATTTACCTTTTGTTTTAAAAAAAAGTGGATGCAGAAATATTCTTGGCATGTTAATTGTGCTAGATTTTATATCAAACTTAACAATCGAACGTCTAATGCTTTGCTAAGAACTATAGTGTTACCGGTGTGCAATTTTAGAATGAAAACTAACCCAAGTATCATGTTTCGATAATTGTGTGATTAGTTAGCAGGATAGCTGTTGCTCCTCAACAATAAGTGTATATGCACAAAATGAATGCGAGAAGTACCCATGAAACAAGAACACCTTCACCGGGAGGTCTCCTCATATCTACTGGAACTCGTCCAGTTAGCAACTCAACGAGCACAATTCCATAGCTATACACGTCAGATTTTGTGGTCAGATGTCCAGTTAGAGCATATCTACCATAAAGATTTCAGAAACATCATACTTCCAAGTCATGGAAAATGTAAACTTTGTTAGAAAGTGAAAAGGGTACTTAAAAAAGATGGGTTTCAGTCTTACTCAGGTGCAACGTATCCCTGAGTGCCCAAGACTCGTGTAGAGACATGTCCACCAGCTTTCTCAGACCCAAGTTTGGCCAATCCAAAATCGGAAACTTTGGCATGAAAGTTACTGTCAAGAAGGATATTGCTGCTTTTGAAATCTCGATGTATCACCGGAGGACTAACATGTTCATGGAGATACTCCAAACCTTCCGCTGCCTCTAAAGCTATCCGCAATCGAATGTCCCAGTTCAGCTTTAAAGAAGCAGTTTTAGAACCTGAAAGTTTTGTATGATCAAAGTGCCGTATGCGCAAACCCATCGAAAAAAGACAAGGACGCATATTAAATCCAATACATGGATATGTACATCTTTGATAAAAATCACTATATGTAAGAAAGGAGACCCAGAAAACATAAGATTGGAAAGAAAAACACTAAGTACATACCACCAACGATGGGGTACAAATGTTCCTGCAGACCTCCATTTGCCATGAACTCATAAACCAGTAATTTATGGTTGCCTTCTGAACAATAGCCAACTAAAGGCAGCAAATACGGTGAACATAGTCGACCCAACAATTCTATCTATCATTCAGTCAACGAAGAAACATCAAAACAACATAGCGAAACCTCAAATTCAACCACATCTCACAAGGGAAACTTTGGTTAGAGATTAGACCTCAGCAGTAAATTCCTCCTCTCCCTGCTTTCCAGCTTGATTCATCAGCTTAACTGCAACCTTCCTCCCATTTTGAAGCACTCCTCTGTACACTAATCCAAATGCACCGTGACCAATCACATTAGATTTCCCCAGTCCACCAGTGGCCAGATGCAGCTGCTTGAAAGTAAATACCTCAAGTCCTGTGCCAGTAGCAATTTCAACTTGCGCAGCATTGCTAGCTTTCGCCTCATAATCAACCCCTTTTGGAAAAAGAAAACACAAAATCCAGTTCAAGAAACAGGAAAGTATTGGCGAACCCACTAAAATTTAATTTATCGGCTGGGGAATTGGGAATTTCAAAATGTAATTTTTCCTGGCTCCTTCATTGGACTTTAGCATATATCATGTTAATACCATATTATTTTTTACCTTTTTCCACACCCCACATTCTTTGGTGGTCAAAAAGATTCAGCATTAACTATAAAATAAGGACCACAGTGAAAACAGCCAAACAATCGTATTCTTAACACCAATATCCTCAATTCTCACCTGAATTTCTCAAGAAACGTTGTTGCAAATCACTACAAATTAAGATACACATCTTATCCACCCAACTAAAAACAAAATTCTCAGAATTTTCTCACGTTACTAAAACAGAAAATAATACCATATTTCCGCCCAATATTTCAAAATGTAGAGAGCACATATATTTACAGTGAAGAATTTTTGACAGGGTGAAAGAGTGTAAAGATGCCAACTTTTTTGTTGGGTGGTGAAGCGCTTGGAGAGTTTATATCTTAGGTAGCAGTAGTAACTGAATGTCACAAGCAATGAAGCAACTGCAACAGATGCAAAAACTAAGATAACAGTCAACACAATATGCTCCTTCTTCTTGTAGTCATCATCACTTTCGGTTCCCATTAAGCAGAATGTATCAAGAAAATGGGAAAAAAGAAATAAGGAGAATGGTGTTGGGGAAGGAGAGAGAAGGAGAGGAGACACAAGAGCCGCCTTTTCAAGTATTAGAGTTTGAACTGAGAAAGGGTTCCCATTCGCTGACAGTGTTGTAGCTCTCTCCTGCACTTCCCTCTCTCTCTTTGATTCTCTATCTTTCTTTAGTTTTTGTTTGACTTGACGTCTCAAAACTCGACGAATCATTAAGTCCCAAATCTAGAGAGAATCTTGAATACGGTATAATTATTGACTACCCATAGGTAGGGTTGGTTAACGGATTGATCCGGTACGGAACCGATCGATTTCAGATCCAATAATTCAGGAATCGATCTACACATCCGGTTCCGATCCAACCGGTTTCGGGTTGGACCGGTTCCAACCGGAACCGTTTTTTTTCTTCGAAAAGGCGATGTTATATTTACCTAAATAAAAAAAAAACTTTTTATAAAACTAACGGAACATGATCCGTTTGATTCGGAACCGGTAAGATACTGGATCCTGAATGGTAGAACCGATCCGGACCTGTTAGCCCGGTTTCGGTACCGAACCGGGCTAACCGGTCCGATTTTGGGCCGGTCCGGTTGACTCGGCCCGTTAAGCAGCCCTACCCATAGTTAATATACCAAATATTGAATCAATAACTCAAATTCATCGATATCTCACTTTTTTTAATCGGATATAATCTATTGATAAATCTGGATCTACCCATAATACCCCGTAAGATAGTCAAGAAATATATGTTGAACCGACCCTAAGCTAATGAAATTTAAGACCAATATCATATTTATATATTATTAAAAAATTTAATATAATAAAAATATAAATTAATAAATCAAGCATTAATTCCAAATGCTGTCCTTATAAATTTACTTTCTAACCTGTTATCCGGAAGTCAGTATCATACTTCAATAAACTCACTATTATTATTTTTTAAGTAAGAGAACAAGCCTCACATCTGAAGATATCTCAAGGATTTAAATGATTAACCAGTAAGTCTAAATTAGTAAGAATTCCATTTTATGATTTACAGTTATATGTAGTTTGCTCTTTGTTTTAAGGAAAAATATTGATGTCGGATAATGACACTCCAGATTTTGAGGCAATTTTTTGATGCAATTGGATTATGAACTTATAATATGTAGACACTTATTTTTTTTCCAACTTTAAATGACGCTCTAAAAAGTCCAAATAAAATTAAAAATCATTTCAAAATTCTGTTCCTCACTGAACAGAGAGTATAACACAGTGTTTCTTTTTAAGAACATCTAGCGTGACTCGAACTTGTGGTCTAAATCTGAAAGGCCAATTACTCCATCACACTGACTAATTGGCTGGACACATGAGGTCTAGTGAAAATCGATTCAAAGTCAGATTCCGGTTGTCATTGCAACTGTGATCGAGTATATCTGTCTGCTGCCATAGACAAAGATTGTATTGAAATAAGGTACGATTGACCCATCTGCACATTTTCAAGAACAAATGAATTACTGGAGAAGCAAATAAAGAAAACGTCGAAAAAAGTTAAATGTAACATGAAAACAATTTGATGTGCCATTAAAACAGAGTTGTAGTGCAGATCATAGCCAAATGATACTGGTTTTTTTTCCATAATGTGTATGTAGAACATATAAACAACTAATAGATTTTTTACACCGAAGAGTCCATTGTTATCCACGTCTCCAATGTTCGAATCATTTGAATGGAATTATGTTACTTCCACCAAGTGCTACTCACTAATTCGTCACTGGGCTTTCTAGTTAAATAATACCCACCTATTTCAGTAATCTATAGATACACGCTAACAATCAGTGTATCTATTTAATGAGATCATGGAGACAAAAGTGGTAGGTATTATAGTTGATCAGTGTATGAGAGTTTAATTTAAGTGGGAAACAGAGTAAGCGCGAGATAACTGACCTCAAAAGTTTCAATTTAAGCTTTCTACACAACATTTTAGAACATGGTTGTGCGTGTGTTCAGTCAGGTGCATAAGTCTATAGCAGCCAAAAACAGAAAAAAGAAGCAGACATCAGCTCACCGTGCTGCAAAGATGGAAGGAGTCCACATAGCCAGCATACTTGGAACCTGAAGATGAGGCACATGAAATTTTTATAAAACAAGGAAAATAAAAGCACCTCAAGTCGTCAATAAAGCATAACAGCTGAAAAGCAGTTGCACTCATTCCGCGACTGACTGATGAAAGAATGTTCAGGCTTATATCTCATTTACATATCCTTGCCAAAGTCTTAACTTTCTAGCATTACAAACTCATTATACAAGCCACAAACGGTACTCAACTACTATGTAAAGAAGATGTTCATTACATAAGAAGATCAGCAAGCAGACTGAAAAAAAAACCCATTAAATGCCTTTATACGGAAAAGAATACAGGTGCAGACACCTCTGCTTTACAAACATCTGATATGTTGCTCATTAGCATAGAATAAAATTGACTAAAAAAAATCAACTCCACCATAAAGCAAGAAAGAATCTCGTTGTTTTCCATCAGCATTTATGTAGCTGAAAATACCATGTGTGAGACTTGGAAAATCCTTCATCTGTGATTTTAGATTGTTGGCTATCCAGAGTCAAAATAAATAGTTGCTTCATCATATAGCAACTTTCATGCGAGAGGTGTTACAATTGCACCATAACGACTACTTATAACTGTGAATAGATACATTATCTTGTACACAAGTGTATACAAAATAATTCTTTTTCAAATTAAAATTTTTTTATATCATGCATAACCGCAGTCCTTGATTTACCACGTCTTAACCTGTTTTATTTTGCACAAGCATTTCTTTTATTACCAAATACACAAACAATGAAATGGAAAATATGAAATTATCAACACTTACTCTTTTTTAAACCAGCAGGTTTCGCAAGTAAAAGAGCATTTACAAATGCGCCAATATTTGCCCGTAAAGCATCCTCTGTAAAACTAAGCTGCAAATGGGCAGTTTGCAGCGGAATAATCAGTGATGCATGGAACGCTTGGTAAATAAACCTGAAGCTAGCAAATACGATCATAGGTACAACAGACCGTACCTTCCCCAGGCCTACATGTACAATTGCAGTTTTATCTTTCTTGAAAAGAACACTTTGCTCTTTTGCTTCTTTGACTGCCCGAGATATATCATTTGTCACAGTACCTTTCTGCATTTTAAACAGCTTATGAGACTATCCCCACCTATCCATAAGAAGATAAATGTTGATACCACGTACCTTTGCATCTGGCATCAATTGTTTCAGATTTCTCGACAACTGTGAAAAAGGTAGAGATACTGGTCAGATGAAGAAATCTAAAAGAAAAACCTGAAATTTTAAAATCACAAAACCTTTTTCACGTGTTCCATCATGGATGGAGTAGCAACACATTTGTCAAAATCTACCTTGAGTTCACCTGCAAGTAAATAAGACCAATTAGTTCAGCTAGCTTATAAAAAGCACAAAAACAATAATGAAGAGTGGATGGTTCAAAACATTAAGAAGGTATTTTTGCAAAATAAAGTTCTCAGCAAAGGCGTTCAAGTTATTTATGCACACACAGGAACTAGGGCATGATAAAGATAATGATTCATCACCGGTTCGGATATTGTCAACAAGGTCGGGGCCACCAACAACATCTGCTCCAGCTTCTCGTGCCTCAGATGCCGCAGCTCCTTCGGCAAAGACAGCCACTCGATATGTCTTACAAGGTTTTGACGTATCAGACAAAGTATTAAAGCAGTAAGATCATGACTCCTCAACTTGTAATTTAAGTACTCGTAGTCCATACCTTACCAAAACCATGTGGGAGCCGTACAAAACCACTCAGCTTCTGTATTCAAAAAAAGGAAACAGAAAAAAGATGAACAACCTTCAAGTATAACACTCAAAACGTTGCAGAACTATTTGAATACACCAATAAATCATCTTGCGTTAATACACTAGTAGATCTCCTGGTGTTAATTAAAGAATTTGATCTATATGTTTCCAGGAAGAAACCAGGTCTTTTAAGGATCATATTATAATCAAATATAAATCTGATCAATAGTTTAAAAAAATAAAGATAACCGGTCTTCTCATCATCATGTGCTCAAAAATTAGCAACATACTTTTAGCAAATGGCTGTCAATAAATTCGAAATAAAACAAGAAAAGGCAGCAAAAATAACCAGGAAGCACTTCCACAATCTTCAATCCACTAATCAACTATAGATTTTGGTCAGCTAAATCATTTGTTTATGAATTCATTACATCGTCAGCATTTTGCAAATGATTAATTGGCAATTTATCGATTGAATACTGCCAAATAAAGGCATGGACATCTCTGCTGCTCTATCCTTAGCCACAAATCTCAATATGGCAGTTGAACTTTAGATCTTAAAAGCCAGAAATCTCAATGTGGCGGTCGAACTTGAGATATTAGTCAACAAAATCATTGGGTTGAATGTTCATCACATCTATGGCATTTCACTGATGATTGGTGCCAATTGAATCAGTCGGATTAAATAATATCTGGACATAATAAGTAGAAGCACCTGGAAATGAGTCCAATGTAGAGAAGGCATACACTTCTTCCTTCAGATATATATCTCAGGATTACTCAACATATACGTATAAGGAAGAATACAAGGTACACAGAAACCAAAAACATATGGCATCCAAATTAAAATAAGTCTTCCCACTTTACAAGGAGTTTATCAGTAATGACTTACAAAATAATCCACACAAGACACTACAATATAATCAAATAGAGAGATACATAATCAAATTTTAAGAGAAGTTATTTGTTTCAATCCAATCAAATTAGAACCACTTCATAGATTCGTGAGTTGGAATTTGACATCAGTTTCATTATTTAGGCTCATCATGCATTTTCACTTGGTAGGAGTTTTATTACTCCACCAAACTTTGCTTCATTGACCTTGACTTTTTAGCATTCTTTAATTACTCCCCACTCATACAATTAGTACCGAAACAACATTATTTCATATGAAAAAGTAAGTTCACAATCACTAGCACTCCAGGGGGCAAGGCAATTTTACTACCATATAAACTTGATCTTACAGATCTCACAATATCGGTCAGTCTATGTATTTTAAAAACCTTCGTAGTAAGATGGAAATATTTTTCGACTTTCTTGGATGATATCACTCAGAAATAAAAAGCTTTACCATAAGAAGAACAAACTTTTTTGTCATGTTTCTTGGATAATATCACTCAACAATACAAACTTTTGATTTCTCTTATTCACATAATTACAACTCTTCTCCATGAAGAAGAACTTACCAGATCAGTTCGACGCAAATCAGGAGTCATTTTTACATGTGCTTCCAAAGTTTCATCAAATGTCTTCTTTGAACTAGACTGTAACATTATTATAACAAAACAGACAAAACCGTCGCTATCATTAAGGATTCTGTATAAACATAGGAGATCAAACAATTGCAAGCATCAATTTTTTTTTTCCTTACAAAAAACAGAAGCAAAGTTAATTTTTAACTTCACTAAATTTGGTCTCTGCAAAAGGTTCATCATGCAAATATGGGAATCAATGTCAATCAACAGTTTTTTTCATCATGCTGAAGCATTGGTTAAAGTAAAAAGATCGACGTGAATAGCAATGTGTTTTGCATCAGATTTTAATAACAACAACTTTCATTGTTAAGGTGTTAAGGTTGTAAAGGATATACCAAAAGGATCACAAACTTATTTTCCAACAATTTCAAAATCATTTATTTATTAACTATGTGCATATGAGAAAAACCTATATTATAAGTTATAAAACAAAAACCAATTAACTTCATCGACACCTCATAGATTACAATTCAGTTGGCATTGAGGCTGAAAGATACTATTTAACCGAGACAATGAGGTGGGGGCACCGAAGGGATTCTGGAAAAGATGAGCTTGCCAATCTTTACTATAATCAGATTTAAAGGTAAGTATATTACCCAATGTGAAAGCAGCCTAAAATACATTTATTTAGAAGAGGCTTAATCAAAACCTAAAAAGCAAAAAAGAACTATCTCTGCAGTCTGCTGGCATTATCCGTAGCCCGATAGTTGATCTGAGCATTGTATCAAGGATGCCAGATGCCAATTCTAGATGTCAACAATGAACCATGAATTCAAGTTTACATTTATGACCCAGGATACAGTATCATATATTACCAAATTCCGTCATCTTTAACCAGATTAAAAAATAAAATGCTACAAGAGCACCACTGATGTCAAAACTAAACTCGACACAGATAAAGAATCCCATTGAAAATAACTGTGAAGAAAGCTCGAAAAAACCGACCTTGATGAGCTGCATCGCATCCTTGAGATCATAAATCACCTTGCCTTTCTTCTCACTGCCACCATCACTTTTCTCCGCCTTAATCAGTTTAGGAAACGGCAAATTCTCCTCCTCTGCCACCCGATTTCTCAACACCCCTGTTCTTCTCATTGCATTCCACTTCTCATTATCAATCCTCCTCCTCTCCCTATCCATCTCCTCGCTCCTCTCCTCCATTTCCACCTTTACCCTGTCCTCCGGCAACGGGGCAACCCTACTCGGGTACGATACCGGGGTAATAGCGGGGGTATCCTTCATGTACCGCATTTCATCCCGGGTCCAGGATCGGATCTCTTGGTTAGCAAAATTCCTGGCATCCTGAGATGAGGTTTGAGGTTGGGATGGAGAGGATTCGGACTGCGTTTCTGGGGGTGGGGGTGGGGGAGGCGTAGGTTTGGCTGCGTATGAAATGGGTTGTATGGGTAGAGGTTTCCGAATATTTGGATTGGGAGCTTCGGGAGCGGGTTGTTGGTTTGGTGAAGGGTCGGGTTCGGATGAGAAGCGGCGGCCGAGAAATGTTAGGTGGCATGGTGGAGGTTGATTTGGGAAGCAGCGCCGGCGAGTATGAAAAACTAAAAGTTTGAAGGTCGCCATGGTCGGCTGGGGAGTCCTCAGTTTAGTTCGGAGCTGGGAATTGACCGTCTGAAGGGGTTTAGGGTGGTATCAAAAATAAATAAATGATTTTTGTTTAATTAAAAAAATAATGATTTTATTCGACGAAATTATATATATATTATATATAAAATTAATTTCTTAAACGAATTTTGGAATTAAAAAGTTATAAACTTGCCATTGGTTGCGTTTGCTATGGCAGTTCAGGTCACATTATCTTTTGACACCACGCCTACCATTAGACGCGGAGGTAGAAAATTTGATAAGAGAAGATAAAAAAAAATATTAAATAAAAAATAATAGTCAAAAAAAATTTAAGTGGTGAAAATATAATTTTTGCGTGGTAAAATATAATTTTTGTAAGGTAAAATACAATATTTTTTTTTAAAAATTAGATAATAAAAAAAATTTGTAATGGAGGCTTTCACCCTTTGCCCCAAAGTAAATCCGTCTTTGCCTCCCATAAATCACAATCGTTGGTGTAATTATGCTTTAATTACTTTGGGTGCTTTAAATGCATTTTTTTTAAAAAATTACATTCCTAAACTATGGGGAGGGAGGAGGGAGGTCGAGACCTCCTGACTCGTATAAGCAAGCGGTGACAGCTGAGCCAACAGCCTGAGGCCTTAAAATGCATTTTTTCGTTTACAAAAACAATGTATTAAAATCTATCCATGCATGTTCTAATGACCACAATCCTTCTCATATCAGAGAGTATTATTGGTATTGGGAGCTTTTTTGGCTGGGTTGAAAATGTTTCATTTTTCAAGGATCCTTAGTCGGGTTGGTTGGTTGCGTCACCTAAGTGACTATCTTTGGGGGGTAGCAACCGTTGAATGATAATATTCACATCCAAATGCAATGAGATCCAATGGTTTGATTTACTATTAAAGATATTATTCTTAAGGACAATATCAAACCCACTGGTTATTAAGTTGAAGTCTTTTTCGACTTACAACTCAACCCACCGAAGAAAATGACAGTTGTCCTGTATGCCCTCGAATACTCAGATCAGATCGCACATGAGATGGCCAGCTCTCTTTGTACCATTAGACTATTGATTCTACATAAGCCGAGTTCCTCCATGTGATCCAGAGTACTGTTCAAACTAAGACATTTCAAGCCAAGTGTACTGAGTATTCTATCAAGAATATCACTAGGCAATTCCTATGGCAAGTTTGTATTGAGAATATTTGCCTTCTTTGCAAAACCAATGCTGATGAAACTTCTCATGGTTTTTGGCATTGTGGGATGATTAAGCAGTTAAATGGAGGTTTATATTCTGACTCGCCACGGTTAATAACATACGCCAGTCTTCACCTTTTCCTTCAAAGAAACTTATTCGATGATTTCAGGAGAAGGAGTAGAGGCTACTTCACATATTTTCGGGACCATCAATAATTCATATGGTACCTTTACATCGAGGACAATCAGTGACTTTCCTTGTATTCTTATGTGGAACACAGTGTTATGGTTAACTTTCAAGTTTTATTTCCCATAGAGGTTAATAAGATATCACGTCATCTTTTTGTCAAAGGTTTTGTGGCCCAGCTGACACCAACTTCATTAAGGGAGCTCGAGGTCTCTGCTTCGGACCTCATCCCCCTCCCATTTCTCTTGTAGTTGTAATAGTTGCTCAATATAAAGATATCACATCTTTTTTGCAGAGCAATTATTGACGGTGTGAAAAGAAATGTGGCTAAGTTTTGCAATAGTAAGACAAAGACTAGACCTTTTACAATACAAAAGACGAGACAAAATTATATGTAATCACACCTGGATTGTTCACGAGATTTATGGGAAAATATAGTGGGGATTATGACTGGCCTTTCCCACAAAGTTGGCGGATAGTCACAAATATGAAAATTGATTTTGTGAAAATATGTCACATAAAGATGCTTATTAACATGGTAAGAATACATGATTGAGAGTATTAAACTTAAAGTCGATGATATTCGCAATCTTTCAACACATTTTTGATTGAATAAATACCAACAAATTACAGTATCATCTACCTCCAATCATTTATATAAACCCGACAACAAGGTCTTGAACTAGTGGTTATCGTCTATTTCTCAATGCAAGAGGTCTCGGGTTCGAATTCTCTCCCTCACCTAAAAATGTATTTTAAAAAAAAATCATTTATACAAACCCAATAACCTCCAATATTAGGGAAATTGCTATTTTGGTTTCTTTGCGATTTTAATCATATATATAGTTAACTTTCAGTTTTCATCAGCATTTTTTTACAAGTATAATGGCGCTAACATGATGCTGATGTGTGATGTGTCACATGTCATGTAAGCACTTATACGGGAGAAAAGACTAAAATTGTAAAACAAATGACCAAATTTGCCCAAAAATGAAATATGCATAACTAAGACGCAATTTCAACAATATAACGTACCAAAATCATAAAGAAAAACATCTGAGAACGGAAATTAAAACTCCCCCCATATTATATCTCTCACAGACAACCTAATAAATATCCCATCATCAAATTTCCACCTCTTTAAACAAATGGCTAACACCACCAACCACCATGATCACTCGGAGAGGATAACTCATCAATCCCGCCATGAAATCCAACCTTCTTTTGTGCTTATAATAGCCATTTCGATCATCATTACAATCTTGATACTTGCAATAATTCTACTGGTAATCTTGCTCCGTCGCCTTCGATTTTCTATTGGGAACAACGATGCCAACAGTTGTAGTAGTGTTGCCAAAAGTAGTAGAAGTATGACCAATGACTTGGACAAATGCAAGTTCATTGCTCATAGCACCATAAACATCAGTTCCAGTCCAGGTGATTGACATGCATGCAACATTCATGAAGTATTATTCTGAAATTTTGATAGGTGTCTTATTATTAAGTATTGAATTGATGTCTGAGTTCTATGTGATATGATAGAGGAGAAGGGTGGATGCCTGTGTGGAAGCAAGGTGGGGCAATCGAGTAAAGTGAGAGGAGTTCAAGTGTTTACTTTGAAAGAAGCTGAAATGGCCACAGATAAATTTAGTGAAGCCAATTTGATAAGACATGGTGCTTACAAAGGGGTTCTGAGAGATGGCACAGTTGTGGCCATTGAGACCTCCGGCCAACGAGGGAGGCAAGGGGAACGCGCTTTTCGGTCACAGGTTAGTCGTATTGTTCACTCCTTTGTTTACCCAACTTTTCATTTAACTTGGACAAGAATTTTATCAAAATTTGAACTGGGCATGCAGGTAGACTTGTTAAGCCAATTGTGCTCTTCCTACATAGCCCAACTATTGGGGTACTGCGCAGATCAACATCATCGATTACTTGTATTCGAACACATGCCCAATGGTTCACTTCAAAACCATCTTCATCCACCTCGCCATAAACAATTTAAAACCTTGAATTGGGGGATTCGTCTGAGAATTGCCTTGGATTGTGCTAGAGCCTTGGAATACCTGCACGAGAGAGCAGCGCCCTCCGTCATCCACAGTAATTTCAAATGCAGTAACATTCTTTTGGATCATAACTTTCGAGCCAAGTTGTCTGGTTTGAGTTGGCTAGAGCTGGATGGCACAGCCTCCATGGTCCAATATCGACACGAGTTTTAGGAGCTACCGGATATCTGGCTCCCGAGTAAGTTCATTGTTGTGCATTCTAAGTCATCTATTCCGATTATCATACTATTTATTTATTTTTTATGACGGCCGCAACCAATGCTCCTAACCTTTTGGGTTCATACTGGGTAAACCCTCGACACAATAGCTCACAAACTATGCCACTACTCCACTCACAAACTATGCCACTAATCCATGCTAGGCAACGTGCGACTGGCTCAACTGAGAATAGTGGGAATCGAACTCGCGAAGGCCTCCGTGTTCATTTACTCCATCAATTTGACTACCCATGAGTATCATAATACTTTTTCTCATAGGAGAAAATGTAGGTTCAATATGTCCTTATAGACCTTGAGAAGAGGAAAAAAGAGTAGCTTCATTGGTTCATACGGACTAGGATTTCCTCCTTCGTACTCCTACTCTATTGGAGTTCGATTAATAGGCCCTATCTAGGGCTCCTCAATGGATCGGTCCGATCCCGAACCGGCGGTTTCGGATCCGATAATCCCAGTCCGATCCGTTAAGAAGTCAGTTTGGATACGATTCCAACCTGGAACCGATTTTTTTTATTTTATTCAAAAAATTGAGGATATAGTTATCTAAATAAAAAATAATAATTTTTTAAAAATAACGGATCTGGTTCTGGTTCAGCCCGGAACGGGTATAAGGCGATACCGAACGATAGATACGATACCATGACCCGGTCTCGTTCAAAGTAAAATTGTCAAGCTTTTGAACTCGCCTTGAAGTTGACAAATAATTGCAAGGCTAGCAACAATCAGGCTCGCTATGCTCTTTTGAAACATATAGTACATCAAGTTTTTTTATGAATCTCTCGCATTCATGAAGCAGATTGTCGAAAAGTGCGGGTTAATCATTTTTGTAAAGTAACTAATAATGGGTACGAATTAATTAGTTGCTAGTAGAGCTTTATCAAAACTTGTATATTGACAAACTCTTACGTAATTTTGATCGCATGTGGTAGTTGAAAACTAATCAAAATGTAGGTATTCATCGACGGGAAAGCTTACAACGAAATCGGATGTTTATAGCTATGGTGTGATTCTTTAGAGCTTCTAACAGGAAGAGAACCTATTGATACCACCGGCCTCCTGGGGAACACGTTCTAGTTTCTTGGGTAAGGGTCTTATATTATTTAATAATTGTGGACGATGACTCTTACACTTGTTAAATTTGGAATCAGGCTCTTCCAAGTTTAACAATAGGGATGAAGTGGTGCAATGATTGATCAAGCTCTAAAAAAACTTGGTACCAAGAAGGATCTACTTCAAGTAAGATTTGAATGTGATGCGCATTGATATTTTAAAAAAAATGGGATATAAATTGGATGCATTTCTTTATACAAAGGGTATATGAAATTACTTAGATTAAAAGTTGAAATAAGTTTAATCGGAGAAGGTTGTGACAATCTGGTAGCCCAGTCATAAAAAAACATCTGAGAACGGAAATTAAAACTCCCCCCTCCCCCATTTATATCTCTCACAGACAACCTAATAATATCCCATCAGCAAATTTCCTTCCACCTCTTTAAACCAATGGCTAACACACCAAACCACCATGATCACTCGGAGAGGATAACTCATCAATCCCGCCATGAAACCCACCTTCTTTTGTGCTTATAATAGCCATTTCGATCATCATTACAATCTTGATACTTGCAATAATTCTACTGGTAATCTTGCTCCGTCGCCTTCGATTTTCTATTGGGAACAACGATGCCAACAGTTGTAGTAGTGTTGCCAAAAGTAGTAGAAGTATGACCAATGACTTGGACAATGCAAGTTCATTGCTCATAGCACCATAAACACATCAGTTCCAGTCCAGTGATTGACATGCATGCAACATTCATGAAGTATTATTCTGAAATTTTGATAGGTGTCTTATTATTAAGTATTGATTGATGTCTGAGTTCTATGTGATATGATAGAGGAGAAGGTGGATGCCTGTGTGGAAGCAAGGTGGGGCAATCGAGTAAAGTGAGAGGAGTTCAAGTTTTACTTTGAAAGAAGCTGAAATGGCCACAGATAAATTTAGTGAAGCCAATTTGATAAGACATGGTGCTTACAAAAGGTGTTCTGAGAGATGGCACAGTTTGTGGCCATTGAGACCTCCGGCCAACGAGGGAGCAAGGGGAACGCGCTTTTCGGTCACAGGTTAGTCGTATTGTTCACTCCTTTGTTTACCAACTTTTCATTTAACTTGGACAAGAATTTTATCAAATTTTGAACTGGGCATGCAGGTAGGGGGATTCGTCCTGGAATTGGCCTGGATTTGGCTAGAGCCTTGGAATACCTGCACGAGAGAGCAGCGCCCTCCGTACTCCATCAGTAATTTCAAATGGGGGCAGTAACATTCTTTTGGATCATAACTTTCGAGCCAAGTTGTCTGGTTTTGAGTTGGCTAGAGCTGATGGCACAGCCTCCATGGTCCAATATCGACCACGAGTTTTAGGAGCTACCGGATATCTGGCTCCCGAGTAAGTTCATTGTTGTACATTCTAAGTCATCTATTCCGATTATCATACTACTTTTTTTTTTTTTTTTATGATGGCCAAGTTGCCGCAACCAATGCCGCTAACCCTTTTGGGTTAAACCCTCATGCTGACACAATATCTCACAAACTATGCCAGTAATCCACACTAGGCAATGTTGTATTAAATTCTCTCAAGTGTATCTCATGAATCAAGATAACACTGACTACAAAACAAGTTTTATGTCGAGGCGAGATTTGTAATCTCCGTCCTTAAGACAATATTGCCCCGCTATTGTGCTAACGGTTTGCTATGGCAATTTGTCTCCCAAGATACAACGACTATGACTTGTGATAGGAGCACTACAAATCACAAGTCCTCAAACCACAAAGGTTCAAAGCACTCAACTAGAAGAAAAAATGATGAACAACAAAATGCTCTCTATTTTCTCACTTATTGTCTGAATGAATTTCGAAATTCTTCTCCTTAAACTAGTGAGGATGGGTTGAATATATAGTAAATCAAAAACAAGTCCGAATGAACACCATTTGGAGGCACTATATTGCCAAAAATCGCACTCTAAACGTGAATGGACATACAATTTCACAAAATAGATACAGTGCTCGATTGATCGAGCAACTGTTCACGAAGGCAACAATTTTTCTGGCCCGCTCGATCGATCGAGCATTTTGCTCGATCACTCGAGCATGTTAATTATTTTAATTCATTTCCAACAATCCCCCACATGAATTAATTAATGCATGTATGCAATTGAGTGTTTTGACGAACTATTATCGCATCTGGAGAGATAGCTTGCAGCTTTAAATCTTCCGTGGTAGTTATTCAATCGAATTTACTTGACTTATTAGTGAAATGATAGTTTTAAACTATTTAGTCTTTGGTGTAAATCAAGACAATTGAACCCACACCATAACAATTCTAACCTTCGTATTGGTTTCTTATGGTTGTGTCCGTTTCGGCCATGGACCACGCTCGGTTTCATAAGTGCTTCCATTCTTTGAAGCGGCCATACTTCGCACTTACGTATGTGATCTCCTAGAAGAGTATCCCGCTATACTCCAACATATTCTAATATGTATTAGGAATCATTAAAGGCCTTTTGCCTATCCTCGTACCCCTTTTGCAGGCTACACCCCCTTATCATAGGAATGAGTCAGAGATTAATTCTCCAAGGTGTTTATACAATCTCGAAGTTTGGTTGTCCATTTTGAACTTAGATCTTGGAATCTCCAGTCACATAGGTTGGATATCTACCACAAGACTTTGATAATAGGGTTTTAATCACATTCCCCTCGATAAACTATATACTTGACTCTAGGCAATCCTTTCGTGAGCGGATCCGCAATATTTTCCTTTGACTTCACGTAGTCAATAGACATAATTCCTTTTGAGATCAACTGTGTAGTAGTATTGTGTCTACGACGTATATGTCTAAACTTACCATTATACATGCTACTCTATGCCCTTCCTATAGCAGATTGTCTATCGCAATGTATTTTAATTGCAGGCATAGGTTTTTCCCAACAAGGAATTTCTTCCAAGAAACTTCTAAGCCATTAAGCTTCTTCTCCCGCTTTATCCAAAGCTATGAATTCAGATTCCATAGTGGATTTAGCAATACAAGTTTGCTTGGTAGAATTTCATGACACTGCAGCCCTCCAATGGTAAACATATAACCACTTGTTGACTTGGAGTCTTATGTGTCCGATATCCAATTTGCATCACTGTATCCTTCCAATACAACATGATATCTTATATAGTACAATCCATAGTTCAGTGTGTATCTTAAATATTTAAGTACCATCATCAATGCCTTCCAATGGTCATTATTTGGATTGCTCGTGAACCTACTTAGTTTGCCAACCGCATATGCAATATCAGGACGTGTACAATTCATGAGATACATGAGACTGCCAATTATCCTTGAGTATTCTAATTGCATGACAGGGTCTCCTTTGTTTTTAACCAAATGTAGATTCGGATCATAGGGTGTTTTTACAGACGACGTATAATTCGCGAGAAATTTCTCGAGTATTTTCTCAACATAATGTTGAGACTGCGACAATACTCGTCCTTCGGATATCTTGGAGATTTTTTTAATTCCAAGTATCACATCAGCTTCACCCATATCTTTCATTTCAAAATGTTTCATTAACATTTTATTTGTCGTGTTTATGATTTCTAAGTTGCTTCCCACTATGAGCATATCATCAACATACAAGCATACTATTCATTATGCTTTATGCATGTTTTTTATATATACACATTTGTCACACTCGTTAATTTTGAAACCATTTGACAACATTGTTTTGTCAAATTTTTCATGACATTGTTTTGGCGCTTGCTTAAGCCCATACAAGGACTTAACGAGTCTACACACCTTTTTCTCTTGTCCGGGAACAACAAACCCCTCGGGTTGTTTCATATAAATTTCCACATCAAGTTCCCCATTGAGGAATGCTGTTTTTACATCCATTTGATGTATTTTTAAATTGTTTAGAGCAGCGATAGCAATGATTACTCTCGTGACTGATGAATATGTATCAAAGTAAATAATGCCTTCTTTTTGTCTATATCCCTTTGCCACGAGTCCCGCATTGTACTTATCAATTGAACCATCAGACTTATATTTCTTTTAAGAATCCATTTGCATTCTAATGGTTTACTTCCAGTTGAAAGGTCAACAATTTCCCACGTGTGGTTTTGCATTATGGTTTCTATTTCGCCATTAATAACCTCTTTCCACAAAGGAGCACCATGACTAGATAATACGTTGCTAATCGATCTAGGTTCATTGTCCAATATATATGTCATGAAATCAGGACCATAAGTCTTAGCCACTTTGGTCCTCTTGCTACTTCGTGGCTCTACTTCCTCAATAGAGTTATGATTAGCGTCTTCATACACTCTTTTCTTAGGGCTCATTTCCTTGTTAGTTTTGTAAGAAAATATTTCTTCAAAAAATAACACATTTCTTGATTCCATGATTGTACCTTCATGCACATAACTTATTTCATATTTATGTACTAAAAATCGATATGCACTACTATTGTTAGCATAACCTTTTACTTGCTTTGGTTCTTGTAATTCTACCTTAGCCAAGCACCCTTTATCTTTTTGCTAAGTTGATTTTCAACTTCATTATTGTATTGTTTAAATACTCCCAAGGCCTCGTCTTTGCTTCTTAGCAAATAGATGTAACAATATCTTGCACAATCATCAATGAAAGTAATGAAGTATTTTTTCCCACCTCTAGTTTCTACAAACTTTAGATCGCATAAATTCGTATGAATTAATTCAAGGGGTGTCGTAGTTCTTTCAATTGAATGGAATGACGATTTCGTTAACTTGGCATCGACACAAGTCTCACACTTATGTTTCAAGTTAACATTCATTTGAGGCAATAAGTTTAACTTCACTAATTTGTTAAGTGAACCATAATTTACATGAACTAAACGATCATGCCATAAATTACAAGACTCAATGAAATAAGTAAAATCATTCACTTTATTGCTTTCAAATTGACGTTTAACCGTCATTACATTCATTTTGAATAGGCTTTTCTCCATATAATTTTTTCCTACAAAAGCTCCATTTTTGGAGAGTACAATTTTTCCAGATTCTAAAACTAGTCTAAAGCCCGCCTTGACTAGAGTCGATCCGGATATCAGGTTCTTTCGGATGTCGGGAACATGTAGGACATCTATTAGAGTCAATTCCTTTCCCGAAGTCATCTTTAGAACCACCTTCCCAGTCCAACTACCAGAGATGCAATAGAGTTTCCCATGTAGAGTTGGCGCCCACTTATTGGAGTGTATGTGGAGAACATAACCTTGTCCGAACACACATGTCGGGTTGCACCAGAATCGACTAACCATTCCATATGATTGTCCACCAAGTTCGCTTCAAACATCACAGCAGTTAACATTAGATCATTCAAGTCTTCCGAGATCCGATCATGTTCGGTCACGTTGACTTGATCTTTTGCTTTCCCACGAGTGTCTTTGTTACGACAATCATTTGCCATGTGATTGGGCTTTCCACACGTATAGCATTTTCCTTTGAACTTTTTCGCATTGCCATTGTTGGAGGTCGTACCGTCAAACTTACGCTTTGATCCGGTTCTTTGTTCAACTAGGTTAGCCCGTGGTTCCATTTGAAACCTACCCGCCTTCCTCTCGGAAACTTTATTGTCTCCTCGATTCGTAGTCGAATCACGAGATCTTCAAGACTCATCTCCTTTCATTTGTGTTTCAGATAGTTCTTGAAGTCCTTCCACATATGAGTCAATTTTTCAATCATAGCGGCGACTTGGCATGAATCACTTAGACTCATTCCCTCCGCATGAATGTCATGCAAGATCACTTGTAGATCTTGCACTTGCGTCATCACAGACTTGGTATCAACCATCTTGAAATCCAGGAACTGTCCAACTATGAATTTCTTCATGCCGGCATCCTCGGATTTGTACTTCTTTTCCAGCGATGCCCAGAGTTCCTTTGCTGTTTTCAAGACAATAAACGTTATACAATTTATTGTCTAACCCATTTAGGATGTAGTTCTTGCATAGGAAGTCGTCTTGATTCCATGCATCCAGTGCCGCCCTCTTTTGGGTGTAAGTCTCTCATTCTTCAACCATAGGAGGCTCCTCGGTTAAGAACCTTGTCAAACTCATTGTGGTTAAGTAAAATAGCATCTTTTGTTGCCCCCGCTTGAAATCGTTCCCATTGAATCATTTCACCATGATGAACAGGAGTCGTTGTTTTACTCGATGAAGCCATTTGTATTGCTCGATATTGTCTTAAGATTGTTGTATTAAATTCTCTCAAAGTATCTCAGGAATCAAGATAACAATGGCTACAAAACAAGTTTTATGTCGAGGCGAGATTTGTAATCTCCGTCCTTAAGACAATATTGTCCTACTATGGTGCTAACGGTTTGCTATGGCATTGTCTCCCAAGATACAACGACTATAACTTGTGATAGGAGCACTCCAAATCACAAGTCCTCAAACAACAAAGGTTCAAAGCACTCAACTAGAAGAAAAAATGATGACAAAATGCTCTCTATTTCTCACTTATTGTCTGAATGAATTTCAAAATTCTTCTCCTTAAACTAGTGGGGACGTGTTGAATATATAGTCAACCAAAAAGAAGTCCGAATGGACACCATTTGGAGGCAGTATATTGCCAAAAATTGCACCATAAACGTGAATGGATATACCATTTCACAAAACAGATACAGTGCTCGATCGATCGAGCTACTGTTCACGAAGGCAACAATTTTTCTGGCCCGCTCGATCGCTCGAGCTTGATAATTATTTTAATTCATTTCCAACAGGCAAAGTGCGATTGGGTCAACCGAGAAAGTGTCGGTAGTGAGAATCGAACTCGTGACCGAAGGCCTCCGTGTTCATTTACTCCACCGATTCGACTACCCATGAGAGTATCATAATAATTTTTCTCATAAGAAAATGTAGGTTCATTATGTCCTTATAGACCTTGAGAAGAGGAAAAGGATATAGCTTCATTGATTCATACGGGACTAGGCCCCTAATAATGGGTACGAATTAATTAGTCGCTAGTGGAGCTTTATCATAAACTTGTATATTGCCAAACTCTTACGTAATTTTGATCGCATATGGTAGTTGAAAAATAATATAAATGTAGGTATTCGTCGACGGGAAAACTTACAACGAAATCGGATGTTTATAGCTATGGTGTGATTCTTTTAGAGCTTCTAACAGGAAGAGAACCTATTGATACCACTCGGCCTCCTGGAGAACACGTTCTAGTTTCTTGGGTAAGTGTCTTATCTTATTTAATTAATTAATAATTGTAGACGATGATTTTTACACTTGTTAAATTTGGAATCAGGCTCTTCCACGTTTAACAAATAGGGATGAAGTGGTGCAAATGATTGATCCAGCTCTAAAAAACTTGTGTCCCAAGAAGGATCTACTTCAAGTAAGATTTGAATTTGATGTGCATTGTTATATATATTTTTTTAAAAATAGTGGACATAAATTGGATGCATTTCTTTATACAGAGGGCATTTGAAAATTTTACTTAGATTAAAAATTGAAATAAAGTTTAATCGAAGAAGGTTGTGACAGCTCTGGCTAGCCCAGTTTGTTTGTCATCTGTGTCCACTTTGGACGAGACTCAACGTTCGAGTCAATATAAATTCGTTTATTTGTCCCCCCCACTCAAAAAAAAAAAAAAAGAAGGTTGTGGTTTATTGAGACTCAGTGGCAAATGTGATATCGCTAATAGAAGTTTTACTTCATTGATTTAACCATGTGGTTTTGTGAATATATTCTTTACCCCATGTTGTTTGTAAATAAATATTATACTATCATGAGACATTTGACCCCAATGTGGTATCGTGAATAGACCTTTTATTTCAATGTAATTTGTAAATAGATATTTTACCATCACGTGGTTTGTAAAACATAGCACATTGACTCCACACAATAATGTGATGTTTTATACATATTCACAAATACAGATGAGTAAACTTCTTTTTTTAAAATCACATATGGTAAACTACGGGGTTATGTTGCCAAAACCGTATTTTTATTATATATATATTTATTACTCTTGACAAATATGTTGCAGGTGGCTGCCATTGCAGCTATGTGCGTACAAGAGGAAGCAGATTATAGACCCTTGATGACGGACGTGGTCCAATCCCTGATCCCCTTAGTAAAGAATCAGTCTCATGCTCTCATTTTAGTCTAAGTCATTGCAATGTCTTAAGTTTATTAATGTTTCATCTACTAAATTCAAAGTCAATGTAATAAGATCATTTATTACTCAACATTGCATGTGAAACTTCTTGTTTCAACAAATTCCAAATTCTGATTTTTGGGCATACGATGTTCTTTTATATAAAGATCGTTGTACATTTTAAGTCAAAAAGTTTGGTACTTTAATACTTTGTATCAAAATAGAGAATATAGACAAAATTCCAAAAGTCTTGCTTATTTAACAATATTACTAGATTTTTATATAGTCTGGGTTTTGGAGAGTTATTGTCTGATATGATTTTTTTATTGAACAATTTCCTCAACTGATATTGTATTAATAACTTTGGTTTATCATTGTATTTATGATGTGTTTCTAATTGCTTATTTAAAATATTTTTATGTTGTTTTTGTTTAAAGTTGGGAAAATTTGTTTTTAAATAAAACATTGAGTGTTTGCTATTAAAAAAAAAGTAGTTTAATAAACTTCAATTAATTAGAAAATTGTCACCACTCAATTAGGGGTGTAAACGAACCGAATCGAGCCGAATATGAAGAAATTTTTAAGGTCTGAATTTGGCTCGAAATAGATATATTTAGGGGTGAGCATTCGGTCTATTTGGTTACCGACCGAACCGAATAGACCAAATCCGAAATAACCGAATTATTTTGGAGAAAATCGAACCGACCGATTATAGTGCTAAAACGAATTAACCGAATAACGTATCGGTTAAACCGGTTATCGGGTATGTTTATAACCGAATAGACCGAATTTTGGTTACCGACCGAACCGAGTAGACCAAAACCGAAACAACCGAATTATTTTGGAGAAAACCGAACTGACTGATTATAGTGCTAAACCAAATTAACCAAACCGAATAAATTGTTTATTCAAGTGAAGTTCAAGTGAAGCTGTGAAGTGCAAATCAAGATTAGCCTCAGCCAGTATCGAGTCTATCGCCTTCCATAAGCTCGTTTAAGTTGATCCATTGTTCAGTTTATGTTTTCTTCTCTCTTTTTTTCCTGGTTTTTGCTAATGTAGTCAATTGTGTGGAATCTCGTTTTAAAAGAAGCATCTTTCCTTCATCTAAGTTTATCCATTCTCGTTCTTCTACTCATTTTTACAATTTTAACTCGATTTGACTTAAAAACCTTGATAATATTTTTCGATAGTAATTTTTATATATTTTTTAGAATTTGAAATAAATTCGAAAAGTTTATGTGATGTGTGATGGTTAAGTAAAAAGCAAAAATGTTTTAATCATTTCGGTTGTTTAAGCAGTTTTTAGTTGGATTTAATTTCATTCTATACACTTATCGCTTTACCGCATTCTGTAAGGACATAACTCATGTTTTACATCACATGAGGTTTAACATATTCCTCTCTTTTTAATGTTTTAATTCAATGCAATGAAATAAGTAGCATAATAATGACACCTTTAATTTTAAAAAAAAGTTTTTTAAAACAAATTTGAAAAATGTGTGATGGTTAAGTAAAAAGCAAAAATGTTTTAATCATTTTGGTTGTTCGAGCTGTTTTAGTTGGATTTAGTTTCATTCTATGCACTTACCGTTTTACTGCACTTTGTATGCACCTTGTAAGGACGTAACTCATGTTTTACATCACATGAGGTTTAACCTATTCCTCTCCTTTTATTTTTTTAATTCAATGCAATTATGTTGAGGTTTAACCTATTCCTCTCCTTCTATTTTTTTTTAACTCAATGCATTGACATAAGTGGCGTAATAACGACATCTTTAATTTAAAAACAAGTTTTTTATTGAAAGTTTTCCAACTCTAAAGCTAGGTTTTCAAAATTGACAAAACAATAGTTGATTTCACACAAAAAAAAAATTGAAAAAGTTTTAGGGAAATGATTTCGGAAAATATTTGTTTTTTCAGTACAATACCATTATGTATTTGGTTTTGCTTGAAGAAATATAATTGTTATTTCATAAAAATAAATAATTTTATCATCCACGTCATATTTTGGTCTTTTGTTAAAAAAATAATCGAATTGTTTGACACTCAAGGCCAACTGTGTTATCAGAAAAATATAAATTTTTATTAAGCAATAAAGAAACATAGAACTAAATTTATGTAATTTTTTTATCAACGATTACAACTACAATCGGGCCCCTTCTCAGCAACATTCCTCCCCATAATAATTATATTCCCACTTTTATTTACGGAAACTCAATCATAATAATTGACTGCTCTTTTTGGGATATGCTCCTGGGACCCTCACAGACCACAAACACAATATACATGTATTTTTTAATCGGGGGAAAAGAAATTAATTTTATATGAGTTTGAACAAATGTCTCTTCACAAAAGAAGAGGTTTATATCACTATACCAATGCTGCGACTAAAATTTATGTACTTTAACGTACAACAATAGTTTTAAAATTGAAAGAAAAGGGTGGATAAATTTTGTAATTTGAGTGGTTAGTGAGGGTGAAGATGGGAATTGGCCAATAAAATCAGATTTATGAAATCAAAGCTCCAGAGCGACCAAAAGCTCTATTGGAATTCACAGTAAACCCCCAACAAACCACAATTTATACTTTTTCATTTCAGGCCGATGAGATTACGTAGCCAAAGGCAATTCAATCTCCAGGCGCAGTGCGTCTATTTAACCAGTGTTCAATTTTGACTTCTTATTGTAATTTTTTGGTTGGATTTTTCCTCTTTGATTTTGATCGTTACGGAATTTTATGAGTTTTTTTATTCATTCATATTCTCAAGAAAATCACGTGGTTTTCATGGAGTTGGAAGGAGGATTTGATTTAAGATTGATATCAAACCGAACTGTGTTTTTTTTTTCAATTTTTTGTCAGGTGGTCCAGGAAGTACCCATGTGAATTTACTGATTTCATTATCAGTTGGTTGAATATATAATTATTGAAAAGCGCACCAGGTTTGGCAGATTTAAGCTGAAGGGTCTTCCCCAAAAATAGGACCCTTACTTTAGCTTGGACTTGTAGCCGTTGCTGGTGACCGTTTGTTTGGTGTGTTGAGTTATCCATACAATGCCAACTGTACAGAAGCTTTATAACGCGTGTAAAGCATCTTTGACGCCAGATGGACCCATTTCAGAAGAGGCTCTAGAAAAAGTTCGCAATTTATTAGGTAAAAGGCAAAACTATTTTCTTCTTGTCCAATTACTTTAATGTATTTTGGCTAGGTTTGCCTTGGAAGTTTATGTGAGACATGCATGATGCATTTAGCTATATGTGTGGGAATCCTCAGTTTTACCATATTCCATCAATTCTTCTGCTGTATTAGCAATTTTGATGAGCTACATGACTGATCATGATGACAGTGTAGGTTGTGCCATTTGCTTGATAAACACATCCCATGAGTGATGTTTAAGCTTTTTTTTATGCCAGCCATTTGTTGTTTGCAGTTAAGGTAAAAGGACTTCTTTGGGCAAACCATTTAGGATCTAAGTGAGCTAGTGAGTGAGTGAGATTGAGAGAGAAAGAGAGAGAGCTTTTGTTTCAAGTGGTAGTTAGTGATTATAAATTTATAGTTTTAGTTATTTATTAAGGTATGGATGTGTGAAACGGGAATTTTAGGGGAAAAACAGGAATGGGGCAAAAATGGTTTCTTTTCATTTTCGCGAAATGACACCAAACTTGGAGATTATTTTATATTTTTGGTATAGTTGTAGTGCCTAAATTTGTCTCTTTGGAATGTGCCTACCTTGAACCAGATGCACTTACAATCAGGTCTTTGGCTTAAATACCTACAAAAACAGTTCTATATCTTATTACTACCGATAATTCTACAACCTTTTGATGTTATTACTACGTGGTTCTCTGAACCACTGAATCAACAAAATGAAAAAAAAAGGCAGAGATCATGTTTCATTTAGGGAGAGAACAACAGTCAAACAACACCAATAGGATATGTGATGAGATAAATCAATTTTTAATCATGACATTATACCTAGTTACTAGGCATTATATTATCAGTTATATTTTAGTTAGTTCATAATTGAGAGTGTTCCTTCATAGTAATGAAATAATAAGTTTATTCGAAGCAAAACCTTGTACAAAATGTACACTGCGTGTCATGATAAACAGAGAACACTTGATGAGAAAACCATACTGTTGAAATAATGAATACTTATATTGCTTGTGAGATTATTTTATATGGTCAAATATAGGCTTTTGTGTTGAAGTAACTGTGAGTAAAACCGCTCTCAGTTGAGTGTTTGGTTGGGTTTAACTTAAAGAAAGGACACCTTCTAGGATTTGAGAAGGTCAAATGTTGGTAAATCAATGTCAAAACTTGATTAAATACCAGGCTAATCTATTGGGTCACTGTTAGGTATACTTTACAAGTCCCTATGTATGTTACATTTCTGATAGTTGGAGGGGATCTCTCAATTGTCCCACAGGGTTTCATGCCTATAGTTGGCTTCTAGGGACATGTCATCATACTTAAGAATCCAAAAGGATTTGGCAAAATTGAAATCTAAAACTTGTACACCCACTCTGCTTGCTCCACAAGTCCTGTCCTCTTATAGATGACACCGGATTTTCTGTTTTCCCACTGGTTTGTGGTCTGTATGATCATGCAGTTTCTTGACTTCTCCTCAATATCTTTCACGTTTTGGGGTTCCTGAAACTGTCTGGTAAAATATATGACTTGTCACTTGGTGATTTTGAAAATTTATGCACTTTATTATCTAATCACTTGCTTATTGTTTGTTAACTTGTGTCTCCTTTGCCATCAGAGAAAATCAAGCCTTCTGATGTAGGTCTTGAGCAAGAAGCACAATTAGCGCGGGGTTGGAAAAGTTCTGCGAATGAGCGCAACGGGGGTCCTCGATCTTTGCCAACAATTAAATATCTGCACGTGCATGAATGTGATAGCTTCTCTGTAAGTTTCTTTCTAATACATTATCAGTTTTATATTCTGTTTTTCATACCTGCAGCCTTCATAGATTGACTTGACGTGTTTTTGCATCTTTGGATTTTGTTTGCAGATAGGAATATTTTGCATGCCGCCTTCCTCTGTTATTCCTCTTCATAATCATCCTGGGATGACAGTGTTGAGTAAGCTTCTGTATGGTTCGTTGCACGTGAAGTCCTATGATTGGATCAACATTGCTGGGCCTTCTGATCCTTCGCGAGGTTGAGCTATTCTGGATTGAATGCTACATTTCATTCTTCTTTGATGTTGCTGATTTGGTCAGAATTTCTGTTTTTCCTTGGACACTGATTTGATAACAATATAAGTCATTTTATGGGGTAATGTCATAACCAGCTTATTGTTTTCACGTGATCCCCCCCTCCTTTCGAAACCTTCAATTTTGTCTTTGTTTTATGCCTTCGTGGAAAAAACCATTTTTCAAAAGTTGGACACTACATTCTGTTATTTCATCCATTTATCTACGGGCATTGCATATTTGCAGGAGCGAGGCCTGTAAAAGTTGTCAAAGATTGTGAAATGACGGCTCCATGTGATACAACAATTCTTTATCCGACTAGTGGGGGTAACATCCATTGTTTCCAGGCCATAACTCCTTGTGCAATCCTTGACATCCTTTCTCCACCTTATTCTTCTGAGGACGGACGACACTGCATTTATTTTAGAAACCCCCCTGCTGATCATCCTGGTAAACGACTCTTTTATGTCGAAAATCGTTTACAAACATAATGCTAAAATGAAGCTATTCTGATCTTTTCTGGTCGTCTTTCCGAAGGTACTATGGAGGTTGATGGAATAGTGATCTCCGAAATCTCATGGTTAGAAGAAGTTCAGCCTTCCGATGATTTTGTCATCAGAAGAGGACAGTACAAAGGTCGTGTTATTAAAACTTGAATATAATTTTTTGTATCATACGGTTTCATATCGTAAGTTTTCTTTACATTATTCAAAAGTCAATTGACTTCATTCTGATATGGGAATAACCTTCATGGGTTGAAGAAGTTATGGTGGCAGTTTGTTGTCGCTTGAAACTTTCGTACAAAGTTTTGTTGCATTTATTTGAAAGATAATTTTGAAATGTTGGTTTGATATGAATTTGGAAATCGAATGTGAAACTCATATATTTGTAATGGTTATATATGAAATAATACGATAATGGTTAAATGAAAAGTAGAGAAAACGATATAGTTATGTGATAATTGTGTTTGAAGTTTCCAATCTACAATACGAAATTTGTGTGAGCGAATTTGAGCCAAAAATAAAAATGGTTCTTTTTCCATGAGTTTTTTACAAAATATCATACATAGTTTAGCACCTGCAATAGAAAAAAAACTAAGTGGCTGAAATGTAAACTATGAAATCCATTCTATATCCTTAGATTTATACAGTTTGCAATGGTTCGTACTCGGACTACTCATATTTGTGGATTGACTAAGAAAGAAAAATCTACACTCTAACCTTAAATTCTAATGTACATAAAATGATATAAGATTGTGTCTACAAAAAACAAAACCCTTTTTGAAAATGTTGAGAGTTGTTGTCCCACTGTGAACTTGAAAGCTATATCTTTTAACTTCACAATGTGGGACAACAACTTCTCTAACACACTATCAACATTATATAAGTCAAACACGTGGATTGATAATGTGGGGGATGGTGAGCATGTGGGCGGGCCAATCGCATGAAAATGCTACTCTGATACGAATTCACAAGATCCTTACTCATGACCAATTGAACTCTTAACAGAAAAGATGGGTTAGTTCCAACATTATTTCACTGCATGTAATACAGCATCCCTTATAATTCAGGTCAACCTCCTTAATCAAAATTCCAATAGTTAGATTTCACAATGCAGATAACTAAAAAAATTAAATTGAATTCAGATGGTACAAGTTTTCCCACGTGACAAATACAGAGCTTCAGTAAAACCATCTGAGATTACCGGGCGCTTCACAAAGGTCAAGAACTAGATCACATAAGTCCGGTGCGCGAGCGGATGCGGATGCGGATGCGGATGCGCGAGTGCGTCAATTTTCAAAAAATTTGAGTGCGGGTGCGCCTTAATGCGCCTATTAAAAATTAATTAATTAATTAATAAATATACATACACACTGATGAAATGAAGTTAAACATACATAATATACATCATATTTAACAAACTCACATCATTATTATATTATTTACAAATTTACAATATGAAGTTCTTAACAATTTTGGTGTTTGCAGCTTTACCATTCTTAAAAAGCATTAAAATTATATTTTATTGAAGGATCTAACATTTACAGCTTTGCAAAATGTTATAGACAGTGATACAACGTAATTTGAATCTTGTATTTGATCGTTCGTCTACTAAGGATTCTCCGAAAAAAATATATTTTAGAAAAAAGAAATGAAATTAAAGCTTTGTTTTATTTTAAGATATAAAATAACGAATTTGAAAAATGAAACCAAATTGTTCATATTTATTTCAACATGTTTGGTAATAGTATGAATTTATTAAAAATGACTCATATTATTTTCGGAGACTTATATTATTACCTTATGAAATGACTAATAAACATTTAAATTAACTTAATAAAAATAAAAGTTTTATTTATAAAGTTCATTTTATTAATTTTCATGCAAAAAACTAAGATATCAAAATTTTTATTATTTACTCCGCAAAAATGTTACAAAATCACAGACTTATCATACTGTCTTTTATCACATATTTAATCTTTCATATGTTATTATGTCTTTTCATGATTCATTATCTATCTATTTACCATATGATATAATTTCCTTACCAACCCGAAATACCTATAAACCATAAAAATTCATCTAAACCCAAAATCGGAGAATTTTTTTTTATAATTACAAAAAAAAAAAAATTGGAGAATTAAGGAGGATTAACAAGACTTACTAACTTAGTGCGCGACTTAGTAAATCTTAATGCGCGAATTATGAATTCTTAGTGCGCGAATTATAAAAGCTTAGTGCGCGAATTAGAAATTCTTAGTGCCCGAACTAGAAATTCTTAAGTCGTCTTAGTGCGGCGCACGCACACCCAATTCGCCAATTCGCGGCCGGAGCGCCAGTGCGTGGAGGGGGGTAGGAGGATTATGTGACTTAGGTCAAGAATCTCCGGGTGAAACATTCTTGATACGCTTTCGAGCTGGCTATTTGAACATCAGGCTGAAGATAAAAGAAGTTGGGTAGCCAAGACACTTCTTCAACCTTACATCTAACCTCTGTAATCCGGGTTCCACAACCTGGTATTAGTTTTCCCAGAGCACCAAAACATACACAATTTACAAAATTCATCAGCATAAAATGACCAAAGTCACGAAAAGCATATCACGATTAATTTTTTTCCTAAAAAAATTATATATTATCAGGAAATAGATGAGAACTATGAAGAAAATATCCATCAAGCGCACAATCTTAAATCATCTATTGAGCTGAAATTTGGTGGATTCGCCAGCAAAGCACCGCATAAACTCTGCAGTCTGCACTATTTCAGTTAAACTTCGTTTACAACTTTAAAATAAGATAAGCATTTTTTGGGCAAAAGGCGTCGAACGATTGTATAATTTGGTTCAAACTCGTACTAATTCACAATAATGAAAACAATTATTAACGGAAATTCTAAATAACAAAGAGCGAGCAATGTTGCTTTCTGAAAAAAACCCATTAAAATTACCTAACGTAACGAGGTGTGGATTGAGAGACAATCTAAATGGAAGGATCCAAACCGTTTTGAGCCAGAAATTTTCAATTTGTCTTTTTTTTTAATATTATTTTAATAACACCATAAAACCAAAAAAGATAAAATTATAATCAATTTTATTTTTATTTTTTGAAATAATGCAAGCTTTTTTTGGTGTCCCAGCATAGTTAATATTTTAATTCAATACTCATTAATTTTCAACTTTGACCAAATATTTTGTGGCCAATCAAAAATGAAAAATTATTGTACACCAATACACATTAAGATACACATATAAATATATATTTTAATGAATATTGGTTTATGACAGGACAAGATCTATATAAAAATTTCTCGTAGGCCTTTTGTATCTCACTCTGGAAGAGGGCTTTCGACTCCTCTATCGTCTGCAGGGTTTGAGAATGGTTCCAATATGGAAGAGATTCGAATTAAGGTTGAAGGAGACCGTCAAGATAGGTCGAAGCCCTCAGAGCATGAATATTCGGTTAACCATTCCGTTGAACTATCCCAAACTAGCATGCATTTTTGGACTAATCTCCCTCCTCCTTTTGCTTTTTGCTATATGAACCCTCGGCCATAATCATGGCTGTGTTCTTTTAATAAATAAAAATAAAAATAAAAAACTAGCATGAATTCAGATTGGAGTGATATTAATTGGTTAAGTCCAAAGTGCAGCTTCTCTGCTAACAAGGGATTTGCAGACTCTTGGCAGCAGGGTTTAATACCATTTCTTGATGTTTCCGCTGAAGATTCTTGATCCAAGGGACGACGGGTGGAAAGAAGATTATTGTCCGGATTTCTGATGTACAGAACTGACTCGAAATAGTGAAGGTTTCAGAGTTTTTGTACCTGCATGATTTTGTTGTCTTATACACGTCGACATAGCTAAAGTAAGAATCGTTGATTCATTACAATTTCAACAAAATCACGATTCAAAACTGGGACAACACTTGCGAGTCAAAAACTTAATGATTTGATTGCAGAAAAAACAACCATTAGATGACGAGTTTACATATGAGCCGGAATGATTAAATAACCTCAACTCTATTGTTTTCCTGTACAACAAACATGCTGCATTAGCAAAGTGCTAGTTCGCAGTCTAGCAGACGAGCAAGTATTTCCTTACAACTTGGTCGTAAATGTGGTTCTGCCCAACAATCTGGGATATAGAAGAATACAGTCATGATCAGATATCATATTCGTGTGCCCTAATCGAAAAGGGAAAAAAATGAAGTTTTTGTAGGTCTTCAAGATGACTAGGTTACCTGCAATTAGCCTGCCCAGGGGGCCTTCAGGTATCTCCAATCGGGATCCTTCATTTGCGACGGCATAGACGACCTGAATAGGTAATGAGCAATGTTCAAATCCTAGGCAAACACTGACGAATAGATGAGACTGGTAAAAACATGAAATAGTGAGGAATTCCAGCATACCCGCTCAGGCGGAATACGATCCCAAGGTCTATTTAGAGTGCAAAGTTCCCACATTATAACTCCGAGGCTAAAAATGTCGCATTTCTCTGTGAAGGGTTCATTCCGAACAAGTTCAGGAGCCATCCATTCTGGTGTCCCAGCCGATGAGGAATCTTTCATGGGAGCATCATTCATTATTTTTGAGAGCCCAAAGTCGCAGATTTTAACTGTCCAGTGCTTGTTCACCAAACAGTTGGCACTTTTAAGGTCACGGTGGATTATCTTCATGCGATGTATGCATATCATCCCTCTGAGTAACAAAAATAGGCAAAAAATGAGTCTGGATTCGAAATTTAACTAATACATCAATAAAATAATGGACAAGTGATAGGCAGATATAAGGTGTGCCCCTGCTCGACCAATGTTATTTTTCAAAAAATATGTTTGACCAAAGGAATTTTTAAAACTATCCACTTCCGCCACCGATTCAATTCCTCACTTCATCCTTGATTACTTGATTGTGGTAATCCAATAATAACTCTACCACTTATACCTTCACATATTACTTGACAACGTGATAACTCGATAGACGATAGCTATGCCTGAGAACTTAATATTTGTCAAATAAGTCAAAAAACCTGATTATTTCCTAGTTTAAAGTTCAATAAGTTTTCTAGCGCTTCAAACAAACTCGCTACTAGAACAAAATGCTCAAAGGTAATAGGGCCGTTATTTGACCAAAACAAAACAAAAACGGTGTTGAAATCAGAATCCAATAATAGCCATTGGCGTGATTGGATTTTAAAAACTTGCCTGTGGTATTAAAGTGGGGCCTATTCTGCCAAAGAAACCTTAAAAATAGATAAGTTGCCAGAAGAAATAATCTAGAACAAAATCCTTCTTATTTACTGACATTAATCTCACAATTAAGGGCTGATATGTCAAAGACTTGCCAGCTTTTATAACTTTATTAACCCATCATGCAAGTAAGACACCCAAGGTACGCAGGCATTCTGTCAAACCAATTAAACTTCAGTACTTGAGTCAAGTGACAGGTTTAATTCTAAAATTTGATTCTGCATGATGGATATGGCAGGACACAAACTAAGTTAAAAGAAACAAAATTAGACTTCAGTCAGAGTATGATCAAAGAAAAGCTTTGGAGATAAAAAGATGATAGATCACCCACATAGGAGAAATTGACCAGTCACTAACGAATCAATTTGACTAATTAACTGTAAGTTCCATTTCTGACGGTAGATAAGATCAAGGCTATTCGCACATACAATATATAGATTCAGCGAAATAATTAATTAGGGAATACAATCTTTCACACCCAATCAAACTGGGGATGCATCAAACAATTCAATTAACCTGCATATGTCGCGCAACATCTTCATTCTCCTCCGCCAGCTCAGTTTTTTCTTCTGACCGCTTAGGTGAATCAAATAGTACAGCGATCCCATCTCCATGTATTCAGTGACCATAGATAAGTGTGGAGGTTTTGTGCAGGCACCAAGAAATAATATGACTGCACAAAAAGTATCGTGTTTATACTTCTAACTTTTAATCTCAAGTTATACAATAATAATTTTTAATTTTTGTTAATATATACACGATATGTTTGGATACAAAAGAACTACATGTTTTACCAAGCTATTGATTTCCACATTCACCTCACCCTGGCCAGCACAAAGCTGAACATTTCGGAGGGACTAATATGATCAGGGAGGCCCTCAGACTCTATGCATAACTGTTGAAAATTATTAAAAATTTTATGATAAGGGATTATAGTTCTCAAACTTCAAAATATCCTTGAGTATGTCTCATATGCCTACCTGAACTATCCAGTAATGAGAAGTACTAATTATTACCATCATCATATCTTTGTAACAATATAATACATGCAACATGCTTTTCTGTCTTGATCTACAGCCAGAATCATCTGTAATTCCTATTCGATGTATTTCCTCTAAAATCAAGTTAATAATCAGAAGTTGAGGTTTAAGTAAAGTGCGCGAAGAGAAGTACCATTTGGATGCCGAAGGCGACTGGAGCAAAAAAACAGAGAAAAATGGCTGAGTTAGAATGCTATATCAGGAAAAAAAATCAATGCCAGACAAGGAACACATACCATACCTAAGGATGGATATTTCATTGCAAAAATCCTCCATGTTTTCAGCAGTGAGATCTTGCTCCAAAAACACTTTGATAGCAACTTCTGTTCCATTCCAAACACCACGAAATACTTCCCCAAAGAAACCTGGAATTGTATCCTCATAAGGAAAAACAAGAACATGCACATATATACTCAGGCATGTAGATGTAAATTATTACTGAATGGCAACAAATGAAACACTTTACCAGCAAACAAAGCATGGGATATCAGGGAGATAGTACCTAATCATGAACCGGCCAATTCTCAAGCTCATACCTTCTTTCTCCACATTCAAAAGGAGAAGTACAATTTGAGGAAAAAACACAAAATTGCAGTAAATGATTAGCTAACATTTGTGTCTCAAGAAAGCATTGATTGCACCATACTGTCTAGCTCCAGATTAGAAAATTAAAGGCCTGCCACATTAAGGGTGTCCTGTTGCCAATTTCAGCTATATGAATAGCACTATTGTTATTTAGAATGAAAGTGCTCACCAATCCCAACTCGGGTGCCAACAGTTAACTCTGAGAAATCAATATTCCAATCTTCAAATGGTAGCAGAGGCTTATTCTGGAACACAGGTAAATCCAGAACTCTGTTCCAGTTTGAAACCATTTCTTCATTTACCCTATTGGTCCCACTCCTTTCTGAAGTCTGACTTGTAAACTCATGCGGAGATGAAGGTAACGACATTGCCATCTGAGAGCTGTGCTGTCTCAAAGGAGCATACAAGGAAGACCCTAAATCAGACATTGTGTCTCGATCATCAAGGCAAATGTCTGTAACCTGGAGATAGGACAAAGTCATTGAAGCACAAAACAAATGTTTCCAACATGAAATGCTGTTGACAGATGCAATGAAAAATGAGAAAGATTAGCTTGCGATTAAATTGCCTACGTCCCAAGAAAATGTTTAAAAAATTGCCTATCACAGGGACAAATATCACAACTGGAAACATAACCAAGCATACAATTGGAAAGTTGAAGATCTTGTCATCAAAGACACGAGATTGAAGAAAACTATTCTAAGGCTACGCATGTGAATTAATGATAAAAATTATGACGAACAATTTTGAAACGCTGATTCAAGTTAGGCAAACAACTAACAAGACAAATGGACTAACATGATTAAGAAACTTGGTCTCAAGTTTAGTAGAAAAATAACTAGGTTTACAGTAGCCATCCAATCCAAATTAGGACCTGATACTTTGGTGTTCTAAAACTGAGAATTCATGCCAGCAGACGTTAAAGTAAAACAATATCCTTAAAGCACATTTACCCATAAACATTATAACAAAGTAACAAACCATGTAGCAAGATGCAGAAGAGACAATTATGTCAGGTTAAGAAAGCATACATCTTTTGATTCACTCTCGTTATGTTGGATATTGGAACCCAATGAACACGAGGTACTTTCACCTAGTTCCCTCAAAAGACGATTCTGCTTCAGTGATTCACTCATTGCTCGCACAGCCCTAAAGTCATTAGCAATAGGTGACAAGAAATAAAGGAGCATAGCAAACTGAACTATTTACAAGCAGAGTACATATTCGAAATCCTATAACAAAGTGGGTTGCAAATAGTGATTTAGATATGAATGCATTTTGGAAGATTCAATCATGGAGCCAAATGCCGGTACTTGATCCAGAATTGTGCTTTTAACCCATGAAAAACTCAGATTATTTTAGTTCACAAGACTCGGAGAAATCAATGCAGTGATGTGGGAGGAACAAACATTCCATCTTAGAAATAGTACGCAGAAGTCAACCGATCTTTCAGTAATAACGAGTACTGTGAGTGGAAAATTGAGAAAAGAATTTACACACAATACGAATATTCTGCTTTAAAAACTTGTCATTCAATTCTCGAAATTTTCAATTTGTTAAGCTCAATTATAAAGCTCAAATATGAGAAAAAAATTACTTGTTTGCATATCCTAGTCTCGCAAGAAAAAGCATTTTCAAAGACCAAAAATATAGATAAAACTAGATTGAGTTGATTAAACAGACTTCAATTGGATCTCCATATTTCTTTGCATCAATGAACTCATTGAGTTACAGATTCCCAAACAAGGAGAACAAGCAAATTTATTCCATCAAATTAGGTATATTTTCAAGTATAACATGTCGGGTACTATGCTGTGTTTGCTTATGAGCCATAAGCTTCAGCGTATCTTTTAAGGTAATTTTTTTGCTAAGCTCTGTAATAAAGCTCATATATGAGAAAAAACAATACTTGAACTTTATCCCATATTCCTAGTCATTTTCACACTAGTCACAAGTATAAACATTTCAAAGGCCCAAAATATAAATAAAACTAGATTGAGTAGATTCAACAGAGTTTAGTTGGATCTCCATCGTTCTTTGCATCAACAAACTCATCAATTATTGAGTTACAAATCCCCAAACAAGGAGAACAAGTGAATTGCTTATTCCATCAAATTAAGTATTATTTTCCCTGTATCGCATATCAGGCAACTACGCTGTATTTGCTTATGGGCCATAAGTCTCAACATATCTTCTATACTTTTTTTTTTACCCCCAGATTAAGGCAATCAAGCATCTTTGAAGGCCCACAAAAATACCAGCAATTACTCTAGGCTATCCATGATATTGAAGGTAATGACAAATCTTTCTTCCATTAGAAGATTATTTCAAACGATCCAAAAGATTTTTAACTATATATAAAGTTGCAGTTGTGTGGTTCCTGTAACAATGATATTCTTAACGTAGTCTTAGTTAGTAAAAAGGAAGCACTTATTCTAATTTACTATATCAGCAACTCCATATTCATTTTCAGGAGAAACTTATGCCTGGCACATCCACAATGCCATGACAGATTGGGATGTGCATTTTTATACTGTATTGCAAAGTTAAGTGTTAATATATTTTCCAAAAACACATGCTCTTTCCCTTTCTTTTAGCAGTTTGGTATTTTCAGAAACAAGTGAGCAACTCATCCTCAGTTTGCCATTGTGTTAAAGTGGCACCTCTGGTAGCAGGGGCGGAGTCAGGGGGGCGCCGCACCCCCCCAAAAAAAATATAATGTTAATAAATAAATAAAATTTTTTTAAAAAAACTATCTATTTGATTTTTATAAAATTTAATTGATACATTAAATTTTACCAAGAAAATAATATAAATGATAATTTATTTTATCATAAATTGATATAATTTTTTTCAATATAACTTAATTATAAATAATATTATAAAATTTGCAAGATTTCAGTATTCATGAATTATGCATTTATATTAGTAGGTTGTGCTAGAATTTAATTGTTTTCAAATCAAAGTAAATGAAGGTCATTTAGGACAAAAATCATATGTTTTGATACTGTCTTTATGGTACAAAATATAGTAACACAGGTTTTTAGAGCAGAAACACTGTCGTCTTGGGTACGAAAACTTTGTTAGTGATTTTTTTAGCAATTTTTCATATAAACAGTTAAAACCACTGTTTGCTTGAATAATAGTGCAACTTATTAATAATAATGAAATAAGAAAATTGATGCATGCCAAGCTAAAAAATGGAAAAAACAAAGTACCTTGTCGTAGCAATGTCATCAGAATAATCTCTGAAAGATTTGTTATCTCCACCAAGTATAGACTGGCCACGAGATGGAAGTGAAGGATGCTCTGGGCTGGAAAATTTGAAACATTATATAAGTGCAACACCAATCGTAATATCCAACTTTAGTATGCGGGGAAGTTCGAAAGAATTATAATTATACAAAATCAGTTTTTGGAGCAACTAAGGTTAATTTTTTTTATTGAACCGGGTAGTCGTTCAAGGAGTCCATTTTGCTGAGTCACTTCTCAGCCTCTGCCCACAAGCCTTCCAATAACATCTTAAATGAATAATTTAGGAAAGAAGTTGATAGATATTCCTGTTAACTTTGCTGCATTGGAGATATTAGAGAACGTTACATTTTTTTTTTCGTGGTGAGGGGATCAGTTGATAGTTGCTAAACCAACAATTAAATGATCATGCTCCTTGTAAGTGGAGAAAAAGTAGCAATCTGATTTTCCTAATATAATTTAAAGGTTCAGAAAACATTAATAGCACGTGATTGATTACATGGAGTTTTATTTTGGAGGTATATCTACTTATCACCAAGTAACTAGTTACTCTACCTTTTATATGATCTTTAGACTAATTCAAGTCTAGTGTTGTTATTCTCAGATATGGACAGAAGGCAATCCAACCACACAAAAAAGAACTTTCAGCTACTCTTTTCTCTCCATAACATTTTTTTTTGGGAGATGTTAGTGGCATTTCTATCATACGAGTCCTGGTTATACCAAACTCTATAATTTAACATCATATATCACAATATTTGTAATACCCTTGTCCCACATTGGTTGTGGATGAAAATTAAAGTGGTTTATAAAGGCTTACAATAGACTATTATAGCAACTTGGGTTAACCATTTTCGTAGAGCGATGACGGATACGAAGTAGTTGCTATAGGAGCCCATTGTGCAGTCGCACTTGCGCGGGCCTGGGCCCGGGGCGTGACAATATTAGTTTAGTATATCAAGGCATGCAATATCTGGCAAACTCCCAAACATGATAAGCATCAATTTACTTTTTTTTTTGTGGCCAACAATTTATGAAAGAATTCCTAAAGAATGTAGTACGTTTATTGTAAATAAAAACCATGTGTCAGGGACATGAGCATTGCCTATTGCAAGTTGAAAATATTTAGCAAACCCTAGTGGAATACGACAGATAAGAGTGTATACACAAGATCTTTCAGAGCTATAAAATTTAGAAGTAGAAGCTCCAGAATAGATTATATTGTGCTTGGTGCGATAAAATTCATGAGTTTCCAAAAACGCAAACCTTGAACTGGCAGTCCTTTGCTCCGTAGTGACCTTTCTTCGGCTGCTTCGCCAGAATGTAGCAGCAATGTTCGGTTCACTGCATGACAAGCTGAAACAATAGTATTACTCCAATAAAAGCAGCTCTCCTGAATCTCAAGAAAATTTTTGCACATGAGAAATAAGAAAGTTCAAATGCAAAAATAGACCGAGAATTAAGCAATTATAATACCTCAGCTTTCTATCAATGGAATTTGACCGCAACATCATATTTCTTAGTGAGGGTCCTGCAGCATTTGAAGATGACTCTAGTCGGCAATCGTCCTTCTCTGCACTGCACAGGCCGATAAAATTTCAGTCATGTTCACTGAAGATGTCGATCAATATTGATGTCTTCTTCTCCGAAGATGACTCAGCAAAATCATTATATACTGAAATACTTAATTAATTGTAATAAAAGTAGTTACAATAGATTTTGTAGCATGCGAGTTTAAAAATGATGTTTTCGTGCTAACCTATCAGTGTCAACTTTATCTGGAACCCCATAAAGAGGGCTGTGTGGTTCCATTGGGGAATCGCAAGAATCATTTTCTGCAGAATCATTCTCCCCAGCAGCAGATATATGAGTAATAAAGATAGAGTTGGTTGATCTAGGTATCAGTTGGCCAGGAAATCGTATTAGATCAACCAGCAATTCCACAGAATTCAACACAACTAACACAGACATATGTCTGTATGAGTCCACAGAATCAGAAGCTCCTTCTGTAGGTAAACCCTAGCAAGACAAACCCAAGAGAAGAGCATATGAGCTAAACAGTGAAAAGTTCAAGAACAGGCTTTCAAATTTCTTCTTGATAAATAAGAAAAAAAATCAGAAAATGAACAGAAGTAAAACATTTCTGGTCAAAATCTAACCACCACAAGCCGACTTTCAAGTCCTACAGCATCTGCAAGAACTTTAAATAATATTGCTCGAGGTCTGCATGAAACATGCTTTATGTGCCCAAGCATCTGCACCCCGCGATTCTCAGATAAATATGAGGTTTTCTCAAGAGAAGCTTTCTTGGGACTTATCTCGGAATTCGGTATTTTGTAAAAATCAGACACCTAGTAAGGACATTATAAAGGAGCACCACATCATTACTTCCCATGAAAGATACTGAAATGCCAAAATGACCAATAACATGGCAATGAAAACTGAAATCAACTGAATATGGACTCGGTAAGAACCAGCCAATGTGTACTCCAATCCAACTTTAAAATAAGGCATTTACTCTCATTAACACGCTTGAAGCTTTAAGCCCAATATGTATGTTGTGTTCCATAAGAGCAAGTTACAGAACATCATACAATATAACTAGCAGGGTAGATTATTCTACAAGAAAACAAAGATAAATATTGTTTTTTACAGTTACAAAATGGACAAACTTGTATATCTGGGAAGAGTGGGCCAAATGGATTCACTACAGAAAAGTATTGGACAAATATGGCAGTATCTCAGAGTGGTCATAGCAAATTATAGCCAAGGACCAAGCAAGAGCCTAAATGCAAGGGAGATCACTTAAAATAGGATTGAGTTTTCACACAACCTTTGAAATGACGCATCGAAGGAAACAATTTCTTGAACCTTTAAATTATATTGTATTTTTACTCAGCACCTCAAACACAAATGTGTGCATATCAAAAAATTCAATGAAGTGCTATTGAAGGTGCGTGTAATATTTCGAATGAACAAGACTCTGTACTCACTAAGCCAGCAATCTTTTTTATCATAGCAGCAGGGTTTCTGTTCAAACCCTTAACCAGAGGCAAAATATACTGCTTTAGCATTGAAAGCTTCTTGTCTTTCTCAGCATCTACAAGAATCACCTCAGCTCTCAATCCCTCATGCTCCAACCCACGGAGCTCCTCCAAGGTAGGTATATCTTCATAAAGTTCCTTGAGCTTTTTCTCCTGTAGATGAAAACATTACTAAGAACAGCTTCTAATGTTGGGAAAGGAACAGGCAACCAGTTCATTAGGAAAGATAATGTAAACTGCAAGGGGAAAGCAGCTTGACCTCTGGCGTACAGACGTAAGTTCTTGTAAAGCAACCGAGTTTATGATACAAAAAGGGCCTTCCCCCGGGTTACAGGGTGAAAACTGTGATACTTCAATTGAACAACAGTGGAAGATGTGGTGATAAGTATAAGATGTAAATATCATTGTACTTTAAAAAACTCTCATCTCCAGCATTGCACAAGGAAAAAAATCTACTTTCACCTAGACCTATAAGTGTGATCTACAATTCTACACTAAATTGATATATGCACACGAAGAATAGAACTGATATGTCATGTCCCATTTGCTTTTCAAGCATGTAACACCAGAGGGAAAAAATTGCTCACAGGGACAACAGAGTAGAAACCATTTGGAAGGGGCTCAGAAAGCATTCCTGTGCTCCATAGGATTTGTGATGCTGTTTTACATGACAACCTATCATAGTTCCCTTTTTCAACTAATTCATTATCCCTCATAGTTTCTTTCATGGAATCCAAAGATACAGATCCCAAATAATCAACAAAATCCGAAGGCTGCCATTCAGTACCAGAAACCTTCTGCCTTGAAGATTCCACATCATCTCGTGAATCCTCCATGATAATATATTCTCAAAATGCAAGAACATGTCAATCTTGCTTTCACCCCATCAAAGGACTCGTTAGTTACATAGTTTCATAAAGAGACACTCATTGATGTACACACATTCTTCCATCTCCTCACTGTCATAGTCATACGACCTGAAATTTGGAAGGAGATTTAAATTAGCAGTTCAACACAAGATCCATAGCAAATCATTTTAGGATCAATGTCGACAATAAATTATAGGGAGTAAATATTCAAGAACAACACAGAAATCAGTTGACAAATTTCAGGAGTACCCATAGAGAGCCCGGTTTGTCACGCCCCGATACCGGGATCGATAACACCGGCGTTGATTCCAAACATTAATTCGAAATCAACAAGCCTCGTGTACAGATCTATGATAAAAACCAGTCTATTCATTCCATAGAAAATAATAATCGTCTTTTACAATTGATATTACAAAATACAATTGTCTCGATTAAATCAAATATGCGGAAGCGTAAATAAAACTAATAAATTCTTGAAGGTTCTTCGTGGATCATCATCTCCAAAATTGTTCTTGTAATTCTTCCTCGATCTCTACTTTTCGTCCTTGTCTGGGAGGGGAGGTAAGGGGTGAGTATTTGGGAAAATACTCAGCAAGTAGGGGCTGATTGAACACAGTAAAAACGCATATAATTTCATAGCATAAATCATTTTAAACATTTCTTTGTCAAATCATATAGATCTTGGCATATAAACACATGTCTTACACATAAACACATATCTTTCACATATTCACATATCGACTTATTGGATTCAAGAGGTGGCTCCCGTGGTATAGCACTTTGCTCTTAAGGATCAAGAGGTGACTCCCATGCATGTGGCACGCCCACATCATGTAGCACTTTGCCCCGCCGAATCAAGTGGTGTCTCATACACACGTAGCACGTTGCTCCGCAAGGTCCTTCATTCATGATCATGTCACATACTTGTTTAGATTTAAAAACATACTTTTCATAGGGTTGTTCAATCGAGATTTAAAACATACATAAGGTTTGAAAACGAAATGAAGTTGTAGCAAAAACCCACTTACTGTATTGAATAACCAAAGCAAGATCCGAGTTGAGAAAATGGTGTGAAGCTCCTCCTCTCTTCCTTGAAGCTTTCGAAATCTGAGTGTGTGTAGTGTGTGAGTTTCGAATTTCTTGGTAGTGAAAAGGATAGCCTTCTTCTTCCCCTCTTTGGTATGATTTATAATGAATTAAAGTGGTGGATGGTTAATTTAGGCTAGTGAAAGAATTATGGGTTTAAATCCCATGACACTTGTTTGAGTCAATAATGAGGCAAAATGAATAAAGGATTTTTTGAGCATGTAATGAATGTGGTCAACCATTGGTAATGTATGTGAATAAATTTACCAATTCCACAACTTTGGTCTTTTAATGACATAGTTTGAGCAAGGTATTGATTGGGTCACCAATTGGCTAAATGAATGGCAAAAGAATGGGGTCATCACATGTTGGTCATCTAATGACATGATTTAAGCAAACCATTAATGTTATTATATTGAATGGTGGTTGAATGGAATTGTATGGTTGGTTAAGCACTTAAATGTCATTGAATGACTAATGACAAGATTTGGCAATGCCATTGAATGGCTAATATGATTTGGGGCAAGACAAATTTTCGGGTTCTCACATCCCTCCCTCCTTATTGGAAGTTTCGTCCTCGAAACTTGAGTCGGCTCGATCTTGATAAGACATTTATATTTCTCTCGCATCTTTTCTTCCGGTTCCCAAGTGACCTCTTTCTACATATGGTTTGATCTTTGGAGTTGTCGTATGGAATGGTCTTTCATCTCAGTACTTGATCCTTTGAGTCCACGTTCCAGATTGGAATTTCTTCATACTTCATAGGTTCACTCGTGTAAAATTCGACAACTACAGGTTCTACTTCGAGTACATGGTTCGGATTGGCAATGAATCTCCTCAGTTGTGGTACGTGAAATATATTGTGAATTTAGGATAGGCTCGGAGTGAGTGTTATTTTGATTCTGTTGGACCATCAATGTTGAAAGTAACTCGCTTAGGTAAAAGTTTGCTCCAAATTTCTTATTGAAGTCTGAGGCTCAAACACGTAGCATATCCTCGAGGGTTTGAGTTGTCCCTTCAGTCTTGCCATCGATTTGTGGTAATATATGGTAGTAAAAGTCGCCAGAGTAATTATCGGTTATGGAAAGCTCTCTCAAAGTCGCGACACAAATTGTGGGTCTCTGTTAGAAGCTGACGAGACTGGCTTCCTACATTCGTTGGTTTAATGTTTCGTCTGAGCTCTTACCTAGTCGAATCGAGAACCATATCTACAACATTTCTTCTTCCGTCATGTACTCTAATGATATTATCTTAGCTTTAAGAAATCGAATGAAAAGAGTTTCTAGTTGAATGGGTTTTCTTCGTCAAACCGATCAATGATAGGAGAAAAGTATATTATAAAGGTTGTTCAATACAAATCCAAAAATTTCTTAAGGGGATGCAAAGTGAATGATCAACTTTTTGTGAGTTGAAACGACCAAAACAATTGTTGAATACTACAAGAATTTGCAAGGATAACATACATTATTCTAGGATACAACCTCATGAAAGAGATGAAATTGAAAATTCCAAGAAGGTGGAAATATAGAAAATGTATGTACTTTTGTGCATCAACTTAAAATAAGTTTTGCAAGGTGATAGTCGAAAAATATTTGCTTGATATGAAGAAGATCAAGGCCATATCAAACTCAAGCAATCGTGTGGTCTCAAAAAATGAATTAATAAACAAATGATGTATCGAATTTTAATGAAGAACGATAACCACATTAACCAAAGAATAATTGGTAATAATGAAACAACAATTTACTATGAAGGTTAGAAGTACTAAAAATCGTTGAATGATTGTTTCACAAGTAAGGTATGTTTCAAACGAATCCCGACTATTTAAAGTAAATGTGATGTAAGCATAATTCCAGGATGGATCAATAGTTGGATAAGTATTTGTACAAATGAGGTTATCAACGAAAGAAATTTGAGGGTACAATGAATGGATTGAATAATTCTTCTAATGAAATACTATGGTCTTATAGAGGTTTGCCAAATGAAATATGAGTTCAAGAGGATATCATTAGCAAATTTGAAGGATGACAAATGGTTTCATTGATCGAAATGAATTTTTACCGAATTTTGAAATGTGGGAAATAGATTTCTAATACCTTAAAAGTTTGAGGGACTAATCTATTATATCTTATTTCACCCAAATGATTATATCAATTTGAACCCAAAGTGTTATAATATATACCCAAGTTATGGAGATACCTATATCTTAAATTATGTGTCCCAATATAACATGATGTACTTAGGCTCTAAGGATCTCAATAAGAATAAGGAGAGCATGTCATCGACTATTCGAGTTAGCCCGAGATTTTACTCGAAATGAAGTTTTCTTGGAATTGTTGAAAAATTTCAAAACAATTTCTATCAATGAATCTAATAAAATATGAACTCGAATATTGAGTGATCCGAGAATTGAAATTCTCGAAGTTAGCCCAAGAATACAAATTTAAGGAATTGAGCGTAATATATGGAAAACAAGGGGATCGAGTTCATATTGATTTACAAAGAGGGATATAACTTTTCAAAATAATAATAGCAAATGTTTAAAGTCGTTGCGTATGAGCGTAACCGAGGAATAACAAAATTGGGATACGCTCGGAGAGAAAACTAAAATTTATTAACTAAACTGAGTGGTTCACGACAAAATCCTAAACAAGGAAAATCATTACTAGGATACCCATGATATATTCCTTATTATCCTTATGACTTTGCATATTAGAAAAACTAGTCTATTGTCTCTCAGTCTCCTAAATCCCCTTCAACGTCTTCCAGTACCATCGGATCTTCCTCTTCCATCATGAAATCGATTACAGACTGCTTGTAGGCGACTTCCTGTGCCAATTCATTCTTCTCATTCACGAGGGTTTGAATTTGAGTCCACATGTTCTCCCGATGCTCATTGAACTCCTGCTCGAAGTGTTCCAACTGTTGGCATTTATTAATGTGGACTTTCATAAGTGTTTTGTTGTCCTCGATTGCTTTTGTAAGTCGCTCTTCGGCACGATGGTGGTGATAGGTCATCGTTTGGGCCTGGTAACGGTAGTGATTGATTATTTCTAACAACTCGATCTTGTCTCGCATCCCCTTGTCTTGGAATATCTTAGATTCAGTTATTTCATACTCCTTCTTTTGGATCAAAATGGTGTGCGCTTGTGTCATCGTAGCCTATGTCGTATTACGCTAAGATGGAGGTGAAATCGAAGGATGAGATTTCGTGGGTTAGAGTTCTTCGAGGAGAAAAATTAAATCCTCAATTGGTTACCTTTCGGTTGCTGAATTTCGAAATTGATAAGGGGCTATTAATATACATGTTATGAAGATTCATAACCCAGATTTAATTTCAAAATGGCACTCTAAATTGGGAGAAATTGAAGTCCAAAATTTTCGCAAACTAGGGTTATTGGGCGAGAATCTCCAACCAAAATTGAGTATCTTTCCTTGTTTGTGATTTCGATTGGATAGAGGGCTTTTGTTTGAAATGATATAAGGATCATAAACCCATAATTAATTTGAAATTTATGTTCGAATTGATGGAGAAATCGTTGGTCGAAAATTTCGTCATTTAGGGTTTATAGGGCGTGAATTGCGGTTCTAATTTGGCAACCTTTTCTCGTTTTGGAGAGGAATCCGATAGAGGGCTTTTGTTAGGAATTAAATTACGGTCAAACACCCGAAATTAATATAAAATTGATGTTCGGATTGATGGAGAATTCGAATTTGGAAACTTTCGAAAATTTAGGGTTCTTGGGACGTGAATTGCGGCTCCAAATTGGCGTCCTTTCCTTGTCTGTAATCCGACGAAATGATAGGGCTTTTACTACTGGTATGATTTCGAGCAACATCCTGAAATTAATTGGATTTTTGTGTTCGAATTGCCTGTCAAGTCGAATGCTGAAATTTCGCCAAAATTAGGGTTCCTGAGCGTGATTTTAGGCTCAAAATCGGAGGCCTTCCCTTGTTTGAATTTTTCAGAGGGCTTTTGATATATATGACATGTGGAACATTTACCCGGAATTAATTCAAATTCCATGTTCGGATTGATGGAAAGACGAATTTGGGAGGTTTCAAATTTTTAGGGTTCATGGGGCTAAGATTTCGGTCCTCAATTGACGACCTTCCTTCGTTTCTAAGTTGGAAAAATCATAGGGCTTTTATTACCCATGTCATGATGGTGAATTAGCCAAATTTAATTCGAAATATATGTTCGGATTGTAGGAGAAATTGCTGCTCCAAAATTATGCTACAGTTAGGGTTTTGGGCGCGATTTTAGGCTCTAAATTGGACGCCTTCCTTTTTTTGTAACTACGATTTGTTAGAGGGCTTTGGATTGACGTGTTTCAAGGAGTAAAAACCCAGATTTAATTTGGGGTTGGTGTTCGGAAATGGGAGAAATCGACATTTAAAATTTAGGGCTAAATTAGGGTTCTAGGCATGAAATACGATCCGTAAATGTCGACTGAAACTCGAAATTAGTTTAGGGTTTTTGTTCTACACTTAATTTCGTTCACGGTGATGGGTCGCATGTCTTGTTACATGGCCGAAGGCGGCTGTTTCGGGAGGTAGAAGTTTCGATCGGTTTAGTGTTCTTGAGTTCGATAATTGGATCTGCAATTGGTCATCAATCACTGAACGGTTAATGCAATTGACAGAGGGCTTTTTTCTCTCTGATTTGTACGGTCACGGTGATGGGTCGAGATAGTCGATCGGTGGTCAGTGGTGCGAGATCGGAAAATCGACGGGTTTGGAGTGCGTGAGTTTCGATCGGTAATTTAGCCACGCAACGTCGTCTGTTGGGTCTGAGATTTGGGTCATGGCTTCTTCTGAGGGAGGCGGTCATGATTCTGAGTCGACGTTCCGGCGAAGGGCAGCGGCGACGCGGCGGGGTTGCTCACGATTGTAGCTTCCTTTGCATTTTCAGATTTTTTGATTTTATATTTTCGATTTTTTTTTTTTTTTTTTTTAAGATTTTCAGATTGTAATTTTTTTTTATTTTTTTTTTTTGGATTCCCAACTGAATTTTGATTTATGTAGTTGGTCTATTAGATCCGGGATTTTAAATCTGGTATTTTTATCAACCAGAAATCTTTTCCCAATCTGGATCATGGAACCTGGTTTTGCTCTGATACCACTAAAATGTCACGCCCCGATACCGGGATCGATAACACCGGCGTTGATTCCAAACATTAATTCGAAATCAACAAGCCTCGTGTACAGATCTATGATAAAAACCAGTCTATTCATTCCATAGAAAATAATAATCGTCTTTTACAATTGATATTACAAAATACAATTGTCTCGATTAAATCAAATATGCGGAAGCGTAAATAAAACTAATAAATTCTTGAAGGTTCTTCGTGGATCATCATCTCCAAAATTGTTCTTGTAATTCTTCCTCGATCTCTACTTTTCGTCCTTGTCTGGGAGGGGAGGTAAGGGGTGAGTATTTGGGAAAATACTCAGCAAGTAGGGGCCGATTGAACACAGTAAAAACGCATATAATTTCATAGCATAAATCATTTTAAACATTTCTTTGTCAAATCATATAGATCTTGGCATATAAACACATGTCTTACACATAAACACATATCTTTCACATATTCACATATCGACTTATTGGATTCAAGAGGTGGCTCCCGTGGTATAGCACTTTGCTCTTAAGGATCAAGAGGTGACTCCCATGCATGTGGCACGCCCACATCATGTAGCACTTTGCCCCGCCGAATCAAGTGGTGTCTCATACACACGTAGCACGTTGCTCCGCAAGGTCCTTCATTCATGATCATGTCACATACTTGTTTAGATTTAAAAACATACTTTTCATAGGGTTGTTCAATCGAGATTTAAAACATACATAAGGTTTGAAAACGAAATGAAGTTGTAGCAAAAACCCACTTACTGTATTGAATAACCAAAGCAAGATCCGAGTTGAGAAAATGGTGTGAAGCTCCTCCTCTCTTCCTTGAAGCTTTCGAAATCTGAGTGTGTGTAGTGTGTGAGTTTCGAATTTCTTGGTAGTGAAAAGGATAGCCTTCTTCTTCCCCTCTTTGGTATGATTTATAATGAATTAAAGTGGTGGATGGTTAATTTAGGCTAGTGAAAGAATTATGGGTTTAAATCCCATGACACTTGTTTGAGTCAATAATGAGGCAAAATGAATAAAGGATTTTTTGAGCATGTAATGAATGTGGTCAACCATTGGTAATGTATGTGAATAAATTTACCAATTCCACAACTTTGGTCTTTTAATGACATAGTTTGAGCAAGGTATTGATTGGGTCACCAATTGGCTAAATGAATGGCAAAAGAATGGGGTCATCACATGTTGGTCATCTAATGACATGATTTAAGCAAACCATTAATGTTATTATATTGAATGGTGGTTGAATGGAATTGTATGGTTGGTTAAGCACTTAAATGTCATTGAATGACTAATGACAAGATTTGGCAATGCCATTGAATGGCTAATATGATTTGGGGCAAGACAAATTTTCGGGTTCTCACACGGTTACCTGATGCAAAACCATGGAAAATATGTGAAATCTTTAAACATAAACATTGAAGATTATAGCACCAAGAAACATCAGCCGCCACCCTCCAGAGAAAAAAATATACAGCTCAGATTTGAAAACCTGATTTCATTGAAACGAAGTTTCAAATTGGATATCTTCACAGTGTTCCTTAAAAACGATGATATATTAAGTGTCATGTATTTACATTTAAGTATGGGTTCTCTTGAATTGGAAATTGCTATTTTAGGAAATGCAACTAATTGTGAAATCTTAAGGAAGAAGTAGAAACATTCAACTGTGGTGGTGTAAAACAAAACATAAAGGATTCTATAGGATGAAACCAGAGAATGAAAGACGGAAAGAAACACAATAGGAATACAAACCAATCCAATACATCTACAACGTACATTAATCTTGTAGAAACAATCTCTTGCACATGATCGCTCTCGCATGGTGGTCAATGAAGTCTTGCAAGAGGTTCAATGTTCAAGAAGTTGTAGCTAAGAGATGTACCCTGTTTCTCAGATGTAGAGTACGGTTGACTGTGGTAGCATCACACAAAGGTCAAGAGAGCGATTTTGTGATTTGGATAAGCTAAAGATAAAATATGGCTACATAGATACTGGCAAAACCAAATTTATGGGTACAGCCCAAGTAACAGGTGAACTTATCTGTGTACAAAGATTGATTAAACTTGAAAGTGCTTGTAGCCAGACCTATGAAGCTACTTAGAGATAGCTAATCCACGATCAATGTAATTCACATGCCAGTTCAGCAAGACCCCAAGAAAAAACATGAGGATTGCCATACGGTTAATTACGACAAAGATAGAAATGGTATAATTACACTCTCTAAAATTCTTCAAAAACCACCAGAGGTCGATGATATTATCAATGCGCTTCCAAAATAAAGTTTTGATTGTTGTATTTTCAAGTTGGGAATGACCTACATATAATCGCTGGGTCAACTAATTTCTTTTACTCGTCGACTGAATTAAGAATCCATGAAGTACCCAACAACAAATATATATCTTGGTGGTTACTAATACCTATCACGTTATTCTATGACACAAGGGGTGAGCCAGGATTTCAGTGACACCATTCGCAGTGCAAGAGAACATGCAGCAAAAAACTACTGATAGTAGAAACATAATCGAAGTAGCATTATAGACATCGCAAAACATATTCAATGAAAGCGTACAATATAATTTCATAAACAAGTGCTCTAAATTTCGGTTGATAATGGACTTAAAATCTTTAGGTAATTTTTTAAAAACAAACACACAATCAAATATTTGCAGATGTGCCCTTCAGTTCTAATTAGTGGTTGCTTCATATAGCAAAACTACAATCCCAGATCCAAAGGTAATACTGCTGCCCACTCAAAAGTTTCAGTATATTGCATTTATAATCGACCAAAAAAGGCCAATGACAACACCACATGCAGCCAATTACTGCCAAATATATTAATGAGTGAAGTGGAAAAAAGTACAGATTGAAGCACATAAGTCTACTCTAAGTCATCGAATCAACCTCCCTAAAAATCAAGCTTAATAACCGTAAAATTAAGTAAATGTAGCTGCAGAAGGAACACAATTGAATATTCCAACCATGCATCATTTAAGTCAAAAATCACTCGCAAAAATCTCTCAAATCGCGTTGCAGATCTTCAATCACACCAACAACTACATCAAAATCAACAATCAAATCACTCATCCGCTTTTTTTCAGCTCGCATGCAAAACTTCGATCAGCTCACTTCACTCCAAATCAGCACAAATCCAGTAACAACAATTCTCAAAACAAATCCTCAAAAAGTTAAAAAAAATATTTAAAAAAAAAAAGCAAATTCAAGCAGACTAAAAACGAAAACTACAACTGCACGCAGCAAAGAGCAAACTGGTTAAAGAATCGTGGTCGAGGAGTTTACCACGGACAGATCTCAGCACCAGCAGCAGAATCAATTCACATTTGAATCCACCAACGACAAGCTCAATCCTCCAAATAAAACAAAATAAAAAAGAATTAGTGCTAATTGGAAATGAAAACTTTATTGGTGATGTAATAGAGAATGTAGATGCAAACGAGGTGATATATATAACGAGAGAGGGAGGTGGGGGATTTATTCTATTCGATTATTGTAAGTACAATTATTAGTTGTATTAAATCTTCTGGGATTCTTGCTAAAAAAAACTTATCGGATTGGATTTTCTGATTCCTTTTTTATTTAAATAAAATATTACTAGTACGATATAATATATATATAATGTTGGAGGTTGTTAATTTTCGAGTATTAAGTTAATAATGTTAATATTAAAAATATATATATTAATTTATCAAATATTAATTTATGGAGATTTTAGTATACTTTGCTACTCTAAAATTAAAAGTGCAATATGTGATGCACAATGTACAAGGGAAAAGAATAAATTATATTCTCTTTCTTTTATGTATATATATTACAGGAGGGCAGTTACATATCAATATTATTTTTTATTTTTTATCTAATCCGTACATTTTGAAATAACTTTGATTATGTTCTGTCGAAATTCAAGACAATGTATTAGTCAAATCGCGTAATGTAATTAAGGTTAGGTTGGATGTAATTATTAATATTATTTGTATATTATTATTATTATTATTATTATTATTATTATATTGATAAGAAGAGGGGATAGTGAATCACGTGGTTATAGAGCGAGATTTGGGTGAGATATCCGACAGCCAGCTGGAGACGCGGTTGCTTCCCAACATCCACACCTTACTCCGCGTGAAACCTTTTAAAAGGCCATTCAATTATGCACGATTTTATTTGAGGACCCCGGACACACACAACCCAAAGGAAAAATCTAATTAATTCTAACTTCCCTTATTAATTTTTTATATTATATATATTTCTAATATGTAATATACATAACTATTGGCCTGTCTTGGGATTTCAAGATGTTTATCTATACTATTATATATGTGAGGGTGTTTGTTAGGATCGGTCCGGAGTGTTTAAAGGGGGGTGAATGAACACTCCTTCTAAAATTTAATCCCTTGTGATTTTTTTCGGATTAGTGAAAGAAATCTGTTTCTTAATCAACTCTTTTATAGAACAGACCACTAAATGTATAAGTGCGGAACGGTCTGATCTTATATTTGTAAGAGCGGCTCGATGGCTTGAATGAAAGAACAAGTGCAGAAAGACAAGAACACAGAAAATGTTGCCGTTCTCTGAGTAAGCTACAGTCTTCTTCTTCAGGATACTTGCCGTTCTGGTTCATGCTTTCGGCGACTGTCAGGTAAGCTCTTCTTTGTCTTCTTACCTTTTATGGCAATCTTCAGTCTTTGGTCCTTTGTAGCATTAATTACGACATTAAATGCTACAATAAATAGCCGTTAATGATTCGGACTGAAGAGCCAATCTTTATACATCCTTGACTGCTCTGATCTGATAAAGATTGTGATCGATCTGAAGCTTCGATCTAGTCAGTCTGATATCTATCGATCCGGTCTGATATGTGATATGTCTTATCAGCTTGTTCTGTTTTGAGCTATCGATCTGGTCAGTCTGATTACCCTCGATTCGGTTTGATATGCTTTGTCATCTTATCAGCTTGATCTGTTTTGGGCGATCGATCTGGTCAGTCTGATTTCTCTCGATCCGGTCTGATATGTTTTGTCATCTTTAAAATCTCATCGATAAGGTTCGGAACTAACAGTGTTAGTGTGGGGTGTAAACAAAACAAACATGTTCACGAACTTTTCGAGCCGGCTCGAAAATATTTGATTCGTATTCGAAATTCTCGAATTCGAGCCGAACTCGAACATGTTCGAACTATTTTTCGAGCAGAAGTCGAGCTCAAATTACTTTGTTCGATAGTTCGCCAGCCGAACTCGAACTCGAACTTTGATTCGAGACGAACTCGAGCCAAAATTTTAAAATTATTCGAACTTCGAATCGCACTCGAGCTCGAATATAATTATTTCTAGCTGGATTCGAAACTTAAAATTTTCTGCATATTCGGCTCGATTCGGTTCGTTTACACCCATATGTTAGTGGTATGACTTAAAGTAAACTTACCATAATACTCTCACATGAATTGTCAAATAACAATGATGCTCAATGTGTTAAATGACCGCAAGACTCCTGCTAAGTTGGATCACCACAATCACATAGAAAAAGCATTGGAGTGTATTAACCTACAAGATCAATTTGAAAAAAAAAATTTATTATTACATCCCAAAAGCTTAAATTCAAAATGAATTTACAATTACCACCTTAGTTTAACAAAAAAAAAATGTACGCGTGCAATGAATGTTTAGTATATATAATAGCAAAACGAATTACGACCAATGATCATGGGCGGATGTAGGATTTCGACGAAGGGAACAAAAAATAATAACATAAAAATAGAGGCCAAAAAATTGAGGGGGCAGCTGTCCCTCAAAAAAAAAATCTATATATATATTGTATTGTATTTTTGCCCTATTCAATAAAAATCCTACAATTTGTCTCCCCAATCACATTGCTAGATTCGACCATCATCAATGCCTTGTGTTTGTTTTATCCCTCATTAATTATTTCAATGGTATCCATGTATATCCCATGTCTTGAACAAAACTCAAGACGAGCTTATATAACTCAAGTAAACACATACTCACAATTAAGCATACAGCCAAGTACACATGCTAGATAATATCTCAACAGGTTACTCAACATACATGCTACCTTCTCATTCAAAACTATCATACCTTATAAATCAAACGAGAAAAGATATGCTACCAAGCTTTAAATTAATTGTATAAACTGAAATGAGCTGACCACTCGAGATCGACTTGGTTGGTTTGGAACCCTAACTGAGACCACTTTAGTTATTATTTCATGGTAATAAGAAGTAGATACGATACGATTATTTCGCTATGTGATGATAATGCGGTTAATAGTAATAATGTATGAGTAATGAGTCTAAATCAGCAAACGGTATTATTCATACAGTCAATGATTATAATGTAAGATTATATAAATGCACTAACAATGAATATCTATCGGTCATCATCATCAGATAGCACATTTTATTGATGTATTTATATGTTTTAACCATTCAAGATAGAATTCTAACTTATATGTAGCTACGGCATTTAAACAAATGAACTAATATTTCTCATCTTCTAAGCTTAGACAAGTAGTCATGCCGAGCTCGAATTCGTCTTTTAGTCCAGCGAAGACAGATTGCCTACCTAAATTGAAACTCATCTGTACCCAGTTAACAAAACTATCAAGTTGCACTAAACTTTCTCTCTGCTCAACTTATTTTGTTGAACCAACCTTGGGCATTTCCTCTGCTCACCATGTTGCCACTTTCTCCCCTTGGGTTTGCTTTAACCGCAAATCTCACAGTTGTCATATATTAATTAAAATTTTTAAGTTTTAAAATATAAAATTAAAGTAAAATAGAGGAGAAGACATGTTAAAAGAAACTTAATCCAAATATATCGTGGTCAATATAATCCAAAAAAATTTAAAAAAAAATAAGGAAAAAAGCAAAAAGCATTTCAAATTAATAACGATTTTCTGGGAATATAAAAAATATACATCCGATCCAATCTAATACTAAAAACTTTAATACTAAAAACTTGTGTAACTGTCAAGAACTTCTGGTCCGAGTGGCGCTCTATATCTCTAAATTAATTGTGTAACTATCAAGGATCTTTAACCTAAATAACATCATATATCTCAAAATTAAAACGGATATCGAGTTCAAGATCCTTACCCCTCCCTAATTATATAAAAAAAACTTGCGTAACTAACAATGGGGTGGAACTGTTCGGTGTCCAAATAACAATTTCACCACTGTTACAAAATACTGACCCTAAGCATCGCAAACCTAATCCCTTGCTCTGAAATCTGAATAGAAATCGTGCAGTACCTAGACATGACGGAGGTTTTTAAAAAACCGTCGCCCGGCCCGGAACCGTAACCGGGTCAACGGGCCGGTTAACCATTGACCCGGTTCACGATTCCGAACCGTAACCGAAAATCTGAATAGAAACCGTGCAGTACCTAGACATGACGGAGGTTTTTAAAAAACCGCCGCCCGGCCCAGAACCGTAACCGGGTCAACGGGCCGGTTAACCATTGACCCGGTTCACGATTCCGAACCATAACCGGCCCGTTATTGTACGGGCCGGTTACGGTTCGTGGGTCAAAATAACCGTTGAACCGCCGGTTAACAGGCGGTTCCAACCCTTAATATAAATATATTTTTTGAAAAAAAAAATTTGAACGGCCAAGATCTTCTGACCGTTGTATATCAACGGTCAAGATCTCCTGACCGTTGCAACAGGTGAACAAGCGGTTTGTAACCGGCGGTTAACCGCCGATACATCCCATAAATTTTTTTTTTTTAAAAAAAATTGAACGGCCAGGATCTCCTGACCGTTGCAACAGGATGAACCGCCGGTTACGAACCGACAGTTAGACGGTAAAATAGTTTTTTTTTTTATAATTCGATGGCTAGGATTATTTGACCGTTATAGATCGACGGCTAGGATTAAGTGACCGTTATTTTTTATGCTTATAAATCTCCTCCACACCCATTTCATTTTTCATCAATCTTAACACAACTCTAAGTTTTCGATACATCATTTACTTGTATTATTTTTGAATTACTCAATGGAAGGTCCTAGTGATCCACGTAAAGGCAAAGGCAAAGGCAAGGTGACATATCTCGAAAGGGCCGAACCCGATGTTGATATTGATATTGATGATATTGAATTCACCGATGATGATCCTTTTGCTACACATGATACCCAAGAAAGTGTGCATTCAAAGGTAAGATCTATGCCTCCACTTAAATCATCGATTTTTACTAAACATTTTGAGAAGGTGACTCTTCCATCCGGAGAGTTGCGCGCCAAATGCAAATATTGTACCACTACGTATAAGTTTCAAAGTGGTGGTGGCTATGGATCTTTTAAGCGTCATATCGAAACAAAGCATCCAGTGGAGTTTGGTAATGATTCTTCTCAAACTCAACTGTCTAGATTTCATTCCTCGGGTGAAGGTACCGACTCTCCACTTTTCAAATACACTTATGCACAATTAAGAGAATCGGTGGCAAAATTTATCTCTGTAGAACATCTTTCTTTTAGTATTGCATCTAGATTTGGTTTTGAAGATCCGTGTCATGAATCTCTACAACCTGCTTCTAAACGTGTTCCTAGGACCACAGTCACACGAACACTTAAAAAATTCGTTCGTCAACAAAAGAAAGAATTAGTTACATTATTTAGTAATTTGACGAATAAAGTTTCTATATGCTCTGATATTTGGAGTGATCATTGGCAAACTAATTCGTACATGGGTATTACTTGTCATTGGATAGATAATTCATGGTCAATTCAAAAAAGGTTGCTTGCATATCGAGTGTTCAATGAATCACACACCGCACAAAATATTTCTCAACTGATTTGTGTAATTTTAGAAGAATATGGTTTAACTTCCAAAGTTTTTCTGTGTCATTTGATAATGCTAATTCAAACACATTGAGTATTGAAGATCTTAAACGTGTTTGTCAACCTGCTATTGGTGGTTTATTTTTCCATATTCGATGTATTTGCCGTATTTTGAACTTATGTGTGCAAGATGGATTAAGATCGTTAGATAATCAGATTCAACCAGTTAAAATGGCATTATCTTATTTGTGGTCACATCCGAGTTTGATGAAACAATGGGGTAAGTTTTGTAAGGTTAATGGCATGCGACCTAGAAAATTTCCACGAGATATACCCATACGTTGGAACTCAACATATAAATTGATAAATGACTCATATGAATATAGAGAGTTATTGTGTTCATTTTTTGCACAACATGGTGGAAACTCTAATATTTATGTTTTTTCGCACCAATGGAATGTATGTAAAAGTATCTGTGAAATGTTGAAGGTATTTTATGATGCAACTGAACAATTATCTGGAGTTTATTATCCTACATCTCATTTAGTTTTGATGAACTGTTGTAATGTGGCACTTACCTTAAATGAAAATTTCTCTAATAATAGTTAACCTCTTCTGTGGTAGCAATGAAGGTTAAATGGGAAAAATATTTTTATAATATTCCTGAACTGTTTCTAGTTGCTTTTGCTTTAGATCCTCGACTTAAATTGGATGTTTTGCATGAAATGTTAGTGATGTATTACGAGGCATTATCCCCCCCCGGATGATATTTTCCCAATTGATTCTTCTATGGTAGTAAATCGTGTTAGAAATTATTTGAATGAGATTTATAGAGAATATAGTTTAAAATATGGTGTACAAGAAAATGAATCACAACTACAAGTTAGTGCTCAAAGTCATTCTAGTGGTATTAAACTCACCAAAGCACAAGTTTTGTTAAAAGAACGCACTGAACGCCCCAGAGGCTCATCAGGTTCCAGTCAGGAACTTGATAATTATTTTACGACTTCTTTTGATTTCAGTGAAGCAGATAGCGAGCAACAATTTGATATATTGCGGTGGTGGTCACAAAAGACACAAATTTTCCCGATTTTATCAATCATAGCAAAGGAAATCTTAGCTTGCCCCGTGTCAACTGTTGCTGTGGAACAAGCTTTTAGCGCATGGGGAAATATTTTGGATGTAAGACGATAAAAAATGAGTCCAGATTCTTTAGAGGCACAAGCACTAATGGACGATTGGGCGAGGGCGACAAAACGAAAACAATGAATGGAATCAAGCTAGGACCAAGATGAATTTGATACCGAAGGAACTACTACTACGGGGACAGGTAACGGAAGTGATTGAGCTACGCCACTTCCAAAGGTAAGAAGGGTTAAAAGGTAAGAGAACTACGTGGGCTTTGATTCCTCCACACCCTAAGAGGATACGTAGGCAACTTAAAAAGTTCAAGCCCTCCCCTCCCCTTACATTTCCTTTGTTTTTTTTTATAGTAATTTTTAAATTATTTTAAAAAAAATTTTAATTTTTTTAATTTAAAAATATAAGGGTCGAACGTAACTGTAACCGATGGTTAATCGTAACCGTGACCGGCGGTTCACGAACCGTAACCGGAACCGTCTACAAAGGTTAAGGGTCGACTTATGAACCGTCGAACCGGCGGTTCCGAACCGTCAACCGACGGTTCACGAACCGTGGTCATGTCTAGTAGTACCCTGGTTTCCAAACCTGCGACTTCAGCTGAAACAACAAGAAACCGCAGGAAAAGCACGGAAGATAAGTGTTGGTCATACAATCAATCATTTCTCCGTACTCCAGTCTTCCGTCCCAATCTCTCTTCATTCATTTTCCGATATTTTTCTACAGTAGACATCTTGTCCGGAACAGCGATGGCTTCCTCTTCAGATCGTGAAACCTCAGTTTACACCGCTAAGCTCGCCGAGCAAGCCGAACGCTACGATGGTAAACCCTTAATTTAATTTATGTGTGTGCAAGTACAGATGCAACTGAGAATGTTATCGATTTAAATTTAAATTTTTATTTGTATGGTGGATTTAGGCGAATTCGGGGAGATTTAACTTCTTTTCAGTTATACCTGATATATTTATTAAGCTACTTAATGGTCTGTCTTTAGAAGCTATAGTTTCCCCTGCAATTTTGTGGTGTTTTGATTCGAAAGTTTTAAATTTTGTGCTAGTTTCTTCTATTCAGTCTATTCGATTTGTCTTGAATGGAGTAGCAGACTAAAAGAAAATCTAAGTTTTTCTAGATTGATTTTCCGTTGTTAGTTAGTTATGATATGCTTATGAGATAGAATTAACCAATATAAATTTGACTGTTGGTTCAATATTGGGTTGGATTTTGGCAGAGATGGTGGAAGCGATGAAAAAGGTGGCCAAAATGGATGTGGAATTGACAGTTGAGGAGAGGAACTTGTTATCAGTTGGGTACAAGAATGTTATTGGATCTCGAAGAGCTTCGTGTAGAATCTTGTCATCAATTGAGCAGAAAGAAGAGTCGAGAGGTAACGAACAGAATGCTAAGCCGATCAAGGAGTACCGACAGAAGGTGGAAACTGAGCTCGTTAACATTTGTAGGGACATTTTGGCTGTCATTGATGAACATCTCATTCCCTCATGCACAGCTGGCGAGTCCAGGGTGTTTTATTACAAGATGTGAGTGGGGGTATATTGTTGGTCTGTGATTGTGTGAAATGTCATTTAGTTGAGAAGTTGATTTCCTTTTTCTTTACAGGAAAGGTGATTACTGCCGGTATCTTGCTGAGTTCAAGATTGGTAATGATAGGAAAGCGGTTGCAGATGAATCACTGAAAGCATATGAGGTATAATTTAGGTTTAGTATTGAGTTTTAATATTGTTTTGAATTTCCTAAGTCCTAACTACTGCTCATGTATATATATGGATTATTTTCTCATCCCAGTCAAGTCTTGGAGCTTCACAGAGCCTACTGCTTGGGCCCTGTTGTTATTTGGGTGTCTGTGCTATATTCTATTGTAAGAGATATTAGTCAGAGCGTGAATAGACGAATCGATGAGCTAAATAACCAAAATTCAAAAGATAATTGGAATGTAGTGTCTGGGCTTGTTATATCCTACCCATAACCAGCAGTATTCTTATACATCATTTCAATTTATGCCGTTATATGAAAATACTTTCAAATGTTGAGGGAACTACCAGAGCTATGGAAGCATACAGGAAGTCAACCGGTTGTTCCAGGTGCTGCCAAACATGTTTTCTTTTCACTTTTGCAGTTAGGTTAATTGGTCAGTTGAATTTGAAGGACCAATAAGTGTTGGTCGGTAGATAAAGGAAGTGAAATGACATCTCGTTCTGAGCAATACAAAGGGATAGATGATTAAGCGTGTATGATATCACGTGGTCCAAAATTATTGCATGATGCGATTAACATGGTATACATGTTTTCTTCTCCTGCATTAAGAAATGTCACTTTCAGTCTCAATTTCCTTGTTATTCTCCTATAAATTTGTTGCTGAAGCTTTTTTGTCGCTCTGAATGGAGCCTCTAAATTGTTTGCTTTGCCCAATTTCCGGCAATGTCTTTAAAATGATTGTCCACTTTTGGCAGTGAATTCTGTGTCAACCTAAATATCTACCACTCGTTGTGTGCTTATTTTACATTTTGAGACTTGCTTGCAGACAGCTACCACCACTGCTGAGGCAGAGTTACCTCCTACTCACCCAATTCGCTTGGGTTTGGCATTGAATTTTTCAGTCTTCTACTATGAGATCCTGAACTCACCTGAAAGGTATGTCTATTTAGTACAAGTACAGTATGGTTTTGTCATCTATCAATTGATTTACTTGTTTCCCAGGGCATGCCATCTTGCAAAGCAAGCTTTTGATGAAGCAATCTCTGATCTTGATACCTTAAATGAAGAGTCATACAAAGATAGCACCTTGATTATGCAGCTTCTTAGGGACAACCTCACCCTGTGGACCTCCGACATATCAGAGGAAGCAGGTGATGTAGTAATTATGACCAAGTTACACAACTCAGATATTGCAATCCTTTGATGGTTTTAATATTATATTCCTGTTTTATGTGAATTTTTCCCCTCTTTTGTGTTTCAATTCCTTTTATATTGTGATTCTTTCGTGTATTTGCTTTTGCTGGATTGAATTTTAGTAGGATGAGAAGTCATCAATTAGAACCTGGTTAGACATCTTGACCTATGCTGTGTAATTTTCATGAGAAAATTTTCAGTCCATTATATGATTGAGATTCGTGTAAAATGTTCACACGTTGGGAAATTTATGTGACTACAAATGATAAAAAAGCTGTGCAGTCATGTAATGATTTCTTGGTGCTAATATGGAAAGGGCGATTCCAGTTTTGAATGCCAAACATGTATGAATCATGGCCTCTGTGGACGCAGGGAATACTCATCATTTACAAGTATCAAAGTATTTGTTGTTTCTGTTTTAGTTCCTGTGTTTTCTGCGGTACTTTTCAGAAATCTTGTGTGACACGCCGAGTAAAAGTCAAAGATTCAATGCTATGGCGATGTATACTTGGTATTTTACAATAGTTTGATCTCAGCCCAGGTATCAAATACTTGTGGTTGAGGTTCCAATAGTACAAGGACCATTGAATTTAGCATTTTCTCTGAAAGTTTTCATCTGTATCAGTTTGTGAATATAAGTGAAGCCGTGTTTAGTCTGATTTGATTTGTTATGTCGTGCCCAATAGTACAAGGACCATTGAATTTAGCATTTTCTCTGAAAGTTTTCATCTGTATCAGTTTGTGAATATAAGTGAAGCCGTGTTTAGTCTGATTTGATTTGTTATGTCATGCTACTTCAGCATATTTTTCTTTTCATGCTATGATACTTTCGATAAAAGCTTTCTACATCTTGCGGTTGTGATAATAAGGACTGTTCTTCAATCAGTTCAGACTGCTGGTTTCCGTCCAACCTCTGAGTGAGGATAAAATATCACACGTTTTATTGGCTTCCATGACAAGTTGAAATATCTCATTGGGCTCATGATATTACTTGCACACTTGTGATTGGAAGCATTGAGAAGCTATCACACCTCATCACTTGAAACAAAAGAGGTCTTACAGAAGAAAAACAAAAGAGCTCTTGGTGCGAATCACTGTTAAATATGTAGATTAGTAGAAATCGTACCTCTTCACTTTTCCAGCTACAAAGTAGGCTAAATTTTTGTGGGTTGAGGTTAGACAAACGGGTAGGAGTTTGAGAACTAGACTGTCCCCGACTTTGGATCCATCTGTGTTGTGAGTAATGATTCATTATTTTTTTAGTCGATCCTTATAACTCACAACGAAGAAAATATTCTCACTTTTTCATGAAGTATCTGAAACCGCTTTCTTGTTTACAGAAGAAGGGCAAAAATATGATGCTTCCAACAAAGCGGAGGTGGTTCCCATCTTCTATAGTTTGTTTGCTGTTGTTTATCACGGTTTGAGATATGCTTGAATTTCTTGTTTCATTGCAGTGAAGCAACTGGATGACTAGGGGCTTTGACGTCTGGAAGAACAGATGATGATATGCTTTGGCAATGTTCATTTTAAGTACTAGTAGATACTTGTACTTGTTTTTATGGGTGCGATCTTTGTCTGTATTGGTCACTCTTTGAGATTGCTGTGGTGTCTTTCATATTGTTGGGAATGGAGATACATTGATTTGATTTGGCCCAATAGGTGGTTTATTTTTAATGACTACCTTAGCTTACATAAGAAATTTGTGCGTGTGTTTGGCTTTGCATATTTACTTGATCTGTTGTTCGTTCATTTATTGAACTTGATTGTCTTACAAATCCATCATTACTCTCCAACATTGGAACCTGGTTTTCAGATTAAATGTTACAATACATTCCACGTATCGATCAAAGGCGAAATTTCACATTGGCCCTTTCGAATTTGATCTCAGTTTCTCTTTTAGATTCTTCTTCTTCGAAACTGTTATCACTCATTCCGGTAATCTTCAAAATGCTTTAACTACTAGAAGTGCATTTATTTCATTTTTAGAGATAATTACATATAATTCCTTGTAGAATAATTGTTTTATAAATTACCAGTTTGAATAATTATATATTTCTTCCTTGTAGAATAGTTGTACTACAATAACACTCACTCTAGTTTGTAAATATATAAGAAAAATTACAACTACCTCCATTATGATTTAACATAAAAATAAACTGTATGAGAGGTAGATGTTATTGTTCAAACTAGAGGAGCTAAAACGATAATTATGAAAACTGGATGGATTTTATATAAAAGATTAATTTCACTTGCTGTCCTTGAACCACGATCAATGCCCAAAAAAACCCTCTACTATTAATTCATTAAAAGTGCTGCAAATAAAGTACTAATACTGCACAAGCCACGGCAAAGTTTAGGATGAAGAATGCAATTCCACTGTTGGATTCTTTATTTCTACGTAAGTCTGCGCTTTAAGCATTTAGAGACTGGAACAAAATTCTGAATATGAAAACAAGCAGCACGCAATGATATATATATAACTTATAATTGTATGTAAGATAATAAAGCAGTACCTCCAACTACACACTATACCTAGTCCCACAACGTAACTACTCCCACAGAAGCTTGAAGGCTTCAAGCAACTACTCTAAATTAACCAGACCTGTACGTATATGCAGAACTAACTGGAATAAACAAATATTTTCGAGAATGCTCGCCGGCCAAACAAATTTTTCGAGATTGATAGCCGGTCAAGCGTTCGCTGTTGCATTTACAAGTAACCATCTGTTGCATTGAAAAAGAAACAGCGTTAAGAATCGGTTTTTAAATCAATATCAGATTAACATAAGTAACTTAGAGCATGTTTTGAACTTTTGGTTATGTTGTATGCATATAGTAACTCTAGCTAGTTCACTATAAAACGTCAAGAAATATGCGATGACATGACATCAAAACGATTAATTAGACAAAATGTAGTCAAAATGATCAAAGTTTGGATGAATATGCAGGATTAATTCAAGAATGAATCTTTTTAACAAATCAAGAAGCGAGCATAAACAGAGTTTGATGTATCACATCTAATGATATCCATAATGATAATCACAAGTATCTTTCGAGTATGGACCATTTATTGCCACAACTGATCAAGAACTTGTAACTTCAAAATATATATGAACTAACAGTAAGAGGAGTCACGAAAACTATATATCATAGATGGAAAAGGTGGAGTTATGAGAGGAGAACAGTAGCGATTAAAATCAAATTAGTAGCAAGAACACAAGCACCAAGTCATACTTAGCATTATTGTTTGCCGTTGGTAAGACATCCTTCCGATCACTCTCTGAAACTATAGAATTAACAGCCAAAAAAGACTAGCAAAAGCCAATTCTTTAGCACAATCCCTAGTAATCCATAACATTGTGTGATTGGATATAAGAAACATAAACTTGAGACTCAGTAAAAGAGCAGGTGAAGGTTAATGGAGGATCCAAAGCACTTACTATGCGAATCGTTGCTCTTAAGTCGCTTAAGCTTCTCGAGCTGGACCATGAAGATCTTCATTCTCTGAATCTCCAAATCCTTGGCAAACTGCATCCTTTGCTTCTCCAACTCCAACATTTGCCTCTGCTTGGCCTCTTCCACTTTCTCATATATACTACCTAATCTCGCTATTGCCTCCGCTAACTTCCGATACCCCTCCACCGCCACTATCCCCTTCCTTTTGATCCCCACCGCTGGCAGCCGACCACCACAATCATCGGAATCTTCGTCATCCTCCTCTTTAGCCTTCATTGCTGCCGCGGCTGCTGCCATCACTGAAAAATTCCTCTCAGTCAAGCTCGGAGGTCCGGAGCGCTTCGTCCTCGGACCTACCGGCACAGACCATGGGACCCTCAAAAGCTGACTCGGTTCCGGATCTTTAATAATGTGCGGGATCACATCCGGTGAACTTTTACGGCAATGGGTCAACGTATCCGGTAGCCGCGGCGGAGATGGCGAGACCTCCGGCGACTGGGAAACTCTCCGGCGAAGGTTCCTTCTATGACCATTAGAGTTGCTGTTATTAGTCTTCAAGAAAGTGTCTCCGATGAGTGATTCAAGGTTGTCGAAGTGAGGCCACGTGGAGGAGTATCGCCCGTTGGATTGGACGACCTTGGACTTCTCGATCTTGTACTTCTTCTTGATGGTGTCTATGCGGTTCTTACACTGGACGTCGGTGCGGCGGAGCTTGAAGGAGGAGCCGTGGACGCTGTTCACGGAGTCGGCGACTTCCTGCCAGTGGTTCTGACGGAGGTTTCCTCGGTTGAGCACCAGGTAGCGGGACCCCCAGGCTTCAATGAGAGTCCGGCTTGCATCCTCCGACCAACAGTCCTCTCGGGTGGGGAAAACCGGGGTTCGCGTTGCAGGCGGTGGAAGTTCCGGTTTTGCGGGTGAGAGAGGGGAAGAACGAACGTTTTTGTCGTCGTCGGAGATTGGGGACGTGTCGGTGGAGAGAGGAGGGGAAGGGGTACGTGATGGTGACATGTCGGCGGCGAGCGGCGACGTTATTCTCAGAGTTATTTTTAGAGTATGGGAATTAGAAAATGAGCTCGCAGTCAGCACCGGTAATGGGGGTAGCCCAGGCCGAAAAAATGTTAAAGGGCGTGGGGCTTCATTTTTACCATTCTTCTTAATATTTTAATATATATAAACGCATTTCAATTTGAATATTTTATTAAATTTTTTTTAAAAATGTTTCGGTGTACAGTATCAATTATTTTTTTAAAAAAGTCAGTTTTAAATTGTTTATGTCAATTCTATTATATTATAATTTAATGGGAAAATTCTTCGATGCACCAAAAACCAACATATATATATATAATTATATATATGTATATTGGTCTTTGGCACACGAAAAGTAATGCACCTCTCAGCAAGAGAGAGCATTTAGTCAAATCAAAACCGAACAAAATTATTCAAAAATTGATAAATTAATTTTTTTCCAAACAAATTGAATCTACTGGATTCTTCATTAAAAACCAAATAAATTGGACCATATTAAAGTGGTTTATTTCGGTCGGTATCATAATTTACTGAATTTTCACAAAAAAAATGATTAAAAAATTAAAAAAAAATCATTTATGTTAAAAATTCTAACAAAAATTGAATTTTATAAAAATAATAATAAGATATTTTGTTTAAAAAGTATATTATTCATTTTAATCGATATTTATAAAAAAATTAATTGAAACTGAAACCAATAAACTGATGTAATTGATTTTTTAAAACTAAAAATCGAACCGAATTTCTGAATTGACAGAATAAAATTTACAACTGAAATTGATTAGGTTGGTTGTTTCAATTTAACGAAATTTTGATCAACCATAATGTTGGAAATATTTATAGTGAGATAAATAACAGTTATTTAAAAGGGTAAATTGGCATAAAATCCTGAACACAAACTAAACTTGTGATTTACCCTTAATTAAATGCGCAAAGATAAGCAAGGAAGATTAAATTTGAGCTTTTGTTCTCAGAGTCATTTGCTCCTCAATTTGTGACTCTGTTCTCCCAAAAATAACGGAGGTTTCCAAGAGAAAAAAATATTTATAGTATTTTTAAATTTACAACTATTTTAAATTAACTTTATCAAAATATATAATAAAGTGTGAAAAATAATAGTGATGTCATATGACATATTGATTTTCTCGGGTAAAATCCATTTATGAAGATACAAACTCTAAAAACGCCGAGCAGAAGTTAGACCGAAGAGATGGTTACCGAACACAGGATACTGATCAGCATATTATCGAGCATCCTTTACCCTCTTCGGGATTTTGGTCAAAGTGTAGTGGAAGACCCAGTCATAATTAAAACTAATTAACCGGCTGGGATTGAACGTGCATTAATGGGGCGGATTTCTCGGACACGCTTGGCTCCCATCAAGCCACGATCAAAGGGCATCATGTTGCTGGTTTTTCGCGAGTTAGTTACTGAGGGCAGTCCTATAAATACCCTTAGATAACCTCATAGAAGGGGTTGGATTTTTCTGGGCAAAAAGACTCCGAGAGAGCAAACTTATGTCTGTTCGGTTCTTTTCGTTATTTCTCTAAAAATATTCGTGTAAGTCATTGAGCGATTATTTTGTGTGTCTAGAAAATCTTGTAAGTCACCAATATTCATATTGGAGTTTTATACTGGACTAGGTCCCGTGGTTTTTCTCTCAATTTGAGGGTTTTTCACGTAAAAAATATTGGTGTGTTTATCGTTATTTTGCATTACCACGTTATTTTACCTTATAATCAAAATCTCGAATCACATCATTGGCGCCGTCTGTGGGAAATTTAGGGCAAAGACGTTGAAGTAGGACGAGTTTTCTAACAAAAAATAAATCAAAGGGCAAGATGGTCAGAGGTAAAGGTAGGGGGCAAGCTTCCAGGGGAAATGGATCCAATTGTCATCCATACTCGTTCGCTGAACCCAGAGAAGGGCCAGAAGATGCGGGATCATCTCAACATGTTCCTCGGTCATTTCCTGCTGGGGGAATGCCCATGGAGCATTTGACAGAAATGATAACTAAAACTGTCGGAGAGATCATGAGGCAATTTATGGCCCCTCCCCAGAAACAAGAAACTGTGCAAGAAGAAGAAGGGGAAGAGTTGGCCTCCGGACAGGAGCCTGAAAAGGAGCCTGAAAAAGAGCTTGAAAAAGAACCTGAAGAAGTTAGAAATATTCCTAATCATTTGAATATGAAACTGATAAAGCTTTAAATCGCCAAATGGAAGAGCTGAAAAGTGAGATGCAGCAGATGCGTAATAAGATGGAAGGACGTCTATATCCTCCGCAGAGGAGTACTCCATTTGCTTCCCATGTGGTTGACGATCCTTTGCCCCCAAACTTTAGGACTCTAAATATGGGAAACTACGATGGTGGTACAGATCCCGAAGAATATCTGTCTCGATTTGAAAACGCTTCGCTTCTTCATCAACTTACGGATGGAGTGAAGTGTCGGGTTTTCCTGACTACATTATCGGGTGCAGCGCAAGCATGGTTTAATCAGTTGCCAGCAAGAATCATAGACTCTTTCCCGAAGTTTAGTTCTCTATTTTTGCATCAGTTTGCAAGCAGCCGGAGTTGCAAGAGAACAGCTCTTAGTCTGTTCGGGATTAAGCAAGCGGAGAAGGAAACTCTTCGAGATTTTCTGAAAAGATTTAGTCATGCATGTCTTGATATTCCACATGTCACCTCTGAAATACTCATCAGCGCGTTCACTCAAGGATTATGATGAACTGTTGGGAAGAGCTTCCAAGTACATTAATTTGGAAGAAGCCCAAAGGATGAAGCAAAGAAGATATGGTAAAATTGGGGAGGAAGTGAACAGAAAGAATAAACCAGTGGAGCCAATCAAAAGAAGTTTTGACCAGTATCTACCGATGAGACCTCATCGGGAAGTAGCCATGAACCAAAGTATGCCGAAGAGGGGGCGGTGTGGACCTCATAGGGGGGACCTTTCCGAGGAGGAATGATCCGAGGAGGGTCCTTCCGAGGAAGAGGATATCGAGGAGGAGGTTTTCGAGGTGGAAGATCTAATGAGTCTGAGGGAGGGCGGGGATTTAACGAGGAGTTCAAAGACAATAATTTCACTCCTAAAATTAACATAAATCCCGGAAGAGGAGCACCTCAGCCAGTCCCTTGGTCAGTTCGGGGAGAAAGAGTAGAGGGAGAAGAGGAAACCTTGAACAATATCCCGAATCGGGGAACTATACACATGATATCCGGAGGAATGTCGGGTGGAGATTCGAACAGAGCAAGAAGGAATCACGCCCGGAAGCTTCAAGTGCTATCTATTGACCCAATCATGTACATGAGGGTCCGTCCATATCTTTTGGGCCTGCAGATCTGCAAGGAATCCATTTTCCTCATGATGATGCGTTGGTTATCTCTGCTACAGTGGCTAACTATAATGTGCAGAGGATTTTTGTGGACACAGGAAGTTCGGCGGACGTACTTTTTCTTAGTACGTTAAACCAAATGGACTTGGGAAGCTTACCTATATTGAAAGTGAATACGTCCTTGCACGTATTTGCAGGGGAAGCCATAAATCCGATAGGGCAGGTGTCTCTACCAGTTACACTGGGTGAAGAATCAAGGATCAAAACAAAGATGATAAATTTCCTCATTGTGGATGCACCATCTTCTTACAATGTAATATTGGGAAGACCAGCCCTAGCTGCTTTCGAAGCCGTTGCCTCCACCTATCATCTAACCATGAAATTCCAGTAGGAGAAGAGGTGGGGCAAGTAAGAGGTGATCAAAGCTCATCACGGAAATGTTATGTGCAAGAGCTAAGGCAAGAAAGAGAACAGAATAACGAAGGAAGAGAACGAGGGGGAAGTGAAAAGAGGAAGCGGGGCGAGGAGGAACGAGTAACACCAGAAGAGAAGTTCCTCAACATCGAGATGGGTCACCCTATTCGAATTACTAGGGTAGGATCCCAACTAATTCCAGAATTACGGAACAAAGTGGTTAATTGTTTAAATCAACATGTGGATGTATTTGCATGGAGTACATCTGATTTAGTGGGAGTAAGACATGAGGTTGCCGAACACCGCCTCAACGTGGACCCCAATGTTCGGGCAATAAGGCAAAAGAGAAGGCATTTTGGACCAGAAAAGGACGCTGTCATTGCCAAGCAGGTATAAGAGTTGTTAAAGGCAGGCCACATTCGCGAGATCGGTTTCCCTACATGGCTCTCGAATGTAGTTTTGGTGCCTAAAGCCGGTGATAAATGGAGAATGTGTGTGGATTTTAGGGATGTGAATAAAGCATGTCCCAAAGATTGTTATCCCCTGCCCAGGATCGATCAGCTTGTAGATTCTACTGCTGGACATGAATTGTTATGTCTTATGGATGCTTATCAAGGATATCATCAGATCCCTTTGGCACAGGAGGATCAATCAAAAGTAAGTTTTGTAACAGCAGGATGAACCTTTTGTTATGTGGTAATGCCCTTCGGATTGAAAAAATGCGGGGGCCACTTATCAAAGGTTGATGGACAAAATATTCAAAGAACAAATTGGTCGGAATGTGGAAGTGTATGTGGATGATGTCCTGATCAAGAGCCGAAAAGCCGAGGACTTGGTCAAAGATATGGAAGAAGTTTTCAACACTTTAAGAAAATTTGGCATGAAGTTGAATCCCGCAAAATGCACTTTCGGGATTCGTAGTGGCAAATTTCTAGGGTACATGGTCACGGAAAGAGGTGTTGAAGCTAACCCGGAGAAAATCCGGGCCATACGAGAAATAAACCCCCCGAGAACACTAAATGAAGTGCAAAGATTAGCAGGAAGAATAGCGGCACTGAGCCGATTTATATCCCGATCAACTGATCGGAGTTTGCCTTTCTTCAAAGCATTAAGGCAGGGAGTCAAGTTCAAGTGGAATGACCAATGGCAAAAGGCCTTCGAGGATCTGAAAGATTATTTGGCTCAGTTACCTTTGATAAACAAGCATGATCCTAAGGAAACGCTTCTCGTGTATTTATCGGTGGCCAAAGAAGTAATTAGTTCCGTGTTAATCAGAGATAGGTCAGGACAACAGCAGCCTGTATATTATGTCAGCCGAGCCCTGCAAGGAGCCGAGCAACGATACCCTGAAATTGAGAAGTTGGCATTAGCTCTAGTCACCACAGCGAGAAGACTTCGGCCATACTTCCTGTCTCATCCTATCATGGTAATAACAAACACTCCTTTGGGTAGACTTTTATCCAAATCCGAAATATCAGGGAGGATGGTAAAATGGGCCACAGAGCTGAGTGAGTTTGATGTCACTTATCAACCCCGAACTACAATCAAAGCTCAAGCTCTGTCAGATTTTCTGGTGGAAGTCACTCATACTCCGGAGGAAAAAGAATGGTTTGTTTGTAGATGGATCATCTACTCGATTGGGAAGTGGAGCAGGTGTCATACTCATTAGTCCTGAAGGGGAAGAAATCAGGGTTGCCGTCCAGTTTGGATTTCTTTCCTCAAACAATGAAGCTGAATTTGAAGCTATCATTTCAGGCCTCCAAATAGCATTGGACGTTGGAGCCAGGAGGATAAAAGCTTTTATGGATTCAATGCTGGTTGTTCATCAAGTGAAGGGGGTATATAAGGTGAAAGAAGAGAAGCTTAGAAAGTATGTGGAAAAGGTGCGGGCAATGATAGCTCAATTTCAAGAGGTGGAATTAACTCAAATACCAAGGGATGAGAATACTCGTGCCGATGAATTAGCAAAATTAGCTAGTTCGGTACACGAATGGAAGAACAGGAATGTGCTCGTGCAAGAGCTTTTGATCTCTCATACATCCTTCAATAGCATCATGAGTGTGGAGCCATGTATTATATCCGATTGGCGAGAGCATTTTATTAAATTTTTGAAGACAAAGGTTATGCCTCCTGACCCAAAGGAAGCTGCTAAAGTTAAAAGAATGGGGAACCGATTTGTGTTGATAGAAGGCAAGTTGTTCAAGAAAGGATTCTCAATTCCTTTTTTACAATGTGCCTCGAGGCAAGAAGGGGAGCATTTATTAAAGGAGATTCATGAAGGATGTTGCAGGAAATCATGTAGGGACTAACATGTTGTATCAATAGCTATCCGAGCTGAGTACTATTGGCCGACGATGAGGGAAGACGCTGAGGAAGTTGTGAAGAAATGCATTAATTGCCAAAGGCATGCAAATTTATCCCATGTACCTGCGGAAATCCTTAATAGTAGCATCATTTCCTGTCCCTTTGATCAATGGGGAATGGATATTGTTGGACCATTTCCTCTCGCTACAGGGCAGAGAAAATTTCTCCTAGTAGCCGTTGAATACTTCACTAAATGGGTGGAAGCCGAACCATTGGCTAAAATAACTGAGGAAGAAGTCATCAGATTTTTATGGAGGAACATAGTATGCCGCTTCGGAATACCTCGAAGAATAATTTCCGACAATGGAAGACAGTTTCAGGGAGGAAGAATACAAGAATGGTGCAAAGATATGAAAATTAAACAAGTCTTCACTTCAGTCGCCTATCCTCAAGCAAATGGGCAAGCTGAAGTGATTAATCGGATTTTATTGCACGGGATCAAGACAAGACTAGAAGGGGCTCGTGGGGAGTGGGTAAATGAATTACCCGGGGTCTTATGGGCTTATAGAACGACTCCTCGGGTATCTACAGAGAGACTCCTTATAGCTTAGTATATGGATCTGAGGCCCTCATTCCAGTAGAAATTGTAGTGGAATCGCTTCGAGTACAAAGCTATAATCCCGATCAGAATGAAGAAAAAAGGAAGTCGGAGTTAGATGGGATTATGGAGTTGAGAGAAAAAGCTTTGGCTAAAGTGGAATTGTATAAAATAAGAGTGACCAATGCTTACAATCGGAGGGTTCGCCCAAGGGCTTTTCACGTGGGAGATCTAGTGCTGCGAAGAATCAATCCCGCGGGGGAAGTAAAGAAATTAGCACCCAAGTGGGAAGGCCCCTATAAAATAAAAGGGGTGATTGGAAGATGAGCCTACAGGCTGGAAGATCATGAAGGTCGGGAACTGGTGAGACCTTGGAACATTCATAATTTAAGAAAGTATTTTGTGTAATCTTTCAGTATTGCTGTTCCCATGTATATTTCCTAATTAAATAAATTTCCTTTTATTGAGCAATGTTCGGTTTACTCGTTGGATCGGGATGTTTGGTCAACGTTTAAACTTAAAAACACCATCGTTTACTCGTTGGATCGGGATGTTTGGTCAACGTTTAAACTTAAAAATACCATCGTTTACTCGTTGGATCGGGATGTTTGGTCAACGTTTAAACTTAAAAATACCATGTTATTGTGCTCGGGGTAGCGAGCTTATGTTATTATAGTCCATTGTTGGCGGGTTAAATACAGGATCGGGAAGTTTGGTCTGTATTTGAACCTAAAATGGGACTAAGTGATTATGCTCGGGGTAGCGAGCAATGTTCGGTTTACTCGTTGGATCGAGATGTTTGGTCAACGTTTAGACTTAAAAACACCATCGTTTACTCGTTGGATCGGGATGCTCGGTCAACGTTTAAATTTAAGTTATATCATGTTATTATGCTGGGGATGTTCTCTCTGAAGCCCGACCATATTTATCTGCTAGGGATGTCTTTTCCCCGAGCTCGGTTATATTCATTACTTCGGGATATTTTCCAATCAAGCTTCATTTGCTTAAAATTTTGCTTGGTGGAGAGACTAGCTTGCACAAGATTGTAAGAAGACAAGGAAAGTCATACTATCATTCCCAAAAGATTACAATTTTAAAAGTTAAAACAAAAGGGGTACATCCCTAAATCTACAGCTGGAGGAACTCATCGGGAACGGTATTCAGGGCCTCATCAACATTTATAAAGTCTGTTGAAGTTCCTTCAGGAGGATAGCCAGCGGCTTTAAATTGACGAACAGACGCTTCAAAGCCATAGTTAAGGAACTTGGCAGCGCGTTCGCCCAGAATATCACCATACTCCTCAGACTTCATAAACTCTTCTTTCTTGATGAGCCAGGATTCTTCGATATGAGCAGCCCGAGATAGTTTCTCCTGATCAAGCTGTTCAGAAAGGGACTTGTTCTCTTCAGCTCGTAATGATTTCTCTTGTGAAAGTTGCCCTAAGAGGGACTTATTCTCTCCAGTCACGGACCTGAACTGCCCGGATAAAGTGGTGTTAGCCTCCTCAAAGTCGGTTAACTTCTTGTGCGCTTCCTCGAGAGCTTCCACTGTCTTATCCCGAGTAGCAACGGCAGCAGAGTATCGTTCCTCCAGTAGCTTTATGGATTTCTTCATCTCCTCGCCGATACCTTCAGCTGTTTAAGATGTTTCTGATTCTCCCCATCTGAGGATCTCATAGATTGGAAGCGAGTCATAATCTCGCCGGCCATTAGATTGGTCTGCAAGAGAATAAATGAAGTTAATAAACCGAAGACAAAAAGTTTATCAGATGGAAATGGATATAAGTTACTGAGTGAGGGAAGTGGAAAAATCATTTATCAAGTTGCTGAAGGCCAATCCTCCGAGGTATTTACGGTCGGGAGAATTGGCCCAATTGCAAATAATAGAGTGAGAAATTTTGGGGTCCGGTTTTCTCAGAATGGGGACGTTGGGGGGGTAAATCCAATCGGTTATATGATATCGGGAGGTTGGCCGAGAAGAGCTAGAACCACCAGGAGCAGGTTGAGAAACAGCTCGAGTTTGAAGAGGTGGACTAACTCGGTGGGTAAGGGAGATTCGAGGAGAAGGAGTTTTCTTGGTAGGAGGAAGTTTAGAGGAAGAACCTTGGCCCTCGGGGACCGCCCTCTTCAATGATCGAGGAATCAAGGCTTCCGCCTCAGGTACTTCAATCACCTCTTCGGGGGGAGCAGGTGTAACAGATGGGGGAGGATTTGTTCCAGTGGTCGGTTTAGTAGCCTTCTCTGGTGCGGCAATTTTCTTCAGGCTAGCAGCAATCTTGGCTTTCAGCATCTTGGTTTCTGCAAGAAAGAAACATCATAGCAATTATTCAAGCATGTTAAAACAAAATAAGCAAACAAAGCAAGATGCTCGGTAAATACTCACCGAGGGGCATTTTTAGGGAAACACCCTTAGGACTAAGCTGGAACAAATACAGCAGTCCGTCGTCAATCAGCTCCCCAAGGTTAAAACACTGATCGCCAAGCTTACGACGAACTGATAGATATGTTTCTCCCTCAAGTAGCCCCTTGATTGACTTGCCCTTCGGTAAGTTTTCTTTCCACTCCATGGGACAATCCCAGGGTTGGAGTGGGCGAGCAAAGAAGAAAAATCTTTTCCAATTTTTTTATGGAAGATGGGTAATTTTTCAGAAAACCCATCCCTGTTCGAGAAGAAAAGTAAAAAAGCCCGATCTCCTTTCGATTTAATTGAAAGAAACAATGAAAGAGTTCGGGAGTCGGAGAAAAGCCAAAAAAGGATAAGACTATGTAGAAACCCGCCAACAATCGATAACTGTTGGGGAATAACTGACTTAGAGAGATGGCAAAATAGGAAGCAACATCTACAAAAAAAGGAGGGATAGGAAAACGAAGTCCCCCTCGGAGTTGGTCTATGTAGAAGGGAAAATAACCCTCGGGAGGCAGGTGGGGGCGAGATCCGGGAGGGGGAACAATAATAGATGTCCCCTCGGAAATCCCCCATTTAGTTTGGATACTGGATAGGTGCCGTTGTGATTTAATCCCGGATTCAAATATCTCAAACCAGGGAACGCGGGCTTTTATCAGGTCCTGCTCTGTCGCAGCCTGAAGCTCTTCTCTGCGAGCATCAGGGGCTGACGACGAGCTGGAAGTCTCCTCACTATCAGAGGAAGAAGAATGTCGAGGGAGGGACTCAGGATACCCTCCTCCTCGAACATGTCTATAGTTTTCGAATAATCGTCAGAAGAAGACATACTCGATGAATGGAAAGAAAATAAGTAGGAAGGAAAAGTTGGTCGGACGTCTAATGCTAGCTCGGAAGCAAATTGCAGAAAAGTAAGTTAAAATCAACGAAATGAGCGAGTATTTATAGTGGGGGGCCACTTGAACAGTCGTTAAATCGACACCGTTCAAAATAAATCCCATGAACGGTTATAGATGTGCCTCGGGAAACGAAACGTCGCAAGATTTTTAAAATTTTTAGGCGGGAAAATTGGGCGGTTAAAATACCCCGAGCATGTCAGGATTTTACCCGAAGACAATAAACCAAGATTTCACTACTCTCATCTTACTTTACTTTGGGGGGTGAGGTGATGTCATATGATATATTGATTTTCTCGCGTAAAATCCATTTATGAAGATACAAACTCTAAAAACGCCGAGCAGAAGTTAGACCGAAGAGATGGTTACCGAACACAGGATACTGATCAGCATATTATCGAGCATCCTTTACCCTCTTCGGGATTTTGGTCAAAGTGTAGCGGAAGACCCGGTCATCATTAAAACTAATTAACCGGCTGGGATTGAACGTGCATTAATGGGGCGGATTTCTCGGACACGCTTGGCTCCCATCAAGCCACGATCAAAGGACATCATGTTGCTGGTTTTCCACGAGTTAGTTACTGAGGGCAGTCCTATAAATACCCTTAGATAACCTCATAGAAGGGGTTGGATTTTTCTGGGCAAAAAGACTCCGAAGAGAGCAAACTTATGTCTGTTCGGTTCTTTTCGTTATTTCTCTAAAAATATTCGTGTAAGTCATTGAGCGATTATTTTGTGTGTCTAGAAAATCTTGTAAGTCACCAATATTCATAGTGAAGTTTTATACTGGACTAGGTCCCGTGATTTTTCTCTCAGTTTGAGGGTTTTCCACGTAAAAAATCTTGGTGTGTTTATCGTTATTTTGCATTACCACGTTATTTTACCTTATAATCAAAATCTCGAATCATATCAAATAGTATAGTTTTTTTTTTTTTTTAGGAAAGGTGGGGTAAACAACCAATAATACTCCTAGGTTATGACAAATAAGAAGAAACTCCACGATGAGTCTTTTCCCTAACATCTTCTGATCAGCTACTAAAATGGTGGAAAACTGAAGCCGACATCGTCGGAAGGGATTGGTACGAGACATGTAATTGTATTGGTATGAAAGTATCTAATTCAAATCCTTAAAAGGGATCTCATAGAAAGTAATTATTTTTCAGGTTTCACGCAACAAATAATGAGCCACAAAAATGTGCTAGGATGTGACTAAGACCCTTTCTCTGAGGGGGTGAAATCAATCTGAAGAAATTTTTGTATGAAAATGAATCAAGACTATTGGAATCAAACAGTCCAGGTGAGAACAAAGAAAACATAGAGAACACAAAACAAAACAAAACAAAACAAACAAATTAGCCGCATTTATTGTTGGTGTGTATTTAAGCTGAGCAGTAGCCAGCTCTCTTTAGTGCCGAAACCATCTTCCTTAGACCCAAAATTTATGTGGTACCCCTTGGGTAAATTTGCCAGATCATCATCAGTCTCAAGAGTTCTTATGATGACCACTCGTATATCTGTGTCAGCACTTCTGTGAAGGCATTTTCCACATTGGTTGATTCAAGAGCAGAAGTTTCCATTAAGAATCTGTTATCTCTTTCAACAATATGTTGCATCTTCTGTGGAAACATCCCGCAATGACGCAAGTCAGCCGCATTTCCTACAAGCATGATAATAATGTTCAAGTCTGTATGATCCATGAGTTCCTTCAACCATCTCTCTACATTTTCAAATGTAATGTGTGACATCATCAACAAATAATGCACCAACAGCTCCTCGATAGTAAGAACTTGTGATTGCACGGTATCTTCAGCAAAAAGAACATGAGAAACAATTAAATCCAAGAGAAAGATACCCTAGATCAGGCCACGACAAATATTCTTTAGCTGTTCCATAAAAACTCCATGCAGAGAAGAAAACTCAAAGATATCTGTCATCATGAACATAGCAAGGTCAGTCACTCATCCAAGTGAAGGCATTCATGATTTATATTCCATCTGTGATCTTCCATAAAACAAATAATGAGTTCTACTCCCAAAATAAACCAAATTGCCCCTTATCCCATGTCCGAGGTCCACCCTTGTTTCTCATTTGAATATGATGATGACTTCATACTATTTTCGAAAAATTAATAGATCTTATTTATATGATCCAATCAATGGTGACGTAAAGCCAATGTCACAAACACTAAATATCTTTAGTCGTGATAAAAAGAGAAGAAAAAACAACTAGACCTTTAGTTCCTCACTATCCTCCAAACCATTTCCACAGTCCAATATGCCAGTCCAACTATATAACTCACCTTATTCAACGTGAAATATGGTTCTCATGCAATTTAAACATAGTGTACATATGTGGTGTCGTGGATGAGATGGTTAGTCACCTCTCTTCGGTTGTGATCTTGACGTTTAAGGGAGAGTGTTTGTAATTGGCTTCGTCGCTGTGACGACACTAAAGTATACACTTAAATTTCAGAAAGATTTTATATGATACTTATATGACTAGAGCTCGGAATCTTTCCATGTCTTAGACGACAAATTCGGGCTGCTTGCAATAAAAAAAAACCTTTTGAGAATGTCAAGATTAATATTTACTGCTTTTTTTGTTAAGAAATGCATTTTTGTCAGCAAGTACCGCGCCGATCCTTTGAACCTATATCATGGCTTATAGCTCATCATTAAAACAAAAATGATAATACATGATTTATAAGCTCTTTGAGACTTTGACAACGACATAATTTTTAAAGCGTGGTGTGAAAAGCCTTAGTGGCATACTTCACCGCCAAAATCTGTATGTCCAGGTGTGTCAACCATGTTCAGTTCATTCTCTTTCCATAAAATAGATGTAACCTGCACATGATCATAAAGAATAGTAAGTGAAAAGCTATCAAGAGTCCAACAATAAAAAATGCAGAGGCATAAGCGTGAAGGACACCACCTACTTCCGATATTGTAAAGTGAAAAATGTAATCTTTCACTGGTGAATGCTATGTCTTCTCCTCCCTAAAGTTACATTGCCTAACAAATATTCATAAATCTACAAAAGGAAGTCCCATGTTATTGGCCCTTCAAAAAACCAATATGCTTTGCAACAGGCAACATGTAGACCACACATGGATTTACATCGTTATGCAGATGGCTCAGAAAAAAATACCTCATGCAAACTTTCATCAATCTACTACCAACCACATGGAAGCAGCCGTAAGCCCGGCCTTTTTTTCATCACAGCCAATGGAATCTCAACATGTAAGTCATCAGTCAAAAGACTGCGTCTTAAAATTTAATTTCTGAAGATGATACGCACTAATGAACTTCATCACCCCAAGGTGAAGGATAATTTAATATCGAAAGATTACTTCCGATATTGTAAAGTGAAAAAATGTAATCTTTCACTGGTGAATGCTATGCTATGTCTTCTCCTCCCTAAAGTTACATTGCCTAACAAATATTCATAACAAAAGGAAGTCCCATGTTATTGGCCCTTCAAAAAACCAATATGCTTTGCAACAGGCAACATGTAGACCACACATGGATTTACATCATTATGCAGATGGCTCAGAAAGAAATACCTCATGCAAACTTTCATCACTCTACTACCAACCACGTGGAAGCAGCCGTAAGCCCGGCCTTTTTTTCATCACAGCCAATGGAATCTCAACATACGGATTCAATAATGTAAGTCATCAGTCAAAAGACTGCATCTTAAAATTTAATTTCTGAAGATAATACACACTAATGAACTTCACCACCCCAAGGTGAAGGATAATAAGTAATAATGGTAGAAAAACTAGCCTATCTGAAACAATCAAAAACTAATTCCTTCACACAATCAGAATTACAAAACACAAAATCAGGAAAATATTTAAGCAGCTTTCACTGGTGAATGTCATGTCTTCTCCTCCCTAAAGTTATATTGCCTCACAAATATTCATAAATCTGCAAAAGGAAGTCCCATGTTATTCGCCCTTCAAAAAACCAATACGCTTTGCAACAAGCAACATGTAGATCACACATTGATTTACATCATTATGCATATGGCTCAGAAAAAAAATGCCTCATACAAACTTTCATCAATCTACTACCAACCACATGGAAGCAGCCGTAAGCCCGGCCTTTTTTTCATCACAGGCAATGGAATCTCAACATATGGATTCAAAAATGTAATTCATCGGTCCACACTAATGAACTGCATCACCCCAAGGTGAAGAATAATAAGTAATAATGGTAGAAAAACTAGCCTATATGGAACAATCAAAAACTAATTCCTTCACATAATCAGAATTACAAAACACAAAATGTGGAAAATATTTAAGCACCTTCGATGCAATGGTGATGCCACGCTCTCGCTCGAGGGCGACCGAATCCAGAGCCCGTTCATGGGGGACATTGGCGCCGCATTGCAGGAGGAGCCGGTCCATGATTGTGGTCTTCATATGGTCAGCATGAGCAATAAAGGGGTTCAGCCGAATGAAGCTCAAAGCCCGTGAACATTCGTAGGGCTCGAAGTTATTGGAGCAGGATTTTCTGCTGGCGGAGGACGATAGAGAGTGGAGCAGTACTGTTGGACGGGCAAAGAAATCGCTTCCAACTGAAGAGCAGCATGACGGAGGAGGAGAGCTGATACTGTTCCCATATTATGTACAATATATAATAGTGGTGGGGTTTAGGGCTTACGTGGACTTGAAATTTTACCGTTACATTTCACAAATTCACACATACGTTTTTAACTAATAAAATAATATATTAAGAACACATCAAATCTGAATTTTAAATTCTAATAATTATTAAAAAATTCAATATTGGGCCCAAAATAGGGTTTTTTAATATAATAATCGAAAAAATAAATAAATTTAACAAAATAACCGGTGTGGCGTCTTCATTATTTTATTTTTTCAAAGAAGACCCGGATGTAAATCGTCTCTGAGTACAGTTACAGATTTGGTTTTCGGATCGCACAACGTGCTTAGCTCGCTCACCTTCAACTTATAAAACTATATTTTATGAGCTAAGTTTTTATGAGCTAGCATGTCTATGCTTGTACGGGAGCGTTAGAGACTATAAGTTTGAATAATTTTGATCCTGCTATAAGTTTGAATTAATTTTGATCCTGCTATACTAATAATAATAAGTCTTAATGCAATATTTTGCTTATTTTGCAAATTTAATCATTTTTTCCATCGCAGTACTAACATGACGACAGATATTATCGACGTGGTACCAATCATTACAGACGAGACGCATATTGCGAAGATGTCCACTCCGACGGTAAAATGCCTAAAGTTGCAAAAGAAACAAAAACATTACATTGAGATTAAAATTCGACTAATTAGAAGACTTGAATTAAAAAAAAAATTGATTAATTAGAGGACTTGAGAAAAAATTAAGCAAACATATATGATATTAGATGATATTAAAGGCCACTTGCGGTGGTTTTCGTGTGCTGGTGAACCAGAAAAGCCGCTACTATAATACTATTAGATCATATGATTTAACAACATCATTTGTGTTCTCAACCAAAGATAATAAACATTTAATCATCACATATGAAGCTGCTACTCTTGCAGGAGTTTACCTATAATTTCACCCATGTTCCGATCCGAACTTCCTCCTTCAGCTACTGCCTCCTTCGTTAGTGCCTTCAAACGAGCAGCATTGCGTTGTATCTCTTCTCCTTGTTCTTCTTGCATAATATCCCGAATACACCTGCTTATTTCGACACATTGACAACCAACCACTGCCCAAATTCAACAAAAAATATCCCTAAAATTGAGGGAGTTGAGGAGATTCAATAGCACAAAGTCACGTCATGAATGCACAATACATAGGGACATGGAGCTTCTATGGGTGGGTGGGTGTTTTTGAAACAAATGTTGCTATATATTCATTAATGTTGATAACAGTTTGCTACTATGCTAAACACAAAATATTTATGAGCCAAGGACTGTACACGATGGCGCCTCCAATAAAAACATTATATTTTTCTAGATGGCGCCTTCAATTTCTTTTTTCTTTTTGAATAATGAAGATGACATCTGCAATGGCGTCTTGGGTCATTTTAGTGATTTTTTCTGCACACCGATTATTTTGTTAAATTTATTTATTTTTTCGATTATTATATTAAAACAACCCCCAAAATATGATTCAATTGAAGTTTTGTATATAAAAACCAATTTTTTTAAAAAAAATATGTTAATTAAGCTTATTTTTTAATTAATTTAAAAGAATAAGTAGTTTTACTATTTTGAATACCGAAGTACTTTTAAAGAAAAATCTAGAACAACGACCCCTGAAACACATTTTTTACCTATAAATTCAAAATTAAGTAAAAAAAATCTCAATTCACTGCATACTTGTGAAAACGTTAATATTCCTTTGTATAATTTTGTGATATTATATAATTGTTTTATTTTCTCATTTATTATAAAGTATAAATATAACATTTTACATAAATATTGGGTGAATGACAATGGGTTTGATGTTACATTGTCCTTGAAAGCACATCAAACATGTTAGATGTAAATATTATCATTCAAGTTGGATGATAATATTCTTATCCAATGGTTGATATTTCTTCATGACATCACGTTGGGATATCACCCTACTCCACCACGGATGACAATCCATCATCACATCTACAATATAACATCATTGAACAATTGTACACCATTTCTGGGTATCGAAGAATTAAATAAACCTTAAAACTGTAATTACAAGTATTTCCTTATAAATTTGATTACAAAAGACAACAGAATCCAAATCCAAGGATAAAAATTAACCCAAAACACAGTATAATGATTAGGCATACACACATATCTTAAATAAAACAAATATATAGAATCCTTAATAATATTGATAGCTAATCATATCGACATATCCTTCACAAAGTGCAATGGTTGTATATAAACATGGAAATTAGAAGAATTAAGAGCTGCCTTCCCATAATGTGCTTTCCATTGACTTAGAATCCATTGGATTATATTGACCTGTAATTAAATATATAAAAAATATTATAATCATAAACTTTAATTTCTTGATTATATACCAAAAACAATTTATTTTAGTTTCCCCCATTTAATTATATACCTGTTAGAAAGTATTGTTGATCGAAAGCATTCGGCAAAGTAGAGTCGTTATGTCTTTCAACCCTTGTGAGTTTGTTCGAATCTTGAATATTATGTGCAGAATTATTGTAGCTGGAGGGGTAAAAATTCATCATAGAATTCCCATTTATGTTGTCTTGGTTATTGTTGTTGGTGGTCTGATTCACAATCCTGTTATTGTTCCACCCCATTAGCCCTTCTGCTGGTTTATAAGCTAAACTCCCATGAGTAATTGGGAGCTGGTGAAGTTGTTGAAACTGTGTTTTGTATAACCTAAGCTCTTCGCACACTCTTCGGTAGTCGCCGTAGGGGCCGAGAACGGGGTCTTTCTGTCGGCACAGGGCTTCCCAAACGAGCGAATCCACTGCTATTTTTCGATCTTCTTCCTTGAGATTCGTCACGATTTTGGTCACATTGCTGACGCCAAATACCTTGTGCACGGCTTGGAATTCAAGGAGTTTAGTCACCGGGAAAAAAGGTGCCAATATACACTCGTCGGTGCATTTCTTCCTCTGATGCTTGCATGATGAGCATGCAGACGTACTATTTGTTGTTCTTTGCATAGTTATAAACTATATTTACAATGGATCCAAATTGTTATATAAAATTAAAATAATTTTTGTAATTTAATAAGGGTTCATATATAGGATAAAAAGATTGATGTAATAAATAAAAATCACCACATTTAAATACTTGGTTTGTATGGAAAGAATGAAAAGAGTGCCTATATAGATAAGACATAACAAGTAGAAGACTAGTAGTACTCAAGAAATTGTTTAATAGAGAGCATGAAAAGATAGTCATTCATTAAAAGCTAAGTTTCTTTTTTCATAGCAATATTTGATTGAATTGTAGGTAACTCACATGAAGAGCAACCAATTATAATTTTAAATTATGAATTGTGACATAGATTTATTAAAATTCTGTTGAAAAATGAGTTGGATTTTAGAAAAAGCATTTTGAATTTTTACTTATATTGAATTTATTTGGATTTTTGTTAGTTATTACAAAATTCTAATGTTTAAAAAAAAAAAAATTAATTGCATACTTTTAAATACAATTTTGAGCATTTTGAATTGCATATTTTAAATATAATTGTCCTTTGTGTTTATTATTCTAGTGTGTTTTCAATCCTCATATATTGAGTAATATTCCTTACTTTCCAAATTTGGTCTCATATCTTTTCACAACAAAAAAAAACAAAAAAAAAATCCTCCCTATATCTAATGGATACTAATTTCTCTCAAATCCACTAACATAAAAGACGTTGATTTCCACCACTTTTCAATTAATACGTAATGTAGGACCAAATATTTATAATAGAAAAATATAAAACTAAATTAAAAATTATAAAAAATACTGGAGTAAATTTGTTTATTCAACATAGGTGGACTAGATTTGAAAACTGGACCGTAGAGGTAGGAATAAAATTGAAGCTGAAGTAAATCATCAATCTCTATAAATGATAACCAATATGTCAAATGATCACAAGTTATCAACGAACAATCTCACCTCAAATCCTTCATGAAATATCGACTACTTTCTCAGTTTCTCAGCCACCGAAGATCTGCCAGCTACTCGACCGCGTTCCTGATCGAAGAATGTGGAAGAGCATCCATACCAAATGGGAGTATTATCAAAACTGGCAATAATATTGGCTGTGATGAGTTTGAGAGATCTGACGATGACCAATTTCATGTCCATATTCAACGACGGGGTGGGGCCTACCATGTCGTGCTCGAATCCTTCATCACCATCAGATGATGATATACCGAAGCCAGGTCCGTCAGACCATTTTCACCAGCTGCAGCCAAAGAGCGGGCATGAGGAAGTGCAAAGCTCATGCAGATCCGAAGAGCACAATGCGTTTATGATTTTAAAGAATCATACACGCAAATTTCCCATTAATCCAACTGAAACGACATTCTTAATCATACTGAAATAGCCAAAACTATACTTATTAGTTTATCAATATTTTCATTGTTCCATGTTTACTTTGTTAAACATAATACACAAGTGTTACATACTTACATGCAACCTATACTTACTAACAAAGTAATTGTATTAAGGTTAATTTTCTATTAACATATTTCTGTTTTTAAGGGAAATCCAAAATGATCCCAAACTTTTCATCTAACCTTCAGATCATCCTTATCATCCCTCAAAAACTCTATGCTCTTTATTTACAAGGGTGAATAAACAATAAATACCATCAGGATACCAGGTTCTAGTTCAGTAAAATGAAGAGTGCAAATGGCATACATACCAGTTACACAACAAAAAGGACAAAAAGTAGCAACCCTAAATCTGAATATTGATCAGTCTACATAATAGTTATCAGAATATTAAAATAAGATTACCATTAAGAGATACTAAGATTACCATTAAGAGATACTAAGATAGGTAAAAGATATCAACAAGGAGCAGCAGGCAAACAATAGTACTAGACCAAATTCTGAAGCTTTTTCACACCAAAGCAAAAGTGCATCTTGGCAGATTCTTTAGGACAAAAGGAAATGTTATAGATCAGCAATCATTCAATTGGAAGGGGTGTTGAGACGTCAACCACTTTTTCTTCAGTTGGTCGAATATTTCGAGTTCCATAGGATTGAATGAGTTCTTTAGCATCTGCCTCTACATCTGTCAACTTCTTATCGAGAATATTGATCTTATCCACATACACATCAAACTCATGCATATAATTCTCTTCTGCTTCCTTTAACATTTGCTCCACAAGTAAACAATTCATCTTATACTCCTCCTCCCGCTTCTGGCGTATCTTCTCTATTTCGGTTATGCTCAACATAAGACCCCCCGGTCCAGCATCCCTGTATATCGATTCTTCATCAAGTTGAGCCCTCTCCCTGTACTCTGCAAATTTCTTTTGGGTTTCTTTCAAAGCCTTGCGGTAACCGTCCATGACACTCTCAACTAGATATAATTCACGCTCCAGACAATAAATTAACCCATCTTTCTTTTGCATCTCTTCCATTCTACTCTTGTGCAAATGGTCTACAAAGGCATCTCTTTTCTGCAACTCATCGAGTAAGATCTGTTGGTTCATATTTGACTGTTCCAAAGCCTGTTCCTGCTCCTCATACAACATCCTAGCTTTCTCCCCTATTTGCTGAACTTGTTCCATGCAGGTTCCAAAATCTACAGGTTTATGGTCCAAAGAATCATTGATCATCAATCTCTTGTTGCTATCATTGAGTGAATGGTGGCCGATATCAGTGTCATCTTCAATAACCTTTTTACCAGTGGGGTTAAAGAAAGATGTGCTAGGAGCCATGCACTGCATATCATCCCTAGTTTCCACCGAAGATGGGTCATGAAGCTGCTCCTGTGAATTAAAGGTAACCTGGTTTGCTTCCATGGCTTGAAGAAAATTACCCGTGAGCCCTTCAACATCAAGATCATTAACAGCAGGAAAAACATCAAATCCCTGCTCACCGCCATCCCCTTCTGTCTCCTCTACCTCATCTGCTTTCCCATCCACAAGGTTGCCAAAGCCTTGACTATCTTCGTCCTCAATGTTGCCAAATCCTTGACCATCTTCCACACTACAAGGTTGCAAAATATTATCTCCCAGATTGTTCTTCCCAAGCAAAAGCCACCGTGCTTGCTCCTTACCCACCTCCTCCCTATCAGCATCATCAACATCATCATCATTATCATCAGCACCATTACCATTCTCCTTGCATTTCTCAACATCTGTCATCTCAACATCCTGCATATTTTCTTCCTTCTCACCATCTTGTCCAAGGGTGAGTTCAATGCTTGGTGGCCCCACAACACAGCTTCTATCTCCCTGATCATCCACCATTGCACTACTGACCATCACATCCTCCTCGTTGATTTCTTTTTCTTCTTCCTTTGTCTCCACTTCCAATTCCACCTTTTCAGCAACCGGCTCCCCCTCCCTTAAGAACAAATTCTCACACTGAAACTTCAACAAGTATTGCAAATGTGATGCATAGTAGCAATCCCTCAACTGATCCCCTTGCTTCAACTCATTCTCCACCATGAACCTAAATAACCCAGCCCAATCCACCTTCTCAGGGTGTCCATCCTTTATCAAGTTTAACCAATTCATCACCTGGGGGGGCGTCATCCACATTTCCTCGTGCAAAAGAACCCAATCCGACACAAACTCCAGAATAAACCCTATTGAATCCTCCGAGACATCCCCATCATCCAACACTACATATTCCACTCCACCCACACTGGCCTTCTTTTTTGAAGGCAGCTTGAAAGCACGAGCAAAGTCACCCCTATTGAATAAAACGCGAGAATCATTGACGTAACCACACTGTACTTTGGGATCATAAGTAACAACCAGCTGCATAATCAAGTCCACCCTTATCTTCCTATCAAAATCAATGTGAACAAAATCCCACAGGCCAAGCTTCTTCAAAAGCTTCTCATGCTTGGAAAAATCAAGAATCTTTAGTGGTATGAATGGAATGGGATTGAAATTTACCTTCAAAGATTCTTTCTTTCTCAGGATGGACTGCTGTTTTCTCAGATTAGGCTTACTCTTCTTTCGCTTGTTCGCTCCACGCCGAGGGTTTGGGGTGTTGGAGGGTGACGCGAGAGTGACATCAGAAAGCGACAAGTGGGGGTCAGCGATTGGTGGGACGATCTGGAGATTCATACCCAATTGAATCGATGGGTTTTGGAGGGTCTCTTGTTCTTTCCCTTCTTCTTCTTCTTCTTCTTCCGGTTCTTGTTCTTCTCCCTCTCTCTCTCCACTGTCTGCCTCTTGGGTTTCCGGATTTGATGGTGGATAGGGTTCACTTGGGATTTCTTGCGTTAGGTTTAGGGAAAGAGAATCTTGAAATATGACGGCGGATTCATGGGTCTGTTGCTGTTGTACAGACTGTGGTGCGGGACTGGACATGCTTTAAACCTTCTTTCTCGCTTTCTTCAACTCACACTGTGTCGGGGTTCTGTGCGAGCAGAGGCGATTAAACTCGGTGCCGAATTCATTCTTCTCAACGGATGTTGGGCCAAATTCAGTATCCTTTCCGCTACAGTAAAAAGCAACACATGTCTAGATATGATCACGATTCGTGAACCATCAACTGACAGTTCGAAACCGCCGGTTCGACGGTTCGAAAGAGCTCGACTCTTAACCTTAACCTTCGTAGATGGTTCCGGTTACGTTCGTGAACCACCGGTTACGGTTAACCACCGATTACAGTTACGATTACGGTTCGACCCATATATTTTTTAAATTAAAAAAAATAAATTAAGATTTTAAAATTTTATTTAAAAAATTAATACTTACTATAAAAGAATCATAAAAAAGAACAAAGGAAATATAAAGGGGAGGGGAGAGTTTGAACTTTTTAGGTTGCCATTAACTCTTTATATTCATATGAACCATTTAACAATTTATATGTTGAGTTCCAAAGTGTGAGTATATCTAGTAGAAATTTTCTAGGTCGCATGTCATTAATCTTACAAAACTTACCCGTTATTTCATCAAACTCGATGGGACCCCAAATAAGATAATGTTATTTTAATTGATTGAATCATGATTATCTAATGATACTAATTACATATGAAATTGGTATGAAACATATATAATTTTGATAGTAATTACAAATGATATTGGTATGAAACATTTACAATTATGATACTAATTACATATGAAATTCGTATGAAACCTATACAACTTTGGTATTAATTGCAAAAGAGTTTGATATGAAACATTTAGAATTATGATACTAATTACGTAGAAATTGTTATGAAAAATATACAACTTTGGTACTAATTACAAATGACATTTGTATGAAACATTTACAATCATAGTATTAATTATATATGAAATTTGTATGAAACCTATACAATTTTGGTACTAATTGCACAAGATATTGGTATTAAATATTTATAATTTTGGTACTAATTACTTATGAAATTGGTATGAAACTTATACAACTTTGTTAATAATTACAAATGATATTGGCATGAAACATTTACAATTATGATATTAATTACATATGAAATTGACGAGTATAACATTGAATTATTTGTTATTTATCTATAAAAAAACAATACAAAAGTTCTTGTTATGTTAAAAAAAATCACTAATGAGATTTGTCATTATCATTTACATAAGAAACAAATGTCAATAAAGTAATTTTTATGATGATTTCATTGATTAATCATAAATATATTAAGTTAGAAGTTATTAATTTATATAATATAAAGTTAGTGAATTATCAATTCAATACGTTGTTCAAATCAGTATAAGTAAATTATTAAAAAAAATTATTAATTAATCAAATATTACATTTTTGAGTTTCTATTGTAAGTCATATTGTGATAAACTATGATATACTTATGTAATTATTTTATATATAATGTAAATCAAATAATGAACATAAAGTACTTGTAGAATAATTATAAAAGTTGTATAATATATTTTTTTTGTAATAATTTGCTTCATTATTAAAATATTTTATTTTGAAACAACTATTTATAGTTCTTATTAATTTATCCAACATTTTTTGTTATATTTACTTTGTTATAGATATGTTTTTATTATACAATATTTATTTAAGAGCATAACATATTTTTTTAGATAATTTTTATTTGTCAGTATAAAATAGTTATTATTGTATTACACATATAATATATATTGTCTTTTAGTATATATAATTATATTGTCTAAAATAAAACAATCAATACAATAGCTTAGTGGTAAAAGGTTGTATTAACATGAGTGATGTCAAGGGTTCGGATCTTCAACAAAACAGTTTAATTTTAAATAATTAATAATAAATAATAAATAATTAAAAAAAAAATTAAAGGGTGGAACCGGCGGTTCCTAGCGGTTGGCTCGCCCCATGAACCCGACAGGTTCAATTCCGTCTCGCCCCGTCCTGTCCATCCAAAAAAAAATTATTAGCTAAAAATCAATCTTGAAGTACTTAAGAGTTTTTTTTTTTTGCCAGAAATTTGAGTTTTATGATTGAATTTCATGTTTTTTTTTTCTATTACATATTTATAAGAACACTTATTTAATTATCTTTAAGCTACCAAATATTTATTAATTTACTCTAATTATCTTCAAAATGTCCAACTTATCTAATATGGACACATGAGTTTTGTATAAATTAAATATTTCCACATTATAATGCAACCGAAAGAACTGAAATTTATATTCGATATTAAAATTTTAATATTTATAATAAGGTGGGTCTGAGACGGGTTTGCCCAAACCTAAGACCCATACCACCCTTTTTCAAAACCCGATTGAATCGGATTCAGACATGCCCCAACGGGGCTGTTTAATGCTGGTTCTGATAAGACCCGGATCAGCTATATCTCTACACAAGCCACGACCTATGAAACCCAAATTCAAGAGGGATGGGCCGGGCTCTTTTGGTTTTAATCCAAGTAATCATGGATTAAATGATAAAATTAAATACAATATATTATATTTTAACACTTAATTTTAGTAACATATACCATATAAAACATTTGCGGGTATAATTTAGCTCAATCTATCTACTTTTGGAATCACGATCGTAAAGTTTTTATTTCTTATTTTTTAAAACTACGATCGTAAAGTTATTTACAACAATCGTGTTTTTTTACGACAACCACAAAAATTTGTCACATTTTTTGCAAATCCTTTTAAACATATTTTTAGGGTAAATTTAAAAATTGGTATCATAGAATATAAATCTTTACAATACTATTCTCAAACTAGAACTTATCAAATAACATCATGGAAATTGTTTTTAATAAAAAATAGTCACAAACTTTTATTTTTAATCAAAGTTGTCTGGAAGCTCACTATTCAATAATGGACCATTTTTAAAAAAATTAATTCTAAGGGACTAAATTTGTTAAAAATATTTCTTTGTAACTATTTTTGGATTAAAAACAATTTATGTGAAGCTATATTTAATTAGTACTGAAAATTTGAGAATAGTATTAGAATAATCCATATCCCATGAGACTTTTTAAAATTTACTCTACATTTTTAATAATAACAATATTTTTACCATGGTTTTGATATTTGGTATGAGCTATCAGTACTCATTTGGGCCCGTACTAATATGAAGCACGCATTCCTTAACGACGTTATATCATATGTTATATATTATTTCAGTCCATCCTAAATTATGTTCTACTTAATTGATTGCTGCAAAATGATATTATTTTATGAAATTATTGTTATAAGTTGTATGATATCTGTTATACAATATTAACAAAATTTATTAAAAGTTTAAAACTAAAAAGTTAAAGGTCCAAAATTCTTTTGAATCCAGTGAATGATGTATTATTATTTGTATTTATGTTGAATTTTCATTAACTAATCATCCAAGTTAAAAAAAAAAAGGTTCAAAACGAACCGAGTCGAAAAAGTTCTGTTAATCTCGAAAATCGAACCGAAAAATCTCGGTTCGGTTTTTTATTTTTAAAATTTAAAAACCAAAATTTCGGTTCGTTTCGATTTTAAACCGAACCGATAAACACCCGTGGTAAAAAAAAAAAAACCAAATCAAATATATAACCGAACCCCTGGTTAAAAAACAAAAACCAAATCAAATATATAATAAAAAATGGTTTATAAACATGTGGTGTGGCCCGGAAAAAGAAGACACGCCACATAAAATGTAAGAAAAAAAGAATAAAGTAGCCTCTGGGTATAGACGGATCAGTAACCCGTGCGAGTCAAAGTCTCTTCTGAAATATTATGGAGGTTTATTTTAGATTCGGTTTTTGTTGATCGCTTCCTCAGATACCTGTCATCTATGTACATCCCTCGAGTTACCTACTGACGATTCCGAGAAGCTGGGATCATCATCCAAGAATTAATCAATCATAAACCTGAATACCTTACTAAACAAAAAAAATAAAGTATCTCAAGTCGTCCCAATGCAGGTACAAATTAATTCCATGAATTGTAATTAATTACACCAAACCCTCAAACATAAGAAAAAGTGAAAAAAAGGTTTAAATTTTAAATAAAACAAACGCCATGCCCACAGTTTCATCTGCTCATATTAGAATCCACATGCACAAAAACCAAATCCCAGACACCAAACCCAATCCGAATCCCATCTTCCCAGCGCCATTACCATTATCAGGTGTAGCCGTAGCCCCAGCAGTACCATTTCCGCCGGCACCGCCCGGGGTACCGCCTTCCTTTGGAGGTGGAGAAGCGGCAGGAGATTTGGCTTGAGTAAACTCCAAGGGCAGTAAAACCTTGTCCACCTGGTAAATCGCCAAAGGAAAATCTTTTCTCACAGTATTGTATATAGGGACTTCGACGATCCCGGTGGATACATTCAACTGATTGGCTTGGCCGGTGAAGTTGAGCCCGAAAACACCGCCGTCCTGCCCGGTGGCCAGAGTCCTGACAGGGTTGCTGGCCGTTTGCAAGTTCTCCAAAGTGTAGTGCTTTGGAAGAATATGGTAGTGCAGGAGCTGTACCTGTTGCTGGTCGCTAAGGTTGTTTAGAGTTCCGGAGGGGAGGTTTTGGAATGCGTTGTCGGTGGGGGCGAAAACGGTCATCCCCTCGTTGGAATTGATGACTTGGTTGTTGATTTGGTTGCCCACTTGAGTTTGGTTTAAAAGGCGTGAAAAGGTGCTGTACTGCCCCCCCTTTTGGAGGATTGCGAAGATGTCGATCGGCCCCGGGACGGTGGGGGCTGGCGCCGACTGAGCCTGGGCAGACGGGATGAGGAAGAGGGAGGCTAGGAGTGTAGTGAGAGAGAGGGCGATGAGAGAGGATGCCGGCGGAGCCGCCATTGTGGTGGTGATGGCCGTGACTTGGGAGTGGAGATAATGCGATTGTGAAATGGATGGATGGGGAATGGGGGCATATATCATAAGATGCACCAGAGTACTCTAGTTTCTTGTGATACTTTAATGTTTTATTTCACGAATTCAAGACAAATAGTTGGTAACTAATAAAATTTTATTTATTTTTTGTAAAATAAGTGAATACTTATTAATTTTGTTATATATTATTTATTAGAGATTACGACTCTCTATTTTTCATTTTTTTTCATCAATTTATTAAAATTTATAATACTGCTTGTGTTACGAACATATGATGCTGGATATCTCACACGAAGGGGATAAAGATGATTAGAAATTTATTCTAACATAAGATTCTTTTGAATTTTCTATTTCAATTAATAGAATCGGCTCTTACTATATTTATAGATGGATATTGAGGAAGATCAGACCCATTCTTTTTTGTTTGATTGCTTTTCCACAGCGGTCTTAATTCTTAAGACCAAAGTGCCGGGCGGCCCATTTCTATCTTGTTTTACCATTTTTTTTTATCATCACAAGTCATAGTCACTAACATCAATATCGATATCATCAATGGGAAAATATTTAGGCTTGTTATACAGGACATTGTTCAGAAATACCGTAATGAAATCTTCCTTTTTTTCTTCTTCCTTTATGCCCATCCCATTGGTACAGTGTGTTACTTCAACGTCGTAGCGCCTGGTTCTCGAATATTGGCTCGAAGCATTTTCTCAAAACCTTTCGCGTGGGCTCGACGTGCCCTTGTATGGTTTTGGGGGCTTATTTAGAGTTTTTAGCCGTCTTTGGTTTCAACGCTTGTTGTATTTAAGAGTGAGTTTTTCGTTAAATATTTTATATTTATACAAAAACATGTATATATATATATATATTGTTGTTGTTATTTATTAGAGATTGATGGTGCATAACATTTTGTTAATATTTCGAAAAAAATGGGAAAATGAGCTGGCTCAGATTTGGATTATGACAAGCCAATTGGAGAGGGGATTAATCTTAATTTTAACTAACTCGAACATGCATGCACTGAAAGTGAAAAAATATATAATATCATGCAAATTACATTCCCTGTTTAAATATTAAAGTTATCATTTGCACTTAGCACACAATTCACGTCGAGTTACATCTTAACCACTAATAAAAATCAAACTTGACAACCGATTCATATTTGATATTTAAAGAAATATGATTATAAAAAAAACTTTGAAACTATGAACGTGTTGGTATTAATTAGATTCCCCGTTAAATATGTTTATTTAATAAATGAATAACGTAAAATTCACGTAATTTAACATCAACCATAGTATAAATTTTATAACAAGGGGCGAATCTAGCCATATATTATTGAGATGAGCAAAATTGTAGACTTTTTATCGGTTGACAAAAATATATGTTTTTTTAAAAAATGTGGGGGGAAATACAAGATATATACATTTCTAACATAATATATATAATTTCTAACATAATATATATAATTGTTTTTTGAGGGGACAACTGTCCCATCGCAAGAGTGCGTTCACCCTGACTCAATGACGTATCTATAGTAGGACAATCCAACCTAGCCCAAAATTAGTGTTTATATATATTGTTTTGAACATAAGAGAGAGTGTGGTGTAGCTAGCAGATGCACATGTAGTTTTGGTCAGAATTAGGAGATCAAAACCTTTATATTTGATAAAAAATTTAGATTTGCCCCACAAAATAAATTTTTTTCTGAATGGACAAAATATTTTGTTTTAAACCTATAAGCTCCTAACATTTTTGAATTTACTTATTTGCCACAACTTCTCATCTTTGAAGTGCATTTTTTTTAAAAAAAAAAAGTAAATATGCATAATTTTAGTAAAATCATTGTCTTAGCAGGAGATCCTAGTTGTAGTTCCTCCAAATATTCATTTTTACATCCTCTAGAGTGATTTGCTCTTCGATGGTAGTTTTAGGTTGTGGAACTTCACCTTGTAATGCCTTTTTTTAATAACAACAAGGTTTTTGTAGTAACTTCTTCATCATCATGTTCTCTGAAAGATATCACATTAACCCAATCAAAAGTTTGAGAATTCTTATCAATAGGACCTTGTTGTCGAAACTGAAGAATCGCTTCACCAAATTTCCGCTGATCCGTCATTTTGGGGTGTCGAAGTTTTACTTCATCACCACGCTTGCTGCGAAAACTAATGGAGAATTTTCTGTGAAACGCCTCCCTTAGTCGCTGGACAATAATCTTATGATCACAAAGGGTAGTGCCTTCTTGTCTCGTTCTCCTATGTAAACCGCTTGAATGTCTGTAGGAAATTGTTTCCTAGCAGCAGATCAGCTCCATTATCATGGAAATAGAGAGGTGGAGTCTTAACTTTGTACCAAGGGGTACCGCCTGCTCCATCGATTATTTCCGTCGATTGGACTCTTTCATTAAGAATAAGAATCTGTTTGGAAATGTCTCTTCCGGCAATAGCTGGTAATTTCTCACCGACTTCTTTAGGGAAGATGTCACGTTTGGTTGTGCATATTTCGGCTCCTGAATCAATATAAGCGGCAAAATATTCTGCTTGATATTCTCCAATAACATCCCGACTGATATGTATATTGAGAATGGACTAGTGGTCATCGGATTCTGTATCTTTCCCGTCCACCATGAATTTCATTCCATCATATAATCTTTCCCAAGGTTTGTGTTCATCAAGAAACTCAATTCCAAGAACTAGTTGTTCTGGGATCATACCTGCAGTTCCTGCAATTGTTAGATCAATTTCACCAATATGAAGGTTTTCTTGATACCTGTCCACTATAGGTTGTTGCAAATAATATAGGACATTGCAAGGGAAGATATTGTTCTTCTCACATCAGGGACTTTCTGAGTCCTGCTAGAGATAGTTACTGATCAACCTATCATGTTGGAAAGACATTCTTCTTGGTTCGATTATAAGGCTTCTGCTTCTGTTCAAAACAGGCTGGTATTGTATCCTCATGCCGATGTCTCCAATTGTCGGAGTATTGATGATATCCGCTAATACTATTTTTGTGAAATCTTCAAAGATTGTGGAGACTTCGATGAATTCCTTTATCAAGAATACTTCTGAATGATGTGTATTCGAGCGCGCATATGATACCTTGTAGGTAATCGAGTAAGGTCTATTTTCTTCTTTCATCAAATCACTTCTATTAAAATCTTGATAAAGAGTAAGAACCTTGTTAGACTCTCGATCTCCCAAATTGTATGCAATTATGGGATAGATGTTGAAAGCCATCTTTCTAACATACAAATTTCCTACAACTACTCCCAAACAAGAATAGTTAAGGTTCGGGATACTCTTGTCAAAGATCGCCAGATTCAGCGGCGAATCAATTCCTTACTTGAAAGTCACTCTGATGATAACTCTAATGACCCCAATATGAATCCATGATATCGTATTAGCAACTTCTCTTTTAACCTTGTTCTTAATTTCCTGGATTTCTCTGTAGGGGATTAACTGCATCTCGATTTTGTTTCCCGTGAGTTCCATCGGATCGCAAATTCACATGTTGTCATCTTATGGAAAATCCGATGCTTCCTGCTTCGAAGACCAATCATATCCATGGCGTTTTCCATTGCTCCAATTGTAAATCCATCATACATTTGAAACTTTGGCTCTTCTTTCATGATCCTTATAAGAGTTTTATGAGAAATAGTGGTATGTGAGAAAAACCCCGATGGCTCTTCTCTGATTATGTGTTGAAGGAACTCTCATTCACTCTGATTTTGAACTGGATTCACCTCCGTTATCAGAATAGATATATTCTTCGTAAATGTTTCATCTGAGGAAATATCCTCAAATTGATACACATGTACCAAATCTTGGAAATAAATAGCATCTTCGTACTCCTTGGTATGCTCGAACTGTCTTACTCATCGGCTTTGGTTCCCTGGATAATCTGTAGAGATATGTAATATTGCCCCGCATGTCCAACAGTTACAATCTTTGAAACTCTCATTTGCACGAGTATGAGTGCGTCTGAAAGTCCTCTTCGTTGGTGCTCTGCTAGTAGTTGCTTGATTAGAACCTATTGACGATGTTCTACTCCTTGTTGGTCCTGATCTTTGTCCCGATCTGTAACTTTGGGCCTTTTGCTTTGACCAGAACATTCCAGGTCTCCATGAAGACCTTCATCTTCTCGAACTACTTCCTCGGGCAAGGATGATTTCTGTATTTTTTCATCTTCGACCTTCGGGTGTAGTTTCCAATGATTCTGTATTTTTTCATCTTCGACCTTTGGAGGTAGTTTCCAATGATAGTAGGGATATCATTCCCTATACATCAAAGATGAGTTGTCTTGTTGATTCATCTTAGCTTCTTGTAGTTCTTTTGGAGTTTTGCTTGATAGCACCACTCCGCCAGCTTCATTTTAAGAAATGACATTCTTCTGGCCACCGTCTCTATTGATTGTGGTGTATATTCCTGGATAAGCATTTTTCTCAATGGACTCGGTATTTTGGCAAAGAATAGTTCTGCTACATATTTCTCTATCATCTTTGTCTTCCATCTATACTCTGTATTGAGTTTGATGTACTCGTCTACATAACGGATATCATGTAGTTCTAGGCTATATAGAGCTTGTCTATATTTTTTTGCATTCTCTTCCTCCACCCCTTAGAAGTTACCCACTCCAATGAAACAGATTTAAAAAAATTTATCCATCTTATCCACAATTTTTTTCAAGGATCACCGGCTAAAACTTCTTCCTTGGTACCTGGGTCTCCAGTTTCCCAGACAATTTTGGCTGATCCTTCTAGACTCATATTAAGGAGTAATATGAATCATTATTTGTTGAGATCAAGCGTTCCAGCTGTTATTCTCGTTGCTGAAGCCCATTCATGAATAAAAACTTCTTTGTTTTTAAAATCCAAGATATCCATGTTGAGCATAAGTCTGTATGGATGTATCAGATCTAACTGAGATTTCCCGTAAGGCATTTAGTGTAGATCTGTCCTGCTGGAACGATTCCTTGTTCCAACTGGAGGATCTAAAGTTGCTCCGACAGTAAAATCTCCTTGATGGATTATTGTTTGACCCGAAACTCTCTTGTGGTGGAAGTCGAGAAATTCTGCCAACTTGATTTGTTTTAAAGTCTACGATGTTCAATCCTGCAAATGAATCAGCAAGATCACATAGATCTTCCAGGTTGATTCTTTCCGTTACTTAGTCGGAAGTATTGGATCTCCTCGTAGGACCGCAATCATTTTTTCAGTCTCTGTCAAAGGTCTCCGGACCTCTTCCGCTTTCCTCTTTTGATTTAAAAGAGGTTCTGTTCCATAGGAAAGTCGTAACCACCATCCTTTTCTTCTTCCTGTTGGTCGTGACTCCAATTCCTTGACTCGGGTTTGAACATGTCGAAAGTTTTCAAGAATTTTCTCTTGATGTTTGATCATAATCTCCACCTGACTTTGAATCTGATGGATCTGTGCAGGGACATGGTATTGTTGGTATCCATAACGATGCACTGTCTTCTGGATCTCTCTAAAATCTTGGGATATTTTAGAAGTATCTGGCTCGATTTCTCGAAAGGTTGGTTATCCCATCCTATTCTTAATATTCAAAATATTATTTTAGTATTTTCAGAATAATCCTAAGGTCTGATACCATTTCAAGACGAGGTCGCGAAGGAAGAGGGTTATTAGAAAAAATGGTAAGACTTTGGTTAATATTTAGAAGTATTTCAAACTCTACGGTGTAACATGCAATTAATCCCTTTTAACATAGCAAGGGTAAATTGGTAAATTGTTGTGGGTAGGAGTTAGGATAAAGATGAAAGTATTGTTGGGGAGTAGAATATAGAATATTGGATAAGGGGAGTAAAATTAAATAAAGTTTGGGTTTATGGATTTTTATGAGTTTACCTTTTACTTATTTGCTCAAAAAATATTTATTTTTTAAAAAGTATAAAAGTGAAAATAATTTATACTTATTTGCCACAACTTCTCATCTTTTAAGTGTATTTTTTTAAAAGATATGTAAATATACATGATTTTAGTAAAAAAATCTATTTAAACTTAAGTTCTCTTGTATATATTAATTTGAAATTTAGATTAAATAGATTATGAAGTATTCACAAAACAACATAAACTTTTACCTATCTTAATAGAAATTATACATACTGCACGGCCCCTCGATAAAGTTTCTAGCTACGTCCTGGCCTGATTATAACAACCTAAAGGATGTAACAACTTTTCATAACTTCGAACCAATACGTGGGGATAACATCTAATGTAAAAATCCTCAATTTCTTGAAAATTAAAAAGAACAAATCGTGATCAATACGAAGAAGCAAACCCGAATTAAATAATCCAACTTGCAATACCTACTCCCAAAGGAAAATTGAGGTATTTAATTTAATAATATATAATTCAATAAGTTAAAACCATTTACAAGCTGGCATACACATGGAACATGGCCTACGCCCATGTTATAATGGGATGATCTTCTACGAATTTGACAACCCGTAGGCTGTCTCATTCATTTTATTATTTGGTTGGTCGCATGACAGCTTTTTATATCCTTCCTGATTGAGGAGGATTATGTATATCGAGTGATGGTAACATTCCATCAAACCATATTGGTACATATTGTAAAATCATGGCCATGTACCCTATTTTAAAACTATAAAACTCTGTTAAAAACTTAAAAAAAAAACTATAAAACTTGATTTTATCTAATTCTCCACCCCTGTTGTACTCAAAAAACTGTAAAACTTATCACGCGGCACCGTTTTCTGTTATAAATATTGGAATTCTTCTGTTATACCCCATGCGATAGTGTCTCATAAGGTAAATCTATGGCCCAAATTGATCTAATACATACCACAAATATTGGGTAAAAAAACCGTTGCTATAGATTTACCTTACCCAATAGGGCGGCAAAGAAGTGATATTGTATGGTGCAACAAGTCTTTTTGATGGATTGGAATCATCCATAGTAGAACAATATAAGTTTCTAATTTTGGAGGATATATGGGCGATGTAGGAGTTGGATTATCTATGTACTTATATACCAAAAAACAACACATAATTATGTTTTGCGGATTATGTTTAATACAATTGAATTAATAAATTAAACTAAGTTTAGGAAAATAGGTTTTGTGTATATCTGATGTGATCGTAAGATTCTGGATCTCGAGATTGAGCAATAAAATATTTTTGTCCGAGTAGAACATCTCAAGGTGGAAAATCCTGAGAACAAAGTGGTTAGATAGGCACCGAGGTGGTGTGAGGTGTGGCTACTCCGTCGAGCATGTTAATGATCAGAAAACAAATGGATCGAGAATCAAGCGAATAAATGGATTATGCGTTATGGTATATGAAGAACCTGATGTATATTTAGAGTATTTATTTGGGAGCAACCGAAATGACCTTTTTTCTGCTGCTAGATACTGTATTTTTAGGGCTATTTTCCTGAATAATGGCCCGTGAATCTTGGACCATGATCTGGCCACGACCTGTGCACGTCCTTCTGCAATTATTGTCTGGCATTAACCTAATCTGCCCATGATGTGCGTCTCTTGCCGTAATTATAGCCTAGCATTAATACGCGTCCGTGTTATTCTCAGGACATTAATACTTGTCAGATCATAGCTTTGACTGAGTGCTAGTTTATCTCCATGATTTACGTATATGCTGGCAAGTTGATCGAGATAGCATGAGTGTCCACCTCAGCTATGAAGTGTTTAACTGATTAATTGAAAGTCAATTCGTTTAGATGATAACAAGGTCCATATGTCTTGTATTCAATCACCAAAAGTAACATTTGGATTAGATGATTTGATTTGAAGGAAATAATTAGAAATCTAATCATTTAAAATTCATGAAATGACATGTATTTAGTTGTCATTTCAAACATAAGTTTAAATAGACTTTTATACTAAAATCATGAAATAACATGTATTTAGTTGTCAAGAAATTTGAAAAACTCATTTCAATTTTTGATCCAAACATAAATGATGAATTTGATCGAAGAATTTGAGATTAACTTATTTTAAATCCTTCAATCCCAACACAACCTAATTGAATGCTAGCAACCGTTCAGCAGTTACGAGACTGCTAAAGTATATAGATGAATGGGATTTTTTTTTTATTTTAACAAAGATGAATGGGATTGAAAGACAACGACGATTGATTAGTTTCAAGACTTCCCATATACTTTGGCATCCAATCATTAGGCCTTACATGTTCCTTCCATTTAAATTCAGGGTTTGTGTTGTTGCCGTCCATAAGCAGGCACACTTAACGGTATCTACACTATATCTGGTGTATATTTGTCAAATGTATGATGTAGATGTTATCAGAGTTACCGCTCTTAAGGGTGGAATCAAAAGGACCAACTTAAGGATGGTTACAATATTATCAACTTGCCCTGTGAATTTTCCATAAAAGAGAGAGAAGTGGGTAGGCAAGAGGTTGTGGTTCATTAATTTGAATTATGACATGAATGTGTAGAGGTGGATGTGAAGATCCATATGGTTCCCTCTATAAAAGATGGCTACTTGATGGAAGTAAACACATTAGTTGATCACAGACCAACTCTGTATCTCGGGTTTATGGCAATTTATCGTAAGATATGTGACGGGACTCACAAAAGTCCTCCCAATAATTGCTTTGCAATCAATAAGAATAATGGACTCGTGGTCCATTAAGTTGGTTTTATGGTTATGTATCTCACTGATCCACCTAAGTCTCGAGTTTTGATTACGTTCCCTTTACGCTTTATTCAACTATCCTTGATGTTATTATATGTGAATTTGTTTGCAGGACAAGCTCTTGGAACATACAAGTGTCACCCATTTGTTTCTGCTTACTAAGTACCGGGTGTGTAGCCGCCCTATAGGTTATAGTGGACTCAAACCCCATGTAGAAATTTTACTTTTTTAGCTCAACTCTCAAAATCGCCGTAGCCCTCTAGCCATACCTAATCCGACCAGCCCCAGACAATACTGCTAAGTACCTTGGCTGGGCTGAGGATGACATGTAATTTTTCAACTGAATTTAAGCTCTATTACTTGTATTTATTAGTTTAAAGTATTGGATAAGAAAAAATGAATTGAGCATTGTTTAGGATTGCACAGTAATGTAAAAAGTCATGCCATTTAGCTCTGGAAAACTGTTTGTTTTAGCTTCGCTCACAATTTGGTTTCGAAATCTTCATTCTTTATAACATTTTTTGCTCTGGAAGCTGATTTTGATTCGATTTGTTTCCTTGTTTTCTTCAAGTTGATGCTAGGACTTTGGTTCAATAATCGAAGAATGTGGCTGCTGAGTGTAGCTTCAGATATCGATATGAAATGTTGGTAAGTAGCTCATTTCCACAAAAATCTATTAAATAGTCTATGAAAACCTTTTTATACTCTTTAAGATTTTATAAAAAATCAACTGAAATCTATCAATTTCATAAAAATATATCATTTTGAAAAAAGTCATTAAATTTGTTGGATTTTGAGGCTTAATGAATTGGTATTAAGCAAGATGAAAATGAGTTTAATGAATTGAAATTAAGAAAAGAAAAATTGAATGAAGGAAACGAAGGCGAAAATAGAGTATTTTTGGCTCATAACGGGTCACCGAAACTGCCGGGAAAAACCCCGGGCAGTAGGGAAGGAGCCTAGGCGCCTCCATGTATGCACAATGATGCCCCTAGGCGCCTGTTCGGTGAATTTTCTAAATCATTGCACCATTTGGCGTGAATATGTGATTATTCATGAATGGTTGCCTCCAAATGGAGTCTTTTGATGACATTGTATGGCATGGTATATATACAACATCCCATCATTAAACTTAAAATCAGATTTTCGAATTTTACACCAAAAATTTCAAGAGAAACATCAAGATCAAAGCATTTCTGCAATCATATTCATTTGTTCTTGAAAAAGAGAGTTTGCAACATTTGTGGTTGATGTTCTTGTGATTTTGTGTGCTACAATCAGAAGAGAAGTCGTTGTATCTTGGGAGAGGATTGCCACAAACCGAAAGCACCTTGTGCAGGGCAAATTCCTCTTAATGACAAAGTGTTACACATCATTTCTTTTCCATATACCGCAGACAGAATCCATACAACGCGACAAACAATCTAAAGAGGAATTTTCAACGTTATTTATAGAAGAGAAATGGCATCCACATCAACCAATGTTCATGCGATGCAAGGAGAAATGCCACAAAAGTTCACCGGTGTATACTTCAAGAGATGGCAGCAGAAAATGCTTTTCTATCTTACTACGTTGCACTAGGCAAGATGTTTGCAAGGTGATCCGCTTACTGTAGACGATAAAGACATGGATACTAGCAAGAGGACCGCTGTAGATGTAGGGAAGCAAAGTGATTTCCTATACAATAACTACATCTTGAATGAACTCGATGATGCACTATACAACGTGTATTGTCAAGTTCGAATCCCAAAAGAATTGTGGAATATACTTGAAACAAAGTACAAGGCGGAGGATGTCGGCCTTAAAAAATTCATTGTTGGACGCTTCTTGGATTTCAAAATGGCAGACTAAAAATCCGTAGTGAGTCAAGTGCAAGAGATACAAGTACTCTTACATGAGATTTATGCGGAATAGATGAGTCTAAGTGAGTCCTTCAAAGTGGGTGCATTAAATGAGAAACCTCCTCCACTGTGGAAAGATTTCAAAAACTATATTAAACACAAGAGGAAGGAAATGGGACTCGAGGACTTGATTGTTCGATTAAGGATCGAAGATGATAATCGCAAGTCGGAAATCAAAATAAACAAAATGAGTGCAAGAGTCATTGTTGCGGAATCGAGCAATCATGGAAAGAATAGAAAGAACCATAATGGCCAACAACAAAGGAACCTTAAAAGCTTCAAGGGAAATTGCTTCATATGTGGGAAACAGAACCACAAAGCAAATGATTGTGTTATGATCGGGGTAGTGTTTAGAAGGGGGGATTGAATAAATACTAGATTCAATTTCTAAATTCTTTGAATTACAGCAGACTGTTAAGTACTGTAGTAGGATCTCAATTGATATCAAGTTAGCAGACACTAAAAATAGTGTGGAAAATGTCTATGAGACTTGTGTGGTTTAGAACTGAACTAGATGTTAAGACATGGACAGATTAAATACTGAAAGTAAATGACAGAATATGTTTCTGGAAGTCTGAATCACAACGCTTCTACGTCTCATCTTCTTCCTTTGCAGGAAAGTTACACTAGAAGACTTTGGTTTACACTTTACAATATACAACCTTTTTAGGTAATATAACAATCACAGTTGTTACAATGCTTTTTACAAAACTTCAAACAAGATATAACATCTTTGATCTTCGAGTGTTCTTGAGCAGTAGACTCAGTATATTTGATCTTCAAGATCTCAATAAAGCTTTTGTACTGCTCTGCAAAACTTCAGGATATTGCAATATAAGTTTTGAATGTTTTGCTTTGTATTCGATGAAGTTGATTCAGAATTTTAAGTGTTGAGAGCTTTCTTCTATCTTCTCTTCGACGTATTTATAGACATAAAAATCTAACGAAAACTATTCTGCAATTGGAAAGAACCGTGCAAGCTCAGCTTCCTGATTTTCTTCCAAATTCATTTTGTCTTCTTTCCAATTTAGTTAATCAATGACTAGTCTACCCTGACGCGACTGGTGGCGCTGATATTGCAGTGCGGCACTCTGTTGTACCTTTGTCAGAGTGAATCTGTACGTGTTTTGTCATGTTGCGTTATACGTCTGTTGGCTTCTCCTTGATTGTTTGTCTGCTGGACAAAAGATCAACTGATGCCTTTTCCATCGTCTGATGGTTACTCATTAGTTACTTAGTCTACTGGACTAATGTCAACTAACGTCTTCTTAATCGTATGCTGGTATCTCCTCAGAATTTGCATAGTGGACTGTGATACTCTTGTTCCAGTGGACGTTTATTCTCTGCATCCGGTAGACGATGACTCTTAGTCTTTGGACCCGGTAGACAATATCTTTTACTCTTTGCACCCGGTAGACGATTTCTTCTACTCTCACTATCCGGTGGACAATATCGTATATCCGATGGACGATATCTTCTACTCTCAGTATCCAGTGGACGATATCTTTCTGTAGATATTTTTAGAGTAGTTCCTCTGATGCAATAGACTCTTTAAGCGGTAGATATTTGTTATCACCAAAACTTAGAAATGTTTTCCCAACAATTTTCCCCTTTTTGATGTTGACAAAACTTGGCAGTGGAGACTCTAGCTTGAACGTCGATCAACAGATATATGTTAAGACTAAAAAACATAGCAGTGGAGAGCAGTAATTTATATGTCAGATACAGAAGCAGATTATGAGTAATAATCAAACTGATAATTGAAAATGAATATCATTTTATGAAATGATTTCTGCTTACAATTCGTACAACTATTCTCTGCTTACAATCCTTAAAAAGAAAATTCAATTAGAGAAACATAGCCAGTGATCCGAACTAGCTAGTGATAAGTGTCATTTTTACACTTATTTTGCTATGATTTTGTACTGATTTTCGTGTTGATTCCTAGACGATTTTACGCTTTTTGGTATATATTGTTTATTTTAAGAATCTATGTGAAAGTGCATAAAAGTTGAGGAAATGAGCTAAAATGATGAAAAAGGACCAGACCGAGTCAAAGAATCGCAAAGTTGGAACTTTAAATGTTCGATCGATTGACGAGCATTGCTCGATCGATCGAGCGTAGCATGTGTTTTGACCAACAAAAGTGAAATTTGCTTGATCGATCGACAGGATCAGCTCGATCGATCGAGTGATGCAGAAAAACTCAGAAACGAGAAGGAAGAGCTGGCGATCGATCAGCCACTTTTCTCGATCGATTGCCCGGCTAAGTTTTCAAAAAAATAAATTTCTTTTAGAGATTGTGTTCAACATGGGCTCTTCCATATACCTTGTCAACTATATAAAGAAAAGAACACACAAAATCTGGACTGTCGCACCTCATAAATCAGACCTAGGAGCAGCCTCTCTCATCCTTATCCACATGGAACAATTGAAAGTACAATGCTCGATTGGTGGCAAAGGGATTCAAACAAATTAAAGGTATTGAGTTCTCCGATACTTACTCACCAGTGACAAGGACAACATCCATACGTGTACTCATTTCTATTGCCGCATTGCATAACCTTGAGATACATCAAATGGAAGTTAAAACAGCCTTTTTGAATGGTGAATTGGAAAAAGAAATTTATATGGAACAACCTAAGTTTATAGTTCCTGGACAAGAAGGAAATTATGTAAACTCGTTAAGTCATTATATGGGCTGAAACAAGCGTCTAACCAATGGCTTGAAAAATTTGACAAAGTTATGTTGTCAAATGGTTTTAGAATTAACGAGTGTGACAAATACATGTACATTAAAGGCACACGAGAAACGGTTGTCATAGTATGTCTATATGTTGATGACATGCTAATAATGGGAAGTGGTCATGAAATGATTGTTGAAACAAAGAAAATGGTGACAAGAGATTCTGATATGAAAGATATGGGGGTTGCTAATGTTATAGTATGGATTAAAACCTCTAAGACACAAGAGACAATTGTCCTATCTCAATCACATTACGTTGAGACTGTACTGAGAAAATTCAATGCATATGACATTTATCCTGTAAAGACACCGATGGACTTAAGCATGTATTTAAGTAAAAATCACGGTGAACCGGTGTCTCAATTGGAATATTCAAGAATTATTGGAAGTGTTTATTATGATTGTACTCGTCCAGATATCGCTTGTGATGTGAATAAGCTAAGTCAATTTACGAGTAATCCAAGTAATGTCCATTGGACGACATTAATAAGGATACTTAAATACTTAAGATACACCTTAGAATATGAGTTGCATTTTACGAAATATCCGGAAGTATTAGAGGGATATAGTGATGCAAATTGGGTATCCGACACTAATGACTCCAAATCCACGAGTGGCTATGTATTTAGCATTGATGGTGGGGCCATGTCGTGGAAATCCACTATACAAACTTGCATTGCAAGATCCACGATGGAGTCAGAGTTCATAGCTCTAGACGAAGCCGCGGAAGAGGCGGAATGGCTTCGTAATTCTTGGAAGATATTCCATGTTGGTCAAAACCAGTTTAATGATTCATTGTGATAGTCAATCGACAATTGTTAAGGCACAAAACAGTATGTATAATGGGAAGTCTCGACATATTCATCGTAGACATAATATTGTACGACAGTTGATCTCTAATGGAGTTATCGCAATTGGTCATGTCAAATCAAAGGATAACTTGGCGGATCCGCTTACAAAAGCATTACATAGAGATCAAATGTTTGAATTATCAAGATGAATGGGGTTGAAATCTACAAACTAAATTTTCATAGTGATAACCCAACCTTATTGACTGGAGATCTCAAGATCTTGGTTCAATAGGACAACTAAATTATGAAAATTTGAGTTAGCACTCGGGAAATTTCCCAACTAATTCCTAGGATGAAGAGTGTTTATGATCTACCAAAGTAATGATGTTAAGTTTAAACTTTTATGATTTCTATACGTGAAAAAGTGGAGTATGATATGATACTCTTAATATGTAAGTGTGAGAATGGACCACTCAATGAAACACTTATCAATACAAGAGGTGTTCCAATGTTGAGAAGTTATTGTGTATGTGTTATTGTCTGGGTTTACACGAACTGCCATGAAGTTCAAGACATCATGTTCACTTCGTGGCCTAGTAAATCCGATAGTATAATACCAATGAAGGTTCAGAGCCACAAGCTACCTCTCCCGATGCGTTCCGTGCGAACTCTCTATTGACATGACATGCATTCATGCATTAATTTAATTCACGTGGGGGATTGTTGGAATTTGAGGCTTAATAAATTAATATTATGCAAGATGAAATGAGCTTAATGAATTGAAATTAAGCAAAGAAAAATCGACGAAAGAAACGAAGGCGAAAATGGAGTTTTTCGGGCGCGTAACTGGTCACCGCTCCTAGGCGCATAAAATGATGTGCCTAGGCGCCTCACTGCCTGGAAAATTATTCCCAGGCAGGCGCATGTTCGGTGAATTTTCTGAACCATTGCACTATTTATCGTGAAGATGTGATATTTCATAAATGATTGCCTCCAAATGGAGTTTTTGATGACATTTTATGGCCTAGTATGTATACAACATCCCATCATTTAATTTAATAATCAGATTTTTGAATTTTACACCCAAAATTTCAAGTGAAATAGCAAGATCAAAAGCACTTCTGCATCATATTCACTAGTTCTTGAAAAGAGAGAGTTTATAACCTTTGTGGTTGATGTTCTTGTAATTTTGTGGGCTATAATCACAAGAAAAATCGTTGTAACTTGGAAGAGGATTGTCACAAACCGAAAGCACATTGTGCGTAGAAAATTCCTCTTAAGGACAAAGTATTACATACTTGCCTCGACTTAAGATGTTCATAATTTCTTTTTCATAAACCACATATGGAATCCCAAACAACGCCGACAAACAAAAGTTGTGTGATAAATACACCACTTAATCGTCGATCCATGAAAACAGTTAATTCACTACAATAATATCATTGTTTCCTTTAATGTTCTATTACAGTACTTCATGTTTTTCATCCAAAAAACAATTTGAGGATTCAATCTAAATAAAACATTTATAATAATCCCATTTAAGAAGGCCAAATTTATTGCTGGTATATTGATACTAAAAATACAAGATAAGTTTTCCTTATTACAAAACAAACGAGTACGTAGAATTATTAAACACAACATTACTTATTTTTTTCATTGATATAATAATATATTCATAAAATTATGGAAAAATCTCAATCAGAGATCTTACGCCTAAGCAAGGAGTAATCTTGTAAGTCGTGAAACCAGCAGCTAAGAAGAGTTCACTCCATTGTTTCTCAGTTCTCTCTTTTCCAGTGACTATTGTCATCATCATCATATCAAAGAAGAACTGAGTTTCAGCCAACTCGTGATCTTTCATGATTTCATCATCAATTACAACCATGTCAACTATTATCACTTTTCCTCCATTTTCTTTCTTGGGAATGGCTTCTTTGCATTTCTTCAATATTTTAACACACTCTTCATCATTCCAATCATGCAATATCCACTGCATCATCATGTCAATTAATTAATTCACAATTTATATAAATTGAGTTTTGTTTGAAAAAATAGTTACTTGCGTAATAGTTTATTGAACAAGAAATTTTCTTAAGAAGGGCTCAATCATGGTTCCGACACGTTCGCGCGGAGTCTGCTGTTCCAATTCTATTGATATTTCGTGGAACGGTCGTGGTTATTACTTCAGTGTTTTTTAAAAAAATAAAAATAATTAAATAATTTGGACAAATTACTAATAAAAAAAATAAAAAAATCGGAAAAATTGGAAACAATTTAAAAAGGTTCCAGAACGGCCAATTAGGGACGTGAAATCGTTGTTCCGTTTCGCAATGTCCGTGAAATCACCGTTATAGTTACACGTTCGTTTAGCATATAACTTTACCATGATAGCTACGGTCCCATTTTTGCGTAGCATGAGCTCGATGTAAAAGATAAAATAGCTTATCTACTTCAAAGTTGGACCTATACCTTGAGGAATACAGCATTAGCAGGAGGAACATAATCAAACATGTCTCCACTAACAAAGGTCAAGCTATAAGTCCCTTCCAAGCCAGCAACAACATGAGGAAGATCAAGCACAATACACTTCAGTCCAGGGAAAGCATCACCAATAATCTTAGCCGCAGTTCCTGTGCCTCCCCCAACGTCTGTAATAGATTTCAAACCTTCAAAAACATGCCTGCAATCTCTAGTAATCACACTAGTCACAAAATGTGCATCACTAGCCATTCCTTCATTAAAGAACCGATTCAACCTCGGATTGTCACCCGCGAGCTCCCAAAAATCCTTCTCATGTGCACTGACAAATGCCGTATGAGTGTCATTTTGAAACCACTCTGCCAAATGATGCCATGGATCTATTAAAAGAGGGTCAAGAATGGCTAGTGCAAATGATGCTACGCTCGGGGAATCGTCTTTTAAGAGGAGACGAGAGGCTGGTGTTAGCCAATAACCCACTTTTTTCTTCGTCGTCGGAGATGGAGACCTTGACGAAGAACTTTGAATGGATTAAAATGCGGAGTAGACGATCCACACAGTTTGATTTTTGTTTGTTGATTGGAAGTGCATGGATTAGTTCTGAAAGGGTGATTGGTTTGCCATGTTTGTGGATAATATCAAATAAGCCAAGCTGAATTGCACATTTTAGAGACATGGAGTTGATGAAATTGAAAATTTGATTCCACACATGACCATGATCTTTAAGGAGATGCTCAGAAGATGTCTCGTCGGTGAAGGCCATTTCTCGAGAATAAAAATTGAAATTTGATTAATGGTACCGCTTTAGCCAAGATTGTTTTTAATATATAATATTTTTAGAATAAAAAATATAATATTTTTTAATTTTAGTTATTGGATGGTATTGAATAAGGTCCACAGCGAAACTAGGTGGGGGCAAGCATGGGCTTCTATACAAGATAATATTTTTTATTTTAGCAATTGAATGATACTGGGTAAGGTCCGGTCCAGACACGGGCGGTGGGGGGAGACTGGGCTTTTTAAAAAAGAAAATGTTTTTTTTTTGGGAAAATTTCGGGCCGGTACTACTTGATAAAAGATTTTTCGGCCCAGTCACCCCACAAAAAATTCTTTCAACTAGGTCCAATTTTGGTCAAAATGACCAAAATAGTCTTATGCCTTCCTTGGATCACCTCCTTCAACATCAAAACCCTAGTCTCCAAACCTCACATCAGCCACATGTCCCAACCACCAACGCCGTCGTCGGAAGTTGTCGCTCCTCCCATGGCGTCGGAGCTGCGCGCACTGGTCAAACGAAAACAAAAAGGTTGTGCAAGAAGACAAAATCATCGCACTTCTATTTATCATCTATTTACCGATTGTGTTGATTTTGTTTTATATTTCTTATGAATTTCAATTTTTTTGTAGTGTCTGTACGTAGATTTTTAATGTGAAACGTAACAGTATAATATATTTGAATTGTTCGATTTTGCACTGTCTTGCCATGCGACTTGTGGAGGAGAGAATTTCACATCCTGAGAAGTACAAGGATGAAGAGCCCAAGCCTGGATTGGAGGACTCAGTTTATACCATTACGCTATATTTTCGGATAATGTGCTTGCAATCTCTGTGGTGGTTAACTCTGTTGTTAAGAATGCAGATGAGCCATGGAAACATGTTTTTCATATTGTTACCGACAGGATGAATTTTGCTGCAACAAAGGTTTGGTTTAAGATGAGGCCAATGCAAGGGGGGGTTGTTTGTAAAACTCAAAATTATAATGTATTTGAGATGTTCGATCAATTGTTTGAATGAAAAATGTAATGATATTGAAACAATTAGTGCATGTAATTTACATGCACCGGCAGTTCATGAGTCTATCGGTGCATGTAATTCACATGCACCGATAGACTCATTGGTGCATGTAACTTACATGCATCTTTAGACTTAGGTTTTGCTTTCTTATTCAGTTTGTTATTTCACATCTCAAGCCTTCTATTTCAGTTTGCTATTAAATTAAAAGAAATTAATGAGGAAAAATGTTACATATTCAAAATTATATATAAAAAGGCTATGTTTTTGGTTAAATATAGTATAAGTCTATAGGTGCATGTAATTTACATGCACCAAAATAGACTCGCGGTGCATGTAATTCACATGCACCGACTTGCTAAAATCTATCGATGCATGTAATTTACTCTCCGCGCTTGTACAAAAGAGTAAATGATACTAATTTGAGAAACAATGCAAATTTTGAGTCTACCGGTGCATGTAATTTACATGCATCGGCAGACTATATGTGCATGTAAATTACATGCACCGGTAAAATTTTGAGTCTACCGGTGCATGTAATTTACATGCACCGACAGACTATAGGTGCATCTCTTAAAATTATATTATTGTATTTGAAACATGGAAGGACTATTGTTTTACTTAATTTCATACACATGAAGTATAAAATTATATATTTCTTTGTTTTATATGTATAAAGCTTACACGCAATTTATATTTATTCATAAATATCAAATTGCATGCATTGATTACTGCTCAAATATATATTATATATGCATGCATTGACTACTGCTCAAATATATAGATAATCAATGCATGTAATTACATGCACCGGTAAACTAGGGGCGCATGTAATTTACATGCACCATTATATGTTACTTGCTTGTTGATCTTATAACAAATTAAAGATACAATATACTGGTGATGAAGACCTGAAAGGACCTTATACTCTCTCCGCGCTTGTACAAAAGAGTAAATGATACTAATTTGAGAAACAATGCAAATTTTGAGTCTACCGGTGCATGTAATTAACATGCACCGGCAGACTATATGTGCATGTAAATTACATGCACCGGTAAAATTTTGAGTCTACCGGTGCATGTAATTTACATGCATCGGCAGACTATATGTACATGTAAATTACATGCACCGGTAGACTACCGATGCATGTAAATTACATGCACCGGTAGACTAATGGTGCATGTAATTACATGCACCGGTAAACTAGGATCCTTATTGGGATTGCATGTAATTATATTAATCATTATATATTAGTTGTGTTATATACATCCTGGAAGCTACCTCACTTACTAAAGATGATGTAGTATTATGAAAACAAAAATATGGAGCACATAGATGATCGAAGATTATGTTGTGGAACACCACCTGGTAACCACCTGATCAGTCTTAAAATATGCACTCGGAATGATTAGTTAGATATGTTGACATATATATATATACATATATATATATATATATATATATATATATATATATATATATATATATATATATCCACAGATTGTTAGTGGAAGGCCCAAGCAGGCAATATCTGTGTTGCTTCATTCGACTGGAGCTACAAACCTTTGGAAGGAGATGATATGTTTATCTTTTTCAAATTTGCTACAAAAAAATTTGTTTATCTAAAGAGACCTTTTAGCAAACACATAATGTGTATCAAAATTGAAATAAAAGTTCAATGTTAATTAAATCCAAAAATACCATAAAAAACAGCAAACAAAATTGAAACGAAACATATGTTTTCTGTGGTTGGAGAAGGACATTTGGCGAAACGAAAAGGAGTCACCGTCGCATCCACCACAACGCCGCCACCGCTCCATACGCCTCGCATAACCACCATTGTTGATTTCCCAGAACACGTGACAATCACCAACTCTCACGACGAAGAAGATATAATTCATCTGTTATAAATTGGTTTTTAGAACAAGGGTGTTATAGGAATACCAAATGACTAATTAGATTAGGGTTTCATAAAAATGGACTTAGTTGAAAGAAGATTCCTACAAGATGTATTTAGTTGAAAATAAAATATTTTGCTAGATTTAGTTGAAACATACTTTCAAAAGTGATACCTATATGTAATTTCCTTTTTTTTTTTAGCAATTGGATGGTATTGGGTAAGGTCCACACACGAGGCAAAACTAGGTGGGGGCACAGGCTAGGCCTGCCAACGTCCCTATACCGAGGCTAGTCCACTACCTCCCTACATTAATTTTTTTTGAACAATCATAATTATGAGTGGGGAAGACTGTCGAACTCGGATTATTAAATATGGATTTGAATGATTAATCAATAGGTCACTGTTATGATTGTCAATTTTTTTTTGTTAATATTTAATTTGTGATTCACTTTAAACTTGAAAGAAGATCAATCGCTTGGCGAATGAAGTGGGTCAACCTCTTTTTGGCTTCGGCTAAACACTTTTTTCTCGCTGGTCAAACTTCAGGGAAGAGAGAAGCAATGCCAATACTAGCAATGTAACTAGTAAATACCCCTATACACCCAAATGTCACGGGATGAGAGCTTTCACCCAAACTTTCTCGAACCCGTGCGGCACTTGACTAGTAACCCCGCGTCGCTAGCAAGTCAGCCTTCCTCCCGAGTTGGTTGCTAAAGTGCTAGAAAGAGAGAACACAAAGAGATTGAGAGAATGCTTTGTATTGCTTGAATACTTTGATTGAAAACTTGATGGTTACAAATGAACTCCTCCCCCCTATATATACAAGTTCACCTCCTCAATGGGCGGTGATGATCAATTTGATCTAATGGCTAGAAATGATCTTCTAGGATGTTCCACACATCTACAAGCTTCTACATACTTCTAATATGTATTCCTATAAGGTTCTAGAATGACCTACAAAAGAATGTACAAAGGATGTCTAGAATCTTCCGGGGTGCTCCAAAGTGTTCTTCAAGCTTCCGGGAGCTTCCGGATGTCCCAAAGCCTCTCCAATGTATGCCGGAATCTTCTAGAAAGTTGCGGGTCGTGACATTGTCCCCCACCTAAATTGGCGACGCCCTCGTCGCCTGAATATCGCAGAACTCCTTAATCTTGTGTGCAAACTGCCACAAGTGGTCTTCGTGCTCCCAGCTAGATTCTGCCTCAGGTAGACCCTTCCATCGCACGAAGTACTCGGTGTATGGGGGAACTCCTCTTTTACGTATCACTCGGTTCGCCAAAATCTCCTCCACGCTTTTGTCATATGATGTGACCACAGCAGTTGGCGCCCGATGTGATGTCCCACGGTTTGGATCCTCCATGTCTGCATGATATGGCTTCAGCTGACTCACATGAAACACTGGATGGATCTTTAACTTTGGCGGTAGTTGTAGTCGATAAGACACTGTGCCTATACGCCGCTCGATGGGAAAGGGGCCTTCATATCTACGTATCAACCCCTTGTGTACTGGTCGCAATGACTTGAACTGTTGTGGTAGTAGCTTCACCATTACAAAGTCCCCTTCCTTGAACTCGACCGCTCGTCGCTTAAGATCTGCCCACTTCTTCATCTTTTTGGCGGCTTTGTTCAATGATGCTCGAGCCAAGTCAGTCTCCTCCTGTATGGACTTGGCGAATGTGTATGCTGCGGGGCTGCTCCCTGTGTAGCCCGTGGCAATGTTATGAGGTGTCATCGGTTGCCTGCCTGTGGCTAACTCAAATGGACTTCGTCCAGTAGATTCGCTCCGCTGCAAATTATAAGAGAACTGGGCTGTGTCTAAGAGTGTTGCCCAATCTCGTTGGTTTGCACTCACATAGTGCCGCAAGTATAACTCTAGTAGCGCATTCACCCGCTCTGTCTGCCCATCCGTTTGCGGGTGGAAGCTCGTCGAGAAAGCATGATCGGACCCCAAAAGTTTGAACAGCTCGGACCAAAACTTCCCCGTGAAGCGGGGGTCACGATCACTCACAATGGTCTTCGGAATGCCCCAATGCTTGACCACATGCTTAGTGAAAAGCTTGGCTGTGTCAACGGCAGTGATGTCTGGCGGTGCAGCAATAAAGATGGCATACTTAGAAAATCTGTCCACCACAACAATGATAGTCCCGCACCCTTCTGACTTGGGTAGTGCCGTAATGAAGTCCATGGATATGCTCTCGAATGGGTGCTCAGGAATGGGAAGTGGTTGTAGGAGACCGGCTGGCTGCTGTTGTTCCACCTTGTCTTGTTGGCACACAAGACAAGTCCTTACATAGGCCTCCACATCCTCCCGCATCCTTGGCCAATAATAAGAATCCTCCATGAGGGCCATAGTGCGATGCATCCCCGGGTGGCCCGCCCACTTTGAATCATGACACTCCTTGAGTATTTCCCGGCGTAAATTTCCCCACTTGGGCACAAAGAGGCGGTCTCCCTTAGTGAATAACAAGCCATCTCGAATCCAAAAGCGTCGGGTTTTACCTTCCCTAGCAAAGTCCATGATGTTCTTTGCCATCGGGTCTTGGTCTAGACCTTCCCGTATGCGATCCTTCAACATGCTTGCGGGTTGGCTTATGGCTGCAAGCTCCGCCTTCCGGCTTAAGGCATCGGCTACACGATTGGTTGTCCCCGGCTTGTACTCCAATGTGTAGTCAAACTCCGCAAGAAACTCCTGCCACCTTGCTTGCTTCGGAGTGAGCTTCTTTTGGGTTTGGAAGTAGCTTGTGGCAACATTGTCTGTCTGCACAATAAACTTGCTCCCAAGCAAGTAATGCCTCCATACTCGTAGACAATGGACTACCGCAGTCATCTCCTTCTCATGGACTGTGTAGCGCCGCTCGGCATCATTCAACTTGCGGCTCTCAAAGGCAATAGGATGCCCATTTTGCATAAGAACGCCCCCAATGGCATAATCTGAGGCATCAGTGTGCACCTCGTATGGCTTTGTGTGATCCGGCAGGGCTAAGACTGGTTGCTCCGTCACCTTGATCTTTAGCTCTTTAAATGCTTCCCGGCACTTTGGATCCCACTCCCACTTCTTGTTCTTCTTCAAGAGATTAGTGAGGGGTGTGGCAATGTTAGAATACCCCTCTATGAAGCGCCGATAATAGTTGGCTAGCCCCAGAAAAGATCGGAGTTGGGGCACATTGGTTGGAGCCTCCCAATCTCGTATGGCCTTCACCTTGGCCTCTTCCATCATGATATGCCCGGTCTTGATGTTGTGGCCCAAGAATGACACCTCATCTCGGGCAAAAGAGCACTTCTCCAATTTGATGTAAAGTTCATTCTCCCGAAGTGCCTGAAACACCTTTCTCAAATGCTCCACGTGTTCCTCCAACGTGGATGAGTAGATAACAATATCATCAAGGTAAACAACCACAAACTTATCCAAGTAAGGGTGGAATACCTTGTTCATGAGGGTGCAAAACGTGGCCGGGGCATTGGTGAGACCAAAGGGCATAACTAGAAATTCATAAGACCCGTACCTCGTCACCATGGCGGTCTTTGGTTCGTCCCCAACGGCAATCCGCACTTGCCAATATCCGGACCGCAAGTCTATCTTTGAAAACCACTTGGCCCCTCCAAGTTGGTCGAACAACTCTCCAATGAGTGGTATAGGGTACTTGTTCCGGACCGTTAACTTGTTCAAGGCCCTATAGTCCACGCACATGCGTAAAGATCCATCATGCTTCTTTTGAAAGAGCACTGGTGCACCATATGGGGACTTGGATGGCTGGATCATCCCCGCATCAAGTAGTTCCTTGAGTTGTTTCCTCAACTCTTCCAATTCAGGTGGTGCCATCCGATAGGGTGTGCGTGAGGGCGGGCTGGCATCCTCTACTAGCTCGATTTTGTGGTCCACGTCCCTCTTTGGTGGTAGCTTCTTCGGGAGCTCCTTTGGCATAATGTCCTTGAAGTCCTCAAGCACGACCTTGACTTCCATGGGCAACTCCCCCAAGCCCTCGGTCTTTGGCCCTTCATCTATCTTAGGAACTATGGCATAGGTCTCCTCACTACGCCTAAGTCCCTTTGCGAATTGAATAGCCGACAACATGCTTGGCCCCTTGGCCTCCCTCTTGGCCGGTATAGTGCATGGAGTGTTTGCATCAAGGATATATAAAGAGTCTGAAAAGGGTAAAATGCAAGCCCGTACCTCGTCGAGCCACTCCAGTCCAAGTACCATGTCATAATCATCCATGGGCACCACTGTGTAGGAGACATATCCCTGCCATTCTCCTATCGTGGTCTTCACTCCCTTGGCCGCTCCGGCGATTGGTTTGGCCTTTGCATTCACTGACTTGATTGATCCTCCGGTTGGAGTGATGGCAAGCCCCAGCTTCTTCGCCGCCTCCTCTCGGATGAAGTTGTGTGTGGCCCCCGTATCCACTAATGCCTTGACTCGTCGCCCCCTGACCAAGGCATCCACAAACATAGACCCCCCCCCTTGGGTCCTTTAGCGCGCTACACCTTTGCTTTGATGGCATTGAGGAGCCGTAGAGATCCAATCTATGTGCCCTCCTCCTGTTGCTCATCATCTTCATCTGCGAGAGCTGCTAGCTTGTTTACTTTTGGGCAATTGGGCATGAAGTGGTCGGTCTTGTGACAAAGGAAGCAAGTCCGTTCCCGGTCATTGGACCTATAGGTTGATGGTCTTGGTGCATTGCCCCTGTTGTAGGTTTGGCTTGAGTTTGACTGGTTGCCTCCCATACCTTTGCCCTTGTCATCCTCTTGCCCTTGTTGTTGCCATCGTTGGAGGGCCGCAACTCAATAAGGCTCTCGGCATAAGCAATTGCCGTAGCCAAATCTTGCACTTGACGGCGTTGGAGCTCCTGTTTTGCCCATGGCCTGAGCCCATCAAGGAAAGCGAAGAATGCCTCACGATCCGTCAACTCTGGGATCTCCAATATGATCTCTTGGAACTCCTTGATGTACTCTTTTATAGTTTTGTTGTGTGTGAGCCGTCGTAGGCGTCCCCGAGCCTCATACTCCACATTCTCGGGGTAGAATTGCCGCTTGAGCTCGGCCTTGAAGTCTTCCCATGTATCCATGCGGCATGTGCCTCGCTCAATATCGGCGTGTCGCCTCCTCCACCATAGAGTGGTTGTGTCGGTCAGGAATAGGGGCGCTGTGCGAATCTTGGCCTCGTTGTCCCGTACATTCGAGGCTGCAAAGTATTGCTCCAAGTTCCATAGAAAGTTATCAAGTTCCTTAGCATTGCGAGTCCCATTGTATGGTCTTGGCCTTGGAACATCGATCCTGGTTGGTGCCGTGGCCACATGATCCCCCGCATTGGCCATGGCCCTTTTGCATATAACCATGTCGGCCTTGAGAGTTTTGAACTCTTCTTGCAAGGCCTCAATCATGCCCCTAAATTCATTGATTTGATTCTTCGCATCAAAATGGAAAGAGTTAATTTGTTGGAGTACCTGACCTTGAAACTCCTCCCCTGAGGTGTTTTCTTCAAGTTCCCGTACCCTCTCGGCCACATCCTCGAAGGCTTGGGAGTGATCCACCATGTATTGCTCCAGTCGGATCATCCGGTTCTCCATGCCACCCATAAAGTCGACCGAGGGTTCCCTTGACTGGCCGCGGCCCTTCCTCGGTGCCTTCTCTGGTTTCTCGGGTTGTTGGACCACCCCTGAGTCCGACATTCTTTCTTCTAGCAAACACCAACGAACAACCTTGAGTGCGGAAGCTTTAAGAGCCGACCTAGGCTCTGATACCACTTGTCACGGGATGAGAGCTTTCACCCAAACTTTCTCGAACCCGTGCGGCACTTGACTAGTAACCCCGCGTCGCTAGCAAGTCAGCCTTCCTCCCGAGTTGGTTGCTAAAGTGCTAGAAAGAGAGAACACAAAGAGATTGAGAGAATGCTTTGTATTGCTTGAATACTTTGATTGAAAACTTGATGGTTACAAATGAACTCCTCCCCCCTATATATACAAGTTCACCTCCTCAATGGACGGTGATGATCAATTTGATCTAATGGCTAGAAATGATCTTCTAGGATGTTCCACACATCTACAAGCTTCTACATACTTCTAATATGTATTTCTATAAGGTTCTAGAATGACCTACAAAAGAATGTACAAAGGATGTCTAGAATCTTCCGGGGTGCTCCAAAGTGTTCTTCAAGCTTCCGGGAGCTTCCGGATGTCCCAAAGCCTCTCCAATGTATGCCGGAATCTTCTAGAAAGTTGCGGGTCGTGACACAAAGCTCCTGCCTCGGATCTTGTTGTTTAGGCTTCAATCCGTTAGACGATCGGAGTGCTAAAACACCTAAGAGGGGTAGATTCGCAACCGGAGGAAGAGCCTAGAGAGGAACTGCTATTTATCTCGCCATTACGCATCAAGTATGCCTTTCCTTTGCTTAATATAAAGCGATGAATTTCATTGCCAACAACGAGACAATTGAGAAAAGGTTTTTTTTTTTACTCCAAGATCCAAGATCTAGTTTCACTGATAGTCATTCTCTTACTTTGAGAAAGAAGACTCGAGTTTGAGTCTTGTAATAGCTTTGAAAATCCCCCTCCCAATTATAAAAACAAGTTTTTTTTTTAAAGAGTATATTTAAAATTGAAATTGAAAGACTTGATATATTCATAATCAAATACTCCAAAATATTAGAGATGTTATTTATTTATTTATTTTCTTTAAAATATATAAAGTTTAAATAACTTTTATATTGAGAATGCTTGTTCATCAGTATTTGCTTTTCCCACACATTATACTAAATTCATATTATATCATGATATAGTTTGACAAATAACATTTGACAAATATCACCCTTTCATACATATATATTAAATATTAATACATATAATAAGTTTATATAATTATAATTATGATGGGTCATTTTAATTCTAATTTTATGTTTGAAAGTATATTTTATTATAATTTTCTAATCAAAATATGACTAATTTGAGGAATAATGTTTTGAGAAATGATTGACTGTTTAAAGATCATTTTAAAGATCAATATATAACATCAAGTATGTTTTTATGAATATAGTTTTTTTGTGCATGTCTAAATATGTGGGAACTAACTTGTTTTTTGTTTTAAGTTTTTAATTGTTATTTTTTGTCTTGTACAAATAAGAGTGGAAAATAGGTATTTTGCAAGATAAAATTTGGGGCAAAATGCGATTTCTATATGTTGTAGATATTTTGTCCTCTATGTTCTTCGATTTTGGCTAGCAAATTTGAAAATTAATGTCCACATCTAATACTTGAACACGCAATATGGTCCCCAGCTTCACGAGCTAGTGGCAAATAACCCACTTATGGTTACTAAATAGGCACATTACTCACCTATATTTTGAAAATATGCATTTTACCCCAATGTGGTTTACAAAATAGGCAGTTTACCCTATGTGGTTTGAAAATAGACATTTTACCCTGTATAGTTTGTGAATATATATGAAATACACCATACACATAGGGGTAAACTGCATATTTTGTAAACCACATGGGGTAAACTGCATATTTTCACAAATCACTGGGGGTAAAATGTATATTTTCAAACCACTGGGTGGTAAAATACTTATTTTATAAACCACGGGGGGTAAAATGCCTATTTTGAAATCACAAGGGGTAATCCGCTTATTTGGGAAACCATAAAGGATTAATCTGCCAAAAACCCCCTGCTTCACCAATCATAAATACCTGAAGACCTAAGGTCTTTATCCAACACTGGCCTATGCCACGACTAACTGTCGTATTTGGTACATAGATGCGTAGTTAAAAATTATAGTTTATTTCACTCTTATCAATGTATCAAACGATGCCTTATGTCTTTCAAACCGAGACTTTGAGCAAAAATATTCATCCATAGATAAATAAGTTATAAACTTCAATAAAACGTGGTAATTATATTTAAAATATTATTATATGATTTAATTAATTTTTATGAAATAATTTGAAGAATTTTGTTCTGTATTTTCAATTTTTTAAAATTTGCTTCAATAATCTATGGGGCTAATTGCACCGAGCCCTATATGAAAAGTTAAACTTGTGGAAAATCCCTATATAATATGTATTTTTAAAAAGTAAGTTATATAAACTCAATTTCATAATTACAAATTCACACACTCTAAATACATATGATAATATTATTTAACATTTTATACTTTTAAATATACAAGAATGTTTGTGCAATAAAATAAATAATATTTAGCACAGCATACTCCCAAATTAAGATTATCTAACCAAAAAATATCAACAATGACAATGAAACTTAGGTTAGCATAATTTTGAAGATAATTAATATATATGTATATATATATATTATAATAAAAATATAATACATTCAGGAAAATAAGAATTGCTCACGAAATTCAATTTGAATTCAAGCAATAGCGACTAAATACCAAAAGTCGCCTTGAAAACAGCCAAGCTACAATTAAACATAAAAAATTTTTTAATTTAAAATACTACTTTAACTCGATCGCACAAAGCCAGCTGAAAGAAGGGTGGCCATAAGACTGAAAATTCCGACGTGCAGAGATAATGAAGCGCTGAAGCCTGGTGCAGCCGATGGTGCAGGCGCCGGGGTAGGTTGAGGATACGCCGGTGAGCTTGCATGCGGAGACGGTGCAGGGTGGTGAGTCTCCACATCTGGCTGAGGCGCGCCGTCGTTATTCTCTGGAGATTCTGCTTTTTGGGATGGTGATGGTGCAAGATGAGCTGCTGGAGAAGGCGAAGGAGGTTTCTTCGGCGTAGATGGCCGTCTTGGGGTGACGGGGGTCGGGGCTTGAGATGGTGGTTGAGAATGAGACGGCGGTGTGACTGGCGGCGGGTGTGAAGGGTTCTTGGGCGCGGGGCATGGGGTTTGTATTGGTGATCGAGTTGGAGAAGCCTGAGGAGCTTTGCCGGGTGGTGCGGAAATAGTAGAATGAGGCGGCGGCGCGTGCGTAGAATGTGGGGTTGGTGCGGGGGCATTGTGGGACGAAGGTGGTGGTTTTAGTGGTGGTGAATGAGTAGGGGGTGGAGAAGGATTGGAGGAGGAATGAGGCGGCGGAGCATTGTGTGACGAAGGCGGTGGAGAGTGGGAAGGAGGTGGTTTGATTGGTGGCGAGTGGGTTGGGGATGGAGAAGGGGTAGCGAGGGAAGGAGACGCCGGAGCACTGTGGTGGCGGTCGGAGAGGACTACGGTCACAAGCTTCTGGCCCTTCTCACAGTGCTGTGTACGGCCGCTTATGAAAAAGAATGGGCCAGATTTGTTGAACTTGAATTTGGAGTTGCCATCCTTAAAAACTTGCACTGGACTATCCTTGTTACATCTTTCGTAGTCATTTCTTGTCACAACTAGGACAGAATCGGATCCTTCCTTGTACTTGAAAACTGTAAAGTTTAACAAAATATTGTAATTGTTGTCAAATGAGCAACAACTTGTGCTAAATTATACAAACGAGGTTGTGGTTTTTGTTTTTCGTTTTTGTTTTTTTTCGAGTTTTAGATTCATCCATGGACCAACCCTTTTGTGCCGCTACATTGCCCATTAGCTTTGGACCGGTTCAGTAATTGCTGTCCACGGGTACTGTCATGTAGGGTAACAACCATCCTATGAAAATATGTTCAATAGTAGTAGTTGATACCCATAGAAAGTATCATGTAAGAATAGCAACTGTTCGATGAAAATATATTCTCATTTAATGATTAATCTGCCAATAAAGCCCAGTATCAAGCAACCCCTATGAACACTACCATTCAAGCACGCAGCAACTTGCATATACATATACCTATATTCGACTTTGGAACCGATCATACTCATTGAACACACCAGAAAAAGAAATATATAGTTAGGGATGTATGGAAAACACGTACGTACCGAGAGTGTCGTTGATTTGGAAACGATTCATTTCAGCCCAATGATCATAAGAAATCTGGGACGGATGAGGAATCCACCCTTCTTCGCCACCAACATAGAATGTGTAAGCCTTCGACGAACACAAATATCCCATTGAGATCATCACTAATACAAGGCTCATCACCCGAAATGCCATTTCCATACAAGAGGCTTGATTAATCTTGCTGATCAATTAATTTTGTTGTGTGAAGAGTTTTCCAACCCCAAAATATGGAGAATACAAGTAATTAAATTAAATTGCAAAAATATATGTTAAGTTAGGATAGTAAAGGTGCGGTCTTCATGGGAATATGAATCTCTATTTATATAAATATCCCGGAGATTGAGAAATTTATTAATTGTATATATACACATTTTATAAAAAATATATTATATTTCCACTAACCATATATAACCGGCGTTACTGTAAATAGCGACTTTTGATTTCATTATTTCCGGTCTTTCCTTTTTAAATTAAACTCGACCTTTTTTGTTAAAATAAATAAAATTTTGTGAAGTATTTCAAAATACATTTTGTTTATATTTTTTATTATGCCTAAAGTGGTACGACCACTTCTCGGATCTCACGCAGCCTAGGGATAGTTGTTTAAATGTATTTTATTAAATTGCTGTCAAAGTGGGAATGCACTATTTTCTTGCGAATGTTATTAATGAACGACTTAAATATCGTGTTTTAGTTCAAATATATTTAAGTCCAAGGAAAAGAAACTGGTCAATCATAATAAATTTGGATTAAATATTGTTATTAATTTAATTTAATATAATTTATTTAAATAAAAGACCGAGCAGGCAATATTGGTTCAAAAAATTCATACTACGTTTTTCCGTTTATTATCTGAATATATTAAAAGGAAATAACATTTCTCTTTTAAAAAAAAGAAATCGTCGACTATAAGGTGATTATTTAAATTTAAGGTTAATTAATTTAAAAAGGAAAAATATATTTTTTCCCGATGCATGCACCGATTTTTTCGAACTTGTTTTCAATATATATATGAATTAGAAGATGATCGTTAAGTTAATTGATCGAACATATAGAAAAGTTACGATTTACTGTACACTATAGTCAGGAGCGGAATAAAAAAAAATTGTGGGAGCAAATTTTTTTTTGATAATATTTGAGGGTTAAAAAAAATTTTGGGGTGCAAAAAATTAATTTATTTGCAAAAAATCAGGTTATAAAAACATTAAAAACAAAAAAAATAATTTCGGGGGCTGGCGCATCCCCTAAGTCCGCCCCTTCCTATAATACTTTACAATACTACTAAAAATATAGCATTAGAATAACTATTTTTTAAAAATAACTGTACAATGTTTTAAAATAATAATATTATATTATAAATAGAATAATTTAGAGAATGAAATTTAGAAAGATTTTCATCTATCTTTCATTTCACTTTAAGCCACTATTTATAGGCTTAAGATTATGAGTTACATAGGGCGGAAGGTAAATGGACATCCAATATACGTTTCATAACAAATATTACGTTTTAAAATACTTTCATTAATACATACATTAACACATGCATTTATGAAACATATTTATAACACTCCCCCTTGGATGTCCATACACTGCCTCATTAAAAACCTTACCGGGAAAAACCCTCATCATTTGATATCTTTTAGTCGTCGCATTCTAATCTTGTGAACCAACTTTTCAAATGTTGAAGTTGGTAGAGACTTTGTGAATAAATCGGCCAGATTGTCATTTGAACGAATTTGTTGAACATTGATCTCACCATTCTTTTGAAGATCATGAGTGAAAAAGAATTTTGGTGAAATGTTTTTCGTTCTATCGCATTTGATGTATCCTTCCTTCCATTGAGCGATGCATGCAGCATTATCTTCGAACAAAGTTGTAGAAACATTTTTGTCCAAATACAAACCACATGTTCCTCGAATATGATGGATTACAGATCTTAACCAAACACATTCTCGACTTGCTCCATTCTTGGAGTTTACAACTTTCAAAGATACACAATATAATTAAGTGGTAAGCGCTAGATCATCCAAATCATTTGGGAGACGTTCTTCTTCGGTCACATTTACTTGATCTATAACCTTCCAACGATCGTCTTTATTGCGACAATCCTTCGCCATGTGATTGGGTTTTCCACATTTGTAGCACTTGCCTTTGAACTTCTTCGCCTTTCCAAATTTGGAGGTCATGCCGTCAAACTTGTGATTTGTTCCGGCTGGTTTTTCCACTAAGTTCACTCGTGCTTCATGTTGGTGTCAATTTTCATTCCTTTCAGAAATTATGTTGTCCTCTTCGATTCTCAACCAAACCACAAGGTCTGTAAGATTCGTCTCTTTTCGTTTATGCTTGAGATAATTCTTGAAGTCCTTCCATGATGGAGACAACTTTTCAATCATGGCGGCCACTTGGAATGAGTCACTTAGAATCATTCCCTCCGGATGAATTTCGTGCATGATGACTTGCAAATCTTGCACTTGCGCTATCACAGGCTTTGTATCAACCATTTTGAAATCCAGGAATCGCCCAACGATGAATTTCTTGATGCCGTCATCCTCGGATCTATACTTTTTCTCCAATGATTGCCACAATTCCTTGGCCGTCTTCACTAGACAATACATATTGTATAATATGTTGTCCAGTCCGTTGAGAATATAATTCTTACACAGGAAATCGCTTTGATTCCATGCATCAACCGCAGCCCTCTTTTGGTTGTCGGTTTCATTCTCCATAATAGTAGGAGCATCCTCATTGAGGAACCTTGTCAACCCCAAGGCTGTCAAATAAAACAACATCTTTTGTTGACATCACTTGAAATCGTTCCCATTGAACTTTTTAGGTCTTTCACTATAATGAACGAGAGTCGGTGTTGCACTCGACGAAGCCATTTGTTGCTAATTATTGTCTTAAGATTATAATACAAAATTTATGGGTGTGTATATTAAGAAAGTAGCAAGCAAAAACAACAAATTGCTTTTTTTTAGAAATGTCGAGGCGAGATTTATAATCTCTGTCCTTAAGACAATATTGCCCCGCTACTGTGCTAACGGTTTACTATGGCAATTTGTCTCCCAAGATTCAACGACTATGACTTGTGATAGGAGCACTCCAAATCACAAGTCCTGAAACCACAAATGCTCAAAGCACTCAACAAGAAGAAATTTGATGAACAAACTAATTGCTCACAATTTGATCTTTTGTATGATGTAGATTTCGAAAATCATATTTGTAACAAGTGGGGAATGTCCTATATATAGTAAATGAAAGATAGGAGTCCAAAAGACACCACGCAAGGAACAAAAATTCTGACTAGCTCGATCGATCGAGCACAAAAAATTTATTTATTTAATTTCATTTTCCAACAATAACAACCCTTTATCACCTTCAACTTCCACTTTCTCATTAACAATCTAATCATTTCTAACCACATTTGCATTAACTGTTGTCTTTCCATTTTTATTCCATTCCTTATTCTGTGGAGAAGCACTACCTTTACCTTTGCCCTTTGTGCAGTCGATATCCCGGTGGATAGCCATTCAAACGACAACAATTAGCATGAGTACGACCCACCCAATTACAGTCCTTTATATCAAATGATTTTCCTTGTGAAGAACAAAAAGCTGTTGGTGCTGTGTCAACTGAAGAAAAGGATGTAGTCATTATATTTCTGTGAGACTCATCCTGTGAGATAATCGCAAAGGCCTGACTCACCGAACGTAGAGGCATCATCATCAAAATTTGTCCTCGAATATGAATCTCGTTAAGCCCCGTTAGAAATTGTAACAACTTTTGTTGTTGATCATGTTCGAAGGTAGAACAACAAGTGAGTTATATTCATCCCAAAACTGTTGTAACTTCGAATAATAGCTAGATATAGTGTTGTTACCTTGTGTTAGCCTTCCGATTTCTCAGTGCAATTTGAAAATCCGAGATCCATTGATTTTATCGAAACGTTTTTTAAGATCACTCCAAACAACAGCCGCATTCGTCGAATAGACAATTCCAGCAAAAATTTCCTTGGAGACACTGTTCATTATCCAGAAGAGTACAATTGTGTTGCAACGTTCCCAATTTTGTGATCTGCTATCATCATCAAGTGGTTTGGACATACTTCGATCAATCAATCCAAGCTTATTCTTAGCTCTTAAACCAATTAACGTTGCACGACTCAAAACGAAAATATTAGTGTTATTTCTTCAGGTGTTCCTGATTTCGACTTGGGCTGGTGACTTAATCTGTTTGGTGCAAATCGTGTAGTGATATTTGATCCGAACTGGAATCCTTCTCAGGATTTACAAGATGATTCATTTCGTTTTGGTCAAAAGCGACACGTGACAGTTTTTCGTCTTCTTGCAGCCGGTTCTCTTGAGGAACTTGTCTACTTGAGGCAGATATATAAACAAAAGCAATCGATTACTGCTGTTTCTGGGAAAATGGTAAAGCGCTACTTTGAAGGTGTACAGGTAAACTGGTAGACTTTTCCTTTTCAAATAAGCTTTTCACAAGTGAGATTGTGGAACTTCATGAAAATCAAGAAAAAGAACGTGGCAGCAACAAAACTTGATTCAACTGAACTTGGGATCTATTCTGACCCCCCTCGGAAAGAACTATCAGATGAATGATCAACAGAACCGGAAGGGCATGAGCCTAAAGATTAAGAGAGAGACCATAGAGAAGCCGGTGCTTGAAGATCTTGGTGAGTTTACTCATTTTTGTTGTAATTTTTTTCTGCAATCTCAGATCTTTTTAGGTCATGATAATACATAATTTCATGAATTGAGCATGCTTCCATGACTGGTAGATATTCGAAATTATCTTCAAACTTGTTCAAGTAGGGTTGTCAATTGAAACTATTTGACCCAAAACCCATATGAATAATGGATATCTTATAATTCAAAATAAATGGAGAGAACAAAATTAAGTGATTCTTGTATGGACTTGTTCTGCCATACACCAACAGACGTTAATATGTATATTATGTATATGTCTGTTTATATTGATATATGACATGAGTCGGTCCATACATCTCGTGTTTGTGTAGTTGTCTGTGTAGGTATAACATGGAACTGGCCCAAAAGAAAAAAAAAACTAAATAATAATGTTTGATACTAGTAAATTTTATTTACCTAGAAAATCTAAGCTCCTGTGCATTCTAATGGCAAACCCAAAAAAAGAAGACAAAAGGCACGAATTAATAATTTTCAAGATCTACGGCAAACAAAAAATCATCATTACAGAATATATAATATTTTAGATCATAGATCTCAATACAAAAGAAAACCAACCAAAACATTGAAGACAATCACAAAAATATATTCTCATAACAATTAACGATCCACTCTAAAATCAAACAAAGAAAAAAAATACAACTCGAAATATTAAAACAAATACTAATACTTTTAACACATATCTGCTCATTTCCTGTTGGGCTTGATCTTACGCCAACCCTTCTTGCAAGAATCGCCCACTATCTTGAACCCCTTCACGAAATACAATTTCAATCCTTTTGCTCTGTGCCTCACTTGATTTTCGAAACTTCCCATTTTTCCTTTGATTTTCTACTTGCAGAGAGAACAAAATGTTGGGGACAGAGTGATAATGTTAAGGTTTGAAGCACTATTGGATATTTTAAGGTGGTTGGAAAATGGTGGGATCCAACTCATAGATGGACATGTGGCAATAATTGGGAGGGGGATGAATGTTGGCTTTGATTGAGGATGTGAATAATGTAACTAGATAAATGATAAGATTCCACCAAAACTTTTTTTAAAACAATTTACATGATAAGAACGAGACGTATGTGGGTTCTTATTGGTTAATTGTCCAATTTGTCAATTCCCACGCACAAAATTTGATAAAGGGTAAAAGAAATATCTGTTTGGCGTAATATAACGTAATATCGTAAGAAAGTCTGATAATGTCATATGATATCATTTGTTGTTACTCTTTTCAAAAATCAAAAAATGCATTCCCTCATAGTTTATTGAAACCTTCTATTTTTTTTTTTTACCATAAAACAATATATATTATATTAAGCACAACAAGTACAAGGAATATCCATCCAAAAGACAGAAAACACAACAAATCGCAAAGTAACAATATACATACAGACCCAGTAAACGTGTACTAATAGATTTAAAAGAGGAGGACATAGCAACATAAGTGCAAGATCGCAAACTGAAGAGTTCAACTACCACCTAAGCCAGTGAGATCCCTTCAACCAAAGCAGACCATAATAAGATCGAATGAGAAAACTACCTTCAATTTAGTCATAAGAAACACAAGAGGGTACACATAAGATAATAACAGATAGCAAATACCAAATGCCGAAACTCATGTATCCAAATTCCACAACCGATAGGAAACAACCAAAAGGGAGGGCCACATTGGGCACGAAACCTCAAGCACCATGAGGCAAAATCCGTCAAAATTTCAACCACGAAAACACACTAGCACCACTATATCACCAACAAAATGACCAAATAATAGAGCCAGACAAAAAGTACAACCTGTTGTCTACTTCAGCTTTTTTTATTGTTAAATATTTTTATTGGTCGTAACATTTTTTTTAAATATTGGTTTCTTATTTTTTTTTACTCATCACGATGCTTGCACATAAACTAGTAAATCTTTGCACACGATGCTTGCACGTAATATATAATAATTTTTTTTTTTGAAATATATGAAGTTAGAGTATTTTTTTATTTAAAGTTAGTGTTTGAAATTATAACTTATTATGTTATGTTTTATTTAAAAATAATAAAACAATAAAAAATTAGTATTTTGGGAAGAAAATTTGGTATGATATGAGACCAAATTTAAGGAAATGCTTGAATGGAATATTAGAAAATCGCTTTACAAAAATTGGCAAATTTTAGAAAATATTATATTACAAAAAAATACATTTTCATGCACTGTTGCTGCCCGGGATCGAAATGGGGACCTTTAGTGTGTAAGACTAACGTGATAACCACTACACCACAGCAACTTTGCTTCTCTGCACCATTATTCCATAAATTTATATATCTTCAAAACAATTGAAAATCCAAAGAAATGGGTGATATGGTACGCAGTTGCAGTCAGTCTCTGCTGAAAGTGGTGAATTACAGCTCAGGGATATCTGGTGTTGCTAAGGATTTGTATGCTTTATGGATGCTCGGGGTTTGGCTGCGCAACCTCGAATCCGATCATTCGCCAACACCTTGGTGAGTTCTACATTTTAATCTCTTCATTTGTATGGTATTTGTTGCAATTGAATTTGGAACCCAGGCAGGTTCATAGAAAAAAATCAAGCTTTTCCTGTAAACACTTTTGTACGGCAAAAAAGTTATGCAAGTGTTTTCTGGCATTCCTATTATAGCTGAGATTTTGGTCATACCATGGGAGAGACTAGTTAACTTCTGATAGACTTACGCTAGAATCACAAATTGATACATTATAGTTTCTTACTGTACTTCCACACATGAAATTGAATTCACCGTGCATAAAATTACTCAGGAATGCAGAACATTTCTCTTTGTTGATTTTAACTGGAGTAGTACATGGGTTTTGTATTTCTGCTTTTTGTTATTGAAGCTGCAGTTGTAATCCAAATTTCTCGTATCTTAGTAATGTGGAAAATAACAATGGCTTTGAAGTATATGTCAATGCGAAATTTGTAGTCTTCGCCCTTAAAACAATATTGCACCACCTTGGTGCTAACAGTTACTTTGGCAATTTGTTTCTCAAGATACAGCGACTATGATTTGTGATAGGAGCACTCCAAATCACAAATCCACAAACCACAAAGGTTTGAAAGCACTCAACTTTATGCAAAGAAGAAGATGAACAAAATGCTTCAGATTTTGATCTCTCTAACTCTTGTTAAACTCGAAAATAGTGTAGTTAATCCAACCAAGAGTTGTTATATATATACTTTACTTGACCAAGTTGTGCCTTCAAAAGTCACCATTTGGATGAACCAAATCATGAAAAAACGCACTGAAACATGAGAAAACACACCCATCTGCTGAAACCACACAGGGCGCGATCGACCGCGCCATGTGTGTTACAATTTTCTGTGGCCGTGATCGATCGAGCCATGCAGAATTTTTTGTATTTTTCATTCGAGTCGCCATCGATCTAGCCAACATACGGAGATCGATCACGTCTTCCAGTTTTCTTATGTATGGATTCGTTTTGTTTGGTCTCTGATGCTTAATTATAATTCAATACGCATCATTTTTCCAACAATCCCCCACATGAATTAAATTAATGCATGATGTAATTGAGTGCCTTCAACGAATTGTTACGATATCTGGAGAGGTAGCTTGCGGCTTTGAACCTTCCGGAGTAGTATTCAATCGGATTTACTTGACTTAATATTGAACTTACAGTTTTGAACTATTTAGTTGTTGGTGTAAACCTAAACAATTGAACCCACACCATAACAACTCTAACCTTCGTTTTGGTTTTTACGGTTGTGTCCGTTTCGACCATGGACCACGTTCGGTTTCATAAGTGATTTTCATCTTTGAAGCGGCCACACTTCGCATTCATGTAGGTGATCTCCTATAAGAGTATCCCGCTATACTTATTTTCAATATGTCTTAGGAATCATTAAAGGCCCTTTGCCTATCCTCGTACACTTTTTGCATACTACACCCCTTATTATAGGAATGGGTTGGAGAGTGATCTTCTAGGTGTTTATGCAATCTCATAATTTAGTTGTTCCCTTTGAACCTAGATCTTGGAATCTCCAGTCACTTAGGTTGGGCTTCCACTACAAGATTTTGATTATAGGATTTTAATCACATTCCCCTCGATAAACTATATATTTGATCTCTGGGCAAGCCTTTCGTAAGCGGATCCGCAATATCCTCTTTTGACTTCACGTAGTCAATGGAAATAACGCCATTAGAGATCATCTGTTTAATGATATTATGTCTACGACGTTTATGTCTAGACTTACCATTATACATGCTACTATGTGCCCTTCCTATAGCCGATTGGCTATCACAATTTATTTTAATTGCAGGCACAGATATTTCCCGACAAGGAATTTCTTCTAAGAAACTTCTAAGACATTCAGCTTCTTCTCCCGCTTTGTCCAAAGCTATGAATTCAGATTCCATAATGGATCTAGCAATACAAGTTTGCTTGGTAGATTTCCACGACACTGTCCAATGGTAAACACAAAACCACTTGTCAACTTGGAGTCTTGCGTGTCTAATATCCAATTTGCATCACTGTATCCTTCCAAAACAACAGGATATCTCGAATAATGCAATCCATAATTCATGGTGTATCTTAAATATTTATTACACTTATTTTTAAATTTAAATTTATAATTTTCGAAAGCCAAAAGGTGTCTTTTACATCTTGATGACTTTCATTATCAAAAGTTAACTATTAAAATCCCGAAAAGTGTTCTAAAAATAACATTTATTTTTAAATTTCAAATTAGAATTTTTGAAAGCCAAAACGTGCCTTTTACACCTTGATGTCTTTTCATCATCAAAAGTCAGCCTGGCTTGATATCAAAAGGCAGTTTGAATAGGAAATTTAATCCGAGCGTTGGATGTAATTCTTACTGCGGTTGACATAATTCTTGTGTATTATGACAACAATTGAGCCATTACGCAAGCAAAGGATCCAAGATCTCATCAGAAATCCAAACATATACGGAGAAAATAACATCTAATAAGAAAGATGGAAGAAGTGACATCATAATCGAGAGAGTTGCTTCAACAAAGAAAAATATAGCATATCCATTGACAAAGCCTTTACGACGACAGACATTTTGGGAAGATGGACTTGAGATAGATGAGTAGTTGACTTTGAAAAAAGTGAAAGATATTGTTGTCATGTGATTTAAGTAAATCAATAGTTGATTAGTTGTACTTGTACTATTATTATGACAATTCTTTGTTTGAATATTAATATGACACTTCTTCATCTATTTGTCCATTCATCGTGATTCATTGATGAAGTCACATATATTGCTATAGTCTATAAAATGTGGTTATGTATATGACGGTGACCAGGGAATATAGTTTCGACCGCGATTTCTAAATGTTCTTGGTCGATGAGATTTTGAGTTCTGGATTTTGATATATGCTCGCAGAGGCTAGCATTCGTAATGTTTCTAGTGTAGTGCGCCGTATTTCATCAGTGTTGGCTTCGAGAAGTCAACACACATGAATATGTGCTCATTAGAAATAAGTCCATTGAACGACCCATCTCGGAATTCTATAAGTGGTTACCATTTATCGAGTATAGAATTCATAGTCATAGTTGCGCAACATTCCTCATGACCCAATATGTCATTGTGGTCTTGACAGATAGCTGTATACTTTGATTTAATGACTGATCACATGAAGGTCAAAAAGTTATTTTGGGTATTCATTGATGTTGTCAGAGGCCTATGACTATTGTTTGGGATTCACCACTGGTCTTGATAAACCATGATGTATATGTGTTTTTCTATATGTGATTCGAGGAATCTCTTGCCAGAGTGGGCAGTACTTGTGAAAATGGGTTTCATATACGCAGACAATGAATCAACGTGAAACAAATACATTGTTATTGTAATTATAAAGGCATCGACTAACCAATGTCCTAGATTCACTCGGGATATATGAGTGCAAGGAATGTACTGCACGCTAACTATACTGACATGTTCTCGTACGATGCTAGTCATTTGTATCTAGGCTTCGTAAAGCGCAGATGCTAGACGCTACCCACGATCGGTAGGTTGTTGCCGGAATCATATTCAGCACATTGTCTGTTAAAAGAGTTTAATTGGCAATTGGGCATTAATGGTAAGCCTAAAGAAGCAACATTATTTGACTTCTAAAATCACAAATGTTGTGATCTTACTGCTAACGAAACACTTGAGCCTCACAGGGTCACAAGCAACCGGCTGATGATCTGCCAATGAGAATTGAGACTTTAATGATAAGTGCTCAAAATGATGTGATTGATGTTCATGGATTTGTTTAATTTTTGAAAGCTCATCACTTTAGTGGAGTTTCTATATTTGGAAATGTTCTATCTATACAAAGTTCTAAAATTAACATCTATGATATATTTATATTTCATAATTATGTACAACGGTTGTGCATCAAGTTGCTCAATTGAATTGACATACTTGGATTATGAGTTTAGTATTTTTGTATTGGCTTTTGGGCAAGTGAGTGATTGTTAACATAATATAGGTCATGCAACCCAAACGTTGGCATGTTGAGCTTTATGTATCCAAAGTCTATTAGTGATACATTGTCATCTATAAATATATCGCTTCAGTCTCTGAGAGAATACCAAACAACACACATCAATCACATTTATCGTCGTAGAAACACTGACATCAAGCTAGCATTGATGTTGCTGATCATGTTGTGTTTTTTTTCTTACGTAGGAGACAAACCAACATAAATTGGTAAGCCGTGCATGGTTATATTGTTGTGTATAATTGTTTGAGCTTATGGTAGATGAATTTCTGATATCATATACTAGAGATGATGTGTGAATTAAATTAAATATCTCCAGAGATGATGAATTGAAGCTAGTGTTTCTTCAACAGTCAAATACAACTTGGCATCTGCAGCTCTGCTATTATCATTCTTTATGCCCTGATGATCATTATTTTGTTAACGAATATGGTTGTATGAACTATTAAGCGAGTAGTTTGCAAATTCTAAGGGTATAAATTCTTTTGAAAGATGTTAGGTTTGTTACTTATTCCAATTACGTGCATGTATAAATAAATATTTATCTTGTTTATCGAAATACATACATATATATATACATTATATTGTGTATTGATGTTTCGATGCATCGGGTGCACCCAAGATTTTTCCTTGTTTATCTACACACGTGAAATAACTCCATGTTATGTGATTTTAAAATATATTTTAAAAAATATTAAATCTCAATTGATATCTTTTATTCTTTTATTGACTTTTTTGTGCACTTATTAAGCTACAACAGCTGCCTAGCATCGGTGTAAGAACCTAACTCAACTGCACAGTTTTACTAGATACTTAGAAGTGGCTGAGGAATGACTAAATCACACTTCTGAACATTATAAAAGAGGATGGGGGGATGGAGTCCGCCTTGTTTTGGGATGGACCCTGTAGCATAGTGAAAGCCCTACAACCAACTTCAAAGCAATATTGTAATGCTAGAAAAAATGTTCCTGCCAATGCATGTCAATGAGGATAAGGAACCTGGAGAAATGACCAAGTGATACTGCTCATTTTATTACACAAAAGCAGCCCCAACAAGTTTGTCAAAACACAGCATCATTTATTACTTCTCATAGTGGTACGAATAATACCAAAACAACAACAAATAACATGGTGGAATAATGTACTAAAACACAAAATCTTATTACATAAATAAAAAAGAGTCAATACTCATCAGGCATTAGCAGAGGACTCTGTCTTCACATTTGTTTCCCCACCCATTGCGGACGATGCATCAGGGGTCGTTATATTAGGAGCATCAGGAGTCGTTATTTTAGGAGCAGCATCGGCTTTAGTAGCCGAATCAGGCTTGTCCCCTGCAGCAGGGGATGCAGTTTGTGTAGCATCTTTTCCATCCTTAGACGGGTTTGGTGTGGCAGAATTGCCATCTTTCACATCCTTCCCTTCTTTTGCTTTTTTTTCTTCATCTTTTTTGGGTGGAAGCATATGTGGTGGAGGAGTTTGCTTCAGCTTCAGAAGGACTTGACGCATTCTCGACATGTCGGTGGGTTTCCCCGGCTTCGGCCCTTGAACAACCACAACCGAAACTTTCTTTTCGTCTTCTTTTTTTCCTCTCCTCTTCTCGATTTTTGAAACTTCACGGGGTATGAGTTCCGCTATCGCTTTCCAGTATTGCTTGTCAGCTTCTTTATGAAACTTCTCTTGATTGGCTAGATAAAGCTGCACGAAGAAAAAATCCCGGTTTCTATTTCATAAATTTCTTAGAACTATATGTATCAAAAATGAAATTTGGATTTACTTTCTCTCTTTCCCTATTCTGAGCCATATTGTTCTCGCAATTCTGAGTCCTTTTCTCGGAAAATTGCCGCTTGTACTCCTCAGCTTCTGCAATTATCTGATCCCTCATCTCCTTTTCTTTCTTCTCTTTCTCCTGGAGATAAATGGCGTTTTGACTGCATAGCAAATAAGAGAAGTCGTAAATTCATGCCATAGAAGTGTTTGTATTTTATGGTCTTCTCTAAAAAGGATCACAGACTAACATAAAATAGAAGGATTATACTTTTATACCAAATGTCTAGAACCAGATATGAGCCTGCTCCAAAGCACTTCCGAGGATTATATGCAGCAATTACTCCAATCTTTATAAGAAATAGTCTGATTAATTCAAAAAATGAGGCAAAACATGCAATTTGTTTAAGAAATGATGACATATTGAATTGAGCTTCGAATTGCCTAGCACCTCTCTACTGGGTTTCATGCCACCCCGGGCGATCCAGAATTGCTATGGGCGAGATGGACGGAGAGTAGGAAATATCCCTCAACCTAGCTTCACTCAAATTTTAAGAAAATATCAAAATTTTATGTGTAATTTTCCAACAGTATATTTCTTTGGACCACCAAAAACATATCATCCATTCCACTAAATGTTGGAGTGGAGCCACGTAAATATGTTTCTGTGCGAGAGAATTGGCAAGTTCAAATGAAACCAGCTCGATAAAACTTCATGTATTTGCTATCAATCAAAAGCTAATTACCGCAGTTGGACTCTGATTACTTTAAAGCATAATTAATAAAATTCCAATCAATCGGACCCAAAATTCATGCACCAATGCACGTACTCATCGGAAACTGTCCAATCATGGGGGAATGAATACGATATTGAACTTGATCTCTTATATATTCGATTCGATGATAGAATCCAGGAAAAGGGTAATTAATTACCGACGCCATTCGCGAAAAGCGGAGCTTTCCTCACGCATCTGATTGGGTTCCGGAAGCAGAGGCCCGCCGCCGACATCAGACGATGTGAAAACCCCTTCATCATTGTCATCCGCCATGCCATACGGCTTCCCGTTCTCATCATCGCCATAGCCATAATCATCTGTGGAGTATTGCATGTTATTGTTGGGGTCCATTGGCGATGGTGCGACCCCGTTGTCACCTTCGAAATCGTACTGCATGTCATCTTGGATCCCCTCGACGACTTCGTTTGTTGGATCAACTTCGAATCCACCATCATCAAACGAATCCATTTTCCAAACACCTCTTCTTCAATTATGTAAGTATGAATCGTGCATGTATTTAACTAACTGTGTGTGTGATGGGATCGGCAAGATCTAGGATGGAGAAGAAAGCGGTGCATTTCTTCGTAATTTTTATTGTTGGAGGGGAATTATCTACTGGAACAGTAATTAGTTGGTACTGCTACCAGCAGTAAGTACTATTACTGCCACTCGCACCACATTCTCGAACATACTTCTGTGTTGCCTCATCGACTCTGTCGTCATAGGCAAGTCATCAGCCAGATGTCGGTCATAGCTTGTAGTTAATTGCTCCATCTGCTCAATCTGCAAAGTCCAAATATAGAATATAAAATATATACATCTAATCACAATTATACAAACAAATTTAAACGTAATTCACGTACCACGTGCTGCCATGCCGGGCCATCACCATGTTGATATCCCGTTTGTACAAAATATTGGCCACGTCCAATGTATCTACGTGTGACTTGTTCATACCACTCGGTGTATCCGCCAACAACTTAGTAACCACCATCAGTAAATCGTGGTCTCTCAACACGTAGATCATTTGCCCTCTCCCAGCAAAGTATGTATGCGAGATGCCGAGCGCTCCAGTCTTTGTTGACGTTTCCCCTTCGACCAATATGATGCAATGCCTCAGCCTCATCCCCCGATTGAGGATCTTCTGGTATGTCTTGTAGCATACCAAATTGTCGGAGTATTCTCTCAGATCGTTGCATCTCAACGATATCGAAGAAAATCAACGGGCCTTTATATGTTCCTAACTCCGTAATTCCTTCAGTATACTCATCGGGGTAAGGCTGCCAAATAAACTACAAAATAACATTGCTTTAGAAAATATCAAAGTAGTGTTGTTTGTATAAACAAATTTAACAGCATGTTTACTTGAGTTACTGGCTGCTCATCGAGAATGTCCCTCATGATACGTATAGAATGACTCCCAGTTTCAGTAAATCGTAAATGACATGACCACCTGTATATATTCAGATAAATGATTAGACGCATTAACATATACAAACAGTTATAAAACAAGACATATTCCTGTTACCTTGCACCATATGGAGCAGCAGGTAACACATTATTTGGACCGATCACTAGTGGCCCATAATCAGATCTTTCAACACCCAATTGAGGAGTCAAACTTGGGATTCGTGACCATGCCCACATCTCATTTATTGTAATGACATCAATAATACAAGTTAGATTTATTTAAAATAAACAAACATATTTAATTATTTAAAATAAACAAACATATTTACCTGTACGATTTGCAAGGCACCACATATCACTTTTTTCCCTCTCTCTGATGACGTACACAACTGACGATACAAGTACGCCAACACAGCACTACCCCAACTATATGTATGGGCAGCGTCGATATCCTCCAACTTCTGTACATACAGTAACCTAACAAAATTACCTGACGTATCAGGGCACATAATCCCCCCTAACATCAACAACGCACAAGCCCGTGTAAACTTAACAACATCATCTGATGTACTATTTTCAACCAATGGATTGAGCAGCAAATGATTATACAAAGCAACTAATTTCAAACGTGCGCCCTTAAGGTCTGTTATGGCTGGTAAAAAACCTAAATATGTATGGCAATATTCTTGCCAATCGGGTAGACTCCTATCAATATCAATCCCCGACACTACGATGCCATCTACCGGCAATGACCATATTACTGCAATGTCTTGCAGTGTGATAGACGCCTCTCCCGATCTGAGATGAAATGTGTGTGTTTCACGGCGCCATCTCTCAACTAAAGCCGTGATCAGATGCATGTCAAGCTCAATCTTACCACACCTATATATACCATAAAAACCTATCACGTGCAACAAATTAACAACACGTGTATCTAATGGACACAAATCCCAAAAATAACTATCTGGGTTTCTCCCACGTAGTATGCTATCCATATCACCTGCCCACACATCCTCGGATCGATGTGAAGACTGCAATGACAAAAGATGTGCGTCGATCGGGCCTGGTTGCCTCATTTGATCCATCCTGAAATATAACACAAAAAATTAAAAACATTAATCTCAACATTACAAACAATATCCGTCGACTACTTACGATCGTCACACAACGACCATCAACAACCGCCTCCCCCGCCGAACCGCCACCGTGCCGGACAGATTAATTTTTTCACCCCGCCCACCGGAACCAACATTTCAACATCAATATCGTCAAAATATTAACCAACAACACATATACTCCCAATTTACATATCAAAATCATATTTAATCTAAAATTAAACAATAACAAAAATCAAACAAAAGATTCTAAATAAAATATCATGATTTATCTAAAATCAAAGCATAACAAAAATAAAAAACATACCTTAAATAAGTTAGATGAGAAATTGATTTTTACACTCCGGATCTTACGAGAAAATGCTACGAGAAGAACAAAAGAAAATGGAAAGTGAGAGTGGAATGCTTGTTGAAGAAGAGCTTCACTGCGGCGGCCGTTGTATAAAATGAAGTAGGGTTTCTTATTTAGTGTTGATGTCGCCATCTTAGATGGCGACATCAATAAAAAAAAAAAATTTTGTTGATGTCGCCATCTGAGATGGCGACATCAATAAAAAAAAAATTTTGTTGACGTCGCCATCTGAGATGGCGACATCAATAAAAAAAAAAAAATTTTTTGATGTCGCCATCTGAGATGGCGACATAAGTTTAAAAAAAAAAATTTCTTTGATGTCGCCATCTGAGAAGGCGACACATTAAAAACAAATTTATGATATTGTTGTCGCCATCTCAGATGGCGACATTAATAAATTTTTATTAGTGTCGCCATCTCAGATGGCGACTTAGGTTACTTTTATAAAAAAAAAAAAACCGGTTATTTTAATAACTATAATAAAAATTAAGGTTAAATAATTAAAAAAACCCTCGATTTAGTTCTCTACGTCATAAAAATACACATCTAACCACATTACCATAGGAGACTAGATTTTATATTTCTAAAATAATGGGATATCTTACATCTATTTGTTTTTAGATGATCTCTCTCACAATGCATTATACTCTCTAAACCAACACATGAATGAAATGCATTAAACTATCATATTTCAAACTGTAGGACGATGTACTAGCGGGAGCGTAGGTGAACAAAGAGGACATTAATTTCATTCTGGAATAGGTTTTCTTGGTGATGACATATTCTATCCACAAAATGAACTCCATTTTTTTTAATCGTTGAGGGGCTAAGTCAATTTTTTATGCGTTAAATACGACTCGAATTCGAGTCTGTTCAAAGTGCCCTTATCTAATAAGGCCAGAGAGCTTAAATGAACTCCATTCTTGGAACTTGAAAAATGTCTGCCATGTACACGACCAACCATGCTCAGATCCATGCCTGCACATGTCAACTTGCAACTTTTATCTCCTAATCCAAAAGCCTTTGTACTACTATAATAAGTGTAAGTTACCACAATCTCTTCACGATATCTAATCCTAAAAATGGCTTCTACCTCTTTTATCTGCATAATTTTCACCCTGATACTGTCCATTTCCTCTTCAGCAGCCAAGACCCCTCAACCATCCTACCATTCTCTTTTTCTCCCGTTAATCAAAACCACATCCTCTATGTCTGCTCAATACATCACCTCAATCAACCTAACCACCCATGAAATACCCACCATACTCACGGTAGACCTGGGCGGCGACAACTCATGGCTACTTTGCGGCGGAAAGAGCTTCAATGCCTCACCTTACCACCCAGTCGGCTGCAACACACCCGAGTGCAGGCTGGCCAAAGGTGGATGCCGCCGAAACTTGTGCGTCACCGATGTCTCCAATAGAATAACTAACCATCTGTCGTCAGGCGGCCAGCTTGGTCAGAACGCTGCAACTCTCCAGTCGTCTAACGGCGGGGCCGTTTCGATGCAGGGGATGCTTTTTGCTTGTGGAGTTGGGTCGATTCTTGAAGGCCTTGCCAATGGAGTTGTGGGAATGGCAGGTTTTGGAAGAAGCTCCATTTCCCTTCCTTCTTTGATAACCAACTCCTTGAATCTGCCCAAGAAATTCGCCATTTGCTTGAGCCCTTCAAGTAATTCTAAAGGTGCTGTAATATTCGGTGATAAACCATATGCATTTCGACCTTTTCCGGACGCCTCTGTGTTTCTTCTATACACACCCTTAATCTTGAAAGATCATTCTCCAGATTACTTTGTCAACTTGACCTCTGTAAGAATCGATGGCGAAGATTTGGCATTTGACAAAACAAAACTCTCCACAAAGTTGAGTACCATCAACCCTTACACCATAATGCACAGATCGATTTACAATGCTGTAAAAAATGCGTTTGCAAAAGCTCTGAGTCACATTGAAAAGGTGAAGCCGGTGACGCCATTTGAGATATGCTACAACTCCAAAAACTTGCCACAAACACAAGTAGGGCCGAGTGCTCCGTTTATCGATTTCGTGATGCATCATAAAGATGTTTTCTGGAGAATTTATGGTGCGAATTCAATGGTATCTGTTGAAAACGGGGAAATGTTGTGTTTGGGATTTATTGATGGTGGAATTGATGCAAAGACTGGTATCGTGATTGGAGGGCATCAAATGGAGAACAGTCTGCTACTGTTCGATGTGGAAAATTTGAGGCTGGGATTCAGCGCCACTCTTTTGCTTCAACGAACTTCATGTGCCAACTACAAACTTGCTTGATGCCTGCCCACTTCTTGTTTTCTCCACTGTTTCAATTTCTTTTCTTTTTTTGAACAGTCCACTGCTTTCTAATAAGACTTATCTATCATCAGATTACGCTTGAAAACTTTCACATTAAATGTATGTTATGAGTCCCTAATCTTTATGATGGCTCCACCCCTAGATATTACTGCTTATATACAATGTTGGTATCTTGCGAATATTAGAGTCGAAAAAAATTATAATTTGGATCATGTATATTATTTTGGTTATTTTTGTTGTGAAAAGCTTGATCAACAGATCATTAACCCTATCTCCCTTTATAGATAATGGGTGTACATGCATTATGAAAATGAAAAACAAGAATCATATGTGTTGCTTACATAATGCAGGGCTATGTTAAATCAGCTTCACAAAATCATTCATTGTCCGATTTTCTTTTAGATTGATAGCAGGTTAAGAACAACTTTTTTTTTGTTTTTTTAAACTTTGTATTTGGACAAAAGAATCAAGTATCGAACCTTTGTCATTCTTTCAAAGCTTGGTCGTCGACAGGACTTTGGCTCTATATCATCTGCAATGATAGACAAAAGGAATGATATGCACATACTGTCCATTTATTTTAAAAATTAAAATACAAGGATAATTAAATATAACACAACACATTATAGTGGGGAAAAATATAGGTTTTTTTGCAAAACACCATCTTTGGCCGAGTAGTGTATTTTGTTTTGCAAATCACGTATAGTAAATTATTTATTTACAAATCAAAGAAGGTTAAAATCCATATATTATATATACCACAAGTAGGTAAAATACTTATTTACAAAACATACGGGTAAAATGTCAGTTAACAATACGAGGTGGAGAAATTCTAACTGAATTATCAAAATATGTAAGATGGAAATTCTAAAACAAAACATTCCAGCAATCGTCTTATAAAATTTGGAAAGGAGGAAACCAAACAAAAGTTAAAAGCTTTCAGCTACCTCAACGGCATCGACGGTGAGAAGAAGCACAATGATCTTTTCGGAGAACCTCTGCCGCTCCTCTGCGTCGCGGCCTGTTTTTTGGCAATTGAAGAAGATGTTCGATTGACGAGCGGCGGTGTGAAGATTAGGGGCGGCGGCGTGAAGACGATGCAGAAGGGAGAATGAGCAGAGCGCGGAGGGTTTGAAAGGAGAGGCTGTGTATGAAAAGATTTTGTTATGTTAGAAGTTAGAACTTACCAGTAGATTTCTACTTGGCCACGGTCCAGGAACCATTAGAAGTAAGAACTTGCAAATAGACATTTTGTTGGGATTAATAATAATAAAATTTGGTTTAATTGATAAAAGCCCAATAATTATTATTAATTTTGTTAATGAGAACAAAATTATGGTAAGTTAATTATGAATAGTCATATGTTTTCATTCATTCAGAAAATCTTCATACATACATATAGCATTCTGCTTTGAGAGTACTGCACATTGTTAGTGTTCGAAGGAGTCTGCTCGGAGTTTTGCTTCAATCCGAACAGAGGTGATTGGGCGTTGTACCTTGGAACTCACTTATCCAGGAGGCCAGAAGCTAAGGCGGGTAAATTTGAGTTTACGGGCACACGGCTTGATGTGGCCTCGTCTAGAAATTTTTTTCCAGATTCTTGTCGTGTTATCTTTACAGTTAACAAACTGTTTCTGTAAGTTCTACTGTTTTTCTTATTACAGTATAATTCAATTTATCACAATTGCTAAACTGATTCAATGTTTCAATATAATTAAACAGTAACAACAATCGTAAACTCAAATCTTCTGTTTTTATTACTGTTTTGGAACATAATCAGTTTTTCGAAAAAAAAAATATAATTGTTGAATTTTCAAACAATCACTGTTTGAGCACTATCAAAGGTTTTATACTGTCGTTTTTCAAACTAGTTTGATATTATTTGTGTTGTGTTGTCTGTGTTCTGTTCTAGCTAATGGCTGACCAGATTCCAAACCGAATTGCTGAGAATACTGAGATTCCAGTGGTGAAATCTAGCGGCACTGAGGTCGTTATGCCAGTTCTGAGAAACCCAATGTCATTCTCTCAATTTGAAAAACCGGAAAAATTTCAAAGGTTCCAACTTTAAGCGTTGGCAGCAGAAGATGATGTTCTTCTTGACCACCTTGAACTTGACCAAGTTTCTCAAAGAGGAGAAACCAGTGGAGGACAAAGAGGATCCTCAATCTGTTGTCATAGTTGAATCATGGCTGAGCGCCGACTACCTCTGTCGTAACTATGTACTCAATTCTCTTGACGATGCACTTTTTAATGTGTATTCCCCCAAAGAAACTGCGAAGGATCTTTGGGAATCGTTAGAAATGAAGTACAAAGTTGATGACGCATGCGCAAAGAAATTTGTAGCCGGTAGATTCCATGACTATTGAATGGTAGATGGCAAGAGCATTGTTGAGCAATGCGAAGAGCTGCAGCTGATATATCATGAACTTGTTGCCGAAGATATGGGGCTAAATGATGCCCTCCAAGTGGCGATGATGATTGAAAAATTACCGCCATCTTTGGAGGACTTTAAGAGCTACCTGAAGCACAAGCGAAAGATGATGAGTCTTGAGGATCTTATCAGGAGGCTGCGCATCGAGCAAGACAACCGAAAAGTTGACAAGAAATCATTTGGAATGATTTCCAAGGCCAACGTTGTTGAAGTTGGGGAAAGCTCCCGTGGGAATAAACGCAAGGGTACTTTTGATCCCAAGAGAGATACTCAGACAAGGAGGTTCACCGGTGACTGTTATGTATGTGGTAAGCCTAACCATAAGGCCAATGACTACACTCAACGTCAAAACAATGAGGATAAAAAGAAGGCGGTCCCAAATAGAGGCAAAGGCAAGAAGCCTGATCATGCCAACATTGCTTTAGGACAATCTGAGCTCAGACATGGATGACATGCATCTGACTGCAGTGGTGTCGGAGGTGAACCTTGTTGGTAGGAACTCCAACGAATGGTGGGCGGACAATGGGGCTACTCGCCACATATGCGCCAACAAATGGATGTTTAAGACCTATCAACTAGTCAATGACGAGCACTGCTATATGGGAAATTCAGTAGTCTCAAAAGTTGAAGGCAAAGGGACGGTTGCGCTAAAGATGACTTCCGGGAAAGAGTTGACTCTTACCGAGGTGCTCCACGTACCAGAGATCCGAAAGAATCTCATCTCCGGAGCAGTGTTGAACAAGCTTTCGGCTCGTGTTTGAATCCGACAAAGTCATTCTGTCAAAGGGTGGTATGTTTGTGGGCAAAGGCTACTTGGCCAATAACCTCTTCAAGATGAGTGTAATGACTTTAGCTCCTAAGGCTAAGTCAAGTGTAGAGGTTGAGGTAGATGTTAATGCAGCAAATGGGGCTAGCACAAGCAAAAAAAATGTAATGATTGTTGCCAATGTGGCTAATAAAACTTTAAAATTTGATTATTCTTGTGAGTCATTACATTTGTGGCATGGTAGATTAGGAAATGTGAATTATAAGTCCTTACAAAGGCTAATGTCCCTTAATATATTACCTAAATTTAACATCAATCATAAACACAAGTGTGAGACTAGTGTAGAGACCAAATTAACCAAGTCTTCATTCCACTCAATTGAGCGAAGCACCGAACCGTTAAACTTTATCCATACGGATGTATGCGATCTAAATTGTACAATCTAGAGGCGATAAAAATTATTTCATAACCTTTTATCGATGATTGAACAAGATATTGTTATGTCTATTTAATGAGAAGTAAAGACGAAGCAATTGACATGTCCATTCACTACAAGAATGAAGTTGCGAATCAACTCGATAAAAAGATTAAAATTCTTCGAAGTGATTGATGCGGTGAATATGAGTCACCATTTGCACAAATATGTGCTGAGAGCGGCATTATTCATCAAACAACTGCGCCTTATTCTCCCCAGCAAAATGGTATTGCTGAAAGGAAGAATAGAACGCTTAAGGAAATGATGAATGCAATGCTTATAAGTTCTGACTTACCTCGAAACTTGTGGGGTGAAGCTCTGCTTTCCGCCAACTATGTGCTAAACAGAGTATCACATAAAAAGTTGGATAAAACGCTTATGAATTGTGGAAAGGTCGGGCACCTAGCTACAAGTTTATAATGGTTTGGGGCTGTCTAGCAAAGGTACCAATTCCTCCTCCTAAACGGACTAGGATAGGACCTAAGACAGTGGATTGTGTATTTATCGGATATGCGCAAGATAGTATTGCCTATCGATTTCTGGTACACAAGTCAGATAATGCAGAAATGCATGTAAATACTGTCGTTGAGGCTGGAGGAGATGCTTCATTCTTTGAGAAAATCTTTTCCCACAAAACTCAGACAGTGACCGAAACCAATGTTGAGAGAAATGTGGGGTAGATAATCTTAAGAGAATGTAGAATCACATAGACAAAGCAAAAGAGCAAGAAAAGAGAAATCTTTTGGCTCGGATTTCCTAACAATTCTGTTAGAAAAAGATCTGGATATTTTCAAGGAAGCAATGTCATCTCAAGACTCTGATCTTTGGAAAGAAGCGGTGAACAGTGAGATTCAATCTATCTTACATAACATACTTGGGAACTAGTGGATCTTCCTGCAAGTTGTAAATCACTAGGCCACAAGTGGATCTTCAAGAGGAAGATGAAAGCTGATGGTACTGTAGATAAGTACAAGGCTAGACTTGTAGTCAAAGGCTACAGACAAACTGAAGGTGTTGATTATTTCGACACATACGCTCCTGTATCCAGGAAAATGTCGATAAGGTTAATAATTGCATTTGCTGCATTATATAATCTAGAGATGATGTAAAAACGGCTTTTCTAAATGGAGAGTTAGAAGTGGAGGTTTACATGGACCAACCTGAAGGGTTTGTAGTTCCAGTTAAAGAAACGAAGGTGTGTAGACTTGTGAAATCCTTGTATGGATCAAAACAAGCACCTAAACAATGGCACAAAAAATTTGATACCGTCATGCTTTCAAATGGGTTTAAAACAAACCAATGCGATAAATGTGTCTATTTGAAAGGAGACAATACAAACAATGTGGTAGTATGTCTCTACGTAGATGACATGATAATTGTTGGTAATAACAATAACATCAAAATTACCAAGAAAATATTCTCGCGAAATTTTGAGATGAAAGACCTAGGTCTTGTAGATGTGATTCTTGGGATGAAGATCACAAAACATGCAGATAGATATTCTCTCTTCCAGAGTCATTATGTTGAGAAGATACGTGACAAGTTTGACAAGGTAAATAATTCCATCGCAAGAACACCTATAGAGGTGGTGTCAAATCTTTGCAAGAATCGCGGAGAAAGTGTGCAACAACTTGAGTACTCTAGGGTCATAGGTAGTCTCATGTATCTCATGGACTGCACTAGACCTTATATAGCTAATTCAGTCAACATATTGAGCAGATATACAAGTAATCCCAGTTATGAGCACTGGAAGGCAGTAGTTCGAGTTCTTAGATATCTAAGATACACTACTAACTACGAATTACATTATACGAGATATCCATTAGTAATTGAAGGGTACTCAGATGCGAATTGGATTTTGGACTCCAAGAATATAAAGTCCACGAGTGGATATATCTTTATAATTGGAGGTGCAGCTGTCTCATGGAAATCATGCAAACAGACGTGCATTGCTAGATCAACTATGAATTCGCTTCGATACCTAATATATTTGATTAATTCTAAATGTTTGAGGCTAATATTGTAAAAATTTCTATCCAAAGAGACCATTTTCTACATTGACTAAATCAATAAATACATCAAATAATTACTCTAAATTCTTAATAGAAACTGATCCTTCTGACTCGTGGCAAATTATCATTAACCCAAAACAAAAACCCACCTAAAATGCCGGCTAAGTTAAACAACATTCCTCTCTTTCTTATGATTTATTCATTTTATAATTTTTTTTATTTTTATGGTTGTTACTCATATTCCACATTTCAACTCAAAACGAACCGTTTGAAATCCCAAAACCACCACTCATGTCCAACACTCAAAAAAAAATAATAATAAAAAAGTCATTTCCTCACAAGACTATTTTAGTCATTTCACATATGGAGTGGCGATGGTAACTAGATTGCCGCCACTTTTCAAGCAACATTTGTTTTACACCTCGCCCATTTTCTCCTCGCAAAATAACAATAAAATCAAGCTTCCTCCTATCTTCAATGCGCCTGTGTAGTGTTTTCCAATGAAGGCCCAAGGCGGAGCAACCATCGTTTCCGATCATTCACTAAAACCCAAGAAGCCAAAATCTCGAGAAGTGAGCTCAAAGTTCCTCTCACCGAACTCCACTACAACATCATCATCGTCATCAACTGAATATGGGATTCAATCTCCAAACAGCATTCTTTCTCCAGTAAACCAAAAACCTAAATCATCCACTGATTCTAGAAAGCATGAGGAACTGGAAAAGTCCGGCTTCTTCCGCGGGCTTTGGCCCTCATCATCAACCCTATCGCCATCTATACATTCGAAGCCCGACACACTTGCGGATCACCTCGGAATTGATCGACTCAAAGAAATAGCTGAGACCAAACACAATCAAAATCAAGAGTTTCTTAACAGACAAAGAAGTTGCAAGGAGTTTAGCAGGTTTGAGAATGGAAAAAAGAGTGTAGCAAAAGAAAATCATAGGACAATTTTCGGCGGGTCAATGGGTATTACAGGGAAGTTTAAATTCCATGGAAAATCATCAAAATCTTCTAATTTACTTGATGATCGAAATGACAGTCATATTGTTCCTGGAAGATTTTCAGTTGATGGGAGTGCAATGCGAAATAAGTCATTCGGCAGAGGAGTCGCATCGGACTCGGAATCAGAACGAAGTGATTTATGTTCCGGCATCAGTATTGAAACTCAGGCAACCGGAAAAAATTTTCAGGCATCATATATGGCTCCAACCATGAGTTCAAGAAAGCATGGAATGGAAGATTCGCCGAAATCTACGCATGATTTATCGTCAAGATCTAGAAGATGGAGTGCCGATTCTAGCACTTGTACTCCAAAGCCATTTTCATCGGACAACAACTCTCCTAAGATATTCACTTTAAAGAATTCGATGAAAAAGACTAGTTCTAAGTGGGCTTTGTCTCCGAGACGATCGATCTCTCCGAATGCAGAGACCGTATTGAATTTAAAGCCTCCCACAAGTCCGTCTAGGGGAAAGGGAGGAGTTGGAAATATTCTTACTATGGGGATTGAATTATTGAAAGGGAAGAAATCTGGTTCTACCACTGCGTTGTCACCTCTAGGTCCGGGCTCGGCTGAGAATGCCCATGAATTAAGGTTGTTGCATAATAGGGTAGTTCAATGGAGGTATACCAATGCCAGAGTCGAGGCCGTCACTGGAAATGTCATTAAACACGCTGAGGTAAACGGCTTTCTCTATTCTCAAAATTCCGTATAAATCCAAGTGTCACTCACAACCACAGTCATGCCCGCCCCCAACGAACATTATTTTTTATCCCTTTTTGTGCAGAGAGACGTCTTACACGCATGGAATGGCATTGTTAAACTCCAACATTCTGTGGTACAAAAGAAATTGCAGCTGCAATCGGAGAAGCTGGAAACAAAATTGAAGTCTATACTATCCTCCCATGTAACTATAGACCTATATCTATAGTATATCTCTTTTGTTAACTATGTGCAAGAACGAAACCATCACAAGGCAAGGAGGACAATTTGAAAAAAAAAAATTATCTATTACCCTAATAAATTTTTTTTTTTAAATAACATTTTACCATTCAAAAATTGCAGTTTGCCCTTTTACATACGTCACCCTCAAATTATATTTTGACCACTTAATTTTTTTTTTGCCAAAAAATTTAGGCAATTGACAGTGTGCGTAGAGACACACATACACCATCATCATCGTTATATGAAGTTTAGATTATTATATGTGTTGATCCTGTACGTAGATGAAGAAGCTGGAAATATGGGGAAATATGGAAAGGCAACACTTGTCTGCGGTTACTAAGACCAGGGATTATTTGCATGGTGTTGTTTGTAGGATACCCCTTGTTGACGGAGCTAAGGTACACACACAACTACTACTTCCATCATATATCTAATTTGTTATATGTATACCACGTCAACTAAATTTTAATAAATTATATCATTAAATTAAAGTGTTATAAAATTACATCATAACTATGTAATTACAAATATTATGTGATATGATAATATTGTAATTGACAATATTATTAAGTACATTACAGACATTTTAAGAATATAGTATATTATGATAAATTGAATTATTAAAAGCCTTGTGGATATTTCTGTCATTTTATATGTTGGCATACTATTTATGATTAATAAAAGATTTAAAGACATTTTGGTAGTTACATGGTCATATCAAGAGACCACATAGTTTCTCTAACATCCTCCCTTTCTATAATATATTAATAGATATTAAATAATGTTACAGGCGGAGAAACCATCAGTTTCCTTTGCCGTTAGACATGCGTGTGATTTGGCAGCATCCATCAGCTTAAAGCTAACTCCTTGCTCACAGGCGGTACTTTATTTTTTTATTATAACCTTGACTTTAAAATATTTTATAGATGTTTCATACAAAATATAGTAAGTACTAAATCAGCGATGATTTTTTCATAGATGGAGAAGACTGTAGGATTACTTGTTGAATTAGCAATGATAATCACACAAGAGAAGCTGCTATTAGAAGAATGCTTGGAGCTTTTCACAATGATTTCTGCATTAGAGGTTAGAAATATTATATATGACTATTATATCTAAAAAGGAAAGATAAATGCTTCACCAAAAATCAGATTTTATTTTATGATGATGACACAATCTGGAAAGTGTAATGAAATGGGAAAGACATTTTTTTAATTCAATTTGAACTAATTTATTGATCTTAAATATGAATATACTGTATAATAAATTAATTATTTGGTAATATTCATAAAATCAAAACATCAAATCTTGAGGCTCTCTACCATTTTCTTTCTATTCAACTTATTTAAAAGATAGAGTGACAATTTATCCCATTTAATTTGTAAATAGATATTTTTAACTCATGTGAACAGAACACATTGCCCATTCACATCAGGGAGGTGTTTTGCACGTATTTACAAACATCAGTAAACAGTTTATTCAAACCACTGAGTTTTAAACTACCTATTTGAAAAATCAAGGGTTTGTTGCCAAAAACCCGACATGAATGAACCTCAAATTTTTGCCTATGTACTATTTTCATTACATCAAAAGCAACAAATTTAACATATTGAATGCTGATCTATTGGTACAGATGCAAGAAAGGAGTTTGAAGAGCACCATTATGCAATCTAAATTATTGCACCAGCACCATTTCTTGTCCACTTAGTTCTCAAGTGTAAATCTTTTGCTATACTTGGATTATATATGTTTGTGACATTGATTTCGTATAGCTCCTTTATTATTTTATAAATATTATATATTTGATTGCTTATGTATTGGAAATTATTTAAAACGACCCGACCAATTATGAATGAGATGCACAATATATATACTAATAGTTGTAACTGATTTGAAGCATTCTGTTGCCATTTCAAAAATGTAAAAACCTTACTATTTTATAGTAAGATGTTAGAATTTAAGACAATCAATGTAGTGCCTATGGTTAGTCACCCAGATCTATCGGTAATGACTTGAGGTCGAGTCTCCTGACCCATGATTAGAATTGTTAAAAAAAATAGATGTTATAATTTAAGGGATATTAAAATATTTTGTAAGCTCTAAAAAACTTATAAAATATATGGATTCAGCCCAAATTTCTAGTTCACTGCAACTAAACTAAATTTTAAGGTACAATATAAAAAAGAGGAAAAATGGAATTGTACTTAGTGATACAGTACTTAGTGATACATTATTTTATTTTTTTTGATAGAGAGAGACTAAAGATTTATTTTCGACATATTGTGGGATTCGAACACGAGTTTTTCCTAAATGAGGAGTTAGCTTTAACCGAGCTGGCAAAGCCGAAAGCTCAGTGATACATCATATTACTCATAGTTTATAGAAAATGTTCAAAGAGCTCCAAATGCATAAATCTTATATTGGCGGAAAATGAATTCTCGCAGGTTGTGTTTGGATTGAAGGATTGCAAATGAATGAATTTCAAATTCCTCATTCAAATCCATCATTTATGTTTAGATAAAAAAATTAAAGTGGCATTTCAAATTCTTCATTATTTTTGTATGCATTTTCCTTTGCATTTTGGGAAGATTTGAAATGACAACCATCTACATGTAATTTCAAATCCATGAAATTCAAATGATTAGATTTTTAATCATTCCCATTAAATCAAGTTCTTCAATCCAAATGCTACCTTTTTTCATGTGAAGAATTTTAGATTGAAAACAATAAAAAAAAATTAATGTTTTTTGTTTTATTAAAAATGTTAATTTTTTTGTAATTTCTAAACAGCTTACGCTTTTTGTGCAAGCCTCCTTTAATACGATCATGGCGCCTTATCCTCTTGCTTTCTTATAACAATGCTATAGATGCGCAGTATTTACTTGTGTGAATAAGTATATATTAAATTGGAAACATATAAAATTTATTTAAGTAAAAATAATCCAATAAATAATATTTATTAATAAATATTATAAAAAAAATTCTGCTAATTTATAACTAATCAACTACATTAATATAAAAATAATTTTGATAAATAGAGATACCTAAAATAATAATATTTTATAATATTCATTTTGATAGGAAAAAAAATAAGAGTGTGAAATAAATAGAAATTGTGAAAATTGTGAAATTTTGATGAAAATTTGAAGGTAAATAAAAAAGGTTATTTAAATAAGTAAATAATAAATAGAAAAAGATGATCCTATTTTTCTATGACATTTATAATCACAACTTTACTATATCTTACCAAACATAACATTAACTAGCAGATGTATACACATTGTATGTGTAATGTAATATATGAACCATACACATTGATTACGAAACACATGAGGTTTATACAATGGTTAATAATTACAAATTCAATGTAGTATCCAACAATTACCATATATAAAAAAGAAAGAACGACCAAAATATGCAGCAAAGAACCCAAATAAAAATGTAATACGAAATAAGCAAAACAATAAAAACATAACAAAAGTAAAGAAAGCAAAAAATCACCTGCATCGAAGATATGTCTAGAAACCTACATGTATGGGTCTTCAACAAACAATGGTAAAAATTATCTAACACGAACTAGTTGTCCACAACAAGAGTCACTTTGATAAACAAAACTAAAAATTAATAATATAAATAATAAGAATCTAAGGCAAAAAATTAATGTATCATATAATCATAATTACAGTCTCAATCTCAATTAGGGGTGGGAAACGGGTTCGGGAATTTGGGTCCCGACCCGACCCGATCGGGTCGGGATAATCGGGTTTTTCGGGATAATCGGGTATTACCCGATCGGGTAGTGGCGGGTTCAGGACGGGATTCAGGTAGGGGTTTGAGAGAAAAATTGTTCGGGTTCGGGTACCCGAACCCGATTTCCTTTTTAAAAAAAAAAAAAAAATTTAGGTTTAAATCTAAAGTGTGTTTCTTTAAAAAAATAAAAATAAAAATAAAAATTCAAGTTTCGGGTCGCCTTTGGTAATCCCGATACCCGATTACCCGAACCCGAATATCCCGATTCCCCGAAACCCGTCCCGATTCCCACACCTAATCTCAATCATTTAGAATAAACATAATATTATTTATCCCACACTATTATCTTTACAATACATAAACACTTTATAAAAGCTACATTGATCCGTAAAAAGTGAACCAATGTTATATTAATATGTTGCCCAAACAAAATAACTTTGATGTCTATTACCAAGGGGCATAAACGTCAAAATGAATTATTATCAAAATAATCGCACAACATTTGAAACCGATTTCCTATCTTTGCATACCATTTTATTCCTTTTCATCCTTTTCATGATTGTTAGGCAGTTTCTCCCCTCTAAAATCTAACCTTTCCTTTGATTTTATTACTTTAGATTTGCTGGGTTCTGTGGAAGCTATGTTGCACGGATACGGATACGCGGATACGTGGATACGCAGATACGGGTACGACTGCACGGGATTTTCAAAATTTGTAGGATACGGCAAATTTTATTAATTTATTTATATATATATAAATATATAATTAATAATATTTGTAATATCAAGTTTCAAGCATATAATCAACATTAAACACATTAGAAATCAGAATAAAGTTGCAAACTCACCAACTTCACGACAAATGGTAAAATATTAATCCAGAACATCTAAAATTTCAAGCATATAATCGACATAAACACATTAAAGTGGTTAGGAAATAGGGATTTAGTTAAATAATTTAATTTAATTACAGTTTCAACCTTATTTTTAAAAAAAAATTCGAATTTGCCGTATCCTACCCGTATCGGATACGGTCAACGGCGTATCTTGACCGTATCCGAAACGTATCCGAAATAAAAATTTATTTTGTATCCTCGGATACGCCACGTGGCGTATCCGATACATATCGGTGCCGTATCCTGCCGTATCCGTATCCCAGAAGTATCCGATACTTGACCGCAAAATTTTTTGGAGTATCGGTGCAACATAGTGTGAAAGAAACGGCTATAGTGGAGAAGATGAAAAAAATAGTCCCATGAAAGCGAAATTCCACAGGAACAAGAGAATAAGAGAAGGCGAGAATAAGAGATAACCCTACTCGGAATCATAGGCGAGAAAACCAGTGAACAGAAGCTTTGGGTACCTGAAATTAGTATACCTTAAATGATACCAGGTTGAGGGATTTGCTTATTTTAATTTTCTTCAAAAGCTTAGTAAACCAACCGAACCAATTCACCATATTTCTGAAAAAAAATTCAATGATAAAAATACAAAAATAATACTGAGAATCAATACTAATGGCGATAAATTAATAATAACAATAGTACTAATAATCATACTAATAGTGATAAAGTTAATAATAACAATAAATAAATAAATAAATAATTTTAATAGTAATAATAATAGTGACGAAGTCATCAAGAACAATAATAATAGTCGAAAAGTTAACGAGTAATTATGGATGAATATCTGCTTCCACCAAGCTTTTGGTGCTTTGCTCACTCAGGTTTCATTTCACTACCCACTTTCTCTAGCATTCTTTCCTACACAGATTTTGTTTATTCATGGACTTTTTTGTAAATGTATAACTGTGTTTTGTTTCCGTGAGGACTCATCTTGTTATTTCCCTTCAGATTGCTTCGATTTTGAAATTATGTATGAGGGATGTACTCCCACTTGTGTGTTCTTCTTGTTTCTTGTTTTCCAGATCCCGCTTTTCATGTGTACCTTTTTTTCTGTTTAATGACCTCCGGTGGAATTTTATGTTCTTCTGATTTGTGACAAGCTATGTCATCTTTGAGGACCTAAAAGCATATTACTTCTGTTCTGCTTGATAATGGGATATTGAACATTTGCTTTGTGTTTGGAAATTGTTGGACGTAGGATAATCTGAATAGTCATCTTTCCAGATTACTAGTAAGCTATAGAATCCTTCAAGTTTTACTTGAATTCGAGTTGTCAGATGTTTTAAATTTTGGCTGATGATGAAGTATTTACTTGAGATTGTGTTGATATAAAATCTCTTTTAAAACCTGTGCTGATTTTTTATTTTTATTTTTGAAAAAAAAAGATGCTTTTAATTGGTTTCTTGATGTTTAGACAAGTTCTTAACGCTTTGTTGATGAGCATTTTAAGAAAAAAATGAAAAATATATTTTAACTACTGTATTTAAGCATAAAGCCGCTCCATTTTATTTAATACTTTCACTCTAAAAAACCTGCTAAATAGAGCACTTTTTGATTTTGGTGCCTTTGTATTCAAACTCCCCATAAATTGCAGGTTATAGATTTACAATCGACTAATCCTTGCATTAGTATAAACACATTTACAAGTCTTAATATGGGTTTACACAAAACTGAAGTATTACCAAGGGCTAACAACATCACTATTTTATTCTGGTGACAACTGAGAAAATAATCTCAGTGGTGCCTGAGAAATGATTGAGTGTCCTAATTTAATGGTCAAAAGATATATAAAAAGAAGAAAAGTATACCGAAAGTCCTGTCAATGGTGAATCTAACTTTGATGGTTAGCATTTGATTCTGTTTCGATAGTGTTCCGTCAATTCGAGAACTTATATGACAATCAGTGTTTTGCCTAAGTTTTAATGAGCTCTAGAGATGCAAATCTTAATTGACCATCTTTAATGTGTTTTTTAAGATTTTATATTTAGTAGGCTTCTTTTTCTAAGAGGCACGATACCAATTCAATTTCGGTTCTGAAGACAATCCTGCGACCTGTTTATTGTGAAATCTTTATGCTACCTGATGAATATTACTTCTGCTACATTTTTCTTCTGGAAATTCAATCGAAGCATTATGTTGAACTTAGTCAGCAATGTTTAATGCAATCAGAGAATGCTTGAATTCTACTGATGCTTACATCAAGCTATCCTTGCAAGGTGTGTTTGTTATGGTACTATAGTTCCTGTATTAAAGATCGATATATGTAGGACCAGTTCAGTCATGGATCAGATTACTACTTTTCCATGACTTTATAAATGAAGTTCTTCAAGAATCTGAAATTTCTTTTACCTACTTTGCAAGGTTTCATATATTATATGTCCCCTTACTACGTGATTTACATTAAGAGTACAATAGCTTGATAATTCTCGTCATGTTTTCAACATACTGAAATTGGAGATTTTGCCTCTTTTTCCTGCCTGTTCACAGTAGCGGAGGCATAATTGCGTGTGCAGAATCACCTTCAGATGGTGATGTATCAGTTACGCAAAATCAACAGGAAACACAAAAGAAAAGGGTGGTGGTTCTTGGAACAGGCTGGGCTGGTATTAGCTTCCTGAAAGATCTGGATATTTCATCATATAATGTTCAGGTGGTTTCACCCAGAAATTACTTTGCATTTACCCCGTTGTTACCTAGTGTCACATGTGGAACAGTTGAGACACGGAGCATTGTAGAACCAGTTCGGAACATGATAAAAAAGGTAATCTTGAAGAGATTTTTTTTGTGTCTCGTTGGTCTAACTGCTCATGGAACTTATTTTCCTATTTTTTTCGTTTTCTAGGTGCTTGCTTGTATTTTTCAATTAATTCTGGTTGTCCTTTCAATTATTGGTGAATGACTTCAAATGTTTTTCATGAGAACCTTTTTTTTTTTCCTGGATTATATTTTACTAATTATAGAATCTTTACCTGTTTGCTTTTTACCATTTTATTGACAGAGGAATGGAGAAATTATGTACTGGGAGGCAGAATGCCTTAAGATCGATCCTGTGAGCAAACAAATTTTCTGCAGGTCCAGTGTTGATGAAAATTTTGTTGGGAATAGTGAATTTTCTTTAGAGTATGATTACTTGGTTATTGCATGTGGAGCACAAGTAAACACGTTTAATACTCCTGGTGTATTCGAGAACTGCCATTTTCTCAAGGTATTGCCAACATTTACAGATTGAACTAAGATATGCTTTTACATCTTTTACGTGAAAGTGATTATATTTCATGCAGGAAGTAGAGGATGCTCAAAGGATTCGTAGGACAGTGATACTGTTTCGAAAAAACTGTGCTTCCAGGGCTGACTGACGACGAGCGACTTTGTAATAGTAGGAGGAGGTCCAACTGGTGTTGAATTTGCGGGAGAGCTGCATGATTTTGTACATGATGATTTGGTAAAAGTTTATCCCTCAGTTAAAGATTTTGTAAACATAACTGTGATCCAATCTGGTGATCACATCTTGAACACGTACGTTATGGTGGCCATACTTTCTCAGTGTTTCTTTTTTGGAAGCTTGAAATGACACAACAACTATGGTATCTCTATGTATGCAGGTTTGATGAAAGGATTAGCTCATTTGCTGAGCAGAAACTCCAAAGAGATGGCATGGAACGGGACATAGAGTCATGAGTGCTTCAGAGAGAACAATTTACATGAAGAAAAAAGTTTCGGGGGAGGATGTTTCTATACCACATGGAATGGTTGTATGGTCAACCGGTCCTGGGACTCGGCCAGTTGTGAAGGACTTTATGGAACAAAGTGACCAGGTAAGTTTCTTGATATATTCTTTTTATCTATCACATGTCTTCGTGCAGTGTTATTGATTAGTTGCTCCCTGCCCGTCACATGCTTTTGTTAATTGTGATCCAGATGTGTAAATACACCCAATGACTGTTACATTCTACTTGCAGGGCACCAGGCGAATCCTCGCGGTTGATGAATGGTTGCGAGTGAAGGGATGTGAAGATGTATATGCCCTAGGCGATTGCGCCACTGTTGATCAACATAAAGTCATGGTAAGTCCGATTTCCATATTGTTCACTATTTTAGCGGCAACATTTGTTAGATTTGAATCATAATTATGTCTTCTATCTTAAAAAATTCATTCTCTGATAATTTTTTAATATAACACGAATGCCCTCTTAGCAAGTCATCCTTCTTTCCAGGTCACTTCCAAAGTATCTTTCCAAAGCTTGAGAAACTACAATCAAGATAAGCAGTTTCATCGTAAAGTTTTAGTGACTGTCATATAAAACTGCAGGAAAATGTACCATAGCACTTCGACAACTGTGGATAATATAATTATATATGATCTTGATTTTGTGCTAACAAAAAAAAACTACAAATAAATGGAAAAAACAGAAATATGTATGCAGAAATGGTTATAACCTTCGCCATTTCTTTATACAGCAGCAAATGGACAGTGTAACAATCTTAGTATAGTTGCATAAAATGACTTCTGGCCCTCCATTAGATTTGTTAAGGTAGAATACAAATCTTTAGTTTTCATACTTAATCTTCCAGGTGACGAAGTAGATTTTCTATAGTGGTGCAATGTCATTAATGTTCGTTGATTTTTTCAGTAAGATATCTCATCCATATTTAAAGCTGCGGATGTAGACAACTCCGGTACCCTAACTATCGAAGAATTTCAAGATGTGATGGAAGATATCATCATCCGCTACCCTCAGGTGGAACTGTATTTGAAGAGCAAACATCTGTTAGAAGGTACTGACCTACTACAAGACGTATATGGCAGCGATAAAAAAGAGGTAAATATTGAAGAGTTCAAGTTAGCACTATCACTCTGTGATAAACAGATGAAGAGCCTTCCTGCTACAGCTCAAGTAAGTGCGCTTTCTGTCAAATTTTCTGTCCCCTTTGTTTCTTAAATACTGAGTTTCAATTTAATAACGTATGTACAAGGTTGCTGCTCAACAAGGGGCATACCTTTCTAGGTGCTTTAATATAAGGAAGAAATGTGAACAGCATCCAGAAGGTCCACGCAAGTTCAGGAGTGGAGGTCGACATGAATTTCGCCCCTTTCAGTAAGCTTTCTTGTCTTTCTTTTTCGACATGGGCATCTCTTGGTTTTTATTTTGAACAACGATTTCTTTAGTCAACACTAGCCGATGATTTTATTTTTTTACAACGTAACTACAGGCCACTCAACTTTCAGCAGATGGAGGTTAAACTTAATTTTTAGCCAAGTATTAATAAATGTAGTGTAAGCTATTAAGTGATCATTGGGATGCTTATCAGCGAACACGACTTTGCCTATTACGAACAGAAAGTAGAAATTAATAAATAAAAACAGCATCATATGAGATAAATATAGTCTCCCCTCTTGTCTATGGTGTATGCACTCCTGCCTTGTGCACTTACTATCATTCTTGCCTTTTCCTTTTCCTTTTCCTAAACCTTAGAAAACGTGGCGTTCTTTTCTCATTTAATGATCGAGCAGTATCTATTTTTGAAAGGCATTGGTTTCATTAACTCATAATAAATCATTCGGTACGAAGACTAAATACTTAACTTAGGTCGACTTCATCAGTAAATCTTTATGAAGTTTAAAGAGGGAGACATAAGTTGAAATAAAATAAGGGGGGTAATCCCACAAGCTTTCTGATAGTCCTATTGAGCATTTATGAATATCGTTAAAAAAACATCTTAATTATTGGAAGGACAGATCTATTTTTTTTTTGATCGGGCAAATAAAATATATAAATAACATGTACCAGAGGTACATCAAAAGTCTTAAAACGTACACATGAAAGAACAGAAAAAAGCTAAAAACGAAATAGTTAATATAAGATACAACTAATTGGTTCTCTTATCCAATCCGACAAAGAGTAACTGAAAGACTCCTTTGATCTGTTCTTGATCCAAAACCAGCTCCTGAATTGAATTAGATCCACCACCGATGCTCCCTCTTCAACTGTGCTACGAAATATTTGTCTGTTTCTCTCTAGCCAAATAGACCAAATAACTGTCTGCCAAATTGTTAACCATGCTTTTAAGCCCTTTGAGTGTGTCCACAGTCCTCTGTGTTGAATAATATGCTCTTTGGGTTCATTAAACAAAACAACCGACATTTCCAACCACGCATAGCACTGCATCCAAACTGAATGAGACTTCCTACATAGGAAAAACAAGTGTTCCATTGACTCTTCATCCTCCTGGCAGAATTCACATAGATCCAATATCGTCCCGTTCTGATATTCCTGTAGCGCAAATTAACCTTCGTTGGAATACGATCCTTAAAAATCTTCCAAATCAAGGCTGTTACTTTGTTAGGAGAGTAACTATTCCAATTTATCTGATATGCTGGAGAGCAATCGAGCGTTGAGGTGGTGTCCTGCAAAGAATAATAAGCCGATGCGACAGAGTAATTTCCTTTCGGTTCATGCTTCCATCTCCATTCGTCGTTTTGGCCCTGCATCATGGTGATCCTGTTGATAGAAGATAACAAATTTGCAAATAAAACATGTTCCCAAGAAAATAGCTCTCGTCTCCAATCCCAAATCCAAGACCAAACCCCCTGATAAGCAATGTAACTCTAAAATTATGAATACTTGCCATACCTGATAAGCAATGTAACTCTAAAGTGCTTGGTTATGAGTTACAATACAATGAGAAAATGATTATCTGTGATACCAGCATGCTTGATAAAGATAGATAGACTACGTTTTATCGAGTTTAGATTTGGAAAGTAGATTACTGTATATTGGGTACAAATATGCGCTGGTAACTATCTGTAACCAACTCTCACTTAGGTGTAGACTCTTTTGACGAAAAAAATCTACAGTGATCGTCCGAAGAGGTTCAAGAAGGGGGATAAGATTTCAAAGTGTGTCGCTTAAAACATTATCTTATGGCTTGAGATAGTCATCTTGATAGATTTTACCACTACAGATATATGTCAGGGGAAGTGGAAGAAATGCTTTATACTCTAAAATGTACATGGAATACATCTAGTTTGGTGAAAATGACTTGCAGATTAAGGACATGAAAGAGGCGGCATACATACTTTGTGTTTGAGATACATCTAAATGGTTCTAGAAAACACTGAGTTTGTCTCAACTGACTTGTATAAAAAAATCTTAGAATTTTGGCATACATAAAGCAATCATGTCACCATTCCCATAGAAAGTGTTTCTTAGCAAAAGGTTATCCCCTAAGACAAAAGATGAAAGAGGCACGTGTAAAAGATTATGCATGCGGAGTGTTGCTGGAAGTATAATGTCCAAATATGATGTGTGCTTGATGTCACCTACTCTTCACAATTAGGATGGCGAATAGATATTGGAGTGATCCTAGACTTGAAAGTAAGCGAGAAAGGTGACTCAAATATTCTGAACGTCACGTACCGGCATCTTGGTCAATTCGCACCACTTGGTGGGGAACAAACAGCCGTGGAGCTGCCTGGAGACTGGGTTTCCATGGGTCGTAGTACACAATGTCTTTGGTACTCTTGTGTATGCAAGGTCAGTAATAGGTTTCTGTTCCATTGAGCTAATAATCTTCAACTGTACAGTTGAACTTGTCGACTCACGCATGAATTATTTACGTGCAGTAAGCAAGTTAGCTGGCGTACAAGGTTACTGGTAGTTGGTGATTGGTCGAGGAGATTCGTGTTTGGGAGGGATTGAAGTCGTATCTGAGACCTTAGAAAAATACTGGTTTGAATATTTTTGGTTACTGGAGTTTACCTTTTCTGCTGTACATGCTTGTATAGTTAATTTTGTGTAAATGGATTTTGTTAGCTTGAGCTTCAAATTTGAACTTATTTTATGAGATATGTCTCAAATACCAAAACTTATTCAACCTGAATTTGAATTTAATGCTAACCCATTATGTTAACCAATTTAGACTTGTTTTCAAATGGATTTGGGATTTCATGTCTTCAACTACAATGTAGATATTCATCTTGGACTTGTATAGGTTTTTGAATCAATCCAATATGATTTCCGAAACTCCACGTTTCTATTTTACTCAACTTACAAAATAAGCTTCAGAAATTCAATTTAAAGTAATAACATTTTTTATATTTTCAAACTTTAAGAAAATAATTATACAATATTAAGTACTGCTTCTTCTTTTTTCCCCTGTAATTGGACAGATAAGATAGAAGAATCAGCACAATCCAGTGGGCATTTAAAATTTGTTTGAAATTTATACAAGGAAATTCAAATTACATATTTGTATTTTTTTAAAATATTTTAGGGTGAGCGGAAGGAGTTGAACCCAAGACCTCTTACATCGAGAAATAGATGACAGTCACTAGGCTAAGATCTTGTTGTCGAATTACATATTTCTATTTGCTGGGAATGAAGACACTAAAAACTAATTTTGGTTTTCAATTTGTTTGAAATTAAATGACTACTGTAACAAAGAAATTGGCTAGATAACAATATTCGCCAACCATGCACTATTGTAATAATACGAGGTCCGAAATATATATAGAAGAATATGTTATCAATGATTGATACTTGACTACCATGGAAAATACTTATATGGATCGAGTATTTTTAAAGATCAAGATATATATATATATATATATATATTTAACAATATAATAAGCCCACAAACCTATGAATAGTGTTTTGAGTCTTATTTCCGCATCCCGAGGAATAGTGCCCACTATTTCAATTATTTTTCTTTTTTTCTTTTAAAAAACGCATGGGCCTTGGTTTGGGCTTGTTTCAATTTTTTTTGTAACTTCCCAACTTGTCTTCGGATTTAACAAGACACGCAGGTCTTCATTGTGGTAATCACTCAATTTTTGAAGTTACGGACAAAAAATGTTTCTCGTTCTTTTATTCTTTGATTTGATGTTTTCACATCCGTTTTTTTAATCATCAAGACACTGTTTACTTTGCTTTCGTATCGTAAAATTCTTGTCTCTGTTTTAGCTTCAATTCCTGGTATGTTGCAGATGCCAAAAATACATGCCATAAGAACAAAGCTGTGAAACTTTCAACTTACATTGCTAGATCAAGCTGGAATTTTTTTTTTATTTATGTGGAGGAAATATAAATTATTTGCCATGAACGCATCATTATTACTTTGTATAATTTTCATGTCGTTCATTTGCTTCTTTAATTTTTTCTATAATATGACATGATCTTCCTTCAACATATAAAGTTGCTTGAATAGATAAGCTGATGGAAAGTAAGAGTAAAACAACTCAAGGTGAAATTCTCTCTTTATATTGCTGGATCTGCAATACCATGGTGAAATCATTTATTTTTTTGCTTTTATTTTGTTATTTGAAACCTATTCAAGGTTAGTTGGGATTACTAACCGGCGTTGTTTTGGGTTTTCGTATTTTTTTTAAATTATAGTTTCCAGATATCTATGTGTGTTTTAAAAATTTATGTCGAAGGTTTTTTTCGAATTTGAATTCATTTAGCCCCGGGTCAAACCGGACCCAGCCCGAATTCGGACCGTTAGGCCCGGTCCAAAATCGGAATGGACTTAACGGTTCTGGTTCGCCCCGGAACCGGTTATAAACCGGTCCGGGGCGGTTCCTAAGAACCAAACCGGTAGCACCGCCGGTTCTGGTGCTACCGGTTTGGTTCCGGTTAGTTTTTACAAAAAAAAGAAAGGAAGAAGGCAACCTTGGTGCACTAAAATATAACACTGATGCACGAAAATTAACAATGGTGCACGAAAATATAACACTGATGCACGAACATACAACCTTGGTGAACTAAAATATAACACTGATCAAGAAAATTAACACTGGTGCACGAAAATATAACACTGGTGCACTAAAATATAACACTGATGCACGAAAATACAACACTGGTGCACTAACTTTGTGTAAATTTTCGTGCATCAGTAGCTGATTTTAATTTCGTGCATCAGTTACAGATTTTTCGTGCATCAGTTACTGATTTTCAATCTTTTCGTGCACCAGTTACTTTAAAAAAATTCGTGCACAGTTTGTTTTTTATAATTTTCGTGCACCAATTAGTTTTTCGCTGGGTCATCTTCTTCGTTGCAAGTTTCAGACTGTAAATTCTGAAAATGAGCAAAGAAGCATAGACATCAATGCATAATAACTAAAAAACCATAAATATATATATATATATATAATATAATAAGTAAGTATCAAAGGCTGTGGACAGTGATCTGGGTCTAATTTCTTAAAGTTATGAACAGTGCCTCTGTTTTGTTTATTCATTATTTTCATCAACATTTATTTGCTCCTTATCAACAGTGATCGGTGTTGGGCTTGTGGGAGATGTCTTGGGCCTGAGGGAGTTAAAAGTGTTTGAGGCCCTATTATTGATGGTGCTGCGGATCCAATTGCCCGATTGGCCTAAACAATGTTCAGGCCCTTCTCGTTTTCAGAAGCTCGCTCTCACCGCCGCCGCCTGAAGAAATCGTTGCCGTCGATCGCTGGGGCCTGCCACTCGCCGCCTGTGCGGGATGGACGTCTTGTCGTGGGTTTATCAGATGATGTTCGTAGGTGATGGTTGTCAGCTTGTAGCGCCGCGTTTTCTCCTTCTTTCTTGCGGATAATCGAGGGTTGTGTGTTCTTAACCGCTGGTCAAAGTCGGTAACCGGATTTCCATTCTCTTCCTTCCTTATGTCTTTTCCTTGCAGGTGTTTGCATGATGGAGCGTGCCATCATTTCGTTCGGCTGCCATCTCATCGTTTCCTGGTTTGGGGACCGTTTTTCCCCTTCTATAAGTTAGGTTGTGGGTTGTCGATTAGGGTCTGGCTTTTCTGGTTTAGGGTTTTTCCTGGTTATTGCTCACCTTTTCCTTCTGAGGTTAGTTATGCTTGGTGGTTTTATTTTCTTGATTCCACTGTTTCTCATTTTCGTTACGTTTCATGTTCTATTTTCTACAAATGAGCTTGTCGTGTTCTCTTTTAGAAGGTACTTATATGAAGGTGTTCTTCGCATGGTGGCATTAAACTTGGGCGATGATTTTTGTTATTTTTATCCCTCTATATTTATTTTTAATTCTTGTCGCTTGGAATTTCCTATCTAATCTTAAGTCTTAATATTTATGTGCTTTTATCAGATACTTAAAATCTGGTTAAAAAGGCCAAAGGATTATACACACACTGGAACAGAAAACATTTTGGCCATGATTTGCTCATTTCTTTGATGCTCTATGAAAATCATGCTCAAATTACTATATTGAGGGCTATACTATGAACTCAAAGCTAAAATAATCATGACTCCCATATAGGGGTGCTTACCGGGCCGGGTCAAACCGGACCCGGCACGGATTCGGACCGTTAAGTCCGATCCGAAATCGAAACCGGACTTAACGGCTCTGGTTCGCCCCTGAACCGGTTATAAACCGGTCCGGGGCGGTTCCTAAGAACCAAACCGGTAGCACCGCCGGTTCTGGTGCTACCGGTTTGGTTCCGGTTCCAGAACCGGAACCGGTAGTTTTTTTAAAAAAAAAATTAAAAAAAAAAGGGGAAGAAGGCAACGGCTATACAGCCGTTGCCTCTTCAACATGCGGCCTTATTATTGGAGACTAAGTAGTCTATCAGCTGATTCGTTATGCATGCTCACGTTACTTAAAGATTGGTTTGAAGCAGAATGCAAAAATAGAAGAGATGGGACGGTTGACGAATTCGTAAATCATTATGACGAGCAAGAAGAAGAGAACGTCAAAACAATACTTATCAATTATGAAGACTGCTAAGTACTAAATTGTAATATTTTTTTGGGAAAATTGCAAATAGGTGCTGTTTACATAAACTTATTACAAATAAATCTGCAAAAAAAAAAACTTCTTATAAAAAAATACACTTAGGAGAAAATTAACCTTGGTGCATTAAAATATAACAATGATGCACGAAAATGCAACACTGATGCACGAAAATATAACCTTGGTGCACTAAAATATAACAATGATGCACGAACATACAACCTGTTGCACTAAAATATAACACTGATGCACGAAAATTAACAGTGGTGCACGAAAATATAACACTGATGCACGAACATACAACCTTGGTGCACTAAAATATAACACTGATGCATGAAAATTAACAGTGGTTCACGAAAATATAACACTGATGCACGAACATACAACCTTGGTGCACTAAAATATAACACTGATGCACGAAAATAAAACACTGATGCACGAACATACAACCTTGGTGCACTAAAATATAACACTGATGACGAAAATTAACACTGGTGCACGAAAATATAACAATGGTGCACTAAATATAACACTGATGCACGAAAATACAACACTGGTGCACTAACTTTGTGTAAATTTTCGTGCATCAGTAGTTGATTTTAATTTCGTGCATCAGTTACTAATTTTTCGTGCATCAGTTACTGATTTTCAATCTTTTCGTGCACCAGTTACTTTAAAAAATTTCGTGCACCAGTTACTTTAAAAATTTTCGTGCACCAGTTACCATTGGGTACCGGCCTGAACTTTCCCCTATTTTTTATTTAGCATGTCTTTACAATTATTTGTATGCATCTATATTATGAAATGAAGAAGAAATATATTGAATTTGTGATGAACATCATTGAAGAAACATTTACATCGAGTCATCATTGACGATTCAGAAGGCGATCTCAAAGTTGGCGGGCCACTCAGCCAGGTTGGAAGTCCCATCGAAGGTTATTTTTCTTCTGTCCATCTATCCGACATCATCTTGACATTTTCCTGCAGTTTCCCTATAAACGTTAAAGAATTTAATGCCTTGAGCAATGCAGATGCTGCCAACGAAGTGACAAAAGCGAAAAGGTCTGCAAGGGGAAGAATCATTAAAGGCAAGAAATTTGACTAGCTATGCAACGTCATCTCCTACCATCACATACCGAACACATATTTGCTCTATAATGAACCATTATCATTTTGAAAACTCTTGAATATGACTTTTGTTTAATTTTGTGGTTTGTTAGAGTCAACCTTTATTGCGCTATCGGATGTAGCCTACTGCGATGATGCACTTTTTGCTAATGACTACTATTTTGGGATTCCCTTGCCCCTGCTAAGAGCTAACAATCTTATGGCTGGATGCACTTGCTTGTTTGTAGTTACAGCCATTGGTATCATTCTTTAATATATGATCTATAGTTATTTTAATATTGAACTTCCTTGGCCAACTTCTAGGCCATTATATCTTGGTTCAATATTTGAAACAGTTGAAGATAGATGATACATTTGAATATACCATGAGTGAGGCGGATGCGTTGATTGAATTGTTGTCCAAGTTGGAGAAGATCCCTCAGCTTCAACTTACTGCTAGGTGAGCATACCCATTTTCGTTTTTTCATTGTTGCAGTCGAGTATTATTTTATTTTATTATTGTTTTACCATAGAACCTGCGATTCCCATTACCTTGTTAAGCTTTGTTTCTTTGCGCATATACTTTCAAAGTCCTGCGGAATTCTAATTTAGTGAGATATCTTTCTATGCCCAGTCAATTTTTCCCTGGCACCGTGCCTTGCACGGTGCCAAGAAACACTAGTATATATATATGGTGATTTTTATAAGACCGATGTATAAAAGTAGGACCGGGTTGTGGTTGGAACGGCATCCCAGAAGTAGCGGTCAGTGGAGACTTAGAATCTACTTATAGATATGTTTATTTATGTTTACCTGGTCCTAAAGAAATTATAGAATCAACAGCAATAACCCTAAATTGAAGAATCAAAAGTAATGCTACCAAGTATTCAATATGTTTACCTGGTCCTAAAGAAATTATAGAATCAACAGCAATAACCCTAAATTGAAGAATCAAAAGTAATGCTAACAAGTATTCAAGATGCTCTAATTAAAGAAAAAGATGCAAAAGCAGTGGTAGAAAGTGGAATGACGAATGGGAAAAGCACAAAAAATAGGAATATGTAGAAAAAGGATTCAAATATGCTTTTATATACTTTGATTTATGATTGAATATGCTTTGGGACTTTTTAAAAAGTTTGCAATAATGCTCTGCTTATGCTATCTTGTTGGGCCAACATAAGGGAAAATTTGATGTCAAATGCACTTGTTAAGGGGATATAAATCCATTGAGCTGCCAGCTTAGCTGGCGTGATTAAAAGCTCATGTTTCATTTGTATAAACTTGGTTTCGAGTCGGGTACGTTGCCCAAAAATTTGTTTAACAATTCCCCAACTCCCCCTCGAAAAATAAATAAAACAAATTCATCTATAAATAATTCATTCTAGCTGTAGTTTTCAAACTAAAACCTTAATACAACCTGCGGTTAGAAGGATCTGTTGTTTCTATTTATTAAGTTGTAAGGGCCATTTCTAAAAGAATAACCATGACAGCATGATAAATTTGTGATCCAATTCTAACGATCATCTTCCACATTTTCAAAATTTTTAAACTTTCTGTACTTCCGCACTCTTAAATTTTTAAAAATTATATGAAATCTTATGCTTCTTAATCATATTGACATCTAATTTGAAAAATAATAACGTATGAACCATCTATATTTTGGCATTGTTGGGTATTGTGGCCCAATTAGTTAAGCCCATAATCCTTTAATCCCTTATTTAACCTAAACTAATCCCCCCACTTAACCCTAAGTCTGATATAAGCGCCTCTTTCACGTTTTTTGTCTGTCTCCCAAAATCTTGTCAATCAGAATGTGCGCCTCCTTCACCACTCTTCTCTCTCGCCTTTCTTCCTGCTTCTGTTGTCCGTGAGCTTTGTGCTGTGCGTTTTAGTGCTTTGTGGGCTTGGTGTGTTCGGTGGAGGCGTGTGTTGGTGCTTTGGTGGTTCTGGCGTGAGTGTTGTATGTGCTTCGCTGGTGAGTGGTGGTTGCTGGCCGTGTGGTTTGGCTTCTGACTGTGAGTGATGTGTGTACTGGGTGTTGCTTGGGGAGTTTTCTGGTGTGGTTGTGACTGGTGGTGATGGCCGTGTGCTCCTTGTCCGTTTTGCTTTGTGCTTAGGCGGCTGGACAGTAGGTTTGGGGTGTCAACACCTTCCGGTCTTTACCTAGGTTTCTCGGTGATGTAGATTGGGAAAACAGTAGATCCAAGCCTGACTCGATATCCTTTTGAGTTTACTATTATATTTGCATTATGTGTATTTGTATTTGTTTTACAGGTACACATGACGACGCCAATACGGATACCCTCCTAACAGGCATAAATTATCTCTCAACCTTAATCTTTAACCATAAAGTAAAATTTTGCTGATGTTATTTTGCATTAATATCATTCTGTCCCATTTTGCTGAATTAATTGAATTTTTATTGAAAAGATATAAGACATTAGAGGTTTTCTTAACAGGAATAACAAATAAGGATGGTTATATGTAATTCACCAAAATAAATAAAAAAAATTATGACAATAACAAAATAGATTGAAAAATATATTCATAAAAGAGCATGTGCATGAATTGCTTATACCTTGTGCAGCGAAACACAACATACAAACATATACACAATATTATTGTAAATGAAATTTAAAAATCTACAAAAAATAGAGTAACTTTAATAAAAAATTATAATTATGAACAATTAATATAGTATTCTCCATCAAGCTGACAACAAAAAGACAACGCGTGACGATTGACAAAGCCCTCTGCGAAGGGTAAAAAAAACGAATCGAACAAAGAGATAGAAGTTTGGAAAAATATAGTTTCAGCCGAAATGGGTACAACAAAAAGTATGATATTGATAAATCTGATGATCAAATATTTAACATTGGTGCTCATATAAACAGCAAAGAATAAATCCGAAAGATTATTATATAATTAACAAGGTTAGGACAAATCCGTATCTCAATCAATAACAATTTCATACCACGTTTTCAATAAAATATAGTTTCAGAATATTGAATAACCTGTCGATATCATTACAAGTTGTTTCCACCAATGGCGCACGGAATAATATTATTTAAAATAAAAATAAAAAGAAAAGCAAATAACGCTCGGATCGTCTTATCTATGAGCAGTGACCAGAGTCTCGATGAACCTCAACCCATCAAACCTGGGCGCAAATTTTTCCGAAGACGAAGCTCCCTGCGTTGCTGAATTCTCGTTACTTTTCCTTTGGAAACAATCCTGTGAATTACCAAAAGTTATGGAGCCAATTCAAATCAAAATCTCAAATTAACCAAAGATCGACAAAACCCACAAAGGAATAAAAATACACAACACTTTAAACACCAATCCATTTATTCACCCATAGTAAATGAATCGCCGGTCACAGGGCAGAACCCATATTCTTTTACAAAAGAAGAAAAAAAAATCACGTGAATCCTAATGATTTCGCGAAAATACGACAGAAATAGAAGTAAATAATAAAAGTTACCCCATGGGGAAAGTGAATTTTGGAGGAGGAGGAAGTGGAGATGGCAGTTGCAGAAGCAACAGCAACAGAAGCTGCGAAGATGCCTGATTTCTTCATAACTGTGTTTGTTTCCCTTCTGAATATGATGAATAAATTTGAAAACAGGTAGAGAATGATAAATCAGAAAAAAAAAATGGTTTTGGTGAAGAATTAAATGAAGGCAGAAGGGAAGTTGGGGAAGGCTGAATAATTAAATAGGAATGAGGAAGTGCGTGTTTTAGGTCAAATACTTCTTCAAATATATACGCGGCAACCATTCTCACCAGCTTTTGTTGTTGAGATTACACTCTTACCCTTTGCCTCATTATTTTTATTAGTGCTTCGTTGCACATGTTGTGTGCATGTACTATATTTGTTTTGTAAAGTGAGGTGGTAATTATAAATTTAATTTTTAATTTTTACTTTTGGGATGTAATAATTTTTTTTAAAATTGATTTTTGTAGTTTAATACCCTCCAAATATTTTTTTGATGTTATTGTGGTTATCCAAATTAACAAGGGTTTTGCGGTCATTTAACACATTATAGTAGAAATATTTTTGAATTTGTAAAATGATCATACCGCTAAGGTACGGTAAGTTTCTTCTTTTAAATTATAATAATTCATAATTCTCAAGAGGGTTTAATCATTCCTTCCCAGTCGTCGAATCCGGCTCTACTTTTTTTCAGGATTGTTCGACCTTGCAGTTAAGATTTTAACAAAAGTATAATCCAACGGCTGGATAGATTTTCAGCAGTTGGTCTACCCTAAAGATAGAATCAAATAATTAAAAATTATTTTTAATTTCTGTATCTAGTCTCCAAAATATATTAAATTATCAGTGCATTTGTCATTATTTTATTTATAATCCAACTTTAAACACCGTACATTGACAGTTATACAAACTTGTCATCAACCCTATATATATATATATATTAATCTTTTTGTTTGAGATATAAATTATTATAAAAATATGGTGTATGGTTGCACAGTTGCACCTTACAAGTATATAGCATTGTGATACCCGCTAGAAGATACCACCTGACGAGCCGACCTAGCTCCAATGCATGTTACTCGTCATTCTTCGGCGAGACCTCGCCTACCCATCCGAGCTCTTTTGCGAGGCCCGACCTGTTTGGCCGACCTGTTTCGCCTTACCTGTTTCCCTCCCGTAACTCGACGTGAGACCTCTTTTGAGAGCCCGAGCTGATAGGCCGAGCTCTCCTCATTTTCCTTGTTGCTACCGGCTCTCAGCAAGGAAACCAGTTCCCCAAGATATCTGGTCCTAGATATGCGGAGCAATATCAGGGATTTGATTGTATTATCAGGATCTTAACATATCTGGGTAAGATTGGGATAAACATGGAAAGAGTCCTTGTTGCCATACTACTCTTAGGTTTCCGCCTATAAATATCAGGTTTGGAGTATTGATTAAGACCAATGTTATAATTGCTTTCACTTACAACATATATTCTCTTCATATTCTCTCGCCTGACTTGAGCGTCGGAGGGGACCCGCCGGAATAACTTCCGGCCCCTTCTCACATTTGCTTCGTATTTTCAGGTCATTGCAGAGGATATTTGCTAATACCCCGGCTGTTATATTGAGTGTTGGAGGAGAAAGAGAGGTGAACCCCCTCTCTATTGATATCAGCAAGTCATCGCAAATTTAGGTGATATCACATTGTTTTGTTAATATACTAAGGTTCATGCACTCAATTAAATGATTATTAAATCATATACCCGATGGAGTGCTATTTAATGAAGGAAAATTGAGAGAGAATAGATTGATGGGTTTGGCCAAATCCATGACCCGTCCTGTTACAAAAAATGTTGTCCTAAACCCACTCCGTCCCACGAACCCGGCTGGTTAAACCCCGCCTCGCCCCGCTTGATTTTTTTTAAAAAAAAAAATTTATTAGCGAAAAATCAATTTTGAATCATAAAATTGAGTTTCGTCATTGAATTTTATGTTTTTCTCTGGTAAATATTTATAATAAACCTTATAAAATATTTTTAAGGTACTCACTCTTTATTAATTGCTCGTATTCCTTTCAAAATATTCAAGTTTTTTAATATGAACAAATAAATTTTGATATAAAATTAAATAACGTCACTTTATGATTCAGCCAAAAAGTGAAATGTATATTCGATATTAAATTTTTAAAAAAAATTAAATCTGCCCCGCCCACTTCAAAACTCGTTAGAAGCGGGTCCAGGCCCGTCCGACATGGCGGGTTTAATATGGGTTCAGGTATAAACCCGCCCCATTCCCATCTCTAAGTCTGATCACTCATTTCTAAATATTAGTAATTAAATTGTGTGTTTATGTTTTTAACATATTTTATTACTCTTTTAATTAATAAACGAAGACGTCGTGATCCTCATTATTATAAGGGGAGTAAGAAATTTGATAAGGGTGGCAAAAAATATTAAAATAAAAAATACGGGGCAAAATTTTTTTAAGAGGGTAAAATATAATTTTTGATGGTTAAACTCCAAATTTTAGGGAGTAAAATATTTTTTTTAGGTAATAGAAAAAATAATTTTGATGGGATCAAAGTAAATGCCCCGCAATAAAATCTAAGTAATTTTTATTGCACAATACAACAAAAAAAACATTTACACAAATTTTAAATGGTAAAAATAATTATTTTATTACGGCTTAAGCTATGGTAGTTTTTTGTTTTGTTTTTTTTTACTTCAATTTTGTAGAAACTCGATTTTGAGTCTCGTGGTATAGGAAAAGATAACCCCCTCCCCCTCTTAAAAAAATGCCAAAAAATTCATCTCCGATGAGCGACAAAAATAAATTTTAGAGGATATAAATTAAATTAATTTTGCTGCACGAAAACAAATAGGGGCACTTTAGTGAAAACACATAGTGTGGGAATAGCATTGTGTAAAAAGGTTTTCCGCGTCGGGCGTTGATGCTCATTGATTGCGGAGCGTGTAATCTAGCGAAGCTGTCCCGTTTAATTGAGCCTGATATTTTGCTTGTGGACCAATAAAGGATTGACACCTGTGTGGGCATGACGAGTCCACGGTACTTCCACTAGGTTTCACATGTTTACCTTGGGAGTATTTTTTATGCTACAGCAAGTCTAGGAATGCGATAGATGATAAACTAGGACAGTGACAGGATTGTTGAATTTCCAGATATGCCCATATATGTTGCACCGATACTCTAAAAAATTTTACGGTCAAGTATCGGATACTTCTGGGATATGGATACGCGCGGATACGGCACCGATACGTATCGGATACGCCACGTGGATAAAAAATAAGTTTTTATTTCGGATACATTTCGGATACGGTCAAGATACGTCGTTGACCGTATCCGACACGGGTAGGATACGGGAACTTTCGAAATTTTTTAAAAAAATAGGGTTGAAACTGTAATTAAAAGTAAATTATTTAACTAAATCCCTATTTCCTTACCACTTTAATATGTTTATGTCGATTATATGCTTGAAATTTTTAGATGTCCTGGATTAATATTTTACCATTTGTCGTGAAGTTGGTGAGTTTGCAACTTTATTCTGATTTCTAATGTGTTTAATTTTGATTATATGCTTGAAACTTGATTTATTACAAATATTATTAATTATATATTTTTATATATATAAATAAATTAATAAAATTTGTCGTATCCGGACGTATCGTATCCTATAAATTTTGAAAATCCCGTGCAGTCGTACCCGTATCTGCGTATCCGTATCCGTGCAACATAGATGCCCATCGAATTCAGAATTATTTTAAGGATAATTACGTATGCATCCCTTGTAAAATAGATGTTTTACAAAAAAATTCATCTAGTTTGAATAATTACACATTTCTCCCTTTTAAAATAGCTATATTACAATAATATCCCCTGTAGTTTGCAAATATATAAGAAAAATTACAACTACCTCCCATGTGATTCGATATAAAAATGTACTCTAGGAGAGGTAGACCATAGATGTTATTGTTCAAATTAGAGGTGCTAAAAATAATTATGAAAACTAGATGGGTGTACATGAAGTTCACCCTTATTTTAATAAAAAATATTTCTTTTTTGGCATATTAATTATATATGTAGGGTGCAGCTCAAATCTTTCAAATCTTACAGCATCACAAGTACAACATTTTTTGATCGATCACACAACAAGACAATTGTTGTACCCCAACAATCCACATCCTAATAATACTCCTTGCAACACAGGTGAATCGAACAAGTGACATTGGCTTTGATACCAGTTGTAGGATCAAACGCTTACCGCTTTACCAAAAGCTATATCAGATGGTAACGATGCAATCTTTTAAACCGTACAGCAGTACAAGCACTACGTTTCGACCGATCATACAGCAAGACAATTGTTATATCCTAACAATATAAATTTGAAATAACCTTCATATAAAAAAAATTAGAATAAAATAAGAACGAAAAATATTTAGAAATTCATTTCCAACTTATAACTTATGTTAGAAGACAATTCCTTACCTAGTAGTATCATTTTTCTCATCATGATGTCATTATCTTGAGCATTCATACTTAGTTAGTAAGTATTTTTCTTGCAATAATTGAGGGGTAGTTCGATCTTGGAATCGAGGTAATACACCAACTCTTCATGAACGACTATAATTTATTTGGGATTATGGGGTCCATATATTTACATGGCCCTAAAACAAATGTGGTCATTTCCCTAAGGGCGAATTCATATTTCCCATAGTTGAGTCTGTTGACTATAGATTATGGGTGATTTTTCTTTCAAAAATTGAAAATTTATGTATAATGATATTAAAATTATAATTTAATTATCTAAGTCAAATGTTTAGGTATCGGCCATTTAAAATCGGTCACAAATAAATTTCGTGTTTTTTTGTCAAATTGATTAGTCTTATTTTAGGTATAGCCGTATAGGCTATTTAGATCGTATTAAATGTCAACTTTGGTTCATCTTACTCAACCACTTAATTAGTCAATACATAACACAATTTATTTTTTATTTATTTTTATTATTTTTATTTTTGGGAGAGGAGGAGGACTCGAACCCGAGACCTCTTACATTAGAAAATAGATGATAATCACTACGCAAAAACCTGTTGTCCAATACATAACACAATTAATATTTAAATCTCATGTTGGTTCAACTTATCCCACCACTCGGTTAAACTTAACACATAACATGAATATAGTATTACGTATAAGAATATCAATAGGAGTATGATTTCTAACGTTAAGATTTAACTCAACTCCTGCGCCACTCATTTGATTTAATCACATATATGCAAATATTTGGAGTTCGAGTGAATTAAAGAGGATATTCTGACTGATAGAAGCACTTGAAGAATACTGATGCATGTATTTAACCCGACTTGATTCTCTCAATTGTTTATATAGCATACCACAATTCATTGGGATTAAAGACTTAGTTGTTGTTATTGTATATATACTTATTGGTTATCGAATTTATAAATTTTCTTACTTATACCAATTAAATTATTAGAGTCCAATAAAATCACCGTCTAAATAGAAAATAAATAGCACATAAACTATATTTAATACATATATGTAGCTCATATTAATTTCTTAGCGTTCACTGTTTTTCAAAGCTCAAATAGATTATTTATTATATATACAAAAATCATTTCCCAAAAATATATTAACTTCAATAAAGACCTATTGTGCAAATATTTGGTTATATGTAACATAATGTATGCAATAACTTCAAAAAATTATTATATAAAAACAATTTAATATCCTTCAAATTCATGCCAATTTAAATTGAAATTAAAATAGAAATTCTGGATAAGCTTGCATACATCGCTGATATTTGGATACTGCTGATCGGTGAGTCCAAGATGGTGGCTTTTTCCAAGCACCGTAGAAATAATGGTTTTCCTTCACGTTTCCTCTCCTGCAAATTTGGAGGCATGGTTCAAGTCAAAAAATTGAGGAAGAAAAAGCCAAGATGGTGATCACTTTCGGAGGATTTGAGTACTATAAATACCCCTCAAATCCATCATCTGATATCATCCCTCACCTGGTTATCTAACCTTTTTAAGCTTCTGATTCTGCATCTGTGAGGTGTGAGGTGATCCGAGTGTTAATATAATTATCGTATGAAAATATCAATAAATCTTTGTTTGCTCGGTGGACGTAGGCAATTGCCGAACCACGTAAATATTTATGTTCTTGTGTGTGTGTATGATGCTTACACTTTATTTTTGGGTATTCTGGCACAACAACTAGTATCAGAAGCCTTATCATATGCATCTTATATCTTCAGCAGGCTACCTTTTTTTGTATTGGACGTAAAAACTCACAGCGATGTCTGATTTAGACAACCCATTTTTGATTCTCTGTATATATTTTGGTGTCCGGCATATTATCATGACAGTAAATCCAAGCTGGAACCTAGAGCCGAGAAAGCCGCGTTCTTGGGCTTTACTGAAGGAGTAAAGACATTTCGTCTATATAACCTTGAGTCAAAGAAGATTATCTTGAGCCGAGACTTTACCTTCGACAAATCTGTTGTACTGAACCAGCCAGAGAAAGAGAACCAAGATCGGTTCTAATTTGAAGGTGGAGTTCATGATTCCAACAAATCCATAATACTCTGACGATTAGACAATCCATCAAATGGAGATACCAGATTCAGCATCAGTATCTGTAACTACCAGTAGTTTGAAGAGTGATATCTGGACACCTGCTTCGTTTACTTAGATGGTAGTATTCGCTCTTCCAAATGATCAAGATGGTATTCTGTGGAACTACGCAGTATCTATTTGTAGTATGAAAAAGGCCATGTGGAAGATGACGATGGATGAAGAAATACAATCACTTTATCATAAAGATTGAAAGATGGTTCCACTTCCTGTCGGAAAGAAAAAGATTGCTCTGATAGGCGAGGCATTGATCAATTGTCTAATTGGATACGATGATTTGTATTATGCTGGTGCTCTCGGAAAGTGCCTATCAACTACTACTTATGTGCTGATCATGGCAGGAATACTAGTGAGGTGGAGATAGGGATGCTTAACGGATCGGTCCGATCCGATCCGAAATCGATCGATTCCGGATCTGACAAACTCGGAACCGGTTCGATCCGTTAAGGAACCAGATTGGATTCGGTTCCGGTCCAACCGGTTTTGGGTTAGAACGGTTCCAACCCCGAACCGATTTTTTGTTTTGTTTTTTCCAAAAAAAGTAAAAAACGAGGATAACTTTATCTAAATTTAAAAAAAAAAAATTTTTTTTAAAAAACAACCCGGAACCGCATCCTTTTGGTCCTGAACCGGTAAGATACCGGATCTGGTAGAACCGATCCGGTCCGGTATCATACCGGTTCTGGACCGGTTCGAAACCGGTTAATCCGATTTCGGTTCCGAACCTGACTTATCGGTCCGGTTTTGGGCGGGTCCGGATTGACCCGGCCCGTTAAGCACCCCTAGGTGGAGATCTATGCTACAATACATAGTTGATACTTCTACTACACAGACAGAATATATGACGATCATTGAATGCATCTGGTTGCTTAATTTGATGAAAGACTTGGGTATCAGGCAGAAAAATACAGAGATTTTCTATGAGAGTCGGAGTGTCATATGTCTGGCAAAGAACAAAGTTCATTAGAAAAAATAATGAGATTTTCTGCAACAGTCAGAGGCTCATATGTCTGAGCAAGGAATCGAGTTTATCATATTCGCAAAAACCACTTTGTTCTGAAAATAGTAGAAGAATGAGATATTCTAATCAGGAAATCGAGACTTCAGATAATACTGCGTATGTGTTAACAAAGTTGGTGACAGGGATCAAATTTCAATACTGCTTGGACTTGATCAACATCTATCAAGTATTCGGCGCCTAAGGGCGTACTGAAGAAGACATCACGTATCAGTGGAAAATATCCAAGGTGGAGATTGTTGACCGATGAGTCCAAGAATGTGGCTCTTTCCAAGCACTGTAGAAATGGTGGCTTTCCTTCACGTTTCCTATCCTGTAGATTTGACGGATTGGTTCAAGTCAAAAAATTGAGGACGAAAAAGCCAAGATGGTGATCACTTCCGGAGGATTTGAGCACCATAAATACCCATCAAATCCATCATCTGATATCATCATTCACCTGGTTATCTAACCTTTTAAGCTTCTGTTTATGCTTCTGTGATATGTGAGGTGATCCGAGAGATGATGTATTCTCGTATGAAAATATCAATAAATATGTATTTGCTCCGGTGGACGTAGATAATTGCCGAACCACGTAAATATTTGTGTTCTTGTGTGTGTATATAATGTTTACGTTTATTTTCGGGAGTTCTGGCACAACAGATTTGTGCTGCGACCAAGCCACAAATATCGGTTTGTGTGGTTGACATCCGTCAGATTAAAGTGACATCCAAGGACACTTCACTTCTGGGTTGTTGCGGGCGAGTAGGGATTCGAACCCCCGACAACCTTTTCCCGTTCACGACGAGGGTTGCCATAGTCACCCCGATGCTTCGAGTTACCCATGCAACAATGTAGGCAAACTCGAAGGACGCTAGCTCGTTAAAAGCTCCTTCTTTTGAAGCTTGCTCGGTCTACTATACAACCTCTTAAAGTTAACTTCGCTTCCCCACACAAGTTCAAACTGTCTAGTGGTGCATATGTGACATGACATAAAGAAGAACTAAAAATTTAGAATAAAATGTAATTGGGGCTTGGGGAAATATATTTGAGATATTTAGAAAGGGAAAGCAATATAATAAATATTTAATACACATAAATTTGTGCCAATAGCTAGTTATAATAGACCACAAGAACTTTTCATATATGCATGCACGTCGTCGTCAACAATGGGAGGTCAGAATTGGTCGCCTTTATCCGCCACCTTTTGGCTTCGGCAATGCTTGCATTATTACTGTTGCAGAGACAAGGGCTTATTTATTGTGTATAAGTTTGGTAACCTTTATTTATTATTTTAAAAAAAAAAAATTTCGTAAATATGTTCGTAGAATTGAAGTCAAGGAATGTTATACATATGCATGTAATTATATTATTTGGAAGAGATATATATTTTTTATTATAAATATCACGTGTTTTGGGATTTATAAAAATATTCTGGTTCGACTAAGTCCAATCCAATTATGCTCGACTCAGGTTGTTAACTGGGTGCCTTATTTTTTGATGTCTTTTCTATTTTAGCAACAAATATAATTGTTTATTTACATATTAAATTAAGAATTAAGCTTGGTAGTAGTTTCCGCCCCAGCACCCCAATTGTTTTATTGTTTTTTTTATAGATTTTTTCTTTAAAAATTATGTTTTACCTAATTTTTTTTTTTGTTAAGTTTAGTCACAGAAATTATAGTCGTGGCTCCGCTCCTGATTATACTTGTACTCGTTTTACATGCCGAAAAATCATTACAAAATTGAAAAAACATTTTTTCAAGAATTTGCAAAACCTGTCCAGCGTCAAGGAATTGACGACAATTTCAGAAAATTGAACAAATGCCAACAACAAAGAGATAAAATGGAAACAACAAACAATACATATAGGGTGTTCCTGAAAAAGATCGATGGTCTCTGTTGGTGAGCAGACAGGATAGGTTACCCGACACTCCAACATTTCGACAATCTTTGTCCTATTTAAGTTAGGCAATTTTTATAGCCAAAGTGCTATCTAGTATTGAAAAATATATATTTTTTCCCGAGTTGTACATGTAATCATATAACTTGAAATGAATGCATAACTATTGAGCTTCATACTTGTAGTATTCCAGACCAAACATGGTATATGGTCGCGGTGCTAATATTACCCATCGAGTTTTGGGATCTCGAACCTAAGAACTCTCATGTTTATTTCTATCTAATCTCTTTACCTTAAATTTTCTCGTCGTCTTTGTTTCAACTACAAAATTAACCAAATAAAATGCGTGGGTACTCAAGTTCGAGAAATTTAACTTAATCTCCAATATGTTCAAGAGCGTGATTAAAGCTCGACACGCTTGTTTTTGCCCACCTTTGTTGATAGCCTTGGTGGGGGTTTTGGGTTTTGATAGGCAACTGATAAGATTATGTGGATGACGACCATAAAATGAATGACACAGGAATTGCAGCTGCGGGTCTGTCTCAATATGATTGCCAATCAAAATCACTAATGTTGCGGCCAAAAGGCCATAAACAACACCTCGAGAAAACATTGATTTATTGAACTTGCACGTTGTCAATCTAGATGAGTGATACATTTAATTTGATCTCAAATGCTTAGAAGTGGCTAATTTTGGGTTTTATCATCCTATCTGCTCGTGCGGTGCCTAGTAGTACTACTAACTATCAAGGACGGGCGTAGGAATTTGGAGAACAAAATATAATTTTTGAGGTGCAAACTTTCAAAACCGAGCATGAGACCAGATACGAATCTAGAAATTTTATTGAGGGGGCAACAGTTAAGTACATAAAATTATGCCCAAAGTTTATGAAAAGCATCCGAGGTTAAAGGCTAATCTAAAAATCTTTAGATAAATAATTACAACTAGATTATTTCAAGAAAGAGACTTGCTTGTTTCAGGAAATAATATGTTTACCGAGTTTATCTGTAATAATATAATTGTTATAATGCTCGATTAAATAATATTTAAAAAAGGGGTTTGCTCGATTTCAAGAAATGAGAGAACATGTTATTTACATATTTAAGATACTCGTTCTTTTATGCTAGAGAAGAAATGTTTTTGAAAAAAAATACTAGATTCGCGCATGAGTACAGGTTATATGCAGTGTTTTCAAAACCGGACCGGACATAAAATCGGTGCCCTTACTGGTTACAGGTTAGATCGGTTCAACCGGTTGAACCATTGATTCAACCGATGATGACGTCAGCATTATGTAATATCTATTTTAAGTTTTGTAATATATATATATATATATATCATATATTTTACTATAGTTTCGAATTGTTCACAATAAAAAAATATCGTTACACCAACATAACATGTCAAACTTCAAAAATCAGATAAAATGAAATGTCTAACATAAAATAATAATAATAACAATAAAACATCTAAAAAACAACAAATAATGCCAAAAAAGATCAATATCCCAAAATTATAATAAAATATTTAAAATATTATGAAATTATTCACATATATTATAATTTCAACCGACCGGATCAAACACTGATTACAGGTTAAATCGGTTGAACCGACAGGTTCGGACCGATTTTCAAAACACTGGTTATATATCTCATAATAAAGTCATTGAATAATTAATAAATATATGAAAGTTGTCATGCAGCTTCATTAAAACAATTGTCAATTTTGTGAAATTGCGCTTTTGTTGCATAATTCTAGTTAAAATATTAGTAAATGATATGAATATTTATTAAATATAATACTAGAGAACAAGTGTTAGTAAAAAAAATTAAAAATTATATATAGGTAGAACCAAGAAGTTTACATAATGTTTTTGAGAAAAAACATATAAAATTTCATGTTAGCAAAGATTTTTGTCAAGAAATGTACAATTTATGCTATAAAAGAAGAAATTTACAGATTATGATATAAATTTAAGAAATTGTACAGTTTATGATATAAAAAGAAGAAATTGTACAATTTATGATATAAATTTAAGAAATTGTACAGTTTATGATATAAAAAGAAGAAATTGTACAATTTATGACATAAAAAGATGAAATATAGCCTCGATGATTCGATCTCGGAACATTGTTTGGTTCAGTCACACGTCCTAACCACCGTACCGTGCGAACATGTTTGCCAAAACCTCCATACATAAACAATATTTTCTGAGGGGGCGCAGTTACACGTAGTTTCGCCTCTGCATGAGACTTTCATCTCACACAGCTTATAAGTGATAAAAGACCACCCCCCCTACCCCTACCCCTACCCCTACCCCTACCCAAGAGCAGATCCGCCCCCGCCTATGATAACTATGGAAGAAGATGGTAATACGACAGGTTATTACCATGCTCGGAAAACAGGTTATGATGACCTATGTTTATCATGCTCTCGTTTGATTTCTAAATCTCCACTTTGTCACGCTAATTGACTTCATATGCACAGTAACATACAAAATCAAAGAACTGTCTTTCAAAGAAAAGACCGAAGAGCATATACTGAATTGAAACCTCTTTTTTTTTATCACCGAATGAAGAAAACATATGGAGAATAAGTGAACTGACAATAACAAATGGAGGTGTATTTGCAAAATAAAAAATATACTTTCTCACAAGTCATGAGGAAATGTAGAGGGTGACAGTTGACACAACGTTGGCAGCTGACATATAAATGTTGAAATTTCAAGAAGAAATTCAATTTAAAAAAAAACATTGATTAGAGGAAAAGAAGATAGAAAAATCAAGTATTTCGGATTAAAGCTTGGCGTTTTCGACTTTGCAGACTATACTTCAAGGAACATCTCAAGAACATTGTCTTAACAGCTAGAGCTTCCTTTGCATGACAACTCATAAATTCTAACACCTTTTGAGTTGAAAAAAAAACTAATTATATATTTCTGCATATCAAGGTTCCAACTGATGTTTTTTAGTAAAACATTCCATTTTCTTCAAAACATCATATCAGCATCTGAAGTATTGGTTTTGATCATAGTTATTAAAAGCCAATAAGAAGTTCGCTTTCACTTAAGCACAAGACACAATGATTCTCACCCCTTACGTCTCGACATAAGCCAAGGCTCAATCTTTGCCGAAGAGTGCAATTGAAGCTCCAGCTTTGGTGCTCTTTAAAGGCTCAGAACTCTTTCTAACAGCATCTTAACTCTTAAAAATTGGATAGTAAATCTGAGATGAAATGCAAAATAAAAGTCATTTGTTTTGTTTTGTAGCCGTTTAGCTTGTTAGATATTTGGTTAAATGTAAATTCTGCCATATTATCCCTTCAAGGGCCTCACTTTAATAACTTGCGTGGGTCGCTTTGCGCCTTGGTTCTATATACCTACATGCGTTAGTGCACATTGTTTTGATAATTGTAATCATCAGTCCATATGGAAATGCCATAGAAAGATGGCCCATAAATAATACCTTCACAATCTTGTCAGATTCAGAAATTAGCAACCAGAGATTTAGTATCATGTGTATTTAGAAGCTATCTGGATCACATGCTTCAGAAATTAGCAACCAGGAACTTAATATTAAGTGTATTCACAAAAATATATGGACCACATTGCTCGATAAATATCTTTCAAATTTAGAAATATTATCAAAAGCTTTTTCCCCAACATTGGCTTCATACAATGATTTCAAAACAACAGCTTTTCAAAATTCTAAAACTCCCATCAATTGTGATCGTACCAAAAGCCGAGGCATAGACTTGTAACTAACTGTTCCACTAGTAGAACTTTGGCAGCATGCATAAAGCTTTATCAAGGCAATTTCTAATATTACTAGTCGTAGTTGTACTAGTTGTTCTACCGTAGTAGTACTCCGACTTCTTGAATTTACAAATGACGATAATTTGCAGTAAACTGAGAAGCTTTATCTAGTCCATTAAATATGAACAAAGCTTTACTAAACTCAGAGAATTGGGAATAGATAGAAACTTGCAAAATCCATGGCAGAATATCGACAGACACGAGGGAATCCAACAACTAGAAAAGGTCGACTATTTACGTCCCTCAACATTATATTTATGCCTCTGAAAATATCTCAAACTAGGCACAAAATCCCACAGGGAAAAAATCGAACAATTTAATTGCATTGGTCTACATAAATTTACTGGTAAAAATTTAATGGTACATGAATAAGACGAGTGAATTCGAAGTATCCATTGCCGTTGCAAACTGAATTTGGCAGAAAACTTTAGTAGCAACCAACAGAGTAACAGTGCTTTTAGTCTCACGTACGCAATCAGAAAGAATGGAAAGTTTCTAAAATCAAGGGGGTGCAGGAAAGATCATAATATAATGGCCATACTAATTTCTTCTGGACCTAGTACATAAACACAAGACACCATTCCTTGCTTTAGCTCATTCTACTGAGTTCAGTTGCAAACACAAGCGGGGACGCTAATCAACAAGAAATGGTCGCACTCCTTGTCCTAGAAGCTATCCATCAAGGAAGGGGATTGCAATTGCAACCTTTCTTCCCGGTCCGCGTACACGAAAAAGTTCTACAACTTCAGTTTTATCATCTGCCCTTAAGCTAATAATCCATTTATAGATACTAGATAGCACTATTCTATTAATTAACAGCCACTGAATCTTCCATTTGAATTGTCATCATAGCCAAAAAACAGATAACTTAAACGAAGCTTCACTCTGAAGTCTGAACACAACACATTTTTAAATCTAAAATCCAAGTTCAAAATGATATATATTTAGTTATAAAATTTTCAATGTATCATATGCAAACAAAATTAAAAATAAGATGAATATCAAGCATGATTAAAACTCACTGATAATACTAAATATCATCCCTAGATTTTGCATAGATAGCTGGGAATGCATTTACCTTTACCATTCATAAAGATTTAACAGAATCAACAAACCCATTATTGAGCAGCCTCTCCACATATTTCCCCAAAATATCCACCTCCAAATTCACCTTCTGCCCAACTTTCTTCAAAGGAACCACAACTTTCTGTTGAGTATATGCCACAAGCATGAAATTGAAGCAACCTTCATCATCAAACACATCCACGACAGTCAAGCTAGTCCCTTCTACGGCAATGAACCCCTTAGGCACAATGTATTTCAACAACTCATTTGTAACCTTCACTTTCACCCACAAAGAGTCCCCTTCCACAACCATTTCCATGATTTCCCCGGTACCGTCTACGTGCCCCTGCACAAAATGACCCCCCATTCTACTACTAGGACTTAAAGCCCTCTCAAGATTTACCAAAGATCCCCTTTCCAATTCACCCAAAGAAGTCTTCCTTAACGTTTCAGGGGATAATCCGACGGAGAAATCAGACGACGCTGTGTCAAAATCTGTAACTGTCAAGCAAGTGCCATTGATTGAGATGCTGTCGCCCAAGTGGACGTCTTCAAGAATGGTTTTTGCCCGGATCTTCATTGTAAAGCTGTTGTTTTGATCAAAACCCAGTTGCTCAACCTTTCCCATTTCTTCAACTATCCCCGTGAAAAGGGATTTTATATGGTTAGGGCGGCGAAATTTGGGTTGCTGGGGCGTAAGTGGTTTCATAAATATGGATGAAAGTTGGTGAGGGGAAGGCTTCAAAGAAGAATGAAAAGAGAGCTTGTGGTGGATCTGTGGAGGAAACGTGCTTGAATTATTGAAAAATAAGGTAATTTTTGAGGATAGTTTTGGGATCGAACAAGAAGCTGCCATTGCTTTCAGATTGATTAGTAAAGCAAGGTTTGATGTTTGTTACTTTTCTTCTAACGTTTCAAGACCTCCTCTGAAATGGAAAGCTTGGTGTCAATGAATTACAGTACTCGTTGATTTCTCTTTCCAATTTACTTTCCCAGTAACATTGTGTACAAATTACTCCGAAAATTTCACGCGATAGGTAAATTGGTGTAGTTTGTCTTTGGACAACAAATGAAGAAGAGAATCTGCTAAAAAAATTTGTATTAATTACATGATGGGACAGTTATAGTTTTCATTTTATATTTATAAACTATCTAATTTATACATATTTTGGAATATCACGTATGCCATTAAGACGACAAGCATAATTTTTTTTTTTGTTGACAAACAATCATAAATATTTTTCATTGCACGGTAGTGGTCTAGATCTCAAAAACCAATCAGTATATTTGTAAACACATTTGATTGAAGTTGCTTATATTGTCATGGAATTAGCACGAATTCTAACAATTTTCCAAAAAATAAAAATAAAATATTAATTTCAAATTGCTTGATCACATGTAAAAAATTATGACATGTTTTGGAGTCAAATGTTGGTTTCAAGATCCCTTAGCTTGTCTAAATTAATATCTTTTATTTTATTTTGGAGCATTTCGTTAGTTGCTTTAGTTAATTTAAAAGTATCATGTTATTTTCAATTGTTTGTAGCAAGTTTTGAACTGATCTTATATTGAGTACCTTGTTACTCCTTTTTCTGTTTCAATAAATTTATTTGCTTTATAAAAAAAAAAAAAAAGAAGACGGTTGTTGTAGGAATCAGTACAGCAGACAAAATGAGGACAGCAGACAAAATGAGGACATCTCTTCAGAAACTACTGGATATCTTACCAAAATTCAGCATCTTATTGTTTAGCAGTAATCTAGAGAGGATGAAATGAAATTTTTTGCTATTACTAATATTTCTAATGTATTTCCTTATGCTATTTCTGGAACTTAAAATCAAATGAAAAATTTCACTTTATATGGTTCTAGTCTTGCCCAACTAAAGCAAAGATCTTACTATCCACCTTTCTTCTTCTGTTCTTTAAATGTTTCGAGGTCCTTTGTTAGCAGCCTTGGCGAGATGGCCATAGCCATGAGTTCTTGAATTAGAAGCTTGCAGGCATAAGGAATGTGTATCTGGCAGCACAACAAAAAATCAATATCAGCGTTATAGAGATAACATCTAAGAAAGCAAAATCTCGAAACCTGGAAATATAAATTCACCTGAACGATATCAGTTTTGTTCTTGCAACTTCCACACTCGAAACAATTTTTCTTTAAATTGGCAATGGATATCAGTCCACACCTCTCACATACGTGAACTCTATATGCATCACTCTGATCAAACAAACGTTCCTTCAAAAAGTGTGCAGCACCGTGTGCTATCATACAATCACGTTCCATCTCTCCAAACCTTAAACCACCATCTCGGGATCTTCCTTCAGCAGGCTGTCGAGTGAGGATTTGCATAGGACCTCTACCACGAGAGTGGATCTTATCATCCACCATGTGCTTCAGCCGCTGGTAATATGTTGGCCCCAGAAATATCAAAGATGTCAGCGGACGTCCTGTGTGGCCATTGTACATTGTTTCAAAGCCACGCATTTGATAACCACATTGGTGAAGAGCTTTGCTGATGTTATCCACCTGAAGAAACATAGATCATCGTAAGAAATGGAAAATCTAAACAATAAGACCTGGAAACTAGGTGTAGATTATATTACTCACAGTAACATCCGTGAAAGGAGTAGCATCTCCTTCCTTTCCCATATGAGCAGCCACCTTCCCCATAACACACTCAATAAGCTGACCAATTGTCATGCGTGAAGGAATAGCATGAGGATTTACTATTATATCAGGAGTGATGCCTTCAATTGTCCATGGCATGTCTTCCTGTGAGTAAGTCATTCCGATCGTTCCCTTCTGTGCGTGTCTGCTACTAAATTTGTCTCCAATTTGAGGTATTCTAACCGATCGCATCCGAACTTTGACAAACCTCAAACCATCAGCATTTGTGGTCAACAGAACCTGATATAATGAACAAAAAATAAACACAGAAACAGATGGTTGTAATTAAATAATCTTCTATCACGAGGACACTCAGTATTTCTAGGCAACAACATATCAACTGAAACACAACTTTATGAAGGGAAATTGTAAATTGTGAACCTGATCCACAATTCCACTTTCACTATGGCGTAAAGAACAACTATGATCCTGGCGTGTGTACTTTGAAGATTGTCCTTGAGCTTCATCTTGCGAAAATGGTATCGTCTTTCCAATAATGACATCATCACCAGAGACTCGTGTTCCCTGATGCAAGAATAAAGTGAGTGTTGAATTCTCCAGATCTTCATGTATGCAAATGAGATAATGTAGATGAATACTCACCGGAGGTGCAAATCCATCACTGTCTAATTTATCATAAGATCCATGACGCATTCCCTGCAAACATCACTGCAAATTTTGCTGGTTTCTTGAAAGGTAGATTGCCTGGAGAATATGCGAAGCAGTTGAAATTACTAACCATGGTATTGTCACTACTAGGACACCCGAAGTCCTCTTTCACTAGTGTTCCCATCTTTTTCTCCTCATCCCTATGCGAAAATAAAGAACAAGAATGAAAGTTGGAAGAAGAAGAAGAAGAAGAAGAAGAAGAAAGAAGAAGAAATGGTGTATCTTTAGATCACCAAGGACTCGGTGCATGAAGAGACTTACCTATATGAACGGAAGAATAAAGACCGAAAAAATCCACGATCAATTGAAGATTGGTTCATGATGATAGAGTCTTCTTGGTTGTATCCGGTATAGCAGGCAATGGCAACGATAGCATTCTTGTGTAAAGGTATGAGAAAAATAAGATGTTTTATTATTAAACATGAAATCTGGTTGAAATTTGAATGGACTTTGTCTTACGATGCCAGCGGGAAGCTGCCTAAAATGTAAATGCTCCATTGCACGAGTAGTGACTAGAGGCTTCTGAGGATAGTAAAGTACATAGGCTAGTGTATCCTGTTTGAATCAAATAAAGATACAACATAAAAAGCATTAAGTGATCAGAAAAAGGAAACATGATACGAAATGCACTTTTGAGTGGAGAAAGAAGTAATTGTTCACCATTCGAAGTTGGTAATTGGTAACATATATTCCCATTGCTTGTTTTCCCATTGCCGATTGGTAAGTGTTGCGCGGGGACTGCACCACATCGTTAAGAAGAACTTCTACTTATATTATTCAGGTAAGAAAAATATGGAGAGTTAAGAAAGTGGACCTGGTTGTGATCAGGAAATGGTATGATTGAAGCACAAACACCCAATAACAATGACGGATGGATTTCACAATGAGTGTATGTTTCAGAGTAAGCATCACTTGGATTGCGTCTGGCATTTAGAAGATCCTAAAGACATCAGACAACAGTGCAAAGCATTACAACAGTGCAAAGCATTAGAATATCCAAAAGAAAGCAGAAAATAGAGTTAAGAAGTGAATTTGTGCAACCTTGAGCAGGGAGTGGAAGGAGTTTCCACCTTAACTTAAATAAAGAAAACTTGTGTGTGGTTTTTTAAGAAATGCAACTTTCCATCCTCTCTCTGTATAATTTAATTTTTATAAATTACACGGGATTATGACCTCTCAAGTTCTTAACTGAAATAAAGAAAACTTGTGTGTGGTTTTTTAAGAAATGCAACTTTCCATCCTCTCTCTGTATGGTTTTACTTTTATAAATTACACGGGATTATGACCTCTCAAGTTGAAGTTCTAGTTTTGCTCTGTAGAAAAATATTATTGATATCAATATTGTTATTGTGCATATGCCTGATAAGACGGATATTTATGGAAAACCGTTAAACGAAATGAAGTGAAACAAAAGAAAACAATAGTACTTACATTCATTGTCATTGATATCATTGTTGTCTCCTCTTCTTCTGTGTCAATATATTCAATAAACCCTTTCCTGATAAGGTCGTGCCAACCATATTCTTCATGGGATTCCTGAGAGAAAACCAGCACCACTAATCACAGGAAAAAGAAACAGAGATCATTGAGAGCCATTTAATGGTAATCATACTCTTTGCTGCAAGGCAATAATATCGTTCTTCTTTATAAGCAACCTTTGTTTTTCCACAATGAATAACGGTCGACTGCAACGCCCATAGTCTGTATACAGCCGAAGTTCTTTAAGACGTATATCACGAATAATTCCAACTTCAGTATTGACATCCACCTATGATGAATTAAATCTACTCAAATTTTCATGTTCTTGGTAAAAGGATTTAAAAAATTCAAGTAGTCGGATGTTTTACCTGTCTCCTCAGCTGTTTGAGAGTCTTGACCAACAGCTCTGGGTGACGGTGAATGCCAATCCAGCTGCCATTCACAAATATTTTGGTAGCTTGAGGAATTACCGCTGGTGATATTTCCTTTTTACAAGTAAGCATAACAAGATTAGTTCTGTATGAGCTATATTATCAGCAGAAAAAAACTCTGGAAATGTTTGAACCTCAAAATTCTCTGTACTCCACTCATCCAAAAATTCTAAAATGGGGTTCGCTGCTGATCCCACTGTTATGTATACCATAAGTGCAAGGTTCTTCACCAGTCCACATGCCTGAAATAACCAGTGTAAACTGTCAAAACATATTAACGCATTATCAAAAATGCGTTCAAAATTGATCAGTGATGATAATGTTACCTGTCCTTCAGGTGTTTCGGCAGGACACATCATTCCCCAATGGGAATTGTGCAGTTGTCTCGGTTTAGCCAATTTACCTAGTTTCAAAAGTTTCAAGAATACGCAAATGTCAAAACTAGGAAACGAAGAAATTAAAATGAACCTAAATGATCAGAAAAGTTAAAAGGCTCACCCTCACGGCCAATAGGTGAGTTTAATCTTCTCAGATGGGAAAGCGTTGAGGCATATGTCAAACGATTAAGAACCTGGTTTGACAAATGCATATGAACAAAAATCCAAAGGTAATATATGGATAAATATTTTCTTGATAAACTAAATAATCGACCTGAGAAACTCCTGCTCTGGTACCAGCTGCATTTGCTTGCCCCCAGTTTCCGGTAGCAAGAGAATACTTGAGCCCACTAGTAATTGTTTTTGCTTTAATTGCTAACTGTAAATTTACATCCTTCCCATTGTCGACACACTGGTTTATTCACAGAAGTGCTCAACATTAAGTTTAGCAGCCTTAAATGTAAGAAATACAATCAGTTGTCCTAAGATGTCTTTAAGTAATGAAACCTTTTGAACATGAGACCTCACATCCCTGATTAATTTTCTGAATAACTGCACTAACACGAATGAGTTACCACATGAATTTCTTCAAATCTGTCCAAAAAATATCCAAAAGAGTAAAATTGCAGACCATCCTAAATAAACCGCCAAGTAAAGGACCGGCAAGGTCCAGTCTCTTGTTCGCATAGTGATCCCGATCATCTTCCGGCCTTCGTCCGAGGACACAAAGTAAGAGTCTGTTGATTATATATCTGGAAAAAAGAAAATCCATCAGTATTTGAATTTTAGCAGTATAATCCAGTTGAGCAACCATGTGTAGAAACTAACCCAAAATAATATGCTTTCTTTGTCTCACAATACTCCTCAGTGCCAACATGTGGAAGCATTTCTCTTTGGAGGATTTCTTTGGCATACCTGTCAATTACCAGAGTTTTTTAAGCATCAGAAAATAGTAGTTTTACACGGTATTTGTTTTATATTTTAGTTAACTTTGTTGCATACTTAATTCTTTTGTCTCTTGTAACACCAATAGTAGATCCTCTCTTTCCAATGTAGTCAAGCGCAACCTACCAAAAACATGTCTCAAGAGTTCAGCAATTGCTTACGTCTATGTACAAATAAAAAAATTCAATAAATACCAGTTGATTTTGGATCACAAATGCCTCTTCCAAGGAAGGCCTAAGTAATTCCATCATTTGAGCATCATTAAAATCATAGCAAATATGTTCTAAAATATCTTTGTCTGCAACAAATCCTAATGCACGGAAAACAATTATGATAGGAATTTCAGTCCTAATGTATGGAAGTGTAGCACGAATGTACTGCCCTGATGATCCCTGCATAACAGATACAAAATTAAGGTCGCATTCAAATTTAAAACCATGAACTGCAAGAGATTAGTATTCATATATCGAGGAATTTTGATTACCCCTTTAGCACCGGATCTAGACAGCATCCTAACAAACATACTGCTGGGTGCCTTGCTTTGAGACTCGACTATAGATCTTACTTCAGCCACATAAGAATACTTGTTAGGCTGCCGTTTCTTGAACACATAAACATGATTGCTGCTCATCTTTTCCTGAGCTATAAGGACTTTCTCGCTGCCATTTATTATGAAATATCCACCTTGATCATAAGGGCACTCCCCCAACTCTGTTAAGTCTTTCTCAGAAAGATTATACAAACTACAATAGCTTGAACGAAGCATTATTGGAACCTAAAGACACAGCAACGTATAAAAGAACTGCTTGAATCCCAGTCCATAATAAGGATCGAATGGATTAAGACTCCACAACTTAAGTACCTTTCCAATGAAAACTTTGGTGAACTCTTGAGTTTCCGTGACTTCTTCACAGTCATACCCCCTTTTTATGACTCTCTTGGTGACATCCACGTACAGTGGCGAAGAGTAACTCAAATTTCTTAATCTTGCAGCTTTCGGATATAATGTGTTTGTCTCCCCATCAGACTCTGTCATCATTGGTTTACTCAGGTATATCTGGCCAAAGTTAATCCTGTAGATTGTCTGTAAAGCAGTTTAAAATTAATTAATTGAAAAAATGTTAACCAAACACCAGAAGTCGCTATTTTGTCAGTTTCCATCTATCCTATCCGCCATATTTGTTTTCCACGATCACTTGTTTTCGTTATTAAATTCTGGACGGAATAACTTCAATCCCTTGATATTTATTTTTATCGTTATAACATATTACTCGAGTGTTCAAAAACAATTTTGAGTTTTCTAATTTGCAAGTGATCCAACGCAGGAAAGAAAAAGGCAACCTCGACAAAATCAGAGCTTCGACCCGGGTAGTGTTGAACCTCGGGTCGGATCTCAATGTTGGCGGACTCATCCACAATTTCCTGCATGGTATTCTGTATGAACTCATTGAATGAATCCAACTGCTGCCTAACCAAACCCTTTTCCTCGAAAAACGCACTGACCACAGCCCATGCATCCTCCTGCGAAATTTCTTGAGATTCATCGTCCTCCTCGTAATTGAGTTCTTCTTCACTGTTATGATCAGGATTCCTGTGCTCCCATCCACCGCCATACATTTCAGCTGCAGGAAGATGAATCAATCAAATGCCTTTGCCTCTCGTTCTTACGATATCTCTCTCCCCCTTTATGGTTTTTCCCTTTCCGCTCTGCTTTTTCCTGGTTCTTCGTTGCATTCATTAATAAATGCGAATATTTAACCGATTTTACTTGACATTTCTAAATCCAAACCAACTAATACGGAATTCCCGGAAATCTGGTGTGAATTTATGAAGCCCTAGAATGGGTTCGGGGTATACGTAGCGGTAACAGGTGCCGTGCATGCATTTTAAAGGAGATTGCCTAGAACTGAAAGCATGCATGCTTCATATAATACAATCGCAACCGTTCAAAAAAAAAAAAAATACACGCTCAAGTCGCAACGCAGTAATATGGTTGATAATGTGGATTAATGGGATACGAAACTTGTCGAGAGAACAAATTGAAATGAAAATAAAGAAAAAAAAAATTGGTCATAAGAAATTGTGCTTCGGCGATTGTGAAATAACCGTGAAAAGAATGAGCGGAAAATTGTAAATAAGATATGAAAAATCCCTACTTTTAAACTTTTCTTTAACCACGCTCTCCAGGTTCATTTGTTTAAACTTCATTCCCACATTTTTATATTAGTTTCAACTCCCTATCCTAGCAAATTTACTTGTATTCCCTTATAGGGTTAATGACAAGCTACCACTAGGTTTTATTTTACTTTTCAGATTTTATCCAAAATTTTGTCATTTTTCCTAATAACCCGATCCTTTCAAAAATTAGTATCAGCGCATATGTTTATTCTAAAAATATTAATATTATCCTAAACAGAGGAGACAATTCGAGAAATATGGATCCAAACGAATGTTCGAAGTGTCATTCATACAGGTGGTACTTCCAAAAATTGGAAGAATTAAATCAAGAACATCTAGCCAAAGCTAAACGCTTCAACCAAAAATGGAACGAGAAGTTGGTGCTAGCATACACCAATATCAACAACAAAAGAAGTTAGCAAGAAACATTTACAGTAATAATCTCAAACTTCAGTTCGAGTTATCTGAAGCTCAGGAGGAAGACCATCCTGAACACAACCCCATGATTCCAAATCATCAAGGCGGTTGATGTGGAGCGAGCTAAAAAGCTTGGGAGGCTGAGAAAAATGTCGGTTGTGGAAGATGAGGAGGATGATGCAGAAAAATTTGCATGCCCAAGTGCGTGCATCGGTGCACGTCATTCTGTTGGGTTTGTGCACCAATTCATCCCCCGCATCTTCTGACCCTCATCTCTCGGTGTACATAAAATCCTACGTGCATGCACCGACGCATTTAAATGTGCATCGATGTAGTGATGGCGATGCATGTAGGGTTACAAAACTGTTTTTGTCATTTTATTTGGAAACGGATTTAAATTATTTGAATTTTTTTAGAAAGAAGAAATTTTCTTCTAGTAGATCGGCATGCAAGTCTCGATAATATAAGAATATCAAATATGACAAAAGATGTTAAACTGCTCAACCAGCATGTAAAGTACATATGAATAATAATATTATTATTATGATTATTATTAATATTATTTTGAACTTGGAACATTTTGTCGGCTGACTTAACCAAGAAGATTATAAATTTGGAGTTGTCGATAAGTAAATTTAAATTTAATTAATTAATGGTGAATTTTAAAGCGGAACTTAATTAAATCGACCCAAATTCCAGACGCGTAAGATCCAAATTTTCCCTACGCGTTGTCCAACACAATTGCATTGACTATTGCATTAAAAAAAATCTGGATTCAATTTTAACTAGGAAAAGTAGGACTGTTGGATTCAGATCTTTTGCAAAATTTTAATAATAATTTTTTATGCAAAATTTCATATTTTTATTCTTTTGTAAAATAAAAAATTTATATATTTTTTTAAACTTTAGTGCGGAGCAAATAACCCAATTTTGCCTGCACGCACACAAGTTATTTTTATTCATTCATTATTTTGTGGCATTATTTAGTATATTTTTAAGGATATGATGAGCCATAATTTTATTATCGTTCATCATTTATCTCGTCACATTCATAATATGGAACAATATAATATATGTGTCTGAAAGTTGGAGTGAATCACCAAAAATTTATATATAATAATAATAATAATGTATTTTAGTAAATTTATATATTTTTGTAATATGGCAATTTGAAGTTTCTTGAATCGAGCTTATTTGTTGACCATTTATCAGCAAAGACCCGGAAAGCTAAACAGGTCATTTCATGAGTGGCTATTGTACAATAGTTACAGCACATTGTACCATTCACGTCAGCAATCTATCATCCGGCATCCGCCATTGTCATTTGAAAACTTCACAGCTCAATACCAAATTTCAGCTAAAAACAATTATAAACCCAAAATTCAAAAACACCCTCGAAGTTTTCCGATCTATCCGAATGCGACGATGAATCAACGACCTCCGCCGCCCTTAACTGGAAACGATGACATATACAATATTATCCCGATTCACAACCTCCTCGACGACCACCCTTCGCTCCGTTTCCCCGAGGTCCGGGCAGCTGCGGCCGCACTTCGTGCCGTCGGCGATTTGAGAAGGCCGCCTTTCGGGCCATGGAAGCCACAATACGACCTCCTAGACTGGCTCGCGCTCTTCTTCGGTTTCCAAGCTTCCAACGTCAACAACCAGAGGGAGCATCTCGTGCTCCACCTGTCCAATGCTCAGATGCGCCTCTCTCCGCCTCCGGACAACATTGATGTTCTTGACCCAACCGTTCTCCGTCGATTCCGCCGCCGGCTCTTGAAAAATTACAGTAGCTGGTGCTCTTACCTCAACCTCAAGTCCAACATCTGGCTCTCTGATTCCTCTCGCAACGCCTCCGGGGATCACCGCCGTGAGCTCTTGTATGTTTCTCTGTATTTGCTGATTTGGGGCGAGTCTGCCAATCTACGTTTTGTCCCGGAATGCATTTGTTATATATTTCATAACATGGCTATGGAATTGAACAAAATCTTGGAGGATTACATTGACGAGAACACCGGGGGGCCATTTGTGCCGTCAGTTTCTGGAGAGAATGCTTATTTGAATAAAGTTGTGAAGCCAATTTATGACACGATCAAAGCTGAGGTAGAGAATAGTAGGAATGGTACCGCGCCGCACTCTGCTTGGAGGAATTATGATGACATAAACGAGTACTTTTGGAGTAAGCGGTGTTTTGAGAAGCTTAAATGGCCCATTGACTTGGGGAGTAACTTTTTTGTTAGGGGGCATAAGGGGAAGAAAGTGGGGAAGACTGGATTTGTTGAACAGAGGTCGTTTTGGAATCTGTTTAGGAGTTTTGATAAGTTATGGATCATGTTGATTCTGTTTCTTCAAGCAGCTATTATTGTTGCATGGGAGCAGACGGAGTATCCGTGGCAGGCGTTGAAGAATCCGGCTGTTCAGACCAGGTGCTTGACTGTGTTTTTCACGTGGAGTGCACTGAGGTTTTTGCAGTCGGTGTTGGATGCTGGAATGCAATATAGTTTGGTGTCTAGGGAGACTAAATCTTTGGGAGTTAGGATGGTTTTGAAAAGTTTGGCTGCCGCTGCATGGATTGTGGTGTTTGGTGTGTTCTATGGAAGGATATTGAGCAAAAGGAATGCAGATAGGAGATGGTCACCTGCTGCGAAAAGCAGAATTGTAAATTTTCTCGAGGTTGTAGTGGTTTTTATTGCCCCAGAGCTGTTAGCCTTGGCCTTGTTTGTTCTTCCCTGGATTAGAAATTTTTTGGAGAAAACAAATTGGAAGATATTTTATTTGTTGTCATGGTGGTTCCAGAGCAAGACTTTTGTTGGTCGGGGGCTGAGGGAAGGTCTTGTGGACAATATAAAATACACTATTTTCTGGATTGTAGTTCTTGCAACAAAATTTTCTTTCAGTTACTTCATGCAGATTAAGCCTTTGATTGCTCCCACGAAAACATTGTTAAATCTCAAAGATATTAGTTATGAGTGGCATGAGTTCTTTAGTAACAGTAACCGATTTGCCGTGGGGCTTTTCTGGCTCCCAGTTGTTTTGATCTACCTCATGGATACACAGATCTGGTATTCAATTTACTCATCATTTGTTGGTGCAGGGGTTGGGTTGTTTGATCACTTAGGTGAGATTCGTAACATGCAGCAATTGAGGTTGAGGTTTCAGTTTTTTGCTAGTGCTATTCAGTTTAATCTGATGCCTGAGGAACAGCTTTTGAATGCCAGGGGAACATTTAGCAGCAAAATCAAAGATGCCATCCACCGGTTGAAACTGAGATATGGGCTCGGCAGGCCCTTCAAAAAGCTTGAATCCAACCAGGTGGAGGCTTACAAATTTGCCTTGATATGGAATGAAATAATTAATATATTCAGGGAGGAAGACATTGTCTCTGACCATGAGGTGGAGCTATTAGAACTGCCTCAAAATGACGATAAGGATCCAAAATGTAACTGGGAAATTCGGGTGATTCAGTGGCCATGCTTACTTCTGTGTAATGAGCTATTACTTGCTCTCAGCCAGGCTAAAGAGTTGGTTGATGCGCCTGACCGGTGGCTTTGGCATAAAATATGCAAAAACGAGTACCGGCGATGTGCAGTCGTCGAATCTTATGACAGTCTGAGGCACTTTTTACTGGCAATTGTTAAATATGATTCTGAGGAACGTTCAATAATCAGAATCTTTTTTCAAGAAATTGATGAGTGGATTCGGCTGGAGAAATTCACGAAAAACTACAACACGACAGTGCTCCGTACAATCCATGAAAAGTTGGTCCATCTTCTAAATCTTGTACTGATGCCTAATAAAGATGCTGATAAGGTGGTGAATGCTCTTCAGGCACTTTATGAGACTGCAATTAGAGATTTCTTGATTGAGAAGAGAAGCAATGACCAGCTGAAGGACGATGGTCTGGCTCCTCAAGGAACAATGTCTGACGATAGATTACCTTTTCAAAATGCTGTTGAGTTACCGAGTGCAAGCAACGAGAAATTTTATCGTAGAGTTCGGCGGTTGCATACCATTCTGACATCTCGGGATTCAATGCAAAAAATACCTGAAAATCTTGAGGCAAGACGTCGAATTGCCTTCTTCAGCAATTCCTTGTTCATGAACATGCCGCATGCTCCACAAGTTGAGAAAATGATGGCCTTCACTGTTTTGACCCCGTATTACAGTGAGGAGGTACTGTACAGCAAGGAACAACTTCGAACTGAGAATGAGGATGGGATTTCAACCCTTTTCTACTTGAGGACCATCTATGCCGATGATTGGAGAAATTTCTTGGAGAGAATGCGACGAGAAGGCATGGAAAGTGAAAAGGAATTGTGGACAAATAGATTGAGAGATCTTCGACTTTGGGCCTCGTATAGAGGCCAGACACTTACTCGCACCGTGAGGGGAATGATGTACTATTACAGAGCCCTTGAAATGCTGGCTTTTCTAGATTCTGCTTCTGAGATTGACATGAGAGAAGGATCTCAACAACTTGGTTCTATGAGGCATAGTAGCGATGTGGATCGTTTAAGCTTGGAGAAATCACCTTCCTCAAGAAGTTTGAGCCGAGCTAATAGTTCAGTCAGCTTGTTGTTCAAAGGCCATGAGCGTGGGACTGCTTTGATGAAGTACACATATGTGGTAGCCTGTCAGATCTATGGTTCTCAAAAGGCCAAAAAGGATCCTCATGCTGAGGAGATACTATATCTGATGAAAAATAATGAAGCACTTCGTGTTGCCTATGTTGATGAGGTGTCGTCAGGGAGGGATGAGAAAGAATATTACTCTGTCCTGGTGAAATTTGACCGGAAGTTGCAGAGAGAAGTTGAGATATATCGTGTCAAGTTGCCTGGACCCGTGAAGCTTGGCGAGGGGAAACCCGAGAATCAGAATCATGCCATTATCTTCACTAGAGGAGATGCAGTTCAGACCATTGACATGAACCAGGACAACTATTTTGAAGAGGCTTTAAAGATGCGGAACCTTTTAGAGGAATTTACACGCTATTATGGTATCCGGAAACCTACCATCTTGGGAGTCCGGGAACACATTTTTACAGGTTCTGTATCGTCACTTGCTTGGTTCATGTCTGCTCAGGAAATGAGTTTTGTCACCTTGGGGCAGCGGGTTTTAGCTAATCCCTTGAAAGTTCGGATGCATTATGGGCATCCTGATGTGTTTGACAGGTTTTGGTTTTTGACTCGAGGAGGGATAAGCAAAGCTTCCAGAGTTATTAACATCAGCGAGGATATTTTTGCTGGATTCAATTGCACATTGCGAGGTGGAAATGTTACACACCATGAATATATCCAAGTAGGAAAGGGGCGGGATGTTGGGCTAAATCAAATTTCTATGTTTGAAGCTAAGGTTGCCAGTGGTAACGGTGAGCAAATTCTGAGCCGAGATGTGTATAGGTTGGGTCATAGGCTGGACTTCTTTAGAATGCTCTCGTTCTTTTATACTACTGTGGGATTTTTCTTCAATACCATGATGATTCTTCTTACTGTGTATGCTTTTTTGTGGGGCCGGCTTTATCTTGCATTGAGTGGAGTAGAAGGTTCTGCATTAGCAAATAATACCGATGATAATAAAGCACTTGGTACAATCTTGAACCAGCAATTCATAATCCAGCTTGGTCTTTTTACTGCCTTGCCGATGGTGGTGCAAAGTTCACTTGAATTTGGCTTTCTGAATGCTCTCTGGGACTTTATTACCATGCAGCTCCAGCTTTCTTCAATATTCTATACATTCTCCATGGGTACCCGTGGTCATTACTTTGGAAGGACTGTCCTGCATGGTGGTGCAAAATACCGTGCAACTGGGCGTGGTTTTGTGGTGGAGCATAAGAGTTTTGCTGAGAATTATAGATTGTATGCCCGTAGTCATTTTGTGAAGGCTATTGAACTTGGTTTGATACTTACGGTGTATGCTTCCTACAGCCCGGTAGCTACAGGCACTTTTGTATACATAGCATTGACAATTTCCAGTTGGTTTTTGGTTGTTTCCTGGATTTTGGGTCCTTTCATCTTCAACCCTTCGGGTTTTGATTGGTTAAAAACTGTGTATGATTTCGATGGGTTTCTGAGCTGGATATGGTATCAGGGTGGCGTGTTCACGAATGCTGAACAGAGCTGGGAAAAGTGGTGGTATGAAGAGCAAGATCATTTTAGGACAACTGGTCTTTGGGGAAAGGTAGTGGAAATTATTTTGGACCTCCGTTTCTTCTTCTTTCAGTTTGGGATTGTGTATCAGTTGGGAATTACCGCTGGAAGCAAGAGCATTGCGGTTTACTTGCTTTCATGGATCTATGTGGTTGTGGCTCTTGTGCTTTACATGTCAGTAGCATATGCTCGTGACAAATATGCTGCAAAGGAACACATCTACTATCGTTTGGTGCAGTTCCTTGTTATTATTCTTGTGATAGTTGTGATAATTGCCTTGCTAGAGTTTACTCGGTTCAAATTTATCGATATCTTCACAAGTTTACTGGCTTTTGTTCCCACTGGGTGGGGATTTATATCGATTGCGCAGGTCCTAAGACCCTTTTTGGAGAAAACAGTAGTCTGGCAGGTGGTTGTTTCTTTAGCTCGCATGTATGATATAATGTTTGGAGTCATTGTGATGGTTCCTGTGGCCCTTTTATCATGGTTGCCTGGGTTTCAAAACATGCAAACTAAGATTCTTTTCAATCAAGCATTTAGTAGGGGCCTTCATATATCTCAGATTGTGGCAGGAAAAAAACCGAAGGCTGATTTGTGACTTAAGGTACCTTATTATTTAATGTTTAACCATTTTTTAGAACATTCCTGTTTTCATTATATGATGTCATCAAAATTTACAATAATTTGTAGACTACTCTATTTCATACTCAGATTCTTTACCTCAAACAAATTCAGCCATTTTCTTTTCTAGTTGGGGTGGTAGTGTTGTATCTTTATGCTCATTTTAGATGTGTGATTGTTGTATAGATTCTAATTTCAACCTGCAACTGCAGCACACATATCAATACCTTCTTACTTTTTTGGTTAACATGGACAAATTGTGATTCCACCACTCACATGTCAATGGATATACGTCCCTTTCACGCGAATAAAAGGAAGAATTATAGAGAATAAGTTATTTAAGAAATATATTTTCGAAATTGGGAGTGTATGATGAAGCACTTGGAGAAAACTGATGCATGCGCGCGACCCGACTTGATTTTTTATATGGTTCATGTAGCCTACCCCAATCCATTGGGATTAAAAGCTTAGTTATTGTATTTTTATTGTTGAGCGTAAAGTAGAACTGCAAAATTTAGTTGTTTGGCTTTGGTGGTTAAGCATTTATACATTCTTTTTGGTTATCAAATGTATCCCTATGTTCTTGCCTGAAATTAAGCTTCATCTGCTAGAAGAATAAGATAAAAGTCCAATCGCATATTATATGACACTTGATGAAGTGAAAGCAAAACTGGGATGTACATGGCTATCAACTGGACCCCAAACAGTAGGATAGTCTCTTTCGTGCCCCAGTAAGTAGAGATGTGAGTTTTATCTGTATCAGTCGGGTCTAGTGTGAGTGCAATTATCTGGAGTGACGAGATTCTTGTGTATTCACTGATATTTATAGTTTGGAGATAACTTTGGTGTAATTATTTCGAGTTATGAGATTTTACCATATTTGTTGATATTTATAGTTTGGTGCTAATAGCTTCATGACGTCTTTACATGTTCTTTTTAGTTTCTTCAATTTTATTCTTTATGGATGATGCAGATGTTAAACGCTACCTTTGATGCATAGTGAGTATTTATTCTGTTTGCAGGTTCAATATTTTGTTGAGGCGTAGATGTTCCGAATTCGAGGTTCTATGGTTGTTTTTCTGAAGAGTTTGTGGTATTGGATCATATCGGATTTTCGTCAAAATCTGTGTTTGAATGAGCGAAAGGGAAAAAAGAATTCTGATAGGTTTTTTTTCTTTACTGTCACTTGATCTTCTCAACTCTTGTAATTGGCCCATTCTTCAAATTTATAGCTTCATTATTACCTTTAGTTGCCAAAGTTTTGTATGATAAATATTTGTATCCGTGCTATTCCTAGTTAATATAGTGTAAAAATTGTACTGGTTTTGTCCTCCTGCAAAGGACCAGCACTAGACAAGCTCGAATCCTGAAATTTTATGTATTCTTTTACTCAGGCTCACGTGTGATCTATGAGCTTTTCTCTTAAGGTTGATGGTGCTCTTGTATTACTATGGCTCGTTATGCTAACATTCCTAGAACTCAAAATGTATTCCGACTTCTTGATGTATAATTTGGTGAAATTGCAGATGTTCTAACTAGTGAAACATTGATCGTTTATGATTTACCCAAATCTTATATAAATAGAGTATGTAATCAGTTAATAAGCTCGTGACTTGGTCGCCGTTCCTTGTTTTATGGCCTTGTAGCTTATATATAGAAAAGGTGATTAAGGGCAGAAATTGATGCTTTCCGATCTAAATTGATGTGTATATACATGAAAGGTATGCATATTTTGGTTCGTGGTATAATACTCCCATCTGTCTCTAAATCGAGTTGTCATTTGCTTTTTAGCATGCATTTTTTGGTTGTATTTTTTCCTCGGTTTATGCCCATATTAACTATGTGATTAAGTGGTAGCTCAAGTGACTTTTTTTACTTTTTAAAATTAGGTTTTATCTATTGTTTATCCCTCTCTTTATTTTTAGTTCAGCTTTTATCTTTTAAATTTCTTTGTCAATGATTTTTTACAGGTGTATTCATCATTCAATTTGAATTTCTTTGATCATTATTTCACTTCCTAATGTATTTGCATTATCAACTGATATTTTATTAATAATAAACTATTGTTTCACCTTCGATATAATCATCACCTTAGATTTGAAATTATTTAAATCTTACAAATCTCCAATCAAACCTAAATTTAAATTATCTTTTTAATCCAAAAAATAAAAAAACACTGCACTGATCAAGTTCATGTCCGATTCTTTCCTGAGATCTAAAATTCAATAATATTAAAATATTAAGACACATGAAATTGTTGCCTTTCAGCTATAAATCAAAAATATTCATAATATCATGCTAATCAGTAGAAACTAATATATCCACAACAAAAGGAGAGTAATTTCTATGTACCAATATGCTAAAAAATACTGTGACGGCTCAAAATGCAGGCCCACAAACATCTGTGATTCAGTTATATCCCATGGCATAAACTCACTGTTGAGGGCGAAACTGCTCACAGTCCTGCACACCATACCTAGTGAAGTTTGAAATGAGACCGTTTAACATTCTTCCAACCGCTTTTTCGAAACATGATGACCCGTCCTTCTGAGTTGCAGTACCATCTGGGACACTTCCATTGACCAAGGAACCAACTAAAGCACCATCCATGTATGATCTACACGCTGACAGGATAGCATGGGCATGGGAGCGAAAATGACCAGACACCAAATCCTCGAAATGCTAGAAGTGCGAACAGATGTATATCAGATTGCAGTAATGATAAGAATATTATATATTAAAAAAAGAAACGATTTAAGATCATAACTTGTACCTTCGGTGGCCTTCTAAGAGTGTAAATCATCGTCTTCAATGATAGAATGAATACATCCTCGTTGTATGAATTGGATTTGTTCTCTCCTTCTCGGCCAACGTACTGAGAGTCATATCCAGGCTCGTTAAAGAAGGGCTTTGCATTCAGGATAAGAGCCTGAATAGACACCAATACCTGCAACATGGTGGATGATTTTGGCAGCCACATTTCATTGTCTCTACCCGTCCAAGTGTTCAGTAGACTGAGGCATACTTTTCCACAATCATACAAATTTGGGTTTAGCCGCAAGCCACCAGAATAATAGTAAACCATCTATAACACAACAACAACAACGACAACAACTAAGTTTGTAATCCTCCAATGTATTGTGATATGCTACATGAACCAACAATCTAATCAAGTCGGGTAGCGCACATGTGTAAGTCGTCTAAGAGATGATATTAACCAATTAAAAGAGAATGCTATTATGAAGAGAGAAAAAATAAAGAGGATGAACGAATAAATAACAACTAAACACTTGTTTCAAGAATAAAGATACTGAAAGACGTACTGGTGGTACATCAGGATATGCGGCAGGAAATAAAACATCAAAAACAAAAAGGCCATCATGGTAGGGAGTGCCTTGTGGTCCTATAATAACAGCCCTCAAAAGATCCATCCTTGATTCATAAACTCTTACAAATATCGTATCTGCACAAACGGAAGGTAAACAAGACTGACGTCGATTAAATCCTCAGAGATGCAAGAATTTAGATAATGATAGAATTGAGAAAAAAATTGACATAGCATAAGTAGCACGTGAATATTTTAAGCATATAACTACTCTCTCTCACAGGGATAAAAAAACCTTTACCATCAGTAGTAGTTTATTTAGGTTCACGTTAAGTATTGTTTTATCAGTTTCTGGTCTCTCATTAGCTTGTTTCCAGAAACAAATAAAGGCCTACTGAATAATCTGGTTATCTAGATGAGGGATAGCTTCTTGAATAAAAGAGATAAACTACTCAAGACGATGCAAGATTTAGAATAATTGCTGAAAGAATATGAATGACAAAAAGAAATCAATCTCTCTCTTAATCTTACAAGTTACAAATGTATATCTAGAAACTTAGAATCCCCCTCCAACGCTTCCAAGGATCTCTTAGAGGAAACCGATTAAGCCTTGCCACTAAATAGCAAAAACAAGAAGAAACATATCCTAATTTCAACTCTAGTATTGGTTTGGAGGGAAAAATCACATAAACAATATTTGGATACAACAGTGTCAAAGCAATGCCATGCAAAGATTGGTTTTCAGCACCAACGTCCTAGGTAGGATTCTATTACGAATTCGAGGAACAGATTGAAGATGAAAATAGGATTCAGGTACAGATATCCTACCTAATTCACGACTTAAGGCATAAAATGCAGAGTTCAACATTTATGATTCAAGTGCACACTTCCATATACTACATGTATGAGTAATTTTTAATGCTTATCCTATATAGAATTTTAAATGCATAAAATGTTTTATAAATTTTTATATCATTAGCATTTTCATATAATAAAACGCAACCTGTTCAAAGCATTATATCTTTGGTTGGTGGGGATGGAAGTTTCGTAGGATCAAACAATACTGTCCCATTATCCTATTGATCCCCCAATGTACTAAGATGTAGATCTAGATCAAAGACATTTAGCAAGTAAAAAATGTCAAACTACTGATTTTGGAGTTGAAAAACACCTAAATAGACCAAAATATCACCATAAAATTCATGAAGCTTGATTTGCTCAGTGCAATAGTGAGTTATTGCTCATCATTTATCTTAATCGTCTACAATTGAAATAACAAACACAAAAGGGTCTTAGAATAAAGCTAACTGTGCTAAATGTACAGATTTTTCAGGAAACTTGCATATTGATTGCTTCCATCCTTTCAATTTTTACTAATTGATCAAAAATGAATCCAACATATTAAAGTTAAATTAGATTTAGTTAAGCATGAATGCAGATCAATTAACATAAAAAATCCCAAGTAAATGCTTCAACATTTGAGGAGGCTTCGCAAGTGTCACTTAAAGATTCATTTATCCGGGCCCAAAGCCTAATTTGGTGAATGCAAAAACCCAACAAAACTTGGTTAAATGGTTCCATTTTCGGCCATAATCTAGCAGTCTTCACCTATTGACAGAGTGCTAAGAATCTTCAGCGAACAAAAGATCAGTTTCCTCCTGTATTTGGGTATAGCAAACAAATTTCCTTACACCAGTTGATATTTCAGTGGTTATGCTGTGTCGTAATAAGAACAACAATGAAAATAACAACAAAATAATAATAAGGCAGAGCTTAGAAGTAACAGTACACAATCTCAAAACATTCTGATCACTCATGTAGTTGGCTTACCTGGTAAATCCTTCTCCAAGATTTTCCACTCCTCTTGGATTTTCTTACTCCATGCCCTGGATGGCTACCGAGATAAGAAAAGACACAAAACTCAGGAAATATATATCATGAGAAAGTTTAATGAGTGTTGCATGCACAAATATACACTACAAAAACAATTACCTCCTGCCCTTGGGTGCTTGCATTGCCATAGTGATGGTCTGAATAATCATCAACCACATCAAATTGCTTGAAAGCTTCATACTCTCTCAAAAGATCATCCCCATTTACTTCTTTCTCTTTCTCACTAGAGCTAGATTCTGTACATAGTGGTGAATTGCTTGACACAATGGTCTCACTTTTGCAGTTAAAAGGAACTGGAACAGATGCTGGCGCACAAGCAGAAGTGCTGGCAGATCCACATCGTGCAGAAAAATCCAGCGGAATAGAAGCATTTGAACTCGATGAGGCGTCCTTCAACCAAGTAACTGATGCCTCCACTCCAGGAGGTATATCCACATTGTCAAATTGTGCCTGCATACTTGAGTAATCATCATCATCATTGTTCTCATAAAAATAGTCTTCGTCATTACCATATTCCGAAAAATCACAATCATCGATAAATGCATCGTCTTCATCATCCTGATCACCCTCATTCTCATCATCCTGATTTAATATATCCGACTTTGACTCATTAAGATTCCCCGAGTTGGGAGATGCATCTATGAAAGTTGAGTTAATGACATTCTTCTCGACAACCTCCTGGAAAGATTGAAATACAGAAAATTGAACAGTACGAAAAAAAGAAACTTTAGAACAAATCATCACGCAGTTCAATTGCGTAGAAACCAATCAAGAAGAAAAATACAAATCAAGCACTACTAAATCAGTCAATCAGACAAAAAAAGAGGTGCTTATTATCAAATTTTTCATCACTAGATCTAAGTACACATAGAAGGGCACTAAAATTAAATAAAACCTGTCCCAAGAGGATATATAAATTCCTAACAATTTTGTCACTTACTTGCTTCAAACTTCAAACTCTTCCTGGCCTGGGAGGCTAAATTATCATAATTATGGCTCTTAAATATACGACAAATCACACGCCATCACTCAGAAATAAAAACAACAAAGAACGAAAATTTAATCAAATTACGAATCAAATCAATAAATAACCTAAAAATCGAACAACATCCGATCCCAGGAAAACCCCCTTGAAAAAAGCAATTTTTTCAACTTAGAATAATCCTCTCCCTTCTTACCTCACCGTGTTTAGACTCCTTAGGAATCGAGTCGTCGGAAGCCAAAATTTCCGTACCAATCTCCATTAAACCCCCCGAATTCCGCAAAAGAAAACCCACTAGAGCTTCAAGAAAGTCAAATCTATGCAATACAGCGTGCAAAGCTGTGTATATCGTATTATAGAGGCGGACTCTAGAGAGAGAAATTTGGTGAACAAGAAAGACAAACTGGGCCCCGTCGGTCTGTATCAGCTACGTTTCCCGATCGAACGGTAATTACGAGGTTCCTTTTTTTAGGGTTATTCTTTGCTAGCATATATATATTATTAGATCCAAATGTCAAGAATTGATTTGAGTATGTAGGATGGACATAAATATGTGAATCTCATATAACAAATCAATTATATATTATTAGATCTATTATTGGAGTAGTGCATATATATACTGGATATCTTATTTCCCCATTTGCAGGTACCTTTAATTATTTGCCGTGCGTGCCTACTTCTAACAGTTCTACCTGCTCCCTGGTAATAATTTTAATAAAATTATTATATACTTCATATAATTCCCTTACTTAGTAACATTATTATTATTTATATATGTACATATATTATTTATCCATTTCTAAATAATAATATAATTCAGTTTTAAAAAAATATTAAATAACCACATATATAATACATAAAGCTAAAAATAATTAATTTTGTTTATAAAATTCAAAAAATATATTATCGATGTATAAGTGATTTAAAAAGAACCCATTTCATTCTGCATGTTTTAAAAAAAATAAAATCGTCATTATCTTGACGAGGGTTAGATGGATCGCTACTCGTTTATTAAATAAATCAATCAATTATTTAAATAAAAAAGATAATGACTTAGAAAATTCTTTTTGTTCTACTATTAAATGAGTAGTGTAAAGGTTTTGGAGTAAATTATCATATGTTTAAGATGTAGAACAGATTTAATCTTAATCATATAAGAAAGGTTGAAATAGATTAGATGAAACAAATGATTTAATCCATTTCTGCGAATGTGGCATCGGTGCATACACTACTATATATATATATATATATATATATATATATAAATATATATATATAGTTATATATATATATATAGTTGAGTTGGTGCAGGTAAGAATTCCGATTTTAATATACAAAAAATGATCAAACTATCCATGACAAAGGCAGTCATAAGAAGAAGAAAAAAAACAAGAAATATAAAAGGTAATAAAGGAGTGTACAGCTGAAGCCTAACCACGGAGGAAAGAAAATCAACTCCCTCTTAGATCCATGGCAGAAAACGCCATAAAAGAAAAACCCTCCACAGCACCAAATATCCAAAATAACCCTGATTCATCAATCCTACTGAAGCTCGTCGGCAAAAGAAGAACATGGGTTTGCCTATTTGTATCTGTTTACTCATTATTACTTTACCTTTCTTGGAACCTCTTGACATCAGTTCTTAATTTTTACGAATCTGAATCATCCGGTGCTGCTGCTTCGTCTGGGTGGTCAGCTCTTTATGCATCACTTCTTTTGGGGATGGCTTTCGGAGTTCTTTCGATGGTGGCGGCGCTGGCCGTGGCTGTTCCGGCAACTCTGGTGACTTGGATTTCTGTGCTTGTGTTACTGACTTTCTGTGGGAAGCCCAGGAGAACCTTGGTGGTGGAGGGTAAGAAATTGACGGCTGAGATTGGTGGGTTTGTTCTAAAAGTGTTGATCAAGAAGGGAATGTTGTGGCTGTTGTTTGTGCGGTTCTCGGATACTTTGTCCTTGTTAGAAATCATAAAGAAAGCGTTGGAGGCTATCAATTTGAGTGAAAAAAAAAGAAAAATTAAAAAAAAAATTATCAAGGATCGGGATTTGATTGATCCAACAAGCTTTTTATTGGGATGAACTTCTTGAAGATGGACGAGCCTCTGGTGACAATCAAACCTCCAATTTTCTCTTCATAAGAATATTTCGCACTTGGTTGATGATAATTTTTGGGGCATTAGCTGTGTTCTTTTTTAAAGCTTTTTTCCACTTGGTTTGCAAAAGAGATACGAGGCCTTGTAAATTGTAAGGTCTTTGTGGATTTATCTGACTGTATTTAATGTCTTTGCCTGTTGTTACTGCAAAATATATCTCCCATTTCCGTTATAAGTAGGCGGATACCCCATTTCCTTTTTTTTGGAGGCTTCTTCCTAAAGTATACATATAAATGGTGTCTTGAAATACACTTCATCTTTAATTTTGTGCTATAATGGCTTGAATTGATTGTTCTATGATACCTGGAAAAGATGTAGCTCTCCCAAGAACCAATATACTCCACTCGGAAATGATGTCGAGCTCTCTGTGCTCACGAAAGAAACGTTAGAACTGGAGCCGGAAGTGTTTACGCCCTCCGATGGGGTATTGGAGCAGGAGAGAAACGAGAGAAAACACTCAATTTACTGGACAAAGCATTAACGTTGTAATCGAACCTGGCTTTTATACCCCTATCTCTTGACACTTAGTTTCTTATTTTGGAGAACTTGCATAATATGTAACATTTTCAGTCACTGCTCAGCTATGACATCATTGCCCATCCGTTGGATCACCATTTATCATTTGACTTTTGGGCGCAAATTGTTGGAAATTTTGAATAAATTTTTAAAAAAAGATGTGAGATCGATCGCGGCCCATGACTCGGTCGATTGTGCGAGGCAATAGCTTCCTTGTGTTGGAAATAGGGGCTGCGATCGATCGCGCCATACGGTCTTGCAGCAGCATGGTCTGTCCATTCATGTTTCTCGCGATGTGGTGCCTCTAAATGGTGTCTTTTTGGACATATTGGTATACTATAAATATAACATCTCTCACTTGAGTTGATAGGGAATTTCAAAATTCACACCATATTTGAAGATCAAAATATGAGTAATTTTGTGGGTCTTCATCCTTGTTCATATTGAGTGCTTTTAAACCTTTGTGATTTAAATGATTTGTGATTTGGAGTGCACTTATCACAAATCATAATCGTTGTATCTTGGGAGACAAATTGCCAATTGAACTGTTAGCACCGTAGCGGGATAATATTGTCTTAAGGACGGAGATTCCAAATCTCGCCTCGACATTCTCACTACAGAGTCATAGTTGTTATTGCTTGCTACATTCCTAAGATACACATCATTACTAAGTTACTTACAATCTTAAGACAATAGTTTAGCAACAAATGGCTTCTTCGAGTGCAACAACGACTTCCGTTCATCATGGTGAAAGGCCATAGAAGTTCAATGCAAACCACTTCAAGTAGTGGCAACAAAAGATGTTTTTTATTTGACAACCTTGGGGTTGGTAAGGTTTCTCAGTGAGGATGCTCCTACAGTCATGGATAGTGAAACCGACCATCAAAAGATGGATCGGTTGATGCGTGGAATCAAAGTGATTTTCTGTGCAAGAATTATATTCTCAATGGACTAGGCAACACATTGTACAATGTGTATTGTCTAGTGAAAACGGCCAAGGAATTGTGGCAACCCTTGGAGAAAAATTATAGATCTGAGGATGCCGGCATGAAGAAATTCATCGTTGGACGATTCCTGGATTTCAAAATGGTTGACACAAAGCCGGTGATAGCGCAAGTGCAAGATTTGCAAGTAAGCATGCACTAAATTCATACAGAGGGAATGGTTCTCAGTGATTCATTTCAAATGGCCGCAATGATTGAGAAGTTGCCTCCATCATGGTAGGACTTCAAGAATTATCTCAAGCACAAACGAAAAGATATGAATCTTGAAGACCTTGTGGTTCGCTTGAGAATCGAAGATGACAACAGAATTTTCGAAAGGAATGAAATTGGCACCAACATGAAGCACTGAAGAAGTTCAAAGGCAAGTGCTATAAATGTAAAAAACACAATCGCATGGCGAAGGATTGTCGCAATAAAGACGATCGTGGGAAGGCTATGGACCAAGTAAATGTGACCGATGAAGATCGTCTCTCAAATGATTTGGATGATCTGGCGCTTACCGCTTAATTAGATTGTGTATCTTTGAAAGTTGTAAGCTCCAAGAATGGAGTGATTCTAAATAAATGTAATGACGATATTTGTTGAAAGCAATAAAATTTATGTTATTACTTCTTGTATTGAATCTTATGATTTGTGACATAGTTGTTAGGATCATTTAAACCATGGTTTGCTGCGCAAATTGTAATTTTAAATATATTGCTTGTGTGTGGATAAGTTAACAAAATCGTCATTCATTTGTTAGAATAAACGTAATGTCTCTATAGTTAATTCACAATTATGTTTGTAATGGAAAAATTGTGCAAACTAGAGATGTGAGAAAAGTAATTTGTTACTTTATCAACACTTGCACTTGATATTGTTGTGGCGTATTTGTTACGAAGCAAAACGAGGCCGTTGATGTGTTAAATACATTAAGAATGAGATTGCAATCAAATCTAGCAAATGAGGTTTGCTATAGGGAAATTGTGAGTATATTATACTTGTGTTATCTAAGAAGTTGACGCTTAAGCTTGAAATAAAATCTTGAATTCGAACTTCTGAGCTTTGTACGCTTAAAACACAAGTGATGAATCGAAGCCACAAATTTTGACTAGGCGTTGTAATATCTCAAATTGATTCATTTTGAATTTCTAAGCTAGTACGCTTAAAACATGAATTTGCAAAATATAAAAATCTTGAATTCAAGTTTTTCAAGTTAGTGCGCTTAAATTGTAAATTATGCACAGAGTGAAGTTGAAGTGTCCACATTTAGGCAAGGACGAAAAACATTGTGATTGAAGGAAAATAAAGTTTCCTACAATATTTGAAATGTGGGGGTGCTTGGCTAAACTAGAAATATGAAGGCCAAAGTGAAGTAATAACAAGATCCAAATAAATGGCATGAAGAGTTTGCACAAATCATGTTGTCAAATAGATTAACATGTTATCAAATAGATTAATGAGTATGATAAATGTGTACACACCTAAGCATATGTATGATTGCGTAGTGATGATATGTTCATTGGAGGGAAGCAATTTAGAATCATCAAGTAAAAAAGAAAAAAATGTCGACGAGCCTTTTCTGATATGTGTGCATCAAGAACAATACTTGGAATTAAAGTTTCCAAGACATTTGAAGAATGAAAAACTCAAGGAATAATCCGAGTTTCAAATTTTAAGCTTTGCGCTTAAATTTCAAGTTTGCAAGAAATAGAATCTTGAACTTGTAATTTTTAAGAATATATGCGCTTAAAAATTTGAATTGTCAATTAAAGTTGAGTATCTCCTTTGGTCTCAAATTTGTAAGAAATAACGCTTAAAATTCGATGATGGAAATATCCTAAAAGGATAAAATGATGCAAATGATGTAATGTGATTACCAAAAACTGAAGATATACTATTGTGGAAAATTCTCTTTGCAAAACATATAAAGCTTCTTCGGCCGAGTAGGTTTATAAGTTGTTAGAGAAAAATCATGTCCATGCAACTAAAATGTGTTGCGCTAAATGATATATGACAAAATGATCTCTAGTGGCATAATCCTTAGATATTATGTAAAACTTGTGTATCCGCATATGAAATGGTTAACCGAGAGATCATATGGAAGTTTATCGAGGGGGATGTGGTTAAAACCCTATAATCAAAATCTCATAGTGGATATCCAACCTTGTTGACTGGAGATCCCAAGATCTAGGTTCAAAATGGACAACTAAATTATGAGATTGTATAAACACTTTGGAGATCATTCTCCTACACATTCATAGGATAATGGGTGTAGCCTGCAAAAGGGGTACGAGGATAGGCAAAATGCATTTAATGATTCCTAAGACATATAAGAATATGTTGGAGTATAACGATACTCTTCTAGGAGATCACATACGTGACTGCGAAGTGTGGCCGCTTCAAAGATGGAAAGAACTTATGAAACCAAGTGTGGTCCAAGACCGGAATGGACACAACCGTAAAAACCTAGACGAAGGTTAGAGTTGTTATGGTGTGGGTTTAATTGTCTAGGTTTACACCAACGACTAAATAGTTCAAGACTTTAAGTTCACTATTAAGTCAAGTAAATCCGATTGAATACTACAACGGATGATTCAAAGCCGCAAGCTATCTCTCTAGATGCCATAATTGTTCGTTAAAAGCACTCAATTTCATACATGCGCTAATTTAATTCATGTGTGAGATAGTTGGAAATTTTGAATAAAATTATAAAAAAGACGCACGATCGATCGCGGCCCATGGCATGGGCCGCGATCGATTGCTCGAGGCAGTAGCTTCTTTGTGTTGGAAACAGATGCACGATCGATCGCGCCCCATGCCGCGATCGATCGCGCCATGCGGTCCTTCGCATAATGGTGTTTCCATTCATGTTTTGGTGCTGATTTTTCGTGATGTGGTGCCTTCAAATGGTGTCTTTTTTGACATATTTCTTGGTATGCTATAATTTTAACACCTCTCACTTGAATTGATAGGGAATTTCGAAATTCACACCATAATTGAATATCAAAATTTAAGTAATTTTGTGGATCTTCATCATTGTTCATATTGAGTGCTTTTAAACCTTTGTGGTTTAAAGAATTTGTGGGAATGCTCATATCACAAATCATAGTCGTTGTATCTTGTGAGATAAATTGTCAATTGAACCGTTAGTATCGTAGCATGACAATATTGTCTTAAGGATGGAGATTCCGAATCTCGCCTCGGCATTCCTACTACAATGCCATAGTTGTTATTGCTTGCTACCTTACTAAGATACACATCATTACTAAGTTACTTACACAAATCCCCAAACTTCATAAGACACATCGTACCGATTCCTGACTTAGTCATTAATCTCTTCAGAACCGGTCCCACCATTCACGAAGTCGGGAGGTCGGTTGGTAATTCCGAGCTCCTGCAAGATGTTGAGTTGAGACACGAGAGCTAAGAGCTCGCCCAACTTCCAGACTACTTACTTGGCAATCTGCTGAGTTGGGGGCCTCTAGTCTTGGCTAGGTTAATAAATAGCATAGGTTAATCATGAGAGGAACACAGCCTATGTGCAAAAGCTCTTTCACTCGGCTGATCCAACTCACCAGGGCCCCAAAAGGTTGGGCGAGCTCATCTCGGCGTGCCTTGGCGACCTCCGTTCTTCCGTTGAAGTTGATCATTTTGAGTTACCGTCCTAGTATCATTCTTATTGTTAGTAAATTTATTAATAGTCTCAGTTCCTAAAGTAATTACTTAATTTCTCAAAAAAATATTATTAAAATTTATCAATATCCTTAAATATAGAAAAATTCACAGAATAGATATTAAAAATATTATCAACTAAACCAATTGTTAATATATTTTATTCTCAAATTTTAATATATTTAATATTTATCCCAATCTTTAATATAAAAAAATTAAATTAAAATTTGTACAGCGTAATAAATTTATATATTTTCTTAAAAGTAATTAACCAATAATTTCTATACTTCTACTACATTTTGGGATTAAATTTTAAGATTTATATTTATTTTACATGATTAAATAATTGACAAATTTTTTACATATAAATAATTAATTGACATGTGAAACTACAGCATTTAAATTAATTAAGGTGAATCAAAATCTTATAATATAAAAATAATAATTATAAGGCTAATCTCGACAAATAATAAACTAGATGGGTAAGTTGGAATATTCCCATAGATGATGCCTTCAGCCTTCCTAACATTGTTGCCACTCCATAACTCAACTTCGACTTGTCCACCTGCATCTACTGTAAGTCAGGTAAACTTGAACAAAAAACATATTCCCACCCGGTAAACGGCTAGATTTTGATAATCACCTTGTCATAGAGAACAATAACAGTTGAGCTCCCAAGTATAGAAAAGTTAGCATTGGCTATTTCCGCTCTATCTTGATGAATCAAATCATGGATAATGGCAAGAAACATGGAGTAGTCCGCCAGCCCATTTGCTAAAATGGCATCCATATCCGGTCCCATATAATAATTGGTGCATTGAGTTGGTTGACGAGTTGTGAGCCATGATTCAGGTGTTCTAAAGTTTGCTGGCAATAGGGATTCCTTCTTCTGTCTCACATTTTGAAGCTTCGATTTCAAGCTTTCTATATATTTCACGGCTTCATCTATTTGATCCGGCAGTGCCAACTGCCAACGCTTCCCGCATTCAGTCAAATAAATAATATGTACTTGTTGCCTCGGATTTTGGTAGGGTAGACGTGTATTTCATCCGAGCACCAAACAATATACAAAAAGTAAATGAGACCAGATTTTTTACGTAGAAAACCCCAAAAGATGGGGAAAAACCACGGGACCTAGTCCGGTATAAATTTTACTATAAACAAGTGTGTGATTTACAGTGTTCTTTACAAGAAATGAGCTAAGAAATGAAAATGGTGAAGGGGGAAGACCTCGGCTGCTGCTTGTTCTTGAGGAGGAAGGAGACATGCTCTCTTTTCCCCCCCAAGAAAGAGGTGTTGGCCTTCCCCATGCCCTCCCAACCCTCCTGCCTGCTCTCTCATGGAAAATCCCCCTTCTTGCTTGGTGAGAGTTATCTGGTATTTATATGAGAATGGAGGAGGCAACCTGTAACTACCTACCCAAGGTCTAGGGGACAATGTCTGATGCTGAAAGTAGGGGTCAGAGTCCTAGTGCTGGGGACCACAGACAACTTATTGCACTCTTTGTACGATTTCTGCAGCTTTTAAGATATTATTCGTGTACGGAGATATGTTATGTGGCCGACCTGGGGTGGCCAGGGTGGAGTCTTCCCGAGGCCGAGCTGGAGGTCATCCTCGTGGCCGACCTGGGGTGGCCAAGGTGAAGTCATCCACGCGGCCGAGCTGGAGGTCATCCTCGTGACCGACCTGGGGTGGCCAGGGTGGAAATCTTCCCGAGGCTGAGCTGGAGGTCATCCTCGTGGCCGACCTGGGGTGGCCAGGGTGGAGATCTTCCCGAGGCCGAGCTGAAGGTCATCCTCGTGGCCGACCTGGGGTTGGCCATGGTAGAGGCCATCCCGAGGCCGAGCTGAAGGTCATCCTCGTGGCCGGCCTGGGGTGGCCAGGGTGGAGATCTTCCCGAGGCCGAGCTGGAGGTCATCCTCGCGGCCGACCTGGGGTGGTCAGGGTGGAGATCTTCCCGAGGCCGAGCTGGAGGTCATCCTCGTGGCCGACTTGGGGTTGGCCATGGTAGAGGTCTCGCCCAAGTCAGGTCTTGCACAGTCCATACTTTTACCAGGGTAACAATACTATTACACGTCCATCGAGTAGAGAAGCCCCCGTTCATATTTACCCTGTATATTCTATATACATATAACAAAACAAAACAAAAAATAAAGAAAATTTGAAGAGAAATAGAGGGCAAGAGATTATCCCGACCCTCTCCTCCTTCTAAACAATATGCTTAGATATATGCTTACTAGTTTTTGTTGGCACTGCAAAAGGCGCGATGTCAGAAACCAGCATGTTGATCAATTTTTTCCTAATTTGATCGAAAATAACATTTCAATTTCCCGATTTTATCTGATTAAAAAAAAAGACCGGCTTTAACAAACCTTTTTTTTAAATAAAAAACGATCATGTTACTATAATTGAATGGAAAAAATCAACCAAAGAACTTTATCTATTTTTTTAAAAAAAAATTATGTCTATCTTACTATAAACTGAAAAAATAACATTGAAGTTGCGCGTATCAACAACCGATTAAGATTTGTTTTCTTATCAGTTCAGGCAAACTCACGCATCAACAAAGAAAAATTTATTTAACAAAAAAAATTAAATAATAATTCACTATTTATTTCAATTCATTAATGAATAGTAATATCTTCCTATCTTATTATATAGGTAAATATATGAGGTAGAGAGAGAAGGATATCCTGGAAGTATAATTACTTGAAAGAAGAGAGAAGAGTTCAGCGTAAAGAATCTTGAGTCGACTTCTCCTATTCTTCTCTATAACTTTCCTTTCAATTTTTGGAGCACCACCATGAATATGGAAGAAGATGAATTGGGCTTAGGCTTTCCCATTACTATGATATAGATGTGACAAAGGCTATCAAAGTTTCACGATGAGCAATAGTCTGAAGGCGGAGATTTCCCTTTTGCGCTTGGTTATGGCCGCAACAAATCAGAGGATTGCGTTGCTGCAGCAGGTATACATGGGATTAACTATGAATGCATCATCTAGATGCTTTTGTGAGTCATTATGTACACCATTTTACTACAAATTTAGCTGAGGGGGAGCAATTCTTGTAAATTGATATTACCATTCTTTAAGTTACTCATGATTAGTTGTTGTTTCTTGCTCTAATCCTCACTTACTTTCTTTTGTACCGTATAGGATTGAACCCAAAGACTGGTGGGCTAATAGTTCTTGCCGAATTCGAACGCCTTGAGAAAATACTTATTTCAGATTTGCCCTGATCCTTGCTTTAGAAAATTTCTGGATTTGTTATTGTTTTTTTAAAAAAAAAATTCAAATGTTGCAGCTTACAGATGATCAATGGCACCTTAGTTCTAAAATGATTCTTGCTAATGTCGAATCTTTAATGCCACAATGATTTTATTTTGCATATTTTTTTGGTTTTTCTTGCTTTGATGATGTACTTGAAACTTACGAAGTTTTTTACAACCATTTTCTCTTTTGTGTATGGATGGATGAAACTAAGGTTCAAATTTTGAGCGCTACTGACTAAATTGATCATCTACCGGATCATCTATCGGACTACCAGTAGACCTTGAGCGGTGCTGACTATATTGATCATTTACCGGACTACCAGCAGGGGTCCAGTAGACCTTGGACCAGCAGACCTCGAAGCTCCAACCAGTAGACGTCGACCAGTTGACCTTGAGCATTAGACGTCGACAAACGGACTTCGAGCAGTAGAGTTCGACCAACCTGTAGATGTCGACCAATAGACGTTGAGCAGTAACTCAACCAGTAAAGGCCAGCAGATTCGAAACAATAGAGGCTAGCGGACTTCGAACCAGTAAAGGCCAACAGACTTCGAACCAGTAGAGGTCAACAACTCGACCAGTAGACTTGCTCTACTAGAACAAATCAGCAGCCTTCCAGAAATAGCCCAGAAGCAGAATATGACCGTTGCAATGTTTGAAAGCTTACCAAAACTATCACAACGGCTATATTCTTGTATCTAACGTATATATCATTACTTGGGGCTATATATACATAATTTGGAAGCTCAATAACAGCTGATTGAAGATCAATCCAAGCCTTCCAAAGCAAACCCACTTGGGATTCAACTGAGGAACTTCAAAGACAAAAGCTGCTAAATGAAGAGCATTCCCATAACATTTGGCACCTCTTACCTTGCTGTGTCAGATTCATTATGGAATCATTTGTGCCTTTGTATTTACTCTATTCATTGTATTTGTGAGCTAAAAATAGAATAGTGAATATCATTGTAACAGTTTGTGATTCATCACAATTGGATGAAAGGTCTTTGTATGTGAGACGTTAAAGAACATACATAGTTGAGTTGCTAGGAGTTCTAGTTGGATGGGGAATGCCCAACTGGATCGGGTTTGTACAAAGAGTTGTATATCCTTCCATGAGATAGGAAGAATGGGAGACATAGAAGTGTTGTGCTTCGAACTTCCAGAAACAAACCTTGCATCGTTTATTTTCTGCGTTTACTTACTGCACATATTAACTGTTGGTGTCTACTCAGCAGACTATAGACATATTGCTTGCCAGCAGACACCGAGTATTCTTAGCCCAGTAGACGTGTCTATTATATTCAGTTAAGCAGATCTCGTCTATTGTGATCAATTCAGTAGTCTACTGTATTCTTCATTAGTCCGGTAGACCTTGTCTAACGTTGTTATTTGTACAGTAGACTATCGTCATCGGCTCTACTTATTCGCTGTTCCTTTCGAGTTCTTTCCGCACTTACTCAGTTACTCGGCTGAGCAGTCTTTAAACAAGAAATCAGTTTTTGGTTGCTAACACGACCAAATAATATTTTATAAGTAGAGCCGGTGCAGCTATTTAATCCCCTTCTTATATGCACACCCGATCCTAACACTTATCCTTACAGAAAGCAGGGGAAAAAAATTTATATTTCCAATTTTTGGTGTGAGCATGTGAAGTTGGAAATTTGCCTTCCAACCTTTTAACTAGAGACACGAGCCACTTAACCAATTACAATATTTTGTAAGACTTGCATACTCCCACTTCTGTACATCCGATCTTTACAAACATCAACAACATATAAACATATACATACATATACATACATATTTATGTATCTTGGTCTCTACAAACACGCGGTCCATATAAGTATTTTCACGTGCCTACTCCACCAAGTTAGTTAATATGTTATTATTGTCCCGAATGATATTAAAAGGATATACAAAACTTTTTTTTTTATAACTAAAACAACCCCATAAATACAACAATAAAATGGTTGAACCACTTCATTCTATGATAATATTTATTTATCTCTGCTTGTTATGCTGTTTTTGCATCAAAATAATTGGCTCCTGGCACGGCGCCTTGCGCGGTTATATATATATATATTGGTAAAGTTGAGGAACTGATAGTGTGACGTTAATAAATGGCAGCTTTATGTCATAAGTAGGGGTGTAAACGAATCGATCGAGTCGAATATGAAGGAAATTTTAAGGCTCGAAATCGACTCGAAATAAGTCTATTCGAGTTCGAGCTCGATTTGAAGTTTGAATAATTTAAAAAATTTGGCTCGAGTTTGGCTCGAATTAAAGCTCGATTTCGGCTCGAAAACTTCGAACATGCTCGCGAGCTATTCGAAGCTATTACTCAAAAATAAATACTCGAAATGCTCGAAATATAGTTATTTAATATAAATTATATATATAAATAAAATATTAAAGCTCGCGATCGACTTGCGAGCTATCGAACAAAATAATTTGGGCTCGAGTTTGGCTCGAAAAAAAAGTTCGAACATGTTCGAGTTCGGCTCGAATTCGATAATTTCGAATACGAATCGAATAGTTTTCGAGCGGACTCGAAAAGCATGCGAATATGCTCGATTCATACCCCTAGTCATAAGTCGAGGAGTGGAAGGTTGCGTCAGGTTTTACACACACATATATATTTGTTTTTATTTTAATAAATCCCAATATATTATTGGTCACCATTAAGGGTCCCTATGGAAAATGCTGTAGCATGTCAGTGTGGGCTACATCTATAGACCAACTCAATATAATTAATCTAAATTATTGATATGTTAGTATATTATTATTTTATTTAAAAATGCTTGTTTTAATATTGAGTTAGTATATATTATGAGGCTCAAATTGAAACTATTTCTAGGTCCCTAATATGAATTGAAGGCTAAATTGCATCATATCCATGCACCAACCCAAAAATATTATCAAGAAATGAATTATTGTTTGTTTGAAGTTTTTTACGAGGGTTATTCATTTAATTTTTTTTTTGAATTTTTATAACGCCTAAAATTATAAATGTTCCTCTTTTTCAAATGAAATGGTAGTGCTCGTCTATGAAATGTTGAATGCCCACCAATACAACGTGGCATTTTCGCTACCTATGTTTAATCAAATAAACAAAATTAAATAGGGTTTTCATAGCAGGAAAAAATTATACGGCTCCTCTGATGTTAAATCAGACTGATTTTCGAATCTCGGGGTAAAGATAATGAATAACGCTTGCTATTTACGTATTGACGTATGGGTATTTTAGTTGACATTATGATCTACGTCACTAATCTTTTGTACTATAAGGACATATTATATTTTTTGATGAATTCATTTCTACGAGACTTGTTGTTTTCAAATTTATATTTGAAAGCAAAATGCTATGAATGCCACTATAATTTAAATAAAATCACGTAGCCACGTAATCTCAAGTAAGTCACATAAGTCATCAAATCATATATCAACTGATACATATACATGTTGTATGTTACCCGATCGTAATATACATCTTGTAAGTTTCTTTCCCTCCGCTTATTGATATGCTTGAACTCTGTGGGTGATCCCGCCTGACTTGGGGTCGCAATCGGGGGCACCAGGTGCCATTGGGTCCGCGAAAGTGAAATATCACTACTTTTAACTTTATTTTACTTGTTGTGTAAAACACCCCTCTTTTTGGACCCAAGGATCGTCTCAGTGGGCTGCTAAATGACTTTTGACTTTCAGAAATCAGCCACGTTTAACATCAGAGATGCCGTATAATTTTTTTTCTCCTAAAACCGACCGGTACAAAAAAATACAGCCGTCATGCTAGATGAAATATAAAGATACATCGAAGAAGAACTAGACAAAAAGATCTAAATGTTAGTTGATTCAGATTGTTTGAACTATATTATAAGATTTAGCACAACAAAAAAGGGTGGAGAAGATCATGTTTTTTCTAAACATCGCTAGATCTAGATTGCATCATTCTGAAAGGGGTAAGTGGTCCACCCAAGTGTGGACTCAATCACTGTGCGAATTTCGGCAAGATGGAGGCACCATCTCTATACCCACGTACTAAAGCATATATTAAGACAGACTGCATCGACTTAAGAGTCTTATATTGATTTATCATATCAGCACCATTGTTTGACTCCCAGTGAACAACTGACACGTGTTACATTGAGATCTGCTTACTAAAACAACGAACGATATGCACTGATGTTGGATGGTGGGAGCATAGCCCCCACAAAGTTTCAGAGGGAGAGAGAGAGAGAGGAGATATAACAATCAGCTCAATAACTGCCTAACTCATAGCAGCGGGACGCAGTACCTTAGCTGCATCGGTAATGTTCGGCTTTATATTAACTCCTTACCATCCTGACGAAGAATCCCCCTGTTCATATATTTACCCTGTATATTCTACATACATATAACAAAACATAAAAAAAAAATTGAAAGAAAAATTGAAGAGAAATAGGAGGCAAGAGATTATCCCGAACCTCTCCTCCTTCTAAACACATGCTTAGATATATGCTTATGTACTAGGTAGAGAGATAGAGAGAGGGCGGATACCCTATAAGTATAATTACTTGGAAGAAGAGAGAAGAGTTAAATAATCTTGAGTCGATTTCTCCTATTCTTCTCTATCATCTTCAATCGTGTCCTTTACGTGCTTTCTGTCGGGTATCTTGTATGAATGTGTATTTATAGGATATAAGCAAACAAATAACAATCTCCGTCCTTAAAACAATATTATCCGCAATTGTGCTTATGGTTTCAATGACGATTTGTTTCCAAAGACACAACGACTGTGACTCGTGATACAAGTACTTTAAATCACGAGTACTTAAATCACAAAGGCCTAAAAGCACACTCAAAAAGTTTATGTAGAAAATGGAATGCAAATGCACATATTTCTCTTTAATCTTGTGTATAATCTGTAGGATTTATGTGTTTTAATTCCATGAGAGTTGTTATATTTATAGTTAACCTAAGATGCACGGATACTCCTAGAAATCACTCGGTGCAGTGTCGGACACTTTCCGGACGCCGACACTTCTCGGACACGTGTCGAACATGCCATGTGGCGTGTCCTTAATATTTTTTTAAAAAAATGAAATTGGACACTCGTGTCGTATCTCCTAAAAATCAGACACCCGTGTCGGACACGATCGATGGTCGTGTCCGACACAGAAAGGACACTTTTGGGGGTTAATTGTACAATTTAAAAAAAAATTGGCTAATTGAAATTTGGGCGTGTTGGTTAAACTTTATGTTAATTGAAGTAATATACATTTGATATTAGTATGAGTGGTGTTATGATGATTTCAGTGACATAAATTTATTTATATGCGCTTTGAATTTTGTAGGAATATTTTTGGTGTTATCTTTTATTTGGACGCGTTTGTTAAAACTTTATGTTATTTGAAGTAATATGTATTTGATGTTAGTATGAGTGATACTATGATGATTCCAGTGACACACATTTATATATGCGCTTCTTGAATTTGATAAGAATATTTTTGTTGCTTTTACATTGTTTTAAAATTTAAAAAATATGAATTTTAGCATTTTGTAATATGGTACATGTATAATATATATAAAATATACAGACGTGTTACAGCCGTGTCATATCCTCGAAAATTTTGAAAATCCGTGTCATCGTGTCCGTGTCGTGTCATGTTAGTGTCCGTGCATCATAGTAGTTAACCAATAGACATCACTAAAGACATCAATTTGGTAGCAACTTTAATAAAAAATTGCAACAAAACGCCAAAGGGTACACAATCATTAAAAAACAGTACATGTAACGTCCCAGGCAGAACGAACGGAGCTGGCGCTGCCCCTACTACCCGGGAATTCCCAGGCATCATGAAGTGGTTTTTCGCCCGTTTTCGTCCATTTGCATTTTTTTCGACTTTTCTATGCTTAAGCATACTTTTCCAACACTTTGTAGCTTGACATTCCTATGTGCTTGTAGGTTTGCCAATGGACTATCCACCAAGCCCATTTTGCCCTTGACATCGGCGCATTCCTCATCTGCCACTGCACTATAAGCTCTCCAACCATCTTCGGAATTTTCGGGTTCTCTTTGGTTGATGTGATTAAGACATATGATCATTATTAAGTGTTTAGCCGACAAAGTAATAGGATGATAATTTATTTTTATCCTATGCAACAATACATATAAAAGCTATTGCACTCCATTAACAGCATAATATGTGTTTTACATGCGCCAAATATACAAGTCTTAGTGAACAACTCCTTATTATGAAAATGTTTTTGCAATCTCTGGTTTTCAGGAAACAAGAGGAAGGACGAGGAAAGTGTATACTCTGCATGCATATTTCAAACATCATAATGGCAGCGACAAACAAAAGCAAATGAATAACGAAAGTGAAGTATCAATAACCAAACAATCAAATTAGCAGTAGCATTTAGCTCTCTGTAACTGCTGAGCAAACCTCCAAGAACTCATATGCCGCACTAAAATCAGATCGCAGTCCTACATATTCTGTAAAATGAAACTAGAAAATTTCCATTTACAATATAATATTGTGAACTTAGAAAATGCTTTGACTATTCTTCTGTTCTTTCCTTTTATTTTTTTATTCAGTTCAAAACTCAAGAGGCTTTGAAAAACTCACAGTTCACTTTCTCATCGATCAAAATGAAACTTTATCCAACAGAGCTTGAAGTGACCAGATGATATAACGGCAAATTCATGTTGCACGAAATATTATGCGACAATCAAAATGTTGAAGCATGAAAAAAAGACTACTCAAATGTATGAACTTCAACCAATATAATCTTATTCATACTTCAGATATAACTCAGACATTAAAAGTAAACACATGTGGTTCATCATTTCTAGGAATATTTACAGTGAAGGACAATCTTTATACAGGTAACAAGAAAGTGTTATACTTAACTGAGACCAAGAAAGAAATAACAAACTTTCCACTGAACTAATTAAACCTTCCAACCTGTGTCGCTGAACGACCAGATCAAGTTCCTGATAATTTCTCATACGAACCAGATTTCCGTTCAAACATTGCTTAATCACACATTGAAAATCCAGAGATTTTTTATATAATAATATACAAATCACTTGAAACCGCTGTCTGAATCAATATCAATATCCAGTTTATATTCTTAAGTTCCATGACATCCTAATTTATATCCTTAAGTTCCATACGCAGCCAATAAAATTTCAAATTTAACACTAGTCATACTTCTCCCTCCACGAATACACAAGAAAGAGAACCCAAGACAATCCCAAAACAATGTCACCAACGACCAGCCTCAGCCAATCCAGCCCAAGAACTTCAACCTTCCTCTCAAAGTAGATTCTCCAAATCGCCATTGCAACATGGAGAACTACACAACCTTTGGAGAAAAACATATGAAACTCCCTGTCCTTAACAAAGCCCACCATAAACAACAGAATTCCAATAGCAAACAAGAGAAGACCAGAGAACGAATCGGATGTTCGAATTAACAGCTGATCATGGGGAGTTGAACCCAAAAGCTTACTAGCAAGCTCCTTTCCATGGCTAAACACGAACGCTTCATCACTATAGAACATCATCAGGCCTCCACAACATAAGGCCACCAAAGAATGGAGCATACAGATCAGAAAAAAACCAGGGGATGCCATTGATACTGACAAATTTGTTTTTTTTCTCCCGAGTATTGTGTAAATCCACACAAGATTCAATTTTTAGGCTTCAAACACAAAACCCAAATAGACCCTTATGCTTATTCCCAAAACCCAGATGAGTTTTCAATCGGCATCATTCCAATTCGCCCTGCCAACCTAGATCCAATTTACCCATGTATGTTTCGGGGTAAACAGAGGAAAGCCCTTTTTATTTAACAAGTAAAACTTGATCTCACTACACATACCTGAACAAAACCAAGAAATAAACATTCCAATAACAGGAGATTGGATTTAGAACACAAGATACCTACACACCAGCAGCTTTCTAAATCCCCAGACTTTGGATTACGCGTGAAGAGGAGTTGATTTATATAAAAGGTTTGGGAGGTGGGGAGAAGAAAGAAAAATCCAGTATATTGGGGGCAAAATCGCTTGGCCTCTGAGATGGAAACAGACGGATGGATAAATTATGGGAATCTCCGAATTGAAAAACTTGTTTGGGAGAGCATCAGGACTTGAGGAAACGAGTAAAGTTCAGGGGTACTTACAGTTGGTGAATGGCCGTTCTTACAGGGACAATAGGGACAGTTACAGCTAGTTTGATTATATTAACTGCTGACTATTAACTCCATATACGATTATATATATATATATATCATCACAATAGTATATGGATCTTTCCTTTATAAAAATCCCTCGGTAAAAAGCTCACTCTCCTTTAGAATAAAAAGATATAAATTCGAGCCCGATTTATGAAAAAAATCTAGCCTAAACTCGTATAAAAAAAAAGGAATCAAACCTAGAAGGATCTTATTATTATTAATAATGATAATAATTAAAAAATTAACTTGTGAAGTACCACTAAATTTAGAAAAGATTGTTTAATAATGAAGGAAATATATTTTTACTCAAAACACAACCAACAATGTATACTGTAATAAATATCAGAATCAATACAATTTGAAATAAGTAGTGATTTACTATTTGTTTTTTCCTAATGAAATAAAGTTTGCAATGATCTCTGCATCTTTTTCATGCAAAGGAAATATAATCCGAGAATAGTGATCACCAAACGATATATATACTATTGTTTACATTTTTTCAGGTAAGTTTGATATATAATCGGGATTTTTTTTCCTAAAATAATCTTAGCTTTACACATATTCTGAACCACTCGCGGATATCAAAATTTTGTTTATGGGGGGTAAAAAATATTAATATAAAAATGAGGAGAAAATTTTTTTTAGGGGTTAAAATTTAATTTTTGAGGGGTAAATTGTAATTTTCCAAAGGTAAAATGTAATTTAAATAAATTTATTTAAGGTAATACTTTTAGTTTTTCAGGCCCCGCCCTTGTTCTGAGCACAAAAATGAGGCCATTAAAATTAAAACATTTGGTCATCTAAATATATTTTAATATTCTTGTTTTTTTAGGAAGTCGATAAGATTGTATTATTATATTTATGTCTATTAGGTGGCAATATCCAATTATTCAAGTTAGCAAATATCACTACTTCGATGACTATGAATAGTTAACTGAAATCGTCAATTTATTTTAAAATATCACTAATTTATTTTAATTAAATGAAATCGTCGATCTATATTTTTCTGCCGCCACCGAGCAAAAACCGTTCATAATGGTCCACGCAGAACAACGACAAAGAAAGCTCCACCTCATGCCTACTCCATTCGGAGTCCCACTTCCCACCGCCACGCACTCCTAGCACCGACTTCACGCACACCATGTACAGCCTCCTGTATCCTCCCAGCGCCGCAACTACAATCCTTACGCCTTCCGGAGGTGGTATTAATACAAATTATTTGCACACCTATGAACATAGAGATATGTATATATGATTGTATAAATGTTATTGACTTTACTCTTTTTAATTCGGCATTGCATGCAATAAGTAAGAGTAAACGTTCATGATGAATCGAGAATATGATTAGTGCATTATAAGGGATAAGGGATTATGTCGAATCGTGCATTATTTGTGAGTCCTGAATGCTTTTCAATTAACTGTATGATAGTTGACTCGTCATATTTATTTAGAATCTATCACATCGTAGAGGGGTTTTTGAATAGTACCGTAGGGATTTACATCGTTGCAATTTATATAGTCGACAGGCGTATAACTCCAACGAATCATTGCGCTATTTAAATTGTTTAATAGTTTATCTTAGATGGACACATCAAGATGACTGTTAAACGATTATTTCTATTTAACACTCGGAAGAGGTAATAGAATAACATAGGATTCTTTGGCTAATAAACTGAAGAACACAACATAGTTTATAGTTGTGTGAAGTCGAATCTCTAGAATCTGTTCTCATTGATTTTCTCCACTTAAATTTTCATCATCTTGTTAGTTTATTTAAGTTATTTAATTAATTCTCCACTTAATTCGATTCATCAAGCACATTAACTCTTAAACTCATTGCATGCAATGCCCAATTGAAAGGAGTAATGTCAAGGACATTTATACAACGCATATACAACATATCTTTATGCTCACAGGCGACCATATACTTGGTATTAATTCGTATCATGTGTAACTATGACCAAATTATATAAGTTTAGTACAAATTTCAATTTCATAGGTTTAATAGTACGTATATTTCATAGGTTTCATAATTCATACTAATTTTATGTACACTTAGTACCGAAATTGTATAGGTTTTATACCAACTTCACATGTAATAAGTACCGAATATATCATATGTTTCATACCAATGTCATGTTTAACTAGTACCAAAATTGTATAGGTTTCATACCAACTTCATGTATAACTAGTACCAAAATTGTATATGTTTCATACTAACTTCACATGTAATAAGTAACTAATAGTATAGATTTCATATCAATTTCACGTGTAACTTGTACCAAAATTGTATAGGTTTCATACCAATTTCATGTGTAATTAGTTCCATAACTGTAAAGATTTCATACTAATTTAATATGTATTAAGTACCGAAAATAGTATAGGTTTCGTACCAATTTCATTCATAATTAGTGTAAGGCCCCAACGTCCCAACATGTCTATAATGCAATTATGACGTCATTTGTGTATGTAAAAATTTCTTTCTATAAAGAGTCATTACATTCTTCACATATTCCCCATGATTTTTATAAAAAATTGGGCAAAGTCTCCCCATAAATTGGACTATCCCAGAAAATACTCAACTATAAATACCCTCAATATAACAACACCATAATCTAAAGATAAAAGTTCACAGCCAGGAAAGTCACCATACTAACAAGATATGAATTTCTCGTCATCACTAAAGTCGTATAGCACATGCTCATCAAAATAACATGCACATCAATCAACTATATAAAAGAGGACTTCAACACTCTTATACAATCCATATACATGTATCCAGATGCTCACACACGAGCAATGAATAAATGAATACCATTCTAAATGCATAAGTAAGATGTATCACCAACCAATACTTGTACCATAATCCTGCGAACACTATTTTCCATGGGTTCAAGTTTTCTTCCCGAGACAACGTCGTACCTGTTATATATGTTTCAATAGAAACAGCCCCCCACAGGGTGAGCATACTCCAACTCAATAATCATTCACATATGAATATAAGAAATTGTAATGCAACAATTAATGTTATTGAAAATCTAGAAAATATACTCTCTGTACAATTCCGAACCGGCATAGCCATCACGAACTGTTCCTGTTTCAATCTTATACACTTTCATAAACATTAAGTTCAGTATCATTATTCAAAACATGATACTCATCAATACAATAAATTCAATATATTCACAATTCATCCTTTATGCTCAATCATAACGAATCTCATATCCCTATTAGTTAATCTCATTCTCAACCATTTCTCATATCGATCATGCCAAAGACATCAATACCCAACTCCATATCCGGACCACATACATTTACGTGTCCACCATGGTACATATACCAATCAATACACATATGCATTTCCTTATATTCAATCACTACATTCAACAATGCATGAATACATGAATTTGTAATTACTTCATAGTATACCTGCTAGTACGTCACTACTACCTTATACTCGATAACAAGATCAAGCTATTCCGACATCTGGAGAATCATGTAGAATCTATATCAAAATCATCACTCAATATTAGCTCATTTACAACCCATTTGATAGCATTCATGCACTTTCAGTTTCATATCACTTCATTTATAATGCAAATGATATCATTTAAATACTTCTCAACTTAATACAATATATTCAGTTGACAATTTAATAATATGAGCTTCATTACATATCAAGTCTTGCGGTCTTTAAGGTCTACTTGACTATCATGCCATCATACATATGCATATCTAGTAACTTAATTAGATCATAACCATATGCATAAATTAATCTAAAAGCTGTAGTAAAACTTGGTCAAAGCAGTAGCATGATTTAATCTAGAATAACAACCATAATCAAGTAAAAAGCAGTCACAACTTCAATCCAAACCACAAGAATTTTGAGCTCATTTCAGCTGCACTATTATTCATTATTATTCATTACAGCACCACCATTTCAATTAATACGCAACATCACAATTTAATCATCACTAACAGTATAATTTCAACCAAAAAAAAAACAAGATTTAATCCCCAAAAACTGCCCAAAAATTCGAATCAAAGTAACAAGATTTTCGAACCATGGTAGCAGATTTCCGAACCAAGAACAACCTAAAAATTCTAATCAACTAACAGTAGGTTTCAAACCTTAGAACAACAGAACTTGAACACTATAACAACAAGATATCAAGCCAAAATACAGCATATTTTTCTTTGCCAAAACAGCAAGAAATCGATCCAACTAGCAGCTGAAATTTTGAATTGAAACAACACGCTTGAAGCCAAAATGCAGCAACAATTTTCGAACCTCACTGAAATGTTCAAGCTCAACACAACCGTATGATTTTAGCATCAAAACAGTACAAATTTTGACCCAAGAGTAGTAAAATTTCAGTCGAAAAACAACACAAATTTTAGACCAATATTCACCAGTAAAATCGACCAAAAAGAGAAAGGGAATGCAAGAGAAATGGAATAAAATGAAAATGAGAGAGTCTCACAGACAGACCTAGACGAAAATGGTGCTTGAAATGGAGTCAAAAATCGCCTCTTGTGGATGACAGAAATGGCCGACGTTCGACGTTGAAGGAGAGAAATAGGGGAGGAAATGTCGATTCTTGTGTGAGAGAAATGGAGGAGAGATAATGTGTGTTACCCTAACTCTAACTTAAATCTCCACTATCCAAATACTATCTCTTCCCACTAATATTATTAACATTATATAAGAACACTATTGTCAGTCGCTGTGGTCGGTGATCGGTGATTTTAATTGAATGTTGCTACTTAATTGCCAAATTGACACTGGATGAAAATTCAGTAGCTTATATTGACACACTCACTGACTCACTTCCTCTTTCCTCTTTTTCCCCGGCACTTCACCCTTTCTTCTCTCTTCTTCCTCTTCTTCATGTCCCAATATTTCTTCCGTACTTGCGAAATCAACTCTTTCTTAAATCAAACTTCTTTTGCTTCCCTGCCAATTTGATGCAAAAAATTCAGCATCCCATTTATTGCATATTGACCATCCATAAATCTACAAACTGCATATCCATCACCTTGTTGATCCACTTGAATTACAGTATTCTGACACCCCACTTCATGAAAGAAGTTAAGTTCTCGAAGAAGGAGCTTCATTCAGCTAAGGAAGGGGTTTCAATTAACTTTTATATGCAACGAATATATCCAGGTCATTTTGAACTACACCTTTTTTTCTTTTTAATCACCTCAAGCTCCTAACACTCTTTTTGGTAGAATTTTGTTTAGATACTTTCAATTTAAAAATTTAATAAACTCTGCCCAACTATAAAATAGATGGGTGTATGATAAATCTACAAACTGCATATCCACCACCTTGTTTATCTATCTCCTCACGATAGATAAAAGTATTTGTTTTGATCCAGATTCCTGACCGTCTCACCACCTTCTTTTCCACTTGCTCTCAGATGAATGGGAAAATTTTCTTGAGCGCATAGGAAGTGAAAACCCAGATTATGTAAATTATGAAATCATTGAAGAAGACTTGAGAGACTGGGCATCTTTCCGAGGGCAAACATTGAGCAGCGCCGGTTAGTCATGAGGGCATAACTGATATATGTTTTGGTAAAAAAAAATATTAGTTCCAACATTTACAATATTGACATTTCTTTTACTACTAACAGTTAGAGGAAGGATGTATTACAGGAAAGCCCTCAAATTACAAGCTCTTCTAGATATGACTGAGGATGATGGTTGGTTTCATTAACTACTAATTTATTCAGCAGATTAATATTGTGTCAGTATCCAGTTTGAGGCTATTTTGAAATATGAATTTGAGCAAGAAACATTACGTATGACATGTTTCACCAGACATTCTCCAAAGTTATGACGCAGTTAATAAGGAAAATGATACATTATCAGCACAACTTGATGCCCTAGCAGACATGAAATTTACTCATGTTGTTTTATGTCAAATATACAGATCCCAGAAATCCTCCGGAGACCTTCAGGCTCAAGACATACTTGATTTAATGATAAGGTAGTTTCTTCAGACAAGAGTTTTCTCTTTAAAATTTAAGTTTGTATAACAAAATTATTTAGCTGATATTACATGTGCTTTTATATATATATATATATATATATATATATATATATATATATATATATATATATTGTGCACCTTTTGAAAAATATGTATTGTGCACCTTTCTCTGAAGAATTGGAAATGGAGCTGGCGAGTTCGGGTCTATGATTGATTTCACGCGTTAAAGCAAACCATGTTTGTGTGCCTTTCTTTAAATTTACTTGTTTATTGTCTTTTGGAATTTATATGTGGGGAATAGAGGTTTGAAGAATGAATAGCGATGCTGTAAGACTCTCCAACAGCAGTGGAGTTCAGGGCGATGAGCATTCTTTATCAGTTATTGTTGATTGTTAGCGTAAACGAATGTGGTTTTGATTCATGGTTTCAGCTAAGGAACAATTCATTTGCTGAACTAACATATAAGCTTTTTTGTTGAGAAAGGACAAAACAGCGAATTTACTGAACATTGCATCTGAGAAACACCTTATTCATTGTTGATAATTGTAGGTTCATTAAGTTTAGGCTTGACATAACTTGAGTCGCCCTAGAATTAAGACTGTATTGACTCGAAGGTTAGAGTTTATGATTGTTAAAATTATGGTAGATATGTGAACAAATTAAATTTTTCTGTTCATTTCGTATGGCTGCATGATCATTCTAAGCAGCAGATTTCCTATAATTGTAGTGTTGGGTTGTGTTTTAACTTTCTATTTGATATTTCTTATTGTAGGATTTATGGTGAAGTCTACCGCGGAGACTGGCATGGAACTGTGAGTTCTTAAAGCCTCTACATTTTTTATATTATTCTTGAGATGATATATGAAATATGTGAAATAGCCACATGTGGATTATATTGTTGAACTTCAGTGTGTGCTGGTCGTGTAACCCCAACAAATATCTCGATTTTTTTCATCTCTTTTCAATTTGAAATTCTTACAAGTGTCTTTGATGTCTGTTTTTCCTTCTAAAATCCAAACATCGAAAATGTTAATAGGTGAATAAAACTCGTGGCATTTCAATTCATAAAATATTTCTCTTTTACGGTTGCATTTTTAATTAGTTTCTCAATTAGATATTTGCTTAAAATGTGCCTTAATTGGATCATTGGTATCTTTGTGTGCCAAAAATACAATTTTACTGATATATTAGGCAATCAAAGAAATGGGTTATTTCAATAATCCTCACTTATGGGCGAACAACTTTACACTCTCTGTGTTTACATGGCTTACTTGTTTATAAATTAAATTGGAAACAACTTTTCACTCTTTGTACTTACATAACTTGCTTGTTTATAAATAAATAGGCTTGTGTTCTCTATTGGATACTGTGACAGGATTTTTTTGAACTTTGGGTATCTAAACCCTACAATTTTGACATCCCTAAATATTTGGGCTATTAATGTACAGCTTTCTTCAATTCCAAAAAAAATGTAAAAAAAGTTCCATGATGAGTCGCAAGTCTACAAACATATAGCACTTACAAGTCATGGTTTTTTTTTTCGTAGGACAAAATTAATTAAAAGAGTACTAGGTGTACTCAAACCCAAAAGTCGAGGATTACAAAACTAAAATTTAAAGAAAGAAAAGAAAACCGAAAAACACACTAGCGAAAGTAAACAATAGCATCAACAGACAATAACCTACCAAAAACTCCCGATCCCAATTAATAACAACCCCCAACCAATAGGCAAAACCGAGCAGAACACCACCTATCCCACACGTGAATTATGGCATCAGACGAAACAGCAGCAACATATCTTTCATCTGCAATAAGGGCATTGCAAACCCCTATTTCTTCCCTTAAATTCGAGATCAAGTGCAACAAGCCTTAGGCTTGTGCATGCCACCGCCAATTGATGGCCTGTTACCCTAACTCGACCAATAAGATCAGTTCGTTCAGTTAGTAGATGCCACCCCATTACAGCTTCCGGATCGGTTAAGATTCCTCCAACAAAGACTTGCTCTTCTGTTTCGCTATTCCAGATGTGACATGCACGGCCAGGAACACCTGCATAGAGGCCAACCCACCACCGTCTACAGCCCGTAAAGACTACTAGAGCCCCATCATTCACACCATCACCAAAATACGCTCTTCTTAGAGGATTCACTCCGTTGATGACTGCCATATGAATGTCACCATCAAGAGTAGAAAAAACAAGACGAATCTCAGATAAAATGATACCCGATACAGCACTGGAGATCCGGCCAAGGCGATCTCCTTGCTGAGGATAATAAGTATAGAGTTGAAGCCTGGTTGGAAGGTGGAACAGGTGAACTGCGCCATCAGCAAATCCCGCCTCAAGATGATGGTCAGAAAGTGCCAAGCGAAACCGAGCAGAACTCCATACAAAGAGCTCCACTGCTGAACTGCAATTTTTCACATGAAGATAGTATCCTTTCCAGCCTTGAATCTGTCCGTTTACGTGTGGCCAGATATGACTGAAACCCTGCCACCCATGCCATCTATTGAACACACCTCTAAAGCAAAGCTATGAAGAGAGCCGACTCCCCTCTCTGATTTTTAAACACCCCAAAAACTTGGACACCAGAATAAATAAGACACCAATATAGACCAAAGCTTACAAGTCATAATTCAATCTCAAACAACAAGCCGGATGACTAAACCAATCAAATACGGAATAAGGATGAATTCCTAATTTTTTCGCCGAAATCCAATGCCAAGATCTTATTTTCACCAGTTCAACTGTTGTTGATATAGATACGACCTCATTTCGGAACAATAACTTGTTACGAGCTAACCAAATACTCCATATAACACATTCCCAAATGGTTAACCATTCTCCCTTTCCCAAATTGCCATTCAAAAATCCCAAATGCATCCAAAAGTTTGTGATCGGCTCAACATGCATCACCGATTCAAAGTTAAACCATCTATAACACTCTTTCCAAACCCCAACAGCAAAATTACAATCAAAGAACAAATGTTTACTATCTTCCCCAGCCTCCCCACATAAGACACATAGCAAAGAGTCATGTACCATGGTAATACCTCTTCTCAATAGATTAAACTTAGTTGGAACTCTGTTTTGAAGGAGTTTCCAAGCAAAACCGGAGACTTTCTTTGGTATCATCGGATTCCAAACTAGCCTTAAAGCTTTGTCCTCAGAAGATAATTCATCCACCCTCCTATTTTTTAGAGATTTGTAAGATGATTTTGTCGTGTATGAGCCAGTGGTGTCTAGTTTCCATCTCCAAGAGTCCTCCAAATTAGGGTCTCTGTTGTACCTGTCAATGAAGACAATAAGATCATTAAGTAAACACTTCTCCCACTCGAATAATTCCCTCCTCCAATCCCAAATCCACACCCACGAATCATTGACCCATTCACCCCTCTCAGATATCAAACAACTCCCCACCCTATCTATTGAAAACAATCTACTAAACTTCTCAGATAGCTTCTCTCCCTCCACCCACACATCCAACCAAAATCTTGTATTGCAGCCATTACCCACTATTCTATCCATACCCGACCAAAAACCATTGTTATGATCCCCTAGTATGTATTTCTTCATGTCTCTCCACCACATAGAACCCTTCCCCCTAACTCCCTCTCCCCCCCCATACGCACGAACCAGTCTGCAGTCCCATTCCCATAACGAGCTTTCAAAACTCTACCCCAAAGCCCGTTTTGATTTGTAGATAAGCCCCAACCCCATTTTCCCAGTAAGCCAAATTAAAGAAATTGATATCTCTGACCGACAAACCCCCAATTTCTCTTGGATCACACACTTTAGCCCACTTAACCCAAGCTATTTTATTCCCCCCCTCCTCGGCCCCCCAAAGGAATTTTTTTTGTATATTGGTTAAGGCTTTCAAGATAGACTTTGGGGCTCAAAAAAAGGATAGGTAATAAATCTGCAATGAAGCAAGAACCGAGTTGAGCAATGTGATTCTGCCACCAAAAGACACTTGTTTATGACCCCAACCACTCAATCTGCGCTTAACCATCTCCAACAAAGGTTGCCACATAGCGCACCTTCTAGGGTTGTCCCCAATTGGCAACCCTAAATATTTAAATGGAGTTGAACCCACCTTGCAATGCAGCGTCATACACATATCAACCAGAACTTCGTTATCCACATTGATCCCAATAAGCGTACTCTTGTGAAAATTAATTTTCAGACCGGACACCAACTCATAATTTCTGAGGAAGCATTTCAAGGCCCAGGCATTGTCCGTAGAGGCCTCTCCCATAAAAAGTGCATCATCAGCAAACTGTAGATGAGAAATATAGACACTACCATCCCCTATCATCAAACCCTTGAAAATCCCGAGTTGACTGGCTCGTTTCACCATAACACTCATTCCTTCCGCCACTAACAAAAACAAAAAGGGTGACAATGGATCGCCCTGCCTCATACCTCTTTCTAACTGAAACTCCTCAGACGGGCTGCCATTAACCAAAACTGAGGCCGTAGCAGATGAGATGCATTTCATGATCCAAACCCTCCATTTTGAGTCAAAGTTCATTGCCTCCATAACTTGTAACAAGAAGTTCCAGTCAACTGAGTCATATGCCTTTTCGAAATCTGCTTTGAAGATGATACCACTTTTTTTATTACTTTTCAACTCATCCACCGCTTCATTAGCAATCAAGATACCATCTAAAATCTGCCTTCCACCAACAAAGGCCGACTGATTAATCGATATCACCTTATCTAAAACCCTGCTCAATCTTTTAGATAAAATTTTAGCAATGATTTTGTAGATACAACCGATTAACGAGATAGGTCGGAAATCATCAATGCCTATCGGATTCTCTTTCTTTGGGATCAAAACTATGAAGGACGAATTGCACCCTCTTGGGAAACTAGAGTTTCGATGAAACTGATCCATAATTGACTTGACCTCTCCCTTGAATAAATCCCAAAATCTCTTAATAAAACGAAAAGTGAACCCGTCCGGCCCCGGGCTTTTGGCACTATCACAGTCCTTGACAGCTAAAAGGATTTCCTCCTCAGTGAACTCGGATATCAACCCATTATTCTCATCAACTCCTAATCTCTGAAATCCCTCATCACTAAACCTCGGGCAGAATCTTATTAGATTAGAAAATTTGTCCTTAAAAGCTCCCCTAATACCCCTTTTAAGCTCTTGAACGGATTCCAACTGCTGGCCAGACACATTTAAGCTCACAATTTCATTCCTCTTTCTGTTTCTGTTACTACAACGGTGAAAAAAACTTGAATTGACATCTCCCTCCTGAATCCACTTGGTCCTTGCTTTCTGAAACAATAGGGTATCCTTCATCTTCAAACTGCGATTTAATTCGACCCAATCTATTTTCCTCCTTATTGCCTCGTCGTCAGAAATCCCTATATTTTCTTCCTTGATATCCAAAGATTCTATAACAGCTTTAGAATTCTGGATCCGGGTATCTACATTACCAAATTGAGTTAAATTCTAATCCTTTAGTTTCTGTTTAAGGTCTTTCAACTTCTCCTTGAAGGAGAACATAGCCCAACCTTGGTGATGCAACTTGAGCCATTCAACTTCCACAAATTTTGCAAAACCGGGGTGTTGCATCCAACAAATCTGAACTTTAAAAGGCTTTGGCCCCCAATTCAACGAATGATTTTTGAGCATTATGGGACAATGGTCTGATAATGTTCTAGCCAACCCCCACTGTGTCAAATCCTTCCATTCCTCTAACCACCCTTCCGTCAAGAGAAATCTGTCCAACTTGCTTGCGCATTTCCCGTTCGGTCTAAACCAAGTAAACTTTCTTCGAGCCAAAGGCAATTCTAATAGCTCTGAACCGACAATACAATTGTTAAACTCCTGGATTTCTGAAAGATCTGATACTCCAACCCCTCTTCTTTCTGAAACATGACGTATCGCATTGAAATCTCCCGCTAAGCACCACTTGTTGATACTGCTTAGAGACATAAGGTTCGTCAAAGAACTCCATAGAACCTTCTTACCACCCAACTCACACGGAGAATAAATGTTGACAATAGCACATTGAATTTTTTCTACACCTCATTTCCCAAAAACCGTAAGAAAACCACTCTCTTCCCATTTGTCCTCAAACTGAAAAACTCTTTTATTCCACACAGTCAACAACCCACCCGCTCTGCCAACCGACCCCGAGAAAACCCAATCAAAATCATCATCACCCCATAGACTACGACAAGTAACTCTGGAAATATCATCAGTCTTTGTTTCCTGCACACATAACATATCCACCTTTTCTTTTGCTACTAATTCTCGTAAAACTCTTTTTTTAATACGCCCCTAACCCGCGAATATTATAGCTCACTATAATCATTGATTGACTAGATTCTCTTCAATCAACCGATTATCATTTTCCAACACACGGACTTCCTGAGCACGGTCCCTCAATTCCATATCAGCAAGATGATCAATCATCTCAGCTTCTCTACCTTCTCCTTGTAATCCAATTTTAACTCCGATGTCCGATACAGATTCAGCTTCAATTAGAATCTCCTTATTAACAATCAAGTTATTGCAATTTCTGATATTATTATCTGATATAGAATTACTGAATTGGGAACACACCTTATCCACCGCAGGATGAGGACTTTTTGAGAGGTTGACATTGCCCTGCTTGTTACTCTTTGAAGCACGTGCAGTCTTCAATATATGGACTAACCTCTTCTGCTTCTCTTTCCTTGTCAAAGTGGCCCGCTGGCTCAGACGAAGACTAATATGTTGGAGTCTTGCCATTTTCCTGAATTTCTGGTCACCGGCCAGAGGCTTGGTGATAGGATCGTCAACATTTTATTTGACTCCAAGACAACTACATGCTTTCCTAAATCGGGTCCTGGAAAGGCAGGCTTCGAATTCACAACTTCATCCAGATTAGGAGTACCCAAAGATGGCTTTGAGCTCATTAACAACTTGTCATTTGCTTTGACCACTTGACCTGAGTCAACCTTACAGTCCCACATATTCTTAGCAACTGACTCGGCAAACGATACTTTTTCTTCTAATTTCAGTTGGCTAGCCTTGGCATTCGAATGACCCAGTGCAGAACCCTGAGGACACCCTTCAGCCTCTCCCAAACTGATGCCAAGGTCCTGAAAAACTTCGGGGTTGACAGAACAAATAGGATCTAGTCCCTCAGGTACCAACTCTGCTTCAAAAGAATCTGGCACAAAGCTTTGAAAATCAGAATCCACTGAACTTCCCATGTGATCCCAATTCTGACACCCAAAATGAGCACTCTTTTTATCGCATACAGCAAAATGACCACAGGTTTGATCCTCAGAAAGTCTGATATTAAATGGATAGCCATTGATATTACAACTTAAGACACGCTTGATTTCGGCATTGTGATTAATCAGAATCTTCATTCGACCAAATTCAAGGCAAGATCTCTGCTCTGTAGCCTCATCCAGCTCAATGAATACTCCAATTTGCTCGGCCAAAAATTTGAAGAAAGATAAGTTCCAAGCATGACATGGCACTCCATAGCAAGTGATCCAAACAAACCTTTCAGAAGTGTTTAAATCAGGGTGCCAAGGTCGAATAAAATCAAACCATTGGTTAATCCAATTCTTATCCTCTTTTTTGAGATTCTCCAATTCCTCTCTATCTTTCACCTGGATTAGCATCATTCTACCTCCCAAGTAACACAAAGACAGACTAGGATAGCCACTTTTCTGAAATTCCTCTTGAACAAGAAGCCTATCCTCCGGATTATTCATAAGACCAACCAAACAATTTTTGGTCCACTCCATCTCCTCAACCGAGACCTCAAAATTAACTACTTTGCTCTTCTCTTCCTCATTCCCCTGAACTGATATACCCTCCTCAGACACCATATCCTTGAAGCTAATACCCTTTCTAATGGCATTAACAGCTACTGATTTAAACGAGGGAGATGGAACTGACCTTTTTTCAACTTTGTTCCTTTCAAATCTAGCAACGTTGGCTAGCAGCTTGTAGGAACCGATCCAAACTTGGTTAAGCTCCTTTTTCCACCACCTTCTCAGACTTCACACCTTTAAATTTCACGAACCCAAAACTTTTCCCAACCTTGTTTCTTCTGTTTGGGATATAGATATCCCAGATCGAACCAAAGCGAGCGAAAGAAGCTCGCATCTCGGCATAGGACCAGTCTTCAGGGAAATTAGTGAAGAAAAAAGAGGTAGTATTATCCTATAGCTTCTTGAGATACCCGGGGCCCAACCTGGAATTGTTTGGAGACAGAAACCCAGCTCGAACGGCCTTGCGACCTGGAAGATAATGGAAAGGATAGGGTTGATTACTGGTTAGGGATGGGTTAGGTTGCCTCACGGAGTCACTCTGGAAACGGCGATGGTGAAGACCGGAAGGATGGAAGGTAGGTTTACGGTGGTCGTGGGTAAAGCCCGCACAAACTCTCTCACTCATAATTTTGAATTTTTTTTTATCCCACTCCAAAGATCTGATATACTTACAAGTCATGGTAACTAGCCGTGCCCCTACATATACATGCTAACTCTAATCTCTGGCACTAACCCTTTCTTTTTTTTTAATTAAGTTAAGATATGATTGAAATTTATGGTTTAAACATTATTTATACTAGTGTTCCGTTGCACACATTGTGTGCATATACGGTATTTATTTTGTAAGTGATGTGGTAATTATAAATTCAATTTTTATTTTTTAATAAACTTTTTTAAATTGATTTTGTAGTTTAGTACCCTCCCAGATATATTTTTGATGTTATTGTGGTTATCCAAATTAGCAGGGGTTTTGCGGTCATTTAGCACATAATAGTAGTGGTATTTTTGGATTTGCAAAATGGTCATACCACTAAGGTGCTTAGCTATTATAATATAGTAAGATGTTAAATGTAGACACCACTACATTATTTTTGAAGACCTCGTATGTTGAGTATTAAAATGGCAAAGACAGGAGATCAAGTTTGTTCTTAGGCCTTGTCTTTCTTCTACTATATGTTTATGTAAAGTAATTTTTTTTACTGGCAAGAAGGGTGTATCAGTACTTGGTTTCTGTTTGTTGCCCAAAAAAGAAAAAAATTTACCTACGAATTTTTTTAAAAAAATTGCAAAATTACCTAAAAAAATTATAGTGTGCCCATTAAAAATTATGTCATCCCTTGAATTATATTTTGAGCCTAAGATTGTTTTTGGCTTAAAATTTATATTTTAAATTTTTTTGTCCCAATTCCTAAAATTCTTGCATCCGCCGATGGTTTGTTGAATAAATAGATGAGCAAAGGCAAGTGTTCTATTTTTCCAAAGAAATTTTTTTCCCGATTTTCAGGGTCTTAATATGAAAAGGGATGCTGTCTTTCTTCGTGTTTGTTTTAAAAGCTCCCTTTTATTTTATCTTTCGTATCTGTGGTGTATTTACTTGAAGTTGAAGATTTGTGAATAAATATGAGGGTAGAATTTATGACTGGCTCATGATCCAAACACTCTTACTATAATATGTATACAAAGTAAAAAAGGAGATCTGATGAAGTGCCAACAACAGGAATGATACGCAAAGCTCAAAACTCAACCGCAAGAAAAGGGTCTCGTGCTTTCAAGCTCTCTTTTACCTGCAAAGTTAAGTAATACTTGAAACAACGCAGGTGTCTTCATTTATAAGCTAGCAAGATGATATTGTAAGTTCAATCTCCTGAGCCAAACATAATGTAGAATCATATGAAAAAGGTCAAATCTTTGAGGATCCCCATTCATGACAAAGTGCCTTTGCACTTGCTTCACCCTCTTATGCATTTTTAAGTACTTAGCCTCAGAAATGTTCATCAATATCTTCTTGATATTAGGTATATCCTCTACTGCCACCACTACTGAAAACTTGTTCCAATTAAGCACATCACTGAAAGGTGGTACATAGCCATCTGATATTAAAACAGGCACGCATATATGGCTTCCACCATTCGTGGGCTGGCAACCTCCCACTTGGGCACAGGCAAAACTTGCTATCCTTTAACATTGATTCGTAAGTAAGGTTTGAGGGTAGTTTTTCGTATACAAGTACATCCGGATCTTTTCGTTTCCATTGGTCTAATAATCTGTGCCTTATGTTGCCATGTAAACCTCCCGCAAAAAAGGCTAGAATTGATCTTTGTGAAGCCGTGAAGCCACCAAGAAGCCCCGTGAGTTCGCCTGTTTTCAGATTGATTTCAGGTAATGAGGCATCTTTTAGAGGATTGAAGCCTTCGGAAGTGTTGGCATTGCATAAAACTCTGATGGAGTTGTTGAATAGCAATGGCACATAAGAGCTTGAATACGGAGTACGGACCCTACATCGGAAAAGTATAGAAATGTCAATGATCTATATATATATATCGATACACACTGCAACATATTTCGGGTGCGGTGGTACTCTTTGATCTCTCTGCAGTTGATTAAATTTTAACATGGTAAATGAAAATTAATTTAGACTGTATCTTGAATCAGAAGTTCATCATGGCCTATAATCTTCTCTCATATTTTTTGGAAGAAAACATGATGGCTGATGCATTAGCTAACTGGACTTTAATAGAGAGCAATTTCAATATCATATTTGATGACAATTCTCTACGAAACATTTGAGCTTTATTATGCAATTTGTCTTCCTTTTGTAGGAAAGCACTAAACTTCTGTGCCACTGCTATTTTGATAAAGGTCTTAAGTCCCCATTTAGGCAAAAGACTGTGTGCAAAAAAAAAAAAAAAAACAGAAACGTACCCAATAATGGCATGAGAGCATGAAATGATCGGCACCAAGGCTTGTATTCCAACAGGGGTGTTTATGAGAAATGGTCTGCACATAATCAGCTATGGTGTTCCCAATTGAATGCATGTCCATGGCTCCAGGTTCATACAGATATTGAACCATTACTACCACACTAAATGGCATGAAATATACACTGGCTTCTTCTGGATCTTTGGTTCTATAATGATTTCCCTTTTCCATGTGATTGATGAATCTTCCTTCTGTTGAATATATGCTCCTGCATGGACCATTGTGGAATATTGGAGCTTCTCCTTCTTCGTACACGTAAACCTTGAAAACCCTTTCCATTTTCAGGTAGCTCCTATCGTGCGTTCTGTGCGTGGGAGTGGTTCTGTCCAGTTGGTGGCAGATTGAGGTTCCTGTCCTTTGCTGTGTGCAACGCTCAGGCAGTAGTCGGGCTGTAGAGTGGTGTTGCTGGCCGTGTGGTTTGGGGTTTGTTTTCTGTTTCAGTAGCTTTGTGCTTATACGGAATCTATATCCTTTTTTATATTAGTATTATATTCGTATATTGTGTATTTGTATTTGTTTTGCAGGTACACATGACGAGGCCAAGGCGGATACCCTCCTAACAGTGGTATCAGAGCGGCTATCCGCGCCTGGTGGGTGAACAGCGATGCTTGGGCAGCGGCTGTTTGGCGGTTCAGATTCTGCGCCAGTTCGGCTTTTCTGTGGAAAAACCCCAGAGCGTTGGCCTCTAGGTTGTAAGTGATTGGCTTGAACCCTAAAACTAGGAATTTGTGTGATTCTGTGTTTTCTGTGTTTCAGTGTGGCTCACTGAAATTTTAAAATTGTCTAAAAACTTTCAATTTTTTCGTTATCTGTGCCTGTTTTGTGTGGTCCTGCTTCTGCTACTTACTTTGTGTAATTTGTTAGCCTGTGATTTAGTGTGCGTTATTTTGCTCTTGTGCAGTGGCTTCTATTTCTGGCTATAACATGGAACCCTTTAATGGAAAATCAGATTTTTCTATTTGGCAAAAGAAAATGAAAGGAATTTTAATTCAACAGAAAGTGTTTAAGGCGATAGGTGGTAATTATGCTGATGATATTACCCCTGCTAAGAAAGCTGAAGATGATGAATTTGCTTACTCTTCCATAATCTTGAATCTATCTGACTCTGTGCTTAGAAAGTGTGGTAAACTTAATTCCTCAAAACTTCTTTGCGAAAAATTAGAAGAGCTTTATACGGAAACCTCTTTGCCTAGTAAATTGTTTTTACTTGAAAAATTTTTCAGATTCAAGCTTGACTTGAACAAAGATGTTGATGAGAACCTTGACGTGTTTACTAAATTGATTCAAGATATTAAGTTAACTGGAGATATGAATATTGATGATTATACTCCTATTGTGCTTTTAAATGCTATTCCTGAGACCTACAATGATGTCAAATCTGCTATTAAGTATGATAGAGATTCTATTACGCTTGACACTGTAATTAATGGTCTTAAGAGTAAAGAACTAGATTTAAAAGTGAACAAATGTAGTAAGCAAAATTCAGGTGAAGTTATGCATGTTAGAGGTAGGTCTCAACATAGGTATAACAACAATCATAAATCTGATATAATCATGGTAAGAACAAAGGTAAAAGCAAGACTAGGTCTAAGTCTAGGCCCAAGAACAGAAAGTGCTTTAACTGTGCTGATCCTAATCACTTTATTAAAGACTGTCCTAAAAAGAAAAAAACCAGAAATATCATGATAACAACCAATCTTATGAACAAGTGAATCATGCTTCTTCATCGGGTGAAAACTCGGGTGATGTCTTTATGGTGAATGATTTATGTGATTCTGTGAATTCTGTGCATTCATCTACTGTGTGTGAAAATGAATGGCTAATTGATTCTGGTTGCTCTTATCACATGTCACCTCTTAGAAATTTGTTTTCTAATTATAAAGAAGTTGAAAACGGTTCTGTTTCTATGGCTAATGAGAAACTTTGTAAAGTTGCTGGCATTGGTGATGTTTACATGAATTTGATTCTGGTTATTCTGTGACTCTAAAAGATGTAAGACATGTTCCTACTTTGTGCAATAATTTGATGTCTTGTGCTGCTTTAGAATCTTGTGATCTTGAGGGTAAATGGGGAAATGGTAGTTCTGTAATTCTTTGTTTGACAATTTGTGCAATGAATCTGAGATTCAAAGGCACAAGACTGTTCCCTATACCCCTCAGCAAAATGGTGTTGCTGAGACGATGAATATGACTCTCCTTGAGAAAGTTAGAAGCATGCTTGCATCTTCTGGCCTCTCAAAGAAGTTTTGGGGTGAAGCTGTTGTGACAGCTGCTTACTTGATCAATAGATCTCCTTCTGTGCCTCTAAATGGTTTGTGTCCTGAATCTGTTTTTGTTAGTAAATAACTTGATTTTTCTAATCTTAAAGTGTTTGGTTGCTCTGCTTTTGTGCATAGAAAATGTGATAAACTTGAACATAGGTCTACTAAGTGTGTCTTCCTAGGTTATTCCGAGGGAGTTAAGGGATATAGACTATGGCTAAGATGTCACGCCCCGAAACCGGGGTCGATAACACCGGCGTTGATTCCAAACATTAATTCAAAATCAACAAGCCTCGTGTACAGATCTATGATAAAAACCAGTCTATTTATTCCATAGAGAATAATAATCGTCTTTTACAATTGGTATTACAAAATACAATTGTCTCGGATTAAATCAAATATTCGGAAGCGTAAATAAAACTAATAAATTCTTGAAGGTTCTTCGTGGATCATCATCTCCAAAATTGTTCTTGTAATTCTTCCTCGATCTATACTTTTCGTCCTTGTATGGGAGGGGAGGTAAGGGGTGAGTATTTGGGAAAATACTCAGCAAGTAGGGGCCGATTGAACATAGTAAAAACACATATATTTTCATAGCAGAAATCATTTTAAACAATTCTTTATCAAATCCATAGATCTTGGCATATAAACGCATTAACACATATCTCAACATATTCACATATCGACTTATTGAATTCAAGAGGTGGCTCCCGTGGTATAGCACTTTGCTCTTAAGGATCAAGAGGTGGCTCCCATGCATGTGGCACGCCCACATCATGTAGCACTTTGCCCCGCCGAATCAAGTGGTGTCTCATACACACGTAGCACGTTGCTCCGCAAGGTCCTTTCATTCATGATCATGTCACATACTTGTTTAGATTTAAAAACATACTTTTCATAGGGTTGTTCAATCGAGATTTAAAACATACATAATGTTTGAAAACGAAATGAAGTTGTAGCAAAAACCCACTTACAGTCGTTGGATAATTGAAGCATGTTGAGATGAGATCCGGTTTGAGAATGATGAAAAATCCCTTCCTTTCTTCCTTGAAGCTTTCGAAAATGAGTGTGTGTGTATGTGTGATATTTTCGAAAAGCTAATTGTATAATAGATGACTTTTTCCTTTCTTATGGCATGATATATAATGGGTTTTAATGTGGTGGGGTGGTTTAGTTTAGATCCACCTTTTTGGCACAAATTGGCAAGATTCAAGGTAGGTCATAAGGTGTTAATTTAATTGGATGCTAATAATTGTATATTCACTTCTTTAGCCTTCTAATGACAAGATTGGAGCTAAATAATAATTGGATGGGTTTATGATAATTGGATGCTAATGGTGTGGCAATTAAGTGAGAATATAATTAGGAGTAAGGTGATTCAATGTAGGAGGATTTCAATTTGGATCCCTAAACTTTGGCCATATAATTGAATAAGATAATTGAATGGTATTGTCATGATTTGATCATGCAATTAAATGGATACCAAGATTTGGGCATGGCACTTGAATGAGTCAATAATGAGGCAAAATGAATAAAGGATTTTGAGTGTTTAATGTAGGAAAAATAGTTGATCAATACCAAAACTTATGCCCTTTAATGACACAATTTGAGCAAGGTACTAAATGTCATTAATTGAGATTGAATGGTGGTTGAATGTATTTGAATGGTGGCATGATTGAGTGATACCATTGCATGACTTTGAATGACTAGTGTTATGACTTTAGCAAGTCAATGAATGACTCTCATGATTTGGAAAGACACTTGATTAGGCAAATTTTCGGGGCTTTACATAAGAAGTGAACCTGGTTTTAAAAGCATTATAAGTAGGGATGTAATTTTCACTGAATCTGAAATGCCTTGCTTGCTTCCTTCTGTGCCTGTTGATGAGTCTGTGTCCAGTGCTACTCCTAGCAAGGTGGAGCATTTGCCTGGTGTGCTTCCTGTTAATGATAACAATGTGCCTTTTGCTGAAAATCATGTGAACTTGCCTGTTAATGAACCTGAAATTCATGGAATGCCTGAAAATCATGACATTGTTATTGAACATGAACCTGTTGTGCATGATGAATTGGTTGCTAATGAACAAGAAGATTTGCATGATTATCAATTGACTAGAGATAGGGCTAGGAGAAACATAAGACAACCTGATAAGCTAAGTGACTTTGACCTTGCTTCTTATGTGTTAAATGTGTTTGAATCAATTGATAACTGTGCACCTAAAACCTACAATGAAGCTTTGAAATCAGAAAATGCTAATGACTGGTTGTGTGCTATGAAAGAAGAAATGCATTCTTTGATTGTGAATCATACGTGGATTCTTGTTCCTAAACCTGTTAATTGCTATGTTGTTGATTGCAAATGGTTATTTAAGGTTAAGAATGAAAATGATTCTGTTAGGTTCAAAGCTAGGCTTGTAGCTAAAGGTTTTACTCAAAAAGAAGGTGTAGACTTCACTGAATTTTTTGCTCCTGTTGTTAAGTTCACTACTGTGAGAGTCATGCTTTATCTTGTTCCTCAATTTGACTGGGAACTTATACAAATGGATGTAAAAACTGCTTTTTTGCATGGTGACCTTGATGAAAAGACTTATATGAAGCAACCTGAAGGTTTTATTGATTCTAAAAACCCTGATAATGTGTGTTTGCTCAAGAAATCTTTGTATGGTCTAAAGCAACCCCCTAGGCAATGGAATAAGAAGTTTGATGAGTGCATGCTTTCCTTAAAATTTAAAAGAAGCTCCTATGACCATTGCTTGTATTTTAAGGATAAAGTATCTGTGCATATATTCCTGTTGATTTATGTGGATGATATCTTAATTGCTAGTCCCTGTTTGAAATCAACTGAGCATGTTAAGAAATGTCTAAGTGAAAAATTTGACATGAAATTCTTAGGAGATGCTGGTAGAATATTAGGTATGGATATTGTGAGAGATAGGAAGATGTCGACTATCTACTTGAACCAAACTTCTTATGTTGAAAAGATTTTGAAGAAATTTTCTATGTTTGATGCTAAGCCTGTTAATGTGACATTGGCTGCTCACTTTGTGTTGAGTAAAGATCAATGTCCTAAATCTGATTTTGACTTTGATTCTATGAAGAATATGCCTTATTCAAATGCAATAGGATCTATTATGTATTTGATGGTTAGTACTATGCCTGATATAGCTTATGTTGTTAGTTGCTTAAGTATGTATATGTCTAACCCTGGCATGGTGCATTGGAATGCTGTTAAATGGTTATTGAGATACTTGAAACACTATGTGCATTATGGCTTGAGTTTTTCTAAGTGTTCTGAAGGTGTTAAACTAAAAGGTTATGTGGATTCTAACTATGCTAATGATAGGGATAACAGAAAATCTACTACATCTTATGTGTTCACTTTGTGTGGTGCTTGTATTAGTTGGAAATCCCAGTTACAACATATAGTTGCTTTATCTACAACTGAATCTGAGTATGTTGATGTAACTGACGCTTTAAAAGAAGCTATCTGGTTAAAAGGATTGATTTCTGAAATTGGCTTGCTTGAAGGTGATGTAGTTGTGTTTTCTGATTCACAATCTAGAATACAATTGTGTAAGAATCCAGTTTTTCATGATAGAACTAAGCATATTGATGTTAGGTTTCATTACATTAGAGATATTGTTGCCAAAGGTTTAGTTTATCTTGAGAAAATACCTTCTGAGTTTAATCGTGCTGACATGGGTACTAAGTGTTTGCCCCTTAGTAAATTTCAATCATGTTTAAAAATTTTAAAATTTGATACTGGTGATTGATGCATGTTTAGTCCCTTAGTTAGTGTTTTATAACCTGCTGTGTGCTCGTTATAAAACTGTTACCCTGGTTACTTTCCCACTTTAACTTGATGTGTGCTTGTTATTGTTTTCCTTGTCTTTACTTAGTGTATTGACAGGAACTTGGTCCACACAATTACTTTGTGTATTGTGGGGACCATAAGGCGATGATGATGACTGCTTGTATGTTTTCCCTACGTCTGAAGAGAAACCGGTATTGGGCCAAGGTGGAGATTTGTTGGGTATGTGGCCCAATTGGTTAAGCCCATTAAGGCTTTAACCTTAATTAACCTACCCTAATCTCCTTGTTAAAAACCCCACTTTGTCTGATTTTGTTTTAGCCGCAATCAACCATCGTGAACCTCATTACATACGCCTTCTTCTCCTCCTTCTTTGTCCATTTGCTTTTGTGCTTTGGTTGGAGGACTCTGTGTCCTGTTCTTTCTCGGTAGGGGTTGAGGCTGGTGTCATGCGTTCTGTGCGTGGGAGTGGTTCTGTCTAGTTGGTGGCAGATTGAGGTTCATGTCCTTTGCTGTGTGCAACGCTCAGGAAGTGGTCGGGCTGTAGAGTGGTGTTGCTGGCCGTGTGGTTTGGGGATTGTTTTATGTTTCAGTAGCTTTGTGCTTAGCTTTGTGCTGTGAGTTGACAGATTGTGGGGTGTGGTGTCTTTACCAAGTGGTCTTTACCTTGGATTCTCTCCGTGACGTAGAATTGGAATAACAGCAGATCTGAGTTGGAATCTATATCCTTTTTTATATTAGTATTATATTCGTATATTGTGTATTTGTATTTGTTTTGAAGATACATGACGATGCCAAGACGGATACCCTCCTAACATCCTACAATACAATTCACCAAAGTAAAAAAAAAAAAAGGTTATGAACATGATCTAGCTTCTTAATCAGGTGAGCCAAATATGTAATTAATCTGTACCGATAAAATAAGTTTGCATTTCGGTAGATAGGGCCATAAGGTACATAATTATTTGTTTGTTCATGATTTGGTGAAGAGATATTGAAGGTTCTAAGTTCTCGAGCTGCTTGTCTAATGGCAAAATCGAGCTTTGGCTAAAACGGCTTCCACCCTCTCTGATCTTGATAAGTACTCTTCATGAATACTTTTTTTCTCCTTCTTCTGTTATTTTTTGCAGAAGAACATAAATAACCATTTTACGTACCTAGTTTTATTAAAATGCAGAATTAAAAAAAAAAAAAAAACTGAAGTGTTACCAGTTTGCTGAAGCAAAGAACCAGTACTCCGGACCAGATAATCTGATATACTGAAATTGTTCATGTGATATTCCTTCAAAAAACCAACAGACTTGCATGTCCATGACGAGGGAAATATTTAATATGATAATAGAAATTATTAGAAGAAATGAGAAGCAAAGGACCAAGTATGAAAACTACTAAAATGGAAGAAGGGGAGAAGGAAATATATGAAGACCGATGCAACTTCATACTAGTTAATAATTCCTTTCGTGTCTCCTCCAATGATCAAACAGAAGAAGACTATTTATTAATACTTGTCACATCAAAAAAGTTATTCTTTGCTGCATTACAGTAATATGCTCCTAAATGGCCGAAAGGGCAGTTTTTTTTTTTTTTTTTTTCAATTCATGTGGATCTTCAACTTCCCATGCACAAGCTTCCTTAAATCTCAAGCCTCTTCTTAATTATTCCACACCTTAAGGTTCAAGATTGACAAGGAGGTGTCTGCGCTCGTGGATCATCGAGACCGTAATATCGTGAGTTTGATTCCCTCTGTAACACTTTCTTGGTCTGAGCCTGTCGCACTGGGCTTGCCTAGTACAGTTTATCTGGTTGGCGTGATTTTGATTCCCTCTGCCAGCACTTTCTTGGTTCGAGCATGTCGCACCATGCTTGTCTAGTGCGGCTTATCTGTTTGACGTGATTTGCATATTTAATCATATTAGTCCCAAACTTTTATAACTAATCAAATATAATCTCACAAAAATGATATTTTATCAAAAAGTGTCTCAAAACTCATATTCAATTATAAGACCACTAACGATAAAATACAATTTTTGTGGACTATATTTGATCAGTACTAAAAGTTTGATACTAAATATTGATTAAAAATATTTTTTATGAGATTATATTTGATTAGTATTAAAACTTTGGGACTAGCAGTAACCATTTTATAATTTCCTCTAGTATTATTTTTTTTTTCCACGAAAGCAAACCTAAAAGATTTGAAAATAAAGTAAACAAGTATTTCCATAGTTTGAGCATTAATAATTAATTCTGAGATTCAGCCTTCTGAGCCATAAAGAGTGAATCATCATATGAAACGCATCATATCTCTTTGGTGGATCATTCACCACAAAATGTCTTTGCACATTCCTCACTCCCTCAACTAAATTCTCGTACTTATTCCCCCTTAATCCCATCAATATTTTCTTCAAATCCTGCAGCTTATCCACCTCTAATCGAACCGTGAACTTATCCCAATCAAGAACATCGCTAAAAGGCAGTACATAGTCCTGGGATATCAACACCGGCACACATCCAGCATAGATAGCCTCAACGATCCTAGGACTAGCCACTTCATACCCACTTGGACACAAGCAGTACTTGCTATTCTCCATCATTTGTCTGTAGGATAAGGATGAATTTTCTGGGATTGTTTCAAACACTTTTATGTCACCTGTATAATTCTTCCAGTGTTGGAATAGTAGAGGTCTGATGTGGCCGTGTAATTTACCTGCGAAGAATGCTAGAATGGTGCGATTTTTCGACAATGATGTTTTTGTGACAAGTCCCGTCAGACTTCCTGTTCGGAGATTGATCTCTGGAAATGATACATCCTTTCTCGGATTGAAGAATTCTGAGGTGTTTGCATTGCATAGTACTCGCATGGAAGTGAAGTATAATTTACGAACATACCATGTTGCTCGTGGCCCCTGCATGCTATCATTTTTTTTATCAATACAAAAATGTACAAATAACAAGAAAATAAAATAGCGCCAAAATCTTGAATTTGGAGCTTAGCGACAAGTACGCACCCAATCATGGCACGAGAGCATGAAATGATCGGCTCCGAAGCTTCTATTCCAATATGGGTATTTGTTAGATATTACACCAACATAATCGCCCACAACACGTCCGAGAACAGCCTTGTCACGTTTGATAGGATCAAACAGGTATTGAAGAATCATTACCACACTAAATGGGAGGAAGTAAGCGTGAGCTTCATCCGGATCAAAGGTTCGGAAGTGAGTGTTGGATTCGATTAGGCCAAGAAATATTCCTTCGGTAGAATATATGCTTTTGGAGGGGCCACAGTGGAATAAGGGGGGTTCCCCTTCTTCATATACATATATCTTGAACAGCCTTTCCATTAACAAGTAACTCCTACGAATGAAAAATTGTATGTGAGCTCGAAATGTAAAGAATTTTAAACCTAAAATTCAATACAATAAGGGGAAACTCAAAAAAAAATCCACATTGTCAAACTTAATTTTGAAATCAGTTCCCATGTCAGAAAAAATTAATCCAAACTCCCTACTACAACTTAAAATTTTGTTCTAACTCCCTATGACTATAATACCTCTCTACTAAAAGTTAAACATTTATTTTTGAGAAATCATTACATTCGGTACAAAGCATATACAATTTTGGTACACGTTACACATAAAATTGGTATGAAACATATGCTATTTTCGGTACTTATTACACGTGAAGTTGGTATGAAACATATACAATTTTGGTACTAGTTACAGATGAAGTTGGTATGAAACCAATACAATTTTGGTACTAGTTACACATGAAATTGGTATAAAAGCTATACTATATTCGGTATTTATTACACGTGAAGTTGGTATGAAACCTATACAATTTCGGTACTAAATATAAATAAAATTGGTATGAAACCTATACAATTTTGGTACTAATTACTAATAAAATTGGTACGAAATTTATACTATTTTCGGTACTTGTTACACATGAAATTGGTATGAAATCTTTACAATTTTGGTACTAGTTACACATGAAATTGATAGGAAACCTTATACAATTTTGATACAAGTTACATATGAAATTGATAGATTTCATACCAACTTCAAGCGTGATAAGTACCAAATACAGTATATGTTTTATACCAATTTCATGTGTAACTAGTACGAAAATTGTATAGGTTTCATATCAACTTCATGTGTAACTAATACCAAAATTGTATATATTTTATACTAACTTCACTTGTAATAAGTACCGAAACTAATATAGGTTTCATACCAATTTCACGTGTAACTTGTACCAAAATTGTATAGGTTTCATACCAATTTCTTGTGTAATTAGTAATTTCATACTAATTTAATGTATTAAGTACCGAAAATAGTATAGGTTTCATACCAATTTTATGTATACTAAGTACCGAAATTGTATAAGTTTCATACCAACTTTACGTGTAATAAGTTTCGAATATAGTATAAATTTCATACCAACTTCACGTGTAACTAGTACCAAATTTATATAGATTTCATACCAATTTTATGTATACTTAGTACCGAAATTGTATAGGTTTCATAATAACTTTACATGTAATAAGTTTCGAATATAATATAGGTTTCATACCAACTTCACGTATAACTAATACCAAAATTGTATATGCTTCCTACCAACTTCAGGTGTGATAAGTACCAAAATTGTATATGTTTCATACCAACTTCATGGGTAATAAGTACCTAAAAAGTATAGGTTTCATACTAATTTCATGTATAACTGTACAAAAATTGTACATGTTTCATATCAATTTCATGTGTAAGTAGTACCAAAATTGTAAAGATTTCATACCAATTTCATTTGTAGTAAGTACCGAAAATAGAATAGGGTTCGTACCAATTTTATTCGTAATTAGTACCAAAATTATGTGTTTTTCATATCAATTTTATGCATAGTTGGTACCAAAAGTGTATAGGTTTCATACAACTTTACGTGTAATAAGTTCAAATATAGTATATGTTTCATACCAACTTCACATGTAACTAGTACCAAAATTGTATATGTTTCATACCAAATTCAAGTGCAATAAGTACCAAAATTATATATGGTTCATACCAACTTCATATGTAATAAGTATCGAAAAAAGTATAGGTTTCATACTAATTTCATGTGTAACTTGTACCAAAATTGTATAGGTTTCATACAATTAGTACCAAAATTGTAAAGATTTCATACTAATTTCATATGTAACAAGTACTGAAAATAATCTAAGTTTTGTACCAATTTTATTCGTAATTAGTACCAAAATTGTATAGGTTTCATACCAATTTTATGTATATTTAGTACCGAAATTGTATAGGTACCAATTTCATGTGTAACTAGTACCAAAATTGTATTGGTTTTATACCAACTTCATGTGTAACTAGTACCAAAATTGTATATGTTTCATATCAACTTCACGTGTAATAAGTACCGAAAATATTATAGGTTTCATACCAATTTCATGTATAACTTGTACCAAAATTGTATAAATTTCATACTGATTTTATGTGTAACATGTACCAAAATTGTATAGGTTTCGTACTGACTGTAATGATTTCTCAAATTAAAAGTTTAACTTTTAGTAGAGGGGTATTATAGTCATTTTAATAAGATAAAAAGTTAGAACAAAATTTTAAGTTGCAGTAGGGAGTTTGAATTAATTTTTTCTGACATAAGGACTGATTCCATAATTAAGTTTGACAATGTGGATTTTTTTTGAGTTTTCCCATACAATAAATATTAATATTTTGTAAGAATTAGTACTTTAAGGTCCAAGATTACACGTGGTGATTTTCTACCTTAGATGGGTAAAATGTTGGGTTGGCTTTCCTCACATGGAGACGGTCAATACCCGATAAGTTGGTCCATATGGTACAATCCATATAGAGAATATAAAATGAGCAAACAACAAAAGAATACACAATTCAGAGAAAAGAAAGAATTTTCGTTTGGAATATCACAAATCATTTTGCAGAATTGTTTGCGACAAACATAATCGTTGGATCGATCTGAAATTTGGTCAGCATGTTTGCAAGTGAGATAACTAAATTGTGAACGGTGAAAATCGGGTTTTGCAGTCATTTAGATTGGCTTCTGAAGGTAGAATCGAATCTGTTGTTTTCTCTCATAGAATCTGCACAGACTCCTTGCTAAGGCCGTTGACAAAAATCTAACCGTTGGGGTTCCGAACATCATGAAGTATATTCTAAACGATGGATATCGGATTTGGATTTCTATAACGACTATAACAGATTGTGGACAGTAGGCATTTGAGTGAGATCTTTCTAATTCCCTTGTTATTTCAAGATTGCGATATTTTGATAGTGATCGCGGATTGTGTATAGCTTGGTTTTGATTGTGGACATATTGTCATCTCATTATTCGTTATGGTGGAGATTATTTTGGTGGACTACGGTCCCATGAATTTTACTCCTCACACCGGGGAGGTTTTCCATGTTAAAAATTGATTGTGTAGTTTATATTTGATTTGATTGTGCTTGCTGGATTTTAGGAACTCTATTTGATAGTATTTCCTACTAGTTTCAATAAGAGAGGGATAATATTTATTTCCGCTGCGTCATTGATTTATCTATGTTTATCCCAATAAAGTGGTATGAAAAACCAAGGTTAGATATGTGCCTTGTGGTGCAAATGAAAACCAATACAAGTAAAATGATAAATTTAAATAGTTCTAATTATCATACATGGAAGAGAAAAATGAAGGACATTTTGTATGTGAGATTATTATTTACCTTTTTTTGAAAATACAAACCCCAAAAGAAAAAGTGATGCTGAATGGAATATATTGCATCGATAGGTGTGTGTTTTTATTAGACAGTTGATAGATGATAAAGTGTTGAATCATGTCAATGATGAAAAAATGCACAATCTTTGTGGGCAAAGCTTGAGCGATTATATGCTAAAAAACTGGAAATAAGAAGTTGTACTTGATCAAACAGATGATGGGTTTGAAATACAAAGATGAAACTCTTATGACTGATCACTTGATGCTTTTCACGGTATTTTTAATAATGTAACTGGAATGAATATCAAGTTTGACGAAGAAGTGCGGGGTTTATGGCTTTGGTACTTTGCCTGACTCATGAGAGACGTTTATGACTTCTGTATCTAATTCTTCCCTAAAAGGTGTTAATACCATGAATTTGGCAAAACAATGTTCTGAATGGGGAGATGAGAAGAAAGTTACAGGGTTCTCATTTACACTTGGTATCCTGGTTACAGAAAGGAGGGGGAGAAGTAAAAGCAGGGGTCCGACTGACAAAGATGGTGGCAGAAGCAAGTTTAACAGATATGTTAATGTCGAGTGCTACAAATGTGGAATCATTGGACACAGAGAAAATATTGTCGACAACCAAAGAAAAAAAATAGGAAAGATGATGGAAAATAGAAGGAAATGATAATGGCAATGGTGAAGATCAGGTTTCTGCTATTACTGGTGATTTTTTTATCATTTATGATGATGATTCTATTAATTTCGCATATAATAGGATGGGTGGGTGATAATGGCTTATTAAGGTTAATGGCATGTGATGTATGTTTAGAAATGAATCATGGTACGGTGTTACTTCTGAACCATGTACCTAACATTCGTTTGAATTTGATTTCTGTTGGAAAACATGATGATGAGAGATTCTACAACACCTTCTCTTATGATCAATGGAAGCTTACTAAAGGTGAGTTGGTTGTGGCTAGAGGAAAGAAATACAATTCATTGTATTTTATGCAAGCAAAGCTTTCTGATCGCTCTATAAATGTAGTGGAAGCTGAAAACAATGTTGAATTGTGGCACAACAGACTCAGTCACATCATTGATAAGGGGTTGATGGTTTTGGCTAAGAATAAATATGATTCCTGGAATAAATATTGAGTGTCTGAAAAATGTTCTCATTGCTTGGCAGGAAAACAGATCAGGTTGTCTTTAAGACATCACATCCACTCCATCGAGAAAGCCATGTATACTTGATTCAATTTATTCTGATATTTGTGGTCCTATTAAACAAGAAATCTTGGTGGTGCATTTTTTGACTTTTATATATGATCACTCAAGAAAATTGTGGGTCTACATATTGTAAACAAATGATCAAGTTCTTGATGTGTTTAAGCAGTATCATTGAGAATGAAACTGGAAAGAAATTGAGGTGCATCATGATTGATAATAAAGGTTAGTATTATGGCCCTTTTGGTGAGTATTGTTAGATACAGGGTGTATCTGTCACCAAAAGACATCTCCCGAAACTTCTCAGTTGAATGGACTGGCAGAAAGATGAACAGAACTCTAGTTGAAAGGGTGAGATGTTTGCTTTCAGAAGCAGATTTGCCAATATCGTTCTGGGGTGAGGCTTTAAGTACAGTGTACATGCCTTAAATCTTACATTATGTGTTCATTTGACTTTTGATGTTCCAGACAGAGTGTGGTCTCGAAAGGATGTCTCTTATAAACACTTACATGTTTTAGATGCAAGGCTTTATCCATATTCCTAAAGATGAAATGTCTAAGATTGTTGTCAAGACTCGACGGTGTGTATTTCTTGGATATGGTCTGGATGAGTTTGGCTACACGTTTTATGACCCAGAAGTAAAGAGGCTCATTATAAGTCTAGATGCAGTGTTTATTGATATCTGACCATGAAGGATATTGACAAGGTAGATAAAACAATGACCAAATCAAATGATGATTTGATGGATTTGTATACAATTTCTCAGAATCAAGTGCCAGTACAGGTTGGAGATGGTATTCAGACCGACTTGCCTTATATTGATGATATTGTTGATAGACACAGAGGTTGATGTTGATCATGATGATCATACTCTAGCATCAGAACCTCGGGTTCCGATTAGAAGGTTCAATGAGTATGTGTTTGACTGGCGGTGAAAACCTGAATGTCACGACGAAGAAGAATATATCGCAGCAACTAAAGCTTGTAAAAAACTCATATGAATGAAAAAAGTTGGTAGAGGAACTTGGTCACAAGCAGGAGCGATCTGATGGTGTTGATATGATGATAAAAGTATTGCCAATGGAAAAGCTTTCGTTTGATCATCGGGAAGACGTGTCTCTCCACATAGTCGGAAAGGGGAAGATTTGTTGGGTTTGATTTTCTCATGTGGAGACGACCCTTACTCAATAAGTTGGCCCATATGGTATAAGTTATATGGAGAGTATAAAAAGGTATGGCATGCCCTATAATAAACGAGCACACGACAAAAGATTACACAAAAGATTGAGAGAAAAAAATAAATTTTCTGATTTGCACCTCTACAACCAGTCCGCTCGCAGAACCATTTGCGACAAACATAACTGTTGGATCAAAATGAAATGTGGACATCACGTTCTTGGAGATCGGGTTTTGTGGTCATTTGCATTGACTTCTAAAGGTAGAATCGAAGCTGCAGTTTTCTCTCATATATTCTGATTGAGGAGATTGTTGAGGAAGAGCTTGCCGTTGGATTGGGCTGAAATTTTGACAGCAGGTTCAGGACATCTAGAAGTATATTCGGAACGGTGGAGATTAGATGGTAACAAATTGTTTGTTTCAAGATTATGATATCTTGATAATGATCGGTGATTGTGTATTACTTGGTTTTGATTGTGGACAATAGTCCATCAAAATGATCAGGGTTTTACACGTTAAAAATCACTTGTGTTGTTTATATTCGATTTGATTGTGCTTGCTGGATTTTAGTTACTCTATTTGATATTGTTTTCTGCTATTTTATTTTTACAAAAGAGAGGTTTATTCTTGTTGCGTCATTGATTTATTTGTGTTTATCTCAACATAAAAGTCACTCAGTTTTGAAATTTGATAATCAATTGTTTGGAAGAACAATATAACACACTTATGGTTATCTATATAAACATATACAAATTGATTGGTAACTGTAGGATTTCATTAATTGTTACCTTTGAAAGACGTAGGCATTTCTATAGAGTTTCCCTTGAGGAACATACTCTTGGTCTTCAACAACGGACATATGTGACCGGCGACTCTTAAGAATCGCATCTCTAATAAACGCTCTTGCCTTAACAAGTCCTGCTTCAACCCTTTCCATCTTTGTATCCCTCTCCCTCCCATCATTTCTCATCACGCTTTCTTCTTTCAAATCCTTCATCAGAGTCTCCACCGCCTTCTCCATTTTCGGATTCTGCAACCATCAATTGTACGAATTATTATACAAAACAATATTTATATCATTGATCTACCATGGCAAAGGATTGCATACATTAAATGTAGGGTATAGAGCCGTTTTAGGGTTTGTCAAGGAGGATATAGAAAAGGTAAAAGAAGGAGATGGTGATGGAGGAGGAGGAGCAGTACTCCATGGCCATGCTGATGAATGTTTAAGATCAAGAAACAACGATGGCAGGTTTTTTGGGCCATTTGTAATTAAAACAACCAAAAACGTGGGTAAACAAAATAAAGAAAAAATTATAACGCATGGATTCTTGCATTTACGGCTGATAAATCTATAGACCCCCTTCATTGGCTGCCAATTTCTGTAATTCTCTGTATGTGGAAGAGAGAAAGATTGATTGTAGTTGCTTGATCAGTTGGAAATGCATGGATTCCTAACACGTAGGCATGTGATAAAACACGTTTTCATTTCATCCAATTGCCACCTATCTCCTTTAATTTGGTTGATGGCGATTTCGTTGAAAAAAGGAAAAGTAATGGTCATTTACAAGCTTCGAGATTGCTCTCTATGAGGCAAACATCAATTAAAGAAAGAGCCACATATATGTGTACTGGGAATTAACATATATATATATATACTAGTTAATTGGCACCGCGCAAGGCGCGGTGCCAGTGAGTTTATAACCTGGTCTATATGTCTAACAAAACGTTCGACACAAGTTCAACAGACAGTTCAAGAGAATAAAAAGATGGTTCATACGCATTGAACATACATAATCGTTCGTATAGAAAATCAAATAGGTTAGAGTAAACAAAAGTCTTTTAAGATCAATTCATATAAAAATTATTATTAAAGTTTGCAATGACTAAAATCTATTTTGAACTTCCAATTTTTTTTTAAAATCAATTCATACTTACAAAATCAACAAGTTTTTTCTATAAAAAAAAAAGAAAACATTTTGAATTTTAAAAATTGAGATAGGGATGCACAGTTGGGTCAATGGTCAAATCTTTTCAAACAAATCAGTACTCATGCAAAAAAAAATAAATAACAAAATAAAAGAAAATAGGATTGACGTTTATTGTTCACGGGACCAATACCCGATATAAAAAATAATAAATAACAAAAATAAAAGAAAAAACAAAAGAAAAAAGAAATAAAAAAATAAAAAACTTTTAAAAAAAGAATTGGAACTCGTAGTTCCTACGGTGTGGAGATGATGGGGTTCCCTACTCTTAACGGTCAAAGCGTTCAAAATCAATTCATACTTGACAAAATCAATAAGTTTTTTTCTAAAAAAAAAAAAGAAAACATTTTGAATTTTAAAAATTGAGATAAGAGGGATGCATATTTGGGTCAAATGTCAAATCTTTCCAAACAAATCAGTATCCATGCAACAAAATAATAAATAACAAAAATAAAAGAAAATAGGCCTGCCATTTATTGTTCACGAGAACAGCACCCGATAAATAACAAAAATAAAAGAAAATAGGACTGACGTTTATTTTTCACGAGAACAGTACCCGATATATAAAATAAAAATAACAAAAAAAAAAGAAAAAACAAAAGAAATAAAAAAAATTTAAAAAAAAAACGAAAAATGACGTAAGTTAAAATAAAAATAACAAAAACAAAATAAAAAAGAAATTAAAAAATTAAAAAAAATTAAAAAAAAAAAAAGAATAATGACGTAGGAGTTACTGTTCATTGGAACAGTAACTCCTACGTCGCTTATATATATTGTCTAATATATATGAAAAAATTAATTTTTTACTATTATCTCAATAACAGGTCAATTTTAATCATTCATCTATTTAAGTATAAAAAATTAATCATATCACTACTTGCATATAATCTATTACTTATCTATTTAAATAGTCTCGTGTCGGTAGTATTGATCAATTTTACTTGCATGCATCTAATAGTTATAACTCCGCATAATTTCAAAACATTCACATTAAAACTCTCATAAATATTCGATAAATTAATAACCTCTTCAAATAATTTTTTCCTAATCTATCTTGGACCAATTTACAAAACTTGTAATTCTGATAAATTAATAAGATATTATCCACCTCCAGCTGATACTGGAGTCCTCTTTATAATTGTAGCAAATGCAGCAATATCTATCTCCATCTTCAAGGAAACTGTGCGCTCTGTACTCTGTACTGCATGTGATTTGGCAACCACATTGCACCATGGGAAGGATTCGCGCTCGGACCCTCCAATGACTCATCCGAATTTTGTACGAGTCCCTCCAAGATATACATGGAGGATTTCAGAAACCGAAAACCAGCAATTTTCATGTGTGACTCCTGCCTCGAACAAGAGTGCCTTACAGAATTTGTGCCAACCCCAGAGATCAACCGTCTTTCTTGTGGCCATATTTTCCACAAGTTGTGCCTGGAAAAATGGTTAAATTATTGGAACACCACATGCCCCTTCTGTCGGGGTTATGTGATACCTCAAGAAGTGGAAGAATACGAATGTCCTCCTATGTGAATAAAGTACAGCATAATATAGTGTTCATAAAGGACAAGCATACATATGTTCAGCTTGCTGCCAATATTTTGCGTCCTCTTGTAGTGATGGGTCAGCGCTACTGATATATGTGTTGTATGTACTCTAAAATGGTTCTGGAATTCTAATGTTAAAAGGATGCCCCCTTCTGTTCTCTGGAAATTATCATGGTATAACTTTGATGCTATCCCTGTGAAACTTCTCGGCCACTAAATTTCCATAATATTATTGTACGTAGAAGAATAATACTGCAACTATAACTTTTTTGTTTTTTATTAGTAGAATCTAAACAAGATCAATAAACGAGCTACTAATAATTTACCACATACCAAATGTGCTATCGATAATATACATTTTACCTCTATGTGGTTTGTATATAGCTATTTTACCATATGTGTTATTTCTAATAGGCAGTTCGTCCATGTACTTTGTAAACTATGTGCAGATGTGATATCCCTAAAAGATAGTTTGTCCATGTTTTTTGTAAATAGATAGTTTACGTTATATGATTTTCAAAATATACACTTTAAACTTCATCTGATTGAATAATATGAGTGGGATAAAATCAAGTTTTGGAAATATATTTTAGTCATGTTTTGATGATTTTTGCAAAATGTATTCGACTATTTTTATTTATTTATTAAGTAATGTTTAATGGAGATTGTTAATTTGAAATGATTTGATTTTTTAATAATTTGATTTATAAATTAATCCTCAAGGTTCGGTGCTCGAAGGCACGGGAAAATTAGAAAAAAGAGTCCCTCATTCCCTCCACCACCGCAGAGCCGCCGCGTAGCATCGCTCCTCCTCTCTTGGCTCTGACACCAACAACGAACAACCCAAAAATCTTGAAGAGAAACATGGCAGAGCGTTTCTTCCCGAACGAAATGCCGGATTACATCCCGGAAACTCCACCAGAATTAGCTGCAGTTGCTGCCTCGGATTCACTTAACAAACTTCTCCATCTTCCATTCAGAACCCTGTGTAAAGGCTTCGCGAAAGAAGCTTTACACATCAAAGAAACAGTAATTTTAAAGCTGATATCTTTTAATCATAATTATTAAATGCCATCTTCCCCTGCCGGAGAAAAAGGAAAAGAAAACATTTACTATCATGCTCATTTTCTTGGTTTCTACCATTAAATTTCTTGACTTCTAGGATGCTTCTTGTAGATCGTGAACGAGACCTGGGTCGCTAAAGGAAAGCGTGTTGACGATTTTGCTCTTTACACTGGGTCTCTGGGGACTGCTTTCTTATTGTTTAAAGCATATCAAGTGACTAAAGATAAGAATGATCTTGCTCTTTGCTCTGACATTATTAAGGCATGTGATTCTGCCTCCCGTGGCTCCAGGTGAAACCAATTTTCTATTTGGCTTTATACATGGATGGAAGTATGAGTTTGTGGATGAAATATATTGCCCTAGACTGGTGTTTTTGCTTATTTGCGTCAATGTTTGAGCTTTTTGTATGACAGTTAGCTAGGTGAGGAGCAATTGACCCCGACGGCTTAAAAAATCTCAGTTTTTTTGTGTGTTTTGACGCTATCAGTACTCTTTTAATACCAATAAAGAACACTCAAGATAGTTTACCGGGCTCATAGGATAAGATAACTTAGTTAAAAATCAAGATTTTTAGTTGGTTCGTTTTAAATCTCGGGAGAATTATCTAGTGTTCTGGCCCTTGAAACATCTTTATTGCCTGGTAATAAAGAAAGTGAGATACACATTGAAGTTTGAAATCTTAAAAGCCCGGTAGTTATGGTGCTGTTGATTTAAACTCATAGACCAAAATTGTCTTCGAAGGGATTGATCATCCTGAGCATAGAGGTTAGATGTTCTTTTTTCCCATTTAATTGAAGGTCATGTACAATTAGACACATGTTTCATCTTGGTTCACCACAAAACTATATTTGTTTTTTTAAAAAAACTGAAATTTAAATTTGCAGTCGTGCGACTTTCATATGTGGAGTGGCTGGTGTTTGTGCTCTTGGTGCAGTAGTAGCAAAGCATATTGGTGATGAACACTTATGCCAACGGTATTTAACACAATTCAAACAGGTTGTTTATCATGCTGTTGCTTTGTGTTTAAAGCAACTTTTCTAGCTTCTCCTTTCATTTTCTTTGTATTTCTATGTTTTTTCACATTCCAAAATTTGAGTTCAGATTAAGCTTGACAAGGATATTCCCAATGAAATTCTGTACGGGAGAGCAGGGTTCTTGTGGGCGTGCTCTTTCTTAAACAAAAGTATGGGTGAGGGCACCATATCTACCACTAGAATGGTACGCCCTTTTAGAGAAGTCGTTTTGAATTTCTTTTGCGAGCTTAAGACAGCCTAGTTGCTTTGATTAAAAATTTATCAGAGGGCTGTTGCTGATGAAATCATCAAGTCTGGTCGAAAATTGGCGAAAGGAACATGTCCTTTGATGTATGAATGGCATGGAAAAAAATATTGGGGAGCAGCCCATGGGTTAGCTGGGATCATGTACGTCTTAATGGATATGGATCTGAAGGCAGATGAAGCGAACCATGTAAAGGGCACACTCCGCTACATGATAAAGAATTGTTTCCTTAGTGGAAATTATCCTTCAAGTGAACAAAGTGAAACGGACAGGCTTGTGCATTGGTGCCACGGGGCTCCTGGTATTGCTATTACTCTCGTGAAAGCAGCCAAGGTACATTTTGTTCTATTTTATACTTTATATACTACCTGATTAACAAAACATGTAAAGAGGGAAGAAATTAATTGGTGACAAAATGATTATTCACTTAAGGCTCTATGAAAGTATTACCATGAAGAGTAATCCCTTAACTCCTGTCAATGATTTTTCATGTGGCATTTTGTTACGGGAAGAAAAGAGGCTAGTCCAATCCAAGACAACAATAGGCCTCATATGGAAGCCCATAAGCAGAAGCCCAAGTTGGATGTTCCAAACCTATATATCAATGGGCCAACAATGAACTTGATTTCATCCTCTACTTCCATTGAAGCAAATCTTCTTGGAAGCTCATTTCTTGAAGAGTCTTCCATCTAGTAGTTTGTATAATTGGTTCACAAAAGGATCTTGAATTAAAATTTAAGACACCTGTTAATTTGCTTGCATCTAAAGTTCCAGCCTTCTTTTAGTTCAACGTTGACCGATGATTTTTTTTATATCAGTGATCATTTAATTAATTTACCAGGTTTTTGGCAGTGAAGAGTTTCTACACGCAGCGATTAATGCAGGGGAAGTGGTCTGGAATCGAGGTCTACTTAAACGAGTGGGAATTTGCCATGGCATCAGTGGAAATACCTACGTATTTCTTTCTTTATACCAATTAACAGGCAACCCAAAGTTCTTGTACAGGGCCAAAGCATTTGCTTGCTTTCTTCATGATAGGGCTCAGACTTCCATATCCGACGGTATTATGCACGGAGGTGATCGACCTCATTCACTGTTTGAAGGCATCGGGGGAATGGCTTATCTCTTTCTAGACATGAACGAGCCATCTCAGGCTAGATTTCCAGGTTATGAACTTTAGTTTTCTGTACACATACATGACTTTTGTGTATATCGTTTACTTTTTGTATATTTATGAATAAGATGTGTTCTAAATTTAAATATTTTGTGATCTCCACACCTTTTCGTCACAATATTTAATGAAGAATATCAATATGGTGAAGACATATGCAATAAATAGTACAGTAAATATAGAAAATATTTTGTTTGTAATCAGGTATCCTTACACACATCATAAGATGGTTTGACTAATTATATTATTACTCCTTCAATCTATTCGTTTGGATACGCGGTAAGTAAGGCGAAAGAAGCGAGATTTTGTAGCTCAATAGGACTCCTAAAACGCCTATGAGCTATCGAGACAGTGGGAATGTGTATCGCTATTAGTGCCCCAACAGGTGAAAACATGGACCTCTTGTTAGCATATATGCCCTATCAGCCAAAAGTTGGCATATTGGGCTTTATGCACCCAAAACCCATTAGTTACTTAATGACCCTATAAATATGTCATTCTAGTTGAGAGACTCAATTCATTCCATACAATTCCATTCAATACACACTCTCATAGAAAATCCGTCATCACACTAGCACTGGTGCCGGGCTTGTAGATCTGGTCAGGTTGATTGGACTCGAGGGTCACCGCTGCAGATTGATTTCGCTGTTATCGGTAATCCCTTTTCGTGCATTATATTATGATATTTGCATGTTAATATATGAATCAGGCGCGATCGACCGTCCCCGGGTCAGATCTGTTTATTGTATTATTTCCGCTGCGTTTGGATCTGGCGCCGGGGTACGGAAACCCAACAGTGGTATCAGAGCCAGGTTGCACTTTGATTCATGTATCAATAATTAATTTTTTTAGATCGTTTCCACGTGATATTAATCGCTTCTGAATTTCAGAAATTACGGCATCCGGAAAAAATATAGAAATTGGATTAAAAAGAGTTTTAATCAAACCCAAAATCGTCCAAATCGGAAAATGTTTCCGGCTGCACTGTTCATCTCACGACCATGTCAGCGGTGGAGGACAGGCGGCGACACGACGGGAGGAGGTAGCGCTCTGAGCGGCGGTTCAAACGGCGGAGAAATGTTCTTCGCCGCGTGGCTGGCTCGCGCAAGCCCTACGCTACCTACTGTGCTCGTGAATCCAGTGAGAGGCGCACACCGTGGAAGAGAAAATTCCAGTGGACTCTGCTGAGAAGCGCAACGATCGAGTTTTCTTCCAGGACTTACCATCATGTGTGCGGGATCGATGGAGCAGGCTGAGGCGTGCGGCGTGATGCCTTGGAGTTGGCGGCGGCGCTAACCCTAGCAAAGCCCTAATTTTCGATTGAAGGGGGAGATGAACAGTGTTTCTCGATTTTAAAAAAAAAGTTTATTTTTTGGTAAATCCGAAAATGTGATATTTTTGGGTTAAAAGGTTTTGTTAATTTTGGATCCAAAAGGTTTGGAGTCCATAAATTATTTTTGGGTTATTTTAGATGTTTTATCCGGATTAATTTTGAAATATTAAATCATAATACTTAATTTATTAAAAATGTGATTTTTAATTTATTAAGTGTAAAATGTAGATTTTACAATTAGTTAAAAATTTAATTAATTAAAAATTGAATGAAAATGTTTCATTTAATTTGTTAATTTTATTTTTTGGCTAATATTATGATTTGAGGTAAAATAGTGATTTTACCAAGTAATTGAAATTTAATTAATTAGAAATTAAATGAAAGTGTTTCATTTAGTTTGGTAATTTTATTTTTCGATTAATATAACTAATAGGTAAAATAGTGATTTTACCAAATAATTGAAAATTAATTAATTTGTTAATTTTATTTTCAATTAATGATGCAATTAGTGGGGAAACGATAGAATAAATTAATTATTGTGATCTAATTACATGTGATGTAATTAGTACAATTACATATGATGTAATTGTTTAGTTTAATGCTTAACTAGATATGATGTGATTGCATGATGGATGATTATGGGCCTTGACCAATGTGTTTAGGTGAATGTTTAGGTTTTTAATGTTCATTATAATTGTGATTTTGGTTTTCAGGCCTGCGAGTCTTCTCTCTCTATTTTCTGATGTATCCCATCCCGGATTTGTATCCATATTCTCTTGTTTGCACGATTTAAATGTAAAATCTTTAGAATTAGTGGGAGATCGAGATTGAAGATGGAGCATCAAGAATCAAGACTTGTATAATGGAAGCAAAAATGTAATAGGATTGCATTACATACCTGCATCACCTTAGACAGACTTGTGATCCACGTATGGCTCACGTGGATCAATTAGGAAAAGGTCGTAATCGTCCATATTTATTTTTATTATGCATATGATGTATGATAAATGTTTGTTTGTATGTTTTATTAGTACATATGACTGCATGAATAAAACATAGTTGCATGAATCTGGCAAACAAACAAACAAGTATTTGATGAGATTTTAAAATATTATTAAATCCCTCTTTTGAATATGATTCAAAAATTTTAATATCAAACTGTAAAGGGAGCTCAAAGGAGTTTGTTGTTTCCTGTCTTCCATCAACAGTTAAGCCATGAGACGCTACTTGTGTCAGGTGTCTTGTCTCACCTTCGTGGGGGGCATCTGGCATGGGAAAACTGTGTGTTTAACTGCCACTTAATTATGGATAGGGTTCTGTTAACCTTTAAGATTACTCACCCTCGTGGGGTCTTATTGGCGGACATTACCATCCGTGGGATGGGTTAGTTTGACGTGAGAAGGCATAATTGGCCTGCCTCCGTAGGGTTATGTCAACCACGAGACGAATATCTTGGGGGTTGCATATGATGCAATTGTGAGCTACCTTTAGTATCATGAGGTTGGCTGGACCCTCGCCCGGGGATATCATGAGCTAGTTGGACTCCAAGCCCACTAAGAAAATACGATTTTCCGTTCATTTGTCATGAGGGTGACGAATTCGAAAAATTTAGTGGGAGCATTCAATAACTAAAGTCCATAGTTTTTGAATTAATTAATAATCAAACGGTTTGCATGTATTTTCTGTTTATTCTCAGTATTGTGATTGCCGTGAATCCGATTGCATCAATTCTCGATACAAACAAAGTAGCCGCACCAAATTATTCTGATTGACTATTAATTTTAAAATAGTGCTTGCTTCTAAAAGGTTGCTATATACCCTTGGTGGGAGCCTCCTGTTGAAGTGTCTCTCCGTTCGTCTCATGAAAAGATCGCCACACTTGAGAAGTGGTGGGACGATGATCTCTCGGCTAGGTGCTATATGATAGCATCAATGTCACAAATGAGTTTCAACACAGATATGAGAAATTCGTTCACATTGCTGATATTTTCCAACACCTACAAATGTTGTTTGGTGAACGGACGCGATTACTGAGACTCGCGATTTCAAAGGAGTTATTTTCATTTCACATGCGAGATGGGGCTTCGGTCTATGAGCATGGTGTAAGAAAAATATCTCTTGTTGAGCAATTGGAAAATCTGAATGTGACAAATCCTCATTAACTGGATGTAGATTTGATCTTATAGTCAAAATGTTGGAAACTCATGAGTCCTTGATTCAAAAGGAGAAACGTGTTCTTCTTGTCGAATCTTCTACCAATGGTAGGAAGAGTTCAAGGATAAAGAAGAGGAAGGTAAATGGTTCCCAACTTCAAAAGACGAAAAAGGATATAGTAGCAACTAAGAAAGGAGATGCATCTATGTTTTCACTGCTGGTCACTGGCGCAAAATTGTAAGGAATACCTTGACTAGAATCGTTCTAGAAAGGGTATGTTATATATTAAAATTAAATGTTTCTATTGGTTCTACTTCTTTGGTATATGATGCCAGTTGTGCTCGCATTTTTGCAAAGAGTTGCATGTGATGTGAGGAAGTAGAGAGCCCTAGGAAGGTGAAACCTACCTGAGGCTAAGCATTGTAGCAAGAGTTGTTGCAAAGGTTGTTTGAAACATTTATTTAATATAAAATCTTGAACTGGTTAGGAACTTGTTTGAGCAATTATTTATTTGTTTTAGATTTAATCATGAAATTGTTTCTATTTTGATAGAGAATGATATTCTTTTAAATATGCGAATGTGATTTGCAGTATTTTTAAGAATGCATGTTTTATTGAATCTGGTGAACTTATGAATGATTAGTATGATTATATTTAAAGAATATAAAAAGAATGATAACTTAAATCCAACATAAATTTAGCATGTGCTGAATGTCCATTGAATTTGATTCATATGGTCGTATTGGGAGCACTAAATGTTAGTGCAAGATGATGTTGAGTTATCTTAAAGAGAATGTGATTCTCTCTGAGTAACTCTCTAAAGTTACATATTTGTTGAATATAATTCATACCAATGCAGTGACCAAAACTCCATATACGATATGGACTGAAAAATAATCCAAATTTTTATTTTGAGATTGTTCTGCTTATGTGAAGCATCCATTGGGAGATGAGTTGGATAGTTGATCCATCTTATGTTATTTTGTGGAAATTATATTATCAATTGCAGGCAAAGAGTTTGTTTCGCAAGTGCAATCTTTCTAGAGAAAATGTTTCTTTTAGAAATGATGACAACATAATATAACTTGAAAGGGTTCAAGAACCACAAACCACTAGAAAAGTGAAAATGGTGAAATTAATTTAGTTAATCACAACCTTTGATTTACACACACCATGGAGATTTGAAAATGTTTCAAGAGCTCCTGATAGAATGAATCTACTCCTTGAAAGTAGTCAAGAAATAGACCATGGATATGATCCTTGGACTTTCAAGGAGGCGATGTCAGATATTGATTCGGGACATTGGCAAGATGCCATGAAATCTGAATGGACTCCATGTACTCCAATAAGGTATGGGTCTTAGTAGATCATCTTTGGGAATTGTTCACATTGGCTGCATGGATTTACAAGTGAAAGCTTGGAGTGGATGGGAAGGTAGTGACCTTCAAAGCTTGACTGATGAGAAACAGTTATTCTCATAGGCAAAGAGTTGTTTATGAGAAAATTTTCATCGGTTATGATGCTATAGTCTATTTAAATTTTATTAGTTATATCTTTATATTATGAATATGAGATATGAGTAATGGATATGAACACAACATTTCTCAGTGGTGGCATTGAGGTAGAAATGTAGCAGCCAAACGTGTTTACAACTTCTTGGAGTGAGAAAAATGTTTTCAAACTCCACACGTCCATTTATGGGCCTAAGAAGGCATCCCGAAGTTTGAACTTCCGTTTGATAACATCATCAAAGTGTTTGGTTTTGTTAAAAATCCGGAAGTGACATGTGTATGCAAAATGGTTAGTGGGAGCATGGTTACATTTGTGATGCTTTAAGTTGATTATATCATACTCATTATGAATGGTATTGGATTAATCAATTAAAGCATGATCATCTACTAATTTCTTTATGTAAGATTGGTGGAAGCGTCATACGCTTTTAGCGTAAGGATCTATAGGGATAGATCTAAAGGATGCTTGAGATATCTCAATCTATGTACATAAACACTGTGCTAAAAGGCTTTAGCATAGAATAGTCGAAAAACGAGTTACTTCATAATATGTCATAGTATTCATCTCTCGAGTCAATATGTTTTAAGATTGATGAGGAGAGAGAAAAAATGACATTGGTACCTTATATTTCTATTTTAATAGCATAATGTATGCTATTTTATGTACTTGGCCTGATGTATGTTCTTAGAGTAATGGGCAGACATCAGACAGATCCCGGTGAAGGTCACTGGAAAACTGTGAAAATAATCATCAAGTTCTTATGAATAACTTATGATATGTTCATGGTTTTTGGATCTGTAAGTGGAGAAATAAAAGTTGAAGGCTAAGCTGATGCTGGTTTTTAAATTGGATGTAGATGATACCATATCGATGTTCGGATTTGTATTTAAGCTCAATGATGGTGATGTCTCTTGGAAACGTTCCAAGCAAGACACCACATGGGATTCCACCACTGAAGCTGAATACATTGCAGCATACGATGCAGCAAAGAGGCAGTTTGGATAAGAATTTTCATCCAAGAGTTGGGTGTAATTTCTAGTGCAGTTGACACAGTCTCTGTGTACTGTGACAACATTTGAGCTATTATGAATAGCCAAGATCTCATCAGGATCCAAACATATATTGAGAAAATACTATCTAATGAGAGAGATGGTAGACGCGACATTATTATCGAGAGAATCGCTTCAACAGAAAAATATAGTGAATCCACTGACAAAGCATTTACAATGATTGGTGTCTGTTAGACATCTTGGGAAGATGGTCTTAAGACACATGAGTAGTTGGCTTTGGGAAAGTGAAAGATATTGTTGTCATACATGATTAAGTAAATCAATAGTTGATTGATTGTACCTGTAATCTTATTATGACAAATCTTTGTTTGAATATTAATATATATGGCACTTCTTCATCTGTTTACCCATGCATCTTGATGTATTGATGAAGTCCTTGAAGTTGCTATAGTCCATAGAATGTGGTTACGCATATGATGGTGACCATGAAATACATTCTCGACTGCGATTTCTAAATGTTCCTGGTCGATGAGCCTTCGAGAATGGGATATCGATATATGCTCGTTAAAGACTGGTATTCATGATGTGTCTAGTGTAGTGCGCCGCGTTTCTCGGCGTTGGCTTGGAGAAGTCAACACACATGAATAGGTGCTCATTAGGAATGAGTTCACTGAACGACCCTACTCGGAATTCTATAAGTGGTTACCATTTGTCGAGTATAGAATTTCTAGTCATAGTTGTGCACCATTACTCCTCATGACCCGGGGCGTCATTGAGGTCTTGATAGATAGCTGTGTACTTTGATTTAACGACTGATCACATGTGGGTCATAAAGTCATTATTTTGGGTATTCAGTGATGCTGTCAGGGGCCTATGATTGTCGTTGGGGATTCACCACTGGTCTTGATGAACCAGGATGTCCTATGTGTTTTTCTATATATGATTCGAGGAATCTCTGGCCAGAGTGGGTAGTGCTTGTGAAAAATGAGTTTTTCATATACGCACACAATGAATCATATAACGTGAAACAAATACATAGTTATTGAAATCATAATGGGTCTCGATCAACCAATGCCCTAGATTCAATCGGGACATATTGAGTGAAAGGAATGTACTGCACGCTAACTATGGCTGACAGGTTCTCGTACGTTGCTAGTCATTTGTATCTAGGTCTTCGTGAAGCGCAGATGCTAGGCGCTACCCACGATCGGTAGGTTGATGCTGGAATTATATTTCGGTAATTGTCTATTAAAAGAGTTTAATTGACAATGGGGCATTCAGGGTAAGCCCAAAGAAGTTGTTTGACTTCTAAAATCACAAAGGTTGTGATCCTACTGCTATGATACACTTGAGCCTCGTTGGGTCACAATCAACCGACCGTCGATCTATCGATGAGAATTGAGACTTAAATGTTAAGTGCTCAAGATTGTGTGATTGATATTCAAGATATGAGTTTAATTTTTGAAAGCTCCTCACTTTAGTGGAGTTTCTATGTTTGGAAAGGTTTCATCTATAGAAAGTTCTAAAATTAAAAAGTATGATATATTTATCTCATAATTATGTACGTCATTTGTACATCAAGTTATTCAATTGGATTGACATACTTGGATTATGAGTTTAGCGCTCATGTGTTGGCTTTTGGGCAAGTGGGAGATTGTTAGCATATATGCCCTATCAGCCAAAAGTTGGCATATTGGGCTTTATGCACCCAAAGCCCATTAGTTACTTAATGACCCTATAAATATGTCATTCTAGTTGAGAGACTCAATTCATTCCATACAATTCCATTCAATACACACTCTCATAGAAAATCCGTCATCACACTAGCACTGGTGCCGGGCTTGTAGATCTGGTCAGGTTGATTGGACTCGAGGGTCACCGCTGCAGATTGATTTCGCTGTTATCGGTAATCCCTTTTCGTGCATTATATTATGATATTTGCATGTTAATATATGAATCAGGCGCGATCGACCGTCCCCGGGTCAGATCTGTTTATTGTATTATTTCCGCTGCGTTTGGATCTGGCGCCGGGGTACGGAAACCCAACACCTCCCTCTTCCGCCTAAAAGAAATTTGATTCTATCACGATATTGTTTATCTAATGTTAGAAACTGCAAGTCCGAAAATCCATGATCTTGGACAAGTTCCCCTCTCTTATATGTCAGTTTATTGATAGGGATTCGGGTATAGCATTTATATTTTCCCGCTATGGTTGCTTTCTTTATTAATGATCATCATGTCAATAAAAAAATTAAATTAATTCACAAAACATAATACATATATTAGTGATATACATTCAATGATTTTTTTATATAATTAAATTTATATTCGTTGAATCCAAAAAAACACTCTTTAAATTGTTGAATTATTAATCTATCAATTAACTAATATCTCTTTAAATTAATATATTTTCATAGTCGCCAATATTATTAATTTATCGAGGTTTTATACTTCACTGTCAGCCAACGAGTACATTTGTCTTACAAAAAAGCAATGAAAATACTAAGACCTGGTAATGAATTGTGTATTGTTTGCTAAACTAAACTCCCCCGATAATATAAGAACAATAAAACATCTAAAAATGTGACAAAAAATACCTGTATAGGTCAAGCAATCTTATTTCAATGGAAAGAAATAAAAAAAAAAAGCATCATCAACACCCTTATCAATGGTATAATGCGGCTCACTTATATAAGGTCATGCCAACTCCGGCTTCGCCTCCAAAAAGAACTCGGAGAGTATGGCCGTGAAAGCCGCTCCTGCCGCAAAAAACTCCCTTCCTAACAGTCTCACAGGAAGGCGGGTTGTCGAAAAAATCAGTCCTGTATTTGTTGTGATAAGCATTTCTCACCGAACCAGCCAACAAGCAGACCTCAACGATGAAAAACGTTACCCTGCACCAGGCAAGATATAAAATAGTTATCTTTGGCAACCGTCATTTCTAAAAGATTCTACCTCATGATATTGCCAATTCTCTCGGAAAGTTAATGGTGCCATATGTGCGAGGACTGAGGAGTGTATTGCGTACCAGCAGATGATGAAAAGAAGAACTGCACAAGCCCTTGAACCACCTGGTTTCAGTGGATTTCCACAGCAGAGGCATTTGGTTGCCATCATTACAAGTACTTGACTGACCATGAGGATTAAAAAAGCACCAACACCATACCCGGTTGCAATGTCTGAGCCATGAACACAAATAGTTGTAATTGATCTCGCTGTCAGGCTTCGATATTCGCTGTCGAAAATTAAGTTAATCAGAAATTGGCTAGAAACGATATATTCGTCAACAAGAAGCATATCTTGATCTGTATTCGTCTATTAGGAAAATAAATTTCCATATATTGCATAAACTAGTCAAGGACAAAACAAGATACAGCATAAAGTTCAGATATCGAGTTAAATAAGTCATTAGAATATAGATGGATAAAGGGTTTTGCAAGTAATTACAAGAAAATCCAACACAATGAAGACGGAAAGAAGGGAAGAACTTACAGTACTTCTTCTATGTTCAGCTGCAACAGCCAACCCAAAAGCAATGATATCCAAAATGAGGACAGTGATCATCAAGAACTAAGCCATTTCAATTCAGTTTTGAGAACTCCGATGATCACTTCTTCCTATATATTGATGGGTAGATGTATGATCAATGTACTTCGTTTGAGTAATCATGAAGTAAACAAAAGTTACGCAAGTTAGTTTACAACAAAAGAGTGTACAACTGTACATGAGAGAGAGAGAGAGAGAGAGAGAGAGAGAGAGAGAGAGACTTGCTATGGCGATACCTCAACCACTGTTCACCCTCAACTCAAAGCTATTGCCCACCTTCCAATATTGGCTTGCATTTGGTTCTTAGATTAGGCTGTGATATATTAGTTCTTCTACATTTATTGGATCCCAAACTCCAGATGAACATGTGGGCTTAAAGAATTCAGTGGTTCTTAATCCTCCATTTTTGTGGATGGTCATGTGGCACCACTCACCATTGCGAATGCGGAGACTCGGGTTCGACCCTGCCATCCCCTCTAAGGGTAAGGGTGAGCAATCGGTGCAAACCGAACCGACCGAACCGAATTGTAGTTATATTAGTGCTAAAAAAAAATTCCTCTATTTTTAATTTAGCCTTCAATCATGAGGTCGGTATGATCATGGATTTTGGTGGAACTATCGCATTGTAGGGACTGGGTCATGAAGATGAAGAGTGATTATGTACATCACTCAATTAATAATTTTACTGCCTATTTACATCTTGTGCGAATATAAATCATGTCCTTTAAAATATATTTTATTATAAAATTTAGTAATTAGTAATATAATTAAGTGAAAACATATGCACGAGATAACATATAATATTAAATTTAAATAAAATATAGATAATATTGAAATGGCATTTATTAAATTATTTAGGAATGGAATAAATGAGATATGTTAAACAAATAAATTTCAGTGATTTATCATTATAAACTTTTATTATAGTATTTTTGTTGAGAAGTGAAGATGTATTTTATCAGCACACTAATAAGTTAAAAAATTAAGACTGTGTCATGATTTAGATTTGGGGATGTAAAGACTCGGAGAACTCAAAATCCTTATATTAATATATAAACAAGTTTAAGAGAGAGAATTTCAATCTATCGAATTCGAAATTATCTAAACAAGTATGATGGATTTACCTCACAAATTTCAAATCTTTCGGTCTAAATACATCCTAATGTTAATTATTTTATTTTGCTTAGTAATATATAAAAAAAAAAAAGTAACATCTTTATCATAAAAACGATATTTTTTTCACTATCATCATTCACACCTCCAAAATAACAAGCCAAAATTATAGGGTGGAACATAAAGTATTAATATGTTTTCCATCAAATATTTGAGATAATTACATATATCTCCTTTGTAGAATAGTTGTTTTACAAATTATCCCCCTAGTTTGAACAGTTATATATGTCTCCCTTGTAGAATAGCTGTATTACAATAACATCCCTTCTAGTTTGTGAATATATAAGAAAAATTACAACTGCCTCCCCCTGTGATTTGACATTGTAGGGGAGATAGATGTTATTGTTCAAACTAGAAGGGTTAAAATGAAAATTATGAAAACTAGAGGGGGTCTATATGAAGTCCACCATCAAATAAGACATAAACTCTTCATATGCTCCTTAAAATGTGTATTATCTAGTATGAAAAGTCTTACTTTGTTAATGGAGTATGTTCATATTACATATTGCTATTATATAATGTAAATCAAGAAGAGATTATTTCCTTTATTACATATTGCCTACAAAGGGAAAACTCGTCAAAGCATAATCAGATATTCTTTTCATTTTTTACTTTCATTATTAACTTTTTGCTATTAATATTTTCTTTCGATTGACCTTTTTATTGTTAAATAAAGGTTCAATTTTAAGCATCGGCTTCAAAAAAAAAATTTCTCTTCAAATGTTAAAAGATTTCATTCTCTTATAATCACATAATTTTGATATGTAATTAAAATAAACACCATCAAACAAAGAATTACAAAGGTACATATATCTTTTTTCTAGCTTAATTACATACTGATAATTGTAAAATAAATGTATATTTAAATATTTTTTGTTTATATTTAATATGTTTGCATTTTTTTTTGTGTTAGGAAATTTTAATTTAGTTTTTTTTTTAAAAAAAAACTTGTTATCTTTTTGTTGTTTTAATTAGGTTATGTGCTTTTGGATTTGTTTCTTGAAAAAAAATGTTGGTTAAAACTCTGTGGTTGCATTTGGATTTATGGATTTAAGTGAAAAAATTTTGATAATGAATTCAAAATGATATTTATTTTAGGCGTATATGAAACACATCGTAATTTTTAACAGATGCCTAAATAACGAGTCAGCTAATTTTATTTTATCCAAATAAATCAAATAGATTTGAAATTATGGAACTAAATTTTATGATTTCAATTTTCAAATACCCCAATTCAAACAGATCATACTAAAAATTTCTTCTAATGATATACAGTATATATATCCATAACCAAAAATAAAATTCAACAATATGGGGGGTTATTTAAAAATATAACCTATATTTAAAAAACTTTTAACAAAATAACCTAAAAATATAAAACCTTTATTTTTTGACCCAAAACGCCAACTCAGTTGGCGGGACCAACTTGAAAAGTTGGTCACGCCAACTGAGTTGGCGTGACCAACTTTATCTTTATTTTTTTTTTAGTAAAAGTTGGACACGCCAACTGAGTTGGCGTGTCCAACTTATTTTTTTATTTTTTTTTTATTTTTTTTATTTTTTTTAAATATATAAAACATAATTTAAAATAAAAAATATATATAATAAAAATATGTCTTACCTCTTATCATTGTCCAAAAAATATATCAACTCAAATATAATTTGACAATTTTACACAAAACCAAAAATTTACATGATTTTGTAAGTTAATATAAATTGTTCCTTCAAAAAGTAATCACCGAACATGTTAAAATAAATACCCGAAATGTTCAAAATATATTATTTAATATATATTTATATTACTAAAATATTAAAGTTTGCGAGCGGCTCGGAATGGCTATCACGGAACATTATTAATACGAGTACGAGTTTAGACCCGTCTCATTGACATCCCTAAGAGTAATCATCGTTACGATGATGCTGCATCCGTTCTTTGGTTTGAAGTGAAACCATGTGCAATGTTTAACGTCATCAATTGTTACGAGGAAGGTGATGAGATAATTATATAAATTTTATATTTAAAAAATTTAATAATGTTCGGCGACGGCCATTCCATGCCGCAATTTTTTTTAGAATTTGATAATAAAAAAATTGTTTAAATAAAATTTTAAAAATATAGACGATGTTATTACAATTTACCTGATAAGATGAGACATATTTTTATTATATTTTTTTATTATAAATTGTTTGTTTTTTTATTAAAAAAGACATGCTAACTTGAGAAGTGATTTTAAAGAATAAAAGTATGTTTGCTAATAGATTTTTGAAGGAACAATTTATATTAACTTACAAAATCATGTAAATTTTTGATTTTGTGTAAAATTGTCAAATTATATTTGAGTTGATATATTTTTTGGACAATGATAAAAGGTGAGACATATTTTTATTATATATATTTTTTATTTTAAATTATGTTTTATATATTTAAAAAATAAAAAAAAATAAAAAAAAAATAAAAAAACAAGTTGGACACGCCAACTCAGTTGGCGTGTCCAAGTTTTACTAAAAAAAAAATAAAGATAAAGTTGGTCACGCCAACTCAGTTGGCGTGACCAACTTTTCAAGTTGGTCCCGCCAACTGAGTTGGCGTTTTGGGTCAAAAAATAAAGGTTTTATATTTTTAGGTTATTTTGTTAAAAGTTTTTTAAATATAGGTTATATTTTTAAATAACCCCAATATGGGTTATACATGTAGCCATCTGTTTTCAACACATTCGTTGAAGAAATATACCTAAATTTTCATATGGACACATGGATGTTCTATCAACATCAAGAAAGATAGCAAACCAACAATTTCATGCATCTGAAAGTTTCTCTGAGAGCGGTAAACTACCTAGAGAGTTATTAGTCTACAACAACAATTAAGCATTTAATCTCAATCAATTGGGGTAGACTACACATGAACAATAGATAGAATTAAGTGTTGACTTTCTTTTACTATTCTCATTTATATATCTTATGTAATATATCGATCAATTTAATATTTTAATAATGATGAATTAATGAAAATACTTGTTATATATTATAGAAAATTAATCACAAAAATTCTCTTCCTGACACAAGATATAATATGATATACCAATATATGTATATACTTGATTTTAAATACAGTCAATTGTAAATTAGTTAAGTAAATACTCGCACAATTTAGAAAAGTCAATGCTGTAGTATTTTTGTTCATGATGTTCCCATGAATTCATATAGACCTAACCCAACTGCAACATTTTCTATTTTCTTTCTTTTTTTCTTTCAAGGAGATGCAGAACAACGTTATTTGAAGCGATACATTATCATGTCCGATCCAATTTCAATGGAGACAAGGCTACCGCCACCCGCATCTGAAGAAGGAATACTACTTTCTCCAATCGGTCAAGAAATAAGTAAAGTACTAGAAGTTGAAGTAGATCATGAGGTGTTCAGCACGGCCCAAAGTACTGATCCTGAAGCACAAGGAGGAACTGCCCATGCCCACCACACTCTTCTCCTACTTATAAATTACGCCTGTCTGTTTGTGGGTTCAGTTTCTTCAAGCCTAATCTCCAAGTTCTATTTCAATCACAAAGGCTCCAGCAGATGGGTCTCAACATGGGTTCAGTCAGCCGGTTTTCCTATCCTGCTGCTTCCAATGTATCTCCCTTACTATCTTTTCAAATCTTCTAAAAGGAGGCCTTTCTCTGGATTTACTATAAGTATTTTTCTTCTGTCCGTCATTGTGGGCGTCTTTATGGGCGTCAACAACCTTCTCTTTTCTTGGGGTACTTCGTATCTACCCGTGTCCACATCTTCTCTTGTCCTGTCTTCCCAACTGGCTTTCAATCTCATTCTCTCTATGATTTTAGTTAAACAAAAAGCGAACTTCGCAAACCTCAATTGCGTCCTACTTTTGACCCTTAGTTCGGTGCTTGTAGGATTGGGTGCTAGCCACGACAAACCCACTGGTTTGACACGTTCCAAATACTTGGTGGGGTTCCTGTCAACTCTAGGTGCAGGCTTGCTGTTCGCTTTGTACCTTCCGGTGATGGAGCTAATATATAGGAAAGTGGACTGCTATGGTATGGTTCTGGAAATGCAGCTGGTGATGGAAATGACGGCAACGATGTTCGCCACTGTAGGCATGGGTGCGTCTGATGCTGGATTTTCAGTGATGAAGGTTGAGAGCACGAGGGTGTTCGACATAGGTTCCGCTGCATACTGGTTGACTGTAGCGTCGAGCTTGATTGCATGGCAACTTTGCTTCGTAGGAACAGCGGGATTAGTGTTCTTGACGACGTCGTTGACCGGAGGGATATGCATGACGGCCCTGATGGGGGCGAACATAGTGGGTGGCGTGATAGTTTACGGGGATAAGTTCGGTGGGATCAAGGCGGTGTCCACGGTGCTGTGCGTTTGGGGTTTCTGTTCATATCTGTACGGCATGTATGTCAAGAACAAGATTTTGTATAAAAAACCAAGTAATCAATTCAGTAATCCGACGGAGGCAGAATTGATTTAATTAATATCAGACAAATTAAGCTAATTATGATATATACGGACTAGGGCTGCCTAGCTATATGAACTACTCATCATTTGTGATGTAATATTCTCCATTATATATCTCCTAGTTTTTGTTGGTACCGTACAAAGCGTGACTTTAAGTATCAGCATATTAATCAATCTTTTTTCTAATTTGACCAAAAATAACATTTTCAATGACTAACTTTCACAAATATTTTTAGAGAAACGACAATGCTACTGTAATTGAATGGAAAAAAATAACCAAAGAACTGACGCTAATTTTTTTTTATAAAAATGATACCCAATCTTACTATAAACTGAAAAAAATAATATTTGAAGTTGTTAAGTATTAGAGTAGATAAAATACTTTTAGGATGTATATATATATCAACTCTATTTCAGAAATATATGTAAGAAATAGTATATGTTACATATTGATAATACATATATATGGAATGTAATGCAAAGTATTAAATTATAAAATATGTTAAATCAACAATGATAAACAACCTATAAGCATTTTTTGTAATATCCGTAATACTAATAATAATAATTACAGTTAAAAATACTGATTTTGTTTGGTTGGCCAACATGATAAGGTTATTTTTACTTAACCAACAGAATCGATTCAGGTCAAACACGCACATCAACAACAAAAATTATTTAACAAACAAACAAAATTCTATTTAACAAATTCATTAGAATAGCTTTACTATTAGTTAGAATAGTGATAAATAATATAGCAGTTAACTCTTATTATATAATAATAAGTAAATATATATCTAACATTAATATAGAAATAGATTATAATCACGAAATGTATTGTCAAATGACATAATTTAGTAACATTTTCGTGCTCAAGTGGTTTATTTATGTGTTACGATATTGTCAGAGTAAAATTATTGCTGTCAAAACAATTTACATATTAAATTCATAAACATTGTCAACCTTTATTTATATACAATTCTACCACTATTCATTGTTTTTTTTTTCTTTTGCAGTGTTGACTGAAATTCAAAAAGATGAGAGTGTCACATAAGCAAAGCCCCTAAAATGTTGAAAAAAGAAACTTGTCAAAATGGAGAAAAAGTTGAAGAAGAACCCACGGGCTGGTGCTTTGAACCATCGGTGAAGCCTTATAATCTGCCTAAACCTACAAAAAAACCTACGGCCCGTGTATTTTTTCATACGTTTAGGCAGATTATAAGGCTACGGTCTGTGGGTTGGTCCGTAGGTAGCCATTGAAGTTCCTGCCTCAACCTACAAAAGAACCGACGAACAATCTAAGGTCTCCTGGGTTCCAAATCTGCAGAATCCCAAAAATCGTGGAAAAATCCAAATTTTGATCACATGCCAATTCAAATTCTGTTTTTTCAATCGCAGGCGCTGTAGGACTCTATTTATAGGGTTTTGTGGAGAAATGTAAATAGAAGACTCTTAATTCCAAATGAGAGACTTTTGACACATTGATTTACCTTCTTGTTTTGCATTTGTAGAGTAATTTTGTGTTGACTAAGGGTTGTTTGTGATTGTTTTTCAAAATTATTTATCTATTTTTCAGATAAAAAAATGGATTTTGAGGGTTTTATTTTATTGCTTGTGCTATTGCTTCTCTAAAAATAAGTAGGTAAAAATAGAAATAGAGAAGCAGATCATGAGATGTTTTTCACTATTTTACTTGAGTGGTGTCAATTTTGTAATAATTTGAAGTTTATTAAGCTTTTTTTTTATTTTAATAGCAAGCATTCAATGTTTTTTGTTTACAAACATTCAATATTTTTGCTTAAAATAATTTTTTCAACTTTAAGCAAAAAAAATAAAAGTATTTTGAATAAACAACCATGACATGCCGAAATGAGACTATGCTTGACATTTAATTTTAATTTCAATGACTTTGGTTTTGATATTCGTTTGTCATTGCATCTGAATAATCAGGACAATTATTTACATATATTTGTTGCTTGATTTCGAACTGAAATGATAGGGGATTAAAATTTAGCTTCATAATATCAATCAACAAATGGTTAAATTGACTAGAAATAGTACTCGATTTTAGTATGTGATTTAAGGTGAAAACTGAAATAGAAATATTTGGACTGTTAAATGAAAAATATTTTACGGAATTTCATCCTAATAAGGCAAGAAGATGAGTAATTAATTAGATTTTAAGACGTGTCACGTAGTTGAGTCTGATATCATTGTTTGCTTTGGTAATTTTATTTGAATTTGGTTTCTTCCTCAATTATTCCATGTTATTAAATTTGATTGCTCAAATTTCATTAGTTTAACTTTTATTTGCTTGGGGTTCTAGTTTGATAATGCCATTTGCTCGTTTAATTCAATTTGTCTAAGATTAAGGGGTGTATTCATATGGAGATTTAATGAATTGATTAGTTTTTTAACTGATAAACTTTTATTGAGTTGATAGATTTCTACTAACTTTTATAGAATCATGTGGAATTATAAAAATATTTCTGTAGACTCTTTTGGAATTTTCCACATTATTCTGTGGAATTCCACTGCAAGATTTCAGATGTTTATAAGTTTTTAAATTAAATTTCATAGAGTTTGTGACTTATAATTTTGCAAGATTTTTATAGATATTTGAAAACTTTTTACGAAATTCTTTAGATTTTGTAACTTGTAATTATATCTTATTTTTTTTATTTGAAATACTAATTGAATATGGGTAACATCTAACAACATACATAAAAATCAATTGGAAATAAGACGAATTTAATAAATAATTAGGAAATTATAGAACTTGAAATAATCAAATAGCTGAGAATTTGTACTAGTTCAATAATTAAAAACAATTGAAAACAATACAAATAAAATTTATAACATCGTAGAATTTGTCATACTTTCATTATTTCTTGAAACAAATAAAATTATATTATTATCTAACACTCAAAATAAGTATATTTGGTATAAATAGACACAAAATCAACCACACCGATAAAACATTATAAAAAAATCAATTGATTGTTACCTACTCTTCATTTTGATATATGAATTTGCAAAATACTTGATTTTTATATACTATGCAATCACAGCTTCAAAACACAACTACTAAGAAAAGTAAATAATCCTAAATTAATAAATAATCCACTAATTTATGAATACAAAATAAAAAATGGAAAATATTGTAAAACATCAAATGCTAAAAACACGATAGACATATGGAAAGATCATGTAGACACACAAATAAGGAGAATTATTAACTCAAAAAAGAACCTGATAGAGATGAAGATATGATAAAAATCCATACACATCTATAGGGTGAGTGAGAGAGAATTTTTTATTGTTGTAGTACGAGCTTTAAGACATCTATAGGGTGAGTGAGAGAGAATTTTTTATTGTTGTAGTACGAGCTTTAAGATGTATCTAAATAATTCTACGAGAGCCATTAAAAATCTAATTGAAATTTGAATACATCTAAACTTTATAGTATTTTAAAAAAGCCATGTTTGAATACCACCAAACTTTTAATAATTATATGAATATTAGTAGGCTTTATAAAGATTATAAAAATCTAGATTGAATATCAATAGATTTCTAGAGAGTATATAAAAATCCATATTGAATACATCTAGACTTTTAAACAACATGAAAGTTATTAAAAATACATAAAAATCTTGAACCAATACAACCCCGACTTTAATAAGTGATAATCCAATATTATTTATATATCGATTTATGTAGGAACAACTCGAACTCCAAATCCAGCATATCTATAATTTGGCAAAATACATTTGTTAGTCCCAACCGATTTCGATGGTCAATAGTCTTAAGACTTAGGGATGTATATTCAATAATGACTTTTGGTGACTTTTAATGACTTTTTTTTAAATGATAGACTTTTGTGGAATTGATATATTTCTATTGACTTTTATGAGTTTAACAGAGTTATAAAAAGATTTTCATAGACTTCATTCTAGACTTTTATTGACTTTTTTAAATGAGAGACTTTTGTGGATATAGATTTATAGTGACTTATATTGTATTCTATATAGCTGTAAAAGATTTTTAAAAACTCTTTTAAACATTATCATAGAATTATAACGTATAACCTTGTCTCACATTGGTTGTGGATGAAAATTTAAAGTGGTTTATAAAGGCTTACAATGGACTATTATAGCAACTTGGGTTAACCATTTTCGTAGAGCGAGGACGGATACGAAGTAGTTGCTATAGGAGCCCATTGTACAGTCGCGCTTGCGTGGGCCCGGGCCCGGGCCGTGACAGAATGGTATCAGAGCCGGTCACTGGCAGAAAACACCGGGAGATAAGTGTTATGCGGGGCAAAGTGCTACGTGCGTGGGAGCCACCTCTTGAACCTAAAAAGGGCAAAGTGCTACACGACGGGGCCACCTCTTGAACCTGCGGGGCAAAGTGCCACGTGCGTGGGAGCCACCTCTTGAACCTGCGGGGCAAAGTGCTACATGACGGGAGCCACCTCTAAAACCTGTAGGAGCCACCTCTAGATTCCCGGTGCCGGTGGATCGATGAGTTAGGTGGCGACGATGACGTAGCGTTCTAAAGGAGGGGTGATTGTAATAACCTTGTCCCACATTGGTTGTGGATGAAAATTTAAAGTGGTTTATAAAGGCTTACAATGGACTATTATAGCAACTTGTGTTAACCATTTTCGTCGAGCGAGGACGGATACGAAGTAGTTGCTAGAGGAGCCCATTATGCAGTCGCGCTTGCGCGGGCCCGAGCCGTGACATATATTACAAGATTTTAAACTTTCGAAATTTTTTGTTGAACTTATAAATGAAAAAAAATCAATTAGATATTAATATTTTCCCAAAAAACTCAATGCACCGTAAATATTTTAACAGAATATTTTGAAATATATTTCATATAATTAATTTAATTACGTAAGTAAAACATACATTTTTTATACTATTATTATAAAAGAAAAATTTTGTGTGTTAACATGTAACATTAAATTAGTATATATCTTTCATAAATATATTTTAAATATATAGATATATTAAGATCTGTAATCATTGTTTCTGTTAGAAATTCTGCGTTGCTCATCAGTCTACTAGCTTTCAGTAACAAAATTACCAAGAATGTAAAAATTTACGATCAAACAGTTATCACACCAAAATTATTGTAAAAAAAATTATAATATGTCAAGATAAAATAAAAATTATGTAAGTTTTTTTATCAAATTTTTAAATGACACTATTTGTGGGAAAGCATAAGCCAATATGTAAAGGTTAAAAATTCATTGTTAATGCAGTAAATTAATAGTTATGTAGGTAACCTTGCTATTTTTCAATTAAAAGTCTATTCAAATCTCTATGCTGAATGGATGTGATTTTTTTACTTTTAGAGTTGTACATAGAGCTTCAAGATTTGTGTTTAAAAGAATTCCATAGAATTATTAAAAGTTTATTGACATTTGGATACCTCTAAACTTTTTTAGAGTTTAATAGTCATCTTTGAATAGTCATGACTTTTAAAAACTCTATAAAAGTCTATTTTAAATACCAATAAATTTATATAGAGTATATAAAAGTTTAGATTGAATATCAATAGATTTTTATAAAATATATAAAAATTTAGATTTATACAGTGGATTTAATAATTTATATTAATTATAATATTATTGGTTATTTTGTATGGTAATTCTGATGAACTTGATGCCAAAAAACGTAGAGAATATGAAAAAGGAATTTATCATATCCATACACAGTGAAATCGCAGTCGCTCTTGTATATGAGGACGAGTATCGGGACAACGACTTCAATGAGGGTTTCCGGTGTGTCGCATCCGCCGCCGCTGTCGGTGGCATCGTGTCTTAACCGAAGAAGCTCACCCGTGCGTTTGTTTAACAGCAGCATAGGTGGCTGGAGGCGCAGAAATAGCTTCATTTCTGGTTTGGTGTTCGTCAACAAAGAAGATACCTTTTCCACTTCCGTACCCGCCGCCGCCAAAGAACAGACTGAAGATGATGGCGACCCAGATCCTCAGGACCTTGAATATGTCTCCCAAATTAAATCAGTTGCGACATTTCTTCTTTCGAATCGATTCAGTCAAACAAAATTTTTACTTGTTTTGTGTTCTTCGTACCTGTTATTGACAAAATTCGTGTTTAGGTTTTGGAGCTTCTAAGGAAAAACAGGGACATGCTCTTCAACGAGGTTAGATTTTTTTTCCTCTTCTTTTCTTTACCGTTTTCTTGTTCTCAATGTTAATTATTCTTTCCAAAATCTCTCTGTTTCCGTTTATTAGCTCTGAATTCTGCGTCTTAACCCTCTGTCTTACCCAGTCGATTGCAAACATTTTTAATCGGAAATGTTATTATTTTTTAAGGTAAAATTGACTGTTATGATTGAAGATCCCAGAGATGTCGAGCGGAGGCGTCTGCTGGGCATTGATGACGAAACTGCTCCAACCAGGGATGATCTAGCTGATACTTTAGTACAGGTATCTTCCCCGTTGGCGTGCTATGTCGGGTATTTGTATCTGTCACGAAAGCAAAACACATATTCAACTATGCAGAAAATCTTACTTCAGGTGGCTCAGAAGTTTCGTTTATTTGTTTTAATGTACGAAATTTCTGTTACCACTTACCATGACAGAATTTTTTTCAATTTTTGTGATGCGGAAAAGTTGTCTGAGCCATATTCACTCAAAATTTTTTTTTTCGGTAAATAAATTTCATTGATCAAAATTGATGTGCGGGAAGGACATGCATACAAAAGGCGAGAACCAATCGTACCATTACAAATTATCCCTAAGGTAGAGATCTGTATGAAATAACTTGTACATACGTCGAAAAACTAGCAAATTTAATTCGATCAAAAAATACATCTAACGCCTTCAAGGTTGTCATCGAACTTCTTCCCTTTTCTTTGAATCCAAATGTGATATACTGTTGCGGCCAATGCAATCCCACGATCTTTCATGAGGCGTGATGTCCCACGGTAGTCTTTCTTAAACCTCTTCAATGCACTTCTCAGTGTGGTCATGGAGAAAGCCATGTGCAGCCACGCCCCCACTTTGCACCAGATAGTTGCACTGTAGTCTCAACCTGTGAATTACAAAGAGCACAAGATTTATCAACAACAAATGGTAATCTATCCGAAGTTGCCAACCGATTGAGGGCACCCATCCACAAAAATGAAGGGAGTGTTTTGGTTGGATATAAGGCCTCCAAATAAAATTGGACAAGGGTACTTTCAGCTTCGAGGGGCGGAAGTAATTATAAGCTTTGGAAGCACCTTTGATGTTATTGCCAACCAAGAGTCGATTGTGTAAATCGCTACATTTGGGCAACTACTCCTTTGAATCACCTCATCATATGATTCATAGGCCTTAAGATACATGGTTTCACTACAAAGTTATTATCCTTATGTCTTTGACTCACACAAAAGAACGTATGTATGCATCTCTATTATCCTTGCTTCCTTTTCTTGGCGCTGGTGCACATGTAACTGAAGTTTAATTTGTTTTTCAATCCACACTAAATATGGTTACGCCACCAGCCAAAGAAAGATAGATCATTTGTGAACGGGTACCAGTTCTTTAAGTTTTTTTTCCCCAACCCTTATGTTTGATTTATGGACAGCCCCTAGGGGTTGCCTGATTTTAGAGGCCTGGGACTTGCTCATCTCTAGGTCTCAAGTTCGAAACATGCATGGTTCTATCAATTCTGTGGGGCCAGCTCATACGGTGGCGTAAGGCCCCGGCTTCAATTGGGCCCCCCGCTAGTGGACGGTGAGATTGGTCCCCCGGATTAGTCGGTCTTCAGGCCGGATACCGAGTTATCAAAAAAAATGTTTGATTTATGGACATTGAAAATCATTTGAATTGGTAATCTTTTGTACTTGAGTTGTTATATATGCCCGAGTTTGAGTTTTACATGGATTTATTGTATTCTAGGTAAATGAGGGAAAAATTCCAAAAAATCGTGTTGCTTTGCAAATGCTAGCTGAGGAAATGATCCAGTGGCCTAATTTGGAGGTAACTTGCAACTTTAAGCTAATCTGAACTACTGCTCATCAGTTGTGTCTTATGTAGTACCTAGTAGAAGCTCCAATGAATCAATTATCAATACGTGTTTTAATGTCTGCTTGGCAGTAAAGAACCATCACAATTCACAAGGTGCTGGGCTGTTGGCTACTTGTATCTATCTTTGCTTGATGTTAAATGGTTCAATAGTATCATCATACACTCTTTTCTAGCTAATTGGTGTTGCCTACATATATCTCTCCCTTCTCCATGTTATATGTTATAATATGATCAGTCAATTCCCATCAAGTTAATTTTGTCTATTATTAGTATCTCCATCCACTTTCTCACAAGCTCCTCTAGCAGTTGGCACTGACGTGTTGATTCATTATTTTTTACCATAATCTAAACTTTTATTGCTGCCGCCTAATCTTTTGCTTGATATGATATCTCCAATAGATCAATTCTTGGATAAACATACGTACAGGTTAATATTCTCATCTGGCTCACTTGCCTGAATATTTTGCATGTTCATGGTTGAACAATCACTGTTATATAGCAGCCATCCAAACTAACCTGTAATTCCCCTATGAACTCCTTCCTTAGGTAAAATCTGCTGTCACTTGAAACCCAGTTTATGTTATTCCGTTCATCTTTTCAATATGTATTATCAGTACCTATGAATAGGATAGAATGGATCAACGGAAGAAGGAACTCCGGTCACTATCTAAAAATAAGCAAATTGATCCTTTTGTCCAATGATTTGGATGACAACTGTCTTGAAAGAAATTCTCGAAGTCAGATTGAACTGATTCTAATTATATTCTTAAGTCTTGAAGTGGTTACAAAACCACGAGTTAAATGGATTATAAATAGTTTAGTAGAATGATTTCATTTTCCATGATTTTTTGGTAGGTTGAAGCACCAAAGAAAAAACCTAGCAAATCTCTATATGCAAAAGTTACAGATATTGGTGTGGATGTGCGAGAGGCTTCTAAGAGGCTAAATATGGATTGGGATTCTAAGAGGCTAAATATTGGTGTGGATGTGCGAGAGGCTTCTAAGAGGCTAAATATGGATTGGGATTCAGCTGCTGAGTTTGAAAATGCTGAGACAGATGATTTGGACGTGCCACCTGCAGTGGTAGGTTTTCCCTTACTCGAAATATTAAAACACAAGTCTATGTGGGTTACCTGTTGCTACAAGCGTGGCGATGATTGTTCGAGTCACATGGCCAATTCCATGAACATCACTAGTTTTATACAATTAGCAATAAACATCTCATATCTGTGTTTTAGCTTTATATCGATGCCTCGCTCGCCACATAAATTTCCACAAGAATTTTTACAGTGATTCTGGGAGCTAACTGGAATCCGCACTGATGACCATATGCTTCTCGCAGGGGTACGGAGCTCTTTACTTGGTTACGGCATTTCCAGTCATTATCGGTATCTCTGTTGTGTTGATTCTATTTTACAACTCTCTCCAATAGAGATGGACAAGTAAAAGTGAATTGAAGGCAATTTTTTTATGTTAAAAGTTTTACATTGTACAACAGAATATTGATGGTGATAACTAACCTGTTCAGAGCCTTGAAATTACATGTTTTCAGTTCGGATATTTTTTAGTTGAGAAATTTGAACCATTCATTTAAATTTAATATTTGAAAATACGAACTGGTTTAAAGTCTAAAACACGGATTTGAAATTTAAAATTTAATCAACTTTTAAAAAAAAAATTATGTTGTCCAAACCAAGTTATATTTTTTGTGCAATATATTTAATATATGAATAAATTATAATTTTCACATGATTAAAGAATAATGAAATTAAGGAGTTCAATGGATGAGTATATTTTGAAAAAATATGCTTAACGAATTAAAAATAATCATGGAAAAGTCGGAGAAATACGAATTGAGAAAAACTGGCAAAATGGACAAGGACGGGCAAAACTCGTGCACATGCTGCGCCCCACAGTTCCTCCTACCTGGGCAACATGATCCTAAACCGGTATCCGACCCGGTATTTATCGGGTCGAACTAGTTCTGGTGGTTGGGAACACGCAATCCGCATGTTCCGGTTTCACCGGTTCCAGGCAGGCGGACTGCCCAACGGCTATATGGCCGTTGGACTGTTTTTTATATTTTAAATTTTAAAAAAAAATTACAACTATAAGTACACCTTCATTTGTAGGTTAAATTCATCCAAAATTTCCAAGTTACTCTCTCATTATCGTTATTGTTTTGGTCTAAAATCATCCAAAGTTTCCAAGTTGCCATCTCATTATCATTTATCATATCATTATTTTGTTGTTGAGATAAATTATATTCAATATATGATGTCGTCTTCTTCTACTGGTGGTGGTAGTGGCGGTCGTACTCCCTTAATTCCACCTGTAGTACAAAAAAATATGATTATTTTGCAGACTTTGATATACATGGTATGCATGAAGAAGATGAGCAAGTTGCAGAACATTCTGATGCCCAAATTTCGCCACATGCAGGATCATCCGCAACCACTACCGTTGCGAGTCGATCAAGTAATCGTCCCAAACGAAGCAAGGTTTGGAATCATTTTGATGTCGAGCCAAAATCGGGTACAAACGAATCTGTTGTTATTTGTAAAATATGTAAAACCACGTAAAATTATATAACAGGCAGTTTCGCAGGTAGTAACGGAACTTTTAAGACGATGTTACTTTACAACCATTAGGTAGAGAACCAATGCAACTTCAAATTAATCTTCAATCTGGTACTAATTTTATTTTAACACCGGAAAAAAATCATTTTGTTGTTATATGTGAATTTCCCTTTTATTCTCTGAAAATGACGGCTTTATTGAATTTTCTTCTGGTATCCAACCATGTTTTAGACATATTTCTATGCACACTTTGAAAAAAAATATTGTGGATATGTTTCTTGATTACCATAAAACTTAAGTTTATCATCTTTCTTCTATAAACTGCAGATTAAGTAACTATTGATATTTGAACGAATAACATACTACTTTTTATTTTCTTGTTATTACTTGTCATTGGATTGATAATAATTGGTGTTTGCAAAAAAGAATTTTGTCACTTGATGAATTAAAATCTGCACATACTTGTTCCCAAATTGCTAAATTTATTTTTAATATTTGTAGGTTTTATGGAATTGCAGATAAAAAAATTTCGATTATACCTGACAATGCATCAATAATACGGCGGCAGTGCGTGATCTTAAAATACATTTACGACCAATGTTTAATGGTTTTTTCATGTTAGATGTGCATGCCACATAATTAATTTAGCGGAGGAATTAATCAGTTGAGGAGCCTGGAAGAAAGAAGCAGAGAGGAAGCGAAGTGACATCTATCTCTTCAAATGAGTTGCAGTCATTCATGGGTCAAATGTTCATTACAAATGAAAATTTTGACGTATCAGAGTGGTGGAAAGTGAACGCAAGACAATATCTGGTCTTAGCCAAAATGGCAGAAATGTATATGCAGTCCAAACATCTAGTATCGCATAGGAGTCGGCATTTTCAACTTGTGGTCGACTCATTGGAGACTTTAGAGTTTCTCTAAAATCAGAATTATTGTGCATGCTTACGCTGCTAAAAGATCGGTTCGATACTGAGAAAATAAATAATACAATGAGGAGTCGACGAGTTCGGCAACGAAAGTTCCTAAGAAGAAGAAAAATTGTCCAAGATTATACTAATCAATTATAATGAATAATGTATTTTTTTATAAATTTCAAATGCTGTAGTTTTACGTTGTTTTCCATATTCAATAAACTATGTATTTTTCCTTTACGATTTGGGTTGAGCAAAATCAGGATGGATGTTGACGAGATTGTTAACTTTTTGTTTTTTTAAAAAAGGTGCATTGGCGATCGATCGCCTGACCGATTCCGCTTGGAACCGGTACAATCCAGACCCAATCCGGACTATTGGACCCGGGGTTCCGAATCTGATTGGTTCCATGATCTCGGCCATGAAACCGAAGCCGAACCAATCCATTTCAGAACCGGATTGATCTGATTCCGTTTTATGGAATCCGGGACATGTTGGATCCCGTCCAAGTCCATTCCAATCCGACCCATGAATAGCCTGAGTAGGCGCTAGGGCACATCTTGGAGGCGACCTAGCGCCTTGTGTTCTGCCCGAGCATGTGTTCTGAAGTTTTTTCTTAATGGTTGTGTACCCTTTCGCGTATAGTTACGATTTTTCATGAAAAAACACTTCCAAAATATTCTTTTAATGATGTATATTGGTTTAATATAAATAGAGTAACACTTGAATGAATTAGAACACTTTTTGAAGATATTAAACATAAGATCAAAGCAAATTTCTACATATTTTAATCTTGTTCATTCATTGTTCTTGTTTGAGCACCTTTAAACCTTTGAGGTTTAAGGATTCCTAATTTGAAGTTCTTCTATCGTAAATCATAGTCGTTTATCTTGAGAAACGATCGCCGATAAATCGTGAACACCATAGCGGGACAATATCATTTTAAGAACATAGATTAACAATCTCGTCGACATCCATCCTACAAAATCATTTTGTTACTTTGCCTAAAAGATACATCCTAAGATATATCTTCCTACAATTCCTACATAGTATAGTTTCGGAGGTTACGTGGTTTACCTGAGGTGAAACGATGTAATTTAATTTTTATGAGAGAACTGTAATAATCGAGTTTATGTTCGTACACAAGTATGTAAACAAATAGTTTATATAGAGCAAATGAAAGAATTTTGTCACATCTAAATTATCTATCCTCGAATCGAATCTAATGTTGGAATATTTTTTATACCAAAATTATTTTATTAAATAGTCTATAAATAGTTTGTGATTTTATATATTTATCAGTACTATCAAAAAACGTGAATATATGTTAAATAAGATAAATTAAGACAATTAATGTTACAAGTATAAATACGTTATAATTAATTAATAATAACTTAAATGAATCCAATCAACTCTCAAATATTTTTCATATATAATTATATATAACATTCATAATCAATGTTTGAAATATATATAATTAAAATAAATTTCATAATCAGTATTAAATAATATGTGAAATTACTAAATCACTGAAATTGTTTTACTAAGATGACAATGGATCCAGGTAAGACATGTATGACAATGGGCTCAGGTCTTACCCCAACCCGTATTAAACCCAGGGTGCGTGCTTGGACCCCGTTTTGAAGTGGGGTGGACAAATTCTAGGCTTGACCAAACCCGTCCCGGACCCGCTATACATATTATTTTTTTAATTTAATATCAAATATATATTTAAATTTTTGGCTGAATCATAACAATACATTATTTAATTTTATATCAAAATTCATATATTCATATTAAAGAAATTTGACATTTTGAAGAGAATGAAAACAAATTAATAAAGATTTGGTAGTTTAAAAATAGTTTTACAAGACTTATTACAAATATTTACTAGAGAAAAACATGCAATTCGATCATGAAACTCACTTTTTGCAATTCAAAAATTGATTTCTAACTAATAAAATAAAATAAAAAAATTTGGTTAGCTGGATGTGGCGAGGCAAATCTGGCCAAACCGATCCAAAACCCGCCCCCCATTACCATACTTGCTACCACATCGTTCTACAACCATTACTACCACCACTATGAGTACAACTTAGATCATCACTACCACTGCCATAACAAGTACCATTACCATATAATAGTCATTATGATATTACCACCACAGGCACAATCACTGTTAGTATTTTTACCACCATTATGAGTACTATTGCTGCCACCATTTTGACCTTTCACTGTAAAAATGCCCTTATCACACTTTTGTTGGTGTACAGATTTAAAATAAAATAAGTGCATTATTCTTCACCCATAAACACACACGCATAACTTCCATGCTAATCAATAATTAAATGTGGCTTGGAAGAAATCTTGTGAATATGATCGTACACACCTTTCAGAAACCTCAAACCTAAAGAACATCTCTAATTATTTCTTCAAGTAACGGTAAAATATGTTGAAAATAGTAATATATCTATGTATAGCACTAATCTTCACGGAAGGACTACAAGAATATAACTGTCTGTACTTCAAACATTCTAACTACGGCTGTTGATAAATTAAAAAAAAAACGAGATTTTGAAGAAAGCTTTCTCTGAAAGAACCTTAATTTATTTGAAATAAAACTCCTACTCAAAGTTTTACAACTTAATCAAGTCTACAGAATAAGCAAAGTGATCTCAATCAGTCCAATGATTTTTGGAAAATTGATCTTCTGATAAATAAGAAAACTCAATTTTCGTATAATCATTACTATAACTCCTAGCAAACAACTTTGGATTCACAAAATTATGTTTAGCAATTTTTTTTTACTTACAGCAGCCTGCTGAGGGATTTAATGAGCAACTTCAAGTTCCTTCGTGTGGCTTCATCCCCAGTGAATCCCAATATATCTGAGCTTATATTCTGTATGTTGATTGGCAATGAAGAGAGATGAAATTTAGCAACATTTGAATATTGCCAAATACTAAGAGGATTATTAACCACTTGATCCTACCTCCATGTTATTTAGAGTGAAAATTAAGGAATAAATAGACTTCTGCATTAGTTCCTTGTTTTCGGGAGTCATAATTGACGAATGCACCATTCTGCATAGTTCAAACATAAAGCTTCATTAATCCATTATCACAAAACAATGCTAAACGTGATTAAAGTAAAAACACATAAAATGATAACATACTATTTTGGCCGAAAATTGAGCAACTTTGATACTCCAATTATCAGATGGAACCTTGTTACATCAACTAGATCATTCCATCCATTGGTAGATAATAAAACGTAAGCATGACTGCATGAGGATTCGTCGACATTGTCGATGAAGATAAATTCAGTTTTATGTTGCATAACTAATCGCAACCTTATAACTCTTATGGAACAAGAAAAGGAATGGGAAAGTTTTCTAATTTTGCCTGATTCAATTTAACGTCTACTTTTGTGCAAAAACCTGTTTGCAAGGTACTTTGTCATCAATATCAGCAAGACTACAGGGAAGGAGATATCCAAAATACCTATCCTAATAATATCATATCTTATTCCAATTTCTCCCTTTCATTCTTAACATTTTGACTGAAGATTTCTAAAACTTATTTCATTCAAATTTCTTATGTCACGACTTTTGAACACGCAGGAAGTGAGCCAAATTATTAAAAACATTGCATTATAGCTCTTACAATATTACAATCACGAGTTTTTATTCTTTTCATCTCAGGAGTTGTTGAAAGGAGAAAGATATAGATGCAGCTGTTTTTTCCAAGGAATTGGAAGAGGATGGGCAATAGTAGATGTTGAACACTTAAAAAGAAGTTCCATACGAAAGAGAGAGAGCACAAAATGCAATATTCACATGATTAAGTTCTAAAGACCTACATCTATGGAAAATATGCCCAGAGAGAAACTTTTTCCGATGGCTTTAAATATAAAATAAAATCATCTCTGTGTATAAGTAAGAAAATATACTAGGGAGAAAAATAATAGGAAACTTCCGCTCTTAGTATACAATAATATCAGCATCTCTACATATAAGTAAGAAAATATATTAGGGATAAAAATAGTTCAAGTTTTTTTATTGACTAAACTACAATAAAATTATATAAAAAATACCTATCCTAATTTTGATAATATCAAATCTTATTCCAAAATGTTTTTTTTATATTTCTAACACTTGCCCAAGTTGAACATGGAATTATAAATTGAAATGTTCAATTTCGAACAAAATGGTTTGAAACCATATTACAACATTTTGAATTCAAGATAAAAGGGACAGGATAGAGAAACGGAGATAATGTGTTTAGTCTTCTGTTAAAAGTAACAAACCATTTTCATGATTGTGCCCACAAATAAAATACGTGAAGACAATGTAAAATCGATCTGTGACCGTAACAGATAGGTAACCAGTAGAGATTCAAAAGTGTGGTTACAGTTCACCACCCTGGCTACTGTTGAAGTGAAAAATAGCCAGGATCGCTTTATATTTTTTATTTTTGCAATGCTCGGGGAGGAAAATTCCGAGTATCTTTCTCCGATACCAAGTTCTAGATAGGAGAGATGGTAATTTACATTATTTGTTAACATATCATTTCTAAAAAGTACTCGTCAAAATACTTACAAACCAAAAGTTTGTATATTTTCTGTGGCTTTCTTCGCTCATCAGATAATGTGAATTATGATGCCTATTAATTCAAGTCTGTGACACTGACACATAAGAGAGTATACATTTACATACAAATATACTTGCATCCAGTTTTGGTGTCTCATTAATGCACATAGAAAACAGATAATATTACTTTACCTTACATCCTCAGAAGCTCGTGTAAGGCTTTTGGTTAAATTCTCAACTTCCTTTAGCAAACCACTACTATTAACTTCAGCCAGCAAAGGTTCAATATCTTCAGCCATGGCTGTAATCTGAGAAGTCACAATATCGAAGATAGAATTTTGCATGAGAATATATTCAATGCTATAATGCTACAAAGTACCTATTAAATTTATTTAAAGGAAGCAAGACAATGATAACTAAACAGAATAATTCAGTAGTAGAAAGTTCGTTTGATTCAAATTTACTACATGAAAAAATAAGACAATCAATAGAGACATGTATTATATTAAAGTCGAAAAAGCCACATCCGAATGCCTCAAATATAGCATCAAAGTAATACTAGAGTATTTTATCATCAATTTCCAAGGTGGATCAATAAAGTTTTTGAGGTCCAAAGCTATGAAAATACATAGCAAAGCATGTGGGCCTTTCAGGGAGGTCAAGCTCAAAGATTTGTTCTATACATAGTTCATTTTCATACCACAACACTTCCATTTTATAGATGAAATAATTAAAATACTGAATTATGACTTAATTTGCAGGAATGCCATGACAAATATTGGGGAAAAAATCAAATAATTTTGTTACTGATCCTACATTAAGTATAACTAAAAACAGCCAATTCCTGAGAACAGAAAAAATAGCAGTAACTAACATAAGATTGGGCAGACCAAACCTTTGTAAGCAGTGGTCGTACTTCTTCAATAACAGCAGAAACTCGCTCAGCTAATGCATAGGCGTTTGTAACGCCAATCTCTTCCATTTCACGCCCAATGCGTGTAAAGATTCCAACCAATGCATCTAAACTCACCCCTTGGTGTCCCTTTATCTTTTGTCTGTCACATACAATTAATCCCTCTTTTAGACAACCCACATCTAGAGGTCCGACAGAAGGTGTTGGAATGGGTTCTTGTGGGGTGATATCGATAAGAGTTTCCATTAGCAGACCAGATTGATTGACTTCAATCAATGAATTCCGAGGTATTACAACTTTATCATCTTCAACCTAAAAAAGTCAAGGAAAAAAAATCATGACAAATAATCATATGTAACTGCGTGCATTGTCCCAGGTGTAGAATAAGTAGAAAGTTTGCCTCACTTCAACCACGGCTTCGATACTCCGCAAGGATGGATTGACAGACACAACATTGCCAACATTTATCCCTCGAATCCTAACTGGTGTTCCAGTGCAAATGCCACTAGCCTGATCAAACTCAAAAACAGCCAGATACTTCCTGAACTTGGATCGCAATTGAAACCCCCTCAACCAAGCCAAGCAAAGCGCCAATAGAACGGTCCCCGAAACAAGAAACAGCCCGACACCACCTTCCCATATGCTTTTTCTACCGAAACCAAAATCAATCAAGGGTCTCAAAGTTTGCCTCCATATAGTCCGGGTGACGTTCATAACCATTGAGAGCGGGCTCTTCGATTCAGAAGACGACACATTATGTTCAGCATAACCAATATCTCCTTTGATAACAAATGATTTCTTCTTCTTATGCCTCGGATTAGCTGCTGAACATGGGAAGAAATTCGATGAACCATTCCCTGAAACGTGGGTGATAAAACTGGGAGACAACACTTGCGGGCTTGTTGAAAGAAAAAGTGTTGAATTTCCTATCATATTGCTTTAATCACAAAAATGTAGTGAAACAATTTCCGTAAATGTATTCATATATATGATAGTCCTCAGTAGGGAATGAATCCCAGCATCGCTCGCCTTTGATCTTTGACAGCATGAAAGGGCAATCAGTTCTAGAAACGAAGAACCTACATATATATATATATTCAGAAACCAAACAGTACTCAGTAGATAAAAAAACGTGGCGAAATGAGCATAAAACAAAAATAGCCGAATATGGAATTTATAGTCTAGTCCAATAATCTGTATTTAAACACGCAGTAATCAGAGTACAAATTTTAGCTGTGGCTGAAACCCAAGCCCTAGCAATAGCAGATGTGAACCGCAGAGTACCGCAAGCAGAGAGAGCGAGACAGAGAGGGCGTGAGGGCGTAGGTGATGAGTGGAGTCTGGACAGTCACCTGAATAGATGGGCTTGGCCATTATGAAAATTTTGGACTAAAGTGGATTGGACAAAATAAAACAATAAAATATGGATAAAAGTTAGCCCAATAATATTTATTATTGTAATAATCAGAAAGGTTTAGGAAAGGATGATCAAAAAAATTTGGCCTGGTTGAACTCCTCATGTTGAAAAGTTTTTTATTCATTTTCCATATATTTCTTTTCTTGTTTTTAAAATACATATAAGTTGAGAGTCAGAAAGATGATATTAAAAGAGCAGGTAACTGCCAATATAAAAAAAAATTTATATCCATTGTTTTTATGAAATTTAGCATTTAGCTCAATAGACTTCGCAAGTGGCACATTGTTTTTCAGTCCACAATTCACAAGTATTTATATCCATTGTTTTTTCATATACCAAAATCAAATACAAAAAAAAAATTATTATGGCATGTGGCACATTGTTTTCCATAGGGGTGGGCATTTGGGTCGGGTATTCAGGTACCCGACCAGACCCGATCGGGTATCTCCATTTGGATGGAGGAAACGGTAAATTTAGGGTTCTACTTTTTTGGAATCCCATCGGGATTCAAGTACCCCATCGGTTTCCAAGAGAAAAAAATTAGCCCTTACGTTTTCCTTAAAAAAAACAAAAAAACAAAGGGGAAAAAAAAAAACCAAATGGGTACCAAAACCCACATACCCGATTCCAATTGACGGGTACCCGAAATTGAACCGAATTTCCCGATTTCCGAGATACCTGATCCCACCCCTAGTTTTCAGTCCACACTTCGCAAGCATTTTCATTTATTTTTTGAACCTAAACTCACAGCTCTTCCTCAACAACGTACTCATTTATCACTCTAGTTTTTCCAATCATATAGCTACTTCACTCGTTTCTGAACTTCAACCAAAGAAATAAATCTGTATAATTCAAAATCCCTTCTGGCTTCTGTAAGCGCACCCTATTTTGGTTAATTTACTATGCATATGATGATTCATCAGATCATTTAACTCTAACCATGAGGATGAGATGGACATTCCTCTTGAATATGGATCGTAGCTCCTCGTTAGCTTCAATGCCTATCCGCCTGCATCATCGTGCAATTATTTGCAGAACCATTAAAGATCAAGGGAAAAATAATGAAGCATGCTCACCCTATTTTGGACCCTTTACTCCCGACTAAAATTTTGCGTTGGCTCATCTTGTGAGTGATGAAATGTTGCTCAATCCGGAGAGAACCGTCTCTCAATTCCTTCCACCCCATCAAACGATGTTCAATGACATATGGTATTTCCTAGATTTGAGGAAAATTAATCATCGCTCACTTGTTTCCCACATCTGACATCACAACAAATATATTCCATTACCTGATGCACACTATCCAGCAATCTCTCTCTCACAACTTCTAGTGATATGTTCTTCATAACTTCTTCTACAAGAGCCAATTATGAAGCTCTGAGGGGATCTCTTTTTGTTTGTTTGGTATGTGCATAGAAATAGGTAAAAAAAATTACAACGATTTTTGCTGATTGAAAAAAAAAAGAACAAACAAAACAGAGATGCAGAATGCAGAACACAGTGCGTATTTTGACATACTTCCCTCTCCCGTTAACTACTAATTACCTGTTCCATTCAATATTGAGTAAGATCTCTCACTCCGGCACCCTTCAGTCCTGAAATCATGAAGTACCTAGCAAGCAGTAAAACTAGCATCAGCCATCGAAGATGAATTGTCAATTGGAGATGAAGTATTTACCTGTCATATCCAGGTAGGTCTCTGAATTCCTCGGAAAGTTTTTGAAGATCATTCTTCTTTGGGACCAAGTCAACCTTATTCATGCATAACAGACGCTTCTGGTTTGGGTACTTTGCTGACCCCATTCTTTCAATCAATCTCACCACTCTTGAGTCAAGTCTAGATTCATGAAAAATTAAGATGACAAGTCACACCTTCATAATTCACAAGTCACATAGTAAAACGAGGACATACCACTGCAAAACAGTGAAACTGCAAGTTGAAAATATCACTCATATCTAATTCATAATTAGAATTGCAATTTGTAAGTTTCCTGGTCTGTGGCAGTAACATAGTTCAGAAGTTCACTATGTTTCTAAATAACATACATAAGAGACAATAAATACTCATGTCTTTTGACTGTTGACAGACATCAGTCGAGTAAAATGAGAATCCAAAAATTAACAGATCTCAAACTATATTGTCCATGGGGTGGAGAGACTTTCAAACTAGATAACCTGTAAATAGATTATTTATGCGCATCATACGACAGAAAGACTAGTCGTGAACATATTCCATCCAATTACATTGAGTATATATAGGATAGCTTAAAGAAATTGCATCAAATTCAGAACAAGGGATCTGTACTCAAAAGATATTGAGAAACATCAGATAAATAACCACACATTATAAAAGTGTTATCCAAATTTACTGAAAGAAAAGGCAAACCTGGTGAGATGCCTGTGCACATCAAAAATAACTATCAGAACGTCATATAAGTAAATGGACTCCATGCAGGATATCATTGTAAGGAAATCCACTTTTCTTGAGCATAAGACCTGGAGTATCAAAAAACACTGCAAGAACATTACAATTAGTTGGAAAGCATCAATGGTAGTAATTGGGTTTGGGGCAATTAAATATTCTTCTTAAAAGTTGTTTACTGTTCCTGATGTGAAGTATTAAAATACCAACCGTATTTCAAAGGTTTTAAAATCAACAACATAAAGAACACGAATTTACTGAAAATCAGATTAAGGTGATAAAATACCAGAATTACATTGTCAAACATATATGCTCTCGCATGATATTTGTAAAACTGAAGGGAATCAAGGAGTTAGATCTGAACGTACAATTTGGGCATCGCCTTTAGTCAAAACTCCCAGCACCTAAAACGTGGTAGTATTTATCTTTCGTGAAACGGCTGAAACATTAGTCCCAACCTGAAAAAAGTTGATAACGATGGCAAATTTGGTAAGCACCTGCGTAATCTATTTCTCTTCATCCACATATCTTATGCATGTTGAGAAAAAACACAGCCAAAACCAACTACATGAAAAAACAAGACTAGTACCACTGTACCAGAATAAGACTTCCAAAATCATTGATAAGTCTTTTCTCAAAAAAAAAAAAATCATTGATAAGTACATCTACAGAAAATAAGCAACCAATAAACAAATGAATCAGCACTTAGTAGAACTCCTCATAAGCTCACTCTTGATAACTCTATCTACAGATGCAAGTTAACAACGAATGTATTCCTTGAAAAATTCCCCCAACTATGACCAAAATAAAAAGGTCAAATCTTTTGTTTTTTTAAACATAAGGCACAGCAAAAAACGAAAGAAAGAGAAACGGACCATGAAATTAGTGAGAGCAGATTTTCCAGCATTGGGAGCCCCAATAATGCCAACAGACAGAGACTTCTGGTCCTCCTCCTAGACGTCCCTCTCCTCCAAATCCCCATCTTCTTCATCCAAAGACGCATCCAGCAGCGCCTTTGCCATAGCCGCGGCCTTGTTCTGCTTCTCCTCCTCCCTCCTCAACATTCTCAAATGCGACACATCTCCCCAAGAACTTTGCTCTTCACTGTGTCCCTATGCCTACTGGACCACGTTGCATCATCATTACAGGTATTATTATCACCATCATTGGGTTTCAAATCAACACTGAATTGGTCATAATGGGGGTCCTCTGGGATTTGTGTGAGAAAAGGGGTGAGGGTGCTGAGGGTGGGCCGAATGAAAACGATACAAAAAATAAGAACTTAATAGAGTGAATTGAGCGGAGCAGAGAGAAGTCAGTGCTCTAAATGGCGCCCGAATGACTATCATCAGTCGAAGACAAATAGGGGCGCGTGAATCAGCAGCATCTAGATTTATGCGTCTGTGTGAAAGTTGCGAGGAAGAAATCTTGGCTGTAGTTAGATGCAGAGGACGAAGGGGTTTTCCATATTGGAAGGTTTAGTGGAGGGAAAAGTAATTAATTTGATTTAATAATTTGATATCATATTTATGGAAAACAAAAAACGCAAAATATCCAAAAATTTGGTGCAGTGCTAGAAAGTATGAAATGCATTTGAACTTTTGTAGTCCACGGACGAAAACGAAATCAAATTATGTATAAATTAAGCTGAATTAGAATCTTTATATATTATAATATAAACTATCTAATTCATATTTTTGAACTTTATTTAATCAATCCATTTGTAATCCTATCATATAAAATGAAATGCCAATTCACTCGATTTTAATAAAATTTTGTTAAAACAGAGAACTTTTGTTAAAACAGAGAACTTAGACAAAGAAGGAAATAAATCAGTTCAAATTAAGAGCAAAAAACATTTTTTTTCTATTCCGTTCAACATATGAACGAAGTTTCATTTTGTGAAATATATATAACCAAAATCCACCTGTTCTGATTCATATAAAATCGCTACCAAATACTTAATCAGTCAACAAACATGGTCTTCCAACATGGTTCTGGTAGGGTTGGGCTAATGCTTCCCCGGAAGAATTTCTCCACCTACTTCCAAAACCATTAGACCATGTAGATCCCATGTATTTCATGAAGGACCAACCCTATTCAACGCAGAAGAAAGGAAAAAAATGACTGATAATGCAGAGTCACTGCCAACAATGGCATAAAATCATCACATGAGAAAAGAATAAACTGTGAGATTTGGCACAAAAATAATGGGGTGGAGGACTAGCGCAAACTTGAGCGTGAACTCTGATACAAGATATCAAAATGGCCTTTATTGCAGAACATGAATAAGAGAGAATCACTTTCAGATCCTAAAAATCCAAGAAAATATATATTAAAATCTGTCAACAGTATAAAAATGGCTATTATCCTGAAACCTCAATCCAAAAGAATACAACAAATCAATTAAAAGAACCGTAACAGCAAGTTCTCCAACCGATGTTAAATTGGACTCGAAAAAGAAGTATTCCCCAGGTGTTGCACTCATGCATTATCACTAAAAAGCCATGCGGCCAGCGAGCCTGCTCTCTGATATCCTTCTGTCTATTGCTGCATCAATTGAGCTCATCTGAAACAGACAAACCGGTCAGAACATATTAGGGCAGAGAACAGCAGACATATTCTCATAATCAGCTCTGGAATCGTAAAGCTTAGCTTACAGTCAATAGATACCAAACTTTGCAAAGGGCTGACCTGGACTATTGAATCCACGTCGATTTAATATCGTACATGAACAGGAAAAAATTGTCGTTCCAGCAAACCCCACTTTGTGATGAATCACAGTGAGTTTAAAAAATAGAACAGATTAAATTTCTAGAGTAAACACAGATTTTGATATTAATCTTTAACAAGGTTGGAGAGCCCTGGAGTGATTATAGAAATCAAATTACTAATTGTTAGCAAATATAATGAAAATACCTACTTGAACCTTTGTTGACCTCAAAATTGGTGGAATTGCTTGCCAACCGGAGAACGCACAAGTAACATAAAACATCTCATCACATCAACGGGGTTAAAAAAAGTAGCAACATGTCCAATCAAATTACAAAGATGGTTCTCTCGGTGTAGTTTTATTTTGATAGCAGAGTAAATAGAAGTACATGGAGAAATACCAACGAAACAAAAAATGAACTTTTTGGACCACAAGATGTAATGTCGGGCCACCTGGATAGTTCAGTAACTCAACCACCATCAATAAAAGAATACTAGTTTAAGGCAATTATGACTTACCTGGCTATTCTCATCGTGCACCTGATACTTCACTAAGGACATTCTTCTTTCCTCCTGGAATCATTCACAACACAAGTGAGTGCAACGACTCCACTAGACAATGGAGGTGAAGCACTAGAAAGCGTGCCATAAACAAAATTCACATAAGGGAAAAAAACACTAACCATGGACATTGCCTCATCATCCCACACTAAATAAACCTCGTTGGTTGCAGGGTGGGTAACTGGAGCCTTGTTTGCAATTACGGGAGGAGGTCCAATAGAAGGACCACCAGTATTTGGACCAGATGCGTAGGAATGCGAATTTACAGATGGCACAACTGTAAAAAACAGGCGTACAATAAAATAATTTAGACAGAGCATATATGCCTTTAGTTGTGAAGTCCAGAGGAGAAGAAAGCAATAGAAACATGTTGATAAGATTAGAATAGATTTAGAAGATATTTAGGAATTTAAATCTTTTGAATTTATTTGGTAAGATAATATTATCTACGGATTTGGTGAGATTTGGTCTCTATCCCTTTGTATCTATTTATATGGCATCCTTGTAAACCTAAGATTATGATTCTGAAATAAAGTGTTTTTATTTCATATGCCTACCGAAATCTTCATGGTATCAGAGCCAGCAACTATTCCCGCCGCTACCATCCACTCCACATAACTTTTTTACGGCGGCAATGGTTGATTCTGGTAGTGGATCAACCACTACGCCCCCCTAACCTCGACGGTAGTAACTCTATGGCCAAACATCTTCTCATACCCGATTCTTCCCTTAACATCACCATTAACAAATTTAATGGCAAGAATTATTTGGAGTGGGCGCAATCTGTCCACCTTGTCATCGAAGGAAAGGGTCGGTTTGGGTATCTGTCAGGCGCAACCAAACCGCCAGACTCCTCTGATGAGAGGTACCCTCAATGGCACTCGGAAAATGCCATGATTATGGCCTGGCTTATTAACTCAATGAAGCCAACCATCGGCAAAACATTCTTGTTTCTTCCAACCGCCAGTGACATTTGGGAGGCCATCCGCGAAACGTACTCTGATGTTGACAAGGCTCTAGGGATGTTACCGCCTATTTTAACGAGTTATTCACTCTTTGGCAGGAACTAGACATGCTAGATGTCGACCGGTGGGAAAATCCCAAGGATAGTTCTCGCTACCGAAAAAAAAATTGAGAATACTAGGATTTTTATTTTTCTGGCATCTTAATAAGGATCTTGATGACTGCCGTGGGCGCCTTCTTTCTCGAAAACATTTACACAGCCTTCGGGAGGTTTTTTCGGAGAATCGTCGTGAAGAGATGCGCCGGGGGCTATGATCACATGCGACGCCAATCCACTTCCGGTTGAAGGTTCTGCACTAGTTAGTCGAGACGTTCCTTCTGACTATTCTCGACGTGATGGGAAGAAAAAACCGTGGTGTGAAAAATGCAAAAAACCATGGCACATAATTGATACCTGCTGGGAGATTCATGGCCACCCACCGCATCTTAAGAAGAAAGGTGACTATCACAACAGACCCAGCTCTGGGGGACATGCTCTTCAATCCAGTGCTGACAGCTCTGGCCAGCCTTCATCTCCTCAGGAATCCCTTCCTTTCACAAAGGCTCATATAGAGCAGCTATAAATGTTTGAATCACGGTTGAACCAATCCACTTCATCTTCATCGTGCTCCTTAGCACAAACAGGTGTATCTTCCGCCTTTATATCCCATTCCATTCCGAGTTCGTTTTGGATACTGGATTCCGGCGCAACTAATCACATGACGAGTTGCTCCCAATTTTTTACTTCCTATGCACCATGCGCTTGAAACCAACGGATCAAAATTGACAATGGTTCCTTCGTTTCGGTTGCCGGGAAGGGCACTATCCAAATCTCTCCCACCTGGTCTCTAAATAATGTCTTACACGTACCACTCCTCTCTTATAACCTTTTACCTGTGAGTCAGCTAACCCGTGATCTTAATTGCCGTATCATATTTTCTTCATCTCACTGTGAGTTTCATGATTTAGCATCGGGGACGATGATTGCAATGCTAGACAAGACAATGGTATCCACCTCTACGACGCTTTCGCTTCTCCATCACGTACCAATACTAAGTTGTGTCTTTATTCCGCTTCTGTTTCTAGTGATATGTTGTTATGGCATAAATGATTAGGTCATCCGAATGTTGATTATTTATGCAGATTATTTCCGAAGTTTTCTCTTAATAAAAATGCCTTTTTTTTTAATTATGAATCATGCGAATTAGCTAAACATCATCGCGCTATGTTTCTATCTCAACAATATAAACGCTCCACACCGTTTAATATTGTCCATAGTGATGTTTGGGGACCTTGCAAGGTCAAAACTTTTTCGGATAAAAGATGGTTCGTAACATTTATCGATGATTACTCTCGTATGACCTGGGTTTTTCTCTTAAAAGATAAGTCCGATGTGGGGTTACATTTCAAAATTTCTTTGCAACGGTTCAAACCCAATTTCACCAATCAATCAAAAATTTTCATAGTGATAATGGCACTGAGTATTTTAATCACCTCTTAGGCACCTTTTTTACTCAACACGGCATTATTCACCAAAGTTCGTGCCCTCAGACTCCTCGACAAAATGGGGTGGCGAAACGAAAAAAATAGGCACCTTCTTGAAGTGGCTAGAGCTATTAGTTTTCAGACTAAGGTACCCACATCTATGGGGTGATGCCATTTTAACTGCTGTGTATCTAATTAATAGATTACCTAGCAGGATCTTGAACTTTCATACTCCCCTAGCCATCTTCAAACAAACGTTTCCCGAATCTCGTATATTATCGGATATACCTCTTAAAGTTTTTGGCAGTGTGGCCTTCGTCCATAATCATGAAACCAAACTTTCAAAACTTGATCCCAGAGCAATAAAATGTATTTTTGTTGGTTATCCAGCACATCAGCGAGGGTACAAATGTTTCGACCCATCCTCCAAGCAATACTACGTCTCCATGGACGTCTTGTTCTTTGAGGATCAACCTTATTTCACCTCTCATCTTCCGGGGTAGCATTGTAAGACTCTTGAAGATATTTTAAAAACATTATAAATAGACTATGAAACGCACCATTCTCAGCCCTCGCATAATTCGAAAGATACAGGAATGGAAAATGGAAGATATGACTTGGTCTATACCAGGAGGAAAGATGCAAAAGAAGGAGGAGAAAATGTCCTACTACAAAGCCATGAGTCTCATCCTGAAATACACAAAGATACCAACACCTTGATCCCAGGTACTTACCATACGATTCCACCCAATGCTCCTGACTTACCTATTGCTCAAAGAAAAGGAGTCCGAATGTGCACTAAACACCCAATCTCAAATCATGTATCCTATAACAATTTATCACCCTTCTACTCAAGTCCTATCTCTCAGATAGACACCACTAGGATTCCAAACACTGTACAGGAAGCTCTAAAGATACCAGAGTGGAAAAAGGCAATTCAAGAGGAGATGAGAGCTCTGGAGAAAAATGCTACTTGGGAGAAGACTGATATGCCCAGTGGGAAGCCAGTTGTCGAGTGTAAATGGGTGTTTACTTACAAAATATAACTCAGATGGGACATTGGAACGCTATAAAGCTCGCCTCGTTGCTAAGGGATTTACTCAGACTTATGGTATTGATTACACTGATATTTTTTCACCTGTGGCCAAACTCAACACTATTCGTGTTATTCTCTCGCTGCTGCTTAATCTAGATTGGTCACTAAACCAACTAGATGTAAAAAAATGCATTTCTAAATGGGGAATTGGAAGAAGAGATATATATGGAACCACCACCTGGCTATACTAATGAATTTGGATCAAAAGTGTGTAGGTTGAGGAAATCTCTTTATGGGCTAAACAATCTCCTACGGCATGGTTTGAAAGGTTCACGAAGTTTGTTAGAAGTCATGGATATTCCCAAGGGCAAGCTGATCATACTCCCTCCATTAAATATTCAAATTCCAACAAAATCTCTATATTAATTGTCTATGTGGATGATATTATATTAACAGGAGATGATTTTGAAAAGATGAACAGATTGAAAAATTAGTTGGCAAAAGAATTTGAGATGAAAGATTTGGGACAGCTAAAGTACTTTCTTGGGATGGAGATTGCCAGATCCAAAAAGGAGATTATTGTTTCCCAAAGAAAGTATACTCTAGATATCCTGAAGGAAACTGGAATGAGCGCATGCAAACCATGTGATACTCCTATTGAGACAAATGCAAGATTATGAGATATCAAAAATGGTGTTCCCGTAGATACTGGAAGATATCAAATGTTGGTGGGAAAGTTGATCTCTCTCTCTCACACTCGACCTGACATTGCTTTTGCAGTAAGTGTGGTACGTCTATACATGCACTCACCAGTCCAACAACATCTGGAAGTAATATATCGTATCCTGAGAAACCTTAAAGAAACTCCAGGGAAAGGCTGTTTTTTGAAAAAAAAATGAAAAAAGGGAGTTGAGGCCTACACCGATGCAGACTGGGCAGGATCAATCACTGATCGACGATCAACGTGTTATTGCACATTTGAATGAGGCAACTTAGTAACATGGAAAAGCAAAACACAAAGTGTGGTAGCTAGGAGCAGTGTTGAAGCTGAGCTCAGATCCATGGCTCAAGGAGTATGTGAAGTACTATGGCTCAAAAAGGTTATGGAAGAATTGCATCAAGTAGTAAACCTTCAAATGCAGCATTTTTGTGATAATAAAGCAGCTATCAGTATCGTCCATAATCCAGTTATGCATGAAAGGACCAAGCACATTGAAATTGACAAGCATGTCATTAAGGAAAAACTCGAAGATGGTGTGATTTGCATTCCCTTCGTCCCAATTGCATTACAAGTTGCAGATGTCCTAACAAAAAGGTTGCCCAAACAAGGATTTGAAGAACAAGTTAACAAGTTGAGGATGACAGATATCTTCTTACCGACTTGAGGGGGAGTGTTGATAAGATTAGAATAGATTTAGAAGATATTTAGAATTTAAATCTTTTGAATTTATTTGGTAAGATAATATTATCTACAAATTTGGTGGGACTTGATCTCTATCCCTTTGTATCTATTTATATGGCATCCTTGTAAACCTAAGATTATGATTCTGAAATGAATTGTTTTTATTTCATATGCCTACCGAAATCTTCAAAACATAAAGAGAAAATTGCTTGTCTTCCAAAACCAAAGCATAATCATTCTTCCCATACTTAGTACCAGTATTAAAATTGTCAATTTCTTATAAACTATAAGGGGAAAAAGGCAACGTTTTTTCCTGAATAATCAAAGAGAAAACAATACTATAATCATACATAAATCATTTCACAGTAAATATGAATTACTATATTGTGGCATCAAAACTGAAATAATACATTATAAAATGTAATTATAAATTTTTTTATCGAATATAATCACAGTACCAAGAGTTGCTCATAAATGTAGCAGAACTGGCCAAATACACAATAGCCCAGGTGTTAGCATAAGAATCTAGTTAGCATGGCATGATTCAACTCAGCTAGCCCTATAGCAACATGCTAAATAAATTCATTCCAAAAACTGGCAGGTTATCATTTCATCCTGATCCGGAACAAATCTAACAGTAAACAATTGTTCAAATCAGACAAAAAGACCAAGGTCAAAAATATTTCAGGAAACAAGAGAATGAAAAGAACACACAAACCTGAAATTCCCGATGTGTGATAGCTATTGATCGGCATCGTGCTGCCTCCAAAGTTGGACTCTGCATTCTTCATATCAAAAGTACTTGATGGTAGGCTCATTGGAGGCATAGGAGCAGAAAATGGTGAACTTTGAGAAGTGACACTACTGCTAGGAACAACAGGAAACAAAGGTTGAGATACAGAAATGGCAGGTGTAGCCGCAGGCAGTCCTGGAGGAGCAATTGGTAATGATTGTTGAAGCCCTGGGGGGATTGCAGGTGGTACAGAGAGCCTCATATTCTGCACAGGAAATAAAGGTTGTTGCGGCAAAGGAGCAGCAGGTGGAACTGAAATAGCTGGATGTTGTGGATACCAAGGTTGTGGGTGAGGTGGAACTGGCCAACCAGCAGGAGGCAAAGGAACTCTCGGATAACTGCATTCATAAGGCAACTATTTTTGCTTAATTAGGTAATGTTTCCAAAAGATTCTAACGTTTTTAAGAATAAAAGGAAGTACATATTATTGGTAGCATTATTCCATAAGTATCAAGCATAGCATTTTCGATGTAGTTACATCATCATGGATACTATCAATGCAAACAAAAAACTCAATCCATCTTTTCGTTTCCATCTTTCTCTTAGTTAATGTATTTTTCGTGCTCAGAACAAAGTAAAGTTCAATGAAATTTAGTTAAACAAGAACATACAGGGGAGGCATTGTTCCCATAGTTGTTGGCCGGGGAGGAAATCCAGTACCAATTGATCCCGGAATCACACCGCCAACGATTTGGGATGATGCAATATCAACTTTGGCTGTTTTTGAAGGAGTCTCTTGCTCTAAATGAAAAAGAGAGTATCAGCCTTATGGAAACATAATTCTGTGATTACTGCAAAATGCAATCATTGAGCTCTTTAAATAATCAAAAAGGTTAAAATAAAGTATCAACTATCAACTGAATAAATATAGAAAGCTTACACCTTATAAAATTCCAAATTCTCAATTTCAAGATATTAGAGATGCATTCATCTTATGGGTTCAGTCTGGTCAGATTCGATTGGTATTTTTGCTTATGATCCAACTCTTCGGTTTTCCAATCAGAAATAAATTTATTGGTAAATTAACTTGATAGCAAAAGAAACTCTAAAGCAAACCATTAAAAGAATGGACTGGTTCAGTTTGGTTTCAGTTATTCCTCTCAGTAAATTCCACCTAACACAAATCAGACATCATAAAATACCCTGGAAAGCCCCATCCATAAAAAATGGCAAATCCATAAACAGGAACAATACATCTACCAGAGTCACTGCTGGAGTTCAGACCTCCTGGGTCCTGATATCCGTTTGAAAGCTTTTGTGTGTGCAGTGCAGAGACCAGATAAGTTCATTGAGTAACGACACATATAAATAACAGATGGACTGATGGAGCAGAGAGACTGCTGTGCATAAGGACATAATCGTCAGTTACTTAATTGACATAAAAATACTAGGGTATGTGTTTCCCCTGCACTGTGTGTCAGGGGCACACCTCAAGGAAGATATTAGGAGTACCATTGGAAAAAAAATGAGCCAAATACAATCTCATCTGTAGATGGTTCACGAGTGATACAAAAAAAATTCAAAAGTGATGTAAAACCTAATTCAAGGGAAAATTCACAATAGAAAGCATACCTTCCTCTCCATAATGAGCAGCGAGGACATCAGGTGGAATTCCTTGCATTCCATAAATTTCAATCTCCGTTGATTCTCTTCCAGGTTTTGCATTTGGAACTCTGTGACAGGAACGTTATCTTATAAATCAGAAAAAAAATTACAGTATTAAGCATTTCTATGGATACTTAAAAACTCAAGCAAATTAACGAGATATTACTTCCCCTGAGATATACACAACTGTTTTATCACAAAAAACCTAGGTATCTCCAACGTAGTTAAATGAACAAACAAAAACAAAATATTCAATGTCCAGGCCCCAATAGAAAAAAAATGCATTAAATCGATCTGAAAACTCAAACATGACTAAATAAATCCAACAGCTATGGTGAATGCCAAGATGAAAAAGAGAGACTCACTGGGAAACTTGTTCCTTGTGAACCTGGAGGACATGGATGGCCATGCCGCTTGCGGTGGAGAGTTTTTTGTGGCAAACATGGCACTTGAAGTGCTTGGCTTTCTGGTGCTGCACCAATATCTTCTCGTCCTCGAACTCCCTGTCGCAGTAGTAGCACCACATCTTATCTACAGATCCTCTCTTCTTCTTTTTCCCCATTCGATATTGGTCAGTACGATTCGATTCTTCTCCGTCTCTCCGAGATCCTGTTCGACGAGTTGGCTTTTGTTTCGGTTATTGAAGTTTTTTGGGGGCAGGGAAACAATCTTAGGGTTTCCGCGAGGAGAGGGTGTCAATTCTACTCGCTACAGCTACTGCCCCGACAGACTAAATAAATAAATCCCGAAGGCATTTAGTATTTATTTATTTATTCATGGTTACGATTATGAATGAATTTATGAAACTAAAATTCTTCAACTTTAATTAATTATTTTCATAACTTCTAAAATCAAATATAATTTGTCAATCATTAATTATAATGTTCTAAAATAATTTTTTAGAATAATATTTTAAATAATAAATAATATTTATGTCTATTCATTTAAAATTAGGAAAATGGTTATTTTATATAGATTGATGGTTAATTATATAGAGAAGGATAGACGGTATAGATAATAATTAATAATAAAAAGGTGAACCATCATAATAATTTGGAGCTTGAAAATGGTTATCTGAGATTAAGAGATTTTAATAATTTTTACGCTAGATAATGCAGTCAACTGATTGGATTTGGAGCGAAGTTTGAATGAAGTTTATTAGGAGATACAAGATTTTAGTTCGATTTTTTGCGGAAGGTTTTACTTCAAGTTGGTGTCACATGTTACGATTGGAGGTGTATGGCGGAAGGCCCTTGGCTAGGGCTGCTTACCGGGCCGGGTCAAACCGGATTCGGATCGTTAAGTCCGGTCCGAAACCGGAACCGGACTTAACGGTTCCGGTTCGCCCCGGAACCGGTTAGAAACCGGTCCGGGGCGGTCCCGAAGAACCAAACCGGTAGGAGCGCCGGTTCCGGTCCTACCGGTCCGGTTCCGGTTCCGGTTTCGGAACCGGTAGATTTAAAAAAAAAAAATACAAAAATTGAAGAAGGCAACGTTAACATATTTGTTAACGTTGCCTTCAACGTTAACAATGTTAACGTTGAGCCGTTGCCAACGTTAACTTTTTATTTTATTTTTTTTAAAAATTTTAATAAAAAAAAAAACTATAAATAGGGGATGTTGTGTTGTGTATTGTTTCATAACAATTCTTGTAACGAAAATTACTCCACTGTCATATTTTTCTCTCAATTGTGCTATTTACAATTTACTTATAGTCTTATATCATAATGGCATCTTCATCTAGCAGTGGTGCTGGTCGTAGCCGGGGTCGTAGTCGGGGTCTCGTTCCGGGTCGTCTATCACTGAGTTCATCTTCTGCAATGAATTTGCCTGTGCCAATTCCTGAGTTAAATGAAAGTTATGATTTTTTTGCTGACCTCGATGTTGGTGGTTCTTCTATGAATGTCGAACCACAACAACCCCAACAACCTGCCGAACCTGTTGCTGCCCAAGCCCAAGAAAGGCAACATGTGGAGTCATCCGGAGCCACTACAGCAGCAAGTAGACTACCTACTCGTGCCAAAAGAAGTAAGATATGGGATCACTTTGAACTCGGTCAAAAGAAGGTACTAATGAATCTGTTGCAATATGTAAATTATGTAAGATCCAGTATTCATATAAAGCCGGTGGTTCCAGTGGAGGCACCGGAACATTTAAAAAACACTTAGTAAAAAAACATAATTTTGATGAGACAACATTACAATTCATATCAAATGCTTGATAGCGATGAAAGTATTTATTTGACTGATGAGGATTGGGAATTTGTTGACAATTGTGTATCATTGTTAGGTACTTTCAAAGAAGCGACGGAACGTTTCTCTGGTGTTACTTATCCAACTTCCGTTTATTTTCTTCCTTTAGTATTTAACATGTTTGATAAATTTATAGAATTTAGAGATGACTATGACGTGCATGCTTTTGTTAGTGCAATGGAAACTAAATTTATAAAGTATTGGGAACAAATACCACCCGTGCACTGCATCGCAACATTGCTAGATCCTAGTCAATGTTTAACTTCATTTGAGATATTTTTTGAATATTATGCTAAATTTTTGAGGAAGGTTGTTGACGATCAAAAGACGTCTACAATGCAATCTCTCCAAAATATGTTTCAATTGTACTATAATCAACAGGCAAGTGAATCATCGCAACAAAGGCCTGTTGAAGAACAACCCCAAGCTCAATCTAAAGGTGGGGGCATCAATTTGCTTAGACTGCTGGGCAGGAAAAAACTTAAGGGAAAAGGACCTTCTACTAGCACGTCGACTGAGTTGCAAATTTATCTGAATTATCAATTTCTAACCGAAGACAACTTCGACGTCTTACAATGGTGGAAGTCCAATGCAGCACAATTCCCTATCTTAGCCAAAATGGCTAGAGACGTGTATGCTGTACAAGCTTCAAGTGTCGCTTCTGAATCGGCATTCTCAACATGCGGCCGTATTATTGGAGACTACAGAAGTAGTCTATCAGCTGATTCGTTATGCATGCTCACGTTACTTAAAGATTGGTTTGAAGCAGAATGCAAAAATAGAAGAGATGGGACGGTTGAGAATTCGTAAATCATTATGACGAGCAAGAAGAAGAGATAGCCAAAACAATACTTATCAATTATGAAGACTGCTAAGTACTAAATTGTAATATTTTTTTATTTAGATTTTCAATTGTCATGTCTTTACAATTATTTGTATGCTAGAAGTATTTAAACACATAGACATGTTTAAATAACCCATAAAAATTGTTAAATTTCTAAACCCTTTAAAAATTACCACTTTATTTAGATTTTTTTTTTATTTTTTTTTTTTAAATGAGGCGTAACTACGCCACTTTGGAGGCGTAGTTACGCCTCTTAAAAAAAAAAACCCGTAGCTTAGGCGTAGCTACGCTTGAATGGGGCGTAGCTACGCCTCATTTAAAAAAAAAAAAAAATTTACGAAAATCCGTTAAGGATCCGAACCAAACCGGAACCGGTTGATCCGGAACCTTAACGGACCGGACCGGTTCCGCCCATAACGGGTCCGGAACCGGCCGGTTCCGGACCGGTAAGCAGCCCTACCCTTGGCCCAGCTAACATCACTCATATAAGCGAGGCAGGAGGTCTCGAGCTTCCCCTCTCTCATAGTGTAGAATTTTACAATGTACTCGGAAAGAAAAAAAGAACGAAGAACATGAATCACAATAACCTAGTACTCTTTATCAGCAAAATTTAACTTTGAATACAGATATTCCAACTGAGGTAGTTTATGCATGTGTCACATGTAATTCCTCAACAAAACACACAGATCTGATTTTTCTATTATACAGATAAAAGTGCCCGTGAAACATTTTCAGATATTCGATCATGTATGGGTTCCTGCACAAAAGCCAAAAATGTCACAGTAAGAAGAATATAATAGGTCTCACTATACCACACATTTCCACTTACCTGTGTTGTGGGAATCTCGAATTTTGATTTTGTTATAGTCTCGTACAAGAAGATATACCTGTTGTCATCAAAGCACCATTTTGGTATTGAATTATATAAAAATAACGCTCAACAAAACATAGAAACCATAATACCGCCAAGCCAATTCAAAAACAAGTTCTTCGGGTGCTTCAGGCAAGACCTGGCCAGGGATATTCTCTGAGTTAGATTCAACACATAAAATGAATTTTATATATATATATATATATATATATATATATATATTGAGTAATTTACCTCATCTTCATAAGGGTTGCAATGATCTCTGAACCACAACCTCAAAAATTCCTACCAAATATTTACAAAATGAAATTATAATGGATACAAAGCATGTAATCACTACACATCAGGTCACGTGTATGAACCTTGTCAATGTTTTCAGGCTCAAGACCATTTTGAAAGCGCTCCTCGTATGAATCAGCAATCCAATACCTACTCGAGTCAGGTGTATGGACCTAGCGTTTGACAAATCGAAAAGTTTTATGTTCAGTGAATGTCGTATGCCATTGAGTATTGACATGCATCTATTTCAGGTACATGCATAAGACAAGCAACCTCATCAATCAAAACCACCGAGCCATCAGATCGCTTCCCAAATTCATATTTGGTGTCAACCAGGATGAGGCCATGTTCCAAAGCAATGCGCTGCAATGCCAAAGACGTAAACTTTAGGGACTAACGAAAATATTACAAACAATAAAACGCACTGTGCAAAAGTGAAAACCTGTTGCATGCAGTGATCATTATGTTAGATATAGATGCTTAATTACATGTAGGTCAATTTCAATAAGCAATAAAAAGGAAGCCAGCTACTAAATGCAAATTGTTTTTGAGCAATTTAACAGTTATGACTCATGCAGTAACAAATGCTAAGGAAAAATACATGAAACAATTCCAACATTAAGTACCTGCCCATACTCAAATAGCTTTAATGCAGCTTCACTTGCTTCGTCATAATCAGCTTGAGTCATCAGTCCACGCTGAACAATCTGCCACACAAATTGTTCACCAAATAAAAGTTCTAAATTGAAGAAAATTGATTATTGATAAGATTGCTCTGTAATGGCAAACTAACAATCATTCTCCCCTTTTCAAACATGAGCAAATGTATAATCACACACATAAGTAAATGTTTAAGTTTGTACAACTGGCAGCCTTGGTACAAATCGGCTTCTTTCATTTAAAATAAGGAGATACTTCTAACTATATATTTTTTGAATGTCACCCCTCAAAACCATCAATCCATCAGATGACAAATTGTCTGCATGACATTTTCGTGGGGAAGTGATATTGTCTCAATGTTGCACCAAAGCATCAAAAATATAATTTTCAGAAAAATGTATATTAAACTACTTAAAGCCTTGGAGCAGGAGAGTTCATGAATTTAGACATTAAAGAAATATAACAAAATTGAAGGATATACAAAGAACACAGGTATATTTTATTAAAGTGAGAAACGATTAGACAAGCTACTAAAAGAAGAATATAAACAGTTCAAGAAATGCAGACCTCTTTGGGACTTATGGGAACATCATGATCCACATCTTTAGTAGTCGGTGTGAGTATAATTGCTGGCAACTTCTCGTTTTTCATCAAATCTATAACAGTTAAATGCAAAGCAGTAAGTAAAAGAATTACTATAATAGTCTATTCATTCCCAAACCTCACCATCGGGAAGAACATTTCCACAGTAGCTCCTAATGCCTTTTTGGTAGACAGTCCAAAGTGATGTATCAGTACTTCCAGTTACATAGCCTCTAACTGCGAGTAATCAATGTGCATTCCAAACAGATGATCCAAGATATAAAAAGGTATTATATTTCCCTCACGTGCAAGAAATAGCATTCCAGTAAAAAGCTTATAACCCACCCAGGACACTGGTTGATACAAGAAAAATAGCATGGATTGAATTACTCACCAACAAATTCAACCGCAAAGACTAAACATTTTTCTGCGACAGTGACATTTTTATCTGGTGATGAAACAACTGCATTCGGAATTATGTGCTGAGTTTTACCAAACCACCACAAACTTGTTTCATTGAGCACCTGCAGATATCAATGTGCAATTAAACACATAATAAATTTGTCACTGGCTCAAAGCTTAGTGTGGAGAAAATTTAGGATATGAAGTAGACCAAACACAGGGTAGGCACTATAAGTACCTGACCCTTGAAAGGAATTGAAGCAAGAACTCTGTCGAAAGCACTTTGTCTGTCAGTCGTGACAAGTACAAGATAGTCTCCTCCATCATAGATATCTCTAACCTTCAAAGATTACAATTTTATGATCAGTAAGAATGATTTCTCAATTGGTCCCTTGGAGAATAAGAAACAGTAAATTGACCTTGCCTCTGGTCTTGGATTGAAGACCAGGAACTGTTAAATGGAGATGAGTCTCGGATAGACAGCTGGAAAGCGAAGCTTTGATCGCATCCATTAACTGATTCTTCCGGTCAATACTTGTCAAGGCTTCAAAGGAGTGGGGAAGCTGGCCTTCCATTAAGGATGCAGATAACTTAAAACTTTTGGGTATAATTGTTCGATTTGCAAATGATGATGATGATAAAAATCTTGATGGATTGAAGTTACTTTGTAGGAGAACGGGTTCTGCGGTAAGGTTTATGCAGCGACACACGGCCATCTGTTTTTGCACTTGCTGTTCTTCCTTCTGGTCTGGAATAAATACTGCACATATATGTAGGGGGTGAGCATTCGGAAGGTTTCAGACCGAATAAACCTTTTTTTTTACCAAATCGAACTGATAGACTCTTTCATAAAAACCAAACAAACTGAACCGAATTAAAAACCAGTTATTTCGGTCAGGAGCGAATTAATCAAAATTTCAGGAAAAAAAATAAAGCATAAATCAGAAGGCAAAGCAGTGATATTGTTAATTTTCCAATGGTGGTGTCAGGAATTAGATCAAATAGCCCCACACCAGGTAATTCAAACTTAAAAACACTTTCACCTTTGGCATCACAAGAAACACCTTTCAATGAACAATTGGAATCCGTAAGGCCGAGATCTTTAGACACATTTAAGCCCAAGTTTTGCAAGAATTCAAAGATAAATGACCCATCTGTATTAAGCCTTTTGGCAAACCAAAGGCCTAAAGAGGAGTGTTAATACAAAAAAGAACCAATGCATTACAACCTCCTGCAACATAAAAAAAAAAAAAAAAAACCATCGCCATGACAAACCTCTCAAATATGAATTTGAGGTCCCAAGAAATTACAAAAAAATATGTAAATTTTTCAGAATCCCACGAAAATAGAAATAAAGTACTAAAGTATAAGCATTACAGCTATCTTAGACAAAGCACAGGAATTGTGCAGAAAAATCAAACCTTTTGGGGTCTGAATACTAGAGAATGAATAGGGAGACCTAGCAATCAACCTTACCTATGCAGATTCTAATGGAACCAAGAAATCCCAAGGAAATAAGTTGCAATCTCTTTCACAAAACATGGGATAGCTCAAGAGTTGGTTTCGTTGATTCCCTCAATTCAAAAGCTAGGGCAAGACTCAAGACATCTAAAAGGAAAGAGATGGATCGATCGGTGAGGCTTAGAGCGGCTAGGTGGTCTTTTTGAAGCATGGCTTACACAAAACAAATCAAATTTTATTTTAAAAACCCAAATATGGTTAACAAAATTTGTTGGGATAATATATTAACATGAATCCATAATTTGGGTCCATTCTTAGTTCAATCCAAGTGTCAAGTGAGTCGATTTAATCCTAAAGTTTTTTTTAAAAAAATCCGGTTCAGTCCACGTCGTTAAGCTAGCCGTGATAAGCAAATGGAGATTGACTGATTCAGGAATAGTTTTAAAACTTTAGGAATTAAAGAGGGTCTGATTTGTTCTCAATTCAGTACCTATAATTTTAAATATATCCATGATTCAGTCTCTCTTTATTTGCTTATTACGAATGACTTATCGTCGGGGATTGAATTGAATTTTTTTAAAAAGCTTTAGAGACTAAACAGAGTCACTGAAAATTTTAGGTACTGAAACAAACTATATGAACGGTCTAATATTTTTCCCCAATTTTTTACAAATCAAAATAACTGATTTTTTTTTAAATTAAAAACCGAATTTTCAAATTTTTTGGATCAAATTTCCGATTAATTCGAGTCGTTCCGTTATTAATCAAATTTTGCTTCAAACTCGTTAGTTGTTTTGGGGCCATATCTCCAATGAAAGCCCATCACTACTTTTCAGCAGCCCGTTTTTAGGTTTGGGACAATGCTACTACTTTGGGTCTTGCCCTTCGGAACTCAAAATTTTTCTGGTCCAGGATGCAAAAAGCTGTACTCTCGTAATTTGCATTAAACAGATAACAATCGGGTTCAGGTAGTGAAAACACTACCCAAAATTTTTGGGGTACCCGATTTTTTTGCAATATTTCCAGCAGCCATTTTATACGAAAATTCCAGTAGCTTGCACACGATAAAACAAACAAAAACTCAACCAAGTTGTTCTAAAACTCCACCACATTGTTATGCAAACTACAGCCTATCAAATTGTTCTAAAACTCCACCATTCAAAAAATGTTAACTACAGCCTATCGATTATCATGACACATTCACAATTACAAACACCAAATCTGTCAAAAAACATGCAAAAACCGATATACTCCTCCAATCACAATATCCAATCATTCACATTTCACAATACGTAAGAAAATCAAAAAGAGATTAACCATCATTACCTTACGTGGATCTGTCGTCTGCGGCTCTACGCTTGCGGTTGGAGTCGAGTGAGAAGCTGCGGAGGATGAGGCGAGGGTGGGCTGCGTGAGTGAGATTGTGAGAACTGAGAAGCTGCGTGAGTGAGAAGCTTGAATTATTGTTCACCAAGTGGTACCGGCTTGTAATTGCCCCAATATTTTTCAACATCTTGGGCCAAACTAAATGCAGTTTACTCAAAAGCCAGTGGCTTAAATGGGCTAATGAAAAAAAGGCCATAATACTGATTGTTTGTTTAAGGGAAAGTTCAGGCCGGTACCCAATAATAAAACTTTATTTATCCTAATCCAGGAAAAAAACTTGCAATCATTTAGGTCAACTTTATGTTAAAATGACAAAAATGCCATTAATAAGAAAAGGCGACAATCTCAAAAAATTTCAATATCTTACTTTCAGCACTTCGTTCAATCTCTTTCTTTCACCAATGCGATTCAAATCTCCTCGTAAATCTCTCTCGCTAGTTACGATTTCTTACAGTTGGTTTTTCTCTTCATCTCTTTGATTTTCCGTTTCATCACTTCGTTCCAGATTTTTTTTTTCAATTATGGTATGTGTGTGTGTGTTTGTTGTCTTTTGAGATTTTTTAGTTATTATGAATTGGTGTCCGTGCTTCTTTGCTCATTTTCAGAATTTACAGTATGAAACTTGCAAAGAAGAAGATGACCCAGAGAAAAATTAATTGGTGCATGAAATTATAAAAAATAGCTGGTGTACGAAAATTATAAAACATAATCGGTGCACGAAAATTATTAACAGTAATTGGTGCACGAAAGATTAAAAATCAGTAATAAATGCACAAAAATTAAAATCAGTCACTTATGCACGAAACATAGAAAAAGTGTGTGATGCGCGAACCATAATCGCAAGTTGGTGATGCACCAACAATACAATTAAGTAAGTGATGCATGAACCATTTAATTTCGTGCACCAGTTATTATATTTCGTGCACAAGGTTGTTCTTTGTAAATTTTGTGCATCAGTTAATTAACACTAAGTTTGTGCACCAGTGTTGTTTTTTCGTGCATTCGTGTTATATTTTCGCGCACCAAGGTTATGTTATCGTGCACCAGTTACTTTTTATAATTTTCGTACACCAGTTACTTTTTATCATTTTCGTGCACCAGTTATTTTTATGATTTTCGTGCACCAATGTTATATTTTCGTGCAACAGTTGCTTTTTTATCATTTTCGTGCACCCGTTACTTTTTATGATTTTCGTGCACCAATGCTATATTTTCGTGCACTAGTTACTTTTTATAATTTCCGTGCACCAATTACTTTTATGATTTTCGTGCACCAATGTTATATTTTCATGCACCATTTACTTTTTATAATTTTCGTGCACCAATTATTTTTTCTCTGTGTCATCTTCTTCGTTGCAATATCTTGCTGCCAGGCTGAAAATTTTGGAAATGAGCAAACAAGCTCGGACACCCATGCATTCCTTACTTCTTCATCCATATGTATCAGTCAAAGCCATGAGAGATTTTTTTTAAAAAAAAACATACCAACATATTTTCGCTATCTAAAATTTATCAACGGTATTCAAATTTATAATCACATACACACACATTATATACACACGATGGAATGTGCAGATCAGATCCGAAAATTATATGTTCAGAGTAGTCCGATGTCTTATTCGATTCAAAAAGATTACAAATGCTACGAACAATTTAGATGCTTCGATTCAAACATCTTTCATTTGCATAACATTTTAGCAAATAATTTTTAGTTCGGGGCGACGAGATGAGGCGACAAGATGATGAAAAAAATAATGATCTGAGAATCGTCGAAAAATTGGAGATGTTACGTGCAGAGGGGGAAAAGAGATGACGTAAAGAGTTAATCTGAAATTAGGTTTAGAGTTTTTTTTATAACTTAAGGGTATTTTTGGAACTAAAAAAGACCTTTGCAAACCAACTCTTTAAAAATTGAACTTATGTGAATATAATTATCTCCTATGTATTTTTTTTGTAAATATTATTTTTTGGCAAACTTATTTGAATTTACTTTCTGGAAACAACACTAATATGCAATTTCCCATTTGTTTAAAGAAGCTTACCCGAAGGCCCAATTGTGCGTTCCAAAATTGACCCATATAATGAGGCCCACAAATACCTCCGAAGGCCTGTTCCCCTCGTTTCCAACATTCAGTCGCTGTACAGGAAGCTTCTCCTTGTGTTTTCCTGTCTAATTCACCAGTCTCCCTTTTTCTTCGGGAGAGAATGCTTCCCTTAGGCCACCATATTTTATCCTTTTCCACCACGCTTCCCGCAACATGTGGCGGAAACCAGTGGTCCCACTACTCGACAATGGTCGCGTCGAAATTTCCAGAGCCCATTCGCTATTCACTTGTTTTTTTCATGAAGGTGGCCCTTTACTAATTCTTTGGTCGGGTTCTTAATCATTTTTTTCATATTGATTGGGTAAATTATTTTCTTGCATATAAGTGTGATTGCTTTAATTAATATTGGTAACTTTTACTTATTTATATTTTTTGTTGGATTCAGTAATGTGGAATTGAATCTTGGTAACATGTACTGTTTGAGGATTCTTCTGTCATTCCAGCTTAACTTATTTTCTTGTTTAGCAACCATTGACTTCTGCATCCGTAAACTCAGCTTCCCTTGCTTCTCGTACCCAAATGCCTTCCTATCTGAAAAGAGATTGTTTAGAATTAATTTTGCTGGATTCTTAGACTTACGCATGTCAGTAGCTGTAATTCCTCATTCTTTTCCTACGATGAAAATTCATTTATGTCACGTCCCGAGACTGGGGTCGATAACACCGGCGTTGATTCCAAACATTAATTCAAAATCAACAAGCCTCGTGTACACATCTATGATAAAAATCAGTCTATTTATTCCATTGAAAATAATATCGTCTTTACAACTGATATTACAAAATACAATTGTCTCGGAATTAAATCAAATATGCGGAAGCGTAAATAAAACTAATAAATTCTTGAAAGTTCTTCGTGGATTATCATCTCCAAAATTGTTCTTGTAATTCTTCATCGATATCTTCTTTTCGTCCTTGTCTGGGAGGGGAGGTAAGGGGTGAGTATTTGGGAAAATACTCAGCAAGTAGGGGCCGATTGAACATAGTAAAAATGCATATAATTTCATAGCATAAATCATTTTAAACATTTCTTTGTCAAATCATATAGATCTTGGCATATAAACACATGTCTTACACATAAACACATATCTTTCACATATTCACATATCGACTTATTGGATTCAAGAGGTGGCTCCCGTGGTATAGCACTTTGCTCTTAAGGATCAAGAGGTGACTCCCATGCATGTGGCACGCCCACATCATGTAGCACTTTGCCCCGCCGAATCAAGTGGTGTCTCATACACACGTAGCACGTTGCTCCGCAAGGTCCTTCATTCATGATCATGTCACATACTTGTTTAGCTTTAAAAACATACTTTTCATAGGGTTGTTCAATCGAGATTTAAATCATAAATAATATTTCGAAAACGAAATGAAGTTGTAGCAAAAACCCACTTACTGTCGTTGGATAATTGAAGCATGTTGAGATGAGATCCGGGTTGAGAAAATGGTGAAAATCTCCTCCTCTTCCTTGCAAGTTTCGAATTCTTGTGTGTGTGTAGTGTGTGATATTTTCGAAAAGCTAATTGTATAATAGAGGACTTCTTTTCTTTCTTATGGCATGATATATAATGGGTTTTAAGGTTCCTAAAATTTGGCCATTAGAGTCATGATTTGAGCCAACCAATAATTGGGTGTCATCAAGGTAATGAATGGATGTTAATGGTGTGACATTTAAGTGGGAATACAATTAGGAGTAAGGTGATTCAATGTAGGAGGATTTTAATTTGGATCTCTAAACTTTGGCCATATGATTGAATAAGATAAATGAATGGTAATGTCATGATTTGATCATGCAATTAAATGGATACCAAGATTTGGGCATGGCACTTGAATGAGTCAATAATGAGGCAAAATGAATAAATGATTTTTGAGTGTTTAATGTAGGAGAATTATTTGACCAATACCAAAACTGATGCCCTTTAATGACACAATTTGAGCAAGGTACTAAATGCCATTAATGGGATTGAATGATAACATTTGATAGGGTTGAATGAGATTAAATGGTGGCATGATTGAGTGATACAATTGCATGACCTTGAATGACTAGTGTTATGACTTTAGCAAGTCAATGAACGACTCTCATGATTTGGAAAGGCAATTGATTAGGCAAATTTCCGGGGCTTCACAATTTAGTAGACTAGTGAAGCTTTTATCTTACCACAATCCATTGTGTCGTTGTAGACCAGCGACTCTGTCGTCGAACTCATCCAGTGTTAGTCCAGCTTTTATTTAATATTATCAAAATTTTGTACAGCTAAGGATAAATTGTTTTCCCGAACTTCATCTGTTCCTTTGCATATCTTGGTTAATTTATCCTAGATTTCCTTTGCGGTAGTGCACTTTTTGATCTTTAAAACATGACCTTGTCCAGGTTCTTAACTAATATTTTATTGGCCATGTTGTCTAAATTTGCTTCTCTTGTCTTTGTTGGCTCACTCTGCACAATAAGGCCTTTCAATGTAGGCTAAGGATCCAGATGGATAGACTTTCATCACTTTATAGGGTCTATTTGCAATCACAAACCATATATCATCAACTCATCATCAAGAGTGATCAATTGTGCCTGCATTGCATCCGAAATTTCAATTGTAATGATCCTTTTTTGAGACATGGGGATTCCATTAGCTACCATATTGTCCATTCTGCTGATTTGTCTCAATACCCAAGAAAACCATCGCATTGATACCACTTGTTGGCCCCAAATAAAAAGGAAAACGGTATGGGGGTGAATGGACCATGATAGATTTTTAAAAAATTTGACTGATACGATATTTCAGAGTCTTATAAAGTTTGTTAAGATTTTGTTAATTCAAGGTAAAACAAAATAACGTTGCGGAAGACTTGAGCAAAACCCGGTAGGGAGAACAGATTGACAAATGGCAACAATTAAGCTGAATAGAAAAAGTGCAGAAAATAAAAGGATAGGAATTTTATAGACGTTTGAAGATGATGTGATTTCTACATCCTCTCTTAAAGGAATTTGAAAGAGGATTTTTATTCTTTTGAATTCTTTACAACCACTTCAAAAAATACCAGACTATTACTCCTTGCCTTATGTCAGGCACTTAGATGTCATTAAGCTTATATCTTGGTCCGAAATAGTCTGACCCCGCTCAGATTGTTTAGAATATTCTAATTTCCATGATCGAGTCCACTCACAAACAATACAATGAAATAGCAGCTAATGAATTTCTTGTTCGCAAGAACAAATTGTTCTTTAAGATACGAGTGAGCTAGACATATAATTTGTGTAACTCAGGCAAAAATTACAGTAAGCTATCTTTTCATCTAGAACTTCAACGGAAACATTTGCAGTGCTCTCTGTATGCTACATTTAGTGCAATAACGTAATACAGCTGAGTTTTTTTCACTCTATATTAGTGTTTTTTTATTATTCATTTTATTACTTTTCATTTGGTGTTCATTGTAAGAACCCAGTTTTTTCAACCAAGTCAATAACTAGAGTTTTGGTCAACTCAATTACACGGTATTTTGGTCTGCTCAATTACCCGGAGTTTAGTCAAACACAACTACATGATATCAAGATAATATTATAAATTAGAGGATAATATTGAATTGTATTAAGAGATAATATTGATTTGTATAAAAGATAATATTTAGATTATATGATTTAATCTTGTAGGGTTTTAAACAATAAAAAGTTGATAGATAATATTGAATTATAATATCAAGAGATAGTATTATACTAGGACTCTTGATTAAACAAGTTAATAAATAGTTAAAGAGTCAATCAATTACCTAACAATTCAACAATTTCGAAACACACACTAGCACACACTAAAAGGTGTGAAATTTTATGCAAGGAAAGGAGATGAAATTCATCGCGTTTCTGTCATCCAAATTCATTGAAACATGCAAGAATCGTTTCTAATCTCGGTAAGTGGGTTTTTGTTAAATATTCCTTTCGTTTTTGAAAAATCATATGTATGTTTTGAAACCTCAATCGATATGTGAATTATGTTGAAATTATGATGTTAGGATGAAAACTATATTTTTTAAGCACTTTAAATTTCGAAATCTGATTGGGAAGGAATTCCTTTATGGCCCTGATGCGGTGGGATTATAACCGTTTACACGACCTGATACGGTGGTTAACCGTTGTTCTGGGAAGTCCAGACCCTTTATTCGTGGGTGATCCGATGTCATGACCTCATCTCTAGGAGGGTTAAGTCTAGAGACTGATATCAGTACCAAGAGGAATTAGAGGATTTATTGTGCTTAACGTATATGAAAATATTGATGATATGATATGTTATGTTATGACTCGATGGGAGCAATTATGATAAGTTATGGCTCGATGTGAGTAATTATTTAAGATGCATTCATATCAGTTTATGTTCGATTATGATATATGTTTTGGAAAAATTATGAATATGTATTATACAGTCACATCGATTAGCCCCCACTTGCTGAGTGTTTCCAAAACGCTCACCCCTTACATCCACTTCCCAGATATAAGCGAATCCAAAATCGAAAAGAGAGATCAAATCAGTTTTGGAGATGGTGAATTAGATGCTATTGTTCAAGATGTCGCTGTCATTAATTTATAAAGCTTCCGCTGATATTTGTAAGAATTATTTATTTATTTGGAATAAATAGACTGATTTTTGTGGAATTCTGTATTACGAGGCTTGTTGATTTTGAGTTATATTTAGAATCAACGTCGGTATTATCGACCCCGATCTCAGGGAGTGACATTTAAGTGGTATCAGAGCCAGGTTCCATAATCCTAGTGGGAAAAGGATTACTAGCAGAAGCAATTGGGTATATACTAAATACGGATATGTTCGCGATTAGAGAGAAAAAAAATCTTGATCTAAAAATCAAAATTGAATCAGAATTTTTTTTAATAAAATAATACTAACAAAAAAAAAAAGAAATAGCAATTAATAAAAACACAAAAAAAAAAAAAAATACTAAGAAAGAGATGGAACCTTAGAACCCATAGGATCTACAGCCACCGACAGGTGCGCCACCGCCACCATACCTCGCCGGAAGGTCCACCATGGGACTGCCACCCCTCGACGATGCACCTGCCCAAAGTTCCGATCAAACCGATAACATTTGCAGATCCGATTTCGCATCCGAAATCCCAATTTCGTTAGAATCTTACGTCCGATCTGGCTGGACGCTGGCAATATTTTGGAAAATTCGACTTACAACCACAATATTTACGTCAAGACGAACCGAAGCCCTCTATGTATTGCAAGATATATTCACGGAACGATGACGATTTGCTGGTCAAAATCCGTGCCTCAAGAACCCTAACTGTCGAAAGTATCACCTACGATTTCTCCAACACCGAAACCCCGTTTTTCAATCCGCTATGGGATATTGATCCTTGTAATATGAAGATTGAATGCCCCAGGCCTATCGCCACTCACAGATACCAGACGATGACTAATTGCCTATCGAAGTCTTGAACCGTACAAGAACCCTAACCACAAAAATTCAATCCTCGATTTCTCAATCTATATAATACTTGTTTTTAATTCAAGTTGGGTTATAGATCCACATATTATTCCAATAAAAACCACTATATCAATTCTGAATTCCAGTAGCCAGAAAGTGACGAAGTTGAAAATTGAAGTGGCGCCCTCAAGATCCCTAAAATTTCAAAAATTTCAAAGTTCGATTTCTTCACCACCGGCCCACCGAAATTCAATTCCTTTAATTCCTAAGCAATATGTGTAAGGCCCTCGTACCGTATTATTGAAAATCAGGTTGAGCTTCTCAGCAATTATGTGATTCATCTTATGTCAAGCATATGGTTGAGAATAAACATGAGGAATATTAGCTTTGATAATAACTTGATATCATATTTAACATTTTATAAATGTGATGTCCCGATATTTGATAATGAGAATTAAGTACAATTTGTACATTATTTTGATAATTAGTTAGAAATTAATTAACGAGAATATAATCTAATTAATGAGAATGGAAATTGATCTTGTATATGTCAATTGACAGTCGGGTCAGAACATGATGAATGAAAAATATATTTTTGGAATATTCGGATTAACACCGAAATTTTATTAAAATGATTTAATAAATATAAAATTTGTATTAAATCGAAAGATTTCATTTTTTTGATTCAAAGAAGAACACGAAGTCAGGTGTGGACTGTACATGTGATATACATGCACCAGTACACCGGTGACACCCCGATATTCATAATTGGTCGGGAATTAATATATATTGGTGTAGGGTGTAAAACACATAACAAAATGTGCAAAAACACATAATGAATCGCGGACACCTACTAAAAGGTGCGAAAACACACACTGCTCGTGCGATTCACCGACCACCTTGTATTTATCCGCTCCGTTCGCCGCCGTCCGACCACCTCTAGACGAGACCGATATACCACCGTGTTCGTAACTCTCAGGCGAATCTGTCCATACCAAATAATCGAGTTTTGGTGTTGGAAAGTGGTTCGATTTTGATCTGGAACGATGAAACTCGTGCAGACTAGGGTTTGAGCGATTTTGATTCGATTTCTTCGATTCAACAACGAATTGGACGAATCCAATGCACCGAATATCTTCCTTGCACCTGGACGAAACTTTCTACACCGGTCACCGCCACTATCGCCGCCGGAGCTCGCCGGAATCAGCTGATAAGCGTGCGTGAACTGTGCGATTTTGGTAAATTTTGATATCCGATTTTTACGACTTTGCTTCGATAATTACCAGTTAATTTGGACTATAATTATTGAAAAATAGTTTAAATTGGTGAAAAATAATTTAGCAAATTAAATTATGATGTAATCGCATCAATTTAATTACCCTAAATTGGTTAAGCTGTGACTAAAATTGATAACCCATTTTGAATGATTGGTTTATTGAATTGTGAATTTCTATTGATATACAGTGACTACTTCGACCCTACAAGCTCAAGTACCCTTGTAGATCGAGAAAGAAAGGTATGTTGCGATCGGGTAACATACGGCAGGTATCTGTATCATTTGATATATGATTTGTTGACTTCTGTGAATTATGTGAGATTATGTGGCTACGTGATTTTATTGAAATTATGTGGCATTCATAGCATTCATGAATTGGCACATCGGTGTATGAAATTAAATGTTTTGTTAACACACATCAGTTTTATACATACATCGATGCATGACATTGCACGTTGAGCTATGATCCTTAAATACCCTGTTTATTTCTGGATTCTGGGATAATCATTGGAGATTGGTACCGCGATACTATGACCGGCATTAAATGGCCCGAAAGTTATAGGGAATCGTGGTCTCCTCTGATTACCATTATTTGTTGAGACGAGGGATTGGTGGCACCTTGCTGATGTCATCCTGTGTATGTCCCTGACTATGTCGAGACTTGGGATGTGATGACGCTTTGACGACGCATCACTGATGATCCCTTATGCTTGGCAGGCTCGAGCTATGATGATTTGATAGCGATTTGATTGATTCTGATACACTCAGTGGATGGGTGATTGACCTGATACCGGCATGACATGACATGGCATGCATTGCATTGCATTGCATCATATATCACATTTTATAGATACATGTTGTATATTCCATGATCGTTCCATTTTGGGCTTTTGTTCACCCCCAAGGGGGGCTGTTGTTGTCTTTGTGTGTGGACAATGGCAGGTGATACATGTGACCAGGTCGCCAGAGAGGACATGTCTAGTGGGAGTCACACTTGAGGTTTTACTCTTGTTTATCCCAGTAGTCTTTGTACCAGGGATGTATCCCTGTAGTGTTATGTGTCTATGTATATTTAAGTTATGTTAGCCTAGTTTGATTTACGTATGCTGGTTTATGTTGATGGATATGCAACTGGTCGTATATATATTTTCAGTAGATGTTGATTCGAGTTGGTGGTATGTTCCTCGTGCGATGAGGTCATGCCGAAATTTTTAGGGCCACATGTTAAGAAATATTAAACAAATCTTCCGCTGTTTACGCTATAATTATCATTGTGTGATCATTAATCACATGATTAGGATTGGGCCCTCACAGTATGGTATCAGAGCATAACTGGGAATGCTCAAGTTTGAGTCTTGTGTACACTTGAATAGGCACAAATAAATGTGTGCGCTTGTGTTTGAATTATTTGACTTATTTGCTTTTACTTGGCTTGGCTTGCCTTGGTATGATGTTACATGAGATTGATATGTGAATATGTTGATTTCGTGTAGTAGTGATATCGCTCACGATATTAATACTATACGATTGTGAATAAACTGTTATATGTGGCAGTATGAGGTAGGGAAAGGGTGTAATCTGAGACCTACTATCAATGAAATGCTGAATGATTTTAACTTTGTTGACTAAATTAATGTATAGTATGGGTATCGCTTATGGTATTCATTCTGTATAACTTGGATGTAAATGGATGTGGTTAGAGCAATGTAATTGCTCCTAAACCTATTGGAAGTAGCAATGTCGAACGATAGATTTGCTGTGATGTAATGTCCTTGGTGTTGTTTGAGCCACCTACATTTTCGGCACTGAGAATGCTGGAAAGGGTGAGACGTTGCTTTGATAAGATGTTTAACATTGTTACAAATAGTAAAGTAATGAACATGTCGTATAAAACATCGTTATATGTTTTGAAGATACGACTATGTGCGATTTAGATTTTGAATTTTGGAAATATTCTTGGGGATTTTATCATTCAAATAATTTTTCATGTATTTCTAATGAAAGTGAATAATGAATTGCAACAAGTTATCTGTTGCAAAATGTGCATTGATTGTTTTGTCTTGATTTGTCTCCTATACGTGATAAGTCTAGAGCTGGGTATGCACAAGTTATCAAATGCTTACCTATCTGCTACGGAGATATCATAAGGAGAGCAAAATGGCAAAATTGGTGTTGGTAATTTGTTTTATCCACCCACTTTATTTTTTTAAGTGGGGGAGGTTATTTTCTCTGATCAAATGATATCTGGTTGAGTATTAATTGTTTTTAAGAAAATTATATAATAATATGATTCTCAAGTGAATGATCGATGATCGAAACTACTGATGATCATTTTCATTAGGTAGTTCGATTTCTTCGCTTAATATATGTGGAATTTTATAGCCTGGTTGTCCAAGCTGAAATTCCTTTATGTTTATGCTATTTCATAATTCGATTAATAAAAGGTAAATTATGAGTAATTGGTTGTAATACAGATGCAGCACAGATGTGTGACACGTACTTATTACAGAACGAATGTATATCTGTACCGACGTGATCTGGACTCTGTGCAAAGAATTAAATCAATAGGTAACATAGTTGATTAAATTTTTGTTGACATAGACATGCCCGATGTGGCATGGATCCAATATTTTAGCAAATTTTATTTATTTCATACTCGGAACTGACATGGACCTATGCACGTATGTGTATGGATCTCGTATTCACGGAATGCTAATTTTCTTTGTTATGAATTTGGATAGAATTTGCATGGACCCGAATATTCCTCAGCATAGACTCCATGCATTATGGTCAGTTTTTGGGAAAGATTCCTGCATATATTTCCAGAGAGATGAATAAGAATATTGATTTGGGAATCATGACTATTTCAAAGATTTTTATGTGTATAAAATGATTCGACTTGAATGAGTCGAAATTATTATGATATTTTGTATGACTATGAATTGCAGTGCTTTTTGTATGCTAATGGATCTGCACTCTGAGTAGTATCAGGTATCAACCCAAAGCCAAGATGTGCCGATAACTATCTTAGAAGCTCGATATATTGTTAAGTCATACGAGTCTTCTAATTTTTGATATTTTCATGTATTTGATGAGTCAAATGTTTTAAAAAAAAATAATCTTTGATTTGATTGTGATTGTTTCTATTAATGATCTCTTGGTTTTTCCAAGATGAAAATATGATGTGTTGAATATCTGAAAGTTAATATTTCAGATTCTATGTACTATATGTGTCTAATCAGCTGTCCAATCTGCAGTTGGATTGCACTGAATGGTAACCTTGTAATCATGCGATAAAAGAATTAGTACTTGTAGGATATCTGAAATTAACCATTCAGTTTTCTATGAAGAAGTGATGAGATATGGCAAACTATCCAAACGAAAATTTTGGATGAATAAAGTGATACTCTTGTGCCACGTCATTGTTCGACATGGTATTCCTGTTGCTCCAACTAAGGTTAAAGCAGTGTTAAACTGGCGAAGACCTACTAATGTTCTTGAGGTCCGATGTCCATGGGTTTAGCGGGATTCTTAAAGTTGTTTTATCGAAAAGTTTGTTTAAACTTGCTAAACCTAGTACTCAGCTGACACAGAAAAATTAAAAATGTATTTGGTCAGATGAGTAAAACACAAGTTTTCTTAAATTGAAAATGAGACTAACCACTGCACCTTCATTTATTATTCCTTCCGGCCGGAGGATAATGGTTTGCACATCTGTGTTTTTAAAAGGTTTAGGTTACGTCTCGCCAACTTAAATCTTATGAGATTCGATACCCTGTACGTGATTTAGAATTGGCGGCAATTGTTTTGCTTAAAAGATTTGGACGCCATTGTTTATACGGGGAAAATTTCATTATTTATACGGACCACAAGAGCTTGAAATATCTATTCTCTCAATCTACTATCTATATGACGCAACACATGTGGACAGATCTCCTAAGTGGTTTATCTTCTGTTGTTCAAATCACCAAGGTACACGTAAATGTTCGTATCTCAGGTTAGATATTTGATTCTTATCAACGAGGTTATTGTATGATTGATTTCTTATGTCAAATGTTCAACGACATAGTACTTTGATTATGGAATCCGAAGAATTATTATCTTTGGGATATATATCTGATTTTATCTTTTATTTAAATGACACGGTCCATGGATCGTCCGTGAGACTCTAGAATTGTAATATATGTATATGTAGGTATACTTAAATGTATCATTTATCCATTAACGGACCAAGATTGGTGAAATCATTTGTCTTGATTTTAGTTGTTTAATACCCAGAGTTTATTTTCAAACATTTGCAACATTGTAGAATGCAAAACGGATATTCTAGATTGCAAGGACTACATAGTATTTGTAGACTGGCAATCACACTTCGTATATTATTTAACGTAATAAAGACTGTCGAGAGTATTTTATTTTCTCGATTATGTCTGAGTAAACGTTTGGTTTTATTTTGAAATTCTGGTATTCATTTCAGAATACTTTTGAGTTGAGTATATGTTTGACTATATGTTGTATACATATTATTCGAATCCTTAAGACAATGCAATAAGATTCGGTGGATGCTCAAAGGATGGAAAGCTGCCCAGACTCAGTAAGCTAGTTATAAGAATAAGCGTGGACACTTCTGAAATGGCAACAGGGTGATTTAACCCTTTTCAAAAATCTCTCATGTTAAAGGTATGTTGAGTTTTGTAAGATTTTATTTTTATTGTGTGCAATGTGTTTCGTACTTCAATATTGATGAATTACGAACATGGCTTGATAAGTATTCTTCAATCTGATGATGTTGAATTTATTTTTTTCAACGTTCTGCACTGAATAATTACTTTTGTGTTCTATATTACAAAGATGGTTTCTTATAACCATTCTAGATAAATAAACTATACTCGTCCCTCGAGATTCAATGCATTAGTAATTGATTTTGATTCAGCTTTATGCTAAATGAATTGAGTTATGCATTTGATATTTTTCCGATTATAGTATTGACATGTACTGTAATTGATGAATGATTTATGATCTGCACTTGTGATATTTCGAGGACGAAATATTTTAAGTGGGGGAGAAATGTAAGGCCCTCGTACCGTATTATTGAAAATCAGGTTGAGCTTCTCAACAATTATGTGATTCATCTTATGTCAATCATATGGTTGAGAATAAACATGAGGAATATTAGCTTTGATAATAACTTGATATCATATTTAACATTTTATAAATGTGATGTCCCGATATTTGATAATGAGAATTAAGTACAATTTGTACATTATTTTGATAATTAGTTAGAAATTAATTAACGAGAATATAATCTAATTAATGAGAATGGAAATTGATCTTGTATATGTCAATTGACAGTCGGGTCAGAACATGATGAATGAAAAATATATTTTTGGAATATTCGGATTAACACCGAAATTTTATTAAAATGATTTAATAAATATAAAATTTGTATTAAATCGAAAGATTTCATTTTTTTGATTCAAAGAAGAACACGAAGTCAGGTGTGGACTGTACATGTGATATACATGCACCAGTACACCGGTGACACCCCGATGTTCATAATTGGTCGGGAATTAATATATATTGGTGTAGGGTGTAAAACACATAACAAAATGTGCAAAAACACATAATGAATCGCGGACACCTACTAAAAGATGCGAAAACACACACTGCTCGTGCGATTCACCGACCACCTTGTATTTATCCGCTCCGTTCGCCGCCGTCCGACCACCTCTAGACGAGACCGATATACCACCGTGTTCGTAACTCTCAGGCGAATCTGTCCATACCAAATAATCGAGTTTTGGTGTTGGAAAGTGGTTCGATTTTGATCTGGAACGATGAAACTCGTGCAGACTAGGGTTTGAGCGATTTTGATTCGATTTCTTCGATTCAACAACGAATTGGACGAATCCGATGCACCGAATATCTTCCTTGCACCTGGACGAAACTTTCTACACCGGTCACCGCCACTATCGCCGCCGGAGCTCGCCGGAATCAGCTGATAAACGTGCGTGAACTGTGCGATTTTGGTAAATTTTGATATCCGATTTTTACGACTTTGCTTCGATAATTACCAGTTAATTTGGACTATAATTATTGAAAAATAATTTAAATTGGTGAAAAATAATTTAGCAAATTAAATTATGATGTAATCGCGTCAATTTAATTACCCTAATTTGGTTAAGCTGTGACTAAAATTGATAACCCATTTTGAATGATTGGTTTATTGAATTGTGAATTTCTATTGATATACAGTGACTACTTCGACCCTACAAGCTCAAGTACCCTTGTAGATCGAGAAAGAAAGGTATGTTGCGATCGGGTAACATACGACAGGTATCTGTATCATTTGATATATGATTTGTTGACTTCTGTGAATTATGTGAGATTATGTGGCTACGTGATTTTATTGAAATTATGTGGCATTCATAGCATTCATGAATTGGCACATCGGTGTATGAACACACATCAGTTAAATGTTTCATTAAATGTTTTGTTAACACACATCAGTTTTATACATACATCGATGCATGACATTGCACGTTGAGCTATGATCCTTAAATACCCTGTTTATTTCTGGATTCTGGGATAATCATTGGAGATTTGTACCGCGATACTATGACCGGCATTAAATGGCCCGAAAGTTATAGGGAATCGTGGTCTCCTCTGATTACCATGATTTGTTGAGACGAGGGATTGGTGGCACCTTGCTGATGTCATCCTGTGTATGTCCCTGACTATGTCGAGACTTGGGATGTGATGACGCTTTGACGACGCATCACTGATGATCCCTTATGCTTGGCAGGCTCGAGCTATGATGATTTGATAGCGATTTGATTGATTCTGATACACTCAATGGATGGGTGATTGACCTGATACCGGCATGACATGACATGGCATGCATTGCATTGCATTGCATCATATATCACATTTTATAGATACATGTTGTATATTCCATGATCGTTCCATATTGGGCTTTTGTTCACCCCCAAGGGGGGCTGTTGTTGTCTTTGTGTGTGGACAATGGCAGGTGATACATGTGACCAGGTCGCCAGAGAGGACATGTCTAGTGGGAGTCACACTTGAGGTTTTACTCTTGTTTATCCCAGTAGTCTTTGTACCAGGGATGTATCCCTGTAGTGTTATGAGTCTATGTATATTTAAGTTATGTTAGCCTAGTTTGATTTACGTTTGCTGGTTTATGTTGATGGATATGCAACTGGTCGTATATATATTTTCAGTAGATGTTGATTCGAGTTGGTGGTATGTTCCTCGTGCGATGAGGTCATGCCGAAATTTTTAGGCCACATGTTAAGAAATATTAAACAAATCTTCCGCTGTTTACGCTATAATTATCATTGTGTGATCATTAATCACATGATTAGGATTGGGCCCTCACAATATGTCCCATGGGAAATCCAATTTTTCAGTCAATTTTTGAAAACGATTTCCGAAGTCGCGATAGCCTCACAATCCCAACTGTACCAAATCTTGGAAATACCCTTGCTATGTTTTTTCCTACTATTGTTAGAGTATTGCGACTTAAGTGTTTGACATTATATTTTGGGGATACATGTTTTAAACATTTCCTTATTTTGGGTTTAAGACTACGAACTCAAAATTTCTTGCTTTCGATAAACACATGCTCAATTCTTTGAAAATTTTCTTCTTTCAATTTTTAAGCTAATTCTTGAGGAATTGTAATTTCCAAACCACTAGATATTTTGAGTTCATATTTTATTTGCTTCATGTTATCGATTAAAGATTTTTTTTTTCTTTCTTTCCGAAAAAAAAAGTCACTCAATTTTATTGGCTTCATGTTCTAGATTGAGAGAATTTGTTTTTTTAAAATTATCACTCAATCTCGAGAAACTTTATGTCGAGGGAATCTCTGGCTAACTCGAATAGTCGAGAACATGTCTTCCTTATTCTGATTTTCTTCCTATTGCGATCCATAGAACTTAAGTAAATGTCTTGTCATACATTATTTGGGATACATTAGATAAGATGTATATTTTCTTAATTGGGTATAGATTATGGCAAATCATGCCCATGATTTTCATATTTTTGGTTCGAATGAGAAGATGATAGATTAATCACTTAGAATTCATTAAGGAAATTAGAAATCCTTTTTCAGCATTTCAATGATTCTTTTGAAATCCGATCAAATTTGTTTCGATCAATGAAGTTATTTGTCTTTCTTCAAATTTGTTTCTGATATTCTTTTGAACTCATTTATCATTGACAAAATCATTTGTTGACTTTAGATCCTTGCTAATTTAACTCAATATTCTTTTGAATTCCCAAGCTATACTTGGTGAACCATATAGAGTGGCAACTCTTGTCAACTACACACATAACTTAAATCGAGCCTCTGATATTAGTTAAGCGATAGAGAGCTTTCCACACTTTTCTAATTCATCTGAACATATTAGAGTTTGATGCTATTTAGGAATTAACGAGTTAGCAAGACATCACACCTTAATTGACATTGTCAGCTTATTTTATTTCATCCCTAGACAATTACATTATGCTTTTGCACTCTATTTTGTTCCTTTCGATATAATCCTGTATTCAAAGTGACAACTCACTTTTAATTCTTCTAGAGTATTTGAATCATACTCTTTTATCGGAAGAGTTATGGCAATCTATTAATTGTCTTATGGAGTTTCTTCGTCAATTTGAATTAGTCTCATTTGTTCGGATACTTATTCAATTATTGATTTCCTCCAAAATAGTTCTTATATCTGATCTATTTCAAATCGTTTGAATTCATTTGAAACATATCTTACTTGTGAAGCAATGGTTCAATCATTTCTTTTGAAAAAAAAATATCAGATCTTCGTAGTATTCTTCGTCAAAGCTTGATACATTTATTACTTTTTGAAACTCCATGTTTGCTTGAGTTTAATATAACCTTGATTTTCTTCATATCAAGAATTATTTTTTGTATACCGTCTTTGCAAAACTTGTTCTTAGTTGGTGAACAAGACCACATACTTGTCTTTATTTTCAATTCTTTGGAATTATCATTTGTCCTCTTTACATGAACATGTATCCTAAAATGATGCATGTCGTCTTTGCGAATTCTTTTAGCAAACAATCACTTTTATTGATTGGTTCAGCTCACCAAAAGTTGATAATTTTTTTTTGTCACTTCACATTCTCTTCAGCAATAATCTTTTACCTATTATTGATTATTTGACAAATGAAATCCATTCAACTCAAAACCTTATTCGGTTGATTTCTCAAAATTAAGGTACCTTCAATAGAGTACGTGGTGAAAGCATAATAGAAGCAATACTTGTAAAAAATAGATTTTGGTTCGATTAGGTTAGAGCTCGGTCAAGATTATAAGCCAATGGATGAAGAAAACCAATCCTAGCAACTTCTAATAGCGCTCCAAGATTTGTATCATGACTTTAGAAGAGCTTTTGATAAGCGATGGTTGCTCAAGTGACACTTAGTGCCATATATGAACTACAAACTGATGGTTAGATTGAGAAGACAATTCAGACCCTCGAATATATATTACAAGCTCGTGATTTAGACTTCAGTACAAATTGGATACAAATTGGAGCAAACTTTTGTCCATAAACGAGTTGCTTTCAACATCATCATAATAGTAGAACCAAGATGACGCTATATGAAGCTCTTTGGTAATGAAAATATCGATCACCACTATGCTCGGATAAAGTAGAGGAGAAGATCGCAACGGACCTGAACTCGTACAAGCCTCCATGAACAATGCTGCAATTATTAGAAAGCGACTCATGATAACACAAGATCGTCAAAAGAGCTGGACTGACTTGATACAAATGCGGACATAATTTGAAGTCGGTGACAAAGTTTATGAAGGATGTTATTCGGCATGACAAGATAGGAAAAATTGAGTCCAAGATACAAAGGTCGCTCAAGATTTTAGGAAATGTAGGAACGTTACGCTACCACTCAGACTATCGAAGAATAATGATGTCTTCCACATATCATAATTTATAAGTACATTACCGACCTGAATCACGTGCTTGAAGGTGGATCTTCAGTAGCCCAAGGGAACCTGAAGAAAATCTAAAGTACGAAGAAATCTCGACTCGAATCGTAGGTTCAAAGGACCAAGTGTTAAGATGAAATATTATTCTGTAAGTCAAAGTTCAGTGTTCAAACCATACGGAAAGAGAAGTTTCTTGGGAACTAGAAGAATAGAAGTACGACAAACACCTTTAGCTTTTCAATATCAAACTAACTCAAGTTTCGAGGACGAAACTTCCAATAAGGAGGGAGGAATGTAAGAACCCGATTTTTTCAACCAAGTCAATAACTAGAGTTTTGGTCAACTCAACTACACGGTATTTTGGTCTGCTCAATTACCCGGAGTTTAGTCAAACACAACTACATGATATCAAGATAATATTATAAATTATAGGATAATCTTGAATTGTATTAAGAGATAATATTGATTTGTATAAAAGATAATATTTAGATTATATGATTTAATCTTGTAGGGTTTTAAACAATAAAAAGTTGATAGATAATATTGAATTATAATATCAAGAGATAGTATTATACTAGGACTCTTGATTAAACAAGTTAATAAATAGTTAAAGAGTCAATCAATTACCTAACAATTCAACAATTTTCGAAACACACACTAGCACACACTAAAAGGTGTGAAATTTTCTGCAAGGAAAGGAGATGAAATTCATCGCGTTTCTGTCACCCAAATTCATTGAAACATGCAAGAATCGTTTCTAATATCGGTAAGTGGGTTTTTGTTAAAGATTCCTTTCGTTTTTGAAAAATCATATGTATGTTTTGAAACCTCAATCGATATGTGAATTATGTTGAAATATGATGTTAGGATGAAAACTATATTTTTTAAGCACTTTAAATTTCGAAATCTGATTGGGGGGAATTCCTTTATGGCCCTGATGCGGTGAGATTATAACCGTTTACACGACCTGATACGGTGGTTAACCGTTGTTCTGGGAAGTTCAGACCCTTTATTCGTGGGTGATCCGATGTCATGACCTCATCTCTAGGAGGGTTAAGTCTAGAGACTGATATCAGTACCAAGAGGAAATTAGAGGATTTATTGTGCTTAACGTATATGAAAATATTGATGATATGATATGTTATGTTATGACTCAATGGGAGCAATTATTTAAGATGCATTCATATCAGTTTATGTTCGATTATGATATATGTTTTGCAAAAATTATGAATACGTATTATACTGTCGCATCGATTGGCCCCCACTTGCTGAGTGTTTTTCAAAACGCTCACCCCTTACATCCACTTCCGAGATATAAGCGAATCCAAAATCGAAAAGAGAGATCAAATCAGTTTTGGAGATGGTGAATTAGATGCTATTGTTCAATATGTCGCTGTCATTAATTTATGAAGCTTCCACTGATATTTGTAAGAATTATTTATTTTTTTGGAATAATAGACTGGTTTTCGTAGAATTCTGTATTACGAGGCTTGTTGATTTTGAGTTATATTTAGAATCAACGCCGGTGTTATTGACCCCGGTCTCGGGGCGTGACATTCATCGTAAACATGAAATGTTTGTGTGATATGAATTCGATTGTGGATGCTTATTCAAGGTTATTAATGGAAGAACTTACGTTGGAAATAAAGGAGATGATGCTCTTGATTTTTGGGTAAAGAGCCATCCAATTACCCACAATTAGATTACCATTTTATAATCTTTCTTAAGAAAATATCACCCGTTGATCGAAATTAAGGATGAAATTTCTCAACGTGTCAACCAGCCAAATGCCATTGAATTTTTTTGTGGAGATGAAACAGTAGTTGGATCATTCAGGTACCTTTCCCCTAAAATGTCAGATGTTTCTTATGCCCACATCTCCTTCAGCCATTGTCTAATCCTCAGTAAGTATCTTGAATATCGAAAAGCTCGGCACAATGAACCAATGAAGAGAGTAACGATTCCCGGGTACAACTCAAAAGAAAAGATAGTTTCTCTAGTCAATTTTAATCGTTTCGCAGGGCAATGGCTATTGAAAAGTTAGAATCTTTCATGACTGAGTATCACCTTAGGCAGCGCCGTAAAGTACGATAACAAATTGGGACAAGGCTGAAAGTCGTTATGAAATGAGTAGAATATTGGCTGCTGCTGCTATGGATGAATATCATCAATATCTTGTTGTATCAAGCAGTTGCATACGGACGAGGTAATCACACAGTTACGTATTGTATCTAACTTATACAGTTAATCTCGCAGCAACTGTAACCTGCCTTTCTATCAATGATGTATGGATACTCTTAAAATTCACTCGGTGCAGTATCATACATTTTTAGGACACCGACACTCCTTGAACACTCATCGAGCACGTGGCGGACACGTCACGTGGCATGTCCTTAATTTTTTTAAAAAATAAAATTGGACACCCGTGTCGCTCCCCTCAAAATCGAACACCCGTTACGGATACGACCGATGGGCGTGTCGACACATAAAGGACCCGTGTCGGACACTGCCGATGAAATTTGGACGTGTTAGTTAAACTTTATGTTAATTGATTATACATTTGGTATTAGTATATGTGATACTGTGATGATTTCAGCGAAACACGTTTATTTATATTTTTTTTGGAATTTGACAAGAATATTTTTGGTATTATCTTTTATTTAGACGTGTGTTACACTTTAAGATAATTGAAATAATATATGTTTGGTGTTAATATGAGTGATACTATAATGATTACAGTGATATGCATTTATTTATATGCTTCTTGAACTTGGTAAGAATATTTCTTTTGCTTTTACATGGCTTGAATTTAAAAAAAATTGTATAATAAATATACCCTGAAAATTTTGAAAATCCATATTGTCGTGTTGTGTCAGTATCGTCGTGTCAGTGTATGTGCATCATAGCTTTCTATTGTTGTGAGGAATGCCAGATAAAGATTTTGTGGAAGGATGCATGTTATCTTGCACTGTTATATTAAGGAAAGTTGTGACTGGTTTTTGGAATCTCAAATTTCTACTTCCATTAAATTTTGAAGCTGAAATTGGAAGCGATGAAAAGATTGATTATTTCATTTCAAAGTGGGGTAGTTGGATCACCCGTGTTGTTTGTTAATATGGTACCGAATTCAGGGTCGGAATCAGGAAAATAAATTTGGGGGTGCGAAAAATAAATTTTTCGAAGTTTATATAAACATTTTATTAGCATAGATTTAGAAAATAATAACCAATATTATATTTGCACATAAATTTTATAAAAAAAATGAGTATTAAAATAATATTAATTTAATAAATTTATAAAAAAATTTAAAGGTGTGACAAACAAGGGGGAAACAATAAGCTAAACTGAGTGTTGATGAAGACTAGATAGAACCACGCCCAACCAGGTCACCTACCACTGGTCTATATTAATTTTAATGTAAAATTGATATAGCCTATTTCTTATAAACACTTTTTCAGGGGTAAGGCTGACCCTGCACATACCTGGTTCCGCCTGGCCACATTTTCTTTATTTTTTAAACAAATTTTTTAGGTTTGATTCAATTCACATGGCTTCCTGCGCAACTCATTTTGATTTTAATGAGAGGGCCCCAAAGCATACATAGAAGTTGGAAAGTGTTAACTTTATCGATTTGAAAATAGAATTGATTGGATGCTTCAATGAGGTTATCGTCAGGCAGGCCTACGCGACCCCTACTCTTTCCATGTACATAACATAGTGGCGTATTTGTAATTTGATCCAACATTTTAAGTGGTCTTCAATACTCAACTCCACCGGGTTTTTTAACTAATTAACCCAAAAAAAAAAAATATTTAACAAAATAACCTAAAAAAAATTTTCTTTATCAAAGTAACCGAAAAATTTTCTTTATCAAAGTAACCGAAAAATTTTCTTTATCAAAGTAACCGAAAAATATTTAACAAAATAATTATTTGTAATTTTTTTTTTTTTACAAAACCAAATTCACATTTAAAAAAAATAAGAAGAAAAGAATAAGAAGAAACGCACCCTAAGTGTGCGTTTCACCATAAAATGTAAAAAAAATTATTTAACAATATATTTGAAATTATTTTTTTAATTGGCATTAATTTTTTAAATTAGCCGATAATGAGTGACAATTAAATTTGAAGATTTAGGTTAGGAAAAAATCGTGATTGACACAATCTGAGTGATAGATAATGATTTTCTCTTTCATAATTGAATATTTAAAAATTGATGAGTCAAAATTTTGAATTTTCGAAAATTCAATTTTTTGGTCAAAATTGGAGTAATTTGGAAAGCATATTTTGTACGAGGATGGAAGCTGTCATATATGAAATTACTATAATTAATATGATTATATTTATGGAAACCGTATTTATGAAAATCATATATTATAAATTAATTACTATATTTAATATGATTATATTTATGAAACCTTATATTATAAATTATTTACAATAATTAATATGATTATATTTATGGAAAGCGTATATATATGGAAGTCGCCATCTCAGATGGCGACTTCCATATAAAAAAAAAAATTATATTGAAGTCGCCATCTCAGATGGCGACTTCAAAAAAAATTTATTTTATATTGAAGTCGCCATCTCAGATGGCGACTTCAATAAAATAAAAAAAATTTATGCTGAAGTCGCCATCTGAGATGGCGACTTCGGTTACTTTGATAATGAAAATTTTTTTTAGGTTATTTTGTTAAATATATTTTTTTTTTGGGTTAATTAATTAAAAAACCCCAACTCCACCCCATGTTTTTCAGTAATTGACTGAATACCACACTTGTTTTGGCCATCTATAAATTTTAGCGGATTTTCTGTCATATTTTAAAAATAAAACTATATCAAAAGAACATTTTTTTAATAAAAAATGGGTGTGATGAATGATGATAGAACCCGATACAATATGAGATGTGAAATTTTTGCTCGTCTCACATCCGATATAAAGAAAACTAAATCAGATATGTAATTGAGATCAAACCAAATTATTTTCTTTATCGTGATTCGTATGTGAGATCAGAATTTTCAATATGAAATAGATGGATGGGGGCATTACATTGATTTGACGTCACATGCATAGTAAACAGTGGAAAATGGTCAAGCTGAGGTTTGAATAAGCCGCCAACCTGTGCCCGAAAACGACGGATGCCATAAACACTTGGATTTTGTGGATCCTACGTAATCTACCCCCATCATTTTAGTTTTTGTAGACTCTATCAAACTAATAAAATAAGGGTTTTTTTTTATGCTAAAAAAAACAAAGAGAAAAGGTTTTTTTTTTTTACACTCAAATCTCTACTAATTTCGGTAGACGAAGGATAATGATATCATCTCTACTAACTGGGGATTTTTTATTGTATCCCATATGATATTGTCTCGTTTGGGATTTGAGTGGTTCAATTTAATTTAGAAAGTGAGATATACTTTCCAAATTAAATTTAAATCAATCATTCTCTACCCTATATGAACCCTATATGAAGTAATACCCTATGGGATAGGGTTCTGCTAACAGAATATTTCATGTAGATTCTGTTTGGAGGATTAAATTGCTTATAAAAATAGTACCCTTATTTGGTAGGGGTGATTAAGTGGGATTATTGAATGTTAAACTACTTTATCCATTGTTTGGTTGGTTTTTTAATAAACCATTATAATCATGTAAACACATGATAATGTGATATTAAGGTTTGCTAAATAAACCCACCAACTCACATGGGTTTAGCAATCCTTAGATATGATAACGTGCAAATATCAAAAATATCCTTTACTTCATTTTATATTATTTTTATTTTATATTTTAAATAGTTTTGTAATAAATATTGTAATTTTTATAATTTACGTATACATTCATTTGTAATATTTTATTAATAATTAAATAATTTACATAAATTTAATCTTTTTATTAATTAAATAAATTGAAATAGTTATAATAATTAATTTTATTTATTTATTTTTATGTTTTGGATTGTCTGTTTGGCCGAGGAGCTTGATATAATATAAATCTTTGGTCATGCTTTATTTGTATAATGATGAAGATATTATTATGTTTTGGTTTGAAAAAATATAATTATTTATATAATTTTATTGTTATTAAATTGATAACGGTTATTCAATTATGAAGTATTTACAAAGCACCCCAAACCTGGAATTGAGTCTTTTCGATCACAGTAACTTTCCAAAATAGTGATTTTATTAATAATTTTTTGTATCAATTAAAATTAGCTCATAAAAGCTTATAATGAATAATTATTTATAAATTATATAAATTTAATTTGTTTAATTAAATTGAAATATTTTATTAATATGTATAACTAAATATTTTTATTAAATAAAAATATTATTCTAAATAACATAATATGGAATATCCTAACCAATAATCTAATAATCTCAAACTCATTCAAGGATATTTCAGTCATTTTGGTACCTACTTTATATCTATACAATATTTAATAAACTATATCAAACACATTATTATTTTTCATTTTATTACTAATCATAGACACCAAACACAAGATTATTTATCCTTAGTTTAATAAACACATAAATTATTCACCAGATCATCTATCCATCATTTATCCCATCATATATACCAAGCGCACTCTAAAAGCATCAATGTAACATAATGAGCGGTAGCATGTCCCCCGAAAGCCTCTCCTATTGGTGTTGGTCCCAACCCCCACTCGACTCCTATTTTGTGATTTGATTTGCTATATGTCAATTATTTGTTGCCGTCATAAATAAATGCATGACAACCCATTACTGCGGTTTGTTTGATGATGCCCCTAAGGGCAGTGCCCTTAGGGGCATCATCACCATTCATTTGGAATCTTTTTTTTAAAAAGAAAAAAAAGATTCTAAATGGATGGTGGATGATGCCCCTGAGGGCAGTGCCCTTAAGGGCAGCAACAATTCAACCCATTACTGCATCCCCCATCCCCTCAAATTATACCTGTTCGAAAAAAATTAAACATTACCCCCCACCTAAATAAAAAAAAATGGAGATCGTTGTCGCGTGTCCACAATTCTACATTTGCCAAGTTAACATGAATGTTTTTTTTTTTTTTTTACCTGGGGACGAGATATACTATACATGAATCTCGAACTCACATCAATTCTCAAATTGAGAATCAGGATATCAACTATACAATAGGCCTTAGGCAACATGAATGGTTTTTATTTTTTCATCGTTGAACAAGATTGTTTTTTTTTTTGGGACATGCTATGCTATATGCATGTTTTCTGGGAATTAGCTTGTTTATGATCTAGAATTGTGAGTTTTCAAATAATTCCAAGAGCGAATGAATGATGATTAGTTGATCCAATTTAGAAAGGTGAGGAATAATTTTATCTAATGAGTAAGCATGCGAATTATTGAACGGTGGTGGTGCTAGTGTGCATGGATAGGGCCATGGATCAAATAATTGTTGCAGGCTTGCAGCCAACACACATACATCTATTTATTGGTGGGTGCAACTTTAGTTTGACCATAAAAACCGTTGTTCTTGATTTAGATTTTGTAAACATCAAAATATGACTGTTGGGGATCAATAATTATTCATACTTTGAGAACGATAGAAACATGATGTTTGGGCTGTTCCACAGTTTAAAAGACTTAAGTTGCACATTTATTCTTATCTATAACTTTTTGTACAATGACAAACACTTGATCATACAATTGGTATAAGAGGCAATGTCATGTGATCGATTTCAAGAACTGCAAGGTACTCCAATTATTGGAAGGGAAATTGTTTGGGAGCAATACTTATCCCTACTTGGAGAGCGATCGAAACGTGACGCTTGTGTCACTGTACAATTTAAAACGTGACGCTTGTGTCACTGTACAATTTAAAAGATTTGAATTGCACATTTACTATTAGCTATAACTTTTAGTAAAATAACAAACACTTGATCTTAGAGTGACCTCACTACCGATATCAATTGAATTTTATGATAGGATCGGTAAAATGCTAGCAATTAAAATGATTACTAACTTTATAAGAAAAACGGAAAAAGAACAAGAACCTCAACCTTGTAAAGCAATAATTATTCTGCCCAAATAATTTCCTGAATCCGAAGTGCTATTCCCACAATGTCGTTATGTCCCGTTCCTTCTGATACCCAGTCTGGCTTTTTTTGTTATGTCTGGTGACACCCAATCGTCTTCCTCTACGCTTCTCATTATATTATGTTTTTAGCTTTATGATATTTAATTACCTTTTTTTTTTATAATGTCATGCCATATTAATTTCATGCTCATATAACCATTCAATCCACATCATCATTCAAATTCTATGAACTGTGGTAGAGACAAACATATAAAAGAATTGGCTCATACTGGAAGTGGAGTGTACTATTTATCTGTATCCATTAATTAATTGCATTTTCTAGAATCATTGTTAGATAATAATAATACAGCATATTTATAGCCACCAAAGTAGTGATACTCAAAAATAGGTAAATTAAATGATATATTATACTATAACATAATAATCTCTTCAAGAAAGAGGAGACCTATGCGGGGCTCCTTTTCTTCTATTGCTCAATGAGACCATGTTCATGAATCCCCTTTTGGTCTTGGAGTTTCTTCTCACAAGTCCGGGTTCACCCTCTGAACTCTCAGCACCACCCATTCGGTAATTGGAGCCTCCGAACTCCAAAATGGAGTTCGGAGTGATTTGGCCTTCATGATCCGACCCATCCATATGCAGCCTTTCGAATTGTGAGATTGCAAAATCAGATTCATCGAACCTGCATAAGATGCTTGATAAATCTTCGCCTTGTGTTACCATGTGATCAACCTGCATTCATGCTACATTAATAATAGACGTCTACGAAATTTAGTTTAATTTTATGCAAAGTAAAAGACTCTATTTTTCTAATATTTTAGTATATTTACTAGTTAGGTGGGATGAAGAGTAGTAGACCTTGCATGAGAGGGAACAGAAATTGAAAGGGCACTGAAGAATTCTGTCACAGGCGAAACAAGTGTTGCCTGAACCACTCAGCTGCTTGCAAGATGATGATCTTGATTGTGCTCTCTGATTCAAGAATATTACTTTGGCACTATTTATTATGTAAGGCTGCCAAACAACAATATGATTATTGTATATATGGGCTGAGTTTATTCGACAAACAAAATCAGGGTTTTCTGAATCAAATTTAAATAGTTTTATCATATGTACAGAAAAATTATTGTCCCCAAGGCTAGCAGGTTTCACCAAATTAAAACAAAGTGAATCGAAATGGGTACCTGAATGCATGCGCAGTCGACGAGCTTTTCAAGGTCATCCAATCTAATGACATCTTGGTATACATATCTCCTCACCTGCATGATTTTCATATGGAATTTAATCGAAATACTAAAGTTCCTTACGTTTAATGTCGAAATGATACATGGAAAATATATATCAGAACAGTAACTCTCGCTTAGTGGAACATATTCGTTTACATTTTATAAAGAAACCAATCAACCACTGTCATAGTTTGCCAACACAGTCGCGGATGGCGCTATTTCATTGAAATTTCATCGAATTATCAAAGTTATTGCCGCGTTTTTTTTAAAAATAAAAAAAAAAATGATAATTTGAACAAATTTTGAATGAAAAAAATTCAAAAAACGTTCCTCAAAGGCCGTGATATCATCATTTCGGGTCACGAAATCAATGTATGCAAAATCATTGTTACAATTAAACACCCATTTTAGTCTCAAACTTTACCATAATAACTACTATTATGCGACCGATATTGTGAATCATGATCACAATATGTAAAAGTTCCATTTGCAGGGACCGACTAGTGAAAAGAGTAAATGTGCTAATACCGATCGATATGCATTATCCATGACGTAAAGTAATCACTACACTTTTATAATTTTTTTATATTTTTTATATGAGCCGGATGTTTAAAAATATCAAAACACATATATATGTATATATACGTGTCTTGGTATTTGTTAATACATTGCTCATATAATAAAGTCCCATGCATTCTCAATGCATTCATATTTAACATTTTTTATATAATTGTATGTTCTCATATTATATTATTTGTTGAAAAGAATATGATTACCCTACGGTACCTCAAATCTTTGGAGAGATACATAGTCACCTAGAGTTAGCTTAGATAGGTAGGATCCATCGTCGTTTCTTGATCTCCACAAATTAAATGAAGGGTGAGTGGGTACATTACTGAATTGGCATATAAAGACAAAGTGGACTGGGTCAAACTGTTGTACTCTGTGTGTGTATGAGTGAAAGCAACAGGTGAGGAAGAAGAAGCTCTTTGCCTTTAATTTTCTTTGTAAGCAGAAATGGATCCATCCATAACAATCCATTCCATAAATGGCCACAGTTACAGCTCTATAAAGTTGTATCCAAACGTCCTATTGTCCGTTTTTAGAAATCCAATTTAATATGTTCATCGATGTTATGTTTCGAATTGCTTATTCATAACATTTTTAACTTATTTTTGTAAAGTTGTAAAAAATTATTTTTAAGCAAAAATATTGAGTATTTGTTATTAAAATTAAAAATAACAAATTAATAAATTTCAAAATTCATTACAAAATTGCCATCACATAGCATCACATGACTTGCTATTCTATTTCTGTTTTTAGCTGCAATTTTTTAGAAAAACAATAACATAAGCAAATAAATCAAACACACAAAATATACTATTTTGATGTGAGAAGCCGATTAAATTTTTGAAAAACAATCAATAAATACTCCAAAATTATTAGTCGAATACGTTAATAATTCTTATATTAATAAAAAAATCCCATTTGAGAGATTTGAATTGGGTTTACATGCCTTGTAGTTGTAACCCTAAACTAAAATTAATTTATTCTACCAAAATTAAATGATTTTTATTTGAATGGAAGTTAAACAAGCATCAGTTTAATTATTTAAATTAAAACCTAAACACGGAATCAGATTAATAATTAGGTTGAAGAATATAAAGCATGCGGTGAATTAATGGTTAGTATACTTAGTGCTCCATTGCATGAACTAAATTGAGGATGAAGCTGATTACACTTTCCAATTAAGTTTCATATCAAATTAATTAATGAATTGATCAAATAATTAACTTGGTTGGATGAACATAATTTACTGTAGCTGGAAGCGTAATTATGTGCCTGGCGTATGATTAATTCGATGAAAGAAAAAAATAAATATAGAACTAGTAGTATATATACTTGCAGTGCAATAATCTGTATATGATACCTGGAGTAGAGGATGAGAAGGATGATGGGTAGGGAGGCAGTGAGGGCAGAAGCTTTGGCAACAATTTAGGCAGAAGATGTTCTTTTCGTTCTTCCTGCGACTCTGATGGACCCCACAACCAGAGAAGAATGTCTCCGCCAGTAGACCCAGCAGCCATGCAGGCGCCGCCGCCGCTGCACCACCTAATTTCATGTTAATTATCTCTCCAGCTTCCTCCTCCCCGCCTGCTCTGGTAATTTGCCTACCCACTCTTAATTTCTCCATCCTGTAAGCCACACCACCCCAAATAAACCCCCAAATAATGCATATATATATATATATATGCACTGCACAAGACTTAATTAAACTGCAGGAGGCAATAATAAACTACACTTTCGGCTAGCCAAATTGGTCGTCACTATTGTATCACTTATGACGGTCTCATGTTCAAATCCTGTTAAAATATTTGTCCCCTACCCTCTCAAAATAATTAACTTATATTTTTTTTTCTTGGGGTTGGGGGACACCTTTTGTGAACCACACAATTTCACATACTTTTTGTCAATACAAAAAGAGCTAGTTGAAATTTACCCTTCTTGGTATCGATAATAAGCATTCTATCCTCTGTAATTTGTAAACATACATTCTACCATATACATCATCCTTAATATGTACTTCACTATCTGTATTTTGTAAATAGACTGTGATTTCAAAATATGCAATTTAACATATTATGGTTTGCAAAACATAGCATACACAAATGTGATGTTTTGAACATATTCACAAACTGCAAGAGATAAACTGTCTTTTTTCACAAACACAGGAGATAAACTGCTTATTTCAAGCCATATACGGTAAAATAGTGCATATTTTCAAACTATATGAATATAATCTGCTTATTTGTAATACCACAATATGATTTGTTGCCAATAACTTGAACATAAAAAAATTATTGACTCGTATTTGAAAATATTATCTAATTTCTATGTTTGTCGATAAACATTTAAACTTGGCTGCTCAATGTTGTTAATATTCAATGTCCTATTAGTATCATTAGGGTGTGTTCTGCTCAAGGATAACAAAGGGATTGATGACACAACCTTCTTCATCCTCTGTTCTGCTCAAGGATAACTTTTTGGGATAGCCCGATGGGCCCAGATGAGGCCCGCACTGTACATATTACTTATACATATTTTGATTGATAATTTATCCCTCTTATTTGGTGTGATGAGGAGTGATGGTGGTATTTTATTACCATTATATCCCTCAATCATATTAACTTATTATTATTATTATTATTATTATTATTTCTATTATTATTATTATTATTCTTATTTCTAATAATATAATTTCATATTTAAATTATTATTATTATTATTAAAATAAGTGGTTTATAATTTCTAGTAATAAGTAGTTTATAATTTCTATTTTAATTTTATTTAATTACTAAATAAAATTTTCGAATTTATCTAAATTTTATTACATTATAAAGTACATTTGTAAATATTTAATTATTTATTCAATTAATTTAAAACAAGCTATTAATTTGATCTTTATAATGCTTTAGTTATTATAAATTTACTTATATTCAAATTATATTATTTTTGTGTCTTTTTCAGAAAGAGAAAAGTTTACGGTACTTAATTTTTTATTTTACATAAGTTTATAATAATATTTAAAGAATTTCTAATATATATCATGAATCTGTTTATCTAGAGCAAAACCATAATTTACGATGAGGATGGAAGCGAAGCTGAGGATGAATCCGTTTATCTAAATTATATTATATTATAAAGTGCCTCATTTTACATATGTCTTGAACTTATATGAACTAATATAATTTAATCAAATTATTGTTAATAAGTCTCTTTATGACTATTTAATTATTTTAAAAAAAATTAATAATTTTTATTAATAAATTCACGCTGGGAAATACTGAATCATTTTGTATATGTGAAAAGTTTGGTACAAAATAATTCGAGGATATTTTGATTCATATTAATTAATTATAATATTTTATTAATAATTAAATTACATAGAAATTTATTTTAAATTAATTTAATTGAAATAAAATAATAGAAATAAGTGCAAAACATATTCGAGGGTATTTTTGTCATTTTACGAATAAAATTAATCTATACCACTTAATTATCAAGTACACCAAACAAAATATTATTTATCATACTTTATTAATCATACGAACCAAACGCAATATAACTTATCAATTAGTTTACTTATCAACTCATTATCCACTTTTTAATCTATCCATCACTTATCATATCCTCGAACCAAGCGCACCCTTAGTGTATGCTGGATCCCAGCATAGATTTGTGTGTCCTGATGCACCAATATATCCGATATACCAAAGAATATATGTGTTTTGGTACACCACCATACCCGATATACCAAAACCCTCTATCCTGCATCCTAAAGCACAATAAATAAACTATTTAGGATTATTGTTTTTGAAGTAATGGAATTAAATAAGTACAAAAACATCACTAATACAAGTCATCTCAGTGGCTTAAATATTGTTGATGACATGTTTGTACAAAGAGATGCTTCGAAAACTGTGAATTTCACAAGGTGGTGAAATTGCCTACTTTTGAATACAAAGAGAACAAAATTTCTCTTCAAATCTATCTCCCCCACCCATACAATATCATCTGTACTCCTTTTATTTTATCTTATATTGTAATTATGTGAAATGTGACGTCATATATGTACATATATTAAATTTTAGTATGGAATAAAAAATTAATCTATGAGCAATTTACATAAATCATAACTATATTGCAGTAATTTTTAACTCTAATTTATTATTTGAGTTATTATTTTATATATTTTTTGCTAAAGTAACAAAATTATGGAAAAAGAGTATTTTGGGAAAAACCTATCATAAAAAATTCTGATTCAGTAAAATAATGTGATCTTATTCAAAAGTAGACAAATGCAGAAATTAGGAAAGATAGAAAACTTAGAGGTCGGCCCAGTAAACTGAGGACACAAGGAGACTGCATATAGAATAAAAACGAACGAACGAGCAATTACAATGAGATAATACTTGTGTGAATTTGATTTGCGTCCTACCTATATACCAACTCAATATTAAAATATAATATTTTTTAAATAAAAAAATACATAAACTAACATATTAACTATTTTAGACCAATCATGTGCGGAATAGAACTCAAACAAGATCCATCTAACTGTTTTCACATGACAAATGAGTTATTTTTCTATTGAATGGAGCAATTATTTTAAGCTCCAATTCAAATTTATATGGCACATTTGTACTGATTGCCACTTTATGAATAAGTTTTTGTCCTCTTTGAACTAAGGTATTTGATACAAATGTTCCAAAAAAGGAAAGTTAATTGTGATGTCGACTCAAAGACGCAGCGGTTATATAAAAAAATTAAACTTTCTTAGAATGATTCACTTAATTTGTGATTTTAGTTAATGAGTCATACATGTTAATGATGCTGAACATACAATGTATCTATCTTTATTAATTACCATGTTAGTAATTTAGAATATCAAAATCAAATATATTATTACTCTTAAACAATGGGTGTTTTAGATAGTTGAATAAACACATCAATATATTCAGATTTTACAATGAGTTTCGTGCAAGGTTTAAAAAAAATGGGTGTTTTAGATAGTTGAATAAACACATCAATATATTCAGATTTTACAATGAGTTTCGTGCAAAGTTTAAAAAAAATATTTTTTTTTTGCATTTTTATAACTATCCTATATAACATAGGGGGGTTTCTGTCGAGTTTAAGAAAATATATGCGTTTTTTTTTTTGCATATTTTGTTAACAATGAGAGTTTCGTGCGTATTTACAATAACACGGGGTTTTTACGCTTACCCTATAAAAGCAAGCTATTTGTATAGATTTATTTTCACCATAGATTGCGAAGGGAGCCTATGTTTATTGATAGAGCTAGAAGTCGGCAAAAGCAAAAAATAATAGCCTCTTAATTAAAATTTTTTATAATTTTAAATGTAATTTTATTAGGATGATGATATGAATAATAATCTAATTTCTACTACTTTACATAGCACCTCACAAAAAATTTACATAAAACCCCATATTTTCTCGCTCCAATGATATTTACCCACGCACTGAACGAATCCCTATCCTTTTTTATTCTTGTAATGGAACTGGGCCCAAAGTGGGTTTTCGAGATGGTGGAGTAAGATGAGCCCGAGACCATAAGGCCGTGAGTTCGTTTTCTCTTGTCAACACTTTCTCGGTCGGAGTCTATCGCACCAGTGAAGTTTACCTGATTGATGTGGTTTGCAGGCTATTGCGTTATCATGAGGATTTACCTAATATACACCCTAAAAGGAGCGGCTGCGAGTTCCACTCATCTAAAAAAAACATATGCAAACTGTAGTTTATGGTCTTAAAAGAAAATTGACAGTTAAAGTCAATAACGGCATCCACCATTTCTTTTCTTAATTTATTATTGATGTTATACTGACTACTGTAAAAAAAATCATACATAAAAAATCTGCCCAACGTTTAACAGGCTTTCATGGGGTATATTGAAAATCACACTATTCTCCCTGCAAATCTTCCTAAGAAATGCATATATGTAATCAATAGCTATTTTTTTGTGTATCATTGACTTCTTTCCTTGCTCTTACTACTGTGTTCCCAAGAATGTGTACAACCCCAGCATCCCTACACCCGCTCAAAAATTCCAATTCATCCACCTCCATACCGCCATGTGCCACTGATCTTGCAGCAGGCACAATCCAGTCTGCCGATGAAGCTGTAAGATCCAAGACTGATGACGAAAGTGTGTGCGTTATCTTGCAGAAGGAACTCCTTCGACTGTTGTGTTTGCTGTCCGTATAAACTGTAATCATCCGAAGTCCTGAACACCCCTCCATCATGGACTCCAGCCGGATAAACATGAAGAGATTGTCAAACAGCTTTTTCTCGAACTCCTCGTCTTTCTTGTGTAGGTCTTTGTAACCGTATCTCGCCACGCAACGGAACATGTGAAAATTCTTTGGCCCTATACGTTTCACGAGAAATCTTTCCTCTCCTGGAACCATGTACACTGGGAGGTATTTCACACAAACAAATACCACCACGGAATGTATAGCCGGCAGGTTGGTGATGAAGTGTGAGAAAATGTGTGGGACTCCACTAGCTAGCTCGGTGTACACAAGTCCAATTCCTGGAACACGGACCAGTCCTAGGCTGGGACCGAGTCCTAAAATCCAAGCCATTGAGACCTTGCTATGCATCTCGAACTCGTAGCGTTTCACTGCCCCGTAATGCCAGACGTACATTATTATGAGAAAGACAGCTGCAATCACGAGCGGGACCCAACCACCTTGATTGATCTTGAAAAGCACGGCGGAGAAATATGTACACTCGATCACCAGAGAAAAGAAAGTGAAGAGTAGGACAAGGACCCAATTGCAGTGCCAAACTAATAACATTATTAGTGTCATGAGAAGAGTGGTCACCAGCATGACAATCACAACTGCGGTACCTGTGTAATGTCATAAATAAACGTCAAAGAATTAACATTTGGATACCAATTAGTATTTAATTAACAGTGATGCATTATAACTCACCGTAAGCATTGCCGATTTGGCTTTGATTTTTAAATCCGGCAGTTGCAGCAATACAGAGAACCAAAAGGATCCAATTGATGTCTGGAATGTATATCTGCCCGAGAAACTTCTTTGATGTATGCACAACTTTGACTCTCGGAAAACAGCCAAGAGCATGGGCCTGCTTGATTATTGAAAAGGTAGCAGATATTGTGGCTTGACTAGCAACAATAGCTGCTAATGTTGCAATAATAAACACTGGCCAGTAAATTCTGTCTGCATACATAAACCAATAAATCTCAAATTTTGACAAATATTTCAGTTATAAAAACTCAAAGCTGCCACTAAAGCAATTCTCGGAAAAGAAAGTGTCAGAATATAAGGTTAAGCCATATATACCTGGAATTGAACGGTAAAATGCATCAACCACATGTTCTTTATTTAGCATGAGGTATGCTGCTTGCCCAGAGTAAGCTAACAGAAGGCAAGGAAATACGACTATTGTAAAAGCAAGTTGTATAGCAGATACTGGGAAATGGGAAAGATCGGCAAAAAGTGCTTCGGTCCCTGAAAAAGAAGTATCAGTAAATCAAATACTTAACTTCGTAGCAGAATTTATGAGTGTATTAAAAATTCCCAGAATCCCTTGAAATCATAGGGATGGAAGAGACACACACCTGTGATACTGAGCAAGATCCCTCCAAGAGAGGTCCAACCATCTTTCCTCCCTCTCTTGAAGTAGCGATACATGTACACAGGCGAAAAGGCTCTCAGAACTGATTTATCATACATATATATATTGAAGATACCGATGCCTCCAATCAAGAGAAACCACAGAAGCACAATTGGAGCAAAAAGCCAGCCAACTCTATCTGTGCCATAATGTTGCATGCTGAACAAACCAACTAATATGAATACAGCAACAAGTACAACCACATCTGTATCAAAGAAAGCGGCTCAATCTCCTAATAAAACTTACAGATGATGTCAGTGTGAGAATAAAAAAGGTAATATTAACAAACCATGCACTCACATATATACATATGCATGACATAAAAACATTTCAAATGTAGGTCATACATACCATTGCTCATTTTTGGGTGGTCCACCTTGATCCCTCCAGAAGCTGAAAGAACTGCAGCGTTTACTTTTGTCAAAAAAAATCTCTTGAAAAAATAAAATTATGGAAACAAGAAAGTTCGTGCATAGCACATACTGAGTTCAATTACTATTATCTTTCTAACAATTTGAGTGTTCCTTGATTTAGGTTTTACAAGATCCTAATGAACAAGCAAAAAGACATGATATGTACTTCAAGCTGGCTCAGACATGACTTTTGGATACAATAAAGAAGTAATTCATTAACCATAAATCCAATGCTTCTATAGGACCATGTTCTGGAATCTATCAATCAACAACCTGCTCACATAAACTCTATTATAGTCACATGAAAAAACAGAAGCAGAAGCCATCCGACATCACATCTGATGATACATTTCCAGTTTAAAGATTTCTCATGACCCCAAATTCATAATGTTTCGAAATTTCCTTGTTCTCAAAGTTTCATCAAAATTATAATCCCCATAAAGCAGGACAATGCCAAGGGCTTGTCTACTGATCTTTGCAAGTCAAAAAAATTTCAGGGTTTCCAATTAAAAAAAGCATGCTTTATTCAATTAAGTTTTATCCATAAAAGTGAAACTTTGTTTGATTGATCCAACTTTTCATGACCTTTTTCTTCTCAATATATCACACCAAAATATTTTTTTTTGCTCCTCACTTCAAATTTCAAGACACAGATTCCCAAAAGCCTATTCCCCTCCCCTTCTCTCTAATTTTCATTTCACTAGTCAAATCATAATTTCCTAGCATATTCAAACAAATCGACCTTTTTTCACCTTCGGCGAAGAAGTACATCCAAACACCTTTTTTTTGCCCAGAGGAAAATAATGAGATGAATGAGTAAACAAGTATTTTGCAAGTATATTGAAAACTGATTCAAAGTAGTCATGTTAAATTCATTAATTAAGGTTACATGCTCTTGATTACTCGAATGCAGAAAGATACACACATAGAACACATGTATCCCAGCTTCATAGTAAAAATTATCTAATTCATTCACAACTACCAAAGTAAATGACATGAACTAAATATTAATAGACATATAAAATAGGTGATGCAATGACTCTGATGATCTACCGAGTATGATCAAGTACCGAACCACCAACACGATTCAAAGTGCTAGAAAATTGGTAAGCAGATTAATCCATGTTGGGATCTGTCATCCTCTCATGTGGATATAGCATCTTGCACCTACTCATGCCCATTTAGACAAAATTCATCATGAAGGAAATTTCATGTCAAGGTCAAATGAATATGCATTTGTTTTCCCTTACTATCCCCTCTTGCTTTTAGTAAATGTGATTCAGGGACAAGTCAAGAACCATTCTCCAGGGCCAAAAATAGAAAAAATATAAATTGTTCATCCTCCTAAACCTACTATTCATTGCATCTAGATGCTACAAGCGCCTATATGCACATTTCTTCAAACAATAAAGTGTAGTCTGTTGGTATAAATGAGGATCCGTGATGCCTAAAAACATTGAACACATAATATAACAGATAAAATGGGTATGTAAGATGGATAAATACCAGATATAGCAGGAGTGAGAATTCCATCACCAATAACCATGCATGTGCCAACAAGTACTATTATAAGAAGGGCATTCCTTCTGAAAGCATGTGCCTCCAGCCAATTCTTGATTTTAGCAGGCAAAGAGTTCTCATGGAATGTGCTACGACTATAAGTCGTCAGTTCCTCATCAGTACGGTGCTGATTTGGAATAATTTTCACTTTAGCATGCCGACAAAGTAACTGAATAAAGAGCAAAAGTTCCTCCTGAACGCGAGAGAAGAAGGAGCTGTAAGCATTTTATGAATCTAATATTATTAACTTTAGGCAAGTAGCAATTGGCTTATGCAAGCTTTGGAAGCATGCAGCGAGACCGATGACAAACATATTGCCTCCTTATATTATTTACTTGTGGACAACAGATATTATGCATGATCTAATTGTTGGCAAACAGAAATGTTTAAATCAACATATAAGTATGTCTTATAAAATCCTGTGAGATACATATGAAGAGGGGGGTCAAACAGATCAATATTCTGTTAAGTGTATTTTATACACTGTGACTTGATTTTCCAAGATATCCAACTAGGTGTTTGAAGGAACTCCATATGCCAATGCCAATGAACGCTTTGTTTGCCAAACTGTTATGGTTCTAAAGTCCAGTGATGACAAAAAAGTAGTTACATTCACTAGCAAAGTAGAGTAACAAAATTTTAACTCCTACAACAAGAAAATCTCATAACAATCATAGAAAGTAATATAAAATTGACCTGACAAAGAATTTATAGCATACAACAGCTTACCTTGACCATTGTCATTTGCTCTGCACACAATGAATACATATTTAAGGAGAGCTATCAGTGTGAGGGAGTATATAATCAAAGAAAGTGCACCAATAACATCCTCGGTGTCTTCAATTCCATGAGGAAAAGTATTGTTGAACACATATAGAGGAGATGTACCCAAGTCTCCGTAAACCACTCCCAGGCTCTGGAACGCAAGCCTTAAAAACAAAATAGCCGAGAATTTCTGTTTAAAAGAAAAGAGAATGAAGTATACGGTGACAACATTATCAACAGAAACAAAGTAATCCTTTAATTTCCACAGTAATCCTCTAATAACTAATGGTCGATTGCTTCAAAAAAAAAAAAATTTGAAAAGGCCATCAAGATCATGTACTTGATACAGAAAACTTTAACTCTTCAACATAAATATAACTAAAACTATTGCATAAAACATCACATAATAATTCCGATTATATTATCAAAAAATAAGAGAACTAGAGGCAACAGAATCAATCCACACGGATGAAAGTAAATGAATCAATTTAATGGCACCAAATCAAGTAAATGGTTCCAGTTTTTAGCTGACTGAGATAGGAAACTCCCATATACATATATGCTTATAGGCATTTACTTTACATGAAAAATGGAAGAGAATGGTTCTTTTACCTTCTCCCTGTACATACTATTAAGTCTTCCAGCCTCCTCATCCATTGGCTGATCAAGCTTTTGCTCCAAAACCCACATACTTCCCTTAGTATCATTGTTTCCTTCCTCCTCAGATGACATCTTTATTTAATCTTTATAAAAAAAAAATAGCTGACTCGACCGAAAGAAATATTAATCAAAACTGAGAGTGAATCTCCCAAGAACCCAATCTAAAAGTCAGACAAGAGAGCAAGAAGAGAGTAAATAAACAAATAGGAATTTGATTGCTACTCACATGTGTAGCTAGATGTGGAGTTTTATGTTGGTCAACTCAATCTCGGCCACACCACCACCAATGAAGAACTTAACTCCGAAGAATCTTAAAAACTTTCAATGCCACTCCACACCTCAGTTATATCTCGACTTTCCAAGTTGCCTACCATGCAAAAACTTGAAGTAGGCCAGTCTAAAAAATATCATCGTAAATCTCGAATCTTTACTCAGGAAAGTAAAAACTAGTTCATGATTCCTAAAAAACATACATGAACGGAATGATGGGGGAAAGGTGGTCTTAAAATTTCTTTAGGTAAGGGGGTGGGGTAGAGCACGTAAAATCAAGAAGAAAAATCAAATTGCTTTCTTTCTATCTTTAATTGTCGTCTGTTTCTCACATTTCTTCCGGTCCCACATTCTATACCTCAATCTTACAAACATCAACTATATATATATATAAATATATAAATACATTTACATACATGTTACTGGATCTTGGTTTTTATAAATATCCGACCCATACAAATATTTCCCCAATTCTTCTTCTGATGATCATATTGACAGAAACTCAAAAATGTCTGAAAGGGCAAAGATTAACAACTCTAATATCTCCTTTTCATCCCCCAGTCGTCACAATGACGCGCGAAAGAGCAAGAACAGACGGCTGCTGACATTTTTTCACAGTCCTCCAGATTGACACGTAACTGGGTTGCCGTAAGATGGTAGGCTGTATAATGTTTATTTGATGATATCTTTAAGGACAATGTAAATACATCTAATCATATATTAGAAATATTTTAAATAAAATATTTTCATATAGACCATAAGACACTGATCCTGGGATAGCATCAAAAAATCCCGATATGATATAACTTCCAAACAAGACATACACTCAATTTTTTTCTCCAAACAAGAGCCGTTGATTTAGTATTTTAATAGTTTTTTATTTTTTTAATGTTCGATGTCATATACTGATTGATAAGAATACCACAAAAATTAAGATTGACATTTGTCTGTCCCCATTTTAATTTATTAACAACGTTATTTTCTAATAATAAGTTCGGAACTAAAGTCTACTTTACTATGTAGTGAATCATAATTTGAAATAATGTGTTTTTTATATTAAAAATGATTCAGTTTTAATATTGTATCACTAATATAAGCCATTGGCTGAAAATATTGCTAGTATATTCAAATTGTGTGTTAATCGACGAGACCATAACAGAAGTTAATGTTAAATGAGAATTTATAATCAAATGATTTTAGAATAAGTTGGTCTAAAACAAAATCTATGTAGTGGAAATCTAGTGGTCGTACATCTCGGGATCCTGGTATTGTAACGCTCGATGACCAAGAGGTGTCGATGAGGAGCAGATTTTGATACATAGGTTATGTTATCCAAAAAGGTTGGGAAATTCATAACGTAATTAACCACATAATATAGGCGGATCGATTGAAATGGAGAAACGCCACCGGAGTTCTAATATCCAGCTGAAATTGAAGGGGAAGTTCTATATAACTGTCATCAGACATGCAATGCTGTATGAGACAGAATGCTCACGTCCAAAAGAAGAATGTGTCAATGATGCGTATGCTTCGTTGGATGTATGGTAAGATCAGAAGAAATAGAATAAGGAATCAAGACATTCGAGCTGAAAGTATATGTTTTTATAAAAGATACGAGTCTACGACGCATGCCCAACAATGCACTTATACGTAGAGTAGAGTATATAGATTTTGGTCCTTTCATGAGAGCAATGAGACTACCGAAGAAGACATGTCTCAAAAGCTATATACAAAGAATTAAAATCCAAATTGATCAACGATGATATTTTGACTAGAAGCTCTTATAGGAGACTGATACATGTGCGTGATCCGAATTGAATTCATCTATGATTTATCTAGCCTACCCTAATTTATTGAGGTTAAAAATATAGTTGATGATGTGTTGTTGTGTGTGCTATGATACTAATAATTTTTATGCAAAATCTATGTAAATGAATTATTTTCTCTCTTTTGTTGCAACTCTTTTATATATATGAATATCAGTTACTTTATTAATACTGATATTTTAATTTACGTTCAAGAATTGTTTTCTCTCATTAATATTATAATATATTAAACTTTAATATTTGAAGACACAGAAATACATAATGCTGTGTTATATAAGATATGTTAAAAAATACATAATGTTTTGTGTTCATCTGCCCGTAATATTATAAATTAAGATCCAACAATTTTTTTTTTTAGTTTTGTTTTATCTTTTTGATTCCTAGAATATTCTATCCTATATTATTAGATTAATAATGTACTAATAAGTCGATAAGTCAAACATTTGGTATTATTTGTGAAATTTTTTCTAGAACATACATCCCTCCAATAATATTATGAAAGATGAGCCTATATATTATATTACTATCTTAATATGTTTCTTTTTAATATGTATTTTATTTATTTTTAAAATATCTCATACTCTAATAATGATATGATATATTTAATGTTGATATTTGAAAATGCAAATATATGATATACATAATTAGGACTCCGATTATAATACTTTGCACTAAAGCAGTTAGCAAGTAGGACCAAAGAATAAAATAAAGCCACGGGTTCGATTCCCCTTCCAATATTTTCTCGGTTTAAACCTACTTATCTAATGCGATTAACCTTATTGTCATGATTTGCAGGCTAGTGCGTCAGCCTGATATTTACCCAATACACACCCCAATGATAACGACAGTAGGGAATCGTCATTTAAAAAAATAATAATAATAATAAAATAAGGAAGTCGACTTTGATTGATGACAATAATAATACAAATGAATAGAATAGAGGACGTTTACCTATGAATATTTTAAACAAACTATTTAGTCAAATGAGAGTTTATTTGAATTCCGCCGATAAAAAAAATTGAATTGTAGTGGACAGATAACGTTTACTTGTGACTTTTTTAAACAAATTATTTAGGTGAAATTTTAATTTTTCTTTTCTATAAATTTTTTAAGGGGTATATAAATATAGAGTAAGATATGAAGTTATATTTACTTTAATTAATTTAAGGAAGAAAAGAAGAAAAAGCTAGAGCATAAACATTTTAAAATTTAAATCCCAATAAAATAAAATAGAGAAAAGTGCAAATTTTATACCGTATTGGTCCTTTTTCAAATAATTTAGACGAATTATTGGATTGAAAGTCGTTGATTGTGAAGAAAGCGAAATATAGGATAAGAATTAAATGAACTGAGCAACGTTTTTTGTTATTTTCTGAGGGAGCTTTTAACGAAGGAAATGGCGACACATTTAATTATTTTGTTTTCCACATGATATTGGGAGAACACGGTCTTGATTTGGCTGTCTCATGGGGTAAATCCATCATATATTGGGGATATTTCTCATTAGGATATCCTTAATGTATGGTAGATCGTGGGTATCTGTCTCATGAGATAGCTAAGACAAAAGCGGAGAAAACACACGAATTTGATTGATTGATTTGATTTTCTTGCATTATTATATTTATTTGTGTAAATAGATTTTGCTATGTTTAATAAATATTTATATAGCTTAAATAAATATTTAAATAGTATTTTTGTTTTCTATTAATTTGTTTGAATACTTTTTTCTTTTTTTTTAAATATTTTTTTTGTGTTTTTAGTATTCATTTAATATTTATGTTATCCACTTGGTTAATCTAATCTGTTTAGTCTCCATAAATTGAGAGAGAATATCATAGTTATATATTTCTGACTTCAAAAGACAATTCAAAATTAATTCTAATGTTAATTTAAAAGAAATAACATGAGGGGTAAATTAAAAAAAAAATATCAAATAAATCATCATCTAAGCTCCATTTTATTATATCAAAACTAACATTAGCCTCAATCCTTTTAAAAAAAGGATATGAAGAACCGATCAAAAAAGAGATTATGAAGAAGAATTTTGTAAACAAAATATTAATAATCCATTTCAATTTACGAAGATACAAATTTAATAAAACTAAATTTGAAATTTAAAACGTAAAGTTTGAAAAATAACTTAAGCTCAACTGAAAATAGAAGGATCAGACATAATTTTAAAAAAATATATATATGTAAAATTCATAAAAAAAACAAAATACTATTTTACCACAAAATTTTGACTTTTAGTGGTAAATAGAACTTCATCTTTGTATAAATAATTAAACAAAAATTATTAAAACAATTATTGTAACAATATATATATATATATATATTTAAACTTTTTACATGAACACGTAAGTGTGTTTAACTGTTTATCAAATGAGATGACTTTTATCATAAATTAAAATTAGAACGAAGTGGCTAGGTTTCACAAATCATTTTCATTTTCCTTATTATTCTGCAAAGTTTGTCAATCAAGTGGCAAATATGAGATGAGGCGGCCAAGAATAGACAGTTGATCCAACAGATACCACGTTTAAAATGTACTTGCGTCTCCCCAACATAAACTGCAAGATTGCGCCTTATCCTAGTGAGCGTATGTGAACAAATACTTACATCTTATCCCACCCACAACTTTGATGGTTCAAAAAAAAAAAAGAAAAAAGGAATGAGATCTTCCTTGGTAACAAGCCCATTCTTTGTGGGATATATCCCCAATGCATGGTAAATACTTTGGGTCTAATAGTGGAGTACCAATTATTTTCCCTTTAATATTATTTTGTCTTATAAAAAAAAAATGGGCCTTATATACATAACATTGTCCTTGTAATGCATAGAGACTATTTTCGCGAACATCTCTATCTTGTCAATATGCTCTTCGAAGCCCTTTGGGGCAGCATGGACATTGGATTGGCACACCCAATATTTGAGTGTGCCAATCCAATGATCGGGGGTGCCCAAAAGATAATGCCCTTAAGGACACCCCCAACATAACCCTATCTTACAAGATCTTCGTCACCTTTTTTTTTACTTCCAACTTTGAGACTCAAAATAATCCCACGACTACAAGAAGTACACTTTGGCAGACATCGTTTCCTTCCTTACCAGTGCCCTCCGTTCAGTTGCAGACAGCTATAATGATTCCCTATATCTTCATTTAGATTTAGAACTGTTGGGATTAATAATTATAACTGAGTTTAATTGATAAAAGCTTAATAATAATTATCAATTTTTTTAATGAGAACAAAATTATGATAAGTTAATTATAAATACTCAATTAGATTAAAGAATCCCACATTGAAAAATTGAGACATGTATGATTTGTTTATAATGAGAAACAAATCAATAGAGTGTGGTTAAGTAGAAAAGATGGGTGCCCCTCGCGCGCTGTTCGTCCGTCCGCTCGGCTCGGCTCGGCTAGTCTCGTCTCAACTCGCTGCGCGTATCGCTGTAGTGAAGGCAGTCTTATCTTTTTACTACTCGGATTTCTGAAATGACTTTTCGTATTCCTGACTTTTCACATCCTGATTTAATACTGAATTAGCCTGATTTAAATGTGAGATTTAAATTGTATTAACTTGATTTAAGTGGAAAGCTTAAATCATCTATGATTAAGGTGGAGAGTATTAATTCGAAAATTGTTCACTCACTCATACATTCATACATTTAAGAGTACTACGCACTAATAATGTTCAAGTGAGTCTGCTTGGATTTCTGCTTCATTTCGAATAGAGGCGATTGGAGGTTTGTATCCTTAGAACTCTCTTGTCCAGGAGGTCAGAAGCTTGTAGGCTGGCAAATTTGAGTTTACGGGCACACGGCTTGCTGTGGCCTTGTCCTGTTCCAGTTTCTTGTTGTGCAAATTTCGAATAGTATTTACATGCTACTGCTGTAAGTTTACAGTATATTTTTTTTTCGATTATAATTGTAATCTGATTAAAGTTCAGTTATCAGATAACTTATGGGAACAACAATCGTATCAAATTTGTCTTTGTTTCAGTTTTGGAACATAATCGGTTTTTCGAAAATAAAATTGTCGAATTTTCAATCAATCACTGTTTATGCATTATCAAAGATTTATACTGTTCATTTTTAAAATTAGTTTGGTATTTTTTGTGTTGTATCGTTTGTATTCTGTTTTTAGCTTATGTCTGACCAAATTCCAAACCAAATACTAGGATTCCAGTGGTGATTCGAGTGATGAAAGCTCGCGGCGCTGAGGTCATTATGCAAGTTCTGAGAAACCCAATGTCGTTCTCTCAATTTGAGAAACCGAAAAAAGTTCAAAGGTTCCAACTTTAAGTGTTGGCAACAGAAGATGATGTTCTTCTTGACCACTTTGAACTTGATCAGGTTTCTCAAAGATGAGAAACCAGTGGAGGACAAAGAAGATCCTCAATATGTTGTAATAGTCGAAACGTGGTTGAGTGCCGACTACCTCTGTCGTAGCTATATACTGAATTCTCTTGACAATGCACTTTTCAATGTGTATTCCCCCAAAGAAACTGTGAAGGATCTTTGGGAATCATTAGAGATGAAATACAAAGTTGAAAACGCAGGCGCAAAGAAATTTGTAGCCGGTCGATTCCATGACTATCAATGCCAATGTTATCGACTCCGGTCTCGATACGACATAAAGCTGCTTATTTCAAACCATATGTATAAATACTGCATATTTTCAATCCATATGAATGTAATCAGCCAATTTGAAAAACCACAATGATATTCGTTTCCAATATTATCTAATTTCTATGTTTGTTGATAAATATTTAAACATGGCTGAATATTGTTAATATCTGAACAATTTCCTGTTATTACCATTGGTGTGTGCCGGATCCCCGCATGAATTTGTCTTCGGTGTATCGAGTGTGTTGTCGCACCAAGACAAATTCCATACATGTGTCTTGGTACATTAATATACTCAATGTATTAAAGAATGCACGTGTCTTGGTGCACCAAAACCCTCTATTGATGTACCAAAACCCTCTATCCCCTCATCGAAAAGCACAATAAATAAACTATTTATGATTTTTTTTTGAAGTAATGGAATTAAATAAGTACAAAAACATCACTCATACAAGTCATCTCAGTGGCTTAAATATTGTTGATAGACATGTTTGTACAAAGAGATGCTTCGAAAACTGTGAATTTCACAAGGTGCTGAAATTGCCAACTTTTGAATACAAAGCGAACAAAATTTCTCTTCAAATCTATCCCCCCACCCATACAATTTCATCGGGTTATTTATTTAATAACCTTAATTTAAAAGTTATTTAACAAAATAATTTAAATTTAAAAATTTTAATAAAATGACCCTAAAATATCAATTGAGTTGGCGTCTTCAATAAAAGATGTCAACTTAGGGACACGCCAACCAAGTTGGTGTGACCAACTTCCAAAAAGTTGACCAAGCCAACTTCTTTATTTTTTAATTTTTTTCCTTTTTCTAAAATAAAAATAAATTTAAAATAAAAATACAATAAAAATATATACAAGTTTAATATTTGTATGGATTTGATTTGAGCACAATTCATAAATCAACTCAATATAATTAGTCTATATTGACTGATGTAATATTTTATGTTTTTTTATCTTTAAAATAAGTTTGCTTTGAGTTGGTGTATAAGTTTAACAGTAAACCAGGTATATAAAAGTATTTTCGGTTGCAGGGGATGTGTCGCATGTTTGAAGACACTGACCCAGTTATAATGGTGCTGCTGGTTGGAGATTTTCTAATTCTTGAATTGAATAAAAATATAACCACCACACCATAAAAGCATTTCCCGGCATGACAGTCGCGAAATATTTGTAAAAAAAAGTCAACATAAAATTTACTATAAACGATGCATTATGGGGGTGTTGCATTCCCATTAACGATGCAAGAGTATTAATAATGTATTAATGAGTTTTGTTTTATCTTTTTTTTTTTGATATAGAATAGGAAAACTTGGTTTGTAAATACTCGAATCTGAAGGGATAAAGATGATAACCATCGCGGCAAATAGTGTGTTTTTGTTTATATTTTGATTACTAGAATATTCTATATTATATATTAATAATAATGTATTAATGAGTCGCGAAGTCAAACATTTGGTATTTTTTATGAAATTTTTTCTAGAACATACATCCCTCCAATCATTATATTACTATATCTTAATACGTTTTTTTTTCATTTTTAATATGTATCTTAGTTTTTTTAAAATATCTCATACTTTAATAATGATGTGATATATTTAATATTGATATTGAAAATGCGAATATATGATATACATAATTATATATATATATATATATATATATATATATATATATTGTACAGTACTTGGCATGGTGTCAATTAATATGGACTCCGATTATAACACTTGCACTAAAGAAGTTAGCAAGTGGGGCCGAAGAATAAAATAAGGTCATCAGTTCAATTTTTTCTTTCAATATTTTTTCGATCTGAGCCTTCATCAAGCTTGTTAGGTGTGATTTACATAATTAGTATGATTTGTAGATTACCACATCACGTCTGAGTATTTACCTAATGTACATTGTAATAGTAATGGTTGTTGGTTTCTTTTGTCATAAAAAAAATAAAATAAAATAAGGAAGTTGACCTTGATTGATGACAATAATAGTACAACTGAATAGAATAGAGGACGTTTGCCTACGAATATTTAAACAAATTATTTAGTCAAATGAAAGTTTATTTTGAATTCCGCAGATAAAAAAATAGTGGACAGATAACGTTTACTTGTGACTTTTTTAAACAAATTATAAATTAATTAGGTGAAACTTTAAATTTAACTTTTGTTTATAGAAATTTTGAGGCATATATAAAATAAATATATACAGTAAAGTAATATTTCCTTATTTTTTAAGGAAGAAAACAAGAAAAAGCTAGAGTATAAACATGGTATGCATTTCAAAATTTAAATCCCAAGAAAATAAAATAGAGAAAAATGCAAATTTTATACCGTATTGGTCCTTTTTCCCATTTTTTTTCAAATAATGAATGATTATTAGAGTCAAATTATTGGATCGAAAGTGGTTGTTTGTGAAGAAAGCGAACTATAGGATAAGAATTAAATGAACTGAGCAGCGATTTTTTGTTATTTTCTGAGAGAGTTTTAACGAAGGAAATGGCGACACATTTAATTATTTTGTTTCAAAAATCATCAGTAATTCCACTCCACATGATATTGGGAGAAACACACACAAGTTTGATGGGATTTTTAATTAATTAACCAAAAAAATATATATTTTACGAAATAACCTAAATTTTTTTTTATCAAAGTAATCGAAGTCGCCATCTCATATCAAAGTAATCGAAGTCGTCATCTGAGATGACGACTTCAGTATAAATTTTTTTTACTAGATATGTATAGCTATCACACATGTATTTGACTTTATCTCTCGATATCAGTCTGAAATCAACGGTCTAATTTACTATATCGTATCGCAATCTCCTATGGTCAATTCAATCGCAATAAATAATCAATCAAGGATATTAATCCATTGAAATCATGAACAACAATAAATTAAACTCAAAGAATGGTAAGAATCAGTCAAAACTTAATTAAAATTATGGGTTCAAAACATGGGATCCCCTAAGTCTTGACAACAAACTTAGCCAACAATCTCCATCAAATAACAATGCATAAACTTGTTTTACAACAATCTAAACATTAAAATCTAATGAAAATATAGAACTAGAGTTAGAAATACGAAAATAACGAGAGACGTTGACTCCTTGCGTTCCTCCGTCGTCCTGTCTCTTCCGATGCGTCTCCTCTTCAATGGTTTGATGGTGTATGGATGGTTGGTAGAGGATGAAGGTGATGGTGGCTGCGTGTTGTATGGTTTTTTTATGAGCCAAGAGTCCTAATTGCGTCCAAGGCATGTTATATATATTAGTGGAGGAGTTTGGTAGAATTTTGACACAAAATAACCAAGAAGGAAACAAAATATCGAAATTTTCGGGTTCGGCAATCGATCGGCAAGATATGGCGATCGATCGCCATAACATTCTGCCTCTTATTTTTCAAAATCTGAACATCCGCGATCGATCGGCAAGATATGATGATCGATCGGCAAGATATGGCGATCGAGCGCCATAAGTTTCTGGACGGGCCACGATCGATCGGCGAGATATGGCGATCGATCGCCAAAACTGAAATTTTGTTGCTTATTTTTTCTCATCCGCGATCGATCGGCGTGACTCAAAGATCGATCGGCGACTTTCATTTTCTTCAAACTCGAGATTTCAGTCATGTCTTCTACGTGTTAGCTCTGTTTGGTCTTTGTTCATCAATTTTCGCTTATTTCCTCCACTTTTATGCATTTGGACCTCCTGAAATATATAAATATTACCAGAACACGTAATATTTTCCAGGAATCACTACAAAAACCACCATAAAATCATAGTAAAATAACTGTAAAAACCACACTTATCAATGATCTCCTTGAAGATCTGATAAGTCACTGAAGCGGTGCCTGGAACTTCTTCTTGAATAAGCGAATAACTCTTGTAGGCGTAGTTGAGCAATAACGAATGAATAATAGTTATCTTCTGTTTGCCAACCTCTTTTTCTCTCAAAAGGGTCTTCATTATGTAGTTCAAGGAATTCAACAGTAATATTGATTCCCAAGTATCCGTACTGATGCTATAGTACTCTTTTCTCTTTAACTGATGAGCATTAAATGCATTTACGTTAGTTTCCCGAAAAGGTCTGGATACATTTACTGAGCTTCTGCAGAACTGTTTTCCTTATATAGCTTGTAACAGCTAGTTGTACTGTCAACGTTCGGATATTTGAATATCTACTGATGCCTCTATATTAGTAATCTTTGTTCCACAAAACATGTCGATAGACTACGATAAAGTTATGTTCAACTTATCAGCGGACTTCACTCATTACTCGTCGCGGTCGGTATACTATATTTCATTTGTAGTCTACGTGAGTCTTCTGGTATTCAACAATTTTCCCCTTTTTGATAATATCTTAATACGACATCATCGGTAGAGGTATTTTGGATACATCAGATGACTTAGAATGTGTAGCTCTGATTTTTCGGTTGAGTTCTTTTGTTGTTCCAAAACAAGTGATCTAACACTTTATTTAATTTTTTCATGTATACGTAAGTGTGTTTATCAAATGAGATGATTTTTTTTATCATAAATTAAAATTAGCATTGTTGGGTTTTGGAAACTGACACAAGCGCCACGTGTTCGACCGATCACAAAGCAGATGCAATTGTTGAACCCCAACAATCCCTCCCCCAATAATTGCACTCTCTGCAACTCATGGGAATCGAACACGCGACCTTGGCTCTGGTACCAATTGTAGGATCTAGCGCTTACCGCTTTACCAATAACTATAGTTAAGGGTAATGGCGCAACTTCAATCTTTTCAATCATACACTGACACAAGCGCCACGTGTTCGACCGATCACAAAGCAGAGGCAATTGTTGAACCCCAACAAGCATGAAATGGCTAGGCTTCACAAATCATTTCCTTATTATTCTACAATGGATAAATCAAATTAATTTTTTTTTGTTGAACATGGGGAGGGGATTTTTTTATTTTTTGTAGTTAACAAAACTCTATCTTAGATTATTTCAAATTATGGACGGATGACAACCATTGAAGTAAGCATAATCCTGTGTGTGACAATTTGTCAATCAAGTGGCAATATTAGATGAGGCGGCCAAGAATGGATTGTTGATCCAATAATTAAACAAAAAAGTCCCAATCTTTTAAAATGAAGTATCGTCCATGTAATTTAATATTTGGTTTGAATGAAACGTTTTGTTCTATTTCAATTCTCAGCCAATACTTGCCATGTTCACAATTACTTATTTGAAATATTTTTGTATTACTTTTACTTAAATTTGAAATGTTTAAAACATTTGAAATACTTTTGTATTACTTTTATTTAAATTTGAAATGTTTCAAACATTTCTATATTGTTTTTCCTTAAAGTTAAATTTGAAATTTTTAAAACATTTCTATATTGTTTTTCCTTAAAGTTGAGAAAAGTTTTTTAAGCAAAAACTTTGAGTACTTGCTATTAAATTAAAATAAAAAATGGTTTAATAAATTTCAATTAATGATAAATTATCATCACATAAGTTAAAGCAGCTAAATGTCATAATGTGTTTTCCTGCTTCTGCTTTTACTTGATTTATTTTAGACAAGTAATAACAGAAGCAGAAAAATCAAACACCCAAAATCCATTTTTTTGGTCAGAAAAGCAAATGAAAATATATAAGTACTTCCGAGAAGCATTTGCAAATGCTACATTAGTAACTCTGATGGTTAAAAATAAAAAGAATGTACAATGATATTACCCCCAAATCCCAAAAACAATTCCTCAACCTTAGTAACTAGCCCATTCTTTGTGGGTATCGAGAGAACATCTAAAAATCGAGAGAACATCTGCTAGGCCTAAAATACACAGTTTTCATTTGTGATGTTAAATAGGTTGTTTCCGTAACCCAAATCCAGGAAAAACTCACCCTTATTAATCGATCAAAAATATATTCTGCATCATGTGAAGTTCACCCTACAGTTAGGTGCTGAATTATCAGACACAAGATGGGTTCACCAATGTTTGTAGTGGACTGGTGGGGAACGATGTAAACACAAATCTGTCTTATCCCACTTATTTCAACTTAGAACACCCACCTTGTTAATATGCTCTTCACAATAATAATACCACACCATCTATCCTGCAAGATCTTCCTCTCCTTTTTTTTCCTTCCAACTTTGAGACTCAAAATTTACACCACCTATATCACAAGAGCTTCCGCAGCCTTAAACATTTCAAAGTTGTCAGTCCCAGACAACTACAAATATTTCCTCGAATCATGGATTATGCCCATTCCTTCATTTCTTTTGTCAGCATTCTATTCTATAAATAAAGTTAATTATCCATCAAGAAAATAGGAAGAGCCTCCGATCCACATTACATACAAATATGGTCCTCAGCCTAACCAACTGTAGAGAATATATTTGTACAAGACATGCTTCAAAAAAATCAATTATGTAGAAGAAAAGGCAGTCTTCAACTAAACCATACAGCTCTCGAACCTCAGTCGTTATCTCTTCAAAGAACAGATAAAGAGTAATGCCTAAAAACTTATCCCTTTAATTACCTCGATCTTTTAAAAACTGACTACCCCAGGAGATTTCAGTTAACAATATTGTCATCACAACCAGCATATCAACCACGCTGAAGATAAAGAGGTTTATTAGCTATGACCAAACTTGTCATCATGAAAAGTGATCTTTAGAAAAATATGATCAAGGCATTTTCTCTTCAACCACCAAGGTTTTTTTTATATGTCCTCTTCGAGCAACTTAGGATACCAGATAGAATTTGGCCTTGGCACAATAAATAAAGGGTCAGTCGCACTTATTTTTCATCAAGGACGTTTTTCACCCAGCCTAAGCCTGAAATAGAACTATCGAATAATGATGGTCAAAACAGCGAGGAATTTAGGACAAAACTAAACATGACATCCCTAAACATCATTTACAAGTTCCAAGATGCAACAATACCATGATTACACTACTGCCGTTTATCATTAAACACCAACCCTCAAGGAATTGAGTAGAACAACTACGGTCAAAAAACACAAAAACTAAACATCAAGAGAGTTCAACTTCAACAGTAAGAAATTAACAAAGCACATGACAGCAAAGGTAAGACCGTAAGATCGAGTAAACATTCTTAATTTGAAAAAAGAAGATAAAGGAGTATCCTAAACCGAACAGACACACACACAATACCCACAAATTTCTTAAGTTTCTCTTCAAATTTTCTCCCCTTCTAAATAAAGCAAAACAAATCAGTGCAATTTACTAAATCAAGAATATCATCAGGCATCCAAGTTTTCCATCTGACTCCTGCTTTATTCCCAAAATATTCACCAAGATGATCATACACAACATTCTTTAATCTATCCTTTCATGATGATAGCTCTAACAAACATAGTATTACACACTCTGTACCAAAAGCCCGATCAAATTCACAAATACCAACGCGCCAACTAGGAGTGCACCATTTATTATCCTGGCCATGGTTCGCAGAAATGGGAACGGAACGGGAAGGGGGTGAGCGTGCTAAAGTTCCAGCTTGTAACGTAGGTTGATCTGGAAAGATGTTTTGTAATCGGATATCGGCGATATATCAGTGGCGCGAAAGTGGAACGGCGGAACGGTGCAACGGTGCAGCGCGGAAGTGATGTGAATTAAAAATAAATTGAATTTTTGATTTTTTTCTCAATGGAACGAAAGAGAGATTGAGGATGAACGAAACGAAGGAGAGAGTGAGATGAAGTAATTATATGTGGGGTCTAAAGTTATAGTTTTCTTGTTTGTGTTTTATTAAAAGTAGTTTATTTGATTTAAAAATTTAAAAAGGAATGTTTATTAATCTGAAATGATTTTAATAATTCTGAAATATAAACTTGAAACATCAGTTGTTAAAAGAATTTGACATGAAGGACTTGGGTCCAACAAGAAAGATACTTGGAATGCAAATCACAAGAGATAAGCAAAAAAGAATTTTGCAATTATCTCAGGCGGAGTACAACAATCGTGTTTTTCAGAGATCCAACATGGGCGATGCCAAGTTAGTTAACACACATTTGGCTAGTCATTTTCGCCTATCCAAGGACCAGTGTCCTCAAACGGAGGAAGAAAAAGAATCTATGGTTAGAGTTTCTTACGCTTCAGCCATGGGGAGTTTGATGTACGCGATAGTCTGTACAAGGCCAGACATTGGCCATGCAGTGAGAGTTGTTAGCATGTTTATATCAAATCCAGGAAATGCTCATTGGGAAGCAGTTAAGTGAATTTTGAGGTATCTACGAGGCACTGCAAAGAAGTGTTTGTACTTTGGAAAAGGAGAACTAAAACTACAAGGTTACGTAGATGCAGACTATGGAGGTGATGTCGATCACCGGAGAAGCACCACGGATGTGTATTCACAGTTGGAACTACAACTGTTAGTTGGATGTTGGAGATACAAAATATTGTAGCTTTATCCACTACAGAGGTTGGGTATGTTGCAGTGACAGAAGCCAGTAACGAGTTGATATGACTTCAATGTTTGTTAACAGAGTGTGATTCAATCAGAAGAATTTTGTATAGTTATAGTCAGAGTGCAATACATCTGGTAAAGAATTCAGCATTTCATTCTAGAATAAAACACATTGGTCTCCGTTATCACTTCATCAAGTCTCAGTTCGAGGATGATATGCTAACATTAGAAAATTTGAAACGCGTAAAGAAAAGAAAAAGCAAACGCGTAAGAATTTTTGGCCGGCCATACGCGTGATTGAAAAATCAAATAACACGTGGATTTTTTGGCCAGATACGCGTAAAGAACCTCTATAAATATATGTGCAATTCATTCAGCAAAACACGCCCAAATATTGTAGAGAGAAAAATACAACACAGAGTGCAATCAGAGTAAAAACACTAGTGAGAGAAAATTGGTATATAATATTCTGAGTGTTTTTCAGATTGATTGTTGTCAGTATTTGTAAACACTTGTATATTTTTTCTTCAATAAAAGATCTGCAGCAGCCCCTTGGACGTAGGCTTTTTTTTTGCCGAACCACGTAAACCTTGTGTGTTTTTTATTCCATATTTATTTTTGTTCCAACATATCTCGCAAGAGAAAATATGGCGTTATTTTCCCAATACCTCTAATACGAAATGGCGATTGATGAACGGATAAAAGAAATTCAACCCGAACATCTCTACGCAATTAACACTGTTTTATTGTGTATATATAAAAAAAGATACATGAACTTTAACAAGAAGAGTAACGATACATGTGCACACCATCATGTATACGAAGATAACTAATTATAAACCACAAATAACATATAATATACAAATCATCATGGACAGTACGCGATTGGTCACCGGAGCCGAGTCCATGCACAAGCAGTATTTGGTGGGGTTGATGTTTGCGTTTTGCTGATTGATTGAGTGTTGGCAAAGGCCAAATCTGCTGGGCTAGGTTGTTTGGAAGTATTATTGAGACTAACGGAGCTTGTATAAATAGCAGTTCGAAAATGGGTAGCAAGTGCAGCTGTGTTGTGTTTGGATTGAGGAAGATGATTATTGTCGGTGGCATGTTGTATTTGTACCACCCAGCTTCCTAGTCTTTCTGCGGCAGAAGTACCCCTCGATGCCATAATATATGTTTGTTTGTTTTTTCAAGAGAAGTATCTCCAGTGATATTTGTATGTTCATCTACAAAAAAATGGCTGCTATTTATAAGACTGAAAAATTTGATGCTACCCAGAACTCCTATGATGCATCCACCATGTATTGAGAATATTTCAAATGAAATATTCTCAATTTATAGTCTCCTAAGTGCATTATCCTTATGAAATATTTTCAAGGTGAGATATACTTGTAAGTGTATTATACTTACAGATATCATCAAAGTAACTAAGACGTGCATTGGTTGTATTGCATATTTTCCAAAATGTCAAAATGCTAGCATAATTGCATTTTGTGCCATTTTTTTTCTGTGTTCAAATATTGCCAAAGGCGTGTTGCCCTGTAAAAGGATTGAAACGCTATTCTCTGTGTTTCTATATTTTAATTGACAGATCAGCATTTTAATCCTGGCGATGGATCACTTCGATCTTCCTTATCTTTCACTCAACCATGCAAAATTTACGTATTCAGTGCAAAAAATATATATATTAATCTAATCAAATTTGTAAGTCGGTCTGTGCACGCTTCGCCTGGATTCAGATAGATTATTTGATCCAAATCGAGTATTCCAAGCGTTATTATGTATTTTACTTATCCACTATTTTATATTATTTTGGAGTAACACTTTAAAAGACTATATTATGTATTTAGACAAAAAATTATGATATGATATAAATAATTATTAAAATTGGATTCTTTTTTACATGCTAACTCAAAACATGATATTTATGTCCAACTTAAACAAGCGTCAAGACTCAAGCATCATGGAATATTAAAATTTGAATTTTAAGATAATAAAAGTTAACAAAGTATATGTATGTTGATGCTTTAAAAAAATCAACTGGTGGTGTTACTTTTAGATTTAAGCTAAAACGGGCAAATGGGTTTGCCCGTTTTGTGCTGATTTGGGTATATTCCCATTTCACCTTTATTTCCTCCACCGGTTACACAATCTCGCAAAGCATGTTGAGCTTCGCTCTTCCAAAGTAAATTATTTATATATTCAAGTATAATGGACTGGAAATAGCTGGAAACAACTTTAATTTCATATTCTTGCAAACTTTGCATTTCATTCGTTTTTACATGTACAAGATGCGTACAAGAGATTTACATTTAGCTTCGATATAAAGACAACATAAAACATCACAAAATTGCAAAAAAAAAAATTAAAAATGTCTAAAGAACAAATACTAAGGTCGATATTAATTTTAGATAATACATAATTGTCAAAGTAAACATACTTTTTCGCTAGAAGATCAACATTACAGCTGGAGTTGCTGGAAGCCCAGAAATATAAATTTAGTATTCACGTCTCATTTGTATGATATGGGACCAGACCTTGACACTGCAAATCTTGGTAAAGGACTGGGACCAGTGCTGGCTGATGCTGATCCTTCTACAAATTTTGACTTCCGACTTAAACTGTAGTCCAAGGGCCCAGACCGCCTAACATTCCTGTGTCTGTGGTCAATGTTTCTGGAATGAAAAGGGTCAGTATCATCTTGATCATGAGTTGATGTAACCTTGAAATAACCTGAATCTTGGGCACTAGAATGCGAAGTATCATTACGGGGCTGCCTCATTGATGGGGAGGCATTCGCAGTTGATATAGCAGGAGAATGATGAGGAGATGCACTCAATAATGCGAGAGGAGTGGGAGAATTTGAATAGTATTGGCTATAGAGTGATCGGAGAATGGCATAGGGTACATGAGATTCCAATGCACTCCGCGGAAGGTATGGTGACATTTCACATATTTGATCAAGAAAGATCAGCTTCGCAACAAGATGAGACCTATTCAAATAGAGCGCAATTGTTTAAGCCATATAAGCACTTCAACGGAACCAAAAAAAAAAGTCGCAAGAAAGAATCAATGCCAAAAGTTGTGGTATTTTGAAAATTTCAAGATATCTACAACATCAAATGGAAAATTCGTCATCAGTTTAGTGTTAATTAGTCATATCATTGTTTGTTTAAACTGAAATAATCATCATGCCATCAAAATATTAACTACTAACTACATGTCTATGCGAGGCAATCAAAATGCGAAAATGAGATAGCTTTCTGCATCCAGTATATGATGATATAATGCACTCACCTATTGCTTTCACTCCAGGTGTCCAAAATGATCCCTGCACAGAACTTTATGAAGAGCTGCATTACGGACTTTATGTTAGCTTCTGTTGATAAATAGTTTTGTGTTGCAGGATTCAACATTTCGCCAGTGTGGCCATTAGAAAGAGACTGATTCTGTTCATATTCTCTTTCAAGTCTGACGAATTCGCTTCCCACAATCACAGCACAAATGCACCTGATAAAGGAAATTTAACAGACAAAGCTCATAATCAAAACTCTTCTTAGAGTACATGCAAAGAAGAAAGATAGTACGACCCATTTCAACATAGCCGCATAGTACAAATGACAGAAATATTATGCATTTTAATCTTACAACAATGCTTTTCAAATCAAAACAGTGAAACTATGTGGAGGACCTGGCCAAACAATGAACATTGTTGCTGAAGCCTCCAGTGCCCACATTGAAGGTAGTAGTGTCCCAAATAGTAGAAGTCATAAATGCTGCAAATAAATACGGTAACAAGCTCCATGAACCATCACTAGCTCCTCCAACCTCCTCTAATATTGATATAATCCACTCGGAATCATGATCACCAACTATGTTTACAGTATTTGCTACCCTTCGCATCCTCCTGATTTCTTTCTTTTCAGGTATTTCAGAAGGTAAATGCTTAGCAGAACCTGCTAGCAATGAATATATTAAAGGTGCACCTTCTTCAAGCATAACACCAGACGCTTCTGCTAAAAGAGAATCAAAAGCAATCGCCTGCCCTGCCTGAATACAGAACTTAACCATCGTGTCCATATCAACAATCTGCTTAATATTTGCTTCTGTATCAATCCTATCACCGGAATGCATACTCCCGGCTACTGCCTCCAAAATTTCACGATTCACCCTCAGTGATGTGTCGATGCAATTTAGGAGTGCAGCTGTATGCTCTTTAAGCATCCTGTCCAATCTGTCAACTCCATAGCTACCAAAGGTGCAAATAAAGGCTTTCAATTCCTTAAGATCTGTCACTGACTCTGCAAAATATCCACCAACAGGCCTTGTACTCTTGAAGCATCCATGACGTGGTGTAAATAGTATGCCAGCAGCAGACACATCCTTAATAATGTTCTCAATATACCAACTGCACACAGCTTCAGTAGCCAACCCAGTCAGCTGTTCTGCAGGTTTCTCAAACAAATGTAAAGAAGAAACCGGACCAGCATAGGTTTCTGTAAGGAGAATTTCACGAATACCCTGCGTGAGGTCCATGCTGACATGTTGTTCTGCTAGGTGGACTATAGAAGTATGTCTCCGAATAAGTGATTCTAGGACAGAAGGACGCTGAAGATCAGTATCAGTTTTCAACACAGTGAGTAGCCTCCGTTTGAAATTCCCGAGGATGCATTCTCTCATGTACTGCATATAATAATTAAACATGAGAAAAAATTAACTAATCAAGCAACGTAATCATGGCTTGAAATTTGAATAATCCAGCAGCAGCAGAGGTCAGATGCAGAACTTCTCTCAAGCTGAGGAAGCTGAATCATCCAATGGTTACAATGTCATCCATCTACTAACTTTACATTTATTGTTTTGGAACCATTGAACAGGTTATTCAAGTATCTGCATCCAATCTAGCAATTTCAAAAAATTATGACCATAGTTTACCTCCCGAAGAACAAAAACATGGTTCAGAACGCAGATAGGCTCCATGTCATTCAAGACTGAGCATAGATTTGTCAACCGTTGAATTGCAGCTTCTAACCTGTCATCCAACCAGATAATTAGTCAAATGAGAATGATATAATAAACATAAATATCCAGAGCATTATAGATACAAAGCTCACATTTTGACAGCATTATTATTTTCTGGATAGCTCTCATATCCTGGCAAATGAAAACCATATGAAGCTTTTGGAGATTTTGCTGGCAATCTGGATGTCAAATTCATGAGATTTGCTGCTTGGTCCGGAAGAAGCTGAAATTTCTTATAGTTAGTCCAGGAAATAAACCTAGCTAAAACTTGATCCAAACCTTGGCAGCATGCAGAAGAGTATCTACCTGCATCTCCAGAGAACCAAATCCTCCTTCTGAATCAAGAATATTTATTAAACCTTCCAATCCTCCCATGATGGATTCAATAAGGGATTCAACATAAAGAACTGCGTCACGGCCGATTTTAGTCAACTGCAACCCAAAAAGTTGAAGGCATTGTAGGCCAACAAACAACCATTTTTGTTAGAAAAAAGTACACCAGATAGGATATCAAATATGAAGTCTACTTCCTCCACCCCGAGTGAGGTGAGAGAAGGAAAGTAATCATTGTCATTTAGTTGGCAATAGGTATCAGAATCGTAAAATTTGAGACAAGTCAAGTTCTGCTAAAAAGTTCAAAATTTTATTGTTGGTAAAATTATCTTTTACCTTTCAACTGGTATGGCTCTTACATGGTGTGCAATCTAAGACAATCAATACATGGTTCACAAATTATCGTTTCCATAACCGTGAGTAATTAAACCGTCGAAGTTGTTAGTCAATACCTCTTCTGGAATAACTACTGATGCACATTCTGGAAAAGTGCTAGCTACACCAAGCCAGGCACAGCAATGTTGTGGACGACCTTCGGGCCCAAACATGGTGTTACGAAAAACCTGTAATACAAAGTCAGTCAAATGAAAAGCTACATATGGTGATATAAGAAGACTATGTATATTGCCATACTTACGGTTGTAAGATGCTGATGGTAGAAGTAAAGTTTCTTCAGACTCCCATTCTTTGATAACTGAGTTTCAAGCTCATCGACACATCTGCTTTTAGGAAAAAATTTCATTAGTAATATCTCTTGCACCATGAAGAAAAAATCATCTGACTTGCATTTTCTATTGATCAACATAAGGCCGCTGTATCGTGATTCAGATAGGTGAAAACTGGAAGCTCAGGCTACAAGTTGACCAGGACTGAAATGTAATCTAGCAGTAAGAATCCTAATATTAAATTAAATCAAGTTCCGTTGAAGAAAATGTGAGCACCTGGACCAATTGTATGCTGCATTTCCTTCTGACAACAACCCCTCTTTTCCAGTAGATACGGTAGCTTTTTCCAAATGCCTAATGTTAATAGCCGATCGAGCAGAAGTGACAATCATCAATACTGACAACCAGTCCCTCCGTAACTCCTGAAAAATCCAAATGGAAAAAATAAAGGTTACAAGCAATTACGAAAAATACCAACAATTACAGCAAGATCAGGGTGAAGCAGCAATTCAAGAACAATAAATTTATTAAAAAATCTTCCTTTTGACATCAGATCAGAAAATCGTGAAGGTCATCAGAGTTCAGAATAGTAATATACTAGCTTGCCAAGAATGCAGACCATAAAAAGTAAATTACTCGCTGAATAAAAAAAACACACATTCAAGCCCAAACCATTCTTAATATAGAAGTATCCGTTCAACGGACACATATATATTTGCCAGCATCAAGAGACTGAAATAGATACATGATAATAACTATTAGGTCATAGTCATGCAATCAATTTTTGGAGAAACTCAAGCTATTATTCCCAGTTTTCTAATTCCATTGCAAAGTATAGGTCAAACTTCAGTTTTGACTTCAGGAAAATTACTTAAACATCTTTGAATTGATAACCGGGAATTTTTGAACAGATAGTAGAAATAATAGTCAGGCAAGAAAATAGCGAACAATAGTAGGTCTGTCAAGGAAAATGCCAATGACATGATTGCTTACTGATAGATCACAGGTGATGGCAGAAATATTTTCACCCTGAGGCTTTGGTATGTTTTCCAAATGCTGAACAATCCTCTGGAAAAGTCCCTTCAAGGTAGCATCCAAGTCGAGAGCCACCATCCCGGGAGTGCCCATAAGAAACCGGATTCTACCAGCACATGATGATAGGTACGACAAGGCATAGCCTCTAATGGCTGAGAGAAAATGACACATTTTCTGTTTTAGTATAAATTTCAAATAAACCAGCACAATACATCAATTATGTCATTTTGTTGTATCGACCAAATCATAAGTTCTATACAAGCTTCCACATAATGTTTGAATGAAAAATTATACCTCATCAAAATTCAGATATTCTATCTTTATTTTCACTATAGAACTAATTAGTGAAAATGGTGAGCCTTGACGCAACGGTTAAAGTTGGTTCCATATGACCTTAGAGGTCACGGGTTCGACTCGCGGAAACAGCCTCTTGCATTGCAAGGGAAGGCTGCGTACATTGGGCCTAAAGTGACCCGACCCTTTCCAGGACCCCGCGCATAGCAGGATCTTTGTGCACCGGGGTTTACCCTTTTAACTGATAAGTGAACCTAATAAGCATCCAAGTAAATCACTGTACTGAAGAACATTCCATCAGAGCAAGAGCAAAAAATATTTTATTTTATAACCCCTTGCAAAGCTGGCATAAGTATCAGGCCAGAAACTTTAATATTCATTTATGAGTACGGACTTGTCAATAAAATCAAATAATTTATTTTCTTGAAAGGAACCGAACCAGCAATATATTTTCGGGCAAGACAGCAAAGATGGTCCATCCCATCCAATAAAAACCCAATAGTTGGATCATTCGGATCCTGCAAGAATATATGGTGGAACGAAAGTAAAGTGATTAATTGCACCTTAATAAATCAAGATAAAGAAATATTAATAGTCATCAATTGCATCTTCCTTATAATATCCATAAAGATAATACCCTTCAGTATAATATCCACAAAAGGAAATATCTTCGGTGGTAACAAATACAATTGAAATTTTTTTCTTACTGTTTCTACAGGCACTACTCGAGCTGCCTTTGATTTAGAAGATGCTACTCCCACATGCTGAAAATACCATAATACCTCACTTTGAGCAAAGGCCAAGGCAGAAAAAACCATCTGCACAACCACCAATAACCATGCTCAATGAAAAGCCAGGAAAACAATAAGCAGTCACAAGCACAGGATTAGTAACTTCTCTTATTCTCTGTTTACTTCACCAGTTCAATTATTAGTTTCCCTCAAATATAAATGACTAAAGGCTTCCTCGACCCAGTGCTTTTTTACTCGTGCTGTTATGATCCACATGCCTCCACAGACCTCACTTACTTGATCAGTTTGCATGCAAATAATTTGAGACCAAACATAAATCTTCTATGAATTGAATAACCAAAGCATGAATCTCAAGAGGCAAAGATAATCCAACCAGAGAAATGGGTGATGGAGATAGGTTCAAGTGCAAAAACACATAATCAGTGCCCAGAAAGGTAAGCACCTGTAATGTAAACTCGAGTTTGCAAAACCAACTTCTGAGTAATCAAAGGATTGACAGACAAGCAATCAAAGATCAAAATCGGACATTTTGCACATCTCATAATCACATAAACATTATCGATCCAGAAAACTATTGTAGTGAGAAATAGATATTTAATTATCTGTGAAACTAAGGATTTTGCTTCCATACAGCAAGCCTATGCCTATCCACAACTAATCATGCCTGTAAAAGGATTCTCATGTCCTTGTCATCATGAAATCATTCAGCCTACCCATATCATATTCTCATGTAGATCTAGAAAAAAAGGGATACGTATGTAAACATGTGCAGCATACCTGGATGTTTGGAGCCAATAAACTAGGCTGATCAGTAAAGAAAAGAACCATCCTTCCAATCTCCTGCTTCAATAGTATTCTCCTCTCACGGTGTATGGCATCACAGGAGTTCAGTGCTTGCTCATGAACTTCACTGCCATGATCAAATGAGCTTAAATGTAACTTAGGAATAGCGCCGACAACTATAAGCTACAACTGATAACAAGAACTAGCGATGAAAACTATAAGCTACAACTGATAACAAGAACCAAATGCCGATTACATCAGAAACAAAAGCAAAGATAAGCTACTAAACCTGTCGCAGTATATTTAAATCTATTGCTAAAGGAGTAAAATGGAAAGTCCATAAAAAAAATCTAAAGAGATGCTGATTGCATCATCTCACTCCTGATAGGCATGTTTCGATAAAATGGCAGAATAACGAACTGGACATGCATTTTGCCATCATTCACTACCTAGTGTGTTAATGCATCGATCAAATCAAATCAAGTCAAATCATAACATTCCTTCAGCCATGAACATACTTTCTACAAACATACACCAAACTAAATTGTTTTATCTCCAATATGTCAATACCTGATCATTTTCTCTACCTGCTTGGCAACACTATACTCTAAATCTGCTTCTTTTTGTTTTGTTCGTCCAGACTTGGCAATTTTCTTTGATTCCAGAATTCTTGGTAAGACATATGATTGATATTCCTCATGCAATAGTATATACTGCAGGCATATAAAATATAATACCAATCAGTCATTTTCAAAAACAGAGCATAATAAAATTCTGAGTCACTAATGTTAGAGGACCTCCAAATAGTTTATGGACAGAAACCACTACTTTTTTACTATATTATTGCAGCACTCAAACCTAGCATGTTCAAATAACTGGGTCTGAATTATCAAAGTTGTTCCAACTTTCTAGGGAACACGATCACTTTTTTTCCTATTAATGTGATCAAGTGGGAAAAGAAAAAGGAATCTGTAAAGAGCATCTCGTATATAAGACTCACGTCATCCCTGAATATCGTAAGAACTAGGTTTTCTTTCAGCACAACCTGAAAGGCAACAAAAGCAATATATTTCAAGAGCTTTTACTCACAAATGGGGTATTAACTGCAAGAAAATTAAATAATTCAGATTCCACATAGTGAAAATGCAAATAACAACCAAGAACCTAATTACAGAAGAAAAATCGACATAGCTAAGTACCAAAGCAATGTCAATGCTTGTGACCCTGAGAAGCTCATCAGGGCAAACGAGATAACCAAACAATACCCATTCTCTGTAGGAAGTAACATTTGCCAGGTCTTGCGCTCTCTGTAAAGAAGAAAACACTAAAAATTAAAAATGGTCAAGCAAAGGAAACGACTTGATCCTTATTGTGCATAGCTGTATATGAAATGAAAAACTTTGCATTAGGGCATTCCAAATCTTAATGGTACCTGCTAAGAATATAACATATAACAACAGTACATTTACCATTGGATGAGCAGAGTTTGTTAGTATGTCAGGATATCTAGGATGAAATGGGCTTAGAAAACCCTCGTTTCGCAGCTTCCTTGTATCTGTAGATAAAAAGATGATGGGCCCCACGGCTTCTAAAACCTGATACGTATGCAACACGGAAACGTGTTATTTTCAATTCTAGCTTATGGCAGACCAAGTAAAAATGAAGAGACTAAATCAAGAAACCAATTTTAATCACATGTAAGCAATTCTAACAATATGCATAAATTCTGATTGTCGATTAATGAAAAAAAACTTTGAAATATGAGCAAGTTCTTTTTTATTCTGAGGGACCCAAAATTACTAGGCAGCTTATTCCGCATGTTTGGCTTCAAAACATGGCAGGTCTTTATTATGCCTATAGGTTATAATAGTATTGGATAGAAAGAAATTTAGGAATTTGAGGTCAGGAAGTCAAGACATGCTGCTACCTCATGCAAAGGAGATAGGCTAAAAAATTACAAGGTATCCCAGAAGTTCTTAGCCAACATAAATGAACTTTCCATGAGCAACCTTTTGTTACATCAAAAAGCATATGAAGGTCAAGTACGAAGGAAAATATTAACTAAACCATGCTAGGTAAAATAAGCAAATTTCTAACAAAACATTGTAACACTAACTAAAATCATGTTCGCAAATAAAGAAACAAAAGGAGTAGCTATAACCTCTCCTATTCGAGGGCTGACAAAGTTAAGATCTTCATGTAACCCTTTCAGAGGTGGATCATACGAATCTACAAATTGAGTTAATCTGCTAGTCGAGAAACATAAATGAATCAGCTTACTATTATTTAAAATAAATTATAAACATAAATAACTTATCAAATAAAGATTCACCTAAAAAGTGAGAATGTTTATTCTCATTATTCACAAAAAAGGTCATATAGTTGAACAACATGACCATGAAGTTGACACACACAATGACTGAATTCAAGAAGCTGAGTTCAAGGAATCATAGAAGAAGGCTACGTAAATTATTAAATGAACTATCTTTATTATTACTTTAAAAAAAAACTGTTCTCCTTTGAGCATATCAAATTTTATCTCCTGAGACACCCTTGTAGAAATTAACTACTTCCAAAATACTACTTCTTTAGTTGAATAATTAACCATTTTGTCTTTTAATTATCACTCTAAATTTCATATATTTCCTAAGATAATCCTATTAAATCTATAGTTTACAAATATATTCCTACAACAGTAATGTCACAACAACAATTTAATATCAAATAAATACCATTCTTTACACAAATATTTTCCATACGTGCACGCAGCACTTAGGTAAACGCACTAGTTCAAATAAAGTAAAGCTAAAAACACAATTAAATACAGTTTCACCAAAGACCAAATCCCTTGAGCTGGAAGCCAAAAACGTAACCTTCCCATTCTTCAAAAGCTAAACAGTTTGTTCTTTCCAGACTGAATGCCCATCTTCTATACCTTAGACGCGACAGTATGAAGGGATCAGTTGTCCCTTGATAACCAAGAATTGTGACACATGTATAGCATTTATTGTGTAGTTAAGATGCTCCGCAAGTTGACTCAAGAACTCGCATTTCTAGCATATCTTGATTAGTTGAACCTCATCAGTAAACTTTACAAAAGTGCTGTGTAATGTTACTTCTTATTGTTCCATATCTACTACTGGTGGCATGCTCAGTGTGATCTTTATCTTGCCTTTTTCCAACAAAGAAGCTCAAGATATATCTTTCGGAAACTATGTCAGTATAAAGTAGCTCAACACAGGATTTTAGGATCTATGACTGTCATAAATACCTCAACAAGCGATCCCCATTAGGCATAACATACAATGTGTTATATGCACTAAATCATAGAGTGTCTGAACTGGATTCCAAAAGAATGAGGTTCATAAAGCTAAAAGTAGTTGAAGTCCCACCTATGGTAAAAATCGCAATCTCGATCATTCCGTGCCATGGAATATAAAAGATTGTACATCTGAAGAATCATTTTTCTAGGTGCCTGTTGAGTAAGTGTTTTTCATTCATGTCAGAGCCAGAAAATAAAAATAAAAATAAAAAACAAAAAAACTTCTCCTATAGAAAGACTTGCCTTCTCAGATAATAAATTGACACGAACAAATGAGCAAAAAATATCCATGAATGCATGTAGTATGAGAGAGTTCTGGTGCGGCTGGAGAAAAAGGTCAAACAAGTCAAAAGTTATTGATAAGAACACTGTTGCTCCTCATCCTGACACTATCATCACCACAAATTTATTCCTCTGCTATATATACTCCACAGTGAAGGTCATGGGGTATAAAAACACTACACCTATGTTTGGGCAGCATCAAATTGGTGCCTCTGTAGTTTTTCTACAAACTAATAAAATAAAGTCAACCATTTCTCACCAGCAAGGTGATTACAGTACTGCTTAGATCCAATATGAGCCGCAAAGCTTGTTCTCGAAATGCCAAGAGGTCAAGAAGCAGCTGTTCAAGACATGGGACCAGTTTTCATGTTATGAATAAAACATTCACAAGGCAATATAGGCAAACAAAAACATTATCAACACCTTTTTCTTGCCTAATTATTTACCTCACCATATTTACTTTTTTGTAGGTGTGAATACTGACAACTGCTATACTAGAAGTTAAGCATAAAGTTCTCTATCTCGACAAATTGCAGGGGGGGAAAGAACTCTAGATTCAAGTTGAAATTCACATTTTACACATACAAACGCAAGGTTCATATCAATTAGAAATAGATTAGTAGAAAGTCATTGACACCAAAAACCAACATGGACAATTAACAACACTTAGCTAGGGTCTTTCAGTTAATTCCCATATTATTACAAAATCAAGCCATGTAAAGTAACATCTCACCTGAATCCATGGTTCTAAGCTCTGTAAGTGAAGCTCAGCGCTGTCGCTCATAGCATCCAAAGCAGATTTATCAACCTAGAAGCAATTGGAAGATACGATAATACAATTCCAAATAAGTGAAGCAATACAATTCAGGTAACTATAATTGAAAGAATCTAAAAGTGCTACCCGTTCAAGCTGCAACTTGCTGTGATGTTCAGGAAACTTCTTCTCAAGTAAAATACCAATTTTGGGGTGGTTTGGGAACACGCCTGCTTTCCAAAATGCTTCGGAATAGACATGACTGACCGGATCAGGGTAATCGAGAATCTGATTCAGCCGGTACAATTTTGACATTAGCCCTTCAGCTACGTGTGTGAGCTGGTAAACCCACTGCATGTTGAAGCCCTTCAGGGATGAGCCGCTACTGCTTTGAGGAGTCGTACATTCATCTCTATTCTTATTCCTCAAGGATAATTCTGGACCTAAGTATTCAGTCCACCTTGCTGGCCCCTCCCATTCCCTCGACCTAACTGCCGGCTGTGCTGACGATAGCACGTCCTCAGCTGGAAAATGCGGCCTCGACTTTGCCATTTCTGTTGCTCATTAGCAGAAAATTCAAACCAAAAGTCCAATGTCTCTGGGAAAGAAAATTTATAAGAAGGCATTCAAGAGAACAATTTTGTTTACAATTGTTTGAATCCTGAACCCTGTTTCCGTAATCATATGCTCACAACTGGAAACTGGCAATAATTCTCGTATCTTTTAATAGATGAAGATCCTTTCACCTTTAAACGAAAGAGTAAAACTACGGAGAGAGAAAAAGAGCACATGCTACCGCTTCACATTCTCACGGTTATATTGACAATATAACATAAGATACCATCTATTACTCCCCAACGGCAATCAATGATCCTATCTCTATCTTCAGGACCAGTAATGAATCATAAAATTCTTACAGCGTAACTAAATTCAATTATCAACAGCAATTGACCGTCATTGTGTTTCTATAAAACCAAAAGAACATATGGAATTCCAAAATAAAAAGCATATAATCAAAGGAATAGGACCGAAAGATAGAAACAGTACCACAGGGACGACATACAGGAGTAGGTGAGCAGCTGAAGCTGTACAACAACAGCAGAGTGGTAGAGCTTCCTCAACTTCAGATCTGCCAACTTCTACTGAATCTACTACTATCTATGCACCTAGTGCGATGAAATGCCTTTAATTACCTGCAATTATTCTATCAGTAGCTTTTCATCCGCTTCAGTTTCAGGCACAGGGTTTCCGACCAAAAAAAAAAAAGTTTCAGGCACAGGGTGTTGACGATGTGCCCGTTCTACGGAGGGGTTTCTGTTTTTTCTATTTGAGGTTGATTTCAGGGTATCGGTATATTGTCGTGTAAATTGAAAACCTGGGTTAATTAATTTTGCTCTTTGTAATATATTAATTTTTTCTCCATAATTCTCCATAAAAAAAAAAGCATAATAAAATTAAAAGTAAAACATAAGATTAGATAATAAACTATCCCAATATAATTATAAATTATATAAAAATTTAATGTATATTAAAAATCATTCCAATATAATTATAATTACAATTAAAATTTACTGCATATTAAATTTAATAAACATATATGGATAGTGTACCAAAAACCAATATTGTTTATTAAATATAGGGATGGTAATGGGACGGGTCCAGACCCGGATCCGTATTGAACCCGCCCCGTCGGGCAGGGTCTGGATTCGCTTCAACCGGTTTGAAAGCGGGCCGGGTCGGATCCCGAGTTTGAAAGCAAGGCATGGTGGGTCTTTACATGGCTTACTAGGGCGACCAATCAGTCGCGCAGGTCTTTGCTTGAGCGACCGATCAGCTGCCCAGTTCCAACGGCGTATCTATCCTTGATTAATGGCCCATAATTTTTCCTATAGTTAACGGAATCACATGATTCTAGTTTACTTTGAACCCTAACTTAAAATAGAACATTTTATATGTTCAATATTTTTCTAAATTCATTCATTTACCTAACGTAAATTGGGTCGAAACATGGCGCATATGCAAAATAATTGAAATATCAAATTGACAACCTTTGGTGAAAAATTCATAATTTTTGCATACGAAATCAAAATCTTGATTCTAATGCCAAATCGAATGTAACTCATAGTATTGCAATTTCTATTCGGACCATAATTCAAATTCGAAACCGATAATTCCCAAAAATTCAAAAATGGCACTGCATGTTCTGGTCTTGCTTGCGCGACCAATCAGTCTCCCAGGCTAGGGGTGGGCACGGGTCGGGTTGTATTGAACTTAACCCGATGTGGTTGGGTACACGATATTGTGGTCGGGTACCTGATGTGTCGGGTAGGAAAAAAATACCTGAACTTAACCCGATGTGGTCGGGTACCCGATAAATCCTTTTTAGAAACAAATATTCATGGAACAATTCAAAAGAGCTCTTTATAAAATGAAGAATAACCAAAATTTACGAGCAAATATAAATAATTAATTTAAAAAATACAATAATCACAATCATAAATAAATTTCAATATCTAATCTGACGTACCAATATATAATCGACGCTAAGAATGAAAAAAAATTAACGTCTAAAATCATAATCTCAAATAACATGTCGAGTTTGTAGTACATCAAATGTCAATGATTGTCGAATCGACTCCCAATTTTGTAAGCTCTATAAAATACAAGAAATAATGATAAGATATAAGTTGATTATAAAAAAAATATTTTAAGAAAATGAGAAAAGTAAAGATCGACACAATTTTGATACATTTCTCAAGCATCTCAATCTCACACTGATATTCATTCGCACGTTTTGATTTTGTGTCCATTCAAAGCCAATATTGAATATAAATTAATGGTTGAACTATTTTCATACATAAAAAAATCCTAATTTATCTAAATTAGGATTACTTAATAATAATAATAGGTGGGTACCCGATCGGGTTTTGGGTAGGATTTCCTTTGCCCGAACCCTACCCGATAACAATAAATTTGGGTTCGGGTATTGGGTTCGGGTAATACCCGAACCCGATTTTTAAAAGAAAATTACCCAACTACCCGAACCCGATTTTTAAAAGAAAATTACCCAACCCGATCGGGTCCGGTCGAAAATGGGTACCTGTACCCGAATTTCCACCCCTCGCTCAGGCCTTGCTTGGGCAACCGACTGTGGCACAGGCCTTGCTTGGGGCGACCGATCGGTTGGCCAGGCCTTTGCTTGGGCGACCAACCAGCGTACATATCATTGGTTATTGTCCCATAACTTTTCCTACATTTAACGAAATTAGATGTGTTCATTCGGTTTGGTTTGCACCGAACCAAACTGAAATTTGAAAACAAAAATTTACCGTTCCATTGAAGGGGACGAGGAGAAGATGGTTCTGGTCGGTTTTAACCGAACCTTTTCGATTTGGTTTCCGTTCGAACCCTTTTTGTTTTTTAAATGGATGATTTTTTTATGAAAATTCAATATAAATACAAACACTAATATATCATACATTGGATTCAAATGAATTTTGAACATTTGATCTTTTAGTTTTAAACTTCTAATATTATTTTGAAACTATTTATTACAAAAAATCGAGTTTAAATGAGATAATAAAATAAATTATATTATACTTTAAAACATGCTGTTAATTTACGATTTCTTATCATACGATCAGGAGTGACACCATTAAAAAAATATTTAAACCATAAAAATTAATTTAAAAAATTTAATTTTTTTAAAAAATTCGGTTCGGCTAATCAGACTCTGTAACCAAAAATCGAATTCTTTTTACAAAAATCGAAAACCTTTTTGGGTTCGGTTCGACTGGTTAACCGAACATATGAACACCCCTAAACGAAATCATATGATTCTAGTTTAGTTTGGAATTAACTTAAAATATAACATTTTAAATGTTCAATACTTTTCCAAAGTCATTTATTTACCTAATGTAAATTAGGCCGAAACATGACGCATATGTATGATAATTAAAATATTCAGCTTGACACTCTTTGGTAGAAATTTCATAACTTTTGCATACAAAATCAAAATCACTTGATTCCAATGTCAAATCGAAGCTAACTTGTAATACTACAATTTCTATTCAAACCATAATATGAAGTTCGAAAGCGATAATTCCCAGAAATTCAAAAAAACACTGCATGTATAGGTATTTCTTGGGCGACCATCGGTCACCTAGGCCTTGCTTGGGGCGACCGCACGATGGGCGACCAATAATGCCCGTGGACGAGCGAGATTGCACGTTGGGTGACCTATAGTCATTTCAGAACCTTAATTAACAAAACCAGTTAGTTACAAGCTATCAAAATACTACATAGGAACCAATGACTTGAATTTATTACAAGCTATTGTGATGCTCATTAAATACAAATTATTTGAAATAGAATTTAATTTGTTATTATTTTTAGTAAAAGGGTGGCCCGAGGAGAACCGATGTTGGCACGAGGAGCGATCGAGGTTGGCAGGAGGGACGACCGATGTTGGCACGAGGGGGACCAAGGTTGGAGAACAGATGATGGTGCAATGGTGTTGAAGAACCCACTGGCAGGCAATTCACCTTGTAATCGGTTCTCGTTAAACGACTGCAGGTGGTGATATATATTTGACAGATGCTTTGATAGTGTTATGCATAAATTTAAATGAGAAATTAGAAAAAAATAATACCTGGATTTATTCACCTGCTATGTGTTGCTACTTCGTGCGAACTAAGGGAGCTTTGTGCAACAGACAAGCTTTATGCGAGGTAAAGGACTGCAAATGAGTAGGACAGTTGAAAGAGAAGAGGCAAGCGGATAGAAGTATTCAAAATTGAAGTGGGTGTTGAAAGAGAGAAGCGGGAGAGAATAGGATGGTAATGGGAACAGGTCATATCCGGACCCATATTGAACTCGTCCTGTCAGGGCGGGTCTGGACCAATTCAGCTCAACATATTTTTGAAGATATATATATATATATATATATATATATATATTACTTTTTAAATTTAATATCGAATATAAATTACACTAGTTTTTTGGTTGAATCATAACGTGATATTATTAATTTTATATCAAAGCCATGTGTTTATATTAAAGAATGGACATTTTGAAGTGATAAGAACAAACTAATAAAGATTTGATAGCTTAAAGATAGTTTTATATGGCTTATTGTAAATATGTACTAGAGAAAAATATAAATTCAATCACAAAAAGCTCAATTTTGTGATTCAAAATTATTTCAAGCTAATTTTTTTTTTTAAAAAAAAAAACTTGCTTCCTGTCGTGATAGGGCTAGGCTGGCTTTTTTTGGTAGTGGAGCGGATCCTGGTTTTAATTAATCTTTATTATTATAAACGACAAAGCTTTTAATTTTTGAATATATTTATAATTTGTTTTTTTTCTACTTCGCAAAAGCACAAAACATGTAATTTCGTTCAAATTGCATAAAGATTGAGAGAAATATGACATCAGAAGACTACAACGATCTGTTAAAAAGAGAAGAAAAAGACTACAAAGATAGCTTTACATAGGGAAAATCCCCTTTACATCTAACATGCTAGATGATGGAATGCACTACAACAAACTACAAATGATTGCTTTACGAATGAGTACTCAACTACTCTTTGTTATTTTCAATTAAAATATTGACATGTTATCCACAAAAAAGCATTGGAAGCTGATTGCTTCCGAAAAAAGCAAGACCACAAGTCACTAATTTATAGGAAAATATATCATTTATATACAAATTCAATATGATTATTTTAAAATTGTTTATATGTTAATTTATGAATTTTTCATTTAAGAGGTCCAAACCGGTTATATATAAGTATTTATCCTAGTTATAAGTCTTTTGGCACAATGGTTAAAATGAATAGGAAATAGAGCTTTATACAACTCCCTTAGCCTTGAACTCTATGATTATTTCCTTGTAAGCATAAACAAGAAAAGATTGAAAGGTTCTATAGTGCTACTAATGTATTCGCCTTTTATCATTAGTTTGATAATTTTGCCATTTAGATCTATCCTCCATCATCCTACTTACCAAAGGTGTTCCGTACTACCTAGCATGTTTTTAAATTTTCTTGTGTTAAATAATTTTCCAGGGTGGTTGGTTACAAAACTAACTGCATACCAAGTGGCTAGAATGAAGATTGAATTTTGTACTACATATTTATCTAATAATAATATCTTAGAGCTAAATAACCCTTTGATTAAATACCAATTTAAACAGTAATTACTGTTCTATATTTCAATTTTTCCCAAGAATAACAATAATCTCTTGGATCATGATTTAGTTATGTAATAAGAGGAGGAAATTGCAAGAAGGTATCAATTGTAAATATATTATTCAACTAAAAGTGGAAAAAAAAAATAACATGTTATAAAATCTATTTTTCAGGAAACATTATTCAGATTAGTCCAATTTTAAACTTCAGCCTACATATGATTTTCTTGGACCGAACTACCCCTCATTTCAATAAACTAGGTAAAAAAAACTTTCTCCCTCCACTCATCTCCAAAACTTCATCTTCCTCACCTCACTCATCTCCCAAAACAAAACCCACAGTGTTCATCATCCTCAGATCGCCCATCTCCCAAAACAAAACCCATGGAGTGCGTCATTGTCAAACCTCCATGAAACCTTCATCCCCATTTTTTCAACTTGTACAATGCAGTAAATCAGTCATTTTCCTCCCCATTTTTGCAACAAAAGAAGAGGGAAATTCACGATACACGTGAAATCAAGGGATAATACATTAAATGGTCCCTTTTATTTGCACTCATTCTCGATTTAGTCCTATTGTTTACACTGACCCGATTTAGTCCATTTAATTTTTTAATTTGTCACAAATCAGTCATAAACGTTAAATAAACCGTTAAAACTAACAAAAATGGACTGAATCGGGTCAGTTAAAACTTCAAGGACTGAATCGGGAATTGAGGCAAACATTAGAGACTGATTCAGGTAATTTGATATTAAATTAATATTTTTTTTTGATAAATTAATTTTTTTGTAAAATTTCTACTATTTTTGGCTACATTTATCTGGAATATCTTTGAATATATATTTTATATGTTTAGTTAACAAATTTTTAATATCGTTCTAAAGTTGGTACTAACTGAATGCATTTTTAGCTTCTACGTCCGATTTCTATTTACTTACTGATAATAAATTCTAATTTATAGACAATTATATCAGTTATACAAAAAAATATATTAGTACCTTGGAATTAGTTATCCAAACAATTTAAATATCAACGGAATTATTTAATTTATCAAAAATAAAATAATTATTTTATAAATTGATGACACGTCACATAATTTAATGCAATCGAAAATATATCTTGTTTAATAAGTAAACTAACCATCGAAATGTATTTTATATATCATTCTATCGGTGAAAATATAGTGATTGTAAGGGGTATTGTTGATGCGAAAACTGCAGTACGGGGAAATGGATTTACTTGTAATCTGCAGTGATGGGGAAATGGATTTCGGAGCAGGGGGCTCTTTTTCTTCCTCATCTCCTAGTGCATCGGTCGGTAACCGATGCACATATGGATTTACATGCATCGATAGTCGGTGCACGTAAATCCCTACATCCACCAGTTACATGCACCGACTAGTTACGTGCACCGATTAGGGTTTTGCTTTAATCGTCTCTTCTTCTTCATCTAACACCATCGACGCACGCCATTTCTTTGTTCTTTGGATACGATATACATCTTATATTATTATTTTTTTGAAAACTTGTATTTTCAATTGGGAAGTGCAATCGATGGAACATGCAAGCGAGAACTGTAAATTGACATACTGAACCATGCATCCCAATTGAGATGTGTTTCCAAGTTTTATTTCTGTGTGATGAAAATGGGAGCGGAATTGGGAAGATTCGACGATGAAGAGCATCTGGTTGTTGATTTCACTGAATAACTTAAGGTTTATACATGTGCTCGTTGCCCAAACATAATCAACAACTAGATGAGCGTAGGTATGATTAGGTTTTCTAGGCACAAGTCATTAGGGTGCTTAACGGGCCGGGTCAATCCGATCTGGCCCAAAATAGGAACGATTAGCCCGGTTCGGAACCGAAACCGGGCTAACCGGTTTCGAACCGGTCCAAAATCGGTAAGATACCTATCCAGATCGGTTCTACCTTTCCGGAACCGATATCTTACCGATTCCGGACTAAATGGATCCGGTTCTCGATTGAACCGGAACCGGATCCGTTATTTTAAAAAAATTAATTTTTTTTTTTAAATTTAGATAAATATATTTGATGTTAGTTTACAAACAGAAAGACCCAGTAGCTCAATTGGTTAGAGTCTTAGAGTAGAAGACGATGGTCGCGTGTTCGAATCTTTCAAGCAACAATTTCTCTTGATTTTTTGAAGAAAAAAAAAATTCAAAAAAATCGGTTCCGGGTTGGAACGGGTCCAATCCAGAACCGGATCGGACCGATTCCGAAATTAGGGGATCTGGAATCGGCCGGTTCCGGTTCCAGATCGGATTGGTTCGGGTTGGCCCGTTAAGCACCCTAACAAGACATAGATGAATCATCTGTATATGAATCGGCCAAACGTTTCAATTTTAGAAAACTCAATTTGAACTACAGTTCTATTTTTCCATTCAATTACTATATCAGTGCACTTCACTCCTACGTGCACCAATACGACTATTATCATATGTTTTTGGATCCGGATCAATCCACTTGGTAGAGGGGCCCCACAGACAGAGACAACGAGGCCATAAATAGTCAAGTCTCACTAAAAGCTTCACTTACAGATCAGCTTCCAGGTCTGCTTTGGGCTATTTAACTAAAATTTTGGGCTTGACCCCAACTCGTAGAGACAATTTCTCCCTGTATTTTTTGGTTACAGGTGATGCTACAAACTTATATGGACTATTCCTGGAAGACCTGGATCAGACACGAAAGTAATTTCAATCCATTAAAAATGGGTCATGTCCGGAAACAAGCCACTCCCCAAGATCCAACCCGTTTGAAACATCAACTCCAACTTCGACCCATTTTCAAAACGTGCAAGTCAACTGTTATGACCAGAACACATCTTGTGTCACGAATAACAAGACATAATCCAAAATTCTAAGCCCATTTTATAAATTTAGTAATATAAATTATTCGTATAAAATAGGGGTGTGAATACAAAATTTCAATATCTGTGAATATACAATTCAATCCGATCTGATTTAGTTTTTTTTTTAAAAAAAAACTATGTTTTAAAAAGAAGGAAAATTTTATATATTTTTTATATTTGAGAATTGTGAAAGTAATTATATGATAGTTGTGAAAGCCTAATGGCTAAAGGCTTGAAATTCAATTTTGAACTTTATATTTTATAATAATTTTTTAAGATCATAAATTAAAAGTTAATCGAATCGGATATCTGATCCAATTATGCAACTATCCAAAATGCATACATGCATCGGGTAGGATACAGATCGAAAAATATAATACTCGATTAAATAATATCAGATAGGAAAATGATACACGAATTAGATAATCGACCAACATACACCTAGAGGAATACTTCTATGCTACTCCCATGGTTACTATACCATGGAGGGTAACAATATAAAGATGTGTGTCTTTCACCCAACATTTGAGGAGTAGATATTTATTCAAGGATTGTGACACTCTTATAGGGTAGCGTCTATGCGGATAACCAAGATATTTCCACCCATACATATCAATATATAAAAAGTTAATATTTATGTTAGTATTAGAAATGGAATATTTCATAAAAAATGAAAAAAATATTCCAACAAAACCAAAATTAGCTACAGTAATATTGTCTCGGAATGTTATTTTAGGATCCGAAAAACTACAAAGAAACAAATAAGAATTATTATTATATCATTAGACTATCATTTATTGTGTATATATATATAAACTATATATATCATACTGATATATTTATAATTATCGATGTAATTAATTAATGTCATTATGATAAATAAAAAAAGAACAGGAAATTCTGGGAAAGTACTACTTCCAAAACAACTTTTCAACTAAATCTGGCAAAAAAACAACGGTGCATATAAATCTCTTTTGAATAAATTTAATTCATCTAGCTCCAATTTTTGAACTTAAGGATATTGACATTTTTTTTGAGACCAAAATGCCCTTAAAATCAAAATCATTACTTCAAACCCATTTCAAATTTCATAATCCTCTTGCGATCAAAACACATGTCCTTTACCATATTCTTTAGTTCATCCCTCCCCACCACCATCATTACCGTCGCTACGGAAGCTCCCACCTCCGTCGCCGTCACGATCTTGTTCCGCGCGCATCTTCTTCACCGGTGCATCACGATCTGCAAAAATTTCTAGAACTGTAAATTCTGGAATTCTAAATTCTGGAATTCTTATATATCTTAGCAGATCGTGAACTTCCAATCGATTATTTCTATGGTTGGATTAATTATAGTGTGATGTACATTCATATACAGCTGTAATACACAATTTGATTCTGTTCCTCTGATAAATTTGAAACTAATTGCTCGATTTTTTTTATTTATTTTTGTAATACGATATGTACATATGTAATGGTGGATTAAGAAGAAAATGATTTGAATATGTCATTGAGATTGAGTGTGTCTTGTTGGGGTGGATGTGGAGAGTTCTGAATATTTTCAGAAAAGAACATGTGCACCATTGCTTTCCTTTTCAAACGTGCACCAATTGACATTGGGTGCACTAATCACATTGGGTGCCCTTAATCACAATGACATGGGGTGCCATAATCACATTGGGTGCACTAATCACTTAATCACGATTGTTTTGGAATTACTGAATGTATACACTATTTTCGTACTTAATTCGCACTGATATAATAATCATTGAAGTGGTCAAGTTCGGTGATATAATCAGGTGTCAAATTCTCATTTCTGAATTCATTCAAGAATTTAATTTTGAAAGTTTGGTTCGAATTTCAATCGTGCATCATGGGTAAATGTTGGAACCGAAAAGGGGGTGTGAATGAGGTTCCTTGGCTATTTTAGAGTTTTAAAATGAGTTTACAAAAATAATGAGTTTGCGCTGCGGAAGGCTTAAGTCAATCGATAAATAAATAAAATAAAGAAGTAAAGTAAATGCGTAATTAAAATAAAGATAAAGAACACGAGAATTTGTTATAGAAGTTCGGCGATGAATCGCCTACGTCTCCTCTTCCCGGCTAGATAACTTACAACCGAGGTTCCACTAGAACGAATGATCTTGGCCTTGAGGGCTCCAAGTTAGCCACAATACAACTCTTCCCGAGTACACAAAGCTCTTCATGAGCACAACACTCTTCACGAGTCTTCTTGGCCTTAAGGGCTCCAAGGATAGCCACACACAACTCTTCCCGAGTTACCAACACTCTTCACGAGTCTTCTTGGCCTTAAGGGCTCCAAGGATAGCCACAACACATGCACCAACTTTACTTGTTGATGACTTTACAATTTCCAACTTGCGTCGGTGTTGGAGGACCTTACAATTAACTCAACAAACACCTTCACGGTATATCAACATGAAGAACACAAGACTCTCACAAACGAAATGAATCACAAACTCCAATACAACACAAATGTATGGAGTTTGCAATGCTAGATGAAATTCAAATAGGCAAAGCTTTCTTGAAGTTTGTAGGCTTGTTTCTTGTCTTCAAAATGCTCCAAAGCATCCATATTTATAGTGTAGGAGGCCTCCAAGGCTCCTACTAGCCGTTGCTACACAAAAAGATGAAATCACTCCACGATCGCCTCAGACATCACCTCGAGCGATCACCATCGCCGCGCCCCAACGGTCGCCAATCTTCACAGATCGTCTCAGGCGATGTATGGATCACCTCAGACGATCTAAACCAAAATTCAATGTCGTAGCCTCAGCTTCTCAAAATCTTTCATCGCCTCAGGCGAAGTCCACATCGCCTCAGGCGTTCAACGCATCGCCTCAGGAGATCATGGCATTGCCTAGGGCGAACTCCCCCTGCGCGCGAGCCTCGGCGTCGCCTCTATCGATGTGAGTGGTGATGCCTTCCTGGCTGCCATCGCCTGGGGCGATGGTCACCATCGCCTGGGGCGATCCAAACCAGAGTTTGCACACTTGATTTTCTTCAATCAATCCTCTTTTTAACCAATAAATCTGCACTCTAAGTAGACATATTAGTATAACAAACATAAGTTTTGTTGATCATCAAAACTCAAAAATAATCCGGAGATAAATTAAAGCATTAAACACAACCATGCGTTTAAGGCTCAACAATCTCCCCCTTTTTGATGATCACAAAACTTGATAAACTTGAGTATGTAATATGCATGAAATGTGAGTAAACATGACTCCCCCTTAACAATTGCATAGCATATACAAGATTACCAAGTAAAGCATTAAACAAACAACTCTCCCCCTCAAACCATGCATACACAAGCTCTCCCCCTTAAACTATGCATGAATTAATATTCAAGTTTATCACAAAATTCTCTCCCTTTTTGTGATAATCAAAAAGCACAAAGTTTAAATAAACATAGCATAATTATATGTTGACACATAGCCATATTTTAACAATTTACACATGTTCCTCATCAAGCATGTAATAAGCATAACAAGCCTAAGATCAAATCATTTAGAGGAACAACAAACATGTGTTTAAGTCAATTAACAATGAATTCTAAACATTGCAAAGTGTGCATATGTTCTACCAAGAGTTCATGCACTTATGCCCAATAAACATTAAAGTTCTCAAAGCATCATTTGATAAGTTAATAAAACTATTAATCACATAATTGTACATTTCCACATTGCATATTCAAATTTGAATTCAAGGCATATCAAGATACTTACTATAAAAGGATAATCATACATCATGCATTAAACAATTTATATGTGCATATGCTAAGGGGTAATGCATTTTACTACCAATGAATATTGAGCTTCATTATTTATTGGTCACAATTAATTTGTGCCAATGAAATTTTGAATTGCTCTTTTAAAATGTATAAAATAATTTTACCTTCGATGACAAGAGCGTGTTCTTGTCATTGGTCTTATACCTCGTGCTTCCTTTATTGAGGTGAATTAGATAATCTCCTCCTTTAAATTGCTTGTGCCTTCATCCTCCATCCCATCGTTGTCCCTACAAAACAAATTAACAATTGAATGGTCTTTGGTACCCATTTGATTTTTGGGTCCTTGATGGTTAGCTTTCATTGACGCCTTTGGAATCCATTTCCACCTTTTGTTAGGTTGGTATTGGATTTTGGCAAACCTACACTTATTCTTAGAATGACCATCTTTGCAACAATAAGTGCAAGTAGGAGAATTATGCTTGGCTTTAGCTAACAAGCTTGAAAAAGTTTTAGTTTTGCTTGAGAAGCCTAGACCGGCTTTATCGAAGCTACAACATTGCAATCCAAGTAATTCATTCATCTTTAAACTACTTTCACTAAATTTGCAAAAAGATTTCTTCAAAGAATTTAACTCATTTTTCAATAACTTATTTTCTTCATCTTTCTTGGCTACCTCAAGTTTGAGTAATTTGTTACTCATCTTGGTTTTGCCAAGAACATTTATAAGCTCGTGATAAGAATCTAGTAATTCAACAAAAGATGGTACCTCATCGTCGCTTTCATATTCTTCATCATTTGCGTCATCTTTGGCCATGAGACAAAGGTTTGTTCCTTCTTCATCGGAGTCACTATCACTCCATGTGGCTATGAGAGCTTTCTTCTTCCCTTTGTCCTCATTCTTCTTCCTATGACATTTATTAGCATAATGACATTTATCTTGACAATTATAACAATTTACCTCTTGTTTGGAATCATGGTTGGTAGCACTAGAGGTCTTTGGCTTGTTTTGTTTGTTGAAGAATTTCTTGAACTTTCTAGTGAACAAGATCATCTCTTCATCATCATCTTCATCATCGGATTGATCTTTCTTCCCAACCAAGGCTATTCCCTTTTCTTATGGATCTCTCATCCTCCTTTATTCCCTTCCTTGTTGACACTTCAAGTTCATGGGTCACTAATGTACCATGAAGCTCATCAAGATCATAAGATGCATTTTCTCCTTTGTTGGATTCGATGATGTCCGTCCTCTTTGCATCACATTCCTTTGGCAAGGCTCTTAGTGTTCTTCTCCATATTTGCTTTGGAGGGTACTTCTCTCCAAGTTGGGCAAGCTCGTTTATGATTTGGGCGAGCCTTCTAAACATTGAGTCAACCTCTTCTCCGGACTCCATCTCAAATGTCTCATATTTGAGTTGTAGTAGGTCTATCTTTGTCTCATTCACTTGATTAGTGTCATCATGACAAATTTGCAATTTGTCCCAAATTTCCTTTGCGGTTGAGCACATCGAGATCCGGTCGTACTTCTTCATATCCAAAGCACAATGTAGAATATTAATAGCTTTAGCATTTTACGAAATTAAAATCATTTCCGCTCTTGTGAGATCGTTCATTTATTTGGGAATACTTATTCCCCCAACTCCCTTTAAAGGAGTTGTAAGTAATCCAAGAGCATACAACGCAGCGGAATAAAATTTATGGATTACTAACCAGCAGATCTATACATAGGATTCATATCGGATAAAGGAATAACAAGTGTCTTACCCTTGTAGCGTGTTTGAAGCAGAATCCACGGAGCAGCACCACGTCCTACGCCTTCTCCGAGTCACTAGCAAAACTTAATGAGTTTTGCCTCAACGGTATCCACACGATCAAATCGGGTGAAGGGAAAGTTTAAGAACAAGTTGCTAGACAAGTTCTTAAACCAATACACGAAGCAAACTCGATTCACAATCGAATGATGGCACAATACCATCAAGAACCACACGGCTATGATGGAGGCCGAGAGTTCGAGATGGTGCGGCCGAGAGCTTCCAATATTTTAGGTTGAATGATATTAAATTGTATCTTACAATTAATTCATAAACTTGTATTTATATTAAAAGGCTTTTAATTAAGGTTCAAGACTTTCTTAAAGTCTTATGGGCCCAAACTCATGATTTAATTAAAACCTTTTAATCACTTAATTAAGACTCTTCTTAATTAATCAATTCATCCAATGAATTTAATTTCCCTTCTCGATTTAATCTTTTGTGCGACCCGATAGGATCTTGTAATGTTGGCAGTGACATAAAATCTCATTTTATGTCGCAAGCATTGAGCGGTATCTAGCAACACATCAATGCTACCCAAATTACAAGAATGTCAATGACTCGACATAACCTCTAGAACTTGTGATAATATTAACCATGTAACTTAATCCCTTTGTCCTTTGTGTTTAGATTGAACACGAGTCATGGAATAGTCATACTCGTATATCCAATCTTTATTTCTTGATCCCCAAGTAGAACTAGAATAAACGAATAAGCTCGATATCTCATATCGACTCATTCGAGCATGGCCATGCATTTTAGTTCTCACTTGATCAAGGGCCTAACACATCTCCTGTTATATAGGAGGGACAAATCCTATCTCGATCAGTCAACATCCCTTTACATAATTCGTAGTGTATCCAATAGTCGCCTTTATAGTATACCCTGTTACGGGTAACGTTTGACGATATCAAGATACATAACTCCTTATGTTGGGATCTCTGATGATCACAAGTCGTAAGGATTACATACATTATTATCACTATGAGAATTGCATATGACGATCATATAACTATCCATGTCGCATTCTCATGGTGGGTCTGTCCAGTACATCGTTCTCTAACATGTACCCATATGTTGATTTGATATCTCATATCAATGAACAATTCATCGATCAACACATATTAGTCTCTACGTATTATCATTATCCCTTTCATGATAATACTTGACTAGGGACATCTTTAAGAATAATACAATATTATTCTAAGGACATTAACATATATATTAATTCACATTGCACAGTTAAAAGAATAATATATAATAATGAATTGCCATTCATAAAATCATATTACATTGTATGTCATAAACAATCATCTAATGATGTGTCTTAGGGCATATCCCAACAAATCTCCCACTTGCACTAAGACCACTCAGACATATACCTAATGCCTAGAGATCTAGTATGACGATCATGCTTCTGCTGTGACAGTGGCTTCGTCAATGGGTCAGATACATTATCATCTGTTGGTACTTTGCATATTTTAACATCTCCCCTTTCAACGATTTCTCGAATGAAATGGAAACGCCTAAGTATGTGCTTGGATCTTTGGTGAGATCTTGGTTCCTTAGCCAATGCGATCGCTCCATTGTTGTCACAATAGAGTTCTATCGGATCTTTAATGCTAGGCACCACTCCAAGTTCAGAAATGAACTTCCTCATCCAAACAGCTTCCTTTGCTGCATCCGAGGCAGCAATATACTCAGCTTCCGTTGTAGAATCGGCTACTGTTTCTTGCTTTGAACTCTTCCAGCTCACAGCACCTCCATTTAGGCAATACACATATCCAGATTGCGATCGAAAATCATCTTTGTCTGTTTGGAAGCTTGCATCAGTGTAACCCATTACATTGAGCTCTTCCTCACCTCCATAAATCAAGAATGTATCCTTAGTCCTTCTCAAGTACTTCAGGATGTTCTTGACAGTAATTCAGTGACCTTCACCTGGATCAACTTGATATCTGCTCGTCATGCTCAAAGCATACGATACATCGGGACGAGTACATATCATGGCATACATGATAGATCCAATAGCTGACGCGTATGGAATCTTACTCATGCGTTGTCTCTCATCTGGTGTTGAAGGACACTGTTCCTTCGAGAGATAAATGCCATGTGTCATAGGCACGAATCCTTTCTTTGATTCTTGCATGCTAAACCTTTTAAGCACCTTGTCTATGTATGTACTTTGACTTAGACCAAGAAGCCTTCTCGATCTATCTCTATAGATCTTGATTCCTAATACATAGGTGGCTTCTCCTAAATCTTTCATCGAAAAGCAATTCCCTAGCCAAATCTTTACAGATTGCAAGGCAGGGATATCATTTCCAATAAGAAGTATGTCATCTACATACAACACTAGGAAAATGATTACGCTCCCACTGACCTTCTTGTAGACACAAGGTTCATCTTCGTTTTTGATAAAACCAAACTCTTTGATTGCATCATCAAAACGAAGATTCCAACTCCGAGAAGCTTGCTTCAATCCATAAATGGATCGTTGTAGCTTGCATATCTTTCCAGCATCCTTTGGATCGACAAAACCCTCGGGCTGTGTCATGTACACATCCTCGAGCAGATTTCCATTAAGGAAAGCTGTTTTGACATCCATCTGCCAGATTTCATAATCATGAAATGCAGCTATTGCAAGTAAGATCCTTATGGATTTAACCATGGCCACTGGTGAAAAGGTTTCATCATAGTCAATACCATGAATTTGTTTGAATCCTTTTGCAACCAGCCGACCTTTATAGGTTTGTACATTACCATCCATATCGGTCTTTTTCTTGAAAATCCATTTGCACCCTATGGGTCGTACCCCTTCAGGTGGATCAACCAAAGTCCATACTTGGTTTGCATACATGGATTCCATCTCAGATTTCATGGCCTCTTGCCATTTCTCAGAATCATTGCCCATTATAGCTTGTTGATAAGATGACGGCTCATCCTCATCAATAAGTAGTAAGTCACTTGTTGAGTCACAAGAAATCCATATCTCTGTGGCTCCCGGTGTTCTCTTACAGACCTACGCTGGGCTTGTGTCTCTTGAGCAGGTGTTTCTTCCAAAACAGCTTGCGGTGCCTGCTCTGTTTCCATCTCAATCTCAGGTTCAGTGTTTTCTTGTGGTTGAACTTCACTAAGTTCTATTTTTCTCCCACTGGTTTTTCTAGAAATAAATTCTCTTTCAAGAAATACACCAGTCCGAGCAACAACTACTTTGTTCTCGGTGGGATAATAGAAATAGTATCCTTTCGTTTCCTTAGGATACCCCACAAATAAACACTTATCAGATTTGGGTCCAAGTTTGTTAGTGGCGTGACGTCTAACGAAAGCCTCACAAACCCAAATCTTCATAAAAGACATACTAGGACGCTTCCCAGTCCATATCTCATATGGTGTCTTTTTCACTGATTTAGATGGAACACAGTTCAGTAAGAAAATCGCTGTTTCTAGAGCGTGTCCCCAAAACGATATCGGAAGATCTGCATGACTCATCATTGATCTAACCATGTCTAACAAGGTTCGATTTCTCCTCTCGGATACACCATTCCATTGTGGAGTATACGGAGGAGTGAGTTGTGGGACTATCCCACACTCCTTTAGATAGTCATGAAACTCTTGGCTTAAGTATTCTCCTCCTCGATCTGATCGAAGGATTTTGATACTTTTGCCAAGTTGGTTTTGTACTTCATTCTTGAAATCTTTGAACTTTTCAAAGGTTTCATGCTTATGTTTCATTAGGTACACATGCTCATATCTACTGAGGTCATCAGTAAATGTAACGAAGTATTGAAAGCCACATCTAGCTTGTGTACTTATTGGACCACATACATCACTATGTATTAGTCCCAATAAAACACTTGCCCTTTCAACATGTCCCTTGAAAGGGGCTTTAGTCATCTTGCCCATTAAACAAGATTCGCATGTTTCATATGATTCAAAATCAAATGAATCTAATACTCCATCCTTATGAAGTTTAGATATGCGGTTCTCGTTTATGTGGCCCAAGCGACAGTGCCAGAGATAAGTCGGATTACAATCATTATTTTTAATCATTTTAGTATTTATGTTATAGATAGGCATATCAAGATTTAATACATAAAGACCATTCACCATTTGTGCACTATCATAAAACATATCATTTAAATAAATGGAACAACAGTTGTCATTTATAATAAATGAAAATCCATACTTGTCCAAACAAGAAATAGAAATAATGTTTTTGGTAATTGAAGGCACAAAATAACAATCTTTTAAAATCAATGATAAACCAGAAGGCAAAGATAAATGATAATCCCCTATAGCTAATGCAGCAACTTTTGCTCCATTTCCAACTCGGAGATCAACTTCGCCTTTCGCCAACAATCTACTCTTTTTGAGGTCCTGCACATTTACACAAATGTGAGATCCACATCCAGTATCTAATACCCATGATGAAGAAGTAGATAAATTGACTTCTATAACAAAAATACCTGAAGCGGAAGTCACACTTCCTTTCTTTAGATCCTCCAGATATACTTTGCAGTTCCTTTTCCAATGGCCGGTCTCACCGCAATGGAAACAGTTCCCTTCCTTTGCTATCCCTCCCTTTGGCTTCAGTGCATAAGACTTTGGCTTAGATTTAGCAAAGACTTTCTTTGCTTTCTTGTTGCCTTTATCTTTGGCCCCTTCCTTTGCCCTTATTCACAATAAGGACATTTGTGGCCTTAGTCTTCTTAGTATTTGCTTCATATGTTCTCAACATACCAAGCAATTGTGGTAGAGTCTTTTCCATGTCAGTCATATTGTAATTTACTACAAATTGACTGAAGCTCTCAGGCAACGATTGCAAGATCACATCGGTGGCCAACTCTTGGTCCAATGGAAAACCCAGCTTGTCCAGATTCTCAATGTACCCAATCCTCTTGAGCACATGAGTTCCAACTAGGCTTCCTTCTACCATCCTGCACTGAAATAACGCCTTAGAGACGTCATACCTCTCTTGTCTTGCTTGCTGTTGGTACAACTGCTTTAAGTGTTCGATCATATCGAACGCCTCCATTTCCTCATGTTGCTTCTGAAGCTCAGAGTTCATGGTGGCAAGCATGAGGCACCCAACATCAAGTGCGTCACTCTGATGCTTCTTGTAAGCATCTTTTTCAGCTCTTGTAGCTGTTAGGGGTGGTTCCTCAGCGGGCAAGGGTTCCTCTAGGACATATTGTTTCTTTTCTTGTTTGAGGACTATCCTCAAGTTCCTATGTCAGTCTAGGAAATTCGTCCCATTTAATTTGTCCTTCTCAAGGACCGATCGCAGTGATAAAGTGCTAGTAACGTTGTTAGTTGCCATGGATATCTACAATATAAATATGCAAAATAAGTTTATGATTTAATCATTTAACATGGTCTTATATTAAATGATACTCCCACTATTTTGTTTAAAAATATCAACCCTCAAAACCTTTAGTGGGCCAAGATCCATATTTCACTTAATCTTGAGTTAGCTTTGGCTAATCGCCCAAGACTCGGTTATTTAGGTAGACAACACTTTGTCAATTATATCACATATAATTCTTGGATAGTTGGACGAACAACACTTTGTTCAATTCATCAAATGAATTATAATCCAACCCATGCCTCTAGGTTCCCAATCCTATTGAGATAACCTAGTTAAGTCGTACCCAATTAAAGTATAACGGATATCAATTTTATCCTTTCGCGCCTTACTAAGATTGCCACGGTGCTTTGCTTTGGCAAACCCACACATGTACAATCGAAGTTATTGACGAGTATTTTTAATTTTGGAAGGCATCTAAAACTTAATATTTTAGAGGGATTTATTGATCTCATGATTAATTTGATAATTTAAAATATGTCCACTACATATAGTTGTATACATATCTACATATATGTGTAATACTATTATCAAACTAAAACATAAGATAAATCATGCATCAACATACATAATTAAACGTGACATGGTTATAGCCCCTACTAATGATTTTCTCAAGCCAATGAGAAAATCCTATGAGTCAACCTAAGGTAGGGGTGCTTATCGGACCGGGTCGATCCGGACCCGGTCCGAAACCGGACCGGTTAGTCCGGTCCGAAACCGGAACCGGACTAACCGGTCCCGAACCGGTTTGATACTGGACCGGATCGGTTCTACCATTCCGGATCCGGTATCTTACCGGTTCCGGACCAAACGGATCCGGTTCCGGATTGAACCGGAACCGGATCCATTTTTTTTAAAAAAAAAAAAAGTTTTTTTCGATTAATCCTTTCATTTTTTCCTTTTTTAAAAAAAGAAAAAAAAAAGAAAAATTCCGGTTCCGCCCATAACGGGCCCGGAACCGGCCGGTTCCGATCCGGACCGGACCGGTTCGAACCGGTAACCACCCCTAACCTAAGGTAACTTCACAAGCACCTTCCCTTGGCTCCAATTTGTGAATGGCCTCCTCATCCCGGCACGATACTCCATCTTCATTGATCACCATCAATAAAATAAACTACACTATTTACAAGATATAGAGTTCCTCGATTCACATTCGAGGGGAACATAGGGGAGGGATTACATTTAGAATGAAATAGAGAAAGGCACGACACGCAGGTCGTATTATAAATTACAAACATCCACAAATCCTATCTAATAGGTCAAAGGGCTATAACCACGCACCATGCTTACACAACACATAAAGCATGCATTAACATTTAATTAATTAAATTCTAAACATTTTAAATTTAATTCTAATTAAAACTGTAAAATAATTTTTGAAAAATTATCGTACGCTCGGGACATCACATGCCACGAACTTAATGCGACTTAGCTACGAACCACCATGGTTCGAACCAACCATACACCACGGCTGGACCAATTATGGGCCTAGGGTTCGAAACCCTAGCCCACGACATGGTCCGAGCCGATGGCATGGGTGCGGCACCGCTAGGGTTCCAAACCCTAGCCGCCTTGCACCATGTTGGTTTTTCATCGAGCCAACTTGCTCGAAACACCAAAATCCACGAGCCACAAGCCACGGTCCAACCATGGACGGTCCATGACGGTGACGGCTTAACCATCTCGAGCCAAGGGTTCGAAAAACCCTAGCCCAAGCGGCGGCCGAGTGGCTTATGTGACTAGGGTTCAAAACCCTAGCCTTTTGGAAGCGGCGCGGCCCCATGCATGAACCAAGGGTCCGAACCCTAGCTCACTAGCGGCGGCCCGAGGGTCAAGTCATGAAGTGGTCGAACCACCTTGAGCCAACACCTCGATTTTACGCTTTCATGTATCGTATACAATTATTCGCCAATTATATCAAATACAATTTTACGATGAATTTCACAAACTCGATATTAACATATCATATATGTTTATACAGTTTTAATAGCATGCAATATAATTCTAATATGATTAAACTATTTAACCACATAAATCCGATATGAGCCTTGTACACGGCTCTGATACCACTGTAAGTAATCCAAGAGCATACAACGCAGCGGAATAAAATTTTATGGATTACTAACCAGCAGATCTATACATAGGATTCATATCGGATAAAGGAATAACAAGTGTCTTACCCTTGTAGCGTGTTTGAAGCAGAATCCACGGAGCAGCACCACGTCCTACGCCTTCTCCGAGTCACTAGCAAAACTTAATGAGTTTTGCCTCAACGGTATCCACACGATCAAATCGGGTGAAGGGAAAGTTTAAGAACAAGTTGCTAGACAAGTTCTTAAACCAATACACGAAGCAAACTCGATTCACAATCGAATGATGGCACAATACCACCAAGAACCACACGGCTATGATGGAGGGTGAGAGTTCGAGATGGTGCGGCCGAGAGCTTCCAATATTTTAGGTTGAATGATATTAAATTGTATCTTACAATTAATTCATAAACTTGTATTTATATTAAAAGGCTTTTAATTAAGGTTCAAGACTTTCTTAAAGTCTTATGGGCCCAAACCCATGATTTAATTAAAACCTTTTAATCACTTAATTAAGACTCTTCTTAATTAATCAATTCATCCAATGAATTTAATTTCCCTTCTCGATTTAATCTTTTGTGCGACCCGATAGGATCTTGTAATGTTGGCAGTGACATAAAATCTCATTTTATGTCGCAAGCATTGAGCGGTATCTAGCAACACATCAATGCTACCCAAATTACAAGAATGTCAATGACTCGACATAACCTCTAGAACTTGTGATAATATTAACCATGTAACTTAATCCCTTTGTCCTTTGTGTTTAGATTGAACACGAGTCATGGAATAGTCATACTCGTATATCCAATTTTTATTTCTTGATCCCCAAGTAGAACTAGAATAAACGAATAAGCTCGATATCTCATATCGACTCATTCGAGCATGGCCATGCATTTTAGTTCTCACTTGATCAAGGGCCTAACACATCTCCTGTTATATAGGAGGGACAAATCCTATCTCGATCAGTCAACATCCCTCTACATAATTCGTAGTGTATCCAATAGTCGCCTTTATAGTATACCCTGTTACGGGTAACGTTTGACGATATCAAGATATATAACTCCTTATGTTGGGATCTCTGATGATCACAAGTCGTAAGGATTACATACATTATTATCACTATGAGAATTGCATATGACGATCATATAACTATCCATGTTGCATTCTCATGGTGGGTCTGTCCAGTACATCGTTCTCTAACATGTACCCATATGTTGATTTGATATCTCATATCAATGAACAATTCATCGATCAACACATACTAGTCTCTACGTATTATCATTATCCCTTTCATGATAATACTTGACTAGGGACATCTTTAAGAATAATACAATATTATTCTAAGGACATTAACATATATATTAATTCACATTGCACAGTTAAAAGAATAATATATAATAATGAATTGCCATTCATAAAATCATATTACATTGTATGTCATAAACAATCATCTAATGATGTGTCTTAGGGCATATCCCAACAGGAGTGTGTGGACCTTTCACAATAATCTTCTAAATGTCATAATCTACGGATTGGATATATAGAGAAATTCTATTTTTTCAATATCCGTAATTATCACCCGTGAAGAGCGGATAGCGATTGGTCGATTGACCTTGAGCAACTCATTTGCTAGATTAGCCATGGAAATTTTTTGATTTAAAACAAAAATCAAATGGCTCTGATACCACTTGTTGGAACCGAAGAGGGGGGTGAATGAGGTTCCTTGGCTACTTTAGCGTTTTAAAATGAGTTTGCAAAAATAATGAGTTTGCGCTGCGGAAGGCTTAAGTCAATCGATAAATAAATAAAATAAAGAAGTAAGTAAATACGTAATTAAAATAAAGATAAAGAACACGAGAATTTGTTATAGAAGTTCGGCGATAAATCACCTACATCTCCTCTTCCCGGCTAGATAACTTCCAACCGAGGTTCCACTAGAACGAATGATCTTGGCATTGAGGGCTCCAAGTTAGCCACAATACAACTCTTCCCGAGTACACAAAGCTCTTCACGAGCACAACACTCTTCACGAGTCTTCTTAGCCTTAAGGGCTCCAAGGATAGCCACACACAACTCTTCCCGAGTTACCAACACTCTTCACGAGTCTTCTTGGCCTTAAGGGCTCCAAGGATAGCCACAACACATGCACTAACTTTACTTGTTGATAACTTTACAATTTCCAACTTGCGTCAGTGTTGGAGGACCTTACAATTAATTCAACAAACACCTTCACGGTTTATCAACATGAAGAACACAAGACTCTCACAAACGAAATGAATCACAAACTCCAATACAACACAAATGTATGGAGTTTGCAATGCTAGATAAAATTCAAATAGGCAAAGCTTTCTTGAAGTTTGCAGGCTTGTTTCTTGTCTTCAAAATGCTCCAAAGCATCCATATTTATAGTGTAGGAGGCCTCAGAGGCTCCTACTAGCCGTTGCTACACAAAAGGCTGAAATCACTCCACGGTCGCCTCGGACATCGCCTCGGGCGATCACCATCGCCGCGCCCCAACGGTCGCCAATCTTCACAGATCACCTCAGGCGATGTATGGATCGCCTCAGGCGATCTAAACCAAAATTCAATGCCGTAGCCTCAGCTTCTAAAAATCTTTCATCGCCTCAGACGTTCAATGCATCGCCTCAGGCGATCAGGGCAACGCCTCGGGCGAACTCCCCCTGCGCGTGAGCCTCGGCGTCGCCTCTGTCGATGTGCGTGGTGATGCCTTCCTGGCTGCCATCGCCTGGGGCGATCCAGACCAGAGTTTTCACACTTGATTTTCTTCAATCAATCCTCTTTTTAACCAATAAATTTGCACACTAAGTAGACACATTAGTATAACAAATACAAGTTTTGTTGATCATCAAAACTCAAAAATAATCCGGAGATAAATTAAAGCATTAAACACAACCATGCGTTTAAGGCTCAACAGTTAAAAATCGTACATCATGGGAAGTTTGGTGCACGACTCACGTTTAAAAAATTCAGATTTTTTGGGGCCAAAATCGTGTAGGACTAGACAAAATTTTAAGAAATTTAGGGGCCAAAAAATAATGCATCATGGGTAAAAATCGTACATTGGAGATGCATTAAAATTGGACATTGGTGCTCTAAATTGGACATTGCTGGCATGTAATTTTACATTTGGTGCACTAAAATTGGACATTGGTGCATGATTTATTTTTGCCTCTGGGTGCAGGATTTTTTTTGCCTGGTGGTGCACGATATCAATGTACCCAAGAAGTCGAGCTAGGGTAGATGAGATATGGGTTACGGGGCAATTCAATGGATGGTTTGATGTTGAAATTCTTGAACCGTGCACCATAATTTTTGAAATTTCAAAAATCGTCCATCACATCACGATTTCAAATGCGATGCACTTGATTTTTAACCTTTGGTGTACGATTTTTAATGTTGTGGGGCACGATTTTTGTGAAGGTTGTGCACTTGATTTTTATAATGGGGGTGCACGATTTAAAACATTGTGTTGCACGATTTTTTAACATCCTGCCAGATTTTTTAACATGCTGCACGATTTTTTAAATTGGGTGCACTATTTTTGTAAAATGTGGTGCACATGATTTTTGTAATGAGGGTGCACGATTTTTTAACATGCTGCCCGATTTCTTAACATGATGCATGGTTTTTTTAAATTGGGTGCACGATAGTTTTGCCTAGTGGTGCACGATTTTATTTTGGCATGTGAGTGCACGATTATTTTTGCCTGGTGGTGCAAGATTTTTTTGCCTAGTGGTGCATGATTTAATTTTGACAAGTGGGTGCACGATTTATTTGGCATGTGGGTGCACCATAATTTTTGAAATTTCAAAAATCGTGCATCACATCACTTTTTCAAATATGTGATGCATGATTATGTACAAAATTTCAAATCCAATCGTGCACCATCTCAAATTTACATCGTGCACCTTAAATCTAATCGTGCACAAAAAAAAAAAACCAATCGTGCACTCATTCATATATCCAGTCGTGCACAAACATAAACAATCGTGCATCTTCACTTAACAACGTCATGCGTCAGTCTTTTAATTAATCGTGCACAAGGAACACGACTAATCGTGCACCCCTTAAAAATATAATCGTGTACTCTCTGATACAACAAACTAAATTCAATATTTTAATTAATCTTGCACATGCAACAAACTAAATTCGTTCAATATTTTAATTAATCGTGCACATACAAAAAACTAAATTCAATATTTAAATTAATCGTGCACAAACGATAACTAATCGTGCACCCATTTATAAACCATCGTGCACGTACTAACAAATAACAAACGTGGATCTTCATTTAATCGTGCATCCATTTATATAAATTCAAGCGTGCACACACAACAAACTAAATTCAATATTTTTAACTAGTCGTGCATGATTTTTTGCACACTGGTGCACGTTTTTTGTACTTTGTTGCACGATTGCTGCACTTGATTTTGAACATGGTGGTGCACACCTTTTGTATATTGGTGCACGATTTTTTGTAATGGTGATGCACGACTTTTTTGCATGATGATGCACGATTTTTTAACATGATGGTGCATGATTTTTTGTAATGGTGATGCACGATTTCTTGTACATTGATGAATAATTTTTTTGCATGATGGTGCACGATTTTTTTAACATGGTGGTGCACGATTTTTAAACATAAAAAGTTGCTAGGGTTTTCGAGTTTTATAGCAGTGGTCGTCGCTGCGTCGCACATTGAGTTTCATAAACGCGGAGTTGATAACTGAAGCCTTAGAGGTTGAGCTGAGCTTTCATGTTCAATTTCTTGTTCCGTCGTCTTTCAGTGTTGGGTTGGTATGGATAAACAGTGTCTTCAGACTGGAGGAATCTCCTGGCGACGAACTTTCCATGGATGAAAGTTGTTGATTAATCACAGAAATTATGGAGTCATACATATTTGTATACTTATGGAGTAAGAAAGATGAGTGTTCAAAGTTCTCAAGTACTGCAACGATACTTTCCATGGATGGTTGTTGCTGCTTAATCTCAGAATGATATGTGGTAACACTTACGTGTCTAGTATGGTCATTTTACCCTAAAATTGACTTAAGTGGAGTCATATTTTTTGGTGGACTATGATGACTTTATTTTTGGAAGTGGTACCGACCTGTAAGTGCCCATAAAAAATGTCATTTATTAAGTGAAATGATTGGCTAAATTGTTGTCACGTATTGTCACGTCCAGCAATAGTGGGCCTAATGGCCCAATTATTGATGAATTGGTACAGTTCTGGGAGCTATTTTGGGCCCACCTAATCTTATCTCCACAGACCGATCCGTACAGTCCACACTACTGTAAACCACCCGAACATTTTCCATGCCTACTACCTAGAGATGTAAACCAGTCATTATTGGTCCCACTTCTGTACACTCAATCTTACAAACACCAACACAATATAAATATATGCATACATGTTTATGTATTTCGATCTTTACAAATACCCGGTTCATATAAATATTTTCCGGTCGTGACTTAGTAGCGGACGCATGATGTTTGGGAAATGGACAAAAAAAATTTAAAATAAAAATTTCAGGCAAAATGAAATTTTAGGGGTCAAACTATAATTTAAGGTAGACAAAATGTAATTTTTAAAGGTCAAACTACAATTTTTTAAGGGTAAAATTACAAAAAAAAATTAAGGTAAACTTTTTTTTTTTGGGAAGGGGGACTTGGCCCTTAGTGGCTCCGCCAAAGCCGGAGACAAACACATACGGCTTTTTTTTCCAAATATGGGTAAGTTTGGCACGTCCACTTCAAATTTTTTTTCTTTTTTTGACTTGGATGATCGATCGGCACAATCGCCCTAGCTAGAGACAAACAAATAGTCATTTTGGTTTTTGCCGATCTATGGGCAACTTTTACAAAAAAAGGCACATGCCAGCACTACCCGTTATTATAGAGGTATGCACGGTCGATGTCGCCTTGACCTCGTTCTGCCCAGCACGTTTTACACTACTATCCCTACTCATCGATTCATTTAATATGCCATTTTAATTTTTAATAATAATTAATTTTGTATCTTTGTTTTTATTTTATCAATTTTAACAGTTATTTTAAATTCTAGTATAATACATTAATCTGTAATATATAAATCATTAACCGTTAACGTCATACAAAAAAATTAATTTTTAGCAAAAAATATAAATAATAATAATATATATAGCACGTATGAGGTGTATGATTCACTTGCTAGTAAATAATAATAAGTGGTACACACGATATGTATCATAAATTAATTGATCTAAATCATTATTATTTATGTTACTAATTCGATCAAATAATTCAAAAATTAATAAAATAATAATATCATTTTTTTTGTAGATTTGAATAATAATATTAGGTATAATAAGTTAAAATTCTAATTTTATTTCAATTATTAAAAACGATCTCGATATAAATATAAAGTTGGGAGAAAGTATGTTGTTAAATCAATTGCTCTAATTAATAAATTTTGCACATAAAAATGTATACAAATATTGGATTAAACAATCATACGGAAATGATAGAAAATTGATATAAAAATATAACAAACTTAAAACTTTGATATAAAAATCTATTAAAACTTTCTTTTATAGGTAACATAAATAAAAGTATTTGTTTAGATACAATGTGATGGTTTTAACTTAAAAAATAGATCATTTTAAAATTTTAAAAATGTAATTCTGTCAAGAAAAATTTAAAGAGTAGGATATGTTGGGAAATTTATTTTAAAAAAAATTAAATAAAAGACATATTAAGAATACATGGGGTTTCAACAAACCAATTGAGAATGAGTGAAGTAATGCATGTATCTTATAAAGAGCTAACACAACTTGTAAATTCACAAGAGACAACTCTCAACACGCACACTAACGTGTGACATTATATAAGTCAAATACGTGGATTGATAACACGGGTGACGGTGAGCATGCGGACGGAATACCCAATCACATGAACAAGTCTGCTATGATGACATATCAAGAATACATATGGTTCCAACTCAAAGTCAATTGATAATGAGTTGAATAACTCATATATCTTATAAATAGTTAACATAACTTGTAAATTTTTAATACGAGACAACTCTCAAAATATAATTCTTTATTAATAAAATAATATATATAGTATAGATAAAAAATTTTTTAAAAAAATTCATATTGAGAAGAATAGCTAGAGTCTTTTGTTCACAAAGTTAACTTTTAATGTGATAATAATTATTTAAGTTTCATTACAGATTCATGAGTAATAATAAGAATTTTTAATAGTTTCATGAAAATCTTAAAAAAAATGTTCAAAATCCACCACTAAAATATAATATAAATATATGAAATCGAAGGAGTCCCCACGAATGATGATGATTTGATAAATCGACAAAATGAGATGCATAATTGGTATCGTTGTGACAAAAGTCTGAGAAGATAATGAAATGAAAAGACAATGACAACAGCAGCAGACCTCACTGTCTCACTGAAACACAAACACGCGAAAACTAAGAGTAGTTCTTTCTTGGTAGACTAGGTGCCCCCTTTTCTTGAGAATGGCCTCATCTAAATGTTGGGAAAATAACACAATATTTTCTAGTTAGATATGTAGGAGCAAAAAAAAAAATGCGGAATAAAAACACAAGATTTACGTGGTTCGGCAAAAATTAGCCTACGTCCACGGGGCTGCTGCAGATCTTTTATTGAAGAAAAATACAAGTGTTTACAAAACACTGACAACACTCAATCTGAAAAACACTCAGAAAATTATACAACAATTTTCTCTCACTAGTATTTTTACTCTGATTGCACTGTGTTATTTTTCTCTCTACAATTTTGGTGTGTTTTCTGAATGAAATTGTAACTCTATTTATAGAATTTATTCACGCGTTGTTTACGCGTAATTGACAAAACAAAATTCGCCAATTTTTCTTCATACGTCTCTGACAAATCTTTATGCAGATTTCCTTGAAAATTTTTGGCCAATTTTCAACAAATATGGGCCCCCCATATTTATTCCTTTGACTAACAATCTCCCACTTGAAGACTGATCTCAATCTGTCTTCACACCTCGATCAATGCAGCAGCCTCTTCTGGCCTGTCAATCTAGCAAGCCAACTGAAGTTGAACACAACTTCAGTTTATCAATGGTCACCACCTTTGTTAACATATCTGCTGGATTCTTACTTCCTTGGATCTTCTCTAATGTTAGCACATCATCCTCAAGCAGAGATCTGATGAAGTGATAACGGAGACCAATATGTTTTGTTCTAGAGTGGAATGCTGAATTCTTTGCCAGATGTATTGCACTCTGACTATCACTATACAAAACATTCTTCTCCTGATTGAATCCCAGCTCTGTTAACAAACCTTGAAGCCATATCAATTCTTTACTGGCTTCAGTCGCTGCAACATATTCAGCCTCTGTAGTGGATAAAGCTACAATTTTTTGTATCCGCGACATCCAACTAACAACTGTAGTTCCAACAGTGAATACATATCCTGTGGTGCTTTTCCGGTGATCGACATCACCTCCATAGTCTGCATCTACGTAACCTTGTACTTTTAGTTCTCATTTTCCAAAGTACAAACACTTCTTTGCAGTGCCTCGTAGATACCTCAAAATCCACTTAACTGCTTCCCAATGAGCCTTTCCTGGATTTGACATAAACCTGCTGACGACTCCCACTGCATGGGCAATTTCTGGCCTTGTACAGACCATTGCGTACATCAAACTCCCAATGGCTGAAGCATAAGGAACTTTAGCCATGGACTCTTTTTCTTCCTCCGTCTGAGGACATTGGTCCTTGGATAGGCGAAAATGACTAGCCAAAGGTGTGCTCACTGATTTGGCATCGCCCATGTTGAATCTCTGCAAAACACGATTGATGTACTCCGCCTGAGATAACTGCAAAATTCCCTTTTGCTTATCTCTCGTGATTTGCATTCCAAGAATCTTTCTTGCTGGACCCAAGTCCTTCATTTCAAATTCTTTTGACAACTGCTGTTTCAAGTTTCTGATTTCGTCCATATCAGAACCAGCTACTAACATATCATCGACATAAAGTAGCAAAATGATATAACTGGACTTATATCTCTTGAAATAGCAACAATGGTCGGCGTTGCTCCTCTGGAAACCTTCCTTGTGCATAAAGCCGTCAAACTTTAAGTACCATTGTCTTGGAGCTTGTTTCAGGCCGTACAAGCTCTTTTTCAATTTGCACACCTTATTCTCCATCCCTTTCTTTTCGAAACCTTCTGGTTGAAACATATAGATCTCCTTATCAATGTCTCCGTGAAGAAACGCAGTCTTCACGTCCAGTTGCTCAAGATGGAGGCTTTCACTGGCAACAATACTCAATACAGTCCTAATAGTATTGAGCTTCACAACCGGGGCAAAAATCTCTGAGTAGTCAACTCCTTCTTTTTGCTGAAACCCTTTGACGACCAGTCGGGCTTTGTATCTCATGGAACCATCATGATCTTCCTTTACCCGATACACCCATTTGTTGTGAAGTGCCTTCTTGTCCATAGGCAACTCAACAAGTTCCCATGTCTGATTGGACATCAAAGACTTCATCTCGTCTTTCATGGCAAGCTCCCACTTGCCGGCATCTTTGGTCTGACATGCTTCATCGTAGCATTCAGGCTCACCTGCATCAGTTAGCAACAGATAGTTCATATACCTTCTGTTAGGTACATGAGGCCGAGAACTCCTTCTCAATTCATGAACTGGAGCAGGAGATGCATCATGCTGCTGCTCGCTGTCTTGATCAATTGATTCCCCTAACTGAGGAATCTCAACTATCTGTTCCACATGACTTTCTGGGACATCGTCCACCTCTGCATACGCTGGCTCACTCTGTTCTGAATCGCTGCCGACTGTGTTATGCTTGTCCTTATACATCACTCGTTCGTTGAAGATTACATCTCTGCTGCGAATCATCTTTTTGTTTTCATCATCCCAAATACGGTAGCCAAACTCATCTTCACCATAACCAATGAAAGTGCACTTCTTTGATTTGGGATCAAGTTTGTTTCTGAGTGCATCACTGATATGCACATATGCTACACAGCCGAAAACTTTAAGATATGAGAGGTTTACCTCTTTTCCGCTCCATACCTCTTCTGGTATTCTATGCTCCAATGGTACCGATGGACCTCGGTTAATCAAGTAAGCTGCTGTGTTGACTGCTTCTGCCCAGAACTGCTTTGGCAGGCCTGATTGTACCCACATGCTTCTGGCTCGTTCTGTCAACGTCCGGTTCATACGCTCAGCTACACCATTGTGTTGAGGCGTACCAGGCACGGTTCTCTCCATTCTGATCCCATGCTCATAGCAGAACTTCTTGAATCTGGTGTCTTCATATTCACCACCATTGTCGGTTCTGAGCTTCTTTATCTTCACCCCTGTCTCATTTTCAACCATTGCTTTCCAAATCTTGAAAGCCTCAAATACTTCTGACTTATATTTCAGAAAGTAAACCCATACTTTCCTGGAGTGATCATCAATAAAAGTCACAAAGTAGTGTTTCCCACTAATGGATGAGACAGTCGTTGGTCCCCAAACATCAGAGTGAACTAGTTCAAGTTTCTCCCTCTTTGGGGTTCTTGTACCTGTCTGAAAGCTAACTCTTTTCTGCTTTCCAAAAATACACCCTTCACACGTGTCAATATCAATTGACTGAAGGCTCGGAAGCTTCCCCTTTGAGTGCATAACCTTCATTCCTTTCTCACTCATGTGACCAAGTCTCTGGTGCCACAGAGTAGGACTTTCTATGTCTGCTGCAACTGCAATTGAACAGCGTGCTCCTGCTGTCATGTAAAGAGTACCACTCTTATTGCCTCGAGCAATTATCATTGCACCTTTTGAGATCTTCCAAGTATCACCGTGAAAGACTGTTGTATGACCTTCACTGGCCAACTGGCCAACTGAGATTAAGTTCTTTCTCAGATCGGGAATATGTCTGACATCCTTCAGTTCCCATATAGACCCGTTCAACTTAATCTTTATAATACATTTGCCAACAATCTCGCAAGATTGTTCATTACCAAGGTAGACTTTACCAAGGTTGCCGGGGACATATTTCTCGAAGAGTTCTCTCTGCGAAGTAGCATGGAATGATGCTCCAGAGTCTAACACCCAAGACTCTTCTTTGCACTCTAAGGAACATATTAATGCATCATCTCCAGAAGCAACGTTTGCTTCTGCCTTCACCTCCTGATTCTTCGGTGCATTTTTGCACTGATTTTTATAATGTCCGGGCTGCCCGCATTTCCAGCACTCAATAGTCTTTGAGTTCTGAGAATTAGGGGGATTCCTAGATTTGGACCTCCTGTCCATTTGGTTGCCACGTCCACCTCCTCTGTTTGATTTTCTACCTCTTGACTCTGTATGTAATACTGAAGAGGTTGATGATTCATTTGAATCTCTCCGTCTGATCTCTTCACTGAGAACCAGATCACGAACATCGTCAAATTTCAACTTAGTACTTCCCGATGAGCTACTCACAGCTGTGACAGTAGCATTCCAGCTTTCCGGCAGGGAAGACAAAAGTATTAATGCTCGTACTTCATCATCAAAATCAATGCTAACTGAACTCAACTGGGTTGTCACTGTGATGAGTTCATTGAGGTGTTGAGCTACCGATCCGCCTTCTACCATTCGCAAATTGAACAACCGCCTCATCAAATGAACTTTGTTTGAAGCTGGTGGCTTCTCGTACATGCTTGAAAGAGCCGCCATAAGACCCGCAGTGGTCTTTTCTTTTGCTATGTTGAAAGCAACGTTGCGTGACAACGTCAGTCGGATAACTCCGAGAGCTTTTCTATCTAGAAGAGCCCATTCTTCATCTTTCATGCCTTCTGGCTTCATACCCGAGAGAGGTTGATAAAGGTCTTTCTGGTACATATGGTCTTTTATTTGCATTTTCCAAAAGCCAAAATCTGAACCATTGAACTTTTCAATATTCATTTTTCCTTCATCTGCCGCCATTACTCCCACTTGAACCTGACTCCCACCGGATTGCTGTTTTGACAATTTTGAAAATCACCGTGTTATTGAAAAAAACACCGCTGCGGACGAATTTGGTATCGCTGACCAAATCACTATTCACGAAATCACTATTCACGAAATTCACTATTCACGTGAATAGTAACCCGACAAAAAAAATTGACAAAATTAACAATCTGGCTCTGATACCAGTTGTTGGGAAAATAACGCAATATTTTCTAGTCAGATATGTGGGAGCAAAAAAAAAATGCGGAATAAAAACACAAGATTTACGTGGTTCGGCAAAAATTAGCCTACGTCCACGGGGCTGCTGCAGATCTTTTATTGAAGAAAAATACAAGTGTTTACAAAACACTGACAACACTCAATCTGAAAAACACTTAGAAAATTATACAACAATTTTCTCTCACTAGTATTTTTACTCTGATTGCACTGTGTTATTTTTCTCTCTACAATTTTGGTGTGTTTTCTGAATGAAATTGTAACTCTATTTATAGAATTTATTCACGCGTTGTTTACGTGTAATTGACAAAACAAAATTTGTCAATTTTTCTTCACACGTCTCTGACAAATCTTTATGCAGATTTCCTTGAAAATTTTTGGCCAATTTTCAACAAATATGGGCCCCCCATATTTATTCCTTTGACTAACACTAAATTCATCGCTACGAAGACAACAATCAATTACACTTTCGAACGGAAAAAAAAAAAAAAAAAAAGATACAGGATGCTGCTTTGCAAGCACGGAGGTTAAGAATCCACAGTCGCTCTATTTCTTTTCTTCTCAAGTCAAGGATCCCACATCATCATCTTTTGTATTGCAAGCACATTATCCCTAAATTTTTTAAGGATCAAATCTCTTTGCAGATACCACGTCCGTGCACAAATCATCGTTGAGAAATGTTTGAAAAAGTGGTTTTGTGCAAAAGCTAGGAGGAACCGACATTTCAGAAATCGAGTTCTTTATTGGGCAAAAGTGCGGCTTTTCGATCGGGAGAAAATTCCCACGGGTCCCTAATCTCTCAGATACTTATAATATAGTCGATGGAGTCCAAGAAAAAAGGTAATATCTTTTTAGCCTTACCCCTTAACTCAGTGCTATTATATTGTATATACATGATGTAATAGTTTTTTTAAGGAGCAACTATTAGAGTGGGGACGAATACTTAGATAAATGTGTGAGATGGCTACAAGCGATCGCATAGTAATTTTATTTTTTGTAGAAAGAAAGAAACCTGCGCCCATCATTTGATCTCACCGTCAAATGATAATGGTGGGGAAAGAAACAGTATAAAATATAATGTTTAGTGGTAGGGACTAGGGACTGCTAAAAGGAGCAGTAGAAGAATGGGAAATTTTATTTTATAATAATAAAATTAACAGCCACACGTTTGATCATATAATTATGAGCCTCACCCCTTAACTCAGTACTATTTTTGTTGAATTATTGATCTCGTCACTGTCTGTTAATGGCCTCAAATGATTGAAAATCTGAGGCCAATAATATCAGTACGTTAATTGCTGATGATAGTTAATTAAAAATATGGTATTAGCATTTTATTTACTTTTCTAAAATTAGTCTCCTTTTACAAATAGGACCCCAGTATTTCCCTGCCATCTCTTTCCCAAAGGAACACTAAAAACGAACTCTCAGGCGTACATATTAGCTTCCTCGTGATTGCCTAGAAGGATGTCCGTGTCAACTTTTTAGTTAGAACTCATTCGTTCTTAGTAAATTGATTATTTTGGCAGATGGTGGCTGTAAAGAAAATCTGTAGTTGAGTTGCTGACAGGTTAGTATTGATTTACTTTCAGTGATGATACGATCTTTTTTAGCTCATCGAATTTCGGATCGAGTATTGATTAAATTAAGAGATGGATGTGGCTTTCAAGAGTTTGATGCTGTTCTTGTAAGAGCGCAAGTCCTCATTCTATAAAGTATTTACTCAGGGTGTCTTAAATTAGGTTCTTATTCTTCGGATTCTTCAATGGAAAAATTGACCAACCCTTTTTGTTCATAATTTCTTTAAATTTTCTCAATATTTGCTGTTATTTTTACATTCCTTGGAATTACGGGGTTAGTGAATTAAAAGTAGTTCTTGTTTTCGTAAACAACGTACCCTTTGCTTATTAGCTTCCAGTTGTTATTTCAGTCACAAAAATGAGTTCTTTAAATTGGAAGTTGTGGGAAATTGTCTCTCAATGATTTTTTTATAGTGTATCGGCTGACATTTTTCCCCGCTTTTACTGATCTTTAGTTACCTTGCAGGAGCTTCTATTTGATTTCTTGAATCGGCTTCCCTCATGGAGGCAATGGGAAACCCACTTAATTGTATACACCTTCTTCAGGAACTATCAAGATTTAGGATTAGCTAAAGGTTTTTGTTAAATCCAATTTCTTGTCTTTGATATTTTGACAATCCTTTTTTAACTCATTTTTGACTTCTATACTTTTCAGCATTTTTTCTTGCTGAGTTTTCTATATCCTGCCAACAGGGAAGCTGACACATGGATCGGGGTAGAATGGTTTTGAGAGCTCACCGCTCTGGTTCTGCAAAATCAGAGGAATCAGCGTTTGATTTGGAAAGGAATTACTGCAACAATCTCAATCTTCCCGAAGCCAGTCCACCTCCATCACCAGCCTTTGCAACTGGTTGTCAGCTATCTGAGAACAATGCTGCTTACTTTTCATGGCCGGCTTCTAACCGGTTAACCGATGCTGCTGAAGTTAGATTGCTCTACTTTGGGAATCTTCAAAAGGGGGTTCTACCTGAAACTCATGGTCGATGGCCAACTGGCTTGCGGGCTACCACCTTGCTTGAACTGATTACAATCAGGGCGTTCCATAGCAATCTTTTACGCCGCTTTAGTCTTGGAACAGCTATTGGTTTTCGGATTAGAAGGGGTGTATTGACTGATATACCGGCTATACTTGTCTTTGTTGCTAGAAAAATTCACAGGCAGTGGCTCAGCCCTGCCCACTGTCTACCTTCTGCTCTCGAGGTTTCGTATTAGCTTCTCTTTATGTTGTCAATCTTTGGATTTCTGAATATTGCTTTTTGATTAAGCCGCTTTGTTGAGAACCTTTTTAAAAAAGATACATACTTTTTTTTTTCTGTAAAAATTGTATCCGGTGAAATGAATTTGCAGGGACCTGGAGGTGTTTGGTGTGATGTTGATGTTGTTGAATTCGCTTACTATGGAGCACCGGCAACCCCTCCTAAGGAACAACTGTGCACAGAACTTGTAGATGGCTTTGGTGGAAGTGATCCATGGATTGGATCTGGTTCCCAGGCAATTAATTCTACTGTTTTATTATTGTTAGTTGGTATTTTTTTTGGTTAAATACCATCATATGTTTGAAATTCAAAAGCCATGATCAGGTCATGTAATATCTTGGTCGACAATCATCTTCCTCATTAGAATTCTTGGTTATTGTCCTCAATCTTATTTCAATTTCTTGGTAATCTAACCCCGTATACATTTCTAGGTTGCAAGCCAAGAAACTTATGGAACATTGGGTGCTATTGTCAAAAGCAGGACTGGAAATAGGCAGGTTGGTTTCCTCACGAATCGGCATGTGGCTGTTGATCTTAATTACCCAAGCCAGAAAATGTTTCATCCATTGCCTCCAAGTCTTGGGCCAGGGGTGTATTTAGGTGCTGTGGAAAGGGCTACATCATTCGTAGCTGATGATCTCTGGTACGGCACTTTTGCTGGAACGAATCCAGGTATACTTATCCTGGTCTCGTATTGTAAATTTTCATTTCCTAATGACCCGCAATAATACCAAAGCCTGGAACTGGTTTCTTGTTTTTCTATACCATTCTTCTCTATGAATCTCTTCTTCTGAATGGATCCTCCATTTTGATAATCGTGGTCCTTGTGATTATGCAGAAACATTTGTTCGAGCAGATGGGGCCTTCATTCCTTTTGCCGAGGATTTTAACATGGCAAATGTTACGACACTAGTTAAAGGTGCAGGTGAAATTGCTGATGTCCACATAATAGATTTGCAGTCTCCTATAGGTAGTGTAGTTGGGAGGCCAGTGGTGAAAGTTGGAAGAAGCTCTGGCTTGACAACTGGGACCATAATGGCGTATTCATTGGAATACAATGATGAAAAAGGGATTTGTTTCTTCACAGATTTTCTCATTGTAGGCGAAAATCAACAGTCTTTTGACCTTGAAGGAGACAGTGGAAGCCTTATCTTATTGACGGGACAGTACGGGGAGAAACACCGGCCTGTCGGAATCATTTGGGGCGGGACAGCCAATCGAGGCCGGTTGAAATTGAAGGCTGGCCAACCTCCGGAGGATTGGACCAGTGGAGTTGATTTAGGACGTCTTCTTGATCTTCTTGAACTTGATCTCATCACAAGCCAAGAAGGGCTTCAAGGTTCGTGTTTCAAATTGAAATAAAATTTAATTTAATGTCATCATAATTTTGTTTTATTCTGTTTCTAAATAGCTGCAATGCGGGAGCAAAGAAATGCCTCTGCAACAGGATTTCATTCTTGTCATGGGGAACCCCCGCCACTCGAGTGGATCACTACCTCAAAAGATAAATCACAAGAGAACTATGTTCCAAGTATTGTGCAACGAGTTTCTGTTGATATCGGTTCTGGTCTGGAGTTATTGCCACCTTTCAGTCATGATGAGTTCCATATCCAGGGTGGCTCTGATGTAGCTCCTCCCAGTATTGAGCACCAGTTCATACCGAGTTTTTCATGTAAATCTTCGGTATATCCAGATCATGGAAGAGAAAGCGTGGTTGGACTGGGAAACCTTTCTGTGTTCAAAAATAAGTCTGAAGGTAAAATTTCTGTTTCTTTGAAGTTGGATGAACCAGAACCAAAGAGAAGAAAGCAATCAAATTCCGTGGGTGGGCACTAAATTTCAAGTAAAAAGTGTTTCATTCATCTGGAATTAACCAAGTCCCTCTATACTTTATTTCATGCCTACTGTTGGAATTGATGTTATTGTTTTACCCACATTTGGTTTCAAGGTATTTACCTTACTCCAAACATGATGCAATAATGTGCAAGGCAAGTGGTTGTGAGTAGTAAGTTGTTTGTATGTATGATTATATTACCAAGCCCATCTGAGAAATGCATGCTTTTGCTACACGTTTCTATTAACAAGAAGACTGAAGTATGAATGTGTTTTTCTTGTGTTTCGGAAAATTTTAGTTTTTTTTTAAAGGGAGATGCTATCTACAAGTCTCGAACCCGAGACCAATTCCCAAATTTGCAAAATTTAGTTTTATGTATGAAGGATGTATGAGATGCTATCTACAAGTCTCGAACCCGAACCAATTCCCATATTAGCAAAATTTAGTTTTATGTAGGAAGGATGTATATAACGTAAGATGTAGTACTGTTTTTGGTCCTTTGCATACCAGAATATCAAAATTGGCTTTATAATTATTTTATGTTATCAATTTTATTCATTTATATATTCTACTAGAAAGTTAGCCATGCATATATTTATCTAAAGTGAATTTTATTCTTTTATCTATTTAAGTATCACAATTAGTGTATAAATTTCTTCATTGGTGTATGTATCACCACATAAAACTAAAAAAACAGACTAGTTTGTTGATGGTAGAATTATTATTATTAATTTAGAAAGGGCTGAAAACAATTATTCTTAATAGATGAGTAAATTGATTAATATAAATAATGATAGTGACAAGCAATTATATGCTAACCCGACCTAAATGAATACACACATTAAAACAGTACATTCTAAATCAAATGTTTTTATATCTAAAATGACCGTATAGTAATTACCATAATAAGACGACCCGGGCACTGACCGAGTGGTCGTCCCCCCCTCCTCTTGTAAACGGCTCGAGTTCTAGTTAGTTCCCATTAATTTAAGAATTGTAAAAATAAAAATAAAAAAATTACCATAACAATGTCAGAAAATTAAATCAGGCCTAATAGATATGGGCTAAACATTGGTGGATATCTCTTTTTGTCTCAACCTGGCCGAGCTAGTTTCCTTGCAAGCAAAAGCCCTAATCAACATGTTGGACCAGGATATAGGTCACATGGAGATCAAGTGGGTCATTTATCCAGCAGGGTTAATTCATTTTAAGCCCATAAATACATGTGTGAAGTACTAAAAAGGTATTTATTTATTTTTTAATTTTTTTTAGTAGAGATGGACTAAATCAATTTTAACGTTAAACATGATTCAAACTCGAGTCTAACCAAAGTGGGTTTACCTCTTATCCATATCGCCATCGCGACAAGGGCGGGGAGCTCACTAAAAAGTATCGTTTATGCTTGTGAAACATTTTTACTAAATGTCCTAGCACTAAATTAATAACACTTCAAAATTAAAATATATTTCTCTTTAATTCAACATTAGTGGAGTAATTAAGGGTAATACATTTTTTAAAAAAATTTCTGCAGTACCTCTTTGAATTAGCATGCTATCATAATTTAATTTTAATTTCGCTAGCACCTTGTCTTTGATCACATAAAATTTGGATTCTTGTTATTGACAGCAACAGTTTACCAATAAATAAGCCAATTTTTGGATTCAAATCAAATATTAACATCTTCAAACCTAAAATTTCAACCCTGTCCCATAAAATATCATTGGTGACCACATATCTTAATATGACCAAAAACTTGTCGTGCCCATTTTTTATTAGCAGCCCTTAATATAGATTAACTTGTTTTTTATATTAATCCTTGTCACTATCAAGTTTGGCTCCTCTTATTGAAAACTCATGAGTCACAAATCACAATCAATAATTATTAATTTTCAAATAAATTATATTTTACGAAGAGAAGGGAAACAACATTGGCCTTATACTGCAGCTGTTATTGAAGTCAAAATTTTAAAAGAAGGTTCTTGATTGAAAAAAAGTAGATAAATGGGAACCAATTTTTAAAAGTCTAATTTCTAGATCTTCGGCCACAATTACTTTAACTCGGAATACACAGCGTATAATACAGGTAACAGTTTTTTTCTAGCCATGCATATTTTTTTGTTATTGGGTTTTCAATAATATACCTACCGTGGTTTGAAATAGATAATTTAACACATGCGGTGTTTAAATTAGGCTTTTTATTCCATACGATTTTCAAAATAGACACTTTACCCTCTACAACAGCAACAACAACTAAGTTTTTAATCCAAATGAATTTGGGTATGCTAATGAACAATAGAGAGAATGAAGTCGGTCGGACACGTGCATCAGTCTTCTCCAATCGATTTTATCGAGACATGTCTTCTTCGGTCGTCCTCCCGCTCTCATAAAATAGCCGAAATCCATGGACTCCACTCGACTCACATGTGCGTTGCTAGGTCCTACATCGTACATTAAACATCTTCTATTCTATACAAGCTACACATATTTCAGCTCGAATATCTTCATTCCTTATTTTATATCTTCTGGTTTACTGCACATCCAACGAAGCATACACAGTTTTATTACGCTAATCTTTTTGATGTGATTCCTCTTGGGTACCAAGCATTACATCTCATACAACATTGAAGGTCTATTGGCGGATGCAGTTTACCCCATGTGTTTTGAAAATATGCAGTCGACCCCACGTGGTTTGTGAATAGGTACAAAACACCCTTTTATTCTAAGAGGCAGTATGTTATATTTGAAAATCGCATGGGGTAAACTGCTTGAAAACCACGGCGAGTAAATTATTTATTCTCAAACCATTGGAGTGTAAAATACATAGTTACAAACCACATGTGGTAAAGTACATATTAGCGATATCATATGGGATAAATTGACGCTAACTCTTTGGCTATTACTTTACCGTTGCATCTGACCTTAATTAAGTGGTGAACTTTTTTTAATAATTTGAAAGGGGTTAGCGTATCTCGAACACATGACCTATCTTGATTTTGAGACACAATGTGCAACTTGGGTTAGAGGCATGTGGCAATTAGTTGGTGAATTTTGAATCTTATAATTTGAATATTTCTGTAGTGAATTATTTAAAAGTTGATTTAGCACATTTTGCTTCAACCATCGGAATGTGTACCCAAATTAAAGTCGATTGCGATTGGGCAAAGCATGAGATTTTGAATTGTGAATCCAAAGTCAGAGATAATTATTTTTGTAGGAGTGACGCATCAAATTATTCAAAATGGTGGGTTTGAACTGATAAGTCAGACAAATCCCACCTAATAACTTGTATTATATTTTTCTTAATGATGTAATTTTGTAATCAGCACAATATGTTCAGTTGACAAATTTATTAATGCGTGATTAATTGCTGTCATGTCTGAAATTTATTAATATGTTGTGTTTGTGTGCAAGTAATTACCGGAGGATTTTGAGGACAAGTTGAAAAGGGTCACAAATATATGCATCACTGCTATATAGACCATTTTTTTTATATAAAAAAAATCTGAATTCGAGAACCTTGAATTTCGGAATCTTTATAATCTGTAGTGTTATATAATGGGTAAATTTAAAAATGATCTCGTAGAATACATATTTTTTAATATTAGTCCCAAACGTTTAGGTCTAATCACATATAGTCGTATAGAAATTGTTTTTATTAAAAAATAGTTTCACATAATTGTTGTTAACAAATTTAATTCAACAGAAAATAATTTTTAACAAAAGCTGTCTTATTATTGAATTGGGGTTTTGAAACCACTTTTGATTAAAAACAAAAGTTTGGAGCTGGTATCGATTAAAAACAAAATTTTGGGATTATTTTTTTATAAAAATAATTTTTATGGGATTATATTCGATCGGTTATTTGGGAATAGTATTGCAACGACGGATATAAAATTATCAAGCTAGTGGCAAATTATCCTTATGTAGTATCGATAATATGTACTTTATCCACGTGGTTTGTAAATAGGAATTACCCCTAAGTGGTATTGATAACAGACATTTTATTCCATGTGGTTTATAAATACACAATTTATCCCGTGCGATTTTCAATTAGGCACTTTGCCGCTTTGTATTTTGCAAAACATAGTATATATGGAGATGTGTTTTATACATATTCATAAACTACATAGGGTAAACGACATATTTTCACAAACTATACGAGATAAACTGCATATTTTCAAACCATATGGGGTAAAGAGATTATTATACATCATGTGGATAAAATGCTTATTTACAAATCAGAGGGGATAAAGTGTCTATCATAGATACCACGGGAGGATAAATTGCCACTAGCTCTAAATTATCGCCGAACACGACATTCCACGGTGTGAACAAAAGCGTATGGTGTTCAAGGCATCACTGGTGGTACCCTCTAAATTTGTTCTTCAAGCGTCAATTCGAAAGACGCGACTCTTGTTTATCCAACCAAGCAAGAAAGAAAAGGACCCTTCGTCCAAAATGGCAAGCTAGCAATAATTATTGAATTTTAATGTATATAACCACATTGATAACAATATAGAAATGTGAATTTTGGTCCCAAAATACACAAATCTTGATAATGTGATTGAGACACCACTTGACTCTGACTACACCAAACCCATACTCTCATTCACAACAAATCTCTTCAATCACCCCAAAAGAGAATTTGAAAATAAATTACAACTTCAAACACAATTCTATGAAAACTTGAGAAATGGGATTACGATATTAAATTAATGTATCTAGAAGGATGAAAATTATATTTGCTAAAAATAAATATATCACATTTTAATTTGTTCTTTTCAAGCGATTGAATAATCACTTCTTAAATCTATATCAATAGCAATCTATCTATTGGCGATGGCTTGTAGCCCATCTGTCATCGATCGTAATCGCGACCCAGAGTTTTTGCGTTCGAGTCTCCGTCTTTTCCCCAAATAGTTGCTAAAAAATATATAGCAATCAATCTTTTGATTACTTATTTTCAATTTACAATTTATATACTTGATGCCAAGGAAACAAAGAAAGGTAAGGAATTTGAAAGTAATGCAAATTATACTTAGTTTCAAACTTTTAGGCTAAGTTAATCAATTTATACCATTATTAGGTAGGACATTGAAAAGAATGTAAGTTAATTGCTTAAATATCACGCATTTACCCTAAACAAGTGATTATCCACAACCATTCTCCACCAGAAGGGCTAGGGAAAATGATCGAAGTAGTAATTGACAATTTTTTAAATGGCATTCAATTTATTGTATAATTATTTGACAAAAAAATTATTAAGAAGTAAGGACAATTTTTTAAATTGTATTCAATTTTTTAAAGACATAAAATGGATTAGTTTGAAAAAAATTCTATCATATATGACCATTTTTTAAATTGTACTTTGGCTTTATTTTATGATGATGGTATTAAGTATTTTATTTGGGTCAATTCCGGAATTCAAACAATCTACGCCTCAATTTTTTATTCTAATTCTCGCAGATGATGAAAGGAATAGTGAAGGCAAAAATTGAAAAGGGCTTAATTAAACTATGATGTAATCTAATTATTTGCAAGTAGAAATCTGAAGCGAAAGCATCGGACCTCGATTTAATTTATTATTTTATGTCTTTAAAAAATTAGTAATTAATTATGAGTCATTGAGAGTGGAAACTATATAATTAAATATTGCCAGCCACATTAGAATCAAACTTTGCAAGAATAGATGTACATGAACGTGTGAAGATGCGCATATCCTTCTTTATATATTTTTTTAGCATAAAAATGTATATATCATTAATGATAATATGTCGAAGCAGAATATACAAAGTCTTTTAGAACAAAAAAGGATAAGATTCGACTGAATTTGGCATCTGCCCAAAAGAAACCGCCATAGATGCTAAAACATGTGCTAATACATTAGCCGATTGTCGGCAATGACAAACAAGAAAACCAAGAGCTTGTGCAACAGAATTGATGTACAAAGGAAATTATAGGTGCATATGGGTGAGAAACGGATGGATTGTTGATAGAATGAGCTACTAGAGCCGCATATGTCTCCACAATCCCCCCATGCCAATTTTGGTGACGAGCTATCAAAATGCCTTCACGAACCGCCAAAAGCTCGACCAATTGTGGAGAAAAAAGTCATGTAACCCGAGTCGCCTCAACGAGCAAAATCAGTCCTTGATGATTGCGAATACCAAGACTAATAAAGTCCTGAAGTGGTGGAACCGACTCATCAACGTTAATCTTTATAGCTCCTATCGGTGGTGGACTCCAAAAATCATTTTGATTCGCTCGAACCATGGTTGTAGAGGATACAAAAGAACCACATCCAAGAGGAGCAGAAAAAAAAGTGGCACGATTAACAACCATTGAAACAGAATCAATTTTGAGTTGGAAAATAGATTGATTTCTATCAAACCATAAATCCCACAACACAAGTGCACACGTACCATCTCTCTCTCTCATAAAGATAAAGATATTCTAAATTTAGAGGAAAAAATAATCATGGTTACGTAAAAACAAACAGTTTACCATCATTGATTTGAAAATATGCAGTTTATTATTATTGATTTGTGGATGGATACAAAACACTCCATCCATGTAAGGAGGCGGCGACGCGCTATGTTTGGAAAACTAAAGATGAGTGCAAACTACCTAATTACCGACAAAATGTGTTAAAATGCTTATTAGTGATACCACGTGAAAACAAATTGGTACTAGACTCTATAGATTAAATCATAATGTTGTAATTTGTTATTATGTATCTATATATTGTGAATATACGAAGGTACGATTATTACCTAAAACATTTATCTAGTTCTTTTTAGCATCGTAATTTGGTCTTAGATCTATGTTAATTATTTAATTTTTGGCGCATTTTGCTTTCGTGGTGGAGAGTGTCAGCTTGTGGACAAGAACCATCAATCTCGATCAATTTATTCTCATCGCTGGATGAGCTAGAGGATATATGATTTATTATAATTTGTATTTTTTTCAACTTCCACCAAAAAAAAAATACTCTAAATAAATACCAATATGTGATGTGACATAATACATTCAAGGGTTATACTCTTTTAATTAATTGCATGTGACGTACAAATTATCAGTATAAAATATTAAAAGTAATCCCGAGGCAGGTATATGACACGTAATTGGACTTTTCCATTCATTTCCGGCTTATCACCGTTGAGGCTCTCTCTCGCTTCCGTCAGAATTTTCAAGTAAGATCTACTGCGTTTCCGTCGTTTGGAAAAGTCATTTGTAACTGTTGCAGCGCCAACCTCAAGTAATTGTATTAGTCTTTGTTTTAATTTTACTTTTACTTCTAGCTTCAGTGTAATGCATCTGTGCAACTCATGTTTTATGTTATTAAGAGTTATCGGCCTAGTCCCCTAATTGTAATATTTTAGATAATTGGCAGACAAAGAAGTGTTACAATGTCAATCTGTCTATTTTTTAGTTTTTTTGGATTTGATTTGATCAGGTTCCTCCTATGTTGCACGGATAAGGATACGCGAATATGTGGATACGCAGATACGGGATACGATACGTCCGGATACGGCAAATTTTATTAATTTATTTATATATATATAAATATATAATTAATAATATTTGTAAGAAATCAAGTTTCAAGCATATAATCAACATTAAACACATTAGAAATCAGAATAAAGTTGCAAACTCACCAACTTCACGACAAATGGTAAAATATTAATCCAGGACATCTAAAAATTTCAAGCATATAATCGACATAAACACATTAAAGTGGTTAGGAAATAGGGATTTAGTTAAATAATTTAATTTTAATTACAGTTTCAACCCTATTTTTAAAAAAAATTACGAAAGTCCCGTATCTAACCCGTGTCGGATACGGTCAGCGGCGTATCTTGGTCGTATCCGAAACGTATCTGAAATAAAAACTTATTTTTTATCCCCAGATACGCCATCTGGCGTATCCGATACGCGTCGGTGCGCGTATCCGTATCCCAAAAGTATCTGATACTTGACCGTGAAATTTTTTGGAGTATCGGTGCAACATAGGGTTCCTCCATATGACCACTTGATACATTATTACATGTTACGTGGATATCCGTCTTGGTATCACCATGTGTACCTGTAAAACAAAGATAAACATAAATACACAATATGTAAATATTATAGTAATCTCTAAAAGTATATAGAGTTCGGCTCAGATATGTTGTTTTTCCAATCTACGTCACCGTGATCCAAGGTGAATGCCGGAAGGTGTTGACAACACCCCGACACCACACTTCTGCCTGAGCACTATCCGATCAAAGCACACAGCAACGGACAGGAACCCCAATCGGCCTCCCACCGGACAGCACCACTCAGCACACACAGCACTCAGAACGCACATCACCAAAAAACACTCCCCAATCGAGATTCCACCGGAGCACAAAGCAGCGTACAAGGAATCACTCGGACAGAACAACCGAACCCACCGGAGCTACTCACACTCTCAGCCTAAAGCACAAAGTAATACAACTTGTCTTCACCTTGTGTTTAGCCATAAACACAAGAATCACACAAAGGCATACAATACAACTTGTCTTTACCAAGGCAACTTTTTTATGCAAAATCTCTAGACCTTTAGAACTCATATGACCTAATCTTCTATGCCACAGATCAGTAAAGTCATCAGTCACAGAGTTCACATTATCGTATACAGATTAAGTTTTGCGAACATAAATATTTCTTTTCTTTTCAGCTTTGAAAACTACTAAAGAACCCTTTAAAATTTTTATTATTCCATTTCCCCATTTACCCTCAAGATTACTAGATTCTAAAGCAGCACAAGACATCAAATTATTACAAAGCAGGAACATGTCTTACATCTTTTAGAGTCAAAGAATAACCTGAATCAAATTTCAAGAAAACATCACCAATGCCAGCAACTTTGCAAAGTTTCACATTAGCCATAGAAACATAACCATTTTAAACTTCTCTATAATTAGAAAACAAATTTCAAAGTGGTGACATGTGATAAGAGCAACCAGAATCAATTAGTCATTCATTCTCACACACAGTAGATGAATGCACAGAATTCACAGAATCACATAGATCAGTCACCACAAAGATATCACCCGAGTTTTCACCCGATGAAGAAGCATGATTCATTTGTTCATAAGATTGGTTGTTATCATTTTGTTTCTGATTTTTCTTTTTAGGACAACCTTTAATAAAGTGATTAGGATCACCGCAATTAAAGCACTTTCTGTCCTTAGGCCTAGACTTAGACCTAGTCTTGCTTTTCCCTTTGTTCTTACCCTGGTTTTTATCAGATTTATGATTGTTATTATACATATGTTGAGACCTACCTCTAACATGCATAAATTCACTTGAATTTTGCTTACTACATTTTCACTTTTAAATCCAAATCTTTACTCTTAAGACAATTAATCACAGTGTTAAGCGTAATTGAATCTCTACCATACTTAATTGTAGATTTGACTTCATTATAGGTCTCAGGAAGAGCATTTAAAAGCACAATAGGAGTATAATCATCAATATTCCTATCTCCAGTTAACTTAATATCTTGAATCAATTTGGTAAACACATCAAGATTCTTATCGACATCTTTGTTCAAGTCAAGCTTGAATCTGAATTTTTTTTCAAGTAAAAACAATTTACTAGACAAAGAGGTTTTCGTATACAACTATTCTAATTTTTCCCAAAGAAGTTTAGTAGAAGTAAGTTTACCATATTTTCTAAGCACATAGTCATATAGATTCAAGATTATAGAAGAGTAAGCAAATTCATCATCTTCAGCTTTCTTAGCAGTGGTTACATCATCAACATAATTACCACATATAGCCTTAAACACTTTCCGTTGAATCAAAATTCATTTCATTTTATGTTGTCAAATAGAAAAATCCAAGTTTCAATTAAAAGGTTCCATATTATAGCCAGAAATAGAAGCCATCACACACAATAAAAATAAGAGACACTAAATCACATGCTAACAAATTACACAAAGTAAGCAGCAAAAGTAGGACCACACAAAATAGACACAGATAATGAAAAAATCGTAAGTTTTAGACAATTTTAAAATTTCAGTGAGCCTCACTGAAAATCACAGAAAACACAGAATCACACAAATTCTTAGTTTTCTACAGCAAGCATCAAAACCTACGACCTAGATACTCAACAAAACAGTAAAAGTTTTAGGTTTCAAGTCAATCACTTACAACCCAGATGCCAACGCTATGTGGTTTTTCCACCGAAAAGTCGAACTGGCGCAGAAACTGAGCCACCGAACACCCGTTGCCCGAGCGTCGCTGTTCACCCACCAGGCGCGGATAGCCGCTTTGATACCACTGTTATGTGGATATCCGCATTGGTATCGCCATGTGTACCTGCAAAACAAAGACAAAGACAAACACAAATACACAATATGCAAATATTATAGTAATCTGTAAAAGGATATAGTGTTCGACTCAGATCTGCTATTTTCCCAATTTACTCACCAAGAATCTAGGTAAAGACCGGAAGGTGTTGACAACACCCTAACACCACATTCCTGCTCGACCATTGGCCGACCAAAGTACACCGCAACGGACAGGAACCCCGATCTGCCTCCCACCGGACAGAACCACTCAACACTCAGAAAGCACAGCACCAGAAAATACTCCCCAATCCAGATTCCACCGGAGCACAAAACAGTGTAAAAGGAATCACTCGGACAGAACCACCAAACCCACCAGAGCTACTCACACTCTCAGCCTAAAGCACAAAGCACACGGCCAACAATCTTCCGGACAGAACCCTCACCACGCTCAACCCGTTGAACCACAAAGGAAGATACGAGAATCACACAGAAAAGAAAGAGCAAGAGAATTTGGAAGAGATGAGGCGCTCAAAACCCGTTCCAAAGGAGCTGGAAAGGAGGCGCGCTTTATCGATTTAAGAATCAGGGGAGAGGCGCTGAACTTCAGATCTTTTCAAAATGGGGGTTAAGAGGGATTAAAGCCCTAATGAGCTTAATATTGTTGGGCCACAATACCCAACATTACACATGCACCTAATATAATTAAAAAAAAAATTGTTTTAATTTTTTGTCATATGTAGGTTTTTTATGTCAAAAATTCTAGCAAAAGATTGATACATTTGACTACAAAAATTGTTAATTTTTTTAACGGCTTTTGGTAATTATTATATAGTATACATGTTGTCAATGCAAGTATTTGGTCACCAATGGCTGGCTAGCCAAACGTAATTGAGCTCTTGACAGTAAAACTTTAAATAAAACTTAAAAAATATACGAGACCACAATGACTAGAAATATCCATATCAGATGTATCACTTTTTTATACTGATACTCCTAAAAAAATGAGTAACTGATACCTTAAACATAGACATCAGCACAAAGTTATATACTCGGATTTGCTGCTGTAAAATCGTCTAAATGTAAGCTAATCCCGCAATAACCTGAGCAGACGATGCAAAATAAGGGAAATTTGGTGACATACCCTATCGATGGATCCAATGGCTAATAATTATTTGGGACAATGGATCTCACACAAAAATATGAGACCTCAAGTGATTTTCAGCCCTTAATATTGTATCATCGAATTTCCCGCAAAATAAGGAAAATCCCTGAGGTTGTTTTTGGATTGAAATATTTGAAATAAATTGGTTTCAAATTCCCCTCTGTCAAATCTATCATTTATATTTGGGGTAAGAAATTATTGTAGATATTTCAGATTTCTCATTCTTTTTCAATATATCTTCTTTTGTACCTTGGAAAATATTTGAAATAACAATATATTATATATAATAATTTCAAATCTATAAATTTTAAATAATTAATTTTCAAATCATTTCCTTCAAAATCTAATCATTTTATCCGAATACAGCCGAACTCATATGAGCATATACGGTGGGAAGACAAGATCCACAAAATAAATTCCCGAAAAAACAGCCGTACCTTGATGTATCACAGACTTCGGCGAGTAAAGTAAAATTTCTTGCATAAATTTAACACGTTGCATCACAATTAGTCAATACCAATTTTTTTTTTTAGTAATTTCCTAATATATTTGTTCTTCAATTCCGAAGGGGAGATTTCACTAAAAACAATCTAATATCTAAATAATAATTTTGTAAGAGAAGAATATGTGATATAATGAACTTCGTGGCAACATTTCTAAGCAGTACCACACATGATGGCCAAATTTTCATTTGAATTTTTGAAATTAAAATATGGCCGTTTTATGGGAATAGTTGAAGAGGTGGAGTTTGAAGGTTGAAAATAAAACCTAACTTTGTTTTGATTCATAAATTACTTTATAATTTTTTATATATATATGATGATGATGATAGACGTAGAGAGGCCAGATGCCTGACACACATAACACAAGGGGTCACGCCTTTTTCTGTTTCCTCGAAGAACATAACAAAACCAGTGTAGGCAACTTGTTGGCATCATCTACTTGGCTGCTTGCTTTCCAACTAGCTACAGTATTAGATACATATCAAAAGGAGGTAAATTTCCTTGTGTTTTCCTTAAAAGGGCTAAACTTGGGCGTTGATTATTGCAAAAGTAAGCAAAAGGAGGTATGATTGTGACTTGGGACCGAAGGGTTAAGTAATTGATTATCGTTGAATTAAATCAAGGAAAGCTAAAGCCTTAAATCTTGGGCACAGAGATAAGCATGCCACCGATCTTTTACTGTAATGGGTGTCAATTATATACTTTAAAGAATACACAGAGAATCCTTGCATGGAGATTTACGCTTTAAACACCCGCTGTGTGATTTCTTTAATAAAAATATAATGTGAAATCAGGGCAATCATACTGTGCAGTGTATATGTCACAAAAGAATTAATGGAATTTCAGTAATATCTGAAATATTTATTTATATTTATGTGTAATCAGAATGTCATATGAAATCTGGATTTAATAAACGAACCAGTGGCAACTCATCCACATATTGTATCGTTAATAGATATTTCACCCACATTTGGTTTGTAATATGCACTTCACACACCTGTTTGATTTGAAATAAGCAGTTTAACCCATTTGAATTTAAAATAGACATTGTATCTATGTGGTTTAAAAAACATAACTATCTTCAAAACATATGGTTAAACTGTATTATGAAAATGGATAAATTGACTACTTTCAAACCAGATAGATATAAAGTGATTATTTGAAAAACTGAAGGAGTTATTGCCAAAAACCCTTAATTAACACATATATATTTATATATATCTTTTGAAGATAAATAACCACATAAGGCGTGATATGTTAGGTAGGGGTGATTAAGTGGGAATGTGGGATTGTCGACACTTATCATATTGTCTCGATTGTTTGGTTCGATTTTAAATAAACCATCATAATCATTTGAAATTATGATAGAGTGGTATTAATGCTCGTACAATATCTATGTTAATGGTGCAAATACCAATAATGTTCTTTAATAATGTTTTTATTCTATATTTTTAAAATAAATCTTGTAATATCAATTTATTTATAAATACAGTCTCCCACATATTTCCTATTTATACATGCCCTTTACTCCATTAAAAAAGAAAATGAAAGGGTCCCACATATTTCCTATTCCCCCTTCAAAAGCGGGCCCCATAACCTTTAAATAATCTGGTGTTACACGTGCTGCGCATGGGTCCCTTCACGTTTTCCCAACCAGAACTCCCTACAAATATGATGTTTTTTTGGTTTTAAAATTGTTTCCTTGAATTGACCCAACTATGGCGTACGGTGACACTGGTCCCCACTATACCTGCTGATGCAACGTGGCTCAGAGCCACGTGTCTGTACTGCATCCAAACTCCACGTCACTCCTTTACCCCCGCAAAATAAAATTAAATATTTATTTAGCTATCATTACACAATTTAATTTACAGATATAACAAATATATATATATATATATATATATACATACATACATACGCACTTATATTACACACATGTAAGTGTACATGTTTTTTTTTAACATAACAAGGAATATATATATAAATCAATAGTATGCAAAGGATCCATCCAAAAATCACCAAATGATAAGATCAAACAAACTGAAGAAAATATACATATGTCGAGCATGTCGTACATTAACATAACATAAACATTACATTGCAAGCCAGATAGAAATAAAAACAGCTACAACCCTTCTAGTTTGAACAATTGTATCTACATCAATTATAATGTATTATTATGCCAAATCATAAAAGAGATATATATAATTTTGTCTATATTTTACAAACTACAGGAGAGTTGTTGTAATACAATGACTCTACAAAACATTCAAATTAATTCTTCAAACTCTATGAATTTATTTATTATTATTTTTATCTTAATCCGTATATAAGTTTTCAAAATCTTCCTACTTATGTTGAGGACTTGAAAAGTGTAGAATATTGATAAAATCGCCATTTTAATCTCGAGATTTTATTTACAAAATTTACTTTATTTAATCAACAAAATTACTCATACGTAATTCGCATTTATTCAATGCAAATTATCGTAGTTGTCGCGTTAGACTCTCTCCCTCTCTCGAATTTTAGTATTGATTTGACTTTCCCTAATAAAACGCATATATATACATATATATATATATATATAACCCAATCGCCACCTCTGTAATCTATCTATATAATAATCCTGTTCCTCTACTTGCAAACCATTTCACTCTCCACCATATTCTCTCCTTCATTTCTATCGCCTCCCCTCTCTTTTCGTATTCCAACCATCCATTCTAATGTCAGTTGAAGCAACCAATCTCAAAACTTTCCCTTCGCAACTAATACAAGACAGGTACTGATGTTATGCATGGCCTAATCTTGCTGTTTGCAGTTGGATTTCTTTGCCTGTTTTGATGCTTACGTTTTCTGAATTAATATTTGCAGGGATTGGGTGATGCCATGTATTTATCAATCAGGGCTCGCTGATTCTATGTACAACGCGCAGCCGATCGGTTACTCCGGGATCCCTTTCCCCGAAACGTTGCCAGCCAATAAATCCTTTTATCAACAGCCGCTGTGCGATTCAGCGCAGGCCAAAACTTCCATGAATACGGATAGCGGGCTCACCTACAATGTTTCCGCCACAAGAAAACGCTCTAGAGACCCCATTAATCTAATGTACTGTACTACACCGCGTTTCCCAGTTATTCCCATCAAGAACGATGGTGTCTCTCAATTTCCTTCGTTTTTCGGTGATGACATCTTGCCTCATATCCAGCAGTACCAGTTGGAGATCGACGCCATTATCTCCCAACATGTGAGTTTTTATTATGTCTTGATATGGTATATACATGTAGCGGTGGTCATATTCCTAGTTGTTTCCTTTTCCGTTTAATTTCTAAATCATGATTTATTTTGTTTCGTTGATTTTGCAGACTAAAAGAATTCGATTGGATATAGAAGAGAGGCAAAAGGAACACGCAAGATTGTTGGTGGCGGCAATTGGAGAAGGGGTGACGAAGAAATTAAAGGAGAAGGAGGACCAAATCCAGAGAATGGGAAAATTAAACTTTGTTCTTCAAGAAAGAGTGAAGAGCCTGTACGTTGAAAACCAATTGTGGAGAGACATGGCGCAGACAAACGAGGCCACAGCCATTTCCCTGCGCAGCGATCTGGAACAAGTCCTAGCCCACGTCGGCGGCGAAGAGCGTCTACCCGTCGGAGCCTGTGCTGGAGCGGCCGTCGAAGAGGACGCGGAGTCCCGTTGTGGCAGCAGTGATCACCCCCAGAAAGATGTCACCGACGAAGCGGTGTCGCCTAGTAGGAATTGCAAGAGATGCGGTGAGAGGGAATCGTGCGTGCTGCTTCTTCCTTGCAGACACCTTTGCCTCTGCAACGTATGTGGGAGTGGGTCGCACCAACTCCAAGCATGCCCAGTATGTAACGCTACAATGAACACCACCCTCCATGTTAACATGTCTTGTTAACTGATCGATTCGCACAGGGTTTTCACTAGAGAAAGATTAAACCTGGACTAGAATTTTTTGTTATACATACTTTTTTTCGGTAAAAAATTGTGTAGCTTATTGTAAATCCTTTTCTTAGCAATTCAATCCTTTATTCTTTCAGTTTTTTTTATATATTTAAATTTATTTACCAGTTCATCATGTCTTAGAAATTAGTCTAGTTGCCTGTAGTGGGAAAGGTAATAAGGCATACAATATTCTGCCTCTCTCTTTTCTTTTTCAAACTTTTAAACATGACTTTTTCTTTTTTGTATTTTTTGCAATATATGTCAACAGTAAATTGTTGGGTTCCCATTCTTTTTAACATTAAAGTCGTGTCACGGTCAACTTTTACAAGAAACCAATTTCAGTACCTTTCTTGAAATCAATATACATGTGGCCCTATTCTCTATATTATCTGGTTATGTATGTAAGTGGTCCTATTGAATATAAAATTATTATTTTTTTTTAAAAAAAGAAAAGATTATAAAACTATTATTGTTTTATGACGGGAATACACTATCGCTATTTTTTGGGTACGTACTAGGTAAATCATATTAAGCAAGTTCGATACGACTTGTTCGATCGAGAAAGTATTTGCGGGAAGAATCGAACTCGTTACCGTGCTTAAAACTATTATTACTACCAGGCATATTATATTATGTATAGTAGGCATCGACTACGAACACAACAGATACGTGATGTGGAATGCAAGAAAATTCAAAACAAGGTGGCCACAATCTTCTCCTACATTTATTTATTACGGATATAATTTAAATTGTTTGGGTCAGGGATTGACGACTACTGCAAATAAGTTGGTGACATGTCACGAATGCTGACAAAGTAGCATTATTTTGGAAGTATTATTCCACCATATGCATTTAATTATTTAGGAGCATGAACCAACTTTCACTCCAAACTTTTCCACCTTAATTAAAGAATTCGGGTGCCAGATTAGTATTAAATATATGCCAAATATTTCGTTTCATCATATATTATATTGAAGGAATTAATTATGAAATTTGAAACAATCTGGTCTGCCAATGACTTTTTTCACGTCTACCCAAATTAAATAAAGGTGTGGACAGATCGTGCAATCAAAAATTTAACACCCATATGTTTTGCTTTTTTCACTATTTTGTCCGGTGCCCTATATTATTGGTAACAATCCTATTTGAGACAGATTGTATTCATTTAGTTTGAAAATATATAGTTTATCCTCGTGATTTATAAAAATATTCAGTTTGTAGTTTATGAATAAGTATAAAATTCTCCTTCTATGTTTTGCAAAATGCCTATTTCTATTATAGATGAAAACAAAAAGATAAAATATATATTCATCATGTAATTATAAAATGACTATTATCGATATCTAATAAAATAAATCTTCGCTAGCTCGTTAAAATATTATTGTCCTATATTTTGTTTGATGTCATTAAGTGCGTAGGTTAGTTTATTAGTGGCAAGGTAATTGATAGTCACGTCACGCAGTCCAATTACCAATGGAGTCATACATATATGTTTGAAAATTTTCGGGAATTGTGGGGACTCTGAAAAGTTAGTCATTTACACAGTCAAATTAAGGAAGTGCGTGTGATTGATGGACACCAAATTTTCTTTTTCATAACAATTATTTTTTGTCATATCCACAATACCAAAAAAATTGGGTTTATTTGATGATGCCCTTAAGGGTAGCGTCCTTAGGGGCATCATCACTGATACTCAGCAATAGGATGATCTCACCTCACCTTATTCTAGTCGGTCGACCTCCCGACCTAATCAACATTTTGTCCTCGGGAGTGTCATACCTTCAAGACCAGAAGATAATTCCCCGACCTCCCGACCTAATCAACATTTTGTCCTCGGGAGTGTCATACCTTCAAGACCAGAAGATAATTCCCCGACCTACCGACCTACTTGGATCATGACCAGAAGACCTAATTTTCAGAGCTCCCATCTGAGTTTCAAGCATCTTACCTCTAAGAACATGTTGACCGAGTCTACGTTGATCAGGCACGTCCCGAGATTTCCGGAAGTGGAAATGAGTAGTGGTTTTATCAGTTGACTGACATGTCCCGAAATCCCGGGAATCTTGTGAATCGTGGTCTAACTGCTCCAAAGTGCACGCTCTTGAGTTAAACTCTATAAATAGCAAACCGATACAAGATTTCAGGTATGCATTTTTCTCCTATACGCACTATACAGCACCTATTCTCTTACAGATTTTGACAGATATTTCCCGTGACCTGACTTGAGCGTCGGAGGGGACCCGCCGGAAAAATCTTCCGGCCCCTTCTAACATCTTGTTTCATATCTTAGCAGGTCATTCAAAGATCTGTCCCTGATTATCTGGTCTAGGGAGGAATATAAAGGGAAGTCATTAAACCTATTATTGATACTTAAAAAGCATCACTCTTTTTGGGAGTATCAATTGGCGCCGTCTGTGGGAACGTTCGAGCTAAGGCGTGGATATGGCAACAGGAAGAAGAGGACGCGGGAGAAGGAGAGCATCTGAGGGGAGAAATCCCCCTGAATTATCGGAAAATCCTGAAAATACTTTACCAGAATCAGGAGATCAGATGCCTACAGTAAACAGAAGGGTGGGAGATCTCACTTTGGAGCAGTTGGCTCAGTACATTGCTCAGACGGTGGATATGGCGGTGAGGGGAAACCAGATACCACCCTGTCATAATAATCCACCACGTCAACCTCCCCCTACGAATGTGGGAAGTCAGCCAGTTGAACCAGAGCAATTAGCTACTGGTCAACCGACGGTTGAACCTATGTTACCAAATCAAATGGAGCTAGTATGGGAAGAGATAAGAAGATTGGGACAACAAAGGGGAGAAAGAATATCTACATCTCGACGTGAAAGCCCTTTTTTACCCCCAATTTTGAGAGAAGATCTTCCTCCGAATTTCCGACAGCCCATGATTGGAGAATACGATGGGAGCGCGGATCCTGAGGAACACCTCGGGAGGTTTGAAAATGCCGCGTTATTACATCGTTACTCAGATGGGGTTAAGTGTCGAGTATTTTTGACCACACTGGTAAGGTCGGGTCAACAATGGTTCAATTTTCTCAAGCCAAATACTATTCGCAATTTTGAAGACTTCAGTTCTGTCTTCTTGAACCAGTTCGCTAGTAGTAAGAGGTACCAAAAGACCTCTTTGAATCTTTTCACTACGAAGCAGCAGGAACAAGAGTCCTTACGAGAGTTTGTGCAAAGGTTCAACAGTATAGCATTGGAGGTACCAACTGCCACGGCCGATGTCCTCATCAATGCATTCACTCAAGGATTAAAGGCGGGGGAGTTTTTTAAATCATTAGTAAAAAAACCCCCTCGGAATTATGATGATCTACTGGGCCGAGCCGAGAACATGTTAACTTGGAGGATGCGCAAAAACAAAGAAGGGTAGAAATGAGAAGAGAAAAGGTGGAGTCAGGAAAGAAGAGGTTATTTGAAAGGGGGGATGATCAGGGCAGAGCTAGAGGACAGCTTCTAACTCGAACTCCTTTGACAATGAGTTTAGAAAAGGCTATGGAATTTTGCGATGAAAAGAGGAAGTTAGAAAGACCAAAGAAGGCAGAAAAAGGACCTCGCTTACCTCCTTCTGAAAAGTATTGCAGATTTCATAGGGAATATGGACATTTTACAAATGAATGTCAGAGGTTGGAAGAAGAGGTCGAGAGATACTATGTTTTCATATAAGAGATACATTATTTAGCTATATTAGTTATAATATTATGTGCACTTGCCCCCCTTGCTTAAGTTTGCCCTTGCATTTATTCTATATTAGTCTGTTATTGTTCAATCCAGATGTTAAAAATTATAATAAATCTTTTGTACAATGGAGATGGCCGTAATTCTTTCTAAATAAATTACATCACCCCTGTTTTTTATATTCTCTTTCAATATCTTTTTTATAATTACTTTCTATAAAATAATCAAAAACAAAATTTAGATTTAAAATAGGCAAATGTGACCTAAGTCGTTGTCAATTTATTGCTACCTTTCTATCAACAGTGGACCAAAAAAAATAATAATAATGGGGGGAAACGGTCATTAATTGATTTGTGGTGTTATTCAAATAATGAAGACAAAAGTGTCAGTGCAAATTCACAATTTTCCCGTTGTACCAGTCCTTCAATTCTGGTGGCTCTCCATTTCCCCAAAATAAAAAATAAATAATGACGGGCACCAGACGGCTAACTTTTTCTTCATGGGAATTAATTTCCCTCTTGTCTCGCATTCATTCCCACTATGGGCCCCAGAAATTGAAGAATCCCATTATTTCTGCCCATGTTTCTGTACTGAAAGGGGTCGTGGGCCCATCTTTTAAAGGGGATGTCACCTAAAGTTATTCACGGCTTGTATAGTATTATGATAATATATGATATGGTCCATTTTATTTGTATATATTCTCGATTTATTCTATATCGTTTGTACTGACCCGATTTAGTTCTTCTAGTTTTTTAATTTGTCTCAAATCAATACTGACTGTTAAATGCAACGTTAAAACTAACGAAGAGACTGCATCGGGTCACTTAAAACTTCAGAGATTGAATCGTGAATTAATGCAAATATTAGCGATTGACTCTGGTCATTAAAAAGATTGTGTAAATTAATCACATTTTCTATAATTATTTAAACTATGATATAATATATTAAATTCTACATAAAAATCAATTATTCACAAATAATAATAAAAAATGTCAACAATTTATAAAAAAAATATTTAATTTATAAAAAAACTACTTAATTTATCAAAAAGAAAATATTTTTTAATAAATTGATTACACATATGATAGATATAATTTAATGAAATCAATAATATATCTTGTTTAATAAGTACACTAGTCATAGAAATATATTTTGTATATCAATATGTTATTAGTTTTCTTTGTTTTGTTTGAGCGAAAAAATGGTTTATATAGAATTTAATATTTTATATCATTATTTAAATAAAATAATTTTACAAAAAATTACCAAAATAATAAATAAAGTATCCATATTAATTACTATAATAATTAATAATTTAAAGAATTAAGTAACCCAATCTTTTTAAATGACCCGAATCACTCCCTAATGTTTGTATCAATTCCCCATTCAGTCACTCTCTTTTAGTTTTAACGGTGCATTTAATGTTTATGACTGATCTATGTCGAACTAAAAAGATTAAATTGGGTCAGTGTAAATAATATGGAATAAATCGGGCAAAGGTAATCTTGTCTCCTAATGTTTTAGTAGATTTGCGTAATAATTTTTTATCCACATGGTGAAAACGATAAAGGTATAATTTTGAACGTTGCATTCTTTTTTAAAAGAAAATGTCTTTGTAAGTTATTTAATGTAATATTTCTAATTCTGTAGTTGATTTCAATGGACGAAATGGGCAAAGGCCGTGCCGATAATTGAACAGGATTGATTCAATTTAAGAGAAATTGGGCCCAAGATTTGTACCACTGCTTTTTTTGTTCATCACACTATGATAGCACAAAATGTGCGAACCGACTTGATTCTATATATAATTTAATGGTTTTTATTGTTGTTGTATGGTTTGATGGCACAATTTCATATCTTCGTCCCACCATCCTTAAATTCATGTCTTCATTCTTCACCCACTTTTTTTTTTTTTTTTTAATTTACGGAAATATAAAATAAATAAAGCCAACTCTTTTTTTATGGTTGGAGTTCCACATGCATATGGGGTATGCCAAAGATAGATAACAATTATGCGATCGTACATAAAACTTTGAATTTGGACAATTCATCGTGTAATAACTATTTTTATTTCTGTTACATTTTTTTTATAAAAAAAAATGTAAAATAGTTCATAAATGGATGTTATTACCCTTTTCGTCATACCACAAAAAAAGTCGAAATAACATTAGAATTCAATGAACTTTACGTCTCTCTCTCTCAAAGAAAATAAAGTGTATAGTACAATGGACATGTGGACATATAAAGAAAAAGGAGAATTTGCAAGATTATTGCTTAGTTTTGTTTCTAAGAATATATCAACTGTTGAGAGAGAGAGATTGGTTAATGACTTTGCATATACTTTAAGTATAAGACTAGATGTCCCCTCAATGAGTTTGCTTTTGAATTTTGATGTATTTGGTTATGAGAACCAAAAGTTAATGCAACTAAAGGCGATGCATTTGCTTTTTGCTTCAAAGTTGAATCTAATATCCATCTACAAAGCCTGATTAAATATTTAAAAAAAAAATTGAAAGGGCAAAGTCATTTACACTTATGCAGTGAATAATGGTTTTTACCACAATACTACAGTTATCATCAAGAAAAAGAGGAGCCACATTACCAAATAAGAGGGGTCCAAAACAAGAGGCCCAATTGTTCTGAATTTAAACATATAAATATAGTAACTCTAACGTATTATCATTACGGTTACTATATTTATATGATTAATTTCAGAACAATTAGACCTCTTGTTTTTGGATCCTCTTCAAAACATACAAATTTATAATAAAAAAAATTATTAGGAAAGAATAAAGGTATCCCACTTTATCTTTTGGTTGGTGCACACATCATATTCTCCCTTAAAAGAACAATATCAAGTTTTAGTACTAAAATCACATAGTGGATTCCCCAATTTCTCTTTTTTAACTTTTTCTAGCACCAATAAGTGGCACGATATCATGTTTCAACAACGTTGGAATAAGTACCCAATATTGATTTTTATCAGTGGATTGAATCACTTTTTTCATTAAAGCAATTAGTGAAACTATATATTTATTACACGCACATTTTCCTTTTGAGAACAATCTTGCAAATTATTGTTGGCCGGTGGCTACTTTTCCAGAAGGTCGATGGCTCTCTTGCACTGTACATTTGAAAGTTGTTGATTCCTGTAGCTTTGGTGGACTGAAGAATACAAAATGAAAATGTTGACTTGCAATCGAAGGATTTGAGCACCTATATAAACACTTCCATTCCATCCTTTGGAAATTATCCCTCACTTGATTATCTCTAAGCTTTTAAGCTTATGTTTCTGTATCTGTGTGATGTGAGATGATCCGAGAGTTGTTTGTAATTCTCGTCTGAAATATCAATAAGTTCTGTGTTTGCTCTTGCGGACGTAGTCGATTGCCGAACAACATAAATTTCGTTGTTCGTTGGGTGTATATGCTGTTTAAACTTTGTTTCTGTTGATGTCGCATAACAATAATTACACCCCCAAATTTCCAATTAAGTAAAACAAATAAATAAATCTCGCAGTTATGAAACGATCCCGAAAATTGGCCAGACCAAATACTTTTACCAATTTTCTGTGGCCACATTAATTGTCGAACGTATAACCTTCGTACAAAAGTCTCGTCGTCGGCTCCATCACAATTGTTAACGATTGGAAGCTAAGGTTCTGCCATGGGCTCTCGTTTTATAAGGGCTCAAATTTGGCCTGCATCGATGGACTTCAATATATTGGGAGCCCTTCTATGGCCCTTCTTCAATGGGCTTTAGTTCAATATATATACACGAAAGATAGGTCCTTTTCCGAATTCAGTGTCGTCCACAAACACGTGCAAGTATCGATGATGGAGTTGCTTGCTAGATCGTATAAGTTTGATGCGCGAGTGAATATGGATACAGATACACGAGCGGATGTGGTTTTTAAAAAATTTAAGTACGGGTGCACCTTAATGCGTCTATTAAAAATAAATAAATAACTATAAATACATACACACTGATGAAATGAAGTTAAACATACATAATATACATAATATTTAACAAACTTACATCATTATTATATTATTTACAAATTTACAGTATGAAGTTCTTAACAACTTTGGTGTTTGCAGCTTTACCATTCTTAAAAAAAACATTAAAATTAGATTTTATTGAAGGATCTAATATTTGCAGCTTTGCAAAATGTTATAGCCAGTGATACAACGTAATTTGAATCTTGTATTTGATCGTTCTTCTAATAATGATTCTCCGAAAAACATATTTTAGAAAATGAAAAATTAAAATGAAATGAAGTATCAAAATTTTGTTTTATTTTAAGATATAAAATAACGAATTTGAAAAATGGAACCAAATTGTACATCTATATTTCAACATGTTTGGTAATAGTATGAATTTATTAAGAATGACTCATATTATTTTCAGAGACTTATATTATTACCTTATGAAATGACTAATATAAACATTTAAATTAACTCAATAAAAAAAGTTTTATTTGTAAAGTTCATTCTATTAATTTTTATGCAAAAAACTAAGATATCAAAATTATTATTATTTGCTCCGCAAAAATGTTACAAAATCACAGATTTATCATACTTTCTTTTATCACATATTTTAATCTTTTATATGTTATTATCTAATTCATTATTCATTACATAATAGTTAATATTATCTATCATTTACCATATAAAATAATTTTCTTACCAACCCGAAGTACCTAGAAACAATGAAAATTCATCTAAACCCAAAATCGTAGAATTTTATTTTATATTACAAAAAAAAATCGGAGAATTAAGGAGGATTAACAAGACTTAGTAACTTAATGTGCAACTTAGTAAATCTTAGTGCGCGACTTAGGAATTCTTAGTGCGCGAATTATAAAATCTTAGTGCGCAAATTATAAAATCTTAGTGCGAAAACTAGAAATTCTTAAAGCGCGAACTAGAAATTCTTAATTCGCCTTAACGCGGCGCACGCGCACCCAGTTCGTCGGTTCACGGCCGGAGCGCCAACGCGTGGAGGGGGTGTGATATCCCTGAAATTGATCATGTGTTTTATGGATTTTAATTGTGAGATTAATATGATGTTATTGTTATTATGTGGTTTGGAAATGGATAGTTATGCGGTGGGTATAACCTGGTAATACATTTCAGGGTGCATGTGGTGCATTGTGGGAAATGTTTAAATTTGGCATGGTTTAATTTAGATTGATTCTAATAATGGAGAAAGCATGTTTAATTGATATTGTTGGTTCATCTTATTAATTCAATGCTTTAAAATATCTAGTGTTGGTATTGTTATTGTGCATTTTGTGCTATGTTGGAGCATGAATTTAAATAAATACTACACCCTACCCCTTATTCCCCTTCATCCCCTCTTGTAAGGCCTCGCTACCTTAAGTGTGGATTAAGTGCATTAAGAGAGCTAAACATGCATTCATCAGAGTATAAGGGTTCATGTTGATACTTTGAGCTTAAAGATTACAGTGCCAAAATAAAACTTCCTTACATTCCCACAAAATGAATGTAAAAGCTATAGATTTACTCTACCCTGTGTAGAAACTATACAAAAGAATTCCTGGTCTGCTATACCAGTAGCACTCATCACAAAGCTCATTGCATCAAGCTTGTCCTTAGCCCTCCATGCCAAATGCTCCTACAGGAACAACCCCAAACCACGAGCATATAATAATCCATATTGTTAAGCCTTAAACGCATGGTTGCGTTTAATTATCCCCGGCCAATCTTTGAGTTTTGATGATCAACAAAACTTGTGTTTGTTATACTAATGCATCTACTTAGTGTGCAGATTAAGTGATGAAAAGTGGTTTGGAATGAAGAAAATCGAGTGTGCATATTCTGGCCTGGATCGCCCCAGGCGATGGTGATCATCGCCCCAGGTGATGGGTGCCAGGTAGAGGTGCCAGAATGGGCCAGCCCGACCCAAACGGGCTGGCCCGCCCAACCCGTGGCCCAAACGGGCCCAACCCATTTGGGCCCGCGTCCAGGCGGGTTGGGAAAACCCCAACGCAACCCGACCCGAAGCGGACCTCGGGTTGGGGCGGGCTGGCCAGCCGAAATATTTTTTTTAAATTTTCATTTTTTTAAAAAAAAAATTTTAATTTTTTTTTTAAGAAACTTCAATAAAATATTCCCAACTAAACTTGCCGAACCTGAAACTGATGCTAGAAGAATACTGAAACTTGTTTAAGGTTTTATCTAGATATTAGCACTGCTACTAAAAAAACTTTATTAGTGAATCAGTATTTTACTCATTTTTGAAATACTTGTTGCAACTTCAAGCAAGACCAAGTGAAAAATATATAGTAGATCGAATGCTTCAATGTGATATTGAGTTTTTATTTATGAATTGAGCCTAAAAAAAGAAATAACAAATTTTTTATTTTTTTTAAAAAATGGGGCCAACCCGCGGGCCTGCCCGCCAAGCCGCGGGTTGGCCCGCCAAAACCCGCGGCCCGTTTGGGCCAGCCCGTATAGGCCCGCCTGCTGACGGGCCTTAAAAATGCTGGCCCAACCCGCCTATTTGGCGGGTTGGGTTGGGCCAGACCCGCGGGCCTAGCCCATTTTGACAGTTCTAGTGCCAGGCGGGGCATCGTCACGCACATCGACAGAGGCGATGGCTAGGCAAGCATACCAGGAAGATCGCTCCAGGCGATGATGACCAACGCCTGAGGCGATGGCAACCATTTGCACTTCGCCTCGCACATCGACAGAGGCGACGTCGAGGCATGCGCGGGCATGCGCGCAGGGGAGATCGTTTGAGGCGATGGGCTGAACGCCCGAGGCGATGGCTGGAACGCCTGAGGCGATGTGGAGTTCGTTTGAGGCGATGAAAGATTTTAGACTGCTGAGGCTACGGCATTGGATTTTAATTTGGATCGCCTGAGGCGATGCGTGATTTATGCTGACCGTTGGGGCGCGGCGATGGAGATCGCCTGAGGCGATGGCTGAGGCGATCGAGGAGTGATTTCAGCCTTTTGTGTAGCAACTGCTAGTAGGAGCCTAGGGGGCCTCCTACACTATAAATATGGATGCTTTAGAGCATTTTGAAGCTAAGGAACAAGCCTACAAACTTCTACAAAGTCTTGATAATTATTATTTCAAATTGTATTGCAATCTCCATACATTGTTGTTGTAGTGGAGTTTGTAATTCTCTTCTTTGTTAGAGTCTTGTTTTCTTCGTATGAGTACACCGTGAATGTGTTTTTGATTTGATCTATTGTAAAGGTCCTCCAACACCAAAGCAAGTTGGAAAATTGTAAAGTCATCAACAAATCTAGTTGGTGCAAGTGTGTGGCTATCCTTGGAGCCCTTAAGGCCAAGAAGACTCGTGAAGAGTGTTGGTAGCTCGGGAAGAGCTTTGTGTACTCGGGAAGAGTATTATGCTCGGGAAGAGCGTTGTGTACTCGGGAAGAGTAGTGTGCTCGGGAAGAGCTTTGTAACTCGGGAAGAGTTGTGTTGTGGCTAACTTGGAGCCCTCAAGGCCAAGACCAATTGTTCTAATGGAACCTCGGTTGGAGGTTATCTAACCGGGAAGATGAGACGTAGGCGATTCATCGCCGAACTTCTATAACAAATCATTGTCTCTTTTATTGCTTTATTTTTCATTACGCATTTATTTACTTATTCTTTTTATTTATCGATTGACGTAAGGCTTCCGCAAGCGCAAACTCTTTTGTTTTTGCAAACTCATTTTAAAACGCTAAAGTAGCCAAGAAATCTCATTCACCCCCCTCTTCGATTCCAACACATATTCACAACAATATGATTATAATGTGTAAATGCATAAATCGTAAATACAAAGCACTTCTTGTATTCTAATGCATTTAAAACTCTGCCTTTGGTTGTCCCTGTACCATAACTCATAATCATAATCAATGGATTATAATACGGTTCCACAAATATCATGACATATATTCAACCCGCCCACACTAATCACACATCATAGTCTTGTTATAACAGTGTATTTTAATGCACATCCGCGACACTAATACCCCTCGCTTCGGCATATCAGCGGCATCGAATAACCTCGCTTTAATGTGAGCGGCATTTACCATCGCTTCAACATATTAGCGGCAAATATTCTTTACTCGCTATGATATGACAGCGGCAAGTATTCTTTCATCGCTTCAAATGATGAAGAATATTACAATTTATTTTAGAAAATGAAATTTATAAGCCAAAATAAAAAGCAAATATATATATATATATATATATATATATATATATATATATATTTGCTGGATAAAAGAAAAGGCATCTTAACATCTCTAAATTTATCTATATATCTATACTATTAATTAAGTGTGTGACTTTACCTTGATCACCAAATATAGTTTGCCTAAAATATCGCTCTTTCTATATTATATTATTTTTCTAAAATAATGATGTTGGGTTTTAGGAACCCGAATAATCTTGGTTTTGATGTCAACAAAACTTGTTATTGTGTTGCTAACATATTTCATCAAGTGCACAGTTCATAGATCATAATTAAGAGCTTGATAAATTACAAAGAAGTAACTTGAAAATATCAAGCTGGATCAAGACTGAAATCCTAGCAGAGCGGATTGTTTTGATTATATCTCATAGCTCGGATATTGAAATGGCGTGCTTCCAAAGAGATCGAACAGCCAACTGAAAATACTAAAAGTCATATTTCACAACAGATCGGCTAGTTCGAATATTATCAAGGAGAAAAGACGCCTGCAAGATCGAGTTGTACCGCGAAGAAACAGCAAGCAACTCTCAGTATGTTGGGCATAACTCTTAGCTCGCTTATTGGAACGAGACGATTCAGTATGGGTTAGAAATCTAAGAAGAATACCTACAAGTCATCTTGAGGAGTCGAGAGCTGAATCGGAGTTTAAGAATGCCAAAAGACGTCTGCAAGTTGATGATCCTGCTGCTGAAACATGGAATGTTTCAGCATGTGCATGGTCTGGTATATCGAGCATCCCGATCTCATACAAACTCGAAATCGAGTGATTCTTGATTATTTGGAAAGCCAAAACAAATGGCTACAACGTTCATGTTCATCACTTTGCCCAGAAATCAAAGAATCAAAAGCTACAAGCAACAGATCGGAAGAGCAAGTTAATCAAGCTGTTTTGTATCAAGCTTGTCTTGCACCAGACTGATCCGACAGACTGATATGTCCAAGCTGATTGTCCAGACTGATCCGGCTAGACTGATCTGTCCAGAAGACTGTTCTAGACCCAGACTGATCTGTCCAGAAGATTGATCCGGCCAGACTGATCTAGACCCAGACTGATCTGTACAAGACTGATCCGGCCAGACTGATCTGTACAAGACTGATCCGTCCAGTCCAATCCGAAATACAAAGAGCCCAGAAACCAGAATATGCTCGTTGCAAGCTCGGGAATGGTGCAGACTTTTCCAACGGGCATATTCTTGTGTCTAACGTATATATCATTGTTTGGGGCTATATATACAAGTCTTGGAAGCTCAAATAAGGTGATTGAAGATCAATCCAAGCAAGATCAAAGCAAACCCACTTGGTATTCAAAATGGACAGCTTACAAGAAGAAAACAGCTTGAAAGATAGCAAGCCCAGATTTTAGGCACCACTTACCTTTCTATATCAGATCTAGTTAGATATCATTTGTTCCATATATATTCACTCCATTCATTATATTTGAGTGGATATCATTGTAACGGTTGAAGATCATAACAACCGATTGAGAGGTCTTTGTATGTGAGACATTAAAGAACATACATAGTTGAGTTGCTATGAGTTCTAGTTGGATGGGGAATGTACAACTGGATCGGGTTTGTACAAGAGTTGTATAAATCAAAGTCTTCTAGTGGAATTCTTCCATGAGGTGGAAGAAGGGGAGACGTAGAAGGATTACACCACCTTCGAACTTCCATAAACAAATGCTTGTTTATTTATTTTACTTGCATATCTTTAAAATGTCTTTCAAATGGTTAATCGGTTATAGAGCAGGTTACTTCGAGTGTCTTTCGCCCGGTTTGGTAACCGAACTCGATATAATCTCTCGGTGCAATTATTTCAAGAACACGAGCTATTGAAGCTCAAGTTGGTTGAACTCGGGTGTGTACTGGCCACCCACCCCGATTGATCATGACAAGTGGTATCAGAGCAGGTTGTTATTGGAAAGCATTTGAATCGATTTTAGGCGGAAATCTTTTAAACATATTTTTTCACGAGCATGAAATTATTTTCATATCATAAATTTCAAAATTTTGGTGTATGAAAAGTTTTAGCACAAAATCAATTTCATTGTATTTATTTTGCACGAAAATAATTTTAAAATCTATTTTATAGGTTTAATTTTCGTTCAATCTGTTTGTTGGGTTTTGAGAACCCGAATAATATTGGATTAAAAAGGAAGACAAATAAAATTTACTCCTCCTCATAACAAGAAAAATCATATTTTTTAAACAACATATTTCTCCCCCTTTTTGTGTGAATTAAAAAGGAAGACAAATAAAATTTACTCCCCCTCAAGGATTGAGATTAAACTCTCCCCCTTAATTTTAAAATATTTGAAAATTTGAGCAAGAGAGGGGCAAATGGGGTAGGTTAAAACAAATTAAAAAATGCAATGCACATTAAATTTTTGAACAAAAATAACCTCTTTTGATGATAGATGAAGCATATTTGGCAACAAATTTGAATTTCTTGACAAAACTCAACAATGTCCATTTCATCTTTCCGCGGTGGCAGCACACTTAGCCCAACTTTACAGAATAAACTGCATCTCCTCGTGAATGATTAGGCTGCAAGACCTATACCGTTGCGATCCTCTATGAGTCTAGTTTGCAACGCAAAAAACTGTTCGTCATTTGGACATCCGAGCAAGAAGTTATGTTAATTTTCCCAAAGTCGCTGCAAGCTGCCAGAAAAACTAAAATGATTCGAAAATTGTTAGATAAAATCTCAAAATAAAAATTTTAAACTTAAATTGAGTTTAAAGCATATTGAACGAAATTAAAACTTTGAAATAGATTTTAAAATTAATTTTCATGCAAAATGAATGCAATGAAATTGATTTTATGCTAAAAATTTTCATACACCAAGTTTTGAAAAAATATGCTATGAAAATATTTAATGCTCATGAGAAAATTTTGAAAATGATTTTAAAAGATATCCGCAAAAAAAAATCGGTTAAAATGCTTTCTAAGAACAACCTGGCTCTGATACCACTTGTCAGGATCGATTCCGGGGGTGGATTGCCATTCCACACCCGAGTTCAACCAACTTGAGCTTCAATAGCTCGTGTTCTTGAAATGATGCACCGAGAGATTATATCGAGTTCGGTTACAAAACCGAGCGGAAGACACTCGACATAAACCGCTCTAAAATCGATTAAACATTTGAAAGGTATTTTAAAGATATGCAATTAAAGTAAATAAAGAAGCATTTGTTTATGGAAGTTCGAAGGTGGTGTAATCCTTCTACGTCTCCCCTTCTTCCACCTCATGGAAGGATTCCACTAGAAGACTTTGATTTATACAACCCCGTTGTACAAACCCGATCCAGTTGGGAATGCCCCATCCAACTAGAACTCCTACCAACTCAACTATGTATGTTCTTTAATGTCTCACATACAAAGACCTCTCATCGGTTGTGATAAATCATCAAAGGTTACAATGGTATCCACTCTTCTATTAAGCTCTCAAATACAATGAATAGAGTGAATACAAAGGCACAAATGATTTCTAACTAGATCTGATACAGTAAGGTAAGAGGTGCCAAAGGTTTGAGGAGTGCTATTCATTTAGCAGCTTTTGTCTTTTAAGTTCCTCAATTGAATCCCAAGTGGGTTTGCTTTGGAAGGCTTGGATTGATCTTCAATCAGCTGTTATTGAGCTTCCAAATCATGTATATATAGCCCCAAGTAATGATATATACGTTAGACACAAGAATATGCCCGTTGGAAAAGGTTCTGCACCATTCCCGAGCTTGCAAAGGTGATATTCTGGTTTCTGAGCTATTTGTATTTCGGACTGGATTGGTCGGATCAGCTTGGGCAGATCAGTCTGGCTGGATCAGCATGGTAGATCAGTCTGGCAGATCAGCACAGGCATATCAGTAAGTCCGGATCAGCACGGGCAGATCAGTCTGGACAATCAACTTGATTCAAAAACAGATTGATAAACTTGCACTTCGATCTGTTGCTTGTAACTCTTGATTCTTTGTTTCTGGGCAAAGTGATCTACATGAAAGTTGTATCCCTTTCTCTTAGCTTTCCACGGAATTAAGAATCGCTCGATTTCGAGTTCGTATGAGAGAGTTATGCTCGAAATACGAGACAATGCTCCTGCTGTCTGTTTGCTGGATGCAGCAGCACATGACGTTACTTGCAGAAGCTTGTTGGCCATCTTAACGTCCGATTCAGTCTTTCACTTCCAAAGATGACTTGTAGATCATTGTCTTAGCTTTCCAACCCATACTGAATCGTTCCGTTCCGATAAGCGATCTAAGAGTTATGGCCAACAGACTGACAGTTGCTTGCTGAAACAGCTTGCTGTTTCTTCGCGGTACAGCTCGATCTTGCAGGCGGCTTTTCTCCTTGATAACATTCGAACTAGCCAATCTGTTGTGAAATAAGACTTTTAGTATTTTGAGTTGGCTGTTCAATCGCTTTGGAAGCAAGCCATTTAGATATCCGAGCTATGAGATATGATCGAAACAATCCGCTATTTCAGAATTTCAGTCTTGGTCCAGCTTGATATTTTCAAGCTACATCTTGTAATTCATCAAGCTCTTAATTATGATATATGAACTGCACACTTGATGAAATATGTTAGCAACACAATAACAAGTTTTGGTACATCAAAACCAAGATTATTCGGGTTCTCAAAATCCTTGAGGGGGAGTAAATTTTATTTGTCTTCCTTTTTTATTCACACAAAAAGGGGGAGAAATATGTTGTTTAAAAAATATGATTTTTCTTGTTATGCAACATTGTGCTTTAATGTTCATATTTTTATTCAAGTTTTGTGATCATCAAAAAGGGGGAGATTGTTGGGTTTTGAGAACCCGAATAATCTTAGTTTTGATGTTAACAAAACTTGTTATTGTGTTGCTAACATATTTCATCAAGTGTGCAGTTCATAGATCATAATTAAGAGCTTGATGAATTACAAAGATGTAGCTTGAAAATATCAAGTTGGACCAAGACTGAAATTCTGGCAGAGCGGATTGTTTCGATCATATCTCATAGCTCGGATATCGAAATGGTGTGCTTCCAAAGCGATTGAACAGCCAACTCAAAATACTAAAAGTCTTATTTCACAACAGATTGGCTAGTTCGAATGTTATGAAGTAGAAAAGACGCCTGCAAGATCGAGCTGTACAGCGAAGAAACAGCAAGCTGTTTCAGCAAACAACTGTCAGTCTGTTGGCCATAACTCTTAGCTCGCTTATCGGAACGGAACGATTCAGTATGTGTTGGAAAGCTAAGACAAATATCTACAAGTCATATTTGGAAGGGAAAGACTGAATCGGACGTTAAGATGGCCAAACGGCTTCTGCAAGTAGCGCATGTGCTGCTGCATCCAGCAAACAGACAGCAGGAGCATCGCCTTGTATTTCGAGCATAACTCTCTCATACAAACTCGAAATCGAGCGATTCTTGATTCCGTGGAAAGCTAAGAGAAAGGGATACAACTTTAATGTAGATCACTTTGCCCAGAAATCAAAGAATCAAGAGTTACAAGCAACATATCAAAGAGCAAGTTTATCAATCTGTTTTTGTATCAAGCTGATTGTCCAGACTGATCCGGACCAGACTGATCTGCCCGTGCTGATCCGGACCAGACTGATATGACCGTGCTGATCCGGCCAGACTGATCTGCCCAAGCTGATCCGGCCAGACTGATCTGCCCAAGCTGATCCGGCCAGACTGATCTGCCCAAACTGATCCGGCCAATCCGGTCCGAAATACAAATAGCTCAGAAACCAGAATATGACCGTTGCAAGCTCGGGAATGGTGCAGAACCTTTTCCAACGGGCATATTCTTGTGTCTAACGTAAATATCATTACTTGGGGCTATATATACATGATTTGGAAGCTCAATAACAGCTGATTGAAGATCAATCCAAGCCTTCCAAAGCAAACCCACTTCGGATTCAATTGAGGAACTTAAAAGACAAAAACTGCTAAATGAATAGCACTCCTCAAACCTTTGGCACCTCTTACCTTACAGTATCAGATCTAGTTAGAGATCATTTGTGCCTTTGTATTCACTCTATTCATTGTATTTGAGAGCTTAATAGAAGAGTGAATACCATTGTAACCGTTGATGATTTATCACAACCGATGAGATGTCTTTGTATGTGAGACATTAAAGAACATACATAGTTGAGTTGCTAGGAGTTCTAGTTGGATGGGGCATTTCCAACTGGATCGGGTTTGTGCAACGGGATTGTATAAATCAAAGTCTTCTAGTGGAATCCTTCCATGAGGTGGAAGAAGGGGAGACGTAGAAGGATTACACCACCTTCGAACTTCCATAAACAAATGATTGTTTATTTACTTTAATTGCATATCTTTAAAATGTTTTTCAAATGTTTAATCGGTTTTAGAGCGGGTTATGTCGAGTGTCTTCCTCTCGGTTTTGTAACCGAACTCGATATAATCTCTCGGTGCATCATTTCAAAAACACGAGCTATTGAAGCTCAAGTTGGTTGAACTCGGGTGTGGAATGGCAATCCACCACCGGAATCGATCCTGACACTGTTCTTAACTCATCTTAAGTTTAAAATTGTTATTTTGATATTTTTTTTTGACAATTTTCGAAGTTTTTCAGGTTTTCTGGCAGCCTGCAGCGACTTTGGGAAATATGACATAACTTCTTGCTCGAATGTCCAAATGACAAACCGCTTTTTGCGTTGCAAACTAGACTCGTAGAGGATCGTAGCGGTATAGGTCTTGCAGCCTGATTATGCACTAGGAAATGCAGTTTATTTTGCAAAGATGAGCCATGTGTGCTGCCACAAGAATTGATGAACGGACATTGTTGGAGTTTTGTGAAGAAAATCATTGTTGTTGTGCTAGCTATAAAAAGAGGTTATTTTTGTTCAAATTTTTCTATGCACTGCATAGTTTTTGTTTAAAAAATATTTGAAATCAATCCCTCTCATCTCTCCTCATTTACCATTTTCATTTATTCAAATTTTAAGGGGGAGAATTAATTCAATATTTGAGGGTGAGAAAATTTTATTTGTCTTCCTTTTTGATTCACACAAAAAGGGGGAGAAATATGTTGTTTTAAAAATATAATTTCTTGTTATGCAGTATTGTGCTTTAATGTTCATATTTGTATCCAAGTTTTGTGATCATAAAAAATGGGGAGATTGTTGGGTTTTAGGAACCAGAATAATATTGATTTTGATTTTAATAAAACTTGTTATTGTGTTGCTAACATATTCATCAAGTGCGCAATTCATAGATCATAATTAAGAGCTTGATGAATTACAAAGAAGTAGCTTGGAAATATCAAGCTGGACCAAGACTGAAATTCTGGCAGAGCGGATTGTTTCGATCATATCCCATAGCTCGGATATCGAAATGGCGTGCTTCCAAAGAGATCGAACAGCCAACTGCAAAATACTAAAAGTCATATTTCACAACAGATCGGCTAGTTCGAATGTTATCATGGAGAAAAGACGCCAGCAAGATCGATCTTTACCGCGAAGAAACAGCAAGCAACTGTCGGTATGTTGGGCATAACTCTTAGCTCGCTTATCGGAATGAGAAGATTCACTATGGGTTGGAAATCTAAGAAGAATACCTACAAGTCATCTTCAGGAGTCGAGAGCTGAATCGGAGTTTAAGAAGGCCAAAAGACGTCTGCAAGTTGATGACCCTGCTGCTGAAACATGGAATGTTTCAGCATGCGCATGGTCTGGTATATCGAGCATCCCGATCTCATACGAACTCGGAATCGAGTGATTCTTAATTATTTGGAAAGCCAAGACAAAGGGCTACAACTTTCATGTTCATCACTTTGCCCATAAATCAAAGAATCAAGAGCTACAAGCAACAGATCGGAATATCAAGTTTATCAAGATGTTTTGTATCAAGCTTGTCTTGCACCAGACTGATCCGACAGACTGATCTACAAAGCTGATTGTCCTGACTGATCCGGCCAGAATGATCTGTCCAGAAAACTGATCTAGACCCAGACTGATCTGTCCAGAAGACTGATCCTGCCAGACTGATCTGTCCAGAAGACTGATGTAGATCCAGACTAACATAACTTGGAGCAACTTTTAGTAGATTCCGGTAGCGAGTATAGCGATGCAGATATTGTGGTAGAGGGCAATAATCTTTCCATTCACAGATGTATATTAGCTGCTAGGAGTAAGTTTTTAATGATCTTTTCAGAAAAGATAACAAGTCCAAGTATTGCATGACCGATTTGTTGCCTTATGGCAAGGTTGGATATGAAGCTTGTATAATCTTCCTGAGGTATTTGTATACGGGTAAGCTTAAGCCCTCACCATTAGAGGTGTCAACTTGTGTTGAAAAGACATTCTTGCACGATGCCTGCAGACCTGCTATCGCGTTTGCTGTGGAATTGATGTATGCCTCGTCTATTTTTCAGGTCTCTGAACTTGTCTCATTGTTTGAGGTATACTATTAGCTCTTTGCCTTAGTTCTTTTTAACTTATTGTTGGGAACCATCCGTTGCTCCTTCCGCCCTTTGTGGTTCTATATGTGGCATAATAATTGAAACTTGGCATTTGAACTGCTGTATATTTTAAAATATGTGAGTTATCTCGTACAATTAATACCATGATCATAAATTCGATTTTTATGAGTTATAAATTGTCCCAATTGTTGGGACATGAAACAAAAAGCATTAATTGTATTTGTTGTCGTGTGTGGTTGACTATGTATTTCATTGATTGAAACATAGTATTTGTGTTGCTATGTGCTTCAATATTTTGAATTGAACTCTTACCATAAGATATAACTTAGTACAACAACAAACACTCAATCATACACTAAAAATTTTCTTCTTTATAGATAAAAGGATAGTGTTTCTAAACCTTAATTGCAGCATCAACTTCTTAACTTGGTTGGCAAGGCTTTAGTAGCAGATGTCATCCCAATTCTTTTGGTCGCCTTCCATTGTCAATTAAGTCAACTCATCACCCATTGTGTCCACAGAGTAGCTCAATCCGACCTTTGGTCCATACAAATTGAGAAACAGCTCCCATCCCAAGTTGCAGGGGATATTATATCAATGCGTCGCAGTTCCCTTACAGAAGAGGAAAATAACGAGGCAAGCGTGGATTATTTGCACCAGAAGAGTGTTAAGAGAATACACAAGGCATTGTTGGACTCGGATGATGTTGAACTCGTCAGGCTTCTCCTTACCGAGTCGGACATACCTTAGATGAGTCTTATGCTCTCCACTATGCTGTTGCTTACTGTGATCCTAAGATAGTATCAGAGGTTCTTGGCCTCGGCCTGGCTGATGTCAACCTGCGGAATGCGCATGGGTACACGGTACTTCATGTCGCTGCTAGGCGTAAAGAACCATCAATCATACTGTCGCTTCTGAACAAGGGGGCAAGTGTATCAGACTTAACGATAGAGGGACAAAATGCTTTTAGTATTTGCAGGAGATTGACGCGGCCAAAGGATTACGAGATGAAAAGAGAGAAATGGCAGGAAGCGAATAAAGATTGGACGTGCATAGATATTTTGGAGAGAGAAATGCGGAGAAATCCAATTTCTGGGGACGCATCGGTCTTCTCTCTTGAAATGGTTGATGATCTATCTGCATATGAAATTGCTCTGCCTTGAAGACAGGGGTAACTTTTTATATGTTAATTTTCATTCAAAACCATCGCATTAATTTATCACTGTCGTATACTTTTCTTTGTATCTCACAGTATTCTTTGGTTTGTACCCGACAGTGGCCTTTGCACGAATGTTTTTCCCGACTGAAGCTAAGCTAGCCATGGAAATAGCACAGACATCTGAGCTTGCTGGTCTTCTGTCGTCGAGAGGTTCGAGCGCGAACTTGGTGGAAGATGATTTGAACGAGACACCCATTAGTCAGAACAAAAAGATCCATTCGAGAATAGATACTCTCTCCAGAACAGGTATAGATTGCTTGATTTTTTCTCACCTTGACTCGAGGTGATTTGATATAGGCATGATACGTTTTAGCTGCTGACGGTTTTGGTGAATCTTAGAACATCATCACCACAGACAAGTGCAGCAGAGTAGTTAGTCTCTACAACTACATGATTTCTTGAAGATGATTTTCTTTCCTCTTTCTGTTACTGTAATTTAGTTCAGTTGTATAAATTGGTCTTCAGGAACGTTGAAGCAATGCCGACTAAACCTATCTCTAGAGAGCTCATGCTAGGTCCAAAAGTTGTACACCAATTTTTTCTGTAACTAAATTTCTTCTGATTTCTGCTAACAAAGTTTAGCGTCAGTTCAATTGGGCAGGCGCTATTTTCCATCCCAGGTACTGGATAAGTTTATGGAGGATGACTTACCCGACATATGCTACCTTGAAAAGGGTACCTCAGAGGAACAAAGAACGAAGCGGATGCGTTTTATGGAACTCAAAGATGAAGTGCATCGAGCATTCAGCAAGGACAAAGCTGAGCTGCACCGCTCTGGATTTTGTTCTCACCATCTTCATTACGTTACAAATCCCGGAAACTCTAAAGGATGCATCTTTGCCAAGCCTCCAGAGATCATTGGACTAATGCATCCGTGTTCAATTATTCTAGTGCAACGCCAGCAAGATGGGGAAGAGTGCTCCTCTATCACCAACATACGGATTTTTTTTTTGGATAATTATACCTTTCAGAGTCTGTGAACATTAGTTTCACTTGCTGGATAAAATCTTGGCAATATTTTCTGGTTCTATCCCAAGCTCAAAATGGAAATGCAATGCCTTCCAGAAATTCTTGGCACACTTTCTAGGATTCTACAACAATAAAGCATAAACCATGTAAGGCCTAATTTAAGCAATGCACCAACGAATGCATAGACTTGTTTATCAGATCATTCAAATCATAGGTCCTCAAATAACCTACTTTACTTAGGAAACCCAGCGTGTCAAAAACCCTATTCCAGTTGGACCGACCAAGGGTTATGTATGACCTCTGAACCGCCCGTGGTCAAGAGGCTAGTTAATTATCATAATTTTCAAACCCGTTAACCGGCGTTCAAGGGTTTATTTTAATTTTTTTTATATTTTAATAATTAAAACATATGTTATGGTGTAGATTTGATCTCATTACCTCCAACTTGAATAATACGCTTCAACCATTAATCTATAAAAGTTTTGTTGATCTAAATAGATTGTTATAATTTATTAATCAAACAATATATCTTACACATTTTGATTATTTGACCTTGAATTTATTTTACTTTATTTTATGATTAATCCATGGTGGAAAACACATTAAAATACTTTTCACACGTTTTTCAAATTTTAATAATATTTTTAATTTTTTTTAAAAAAATAAGGGTCAAACCGTAACCGACGGTTCATTAACCAGAACCATCAACGAAGGATAAGGTTAATGTTAAGGGTTGTGGTTTTTTGAACCGTCTAACGGGTGGTTCTGAACCATTGTCAAATCTAATTCCAATTGTACGTACTTTTGCTTGATAAATGTCCTCCAAATCCAGTTTTCCTCAAACCCTTTATTCAAAGCACTTTTATATCATTTTTTCTTAAAGTTGAAAAAGTTACTTTTAAACAAAAACATTGATTATTTGCTATAAAAATGAAAAACCATCTTAATTAACTGCAATTAATTACAAAATTATCACCATTCACCTTAAAATAACCAGAAGCATCTTATGATTTGCTTATCTACTTCTGCTTTTGCCTTTTTTTTAAAGAAACAAAAAGATAATCATGTAAAATTAGTACGTTGATTTTATTTCGATCACAATATTATTTTTTTTAAAGTAACTTTTTTGCATATATTATGCAAAAATTATATATTGCATTGACTGACTGACAATCTACGCGGTTTTTAAATAGGCATGTTACCTCATTTAGTATCGCTAGTAGATATTTTACTCCTCGTGGTTTATAAATTGATATTTTACCCCAATATGGTTTGTAAAACATAGCATACTGTCCTCATCACGCGTCATATGCGGAGGGGGTGTTTTGCACATATTTACAAACTAAATTGATTAAACTAACTATCTATTTCAAAGCACGTGGGGGTAAACTGTCTATTTTGAAAAACGCATGAGGTAAACTTTCTATTTTCAAACCATAACAATATAAATTACTTATTTTGAAAACCACAATGATATTCATTACCAAAAACTCTATGTCATACTATCCATAGTTTTTTTTAAAACATCTATCCACATTTTCAAATACGTTAAAAGAAGTGATCTAGTTTATAGCGCAGAATCATCCCATGCATTTATTATTATTTTTTAGCATAAATAGGATTATATTAAGTAAAAAATGAGGATTACAACTAATAGTCAGCCAAGATCACAAGTCAAGACTAATACCAACAACAACAAGCCACAAATACAGATATCTAACATGGAGACAAATCCAGACACGATGATGAAAGTGCAGACATAGAGACAAGTTGATGAATTGATTCACAGCAGAGGCACAATAACTTGGTCAGTCGAATGCAGAGGCTATCAAAGCGAGATCAAGTCCACAAATCTATGGATGGGGTCGAAAGCGGGAACTGTCTTCCAAAAGTGAAGGTACAAATGATGATAAATAGGAGAAATAAACTGATACAAGTACACAAAACGAGCAATATTCAATATCCAAATCCCAAACACAAGGCCAACGACCAAATACCACCACAAAGAAGCGCACGAAATCGAACTGCCCAATAGACTTTGTAATCATTGCCAAACAGTGACTCAACAACGAAGCAATTGAAATGGTTAAAACGAACCAGAATCGCCAAACTAACAAAGCCAACAGTTTCAAATCCAGCTTGAACAGATAACAAAACATCCAAAACTCTAACTCCAAAAGCGGTGCACCACAAACATAATACCGGAAATGCCAGAGAGCGATGGAGATGCAAGCAATACAAGCTCTCATACAAAGGCAAAATGCAGGATACCCATAATCAAAAGCAAGACTATATCACATACAAGTAAGAACACCCATTGAACCACAACAAGCAACATAGCCGTGGGTAGGTACATTAGAGGGAAAAAAACACCCACCCAAAGATTATATATATATGAGGCATGTACATATGCAAACAAAATTTGACTGAGTGCTATACAACAAGACAAAGTTTTAAACATAAAATGCAACCTCTCAAATCAAATATAGTCGTATTATATCTCATTATTTCTAAATCAATAACACTTATTATATCAGAATATATTTCAATTTACATATAAGTTATGCCTATGCGATTAAATGCATGTATGAAAAATTAGAGGTGCTTTACTTCTTCTTTTTTCTTGGAAATTGATTCCGATATTACATTCATTCAAAATAAACTAATCATGAATTGGGTTATAAAAAATTATCACCAAGTCATTCGTAAAATTTAATGCTCGATTTGGATGAAAGGATTTGATAGATTCATTCAAATTGTTTGGGTAATTTTGATATCCAAGTTTCAAATCTACATGTAAAATCTTTTTCAAGGAAAATCGAATAAAATAAAATGTGTTTAATTTATAAGAGGATATTTATAATCCAAATAATATTACTTTAAATCCAGATAAAATTCATGCTATTCATACACCGATTACTTTTATACTATCTCACGGGATAATGTCCCATATGGGTAAATACTATCCTATCTGAGTAAATATATGGTAGAGGTTTTTTGATATAATATTTAGGATATATGTTAATCATTTGAATCATGAAGCTTAGAAGAATTCTCATACAGCAGAACACGAGCATTGCCGAATGACAAACGGGGTCCACGTTAACGTAGTTTGTTCCTCTAACAACCTCCGCACCAAGATTAGTTTTTTTTCTTCTCGTTTTGTTTTTTCCCCTTGCATTATTCAACGCTTGTACTGGAAAAATAATGACAAACGCGTTTCATACAATATGGCACAATTTCCGATATGCTACTTTGATTGATTGAGAAGTCTCATTGTTTATTTCCCGGCTTTTAAACTATCCGATTCCCATCTTACCTTCTTCATTGCTCGGTTCAATTTGGGGTTTTTATTGTTCTTCCTAACCCAGAAATAGGTCACACGATAAAGCAACATTTTTAATGAGAAGAGAACAAGATAATCGTTGCCCGTATTGCCATCTACAATGTGATTTGTGGGTTTGTCTGATTTCCTGAAATCTGTTCTTGGGTGTTCTGATTTGTTGACTGCTAGGTAAAGTCGTCACCTTTTTCTGTAACTAATTTATCGCAGTCAGTTTTTGATCTCTTGGCTTATTGCGGTATTATACATTTGGGCACATTGCCAAGATTTATAATTTGTTCGTGATTTGGCGACAATGGGTATGTGTTCCCACCGTGATGTATGGTACTTGATAGAACACTACATGTGAGTTCAAGATTATAATTCCCCCATTAACTATTCTACGATACGGATTTACAGATGCACTATTTTAGCAAAAGATGTACCTTTGGTTTGTTCATTCTTTACTGTTTAGATGGATGTTGCTTTTCCATCCCTAGCTTAGCTTACGGAATTGGAGTATGATATCAATGCTTAAAAGGCAACTATGGCACTTCATCTAGATGTATAATCGTTGGGGATCTTTCTCGACTCTTGTTCTTGATTTTGAGTCTTTACAGTAGTTTAAATGCATTGCAGCCTGCATCTTAAAGTCAATATCCTTGTTCTTTTGCCTCTTGGTTCTTTTCATCTCTTTGATCCAGTGTATTCGTGGAAAGAAAAAAATTTCCTCATTCATTTTCTAATAGAGTCCGGGTATCTTTAATATATGTTTTTTGAACATATTTCCAGGAAGGTTGAGAGTTATTATGTCCTAGAAGAAAATCAAACACATTGACCTGTAGCTTGCTAGAATGGGAGTTTCTCCAAGGAAATTTTTGGCATTTAAATCATATCAAAATAAAGCTGAGGTGCTGTTAAAAAATTACTTGCTCGCAGATCCTCTTGTTCCATATACTGCTGTTCTTGGTGGCATTTTGGCGTTCAAATTGGTATGTTTGAGAATCTTCAGTTCCTTTCTAATTGATTATCGTTGTCTGGAAAGATCAGATCAATTATCATTAGTATAGAGATCCTTACCACGGCTCTTTTTTGACACTGTATGTATTTTATGACTTTTAGTGGCAATGAAGTAATAGCGACTCACAAAATGAATTCCATATTTGCCAACTAAATTGTTTCTGCAATGGTATTTTTTCCTAGAGTTTGAAAATTGGTTTACCCTCCAACAGGTGTATGATCTGACTCAGCTCATCAGCTCTTTTTACTTCAGGACTTATAATGGACTCACAAAGATCCAACGAATAGAGTGGAGCAATCGGTGAATACACTATCTCTCACAATTATTTCTTGTTTTTTGTTTTGAATAATTATTTCTTGTTTTATGTTCCTCTTATTCTCTCTGCATTTAAATTTGCTGCAGTGGTATTTCCACTCTTCACGCCATTTTTATATCAACTATGTCCTTGTACTTTGTGTTCTGGTCCAATCTTTTCTCTGATCACCAGTCTACCGGCCTTATTACATTCCGAAATTCACCTCTCTCAACTGTTACTCTTGGGGTAAGCGCTTAATATAGCTTATTTCACTTGCATAGAAACTCTGATTTTGATTCTTTTCTTGATAATAATTACTCTTTGCTGATCTTGAGAAACATTGCTTGAACAACGGGCCTATGTATGCATTGTTTTTACTCTATGGGGCCTTTTTTGGCCATGGCTGCATCTACGAGATTTTAGAAAGGTTGCAACTAAGTATCGACTTTATTATGAGCGGAATTTATAGTAATAGCACCAAAGGGAGATAAAGGAGAATATGTTAAATTTATACAAGCAATACTATAACCTTGACTTTCGATTAATTCAGTTCATCATATATTAATGATTGTTGTGCAAAGAAAAGACATTATGCATGGACATGGACATTTATTTGATTTCCTTTCTCTGAATATTTGAGGTTGAAGATTCTAAAACAAAATTGTGTTTTATTAATGACGTGCGGTGTGCCATGACATTCATCTGTTTAGGCTTGATATGCAACTTTTGGCAGGTGTCTGTTGGGTACTTCATCTCAGACCTTGGAATGATTTGTTGGCTGTATCCTTCTTTGGGTGGAGTGGAGTACGTAAGTGCATTTCAAACATGAAGAGTTATTTTATTGTATATTTCTGCATTTATGCTGGCCATAGTATTGCAATTGTGGAATTGTTCTCTTTTTTTACCCTACATGAGTATATGCTGCTTCGTGTGGCAAAATTTGGAGATTTCTCTCAAATCATAACATCTTGTTGTCTTTAGCCCCACCCTGAGACATTTTGTGTCTGAAATGAACTGTAGAAATTAAGCCTTTTTTTGTCTGTAGAGCAGTAACTATCAAATGTCATATGAAGTATATCGTGCAGACTGTGACGGTTGTGTTATTTTCGTGATTTCAGATAATCCATCACTCTCTTTCAGGGGTTGCTGTAGCATATTCCATGTTTACTGGAGAGGGGCAGCTTTACACATTCATGGTGCTGATATCGGAGGTGACAACCCCAGAGATCAACATGAGATGGTTGGTTTTTAGGATGTCATGACGAAGACCCGTGATATCTTGCTTGTGATTTTTTTTCTTGATGAGTTTATGTGCTTCTTGCGCAGGTATCTAGATACTGCTGGCCTGAAGAAATCCAACGCCTATCTGATTAATGGCGTGGTGATATTTTTTGCTTGGTTGGTGCGTTACCTAACACTGCAACTGCTATTCTGTAATGGAGAACTATTCGTTTCGAGCTTAACTGTAATCATACTTGTTCGAAATGCAGGTGGCGAGAATTCTTTTGTTTGTTTTCATGTTTTACCACGTCTATCTTCACCGTGATCAGGTATTGGCCTTCTTAAGGCTCTAAATCCAAAATGCCTAATTGCGTTCTTTTTTCTTTGTACTTTTGATGCCAATTGAATTGGTCCATTTGTGTTTTGGCATCCAATTCTGTTTCAAGTAATTTGAGACGCATGTGCTAGTTTTTCTTTGATTTTGTTGAATCATCCATACTCTCTTTATGGTTGGGTTGATGCAGGCAGCACCCTTAGAGGCATCTCAACTATACATGGGGCATCTTCCATGGTTGAGATGCCCTCCAGTTTTTTTTTTTTTATGATGCTCTTAAAGAGAATCTCTACTATACATCTGGAATATGCCATTTTTTTGTGTGAAAGAATATGCCATTTTAATGGTTGATTACACCCTCAGAGCAGTCTGGGGGTTGGAGGGCAGCAGCAACTCAACCTCTCTTTATCGGCTGTGATGAACTGAAATTTATTGACGTGATTAAACATTTGCAGGTTACGCAGATGCACATAATTGGTTTTCTTTTGGTACACGTTGTACCCTCAGCACTTGCAATCATGAACTTGATGTGGTTTGGGAAGATTATTAATGGGTTGAGAAAGACTATAGCAAAGAAAATGTGACGATTTCTGTAGGAACTTGACAATGTCTCAGATTTTCTCCATTTTCGTGCAAATACGCACACAGGAACTTATTGATGTACAGACAGATTCCAAAGTTTGTCGGAACTCGATATACTGTAAATGGTTAAAGTAGTTTTTTAAGTTCGGAAACCGCATGAAATGGCTTATTATTTCTTTATAGTTTCATCCAAGAGGACCCAATAAACTTGGCTAAATTTGAAAACTTCCTTTTCCTCGGCAAAAATTAGTGATGACAAGAAGATGCCAAGCCATATTGAAACCCCACTTAAACGTCATCTGAATTACGGAAACAAAACGGAATGGAAGATCTAATAATATTAATAAAAATTATTTCAAGAAATCTTGGAACACGATAAACAAGAATGCCAGACGCACATCAAAAGCTGAATTCATGTACAAAACCGGATCAACAACAGGTACAGAGAAATCTAAAGCATTTACGGACACAAGTTTATGACATAGTTTGACTTGAATACATTCCTTTTCACGAGCAACATGAAGCACCGGTGGTCCTCTCTGCAGGTCGATCCACAAGAACCATGCCTGATGGGTTTGGTGCCGGCTGCAGAAGAGGTAATCTCTTTGCTGTAGATCCATAACGAGAGTTAATTAAAGTAAGGCGATACAAAGCCACCAACATTGAACAAAGAATTATAGTAATCTGGTGCTTTAAAAGTGTCCTATTTGGATCAAAAAAGCTCAACAGCAACATGATCTCATTTTGCATAACAGCTGACAGCAGTTTTCAAATTCTATAATTAGATAACGCCTTTTCTTTGGTTTCATCGACAAACATAAGTGTTCAACAATCCTTACCTATTTCGTAAAACAGGTCATTGACATTATTTGCTGTCTTGGCAGAGGTTTCCATGAAAAAAAGGCTATTCTCCTGCGCGTAAGTTTGTGCTTCCTGCAATAAAGATTTGAATTCAAATAATTGATGCTAAAAAAAAGCAAGTATGCTGCAACACTACAAACTTGATTTCTAAGATAATACTCTCCTTCTACAATTTTCCATCGCTTGTTTTATAATCTTAACTAGTCCAGGAAAGAAGGCTTGGTGATAATGAAATAAAAAAAAATTCTGGTAAAACACCAGTTACTCTCCGATGATTGATAAAAATGGCATTGAGTTCAGGAGTATGCACGAGTCAAGACATTTTTACAAAAGTTTTTTCATATAAAATGAAAATAAACACGAGTACATAACATTCACAAAAAGAGCAGATAAATTTATGCTTACCTCTGCTGCGACCTTTCTTGCGTCCAACAAATCTGATTTATTCCCGGCAAGTGCCATAACCATATTTGGGTTCCCTTGTGCCACAAAATACAAATAGTAGTGAAAAGAATAGTTAAATAAAGGGACACAAACCTCACGGTGCATGGACATCAGAAAATTGGATAAACAAAAAGAAAAATTGAAACCAAATTGCAGTGAACTTCACCCAGTAGGATGAAATTTACCTTGTGCTTGAAGCTCTTGAACCCATTTTTTGGCCCGATCAAAGGATGCCTACAAAATGAAGGAATTAATATTATGACAAGAATAAATCTACATGATAATTACGTGTCATTCTAAATCATCTCTAGATCGTTTCATTAATCCATCGAAAAATATTAAGTTATGCCACCTGAAAGACATATCGCTGCACCACATATTGTTTTGGTTCACACCAACATTATTATTAAGCACTCTTTATGTCTCAGCTTGACATATAGTTAATCCGAAAGCTGAAAGACTAATGGATAGTTGTTATTATATTATACACGTTGTGACAAACTAAAATGGTATGCACCATCACATGCCTCTGTCTGCTGCAGCACTAAATTTTTTTGGTTTTCGACGTGTAGATAGTATCACAGTTCTGCGTATCGAATTGATTTACATGTCATAAAAAGGATTATTTAACAACTAGTGTATGTCTCTGCTTTGACAGCTGGTTAAACTGTGAGCACTTACTTGATTAGTTATGTCATAGACAATTATGGCAGCTGCAGCTCCTCTATAATACATCGGAGCTAAGCTGTGATATCTCTCCTGACCAGCCGTATCCCATATTTCAAATTTTACAGTGCCCTCGTTCGCAGCAACTGTTTGTGAAAAAAATGCAGCACCAATAGTTGATTCCTATAATATCAGAATTTTTTTCAGTTCATACCAATTCAGGAAAAAAAAGCACATGCAAACCCCATGACAGTAATGCACCAACCTGAAATTCAACGAATTGCCCTTTTACAAAACGCAACACTAAACTAGATTTTCCAGATCCTACATCTCCAAGAAGAACCTAGAGGCAAAGAAAACCTCATTCAAGTTAGTAAAAGGGCGAGCAAAGGTCAAAAACTTCAGATATAAAACAAAGGCTTTACTGTAAACATGAAGAAAAACAATTTAAAATTTAGGCGCTCATAAGGGAACTAACGTAAAATTCTTAAGTAGCGATGCGTGTAAAAGGTCAAACATTTTCACTTCATCTGTAGGAGAATAGCATTCAACTGATTGTATGGCTCGTCTATCATGTGCACAAAATATTAATAAAAGCCACATATAGAGTATAATAAACATGAATTGGAGACACACAAAATGCTGCCTAACAAATGCAAGGCCACCATTTGAAAAAATATGTATAGTTTGCGCCAAATTCTAAACTGAGAAACAATGATTAAATCCAAACAAAAGAGAGAATTTTAATGTTGACTAATCCAAAAATGAAGTAATCAATCGACCAGACCAATCTTTCGTGGAGGCGGCGAAGGGAAGGTAAGGCTTTGAAGCCACGCAAGAAGCTGAGTTAGGCTGCTAGGAGTTAACCAGTTAATACGGAGCCGACTATTTCACGAAAGGAAATAGAGTCAGGCACTAGCTTGCTTACTCTCCTAGTAGCGGCGGCAAAAACCAACTAGACTATACTAAAGTCACGCTCTTTAGCGCTTTAGTTGGATGGCAGCTAGGTGCTCCGGTAATCTATTTAAGTAGTTATTAAATGACTCTTGCACTGTAATTTGCAGTCATTAAATTATAATTTTCAAAATTATTTACAATCTACGGAATCAGATTCAACACTTGTAACCTAATGATCAGTTTTTTTGCGAACTGGATGAAAAAACTAATGAATAAGACATAAACCACATGCAAGAAAGTCAGTCAACACCCAAATTAAAATTTGGAAAGAGTTGGATACTTCTTTTACTACTATAATTCTTTAATGCCTTGAATAGTTGAATTCAGTTTGGATAAGCTACACAAACAAAAGAAGGTTAATAAATGCATGAAGTCAACAGATATAGATTGCCATCTGGTAATGTAATCGACAGCCCAAATTGGAAATCAAGAACGACCCACAAATAATCAGATGATTAAGAACTAGTTACACCATACATAATCAAAATCGACACCAATTTTTATTCAGCTATTACCATAATCAACAAACCCAATAGAGACAAAAGAAATGACATGAAAAAAAAAAAAAAACAAAAAACAAGCAGACTCATGGTCATATCGAAGAATCAAAGCAACCCATGTGAAATCCATATAAAACATTGTTAAATCCAGATACGACATAGATAGAAAAGATCGGAGAAAATACATACCAGCTTAGCGTTGATGTTCTTGTTCCCGCTGGACGCCATGAATCAATTTCAGGCGCAAATCAACACATAAATTTGGGGTCGGCAATTTGAAAGATAGAATATAGGGTAGAATTTATATAAAAATCAAAATCTAAAGGAAATAGTAAGGGTCGTGCCTTCTCGAGGTTTTGTAACGGGGTTATGAGTTGACGAGAAGGAAGCAGCGGTATATAACTTAAATGACAAGCAAAAGCAAAATAAAACAAAACAACATCCATATTAATTTATTTTATTTAAATAAATAAGAATTAATTTATTTTATTTAAATAAAACATTCCCATTTTTTTAAAAAAATTAACATCTTAATCACACATCTCGAACAAATTTTAAAATATTTCAGATGTGTGGTTTTGATGCCATCAATAATCCATTAATTTACATTATATAAGCTTGTGCTTCATGTGCCATGTCATTGGACTTTTTACGTTTTTTTCCTCTTGCAAATGGGGTTGTTCAACCCTATTATCAAGCTGATGTTCGGGTAGATCCAAAGGTCCCAACTCATTAGATTGCAGTTAGAGTTTGATATTGGTCGATTTTAAAGTTAGTGTATTATTTTAAGGGTAGATCCAATAGCTCAACTCATTCGAGGTGTGGGTCCACGTTGTAGAGGAGGCTAGGTTGTTTTGATTGACACTGCGCTTTGACCGAAGAAGGACGATCCATTGTGCCCCTCTCGCTCTTCACTGTCCTTAGATTGATGAAATTGCAAAAAAAGGTACCAATAACAAAACAATAATTCAACTACGTCATGTAAAAAATCAACAGTATATAAAGGTACTTGTCTCAAGCAACACAATTCACATAGGTCCAATTTTTGAACTTAAATATATTAACAACTTTTTTTGGAAGAAAATATCGCTCATTTTAAAAAAATCATCCATTCTCCAACGTCTTCCCTCCCCCCCAACAAATCTGATTCCAGAAACCCTAACCACATCCAAATGGCTTCGGCGACACTCCTCATAGAAAATACATGGCTTGTTGTTTGATGTATAGGTAGGAGTGAGCAAAATGTCGGTTAAACCGAAATAACCGACCAAACCGATTTATTTCAGAAATTTGGTTTGGTTAATTCGGCAATTCAGTTATTTTTTATTCAAATATCGGTTATTTTGGTTATATCGGTGGTGTGCGTTTATCGTGTACGCCCAAATTAACCCCACTCAATCCTCAAGATTGATAACAATAATGTAGTAGCGTGAGTAGGGATCGATCCCACGAGGAGGTGTGAATCTTTGTGTTAATGAAAATCAAAACAAAAGAATAATAAAGGATGGGGTTGTGAGGTTGAATTATACTAATGAAAATTAAAAACAAAGATTAACTAATGAAAGCGATTCTTGGTATCGGTCGACTCTACCTTGGATATTATCATCTATTTCATCGATTCACAAAAGACTCAATTTTACTTGCATATTCATCAACTGGAAATCTAATTCCTCCCTCACCTTATTCATAGTCAATTAGTCCAAGCGTTCTAATTTAACTTTCACCAATCAATCAATCTCTATATGCATATTCAAGATTAAAATCATGACATCATTCAAAACTAGTGAGCGATGAATCTAAACAACATAAACACAAGCGGTTTATATAATTTAGTCAATGGTTTTCTCTAAGAATTTAATAACACCAACAGCAGGCAATTATCGATCTTAGTTGCTTCTTCAATTAGATTACTCAAACAATCTCTTATTTGATATCCAATTAGCAATAGATTATATGCAAGTTACTAGGTTATCAATCCAATAAACAAACATCAATCATATCAACAAAATCAGAAAAACAATGAATTCAATAAAATCGATAAACAAAAGCGTATGAATCTCCCCAAGATAAATAAATCCAAGGTTTTGTCTTCCTCAACCAAGAATTAAGACTAGCTACACATAATTAAAACAAAACTATAAATAAAAACAAGGGAAAGAAAACTAATCCGATCTCCGCTCGTCGAGGTGTCAATCCCGCCTTCGCTTCGATCTTCGTAGACGTTCTTCAACAAAATTGAAAATAAAATATAAAACTAGTCTAAAATTATTCTACCCTAACTATCTAGCTGGTTTAAGGTCTGATTTTCGTGCATATATGTATAGGGAGGCTGATGGAGTAGGTTAGAATCCATGTGGGAAGGAAAGAAATCAAGAATTTTAACTTTCCAAAATCCTATTGGCGTAATTACGCCTAAAATGGCGTAACTACGCCTAAGTTCCCGTAGCACTGGCGTAGGTACGCCTGAAATGGCGTATTTACGCCTGATTTTCCATTTTCTGGCGAGTTTCGTATTTTGGCCGTAACTGTCTCGTACAAACTCCGAATTCGATGAATCAGCTGTCCACGCGAAGATAACTCAAAGTTCTACAACTTTTCTATGGACCACATTTCCAAAACATGGCTCGAACATATAGAAATTTGAGGAGAAAGGAGCAACATGTGTCTTGGATTCTGGTTTTTTCCTCTTTTCTTCAACTTTATTGCTTCTTTCATCATTTTAGCTTGATTTCTTCACCTTTCCCTACATTTACACAAATATACGATTAGGTAGCATATGTATCAATTTATCCATCAAAATATACCAAATCATAGATAATTAAGCGCAATAGATGTGTCTATTTCTAGTCACATCAAACACCCTCATACTTAAACTTTACTCGACCTCTAGTAAATCAGACAAAACTACAATATTTTTTTTGCTTGGCTCATAGCATCGTAACAATCTAACTTGTCCTCACTTTTATGCCTCAACAATTATAAACATGCATAGTAATGAAAGGCGGTGAAAAGTTAATAATGGAACAAGTTCAATCCCTAAACAATTCGTACCCAACAAAGTAGTGAACGTGTGTGTGTGGTCATAAACAAGTGTCATGTACAATTTATAGATCCAATAGAAGCAAATCCACAATAGTTCAAGTCATACACTAACACAAGTATAAGCTCACTTGCACACTCTTCTCCACTATCTTAGCCACTTTGCAAACATAAATCAAGTAGGTCTTATTAGCTTGTAGTGTGGCCTAGGTATTGGCTTATGAAAGAAAGGTAAGGATATATCAAGTAAGAGAGTATGATGATATGCACACTAAAAGCTTCTCTTCTTGCTTGAATTTTTCAACTTTTGTTTCAACGTTTTTCTTCTTTTGTGCCTTGGCTCCCCTTGGAGTCATATTTTTATCTATTTTCTCAAGGCATCCTTTTTCTTTCATGCATTTCATTCTTTTCCTTATGAAGCTCACACACAATTTAATCATTGAATACTTAAGTGCATGTGAATGAAACACATCATACTCCCTTCAAAGGTATGGATAGAACTCATATTTAGGCTCATTAGGGAAGGATGATAAGCTAGTCAAAGAATGTCGAATGGTGGTTGTTTGTATGCTTAGCATACAACCATTCTTTTGCATTAAACCTCAAACAGGGTACTAGTGATTGATTTTCTTTTAAATGGTAGGCTTGAAAGGCTCAAACGAATCAAAGATTGCCTATATCACTTTCATGTTTGCAAGCAGTCTAGACATACGCCTCAAAGAGCATGTAGTTAAGTTCTAGCATGCATTAGAGACTTCTTAAAACTATCATAAAATTTACACAATCTTCACTAAGCTATGCACACTTCACAAGCCATGACAATAATGTGCTCAAAATATTCAACTTACTAAGTTAAAGTACACTTGCATTAGAGTTCAAAGTGTTCCAAGGTTAACAATTCACCTATGTTCAAAGCATGCATGCCATCAATTATGTTTCATCATGGGCTAGTGAATCTAAGCATGTGTTCATTACTAACTATGAGCTCAAAATTTTCAAATTTTCGATTTTTTTTTGTATTTTGAAATAAGAAAAACAATAACACACCACTAATCCCTCCCCCATACTTAAATCTTACATTGTCCCCAATGTAAGGCAAAAATACAAGAGAAAAGAAACGTCTAACTAATAAAGCAATAAAAAATAAAAGGGAGAAAGGAAACTAACTCCCCTTGGGTTGCCTCCCAAGCAGCGCCTCTGTTTAATGTCGGTGGCCCGACGCCAACCTTCTCGCTTAAGACGATGCCTATTTGCCTTGAACCTCTTGGAGGGTTTTTGTCTTTTCACTATGTCGCCTTCCTCCAAAGAAGTCAGTTGAGGTCGATCAAGATCTACCTCATGGCATCCTTTAACTTGTCGTCCCCTATGCTCGCCTTTTGGAATCTCATTCTGGTAAGATTCCTTGTTATCCACATCGACCTCTGTTTGTTCTTCAAGTATTGATGGCATCAGTACCATCGTTTCTGGAGTTTCTACCTCTTTACCACTGTCCAAGGTGTTGTCTTCGAAAAAATAGTCCCAAGGATCCATTTCAACACAGTACTCTATCGCCGACTCCTCTTCCACATCACTTGATTCATCTAAGTATTCAACATAGCTCTCAGTTGGAAACTTACCTTGCGGAGTTGTAGGATATACAAGCTCATTTTCTTCGATTGGCACATGTATCTCCTCTTCTAGCTCGGGTGGCATCAGTACCACCTTCTCCAGAGTCTCATCTTCTTCATCACTCCATGATTCGAATGCAATCATGGTCTCCTTTTGTGCTGCTATCCGATCGGCTGATCTTATTATTTGCTCCATTTGGTTACCCAAATTCTGAGTGCTAGCCCTGAATTCCTGTTGAAATTGCAAAGTACTATCAATAAGTGTTAAAATAAGATTCTCTAAAGATTCACCAGGGGTATGGTATTGAGGTTGTTGCTGCCATGACGAATATTGTGGTATGTATGGCGGTAGATAGGACTGCATGTAAGGTGGAGGTGGGCTCATCCATTGATTGTCATAGTTGAGATTGGGATGATCACTCCAACTTGAGTTGTATGCACTTTGTCCACTCCCTACGCCAAGTTGGTGCACAAGATACTCCAATTCGTCTAGTCGCCTATAGTCCTCCATGATAAGATCCGATTTTGAGAAATCAACCTGTAAGCACTAACAAACAAGAGTAGCGGTGGGGGGAAAGAAAGAAAGAAAAAGAAAGAGAAAGAAATAAAACAGAAAATATTAACACAAAAATATACAACGCCTCCCCGGCAACGGCGCCAAAATTTGGTGTGCGTTTATCGTGTACGCCCAAATTAACCCCACTCAATCCTCAAGATTGATAACAATAATGTAGTAGCGTGAGTAGGGATCGATCCCACGAGGAGGTGTGAATCTTTGTGTTAATGAAAATTAAAACAAAAGAATAATAAAGGATGGGGTTGTGAGGTTGAATTATACTAATGAAAATTAAAAACAAAGATTAACTAATGAAAGCGATTCTTGGTATCGGTCGACTCTACCTTGGATATTATCATCTATTTCATCGATTCACAAAAGACTCAATTTTACTTGAATATTCATCAATTGGAAATCTAATTCCTCCCTCACCTTATTCATAGTCAATTAGTCCAAGCGTTCTAATTTAACTTTCACCAATCAATCAATCAATCTCTATATGCATATTCAAGATTAAAATCATGACATCATTCAAAACTAGTGAGCGATGAATCTAAACAACATAAACACAAGCGGTTTATATAATTTAGTCAATGGTTTTCTCTAAGAATTTAATAACACCAACAACAGGCAATTATCGATCTTAGTTGCTTCTTCAATTAGATTACTCAAACAATCTCTTATTTGATATCCAATTAGCAATAGATTATATGCAAGTTACTAGGTTATCAATCCAATAAACAAACATCAATCATATCAACAAAATCAGAAAAACAATGAATTCAATAAAATCGATAAACAAAAGCGTATGAATCTCCCCAAGATAAATAAATCCAAGGTTTTGTCTTCCTCAACCAAGAATTAAGACTAGCTACACATAATTAAAACAAAACTATAAATAAAAACAAGGGAAAGAAAACTAATCCGATCTCCGCTCGTCGAGGTGTCAATCCCGCCTTCGCTTCGATCTTCGTAGACGTTCTTCAACAAAATTGAAAATAAAATATAAAACTAGTCTAAAATTATTCTACCCTAACTATCTAGCTGGTTTAAGGTCTGATTTTCGTGCATATATGTATAGGGAGGCTGATGGGGTAGGTTAGAATCCATGTGGGAATGAAAGAAATCAAGAATTTTAACTTTCCAAAATCCTATTGGCGTAATTACGCCTAAAATGGCGTAACTACGCCTAAATTCCCGTAGCACTGGCGTAGGTACGCCTGAAATGGCGTATTTATGCCTGATTTTCCATTTTCTGGCGAGTTTCGTATTTTGGCCGTAACTGTCTCGTACAAACTCCGAATTCGATGAATCAGCTGTCCACGCGAAGATAACTCAAAGTTCTACAACTTTTCTATGGACCACATTTCCAAAACATGGCTTGAACATATAGAAATTTGAGGAGAAAGGAGCAACATGTGTCTTGGATTCTGATTTTTTCCTCTTTTCTTCAACTTTATTGCTTCTTTCATCATTTTAGTTGATTTCTTCACCTTTCCCTACATTTACACAAATATACGATTAGGTAGCATATGTATCAATTTATCCATCAAAATATACCAAATCATAGATAATTAAGCGCAATATATGTGTCTATTTCTAGTCACATCAAACGGTTCGGTGTCGGTTATGGATTATTAAAAATCGGTTAAACCGATTTAACCGAATTAGGTTTACAAAATATTTATTTTTTTATGGGTATTAAGAATTTTGTTGGATTGGGACCATTGAGCCATATAAAATAGTGTTATTCACTTATTATGGGCCCATTATATGTTTTAAAATATGAAAAATTATGGGCCGTTACACTTTCATGAAACATAATCTAACATAGTCCAGCGAAAAAATATTAGTTGATATAAGTCCATTCTTGGTTGAAAATGACAATAATAACCCCATGTGGTCCAAGCGGTCCACGCGGTCCAACCAATCTTTAATAAATTTGCATTCTTAGCCCCTAGAAAATGTTTAAAGAACAAAATATGCCACAATATACTATTCATCATCGTTTTCATCCTAATATTGACCAAACAGAAACATTATATGAATATGAGATCCTTCAGTTTCTGTCATCTCGAGATGAATCCCAAGATCATACTTTTGCAAAGGACTCACAGTTTATATAACGTTCGTCTAATTATAATTCAAAACCCGTTTTGAAGATCATGTTAAAAATAAATAAAAGGCCCAACATGCTTCCGTATTACAATAAAATTTTAGCAAACTGAAATATACCATTTTGACCATAACGGCACCGGGTGAGGTGGGTCGCAACTTCCACCAGTCGAAAACTTACTGCCTCCAGACTGTTTTACAAATGGCTCCTCACCATCCAACCTCAGCACACGGGCGAGGTTAGTCTGCCAGTTATCCGACTCCTTCAGAAACCGCACAGCACAGCCCTAAAAAAGATTTAAAGAAATCTGGGGATAGCTGGGCAACAGCCTTATTTTTATTCTGGAATACTTGTAACATCTATTACATTAAAACGTCTCCTTTTGGGAGGAGACATAGTTGTTTAGCCTCTCATATAGATGAGGCTTGACTCAAGAACACATAAACTTTTAACAAACAGAACAATATTACAGACTCTTATGAAATGAAAGAAAGAAAAAAAATATTACCAAGCTAAGAAAGTTGAAAATTACAAAGCTTGGAGACTACAATATTTATTTTTCATAAAACTATGGAGAATTTTCGATGTCCTTAGCTTCCTGAATGAGTGCCCTTATATAGGCATGAATCCGGACTTCAATTGCGGATTCCAAATCTTGATAATTGTTGAGTGCGCCTGTGAGTGCGACTTAACTTTCACGTGGTCTGGCATCTTTGTTTGAATGTGCCAACTTTTCTCGTGAGTGGTCCATTATTTTTGTCTGAGTGCGTTTGAACAGTATCTGCACTAACTTCTAATGGTCCATCTCTTTTTCCTTTGTCGGGGAATCTTTACATTAGTGGTTTTTGTGGTCCACGAGCTTTAGGAAAACGGGCTCTCTTGTCAGCAGGTCTTTTGTCTTTTCCTGTCTCTGATCTGTCGAGTTTAGATCGGAATCCTTTTCCGAACTCTGGTTCTTTCTGCTCCGGGCATGCTTGGCAAATATGATCAATCCATCGGCCAACGTGTACCATGTTGCAGAATTTCCGGTAAGTCTCATTTCCTGCCAGAATCTTGTTTTCCCAAAGAATTCTTCTCTTTGTTTCAAAGAGTTCTTCGGCAAATCTCGTGGAGGTTTTTTGTCATGGAATTCAGCAAGAAAGTCCTGTTGGCTGAATTCTGAAAGAACTTGAATGTGTATTTGACTTTGTCCATTTCTGTTAGACAAACCCAAAGACCACATGCTCGTCTGGTTGAAACTTCATCCTCTCTGATAGTTCCAGCCAAATTTGGAATTCCTTCTGGTAGCGCAATTTTTATATTTTTCAGGGCGTTTCCATCTGGTCTTCTAAGCTTGATGAAATGAAAAGCTTCGATGAAGCCTTTCTTTGCCGGTTCTGGAGCAGCACTGCAAAAATATAACTCCAAAATGTCGCCTCTTGCCAAATGTGGGTTATTGGCCCAAGTCTCGTACACAGCTTCTCTGATCCATTTTGCTAATTTTGATATTTCAGAGAAAGTTGGTGCTACATTATAAACCGAAGCCAAGGCTCCGAATTTATACCATTCCTGAACATCGTTTGGATGGCTTCCTGGTTTCATCCAAACTCTCGGATATTTTCCGGAGATATCAACTATTGATTTTTCTGGGTTGATACCTCGTCTGGTAATTAGTTTCTCCCAAGTGCGTTGGTAATCCTGCATATGTGAAGAAACTAAATCATCATTAGTTTGAACCTTAGACTTGCCAGTCATTGGCCTAAGATTCAACTCTCCCTCTTTTACCCTAGAGGTGCTGGGTTGACTTGAAGGTTTATATTGTGATGACACATGACCTTCAACATTCGCTACAGCTTGTACATCCTCAAAGAATGCATCAATTGTAGCACTCGTGAAAGGGGTACTTGAATCCCTTGCCTCCGGGTTAGATGAGCCCCATTCTCTAAACACTTTTTTTTGCACCGTTGAGGGTGCGACCTGAAGGATTGGCCCTTTCAAGACTTCAAACAATCGTTCATGGTCCCGAAATCATGCTCGTATATGATGAATAACAAGTTCCTGATCTGCTCGTTGAAGTCGTCCTGCGACCTCTGTATTGAGACAAAGAGTCCCAAAATCTCGTTCCAGTATCTCGAGGTTTTCCCTGAGATTCCTAACTCGTTTGAGGGTATCGCTAGCAATGTGTCCCTCCATCTCGTGTTAAGAAATCTGCAAGAACATTTTTATCAGATTTCACAATGACAATATCATAATCATAATATTGGCATTCAGCTTGCCATCTTAAAAGTCTAGCATTTTCTGGTTTTGATTCAATTTTATTTTTCAGAAAAAGACTTAACACTAGTATTATCTATTTTTAAGATAAATTTCTTTGCGAGTAAAAATAATGGCCATTTTTTAATGGCCTTTCGAACTGCAAAGAACTCCTTCTCGTTGATGTGACATCTGATAACTTCGCTGTTATCAAATAGCCCACTACAATATCTGCATGACACTTCTCCTTCTGGTGTGACTTTCATGAGGACTGCAACCCACCAATGATCACTGGCATCTGTATATAGTACCAATTCATCCTCGTCGTTTGGAAATGCAAGCTTTGGTAGTTGCCTACAAACCTCATTCAGATGTTTGACAGCTTGTCTGTGATCTTCATTCCACTCAAAGTTAACATCTTTTTTGAGTAGTGGACTGAACACCTTTCTGTGGTTTGCTAGATTGTTGATAAACATCCCAGCAAAATTAACAACTCCTAAAAAACCCTGAAGTTGTTTTTAATCCTTGAGGTCATCCGGATATCCCTGTACTTTTTTAACAATATAATTTTGCAAGATGATTCCAGATTCGTCGATCTCTATTCCAAGGAACTCGATCTGTCTTGTCGCAATTACTGCTTTCTTTTCGGAAAGCACCAATCCTTCCTTGTAACAAATGTCTGAAAAGATTTCCAGATGTTTAAGATGTTCTTTCATGTTTTTTGACGCTGTGAGGATGTCGTCAATATACACGGACATGAAGCAGAAGTAATCTTTGAAAAGATTATCCATCTTTCTCTGATATATCTGGGGAGCTTTTGCTAATCCCATTGGCATGACATTCCAGATATAATGTCCTTGTAGTGTGGAGAATGATGTGAACTTTCTGCTTGCTTCCTCCATTTTAATCTGGTAGAACCCAGACTTGCAATCGAATTTAGAAAACACTTTGGCATTCTTGATGCTATTTACCAAATGTTCTCTGCTTGGGATAAAATATCCATCGAACTCCAAGATTTCGTTGATCCCTTTATAGTTGATCACCAATCTCGGCTTTCCTCGTTTAATTTCTTCATGATTCCGAACAAGAAATCCTGGGCTGCTGTATGGAGAAATACCTGCTGAGATTAACTTAAGGTCAAGATGTTCTTTAAGTATGATCTGCATATCCTTCTGATCTTCCTGGTTCATGGGGATCGGCCTGCATCTAACAAACTCATTTTCTTTTCCAATTTTCACCTTCAAAGTAGCTCTGAGCTCATTTTTGTTCCACCATGCTAGTGGATCCTCGTTGTAGTTCCTACGAATCTTCCTTTTTACATCATCTAGAGTGATACGCTCTTCGAGGGTAGTTTCAGGTTGTGAAACTTCTTCTCGTAAAGCATTTTTCAGTAGCAACAGGGTTTCTGGAGTTACTCTTTCCTCATCCTGCTATCTGAAAGACATAATATTAACCCAGTCAAAAGTTTGAGAATTCTTTTCACTAGGACTTTGTTGTCGAAACTGAAGAATAGCCTCTCCAAACTTCCGCAGATCTTTCATCTTTGGGTGTCGAAGTTTTCCTTCATCACCACGCTTGTTGCAAAAATTAATAGGGAATTTTCTGTGAAACGCCTCCCGTAGTCTCTGCACAATAATCTTATGATCACAAAGGGTTGTGAAAATAAGTCTCCTGGTCTCGTTCTCCTGTGTGAACCGCTTGAATGTCTATAGGAAATTGTTTCCTAACAGCATATCGGCGCATGTGTCATGGAAATAAATAGGTGGAGTTTTGACTTTGTACCATGGGGTACTGCCTGCTCCTCCGATAATTATTTCCGCTCCTCGGACTCCTGCATTAAAAATAAGGATCCGTTTGGAAAAGTCTCTTCCGGCAATGGCTGGTAATTTCTCACCAACGTCTTTGGGGAAGATTTCTCGCCTGTCAGTGCATATTCCAGCTCCTGAATCAATGTAGGCTGCAAAATATTTTGCCTGGTACTTCTCATATAACATCCCGATGGAGATGTATATGGAGAATGGACTGGTGGTCATCTGATTCGATATGTTTTCCCTTCCACCGTGAACTCCATTCCATCATGTAATCTTTCCCAAGGTTTATGTTCCTCGGGAAATTCAATCCCTAGAATAAGCTGTTCTGGGATCCTTCCGGCAATTCCTTCAATTGTGAGATCAATTTCACCAATTTGAAGGTTTCCTTGAAACTTGTCAACTGTAGGTTGTTGCAAATAATATAGGAAATCGCAGGGGAAGATATTGTTCTACTCGGTGATGTCGAAAACTATCTGCACTTCTCTCCAGCCTTCTGGGCATTTCAGTTTTCCTATTGTTTTGAATACATCAGGAATTTTCTGAATTCGGCTTGAGGCTGCCTTCTGTTTTCCCCCGGATAGTTTCTGATTAACCTATCATGCTGGAAAGACATCCTTCTTGGCTCGATCATAAGGCTCCTGCTTCTGTTTAGAATAGGTTGATCTTGTATCCTCATGTCGATCTCTCCTATTGTCGGAGTATCAATGATGTCCGGCAATACTGCTTTAGCGAAATCTTCAAAGATTCTGGGGACTTCGATGAATTCCTTTATCAAGAATACCTCGGAATGATGAGTATTCGAGAGTGCGTATGACACCTTGTAGGTGATCGAGTAAGGCCTGTTCCATTCTTTCATCAAATCTTCTCTTTTAAAATCTTGATGAAGAGTGAGAACTTTGTTGAAGTCTCGATCTCCTAAATTGTATGCAATCCTTGGATAGATGTTGAAGGCCATCTTTTATGCATACTGATTTCCTGCTACTGCTCCCAAACAAGAATCTTTGAGGTTCGGGATTCTCTTGTCAAAGATTGCCAAGTTGAGTGACGAATCTACTCCTTCCTTGAAAGTCGCCTTGATGATTACTCTAATGGCTCCAATATGAATCCATGAGAGCGTGTTAGCAACTTCTCTTTTGACCTTGTTCTTAATCTCTTGGATTTCTCTGTAGGGGATTAACTGCATCTCAATTTGGTTTCCCGTGAATTCAATTGGGATCGCAAATTCACCTGTTGTCACCCTATGGATAATCCGATGCCTCCTGCTATGAAGACCAATCATATTCATGGCTTTTTCCATTGCTCCAATTTTAAATCCACCATACATTTGAAGCTTTGGCTCTTCTTTTATGATCCTCATAAGGGTTTTATGAGAAACAGTGGTATGCGAGAAAAACCCGACGACTCTTCTCTAATCACGTGCTAAAGGAACTCTCATTCACTCTGATTATGAGCTAGATTCACCTCCATCCTCAGAATAGATCTCTTCTTCGTAGATGCTTTCATCTGAGGGAATATACTCAAATTGATACACCTGCACCAAATCCTGAAAATAGACAGCATCCTCAAATTCCTTGGTATGCTCGAACTGTCTTACTCCCCGGCTTTGGTTTTCTGGACAATCTGGAGAGATATGTCCTCTTGCTCCGCATGTCCAGCAGTTACAATCTCTAAAACTCTCATTTGCACGAGTAGGTGTGCGTCTGAAAGTTCTCTTCGTTGGTGTTCTGCTAGAACTCGCTTGGCTAGAACCTGTTGACGAGATTCTACTCCTTGTTGGTCCTGATCTTTGCCCCGATCTGTAGCTTCGGGCTTTTTTCTTTGACCATAACTTTCTAGGTTTCCATGAAGACCTACTTTTTCTTGAACTACCTCATCGGGCATATGGATGACTTCTGTGTTTCTTCATCTTACGCCTTTGTGGATAGTTCCGAATGATTGTATGGATATCATTTCCCGTACAACAAAGATGAGCCATTTTATTGATTCCTCTGAGCTTCTTGAAATTTTTCTGGAGCTTTGCTTGGTAGCACCACTCCACCAGTTTTACTTTGAGAAATGACATTCTCCTGGACACCGTCTCGATTGCATGCGGTGTATACTCCTGGATAAGCATTTCTCTCAATGGGCTCGGAATTTTGGCAAAGAACAGCTCTGCTGCATCCTTTTTCGCTATCTTCGACTTCCATCGATACTCTGTAAAGAGTTTGATGTATTCGTCTACATAGCAGATGTCATGTAGTTCCAGGCTAATTAGAGCTTGTCTATATTTCTTAGCATTCTCTTCCTCCATTCCTTCGAAATAGCTTATTCCAATGAAACAAATTTTAAAGAATCTCGCCATCTTGTCCACGATCTCTTTCAGGGACTCTCCGGCTAGAACTTCTTCCTTGGTTCCTGGGTCTCCAAGATCCCAGGCAATCTTGACTGATCCTTCCATACTCATTTTTAGAAGTAAAATGAATCCTTCCTTGCTTAAGTCAAGTGTTCGTGCTGCTATTCTCATTGCTGAAGCCCAGTCATCAATAAGAATTTCTCTGTTTTTGAAATTCAAAATATCCCTGTTGAGCATATGTCCATATGGATGGATTGGATCTAGCTGCGATTTCCCGTAGGGCGTCTGATGAATATCTGGCCTTCGGGAACGGTTTCTTGCTCCAACGTGGGGATCCAAAGTTGCTGAGGTGAAATCTTCCCTGTGTGGCATACTTTGATCACCTTCGGGTGGGTTGTGTGACCCGAAAGTACAAGCTTTACTGTCTTGATTTCTACGAGATTTAATCCCGCAAATGAATCATCAAGATCTCGTAGATCTTCCAGGTTGATTCTTTCAATTACTTTGTGGGATGTAATGGTTCTCCTCGTAGGACTCAATCATTTTTTCAGTCTCCGTTAAAGGCCTCTGGACCTCCTCTGCTTTCCCTTTTTGGTGTAAAAGGGGTTCTGTTCCATAAGATGGTGGCAACCATCCTCCGTTCCTTCTTCCTGTCGGACTTGGCCTTGACTCCAATTCCTTCACTCGGGATTGAACATCTTGAAAGTTTTCAAGAATCTCCTTCTGATGTTTAATCATGGTCTCCATCTGACTCTGGATCTGATGGATTTGTGCAGGGACATGGTATTGATGGTAACCATAGCGCTGCACTGTCTTCTGGATTTCTCTAAGATCTTGGGATATCTTAGAAGAATCTGGCTCGATTTCTCGAAAGGTTGGTTCTCCCATCCTAATCATCTGGTCCAGACCCTGTTGGATCATTGGTGGCTGGAACCACATCTTCATGTTCAAGATGATCGTCGTCCTGAAGTTCTGCTAACTCGAACTGTAGTTTGAGGTTCACTTGATGGAGCCTCTTCGTCATCCTTTCGAGTTTCTTGTAATGGTTTATACCGGGTGTGTCTAATACACCGATTCCTCGTAAAAGTTTTCACTTATGGCTGAAGCGTTGAGCTTCTGCCATGTGTTTCTGATTTAGTTTTTTCAATTTCTGGAAATACCACCTGTAAGCATGACACTTCGAACATTCGTTCGGGTCCATGAATTTCTTGAATCGTCTCCTCCGTATAGGTTACAAATTAATATTCAAGATATTATCATAGTATTTCCAGAATAAATCTAGGCTCTGATACCATTTTGTGCAAAGGATCGCAAAAACACGTGGACTTGTAAAAAGACGATGTTAAATGTTGTTTTTATAAATATAAAGATATAAAAGATAATTAAATATTATATATGGACTTCTTTGTAATTTAAACAAAGCCTAAAGGATAGAATGCAATAAATCAAACTATTGAGGGGTAAAAGAGTCATCATAAAACACCCAATTGATTTGAAAATTTGAAAAGTTGACCTATTTCAACAAAATTGTTTCCAATTTGGCTTATTATGCACTAAGATTTTTCCCCAAGACTTAAGTAGATTTTGTGTCACCAAAATGGACTTACATTTAATTTCCCCTTTAAAATAATTATCTTTGTTGGATTGAACTTAGTCGACATCAGCTTTCCCAAATCTATTTCCCTAACCCTTCACTCCTTCACAGAATGACAGAATCGCACCGCATCGCACCTTCCTTTGCAAAATCGCAGCTTCACTTCACTTGGTAACCATAAATCGAGCGATTGCTTCCTTTTGCTGTGTCGAACCTTACCTTGCTGGTAAGAGGAACTACTATTTTGTGTGGAGATTCGAAGCTTTCTCTTGATCTTCTTCTCTTCTTAATTTTTAGGTTGCTGAACAAAAATTAAAGGAAGAGCAGCAAAGACCCAATTAGGTACTAGTTTCATTCCCCAGCCACACGCTTTACTTAAAAGTTGTCTTTTATGTCACGTGAAAAAGAGAAGAGAATACTAGTATTTATATGTCAAATACTAAGAGAACATCTTCAGGAGATTTAAAAGATGGACTTTAGAAGTTTATGAGTTGTTGTCGATGCTTAGGTGTAGGATGAATATATCATTTTGGAACTGGATTGAAAATTCTTTTCACTCTATAGTAGAATATAGTTCTTCGGGTAATTCATATCTTTGATACCATGCGTGATTTTAGTGTATTGAAGATCGACCATGTAACAGTTACAAGTTTGACATCAGTGTTAAGTACAATTAACCATTCATCAGTAAAAAATATGGAACAACATATATTTGTGCTTTAACATCATATATATAGATGCATAAAAGAGTCTGTAAGGACCCTAGTTCCTTAAGTGCGGATTAAGGCGTAAATAAAAATTTTCATGCATAAACAGAGTATAAAGGTTGTGTTGATGTCCTGAGCTATTAAATTACAGTGCCAAAATAAAGTTCCAAAAGGGATTAGTTACATTCCCAACCAATGGATGTTAATCCTATAGCTTTACACTACTCCTAGAGTAGATATTATGCAAAAGAATAAGCCTGCTACCAAGAGCACTCCTCACTAGCTCATCGCATCAACCCGCCTTAGCCCCTTCCGCCCAAAAGTACATACAGGAACAACCCCAAAACCATGAGCATGTATATAAATCATATCCACAATAATATGATCATAATTCAATGCATAAACCGTAAATGCAATTCGCTTCCTGTATTTAACACATTTAAAAGCTACCTTGGTTGTCCCTTGTTGGAATCGAAGAGGGGGGGTGAATGAGATTCCTTGGCTACTTTAGCTTTTTAAAATGAGTTTGCAAAATAAAAGAGTTTGCGCTTGCGGAAGGCTTAAGTCAATCGATAAATAAAAGAAATAAAGAAGTAAACAAATAAATAAATGCGTAATGAAATAAAGCGGTAAATGACAAGGATATTTGTTATAGAAGTTCGGCGATGAATCGCCTACGTCTCCTCTTCCTGGTTAGATAACCTCCAACCGAGGTTCCACTAGAATAAATGATCTTGGCCTTGAGGGCTCCAAGTTAGCCACAACCCAACTCTTCCCGAGTTTACAAAGCTCTTCCCGAGCACAATACTCTTCACGAGTACACAAAGCTCTTCACGAGCTACCAACACTCTTCACGAGTCTTCTTGGCCTTAAGGGCTCCAAGGATAGCCACAACACATGCACCAACTTTACTTGTTGGCGTCTTTACAATTTTCCAACTTGCTTTGGTGTTGGAGGACCTTTACAAGAAACTCAATCAAACACCTTCAAGGTGTACCAATACGAAGAATCAAAACTCACACAACAAGAAATGAATTACAAACTCCAATACACACAAATGAAGTTTGCAATGCTAAAGTAATTTGAATTTATCAAGGCTTTCTTGTAGTTTATAGTCTTGTTTCTTGCCTTCAAAAAGCTCCAAAAGATCCATATTTATAGTGTAGGAGGCCCCCAAAGCTCCTACTAGCCGTTGCTACACATAAGGCTTGAATCACGCCTCGATCGCCTCGGAAATCGCCTCGGGCGATCACCCATCGCCACCCTTTAACGGTCAAATCTGGCCCAGATCGCCTCGGGCGATCTCTCCATCGCCTGGGGCGATCATCAATGATAACAAGGCCGTAGGTAAAGTTCTGGATCGCCTCGGGCGTTCCGTGCATCGCCTGGGGCGATCGCCCTCAAAAAAATGGCCTAGGAAGTATTCTGGATCGCCTGGGGCGAGGTTGACCATCGCCTGGGGCGATCTGATCGCCAGCGTGCACATCGTGCCATCGCTTCAGTCGATGGTGCGCAACATGGCTCGGATCGCCTCAAACTATGGCTCGGATCGCCTCATACTATCTCCCAGATTTCAACACTCTCAAACTTTGTACTTTTCGACCATCTTAAGCTCGTTTCTGGGAAAAGTGGTAAACATGAAAGTTGTAGCCCTTCCTCTTATCTAGGGGTGGACAAAATTTCATTGCATTTCATTAATGTATGAAGAAGTTTTGCCCAAAATGCTACAGTCGCTCAAACCTTGCTACAATCTGCACTTGTTATGACTTCCATGACATTTTGCTCCATGATGCAATCCGAATTGGACTGAGATGTTTGAATATGAAATCTAGAATATTGAGTTGGCTTTCCAACCTATTTGGATTCACATTGTTCGGAGCATCGAGCCAAGAGATATAATCAAAACATTGCACTGCGCTCCAATTAGCTTCTAAATGAATTTGCCCACCAACGGACCATTGGTTTGTGGGTCTTCATCCCATCATAAGAAATTGTTCCAACATCATTCCACACATGTTGAACACTTAAATTGGTTGTTCATAGATGTCATTCCTTCTCGTCCAAGCTCAATAGATTCCTTGATAAAAATCACCGCTTGTCCTATGAACTCGCATATGTTATTGTATAACTTGGGTTCTCTTCCATTGGTCTTCCCAACCAATTTATCAATATAACCCTGTACACTAAGTAGACATATTAGTACAACAAATGCAAGTTTTGTTGATCATCAAAACCCATAAATAATTCGGAGATAAATTAAGCATTAAACACAACCATGTGTTTAAGGCTCAACAATCTCCCCCTTTTTGATGATCACAAAACTTGATAAACTTGAATATGTAATATGCATGAAATGTGAGTAGACAAGACTCCCCCTTAACAATTGCATAGCACATACAAGATTAAACCAAGTAATGCATAAAACAAACAACTCTCCCCCTCAAACCATGCATACAAAAGCTCTCCCCCTCAAACCATGCATGTATAAAGCTTCAAGTTTATCACAAAATTCTCCCCCTTTTTGTGATAATCAAAAAGCACAAAATTCAAATAATCACAAGTATATGTTGACACAAAGTCATATTTTAACACTTTACACATGTTCCTCATCAAGTATGTAATAGCCATAACAAGCATAAGATAAGATCATTTAGAGAAAGACAAACATGTGTTTAAGACAATCAACAATGAATTCTAAATTTTGCAAAGTGTTCATATGTTCTACCAAGAGTTCATGCACCTATGCCAAAAAAGATAATTCTCAAGCATCATTAGATAAGTTTGTTAAAACATATAATAACACATTTCCACATAGCAAATTCAAATTTGAATACATGGCATGTCAAGTTACTTACTATAAAAAGATAAGCATACATCATGCATTAAACAATTATGCTAAGGGGTTATGCATTTTACTCCAATGAATATTGAGCTTAATAATTTATTGGTCACAATTAATTTGTGCCAATTAAATTTTGAATTGCTCTTATAACATGTAAAAATAAATTTTACCCTCGATGACAAGAGTTCGTTCTTGTCATTGGTCCAATGCCTCTTGCTTCTTCTATGGTGGTGAACAAGATAAACTCCTCCTTTGAGTTGCTTGGCCCTTCATCCTCCTTCCCATGGTTGTTCCTACAAAATAAATTTCCAATAGGAGGATCTTTGGTACCCATTTGATTTTTGGGTCCTAGAGGGTTAGCTTCATTTGGCACCTTTGGAATCCATTTCCACCTTTTGTTAGGTTGGTATTGGATTCTAGCAAATCTACATTTGTTCTTGGTATGACCCTTTTTACAACAATAGTTACAAGTAGGAGAATCATGCTTAGCATTGGCAAACAAGCTTGAAAATGTTTTTGATTTGCTTGAGAAGCCTAAACCGGCTTTATCAAAGCTACAACGTTGCAAGCCAAGCAATTCATTCATTTTTAAACTACTTTCACTAAATTTGCAAAATGATACCTTTAAAGAATTTAATTCATTTTTCAATGAATTATTTTCTTCATCTTTCTTAGCAATCTCAAGTTTGAGTAATTTGTTACTCATCTTGGATTTGCCAAGAGCATCTATAAGTTCATGGTAGGAATCTAATAATTCATTAAATGAAGGTACCTCATCGTCGCTTTCATCTCCTTCATCTCCAAGAGCCATTAAACAAAGATTTGTGGCTTCTTCTTCATCGGAGTCGCTATCACTCCATGTGGCTATAAACGCCTTCTTCTTCCCTTTGTCCTCATTCTTCTTCCTAGGACATTGTTAGCATAATGGCCTTTATCTTGACAATTATAGCAAGTTACCTCATTTTTGGATTCTTGTTTGGTAGCATTGGAGGTCTTTGACTTGCTATGTTTGTTGAAGAACTTCTTGAACTTCTTTGTGAACAAGATCATCTCTTCATCATCATCGTCTTCTTCATCATCGGAATGGTATTTCCTTCCAACCAAGGCAATTCCATTTCTTTTGGATCTATCCTCCACCTTTACTTCTCTCCTTGTTGCAACTTCAAGTTCATGAGTCACCAATGTGCCATGGAGCTCATCAAGGTCATAGGAGGCATTTTCTCCTTTGTTGGACTCGATGATGGCCGTCCTCTTTGCGTCCCATTCTTTAGGCAAGGCTCTTAGTGCTCTCCTCCATATTTGCTTTGGAGGGTACTTCTCTCCAAGTTGAGCAAGCTCGTTGATAATTAGGGTGAGCCTCCTAAACATAGAATCCACCTCTTCTCCGGACTCCATCTCAAATGTCTCATATTTGAGTTGTAGAAGATCAATCTTGGTCTCCTTCACTTGATTTGTTCCTTCATGACAAATTTGTAATTTGTCCCATATCTCCTTTGCCGTTGAGCACATCGAGATCCGGTTGTACTCCTTCATATCTAAAGCACAATGTAAAATATTAATAGCTTTAGCATTTTGAGAAATTAAAATCATATCCGGTCTAGTGAAATCGTCCATTTCTTTGGGAGTACTTATTCCCCCAACTTCCTTTAAAGGAATATGTGGACCTTTCACTATGATCTTCCAAAGGTCATAATCTACGGATTGGATAAATAGAGAAATTATATTTTTCCAATACCCGTAGTTATCACCCGTGAAGAGCGGAGGTCTATTTGTCGATTGACCTTGAGCAAACTCATTTGCTAGATTAGCCATAAAAAAGATTTGATTTAAAAACAAAAATCAAATGGCTCTGATACCACTTGTTGGAATCGAAGAGGGGGGGTGAATGAGATTCCTTGGCTACTTTAGCTTTTTAAAATGAGTTTGCAAAATAAAAGAGTTTGCGCTTGCGGAAGGCTTAAGTCAATCGATAAATAAAAGAAATAAAGAAGTAAACAAATAAATAAATGCGTAATGAAATAAAGCGGTAAATGACAAGGATATTTGTTATAGAAGTTCGGCGATTATTCGCCTACGTCTCCTCTTCCCGGTTAGATAACCTCCAACCGAGGTTCCACTAGAATAAATGATCTTGGCCTTGAGGGCTCCAAGTTAGCCACAACCCAACTCTTCCCGAGTTTACAAAGCTCTTCCCGAGCACAATACTCTTCACGAGTACACAAAGCTCTTCACGAGCTACCAACACTCTTCACGAGTCTTCTTGGCCTTAAGGGCTCCAAGGATAGCCACAACACATGCACCAACTTTACTTGTTGGCGTCTTTACAATTTTCCAACTTGCTTTGGTGTTGGAGGACCTTTACAAGAAACTCAATCAAACACCTTCAAGGTGTACCAATACGAAGAATCAAAACTAACACAACAAGAAATGAATTACAAACTCCAATACACACAAATGTATGAAGTTTGCAATGCTAAAGTAATTTGAATTGATCAAGGCTTTCTTGTAGTTTATAGTCTTGTTTCTTGCCTTCAAAAAGCTCCAAAAGATCCATATTTATAGTGTAGGAGGCCCCCAAAGCTCCTACTAGCCGTTGCTACACATAAGGCTTGAATCACGCCTCGATCGCCTCGGAAATCGCCTCGGGCGATCACCCATCGCCACCCTTTAACGGTCAAATCTGGCCCAGATTGCCTCGGGCGATCTCTACATCGCCTGGGGCGATCATCAATGATAAACAAGGCCGTAGGTAAAGTTTTGGATCGCCTCGGGCGTTCCGTGCATCGCCTGGGGCGATCGCCCTCAAAAAAATGGCCTAAGAAGCATTCTGGATCGCCTGGGGCGAGGTTGACCATCGCCTGGGGCGATCTGATCGCCAGCGTGCACACCATGCCATCGCTTCAGTCGATGGTGCGCAACATGGCTCGGATCGCCTCAAACTATGGCTCGGATCGCCTCATACTATCTCCCAGATTTCAACACTCTCAAACTTTGTACGTTTCGACCATCTTAAGCTCGTTTCTGGGAAAAGTGGTAAACATGAAAGTTGTAGCCCTTCCTCTTATCTAGGTGTGGACAAAATTTCATTGCATTTCATTAATGTATGAAGAAGTTATGCCCAAAATGCTACAGTCGCTCAAACCTTGCTACAATCTGCACTTGTTATGACTTCCATGACATTTTGCTCCATGATGCAATCCGAATTGGACTGAGATGTTTGAATATGAAATCTAGAATATTGAGTTGGCTTTCCAACCTATTTGGATTCACATTGTTCGGAGCATCGAGCCAAGAGATATAATCAAAACATTGCACTGCGCTCCATTTAGCTTCTAAACGAATTTGCCCACCAACGGACCATTGGTTTGTGGGTCTTCATCCCATCATAAGAAATTGTTCCAACATCATTCCACACATGTTGAACACTTAAATTGGTTGTTCATAGATGTCATTCCTTCTCGTCCAAGCTCAATAGATTCCTTGATAAAAATCACCGCTTGTCCTATGAACTCGCATATGTTATTGTATAACTTGGGTTCTCTTCCATTGGTCTTCCCAACCAATTTATCAATATAACCCTGTACACTAAGTAGACATATTAGTACAACAAATGCAAGTTTTGTTGATCATTAAAACCCATAAATAATTCGGAGATAAATTAAGCATTAAACACAACCATGTGTTTAAGGCTCAACATCCCTGTACCACAATAATAATCAAAAGGATTATAATATCAATATGCATGTCATGACATGTATCCATTCCGTGTATATCAATGGCCAATTTCCAGTCTTATTATATCAGTGGCATAATACCCCTCGCGTTTATATGACAGCGGCATTAATACCCCTCGCTTCGACATATTAGCGGCATAATATCCCTCGCATCAATATGACAGCGGCATTATCCTTCGCTTCGACATATTTGCGGCAAATATTCTTCATCGCTAAATATGACAGCGGCAAGTATTCTATCATCGTTTCGACATGACAGCGGCAAGTATTCTATCATCACTACAATATAATCTCGACTCACAATATATATGCAACCGTATGCATATTCAACCATGTATGCAACCATAATGCATAACCAACCATATATGCAACCATAATGCATATCCAATCATGTATGCAACCATAATGCATAATTAAGACCATGTATGCAACCATAATGCATAACCAATCAAAGCGTAATGAATACGTTTTACCGTCCGATGCTCGTACGTCTCACTACGTACCTTAGTTCCAAAAGTGGAGATATCGTGGAACTTTATCTCCTTTGATGTGTGGCTACCTAGGATGGTTCTACACAATCACATGAATCCATATTAGAAGCCGATAAATGAACCATTACCAAAAACGTAATCATTTAGAACAAAATCCCAAAATCCACATTTTATGCCTTGCGATCGATCTGTCCCCAAGCCCCGATCGATCGCTAAGTGAAGAAAAATAGGCATCCAAGTACTGCCTCCACCGATCGATCGAAACTTTTTATCGATCGATCGAGACATCACACCGATCGATCGGAACAAATTTTCGATCGATCGGTAAGCTCATTTCACGCCTTGCACAGGCTCTGCCCTGCTCGATCGATCGGACCCATTTTTCGATCGATCGAGCAGCCCTGTTCCTGCGAGAAACTTCCATGTATGAGCTTCCAACAACACCTAAACTCATATACAACCAACATCAACCACCAAAACATCATTAAACCCACAAAACAACAAGGAAATACATCCCACAAACATAAACAACATGTTGGACCAAGATCCACCCTTTTAACCCCAAAAACAAGCTATAAACTCAACCAAAACCCAACAAGACTTCACCATAATGAAAGCTTACCACTTGAGCTTTAAGTTTTGGCAAGAACTCCCAAAAAAACCCATTTTTCAAAGCTTTCTCCTCCTCTCTTGTTGCAGAAACGAAAATGGAAGCTTTTTCTGGATAATGGAGGGGGGTTGAGGGATATAAAGTTGATAGAGAGGGGTGATGGGATATAAAGGTATGCAAGTGGCTCCCTTGCCATGCTATATGATTTAAATGTGTATCAGACACAAGCATGATATATAAAATACCCCAACATGATATTTTAAAAGCATTTTACCACAATGCATCAAAATCCCTATTAAAATCATGCTTTACCAAATAAACACAACCCATTTCATTTAAACCTTAAAATACCCAACATGCATAACATGCACCCTGAAATGCTCTACCGGGTCACGCCTACCATGTGACAAGCATTTCACCAAGATAATTAGTCCCAACACATAACCTAATTATCACCATAAGATCACATAAACATAATTAATGCCCAAATTGCAATTAATTATTTCGGGGATATCACAGAGTCTTTGCCTGAGGTTCTTTGGTCACATTGTGCTTCAAAATTCGGTTTATTCGGTTATACACATAACCGACAACCGGTTTAACCGAATAAAATATCGGTTAATTCGGTTACCGACCGAATTAACCGATATTTTATTCGGTTCGGTTAATTCGGTTTTAGCACACTAATCGGTCGGTTCGATTTTATCCAAAATAATTCGGTTATTTTGATTTTGGTCTATTCGGTTCGGTCGGTAACCGAATAGACCGAATGCTCACTCCTATGTATAGGGGTATGAATTTGGAATCAAAACTCACGCACCCCATTACAGAAAACATTTTGATCTTTTATAGCAACAAGCAATTGACGCAACATCGGCAAGACATCGTAATTTATATCACACAATTCCGCTGTGTACGAGATTTGATTTTTCTTTTTTACTTGTTTTGATGTGATACTGCTTTATTCAAGGGTCATGAATTACTGAATGTATACATTATTGTCGTATTTCATTCGCACTGATATAATCATCATTGAAGTGGTCAAGTTCGGTGATATAATCTGGTGTCAAATTCTCATTTCTAAATTCATTCAAGAACAAATTATAAAATATCAAATTAGTTTAATTTTGAACTTTTTGGTTCGAATTTCAATCATGCATCATGGGAAGTTTGGCGCAAGGGTCACGTTCAAAAATTCATTTTTTTGGCTAGACAAAATTTTAAGAAATTTGGGGGCAAAAATATCGTGCATCGTGGGTAAAAAATCGTGCATTGAAGATGCAATAAAACTGGACATTTGCAATAAAATTGGACATTGGTGCACTAAAATTAGACATTTGATATGTGGGACCTGATCGGGACATTTCACTTTATCCCTTATCTGGTACCACATTCTCTCTGAATATTATGTACGAGAGTTTTAAACCTTTTCGAAAATAGCGGAAGTGTTTAGTCAATTATTCATTTTATGGTAGCGGAAGCATTTTTACAAACTAGTTAATAACAAAATACAACCCAGTACAAACTCATCACAACGGCCCGACACTTAATAAAGAGCAAATACTAGAACAGTCCTGGTAAGCCAACAGTTCCATTTTTCCTAATTTCCCTCCGGTTCTGGCTACGGTACTCCTGTATCTGGAACTCACAAAATAACAAGGAAAACAGAGGTTAAGTCTTTGGGGACTTAGTGAGGGAATAACATTAGCTTTAATATGTGTAATTATCAAACAATGTAATGTATCAATATGATATGTCATGTAACAAAGATCTTGCAATCAAGTAATTGTCAATAATGACGATATAGGATTTCAGAGTGAATATCGTGGGCTAAAGAGGTGGCTCTCACCGGACAGTTCGGTGTAGCACTTTTCCCCACATATTCAGATATGATCTGTACAATCATTCATTTACGAGCCAATATGAACTATTCTCTGGACCGTGAAACGATGCGTGTTGTTCAGATGAACCATATAGCCGGACTGTCATCCGTTGTTCATTGGACTCACTTTCCGGGTCGAATCCGCGTTGTCCAGTGGATAAATATACAGGGCTCCATTCATTCAGCCATCCAGTCAAAGGATTCGTTCAATCAAAGGATCGATTAATATTCAAGATAATTAGACATGTAGATCAAGATGACCAATGGAATAAGATAATGTACAATATGATGACAATATATAAAATGTGAGATAAGGAATAACAAGTTACTGTACATTCCAGGACAAATGCCAAAAGGACTATATAACAAGAATTATGTAGTACGCCTCACCTTATTACTTGATATCTTACTGGATTGACTTGATTTTGAACCCAGTTGCCAATTAAATTTCCTATCAACATAATATAAGTAATTTATGGTGATTAGTAACCCAGTTAAGTGGTTGAATCTTTCTAAAAATCATTTTTTTTGTACAAAACTTGTCATGGTAATTTTGAATAAGACTTTAAAATTCATGATAATTTAACCATAAGTCAAAAAATCATGAAACTTTTCAGAAATGTCTAAAATCATTCCACCAACGTTCGGCCTCCGAAAAATTGAACATTGGAGAGGCGCGTTCATCTCAAGCGCCGCCGCGTGGCAGAGCCTCCACGTGCGGTTGAAAATTTTAAGGGTTGTTCATCTCGTCGTGATCTACAACTTTTGTTCATAAACCTTTTTTAAATTCCCAACCAATTTTGCCCAGAATCTGATGTTTCGAAATGATTAGCTTGGTGTTTTGGTCGTAAGAAATATGTATGTACGGCGGCCGTTTGGGCGATCGGCCGACATACCCATAAACTTTAACACATTTTGAACAACTTTCGTTTAGATTCAAACTTTAAAATCATTAGATAAAGGCACGAAATCGAAGTTTGAAACCGATACCTTGAAATGGGTTTTTCTGGGCTTGGACATCTCACTGTTCTTCGGGATTTTGATTTTCTGAACGAATTTTGATGCTGATTTTGCTACACCTCCCACACTAAATGTTTTCTGGGTTTTTAAGGAAGGTTTTGTTAAATTTTTGGATTTGTTGGAGAATATTTAGTATTTTTCCTCATAATTTTCTCACTTGTATACCTATTACTACATTTTTCATAACCCAAACTTTTCTCTTAATTTTTCTAACACTTCTACCTAAAATTTTGTGAGTGAAATCTGAAGAAATAGGAGGGTATTTATAGGGGTTGTATGCATGAATTGGGGTGTTGATGTCTGGACAAGTGTTGGTAAGTTTTTTGCCAAATAATAAGTCTTAAAATTAATTCAAAATGAGAAAAAAAAATTAGAATTATTATTATTATTATTATTTCTATGATTTATATATATACATATATATTTAAAAATAGGGGTGTTACATGATACATGCAATTTTGCATTTGGTGCACTAAAATTGGACATTGGTGCATGATTTATGTTGGCCTATGGGTGCATGATTGTTTTTGCCTGGTGGTGAACGATTGTTTTTGCCATGTGGGTGCAAGATTTTTTTGCCTGGTGGTGCACGATTTTTTGCCTGGTGGTGCACGATTTTTGTTTTGGCCTGTGGGTGGACTATTTATTTTGGACTGTGGGTGCATGATTTATTTGGTCTGTGGGTGTACGGTGTTTTTGGGCCTGTGGTGCACGATTTTTTTGGCCTGTGGGTGCAAGTGCTATAGTAATCAGTTCTACAGTAACGGTGAGTGCCCGTGCTACAGTAACCGTACGGGGGTTATTAATGTCATTTCAAAAGAAAATAAACTTAAATGAATTGTCGTTTTTTGGGTAGACTAGGGTACAACCCAATTGAGACCCACATGCCATGATTATAGTTAAATAAGCCGTTCCACAAAATCAAAATACAAAATATCTATCGATTTAACATAGTATACTCTCTATAAAAAAATATTTTATATTAAATTTAATTTATATGCACACATCGTCAATATTTATAAAATATTTTGAATAATCAATTGCAAACACCCTAAAATGCTTTTATTTCCTACACCATCTAAAGTCAAGGTTTTCCCTTTGATTGAGGACTATAAGAACTTTCATTTACCTTCCTTCCTTGATACATTAAAATGTTCAAATGTTTCTGTAGTTAGGATTAATTTTTGGTTCAGTCCTTCAAATTTTCAGTGACATGATTTAGTCCCTAAATATTTAAAAACTTTTACAATTCAGTCTCCAATAAACATTACAGATTGAATTGAGAATAAACGAGACCCAATTTGGTTTCTAAAGTTTTAAAAATATTCTCGAATCAGTCCCTCCTCGTTTACTTCTCACGATAGACTTAACGTTGGGGACTGAACGATAAATTTTTTAAAACTTTATAGATTAAACCAGGTCACTGATTATTTTAGAGATTGAACGGAAATAAACTCAAAATATAGTGATATATTAATGTATTGTCCATATTTTAACTACTATTGTCATGATACATAACTAATAACCTAGTGGCACCAAATATCGATGGTCAAATGATGGATTATGGTGGGGCAATATATATATAGTTGAAGTTGATGTATTTTAAATGGTTAAAGTTATGCATTATTAGGTATTTTCATCAGTGCCAACCACCCATTCGAGGAAGCTAAACTAATTATCAAACAAAAAGTTGGGAAAAACAGCCCACGAGGATGTAATTAATTCAAGGGCCATCGCAAGGCTGAGCTGGCGGTGTATGATTGGATGCACACATTTGCGAAAGCTAAGCCAAAGTGATAAGGCCGAGGAAGCATTTTACAGTCAAACGAAACACTGTCACGGTCCACTGAAATTGCTGCCACTTTCTTTTAAAATATTCAACCTCAACAGTATCTATTTGTTAAATTTTTAATTTAATTAATTTTTTTGACCATATAAAGTCCATCTCATACAACAGATCTAAATTTGATATGCTTTTATCTTAGCTACCCAATGATACACTATCTCATATGATCAATCTACAATGTATTGAGGATATCTTAATAGAGAATATCTTCAATATATGTTAGATTTACCCTATAAGGTAGCCAAGACCTTCCATTTTATGCAGTTTTTTGATGTCCCGCAACATTATTTATTGGGGGTGATATATTTCAAATTATGGGTTTGATATTTATATAATATTAGTGTCTCCATGGTAGCATAAGACATCTTGTAATAACAATTTTTTTGTTTGGAACTTCATCTTGTAATAAAAAGAATTTTTTTTGTGAACTATTTAATGTTATTGATGTCCCAATACGATGTATGAAATATTTTGATACTTTAATTTATTATGCTTCTTCTTTCATTTTAGTTTCAGTTTTAACATATGATTTGAATATATATAATTTTAAGGTGGCGGCGATATGATTGAATAATTATAGTTTTTAACTATATTTGATTTTCAGTTATAAAAGATTTGATAATTATGTTTCGCATAATATTTTTGTTCACATTTTAGATTTTTATTGTTTTATATCGCTTTATCATTTATTTAATTTTAGTTCAATTTTATTAATATACTACTTATAATTTATTTTATGTTAACCATCCGTACCCACCCAAACAATATAGTTTTTTATATTTATTATGCATTTTTTATTTAATAATTTAGCAACCCGCAAAATGCAAATGCATCCAAAGCAACACGGGAAAAGGCGGAGGGCAGACGGTCAAGGCGACATTGTCACGCGGTCAAGCTGTCATTTTAATATTATTTCGAAATAATATATTTTCACCCTGTCAAAAAATAATACTATATTTTCCGAAGTTCGATATTTTTTCATGTGTCATAAATTTGTATTTATTGGTGTATAATTTTTTTTTTTAAATCTTTACTATTCTATTAAGTCGAGGCTTCTAATCAAATGCTACCCCACATCCACCATTATTTTGGATTGATTTGGAATATTTATTAAGTACTGTACATTAATAGAGATGTATCTTCGGGCTAAGGGCAACATCAACCGAGTTTTGCTGGAGGTGCCCCTTATATGTTTCTTTTCTGCTGAATAGCCTCCGAACTCTCGTATTGACAGGTTAATTTGATTTGGGTCTCGATTATCGTCTTCATTTAAGTTGGTTATTTTGCTCAAAATCATATATTTTCTCTTTTCGTTCAAGTATCTCTCTGGTGTACTCCTTTTGAAGCTTGAATGGGAAGTTGGAAAGCATTGATTTTTTGGGAAGAATATTTATTACGAATGTCATATGACGTGTTTTATGATGTTGATGAGTCTTTTTGACCACTAAAAGAGATAATCCAAGAAAGTGGAGAGAGAGAGAGAGAGATAGAGAGAGAGAGAGGAAAATAAAGATGTTCCTTTTGAAAGAGAGGATTGTTGCTTGTTAGTGTCAATGAAAGCGATGTACTTTGAGGTAACTTTCATTGTGCGTTCATCCTTTTTCACTGAATTCATGTGTAGCAGTTTATGTACTGTGCTTTCTTGAAATTATTTCGGCGTGGAGATTATTGTCTGTGTTTCTACAAGGGGTTTGTGTCATTTAGAGGTTGGGCATTGTTTTTTCGGTTCGAAGAAGGTTGCCGAGATGCCTATGTTTCTGCCTTTACAGAAAGATGGGCTTGTTGGGTTTGAGGGTGGTGTAGATGGGCGTGTATTAGATCTGGATACTGCCGTTAGAGATGGAGTTTTGGGTGGAGTTGAGTTTGGGGGTTATGGCGGTGGAGTTGGGGAGAAATTGGATCTGAATAAGATGATTGAAGATCTTAATTTACCAGAAGTTCCCTCTGTGTTTATTTGTCCCATTTCTCTTGAAACCATGCAAGATCCGGTTACTCTTTGCACTGGCCAAACTTATGAGAAAACCAACATTCTCAAATGGTTTAGCCTGGGCCATTACACTTGCCCCACTACAATGCAAGAACTTTGGGATGATACGGTTACACCGAACAAGACCCTTTACCATTTAATCTATTCTTGGTTTTCTCAGAAGTATGTGCAAATGAAGAAGAGATCCGAAGATGCACAGGGTCGGGCATCAGAGCTTCTGATTGCACTTAAAAAGGTCAAGGGTCAAGTTCGAATCCAAACGTTGAAGGAGCTGAGACAACTTGTGGGGAGCCACTCAACTTCTAGGAAGACCATTGTTGATGAAGGCGGGGTGTCTCTTCTTTTGTCTTTACTCGGCTCGTTAACTTCATATGCTGTAGGCTCTGAAGTTATAGCAATTCTTGTGAAATTGACTCTAAGTTCACATTTCAAATCGAATTTGATGCAACCTGCAAAGGTGTCATCTATTGTGGATATCTTGAATGAAGGTTCGATTGACACAAAAGTGAATTGCATTCGGTTGATTGAAACATTGATGGAGGAGAAGGATTTCCGAGCCGAAACTGTATCGAGCCATAGCCTTTTGGTTGCTTTGATGAGACTGGTGAGGGATAGGAGACAACATAGTGGACATTTACCCGTGCTCGGTCTTCTAAAACAAATTTGCACACACAAGCAAGTCCGAAGCTTGATTGTGAGCATTGGAGCTGTACCTCAATTGGTAGAGTTGATGCATTTCTTGAATCCCGAGTGTATGGAACTAGCCCTGTTCGTATTGGATGCCTTATCCTCTGTGCCTGAAGGGAGTGAAGCTTTGAAAGATTGTTCAAACACTATACCCAATATGGTTAAACTTTTAATGAGAATTTCGGAAAACTGTACGCAACATGCACTATCAATCTTGTGGTCAGTATGCAAACTATCCCCCGAGGAATGCGCCCCCATAGCTGTGGATGCAGGTCTTGCAGCAAAGCTTCTTCTTGTTATCCAGAGTGGATGTGGTCCCGAACTTAAGCAGCGGGCTGCTGAGCTTTTGAAGCTTTGCAGTCTGAATTATCCGGATACCATCTTCCTTTCCAAGTGCAAACTTACCAGGACGATTCAATAAATACCTATGTTTGATTGATATTCTTATGCATATCCTTTCAGGTTCGAAGACTACAATCTTGGACCAGTTCAACAAGAATCTGAGACTGTATGATTTCAGTTGTAAAGTTATAAAAGATTTGGTGGGCGTTAGCATGGTATTTTGTGGAGCTAGCAGTTGCAATTGTAATTGTTTAGCAGTTGCTTTGCTCCATCAACCTCTGCTATTCTCTGCCATTCAAGGTCTTCCAATTTTCCTTGGCAACTTTGTACAAGTTTTGTTTATGCATTTAATGTGTAGAATTTAGTAAAAACTGTCCTCCTGGGCCTTATGCGTTCTATATGTACATTTTTTTGGGGATACATAAAAATCCTTGATTCGAGTTACATCGCACGTGTATGTTAAAAAAATACGCAACACAAAGAGGTTAGAGGCGTTAATGACACTAATCTTCTCTCAATATGACATTGAAAATTGTATATTATATATTTATTTTTTTGTAAACATAAGTCTTTAAAATATATGGACAAGATTAATACGAAAGATTTCATGACGTTTCTTGAAAATCTTTGTCAAGTCCCTCTTGCGGTATCGATAATAAGCAGTTACCTGATGTGGTTTTCAAAATATATATTTTTGCCCCTTGTGATTTGCAAAACATAGCATATGCGAGTTTTGCATCAATTCAAAAACTACATCGAGTAAACTGATATTTTTAAATTGCATGAGTGCACGTCTATTTGGAAAACAAAACCACATTAGGTTTGTTACCAATTATTCTAATATAACAAACAAGAAACGTAAAAAATATTCAAGTAAAATAAACACTTCAATTAATAACATTTATAAATGAGCATTAATTTTGATAAAGTAACGACAATAAAAATCTTATATAAATAGACACGCTTCTTTGCTCATTCAACATACTGGAAAAGCCAAAATAATATATAAATAAAAATGGCTAATTTTATTAGAATAATCTCAATAGCCGTAATTTTGATGTTTGCCATTCCCGCTTCATCTGCTCGCCACCACCACAAGAAAGAGGACGATCGGGATCTGCGAGATCTCTGCTCCAAAACCGATGATTCCAAGGCCTGCTGGAAACTTGTCAAATCCAAGCGCAGCGAATTCCACACAAACACCAGAGGCATGGTGGAAGTCGCGATCGATTTGGCTACAGAAAAAGCTAAGGAAATCCACGATAAACTCGAAGGCCTTCGCCAGGAGTCTAAAAACGAAGAACTGAAGGACAAATACTGTTCGTGCTCCAAGAATTACGACGATGCGATCGCTGATCTGGATCAGGCGAAAGAGAAGCTGCATAATGGTGAGTATGGCAACATTCCTGTGCTAGTCGATGATGTTATTGATGAAGTAAAGAGCTGCCACAATGATTTCGATAATGGTGTGTTCGATCCCGCGCACATTCAGAACAGGAACAAGGAATTCCGAGTGTATGCGGATTTAGTGAAGGTGGCTGTGGACCGTTTATTGAAGGAAAACATGGATGATTAAAGTAGAATTACTGGGGAATTAGCCATGCAAGAGATAATTCTAAGTAAATAGATTTGTGAGAAATAACAATGTTCTTAACATACATAGTGCGCTCAAATTGTTTGATGGTGAGAAATGAATACAAGATTTGCTATAAATTGAGGATGATTTTGCAGTTGTGTTTGATCATATTAAGTTCAGTATATTCTGTTTCTTGTATATGTTTCAAAATTAAAAAGCAATTGATATGTTGGAGGAAAATTTCAACAACTATTCGGCTACTTGCTTCTTTCTTTATTGAAAAAAGGGACTTTTCAAATCAACTCATACTCACTTGTTCTTCAAGACCAACAGCTACTACATGGAGGCTGGATCTAACCATAAAGACAGCAGACTTAAAATCAAAAACCTTCCCAAAATATGACTCTACCAAACCATATATGGCAGGCCCTTGCCCCGTATTCCCTGACCATGAAATATTTTCATGTTTATCGAATTCAAAGTTCATAAACGATGACAGGAGATGAGAAGAGAAGTTAATTTGGGGTACAGTTTCGGACAAATCTTGAATTATTCAGACGCCATCTTCCTTTCCAAGTGCAAACTTACCAGAACGATTCAGTAAATACCTAAGATTGATTGATATTCTTATATGTTACCCTGGTAAAAGTATGGACTGTGCAAGACCTGACTTGGGCGAGACCTCTACCATGGCCACCCCTAGGTCGGCCTCAGGAAGATCTCCACCCTGTCCACACCAGGTCGGCCACGAGGATGTCCTCCAGCTCGGCCTCGGAAGATCTCCACCCTGGCCACCCCAGTTCGGCCACGAGGATGTCCTCCAGCTCGGCCTCGGAAGATCTCCACCCTGGCCACCCCAGTTCGGCCACAAGGATGACCTCCAGCTCGGCCTCGGAAGATCTCCACCCTGGCCACCCCAGTTCGGCCACGAGGATGACCTCCAGCTCGGCCTCGGGAAGATCTCCATCCTGGCCACCCAGGTCGGCCACGAGGATGACCTCCAGCTCGGCCGCGTGGATGACTTCACCTTGGCCACCCCAGGTCGGCCTCGAGGATGACCTCCACCTCGGCCACCCCCAGGTCGGCCTCCAGGAAGATCTACACCTGAGGAGTGATCTCATAAATCAGAGGCACTGAACATATCTCCGTACACGAATAATATCTTAAAAGCTGCAGAAATCGTACAAAGAGTGCAATAGTTGTCTGTGGTCCCCAGCACTAGGACTCTGACCCCTACCTTCAGCATCAGACAATGTCCCCTAGACCTTGGGTAGGTAGTTACAGGTTGTCTCCTCCATTCTCATATAAATACCAGATAACTCTCACCAAGCAGAGGAGGGATTTTCCATGAGAGAGCAGGCAGGAGGGTTGGGAGGGCATGGGGAAGGCCAACACCTCTTTCTTGGGGGGGAAAAGAGAGCATGTCTCCTTCCTCCTCAAGCACAAGCAGCAGCCGAGGTCTTCCCCCTTTCACCATTTTCATTTCTTAGCTCATTTCTTGTAAAGAACACTGTAAATCACACACTTGTTTATAGTGAAATTTATACCGGACTAGGTCCCGTGGTTTTTCCCCATCTTTTGGGGTTTTCCACGTAAAAAATCTGGTCTCATTTACTTTTTGTATATTGTTTGGTGCTCGGATGAAATACACGTCTACCCTACCAAAATTCGAGGCAACATTATACACATGCTTTCAGATTCGAAGACTACAATCTTGGACCAGTTCAACAAAAATCTGAGACTGTATGATTTCAGCATTTGTATAATTTCTTTTGTAATGTTATAAAAGATTAGGTGGGCGTTAGCATGGTATTTTGTGGAGCTAGCAGTTGCAATTGTAATTGTTCAGCAGTTGCTTTGCTCCATCAATCTCTGCTATTCTCTACCGTTGAAGGTCTCCAATTTTCCTTGGCAACTTTGTACAAGTTTTGTTTATGCATTTAATGTGTAGAATTTAGTAAAAATTGTCCCCTTGGGCCTTATGCGTTCTATATGTATATATTATTTAGTTATTATTATTATTTTTTGAGTGTGGGAGAGAGATATTTTTACAATAATGGGTTCAAAACTCATGATGTTCTCCTAAATTGGGAGATATGATGCTACTAAACGAAAACGGTGGCATATGTATATTTTTTGCGGATACTTAAAATCCTTTTTTCGAGTTACATCGCATGTGTATGTTACAAAAATAAAAGGAATGTGCTTTGAGGACACAACACATAACAAAACAGAGGCGTTAATGGCACTAATCTTCTTTCAATATGACATCGAAATTTAAATAGTATACTAGTTCGTTTGGCTGGCGAAAAAAGTCAAAAAAAAAATTAAATAAGATTGCTTCTCTTTGTTAATGGATCCAAATATCAAATCAGACACATTCAAATAAAGTAAAACAAAGAATATTTTAAAAAGGCGTTCGGTCCAATATTTTAAAAAAAGGATTTAGCCCAATAAATTTGAAAAGTCAAACACAAATAAAATAGGGTAAATTTCAGGCCGGTACTAGTAGGAAAAACTGTTTTCGGCATAATCCACTAAAAATAGTTATTTCAACTAGGTCTAATTTTGGATGCAATGACCAAACTAACCCTAATCTAATTAATCCATTTGTTATGACTAAAATACCCATAATTTACCGTGTCTTTATAATTGGAAGTAATTTGCTTCATCTGGCATGGTTTCTTTGCAAGCTAGTCTGGTTGTGTGCGACAATAAGTCGGCAAACCTGTGTTGCCTGTCCCGTGTGTGATACTGTCAACGTGATAATTAGTTGTGGTCATGTATTGAATGTTCATATGTTTAAACAATGTTCTACTTTAAAATATGTATTGAAATATTGAATGAGTTATCAAATAGAGCCAGTGCAATTACATGCACTGCTACACTCATGCGATGCATATAACTCATATGATGCATATTTATATAATATATATGCACCACTAGACACAAACAAATATAATATACATGCATTACTAGACATAAACGGTGCATATATATTATATTTATATGCACCACATGTAAATATAATATACATGCACCACATGAATCTGGTGGTGCATATAAATTAAATGCAACGTCTGAATCTTTCGGTACATGTAACATATATGCATCAATAGACTCGGATACTATCTTTACAAAAAACATTGATATATGCAACAATTTTTCATTATATCATGCATTAAATTATTGACATGCAAATTTATATTCCAGAATACTCTAAAGTAATGGAAAATCATAAATATTGAGGTCGGGTACAGATCATAGATGGAAAAGACACATGTTAACACTACAAATTGCTTGCAGCAGCAATTCGTCTACAACCAACAGCTGAGGTTCCGGAGGCCATGATTAACGATCTACGCCACCAGATTTCAAACGCTTTACTAAGATTTGGGTAGTACCAATTTTCAAGAAACTTGGTAAGCCATTCCATAAATAGTGCATATTGTTACTTCAACGAAAGAGTAAGAATCATTTGACCCATTGCTTCCTCCAACACCTTCATGCTCAGCCCCTTTCTGCATCTCTGTAGCAACCCAATATCTAATAACATTGGCCTGCTCTCCTGCTGCCTTCTTGCCACAAAATAGTGAGTAAAAGGTCAAAAAACATCAAGAATTTGGGAATCATGATATCCATTCATAATAACAGATCATAAAATTTTCTCCATCACATCCCTCGAATCAAATTTAAACTTTTCCGACAAAAGAATAATCCTAAATCTGCGCTTGAATATTTAATTTCTTCCTTTCGGAATTCCTCATGCACAAATAACTTTTCTCCGCTCGAATCAAGTGCTCGTTGGCCTTTCACACTGAAAACATCCATCCAAAGATGAACTCGAAGAATTCTTCACGCCACTAGAAAAAACTTCAGAAACAATTCATTGAAAAGTGAAAACAAGTTTTGAAAAATAAGTTTTGAAGAAACAGGGGTAATTAATGAAAAATAAATATTTCTTTAATTAGATTTTTATAAAATGGACTTGAATTTTTTTTTTAAAGGTGTATTTGGTTGAAACTTGGAAGCTTTGGCACTTATTTTCTAGGTATATAATTTCATTTTTTCTAAAAAAATCTTTAAAATATTTTGACAAGATTAATCGAAAGATTTCACAGCGTTGCTTGAATATCTTTGTCAAGTCAATCTAGTACTCAGATAATTATACGAGACTGCCCCAACTAGCTTGACATGGAGTTATGTCATGAAATATGATATTAATACAAAGAGTTAATAATTATCTACCACTCGGTATCAATAACAGATAGTTTATCTTCTCGTGGTTTTCAAAACAGATATTTTATCCTCTGTGATTTATAAAACCTAACATACACGGAGTGTATGTTTTGCACAAATAACAAATTATATGAGGTAAACTGTTATTTTCAAACCACGTAATTGCAATCTAGATTTGAAAAACCAAGTTCGTTACCAATAACTCTAATATAACAAACAAGAAACGTATAAAATCCTCAAGTAAAATAAACACTTCAATTAATAACATTTATAAATGAGCATTAATTTTGATAAAGTAACGACAATAAAAATCTTATATAAATAGACACGCTTCTTTGCTCATTCAACATACTGGAAAAGCCAAAATAATAATAATAATAAATAAAAATGGCTAATTTTATTAGAATAATCTCAATCGCCGTAATTTTGATGTTTGCCATTCCCGCTTCATCTGCTCGCCACCACCACAAGAAAGAGGACGATCGGGATCTGCGAGATCTCTGCTCCAAGGCCGATGATTCCAAGGCCTGCTGGAAACTTGTCAAATCCAAGCGCAGCGAATTCCACACAAACACCAGAGGCGTGGTTGAAGTCGCGATCGATTTGGCTACAGAAAAAGCTAAGGAAATCCATGATAAACTCGAAGGCCTTCGCCAGGAGTCCAAAAACGAAGAACTGAAGGACAAATACTGTTCCTGCTCCAAGAATTACGACGATGCGATCGCTGATCTGGATCAGGCGAAAGAGAAGCTGCATAATGGTGAGTATGGCAACATTCCTGTGCTTGTCGATGATGTTATTGATGAAGTACAGAGCTGCCACAATGATTTCGATAATGGTGTGTTCGATCCCGCGCACATTCAGAACAGGAACAAGGAATTCGGAGTGTATGCGGATTTAGTGAAGGTGGCTGTGGACTGTTTATTGGAGGAAATTAGGGATTATTGAAGTAAATTTACTGGGGAATTAGCCATGCAAGTGATAATTTTAAGTAAATAGATTTGTGAGAAATAAATTTTAGAGAAACAATGTTCTTGATATACATAGTGCACTCCAATTGTTTGGTGATGAGAAATGAATACAAGATTGGCTGTAAATTGAGGATGACATTTTGCAGTTGTGTTTGATCATATTAAGTTCAGTATATTTCTGTTTCTTGGATATGTTTCATAAAAAGATATAAATTGAAAAAATAACATTTGAAGTTGCGCGCATCAACAACTGATTAAGATATATTTTTTCTTAATCGGTTCAGACCAAATCCGCGCATCAACAAAAACCAAATTTTATTTAAGAGGTATAACACAAGAATTTGCAATGCACGCAATTGCAATATAAACTCCTTAAATACAAGTTGCCCATGTGCCTTCTTGCATATAAAGAGGTAAAAAATAGCAACATCCATCGAGTACTTGCGATAGCTCAAAGTTTTTTACAGCTGCGAGTGAGATTTAGACATTTGGATCAATGAGTTCCCCATTCAACAACTCTCGGTAGGCAGCAACAGGCCAGCTGAAGCCTCTCTAGACAAGCCTGTTAGCCAATGGGATGTCGATGATAATCTCTTTCATGGTTGGCTTTTTATCATCCTTGATGGTAATTAAGAAGCTCCTGCCGACCCACCCGATCCATCCAGCAATGTACAAGAACAAGATCCCTGGAGTGATGAATTCACCCCAGTGTCTCTGATCCCCGCTAACGATCAAGAGAGGCAAGCCATCGGATCCACACAACAGCCCCTGCTTCCCATAATAGTCAAACCTGCAGGATAAATGAGCAAATGTTTCAGCACAAGTCACATTCTTTTAAAACATAGGGTGCGGTTCAGATTGAAGCCACTGAATTAGTACTAGGAATAGGAATTGTTAAGAATACATGTGTTCCAACTCAAACTAATTGATGGAGTAACAACTCTTTAACACATCATTCACGTGTACATTATATAAGTCAAACACGTGGATTGATAACTTGGTTGATGGTTAGTGTGCCGACAGAATATCCAATAACATGAATAATATGTTCTGATACTATCTTAAGAATATATAGATTCCAGTTAAAAACCAATTGGTGATAACTAGAGTAATTCATATATATAGCTTATAAATTACAACTTGGACAAATCTCAACAGGAATCATGATTGATGGAAGTCAAGGTTTGTCTGAATTAATCAAGATTTGCTAGTCATCAACATATAGGAAAAAGATTCAATTTTCATGCCAGTCTGACTTCCTGATGCAGCCCTTGACAACTACAGCAAAGAAGAATAAATCCACCAGTACAGCATCCTAATAATCAGATAATCTAGAACTCTACGTTAACAAAAGTTAAATGGGAAGAATGATATAATAATTATATTCTCTTAATTTTCTCAATGGTAGTTTGAATGGCAAGAGCAGGACCGCTATCAGGTGCATATAGCTTGAGGGAAGTCTCAAGTTTCTTGATCTCCTGCTTCTCACGCTTGGCAAATTGTTTGGACTCCTTGCATGGGGTCAGGCCTGAAATGTCGGCAGATGCCGTCATCACGGGGGCCGAGAAAATGATGGATGAAAGCGCAAGTGCAGCAGAAAAAGCCTTGAGTTGAGAAGAAGAAGCTTGCGCTGAATTTGACTGGTTAGGAGCATTTGCATGGCAAACTATGGCGAAGGCCCTTGATCTTGTTGTGACCAAAACTATGGCGAAGACCCTTGATCTTGTTGTGACCAAATAACCCAATTTGGGTGTGGAAAAATCGGTGGGAATTGTGAGCGACATTGAAATCTGGTCTCAGAATGAGATTCTGAGAAGGATTTTGCTAGTAAGATGCTGAATTTTAGATTTCGTGCAACTATATCTATAGTACATAAATTTGTTACTACTAAGGTGTAGTTTACTTATGTTGTCATCATTATTTATTAATTAAGACCATAACCAATGTCTTGGGTTCTCAACAAGCACGATTACCTTTTAACAATACGATCTATCTACAAGCAAACTCACATTTCTTAACAATTATTAATCAATCCACTCTCCTTACACAAAACTTAAATGCTTCAAATTTATGTTCGATGCTTGCTGAAATGAATTGAGTCTAATTTTTTGTGTTCAAGACGACAGCCAATTCTCGTAGTTCCTCAAATGCATGCATTGTTTCTGCATCAAACCCTCCAGCAAACTGCACAGCATGCAAAAACAAGAAAAGTTTATGTACACTGATGGAGAAAGCATGGCCGGGGTGGTTCCATAATTCTTTGAAATGTGAACAAACCTGATGAATTCGGAAGGCGAATCTCACTCCCTGGAGTAACATGTAATCCAAGGAAGAATCTTTATCCGAGGTTCCTTTGATCTGGAGTTCCATGGCAACCCTCTTCATGTACATCTTGGCCAATTTGACTGATCCAAACTTTATCTGAAATAAAGAGAAGAAAATAAAAACATCTATATGTTCAACGTACAATAAATAGATTTCCTTCCAAAATTTGTAAAAATGCAGCGAAGTGACCAAACCTTGCTGACGATTCCCATGTCTAGCAGCCAGTCACTAGGAATGTGGAATTCCCTGCAGTTTCTGATCAGTAAATCTCTAGTTCGGAGAATGTTATGCACAGTATGCTCCATCCTAATGTTGGAGATGGTTTATATCAGAATCTGGATTCTTACAAGAGGAACCTTAGCAAAGTCGAAAACTCTGTTTCCAAGGCAACTACGATGACTTACCTCTCAGACAGAGCCGCAATTTTCTTTAATGCAAGGTCACATGGCAAACGAGGGTCATCCTTATAGTTTGAAACTTCATGCTCCAACTTCTTTAAGTCTCTGTAAATGAATGCTGCTTCCCTTAATGTGTCGGCTTTCTTTTCTGGCCATTCAAAGTGCTTCAAAACTGCCCTTTCGTCAACCTTAAGGACAAATCAAACAGAGAAAATCAAACAACGGTATTTTCCAACAACAATAATTAAAATTTGAAAAGAACAAGATAGTCAATTCTGCATTATATTTTAGAAACTTACGAGAAAGCATAGTTCATCATCAAGCCACTTCTCAAATGCCACAACATCTTCAATGTTCTGATAAACTGCATTATTGACCTCTCGAATCAATAAATTCACAAATTCTCCTTGAGTCTCAACATCCGCCTTTATCTGCTTACAAGATGAAATGTGAGGATTTTTAGAACTGGCTAATAAAAAAGAAAACAAAAATTCCATCTTTTCCAGCAAGTGATCTTCAGGATAGTTCATTTGCATGCATTAGATCATCATCTAGTAACTATTAAGCATCACAAGAAGTCAAAAAGTATCGTTACCTATGCATCTACTTGTGTAACAATTTCATCAAAAGGATGATAAGGGAAAGAACCACTTACAGCAAGCAAATGAGACGAGCGGTTCTCAATTTCACCAATCATGCTACTCCGAACATTTGCAACATCTGGTGCATCTGTTGTCCCTGAATTTAAACACTCTTTCCTTGAATCCCTCTTCATAAGTGAGTGATAGAATTCGACTACTTGGGGAGAACGCTTCACAATTCCAACCATGCTTCTAGCCATCAACTTCGGAGGTGGTGGTGGGGGAGGGGGCGGTGGTGGGAGAGTTGGAGCAAGATTTTGAGAAGAGTTTTCTTCTTTTAGTCCATTTACACCATCACATGAGGGTCTAGGAGGAGGATTTGGAATTCGTAAGGCCCGTTTTTCAACATCAAATGAAGCAGCTAGCTTACTAATTTCTTGGCAGTTGGTATAAACATGGGACCTATTGCCTACTTCCAAGATATATTTTTGGGAAACTAGCACCTCCATCCCCTTATCCACTTCCTTGGAACATATAAAACCATCAGACTGCCTTCTCTTATTAACTATCAGATCCTCAGAACAGAAATTTGATCCACTAATAGAGTGCCTACGTGCTGAACCTTGGGGATCATTCCAATTAGTATTGATAAGGTCATCCGTGTCTTTCATTTGTAGCAAGTCTTCATCTGTAATAGGCCATTTCTTGAACTTCTTGATAAGATATAACCTTGTTGAGGCATTTTTCTCTGAACCTTCACCTATCTGAAGAGATAATGAGCAATTAGATTCTTTGATCTTCTCAACAGAGTTCAGGCTCGATGGCTTGTCACAAATCGTAGTAGAAACTTTGTGCAACTCATGTCTCAAACATGAATTAACCCATCGCAGGTAAACTAACTCCTCCACTTCATTCATTCGGCTCATCTGAAGGTTTTCCACTTGTTTGCATAGATCTTCATTGGTATGCCGTAGCAAAGAAATCTCTGCTTTAATCTTCTCAACTATATCACTCTGCCCATAAAGAGTTTAAAATGAAAGGAATAAGAAATCAAGCTATTCTGACTTCTATTTTTGGATCCCAATGCTGTCATAAAACTGATTTTCACCACATTTTAGTTCTTACAAAAATCAATCTAAACTTTCAAAATATTTTCAATGTAACTGAATTCAATGATTTAAAAAATGAACAAAAACAGAACAATATACTGGTAAAACATATTCGTCCAAACATTTCATTTCCTTCCTTTAACCAAACACAGAAAACGCTTTCTTGATGAAATCCAAGATCTAAATTTAGAGTGTAGCACAGACAACACTTGTTAATATACATCAGAATATCAGATGAAATTACAAATTCTCCCGACTTAGAATTTCCCTACAATTGCAAAAACAGGATCAACGAGATCTATGACATACAACTAAGCAGTTACACCATTGATTAGTACACAGTGAAAAATATAACTTGTAAGAGGTTTCATTCAATAGGTGGTAATAATATACCTCAGAAACTTGAGCAAGATTATTTAACTGAGATTCCAAGGAAGAAATCCTGCAAGCAAGGTTCCTCTTCTGAAGCTGCAGCTCCTTGTTCAAACGCTTCAATTCCACCACCTCTATCTCCACACTGCTCAAATTATCTTGTCCCCTGCTTTCCAATATTCCATCCTGCTTCCTAACCAATGAAGCTAAAGACGCCAACTGTCCAGAAAGGCTCTCCTTTTCACTTTCAAGCAACCCCACTTTCTTGACAAGGCAATCAATTTCACACTTGTTTAATTCAAGCTCCAACACCGTGGGATTTTTCTTCAACCCTGATAACTCAGCTTGTAACTTGAGCTCTCTATCCTTGAATTCCTGAAGCATATTCCGCAAATGGTCAATTTCAAGAAACAAATCCTCGGATGAGCCTAAAGATTTTGTCTTGTTTTGGGTTTCCACGGCCTGTGGATGCACTTGCGTTGGATATATTGAACACGGGAGATCACCGATAAGAGACCTCTTGGTTCTTGAATTCGCAACCGGTGGCTGATTCTTCTGATTTATGATACCGGAAGTGTTGGATGGTAATTTATTGCAGTGAGCTGTTGTTTGCAGTACCCTAGTTTTGGCTTTCTTATCTGCAGCTGAGAATCCTTTCACAATGTGAGAACCCCATGAAGATTTCATCCTTGAAATATTGCCGTTTGTCTTCACATTTGTAGGATTACCACCCTTTGGGGCCTGATTTTGATCAGAAAATCTTGAAGCTTTCACTCTGTTTCCAGATGGAATTTCTTCTCTCATTTTGAACAGCTAATAAAAGATGGATTCTTACAACTTGGAGATGCAATGCAGTCAATTCAATACTTGGATGTCGTAGCAAGGACAAGCGAACAACATCAAAAAATAAAAAAAATCCCAATCCAAACGAAAAATATATTTGATCAGTAACAAGTGAACAACCTAGAAAAACCTCAAGCACCCCCAATAAGAAATAAAATGGTCAAGAACAACTCAGAACCCCCGGAAAAAAATGCGTTTAATCAGTAATGATCAATAAACTCAGCTGAACTGATTTTACTGCAAAGAACATTTAAATTTTCAACTCAAATCACACGTTAACTGAGAGGGTTCTAAATCTATTTCAAAATTCCAAATCCCCTTGTAGATAGCTAAAAATAGAACTCAATGAACTACACAGGTTGCAAAAAAATAACGGATCTTCTTCTTCTTGAACTAGTTACACCCTCGTTATCATTAATTAATCGTAATAATGACACATCACACATGTTTTCTCAGGATGATTGGGCAATTTCTGGTAGCAATGTAGAAAGAGTCCAGAGCTGAATCAGCTCTGTTTTTGTATCCTGAAACTGGAAATAGCAAAAACTGGTACTGTGTCGCTGCTTTCAATGTTCACTTTTTATTTCAAATTTCAAATTTGAATTACCCTTCCTGTAAATCAACTACAACTTCATATTATAATACATGATATAAGGTAAAACCAATATAATTCAGTCTTATATATATTGAGGGGTGGCCCATGTTTAAAATTTTTTTGTGTTAAACATATGTAAAATAAATACCCATATTCATCCCAAATTTTAAAATATAATATTTTTTGATTTTCAATATTGTTTGACCTTTATTTTTTATATATGTTTGAATGTCATTTTATAAAAATATTTTAAAGAAAGATATAATTTTTCAAACTATCCACATATACATGCTCACCCGATGGGAATACTCAATACCAAGGGCGAATACAGTAGAGGCTTTTGTTCCACCCATTTTTATGATATTATTTTTGTCACCCTTCAACATATTTTTAGATTCGTCCATGCTCAATACCCTACGCTAAGATAGTGTTTGATGCTATTTGACGCAAAGTTTCTCCTCCAATCCATCATCATCCCTTGCGTCATGGCTAAAATGCTAATTTGGTACAAAAATTACGTTAAAATGTAGTTTATGATTTGAAATGTAGTTTATGATTTGAGATGGATATTAATTTTTAAATTTGAAGTGTTTACTAAAATTAAGAATAGTTGACTTTATTTCGTTTCGAAGAAAGCGCCAATAAAGGGCCAAAGGCCAAAATCATGAAATTTCACTTTTATTTTTTTAATTCTTTTATAAATTAAGAATGATCTGCATAAAATCTTATATAATAAATAATAAATATTGTTTTTAGATTCGATATTGCTGTATGGATGGTAGATGATGCCCTTAAGGGCAGTGCCTTTCAGGACAGCAACCAACAAACCCCAACTTGGTTTGTTTGATGATGCCCTTAAGGGCAGTGCCCTTAGGGGCATCATCACCGTTCATTTGGAATCTTTTTTTTAAAAAAAAAAAAATTCTATATGGATGGTAGATGATGCCCTTAAGGGCAGTGCCCTTCGGGGCAGCAACCAACAAACCCCAACTTGGTTTGTTTGATGATGCCCTTAAGGGCAGTGCCCTTAGGGGCATCATCACCGTTCATTTGTAATCTTTTTTTTTAAAAAAAAAGATTCTATATGGATGGTGGATGATGCCCTTAAGGGCAGTGCCCTTCAGGGCAGCAACCAACAAACCCCAACTTGGTTTGTTTGATGATGCCCCTAAGGGCAGTGCCCTTAGGGGCATCATCACCGTTCATTTGGAATCTTTTGTTTTAAAAAAAAAGATTCTATATGGATGGTGGATGATGCCCTTAAGGGCAGTGCTCTTCAGGGCAGCAACCAACAAACCCCAACTTGGTTTGTTTGATGATGCCCTTAAGGGCAGTGCCCTTAGGGGCATCATCACCGTTCATTTGGAATCTTTTTTTAAAAAAAAGATTCTATATGGATGGTGGATGATGCCTTTAAGGGCAGTGTCCTTCAGGGCAGCAACCAACAAACCATCCAACTTGAACATTTTAACTTCATCTCGGATTAATTTGCAATTTTATTTTGATTATAGTTTCAAATGCATAGTGAAACACTAATGTATAAGTTTATTTTTTGTTAGTTAGTGAAGTAAGGTTACTAATATAAGGGTGTTTTTGTAATTAATTATTCAAATATTTTTATATTATTTTTGCTTAGAGTTGAAAAAAGTTTAAATAAAAATATTAATTGTTTGTTATTAAAATACAGCATATTGAATTTCAAATTATTACAAAATTGTCACAACACAAGTAAAAGCAATAAAAATCATCTAATGACATATTTCTTTGTTTATGCTCTTATCTGCTTATTTTTAGAGAAACAATGAAATAAAATACTCAAAATTTACTTTTTTGGTCTGAAAAACAGATAAGCAATTTGAAAAACAATCACAAACAGTCACTAAGTTATGGACTAATGAATAATGCACGGGGCGTACCCCTTACAATCACTATGGATCGTGGGCTAGCTTGAATGGGCTTGGGCAGTGTATTGGGCCGCTTACTCAATTTGGGCCATCTAATAATTTTATCAAGCGGAAAATTCAGGCAGGTACCAAAAGGTAAAACTTTATTCATCATAGTCCAGGGAAAAAACTTGCAATCATTTAGCTTTAGGTTAAAATGACAAAAGTGCCCTTAATAAGACCACCGCGATTCAAATCTCCTTGTAAATCTCTCTCGCCAGCTACAGTTTCTTACAGTTGGTTTTTCTCTTCATCTCTTCGATTTTTTCGTTCCATATTTATACATATATATATATATATATATATCGGTTGTTGCCGTTTGAGGCTTTTTGTTATTATGAATTGGTGTTCATGCTTCTTCGCTCATTTTCGGGATTTACAGTGTGAAATTGCAACAAAAAGATGATCCAGAGAAAAATTAATTGGTGCACGGAAATTATAAAAAATAGCTGGTGTACGAAAATTATAAAAAAATAACTGGTGCACGAAAATTTTAACAGTAACTGGTGCACGAAATATTGAAAATCAGTAACTGGTGCACGAAAAATGAAAATCAGTAACTGATGCACGAAAATTAAAATCAGCTGCTGATGCACGGAAATTAAAATCAGTAATAAATGCACGAAAATTCAAATCATTCATTGATGCACGAAACATAGAAAAAATATGTGATGCACGAACCATAATTGTAAGTGGGTGATGCACGAACCATACAATTAAGTAAGTGATGCACGAACCATTTAATTTCGTGCACAAGTTATTATATTTCGTGCACCTGTTTGTTTTTTGTAAATTTTGTGCATCAGTTAATTAACACAAAGTCCATGCAACAGTGTAGTATTTTCATGCATCAGTGTGATATTTTCGTGCACCAATGTTATATTTTCGTGCACCAGTTACTTTTATAATTTTCGAGCACCAGTTATTTTTATCATTTCGTACACCAAGGTTATATTTTCGTGCACAAGTTACTTTTTTATAATTTTCGTGCGCCAGTGACTTTTTTATCATTTTCGTGCATCAGTTACTTTTTATGATTTTCGTGCACCAATGTTATATTTTCGTGCATCTGTTATTTTTTATAATTTTCGTGCACCAATTACTTTTTATGATTTTGTGCACCAATTACTTTTTATGATTTTTGTGCACCAATGTTATATTTTCATGCACATTTACTTTTTATAATTTTCGTGCACCAATTACTTTTTATGATTTTCGTGCACCAAGGTTATATTTTCGTGCACCAGCTACTTTTTATAATTTTCGTGCACCAATTACTTATTCTCTGGGTCATCATAATTTTCGTGCACCAGCTACTTTTTATAATTTTCGTGTACCAATTACTTATTCTCTGGGTCATCTTTTGCATTGCAATATCTTGCTGCCAGGCTAAAATTTTGGAAATGAGCAAACAAGCTCGGACACCAATGCATACATTACTTCTTCATCCACATGCATCAGCCAAAGCCATGAGAGATTTTTTTTTAAAAAAAAACATACAAACAGACTTTCGATATCTAAAATTTAGCATTGGTATTCAATTTTATATCACATACACATAGTACACACACACACGATAGAATGTACAGAGCAGATCCGAAAATTTAGATGCTTCGATTATATGTGCAGAGTAGTCCGATGTCTTCTTCGATTCAAAAAGATTCCAAATGCTACGAATAATTTAGATGCTTTGATTCAAACATATTCCATGTGCATAACATTTTAACAAATAATTTTTAGGTCTGGGCGATGAGATGAGGCATGAAGAAAATAATGATCTGAAACTCGCCGAAAAATTAGAGATTTTACGTGCATATGGGGAAAATAGATGACGTAAAGAGTTAATCTTGAAATTAGGTTTAGAGTTTTTTATAATTTAAGGGTATTTTGGGAACTAAAAAAATATTTACAAACTAACTCTTTAAAAAATGAACTTACGTAAATATACTTCTCTAAAACCTATATTTTTTATAAATATTATTTTTGCTAAACTTATTTGATTTAAGTTCTGAAAATAGTATCGATATGCAATTTTCCATTTTATCAATCTTCTTATCGTGCGGTGAAAAATCGTTGTCGCGCTATATATTTGATTTACATACAAATACAGACAGCCAAATCATGCCAAGATTCGTCAAATTTCCAGCAAGAATATCTTCTTGCTATCTTCTTTACTCCTCTCATTGCAAATAAACACAATCACCTTAAACCCCTGTATGAATCTTCCTCGTTTTGTGCTGAAAACTTAAATATTATGTTAAATTAAGGAGAATGGATCTGGTGAGTACTGTATATTTTTCTGAATCCGCCTTTGATGTTGTTTATTTATTTAATCAGTCCCGCAAATTCAATTCGTTTTACCCGTTTAAGGGGCAGAAACGCAGTCTTATATTAACTCCAAGAAGAAAGAAACAGGGCAGAATTACGTCACGAAGCGGTTTAAGTGACGGGGGTGGTATTGTTGTCGAGAAAGAGTTTGAATTCAAACCATCGTTTGATGAGTATTTGAAGGCGTTGGAATCTGTCAAGACCGACAGAGATAATAGTAGTGATATTAGTAGTCTAACGAAGAAGAAGAGTATCAAGAAAACAGTTCAGGAAGAAAAGGGGGATGATGCATGGGCTAATGCTCAAGAAGATCTGAGAAAGGGTGGTTCTCATAAGAAAAATGTATTTGTTCAAGAAGATTCAGTAAAGGGTCTGAAAAAGTCACTGGGACTCACAAAGAGGACGCACAATGTCAATATTAAAAAGCTTGGTGTTAAACAAAATGGCAGCGCTGAGAGTGGGACACTGGACTTGGAAAGAGCTGCATTCAAGTCACTGGAGAATGAAGATGATTTCATGGATAGGCCAAGAATCTCAAAATTAGACATGGAGGAGAGAATTCGGAAGCTTTCTAAGAGGTGAGTTGATCAATTGTATAATTTGATGGTTTTTTATATTTTTTGAATTATTGGGAATTCTGAAATAGGTTTAATTCCAACTGGGACAGTTAATCGAAAGCAATGTTTTGTTACCACAAGAAGGTGACTTATGTGATGCTTGTTAATTACTTGGTGGTTTTATTGAGTTCGTTTTGGCAAATATGTCACTCATTTGACATGCACACTTACCCCTTCTAGAATTAACTGGATATAAAGTCCCCATGTGAAACCTGATAATTGTGGCTGTTATGCTTTATTACAAGTCTGTTTCTAGTATTTGTCGTGAATGTACCAGTTTTTTAAGGCTCAAATTCTATGTTCTACCTCATAATGTAGTAATGTACTTCATTCCTACAGTCTGAATGGTGCAGACATTGACATGCCCGAGTGGAAATTCTCTCAAATGATGCGAAGTGCTCAGATAAGATTCTCAGACTATTCCATCAGGAGGATTGTTCAGATGTTGGGTGATTTGGGAAACTGGAGACGAGTTCTTCAGCTCATTGAATGGATTCAGTTACGTGAGCGCTTCAAATCCCACAAGATACGGTACTTTTTCCCTACTTCATTTCCTATCCCATCTCCATTTATTCATGTTCTGAAATTTATATGAAAATTAGTAAATTATCGGTTGCGAATAGATTAAATTGCGCAGTTATCAACAAGATGCCGTGTGACACTCCTGCCCATGGTTACCTGTTTTGAGATACTTGCTTTTAGATTTTGTCTGATGCATCCGATTTCCCAGCACACTACTCTTTTGTTTCTTTACAATCCATTACATTCACATCTTGGATGAAAAAGTTACCAATTTCTTTTGTTAAAGTAAAAAAGGTTGTGCCACATGAATCCTGTTGCATCCAAAATAAATTACTTTTATAAGCAAATGATCTGGAAAAGTATCTCTGTGTCTAGAAGGTCATATGATCATATATAGGATGCCATGTTCCTCAAGGAGAAGATAGGGTAATTATGAGGGCTAAAGTCATAAATTTATTGAATCCATTTGATTATCTTGGAAATTCTAGTTGTGGTGGATTACATCTACGCGACATCGTTTGTGGTGGAATTTGTCGATTGGAGTTGGAACACTTGTCAATCCATGAATTCTATTGAGTATGATTACCTTATGGTGTATTTAGATTGAGGCTTTTGAATTCATGGATTACAAATCCATTTGATTGTTTGGATGCACTTATATTTGGTATATTTCAAATTCACCTTTTTATTAATTTATACAAGCGTATGGTATTTTGTGATGGATTTGACATTATTCAAGTCCTTCCCCAAAATCAAATCCCTTCCTCTAAAACAAATACTTCTATCCAATGCAGCCTTAAGAAATTTGTGCAAAGATGACTAAATTGCTTTAAAAAAAAAATAGGTTTTTATTTTACTCTTGACTTTAAAATTGTGTCCTTGTTGGATGTTGTCATTCCTTTTTCCTTCACTTGTTGGAATTGCTACAGTTATAGGTTGCTCCTCCTTCTCGATGGAGGAACTGTTGGATTGCATCTAGTCAAAGCCATTGCTGTTATATATTCATTCTTTGGTCATCATTTTTCTATGTACCCATACTTCCCAGCCATATTTATACTGCTGCACTTGATGCTCTTGGGAAAGCAAGGAGGCCAGTAGAAGCACTAAATCTCTTTCACGTGATGCAGGTAATACTATCTATTATGTATGTTCATATATAAGTACACAATAGAAAGGATCTAGGAAATGATTTGATTTTTGTTTTACCATTTCTTACAGGGGCAGATGGCCTCCTACCCTGACATTGTGGCTTATCGGTGCATTGCTGTCACTCTTGGACAAGCGGGGCATATGAAGGAACTATTTGATGTGATTGATTCGATGCGGTCTCCTCCACAAAAGAAGTTTAAAACAGGATTTCTTGAGAAGTGGGATCCACGATTAGAACCTGATATTGTTGTCTACAATGCTGTAAGTAGGTTGATTTTCTCGTTTAATGAACATTTTTTTGTGGTTTGTGGAGAATCATTATCTCCTACTAACTAAGGAACTTTTATTTAGTCTGGTGATTGATATTGATCAAAATGTGACCATACTCGCATCCCTTTAAACTGTTGACGATTCCTAACCCTAGAGTGTGTCTTCAAAAATCACCATTCGGCATTGACATGTAACTTACAGTATAAATGATTCAATGCACAAGAATGAGCTTGGTTTCTGATGAGACTTTGTGAAAGCATTACTCGTTCTGGTCAAAATCCATTTGTGTTGGGACATTATAGCTTCATGTCCAGTATGGGTTCAACTCTTGGGTAACAGACATCAGACTGTTTTGATGCAAATAAAAAAGCCTCTTGACTTTATTATGTCATACATGTGCTACTTTCCAGCTTCATTTTCTATCTAGGCAGTTTAAGAATTATAAATATGTTGCAAAAAGATATGTCAAACTTCCTCTTCTGTTAAAACGTGATATTTTAATGGCTCCGCTATCCTTTAGTTTTAGGGTTTAATTTGTGAAGATTCATGAATGCATTTGTTGCAGGTCCTTAACGCTTGTGTACGACGTAAGAAATGGGAAGGGGCCTTCTGGGTCCTACAACAAATAAGCCAACATGGCCAACAACCTTCAATGACGACATATGGACTAGTTATGGAGGTAATGCTCTGTTGCTATAGCCCTTCTAGCCTTGGTTGAGATGTGTAAATTGTGGATGATACTGGTTAAAGGTATTCTTGTTTCTATTATTTCCCCAGTAATTCAGTGTTGATTGTCGTTGATATTATTTTTAGGGTTTGGTTAATTACCTATTTTCATGTCCATTCATAATCTTATTGTTTGATATCTCACCTCTTGTATAGGAAAACTTTCACCTTGACATGTATTTTTCTGACATTCTCTTGACGATACCATGTGAACATTAGAACATGAGTGGAGTGATGTTAGCTTGGCTGATCTCTTTTTGCTCTTACTCACACTTGTGCTGAAGAGATTCAATGTAGTATGCTCATATCTGTACTTTTTCCAAGCTTCAAATAGAAAATTGCTAGCTTTTGTAAAAGTATGTCTTGTGCAATGCCCCAAGACTTACAGTTTGCAGCGTGGTTTATCTACCTATGACAGAAAGTACTTGGTGGTTGCAAAATTGTTTTCTGGTGTACTTACGTGACTTAACACTCTTTCTAGCCAAAAAATTTATTGCTTCCAGTTACTTGTCTAGTAGCAAAAAATTTGTCTGTGTTTCTGCAGGTAATGTTGGCCTGTGAGAAGTACGACTTGGTTCACGATTTCTTCAAGAAAGTGCAAAAGGCATACATACCAAATGCTTTGATATATAAAGGTAACTTGTTGAATTGCATTTGTATCCTAATGCCTAGGAGACTATTCCATGTTGGATTTCTTCTTGTTGTCTGTAGTTCTTGTGAATGCTTTATGGAGGGAAGGTAGAAATGAGGAGGCCATGATGGCTGTTGAAGAGATGGAGAGAAGAGGAATAGTTGGCAATGCTAGTTTATACTATGACCTTGCTCGCTGTCTCTGTAGCGTGGGAAGGTGCCACGAAGCGTTAAAGCTAGTATGTAGTTTCTAATTTGTTATGCATTTAGTTTCTTCTATTTTTGCATAAATCTTCATTAACATGTTTTGCTCACAATGTTGAGTTTCTTTCTGTGTTTTGTCCCTGGTGACAGTTTGTACTCATTGCCGTGTTAATGTTAGTTTTATAACATGTCTAAGAATATAAATAAGGCACTATTTTGTTTGAAGCAGTATAACATTCAGAGTTTGAAAAAGAAAGATGGAGAAACATGTTTTCATCTTTTTCTACATAGTTCTGCATATAATATCTCTAGTTCCATCAGGTAACTCTAATTTAATCTTTGAAACAGAATACTAGACAGCAGAAGTGCATTAGAAACCAGAAGGCATATATTGCATTGTTCTGACATATGGAAGTTGCATGAAGTTTGCGTGTTTTCTCTGGATATTTTTATTAAATGATAGTCTGCTCTACTTCTGTTTTTAGATAGAACAGGGTTACAGATTCTTGCGTGAGAAAATTGAATCTTTTCTCTTTTCTGATTTCCTCACTATTTTTTCCTCACAGATTGACAAGATATGCAAAGTTGCGAATAAGCCACTTGTGGTAACCTACACTGGTTTAATTCAAGCTTGTCTGGACTCTGGTGACATTCAAAATGGTGCATATGTCTTTAATCAGATGCAGAAGTTTTGTACCCCAAATTTGATAACATGTAACATAATGATAAAAGCTTTTATGGATCATGGAATGTTTGAAGAAGCCAAACAATTGTTTCTGAGCTTATTGGAGAATGGCAATTTTATTAAGCATGAAGAAGATTATAAAGTTAGAGTTATACCAGATATCTATTCATTCAACACAATGTTGGAAGCATGCTCTGCGAAACACAAATGGGATGATCTTGAGTTTGTATATGAGCAGATGCTGAAATATGGTCACCACTTCAATGCAAAACGTCATCTACGCGTGATATTGGATGCACGTCGTGCTGGAAAGGTATTGATTTGAAAACACAAGTTTAGCCAAAGTAAAATCATACACTTAAAAAGGCTAAATGTTAGATTTTCATAAACTACGGATATATGATTTTTTTTTTCTGTTCTTTTTTTGTGGGTAAGTTTTATTCCCGCCTAGTATTCTTTGGCATTACCGTGTTTCTTGCTACCTCTTTACAAGTTTGGTATGCAAGTAGTTCTTTCCGAGCTCTTTTTCAAATGAAATGTTTTTTTTTTTTTGTGTGTTTCTGTAAGGCCATGAATATTTGCGGATTCTGTGCAAAATTCTACTTGATTACTGAAATTGTTAATTTATGGTCATTGTCCAACTCCCCTGTAAGGTTACGGATGAGACTTAAATTTATGCTTGTTGCTACTTTTAAGTACATAACTTGACATCTGATTGCTTTTCTAGGACGAGCTACTGGAAATGACTTGGAAGCACTTGAATGCAACTCAACGGGTTCTCCCCCCTTTGCTTATTTTAGAACTGTTTTCCACGAGATTGGAACGGCATAACTATGTCTCTGCTCTCAACTGCATTACTAATTCTTGTGTTGAGTCACAGCTATTTTCTAGAAAGTCATGGTCAAAACTTTTCATGGAAAATGGGCACCGTTTTGAGAAGGGCACTCTCGATGAAGTTGGTGCAAGAAACTAGCATCCGTATGGCCAGGAACGAAAACCTTACTCTCGAGCATCTAATGAAATCTTGTGAAGAATTCTTGAGGAGCCAGGGAGCATCAACAGAACTCAGGGAACTAGAAGTGGCTAGCAGGCCTCATAGTGGAACTGCTCAAGTATTTTGAAATATTAGGTAAAGTATAGAAGTAATTTGCTTTCGATGATGTCTTAACATTGTTGGCCATAAAAATGTATGTGTTTGTATACTCACTAAGAAGGTTGACGAGTTTTTTTTGTCAGCGTATGATAATATTTAGGGAATGAAGACTTTTTCGACTTGATTATTTTGGTTTGAAATCAAACCGAAATTTTGGAAAAAAAAAATATCAATTTTATTTGTGGTTAATTCAACTAATGCCTTATCTCATGCCCAATTAACCTTTGAATTTTCAATTGCACTATTTTATTCCTTTGAATTATATACTATTATATTATTAATCGCATTTTATTAAATAAATATTTTTCTTCAAAAATACTCATCTCGGTTAATCTAATATTTAATATGTATTTCAAATGAAATAAAGAAAGATAATTACCTATGATTTTATTACTAAAATCATGCATTATAGTCAAATTATGGGTTAAAGATTATACTAATTCCATTATTTTACATGTGTTTCACCTTAACATTAGTAATACAACTAAAAAACTGTCACGTTTTTATATTTACAAGTATAAAAATGAAAAAAAAAATTAATTTTTTTTTGAAGGCTTAGTAAAATTAATAACAGATGTTAAACGAATTCAATTAAGTTATAGAGAACAAGAAAGTGGATTTGTAAATTCAATGCTGCTGGTGGCATTATTCCTGGTCTTAAGGTCTTTCCTTCGTTAGTCCCCAAGGTGTTTCAGGCAAGATATTGATTTTCAACTTACCTTTTTTCTGGAATTGTAATACATGTTAAAGGAACAAATTAGAAAACTCCAGACGGTACACGCATACGGGATAGTATCCCTGGAGAGGGCAAGACCCAGGAACGTTGGCATGCATAATGTTGGTAGGGGAAAAGGTATAGTATGACAATACGCCCTCTAATATTAACGTTTGTTTACACTATTATAGAGTTTTGACTGAATGACCGTTTCTCAACCAATCTTTTTACCTTTATCAGGAAGATCAGTGACTGAAATTGTCGAGGCCTAAAAGAAGGCAACCGGGGTGCGAATAAAAGTTGATGGTCTTCCCCAAGGGCCCGGCGATTATGCAGAAGTATATACAGCGACTCAACCAGATCAAGAATGAATCAAATTGAACGGCTAAATACACTAATCTTCGAGAAAGTCTGCAGACTGCGTGGAGATGGCAGAGTAAATTCAAGTTCGCTTATGATTCACATGAACTAACGTGGAAGCACCCACCCCATTTATTTTATATCTTCATGTGGCGTGGTATATTCAGTGCAAAATATTTTGGCGCAGGTAAAGCTTTAGACTTCTGCGATGATTGATGATATGTTTTGCTTTCAATTCTTCAGTCCACACCAGCACAGGTGTACCGTTGTGTTTGAATTGAATGATCTTGTCACAAACCGACGATGCGCTTCTTTTTTGTCACAATTTTGAACACAATCTCAGACGGCAAATTGACGTTAGTATTGTTAGGGTAATGTGAAACAAGTTAGAAAGAGCTTATCCAGGAAAAAGAACCAAAAGGAGAGGGAAACAAAACGGGACATTCAGAAAAATTTAAGGTGCCCTAATGATATGCGAGACACTGATTCACAATTTTAAGAATTTTAAGGTCCCCGCAAAATGTGCACCAAAGTGTTTTATGACCCAGCTTAGTATATTGAAAAGCCAAACAAAAAAAAAAGGATTAACAAGAGCAAATTCCCCAAAGGCAGTAGGTTTCTTAGATACGTACACTTAAATATACTTCTCATATTGTAGGACCTTGACAAACAACCATACTGGTCTGCTCTTCAGGCAACATTTTGAGCTGCTCTGTCGAACTTCTCTTCTGCTGTTGATGCACATTTGACGAGTATGTGGTCTGGGTGCGACAATTTCAACTGGCTGCAAAATATCATGAAAGCATCAGAATTCCATTGGCAATTCTCTTCCATAAAAGAAGTGGAAGCTCGATAGCGTACAAATCGAATGCGTATAATAAGTAAAATCCTACCTCAAATAACGGGATGATGGCTTCCCGTTGTGAAGACTGCAGACAACGAGATTGGCAAGAGTTTCTGGGTCCTTCGCATCCTGTGTAAAACCATCAAACAATGTTATTTGGACAAAAAAAATGCCCCAGGGATCAATTTCTGATGGAAGTTGCACGCCATGTAGTCAATTCACTACATACGTTGGGAAGCATGACCATGTAGTTTCATGTTTGTAAAGAAAACGCCAAATGTTGCAATGATAAAACACACAATAAAAAAATCTTCGAAGAAACGTTACATGAAATAATGGTGTTGCGGATTTCAACAAAAGCAACAGACTAGAATGGTATACCTTGTTTAGGGCCTCGAGCAGAAGTGCCTCTGCTTCAGAAAATTCACCCTTGTGCATGCAGCATACTGCCTTCCCATTAAGGAGCAAGCTAGTCATTTGATACTTTTCTGCAAAGTCCTGAAAAATAAGATATGCTTCCTGTATCTTCGAACCACCCTTGTACAAAGAAAAATAAGTAGGTCAACAGAACTTCAATTCCTTATTAAACAGAATGTATTGCAAGAACAACACATACCACAGCTAAGTTTAGCCATGCATTAGCAAGTTGAGTTAGGGTATGATCTTCATCGACTTGTTGCATAATTTTCAATTGTTTCTCAGCATAATCTGATCTATACATTTTGAGGAAAATTTGGACATTCAAAGCATGCCTGCAAAATGGATAAAGGCGTCAGCTTTATGTTTTCAAATAAAACAGGCACATACATATGCAAGTAAAGTTGCATGTAATGCAGTTATGTACAGTAAGGGGCTATTATGTTTTGCTCACAATGCAAAACAAAAACATATGTGGCAAAATTCATAACTACACATATATTATATATATAACAAGTATGATGACTAGTAAAGATAGGTTAAAGAAAGGTATTCACTCTACATCCAGGAAAACAAAAGCAGCTGCAAAACAAGACTAAAAGTATAAGTAAGAGTAAGAGTAAGATCAGGGCTACGCCAATACATAGCATGCCACACCAACATGTTTCAAGAAATAACATGGATTAACAAGATTAAACACATAAATGTACAATGTAATTTGAACATAGAACACATCACTAATATGTTTCAAGAAATTATAAGTACTGGAATCACTCGGCATATAAATGTAGAAAGACACGAAATATCTAGCGAAGCCAGCATCAAATTCAGAAACAACTCACAACTCCATGGTTCCCTCAAAATTTGTGTGCTTCAAGGCTTCATTATAATCCTGCTCATGCATAAATATAATTCCAGCGATAAGACGTAAGATAGGGTTGTTTCCAATGGCTGGATCTCCCAACCACTCGCGAAGACTAGCAATTGCCGTTTCCTACATATCACGAATTAGCTGATTGATTAATCAAGGCCAACATATAGCACCAACAACTACAACCTGCTTCATCACTTTTTTGTTTGAAATCCCATAAGCCTCGTTTCAAATTTCAAGTATTTCTAGTTTTCATATGATACTTTGTTTTTGTAATGGTCATGATTTACTCCAAGTAGTCAGCTCAGTAGAATAATAATTACTCATCTTTCCCACAAATTCCGTTTACGTTCGTTTCATTGTCTTCCTACAACGCATCAATTCTCTCAGTAAGGAGGGGCTTATATTTCATACCAAGTCTGATAGAATTCTGAAAACACGCAAAAAAAAATTGCTTCCTGGACAACTATCCCCAACGCTTCCAACAAGATTTCCTTAAAAAGCCCTACTTACAATGTGGTTCAAACAAAGTCTACATCCAGCAATCAGATCTCAACATTCAACGGGACAGAACAAGTCAAAGAAAAAATCATAAAAGGAGAGCATCTACATTAATTTTTTAAAAAAATAAAATCACCTTGTTATCAGGGCTCGATAGGTATAGAGCCAGCAATTTCACGGCCTGAAGTGGCGTTGCTGCTGACGAATCAATCTCATTTATCACAAGCTAAATCACCAAAAAAGAACAGCCAAAAGCAATCAATTAAGAAACTTCTAAAGGCGCACTTAAAGTGAAAGTTGAAATCTCGATATAAACACTTCCAAATTTAATCAATAAAAGAATCTAGATCGGATACTGAAAACAATTTGATTGTACCTGGTAACTGCCAAGAGCAATGTAAGAACGGTAAACAACGCAGTCTCTCTCAACGACGTCCTCTGGAGAGAGATTGGGGATTTCGCTGTTGTTGATCGCCGCCTGATACGCTCCCAAGTAAAAATTGTTCCTCAATCCAAACAGCGGTTCGGGTCCTCCGGCAGTCGCAGCCATTTCCAATCTTCTTAGTTTCCTGTTTTTCCAATATCAATAGATCGAAGAATTGAGATCTCGAATCCAGCACTCGGGAAGAAAGTGTAGAGCTGAAGATGAAATTTTGGGAAAATGCACTTTTGGTGTCCTTAAAATTTCAAATATGTTATTTTGGTCATTTATATTTATTATATCACCAATTTCAGTCACTTATTTTTTATCACTTTAATTTTAGTCTTTTATTTTTTATCACTTTAATTTTAGTCTTGTATTTATCAAAATCTATAATTTTAATCTTATATATTTTATTACGGTACAAATTTAATCTTTAATATTTTATAAATTGAAATTATGGTTTTATGATTTAAATTTTAAAAAAAATTTAAAATAATATAACTTGATTTTAAAATTTTTAAAATTGAAAAACAAATAAATATTCTCATAGAAATTAAATTATGTTTAAAAGGGTTAACATTTTTTTATAATTTTTTTTAAATTAAATATATAATATAATAATGTAGTAATTTTGGAAATTTTTAGAAGTTCAATCATAAACTAACAATATCACACTTCCTGGAGTTGGACTTGCTCGTAAGTCAGAATTCTTTGATTCTTGATAGACCTTTTTTGGCCGAGGTTGTCAAATATGTAGCTAATAAACATCCATGAGCAGTGGGAGAGGGGCCAAACAGTCGTTCCCCTCCTTTAATATTTCCTATGCACATGCATATGCTTTTTTGGCTCCGCCATGGACACATGACATAATCACACTCGAATTGATTTGTCAAGCTGGAACCGATAAAGGTGCAATGTATACCATGGTTTCTGTTATCCATGCACTGAATGACTCAGCTGCGAAGGATATGTATGCTGATGAATGCCAAGATGCTGCCAGTTTTAACCATGATTCTGTTAGAGGGAGTCTCTTGATATGTAGCTACTCGATTCGTTTTGTACTTGGGCTTGCCACCGTCAAACGAGCTTTAGAAACCGCCAAAAACCTCAGTTCAGCTGGTGTTGTGTTCCACATGGATCCATTTGTGATTGGATTCCAGCTCAATCCAATTCCAATGAGAATTTCTGGCATTATAATTCCATCTCCAGATGACTCCAAAGTGAGTACTCAGCTTTTTCCATGCTTTTTATTCAATACTTCATATTCATGAATAAATCGGCCTGAAATAGTGACTAGATGTGATATTTATGAGGCAGGTCTTTCTTCAGTACTATAACTCTTCTTTGGAAAGAAATGCAACTACAAAGAAAATTGTTAAATTCGGGGGCGTGGCTCGGATCTCTGGTTGAATAAAAGCTAATTGTATCCATTCTACTTCAAAGATTATGTATTACTCTGCTAGAGGTCCCGATCCAGAAGACAATTTCCTCGAGAACGCTGACATTCTGAAACCAAACATTGTTGCCCTTGGAAATTCTATATGGGCTGCTTGAAGTTCAGGTGGAATCGAATCTGTCGAATTCCAAGGTATATTTTCAATTCTATGATGTCTGGAACAAGCATGGCAGCTCCTCATGTTGCTGGACTTGCAGCATTAATCAAGCAAAGGTTTCCCTTTTTCAGTCCTGCAGCCATTGGATCCGCGTTTTCAACACTTCTCTTTTTTTTTTTGAGCGGTAAATAAAAATATATATAAATCACTCGAACAAAGTCAACAACATGATATCAAAACTTAAACAGCTAACAAGCGCAGCTACTCAAGCGGAAATAAAACCTATACATTCTGCTCCTGAAATATAAAATTCAAGCAACGAAGTACATGAAATTGTACCTTCTGAAACATAGCCTTGGTAGTGGCCACCTTTCCTTCGAACATCATAAGGTTCTTAGCATGCCAGATATAATATACCGTGGATGCCGTAGGCCCAGCCAATTGCGAGTCAGTTCCCACAACTCCTTGTTGTACTCAAACATGAAAAACAGATGTTCATGTGAATCAAGTCCATCATTGCACAGTTTGCATGATTTGTTGTCCACAAAGCAAAGGCGATCACTTGTTTGCAATTTCCCAAGAATCCCAAGCCATAAAGTAAAAGCATGTTTCGGTAGGATACCTTGTCTCCATACCAGTTTAGCCCAAATAACCCTGACGAAAGGTGGCTTGAAGTAGTGATAAGCAGAAGCAGATGTCTGATTCCCATACCAGCAAGTGAGCGTGCACATTGCACAATCCGAGGACCCTGCACCCGAGAGCAGTTCATCCCTAATCAATAGGATCCGCTTGATCAGTGTTGAGTCCGATGTTTTAGGAACCCAATTCCAAACCGCCAGTCTACTGAGATATTTATGGTGAATCCATCTTAGCCATAGAGACTCCTGATTCGATTGGATGTCCCACAGTACTTTCGATAGCAATGCTTTATTCCAACTCCTCAAATCTCGCAACCCTACACCTCCATCCTGTTTTTCAGTACACATTGATGCCCAAGATATGGGTGGATGCTTGGAGTTCCACACAAAGGAACGACAAAGTGAGTAGATCCTATCAATAACCCCAAAAGGGATAGGCAATATTGACAACCAGAAACATTCCACCCCTTGAAGCACCGATCGAATAAGTTCCAGTTTGCCCACATAGGACAAGGTGCCTTCTTGGCCAAGAGTGTAGTTTAGCCGTGATACCAGGCATTAGCGAACCATAGTCAGAAAATCGGAGTTTTTCCGCTGCAATGGGAATCCCAAGGTATCTGAAAGGTAACGAGCCCTGAGCAAACCCCGTAATGCTAAGCAACTGAGCTCTCAAATGATCCCCAATACCCGCAGTGTAAAGAGACGACTTAAGAAGGTTGGCAAATAACCCAGTACAAGAGCCAAAGGATGCCAAACAGTTGGTCAATATTTCCACCGACTTGTTGTCAGCACGCCCAATCAGTAGCAAATCATATGCGTATGCAAGGTGAGTGATGCCCGTTGCAGCACACATCGGGTGATAGTTATAGTCGGGCCCAGTAGTATCCCTACGGATCATTCGAGATAAATATTCCACACAGATTGCAAACAGGAATGGTGATAGAGGATCCCCTTGCCTAAGTCCCTTCCGCCCTTTAAAATAGCCAAAAATCCCACTGTTGATAGCCATTGAGTAGTTAGTAGTGGACACACATTCCATGATCCAAAGGACAAATCTGCTTGGGAACCCAAGGCCAATTAGCACCGATCGAAGGAATTCCCAGTTCACTGTGTCAAAGGCCTTTTGTAGGTCAACCTTAAGAATACAACGGGGAGATACCCGTTTCCTGTTGTATTTATGCAGTAATTCCTGTGCCAAGTGGATGTTATCTGCAATGGACCTGTCCTTAATAAAAGCCCCCTAAGTCAATAACAGAGTGCAGCACCGAAGACAACCTAGAGGCGAAAATCTTCGAAATTATCTTGTAGGTTGTGTTGCAACAAGAAATCAGTCGATAGTCATTGACACGGGAAGCATGTGTTGATTTGGGTACCAATGTAATCAACGTATGGTTCATCTGCTTCAATAGACAACCACTATTGAAGAATTCTTTGACAGCCGCCACAAGATCCTCATTAACAATATGCCAGGACTTCTTAAAAAATTTGGAGTTATAACCATCAGGATCCGGTGCTTTATCATCCCCAATGTCAAAAAGTGCAGCAGGAATCTCTTCCGTAGGGACATCAGCGATCAGGCTAGCACTAGCCTCAGCGTTGAGCAACGGCCCAACATTCAGGATGTCATCTTCAATAGGTGTACCCGGCGACTGACCACCTAGCAGATGCTTATAATAGGCAAGAAACTCATCTGCAACCGCATCCAAGCTCTCGGTGAAAGTTTCATCATCCTTACAGATAGTGGTAATCAAATTGCGGTTACCATTACTTTTTGCAAGGTTATGGAAGAACCGTGTGCATTTATCCCCCTCCTTGAGATAAAGACATTCGGCTTTTTATGTGACACCCCTACCTTTTCATTACACATGACACGCATATCTCGATTATACACGTGTAAATACATGAGGCATGTCGCCTAACATTTATCCTGTAAGGGCGTCACATTACTTATATACATACACATGACTGTGACTATAGCATTACTATAGTACCATATTTAATTCGTTGCAGCGGAAATTTTACTTTATAACATGTAAATTTAAAACTTTTCCATAACCATATGTACATGGCATATATGCCACAAAAATGGACTGATGATGTATCTCGCATTACCCATACCAAAAACCTATCCACATATATGTACAATGATGAGCAGAGGGAGAAGAACTACAGATCAGCCGGCCAACCTTGTATCCATACTGGAAAATACTTCAAAAAGACTTCTAGACCTTCCTCTAGATCTTTTACTTTGGATTATCTGAAACAAAACACTTCACTGAGTATATACAAATAACCGATATTCAACATCACATAAGTATATAACTCATCAAAACTGTAGTAATACTTGTACAACAAGTAATTCACATGTACACATGTATGTATGATTATTTGTTCTTCTGTTATGGATCCACTAGAATCATGAACAATTTGTGATCACAAGATGGCCATGGTACTCTGTAGATCCCCTTTTGAGTTCTCAATTAACTCGGGATCTATATTCTTTGATTCTGTAATTCTGACCGTACTCAGAATGAAATAACACATGGTTCAAGATCCTTAGCATCCATAACAGAGTTCATTAATCTCTTATGTATGCACATGAATGCACAATTCATAATCACATTTCAATATAATGAAACATCACATCATATACAACACGTATTTACATCCTTTCTAAACGCAATTCATAGAACATAAATCATATACTTTTGTATAATTAAATACCAAGTTATAGGATATACTCACAAGTTATTGCACCTATCTTGATGATTTGCTTACTTCGCCTTACTGGTGCCGGTATCAAAAGTAGAACCTATCTGTGCATATCAAATGCACAACCAACTCAATATCATATGTTTAAGATCAAATTCCATATATGCATCATTTTATAATATGTCTATGCTAGGGAATTCTACATGATTATTGGCTCCAGAATCTCTTAAGTTATAATAAGCTCCATTCCTGGCAGCTTGTAGTATTTTCAGTATAGCTTTTTCTACCCGTATTATTTATGGGTGATTCCGGTGGAAATAGATAGCTAACTCAATTAACCTAATTTGTTTTCTTGTCTCATTCAATATAGAGCCTTTAAACATGAAGGATTCATCTAAATAATTCCAACCAAATAGAGTTCATGCCATGAATATTAGAAATCCTACATGAATATGCACTAGAATTTCTAATTTCTACTAATTCATTATGAACTTCATTTCTGGCAGTTAATAGTGCTTTTACCATAACTTTCTTTATCCAAAAGCTTTTTGAATGAGTCCAATTCGTGTGTCTACCTAACTCATTGATAAGCAAGTTTCATGTGTTAAGCATGTTAATATTCTAACTATAACTTAGTCAAAACCAAACAAAACAATAGGATAAAGCTGCTGAAATTGAAAATAGGGCATGACCTAAGCTTCTTTCTTCCTCTTCTTCCTAATATGATCATGTGCAACTACTCATCCTATATACTGATATGATTTATCAATTCATAAGGAATTTACAAGAATTTTACCTCTTCCAAGAGCTAGTTAGAACAAAAAGAAGATTGAACACAAAATCTCCTTTCTTTTCTCCTTAGGGTTCATGTGATGTGTGTGTGTAAAGATGTAGGTTTCTATCTGATTTTGCAGCTATAAGTGGTTAAAAATTACGTAAATTCAATCCACAATCTGAATGAAATCCACGTTTTTAACACCTCCAAAGTTACCAATCAGAATACGTCTAATTAAGGTACACATAATGTAACACAAGGTACAACCTATTCAAGGTACAACTCATGTAACATAAAGTATAACTCATTTCATTACTTCAAGGTACAAGTTGCACACAAATATCTTAAAATCTATTCATTAAATATATTCATTATATTTAATATCTATTCAAGTTTAATCAATATATTCTCATCTATTCAACATATCTATTAGTATTATTCTTTTCATCATACTCATCTATGTATTCTTCTCATAATTTTTCACTTAATTCTATTCATAATCTCTATGCTTTAGATTGTACATATGAAATGTCAAAATATATGCTATGATGCGTATGCATGATCATGTAAAGTGTCGGGTCATTACATTTTATGTGTAAAAGAGCCTCTCGGCATCAGATAGTTTCCAGGCCCGCTGCCTTAGTATCAGTAACTGTGTTGTGTTCAACACTAATGGCAGTGTTCGGATCATTGGACAGATGAACTGGCTTGCATTCCTCCAATTCACTCTGAGCATTACGAGCACGTATGCAAATGTGCGAGTAATATAAGTCATTCAGGTTCCGGGGTTCATGCTTTAACAGTTTGAGCTTATGGCAGAGTGTATACTGTTTCGTACCGATGTAGGGACATCCCAGACTGATCGGACTGTGGCAGGGAAAGACTCATGCGAGGTCCACATGTTGTAGAACTTGAACGGCCTATTTATCTGTTCATTATGATGTAGCATAGAGGCAATACAACTGGAGTGGTCAGACAGGTGCCCTGGCGGCAAGAACCTAGCGACTGCACGCCAATCAGTTAACCACCAAGCTTCATTAACCATTACCCGATCAATCTTGGATAGGACTGAGTTATTGGTCCAGGTAAAGTAACAGCCCGTAGAAGGGAGATCCGAGAGGCCCGTGTCCAAGCAACACATCGCTAGGTCTTTAGTTTCATAGTATGTAACTGGATTGCCATTGAGTTTCTCCTCTGCAAAAAGCACACTGTTGTAGTCACCCAGAACAATCCACGGCCCTGAGCTAGTAGAGGCCAGGAATCGCAGGGCATCCCAAAGCGGCCTACGTGATGTAATGGAGTGGAAAGCATACACAAAAGTAGCCAGGAAAGAGATCCTGGTGACAAGACAGGTGACCCAACAATGAATATGTTGTGGTGATGATTCAAGAATCTCAACATTGACCTTGCTCGGGTTCCATATTATCAGGATATGGCCAAGAGGGTGTGTCGAGAAATTATTCAGTTGACTCCAAGTAGGGAATCTGATTTGCATCAAAGAAGCTAAATCATTTTCATTTAACTTTGTTTCAATCAATCCAAAAATATCCAGTTGTTGTGTCTTAACTAGATCCACAACACCTTTTTGTTTAAGGGGCTTGTGGAAACCCCTAATATTCCAAGAGCCAATTTTCATGGGTGAGGATGCGGCGAGCTGCTCCGCCCATCGTCAGATGTTACCTTGGCCTTTTTCTTATTATCCTTTGTGCGCAAACTAGCAATTGGCTCCTCAACAACCCCTTTTCCTTTTGGTTCAGAAGAAGTCTGCTCAGAGACCCCTTTGCCTTGCAGTTCACCGCTTGGTGCATTCCCAGCATCGGCACAAGGTTGTGATAGAAAACCATGAGGATTTTCCCCCGCAGCCGATGTACTCGTATTCATGCAGATTGGGATTCCCCTTGACCAGATACTTTTGAGGTGCTAGCATGGTGAGTGACCGTTGAGGTGGACACGGCCTTAGTAGAGGTTGAAGCAAATGGCGTAAAAACTGAATAGTTTGCCGTTTGAACATTGATTTTATCAACAATGTGGTCATGGTCCAGGGTCATCAGAAGATGCCAATTTAGGACCCTTCTTCTTATTATTGTGCACGGCATAGGAACCTCTACTGTTGCGAGGTTGGGGCTTCTCAACCCGCTTGAATGCCACATACTTTGGACAACGATAAACATCATGACCCACACATTTGCAAGTGTTACAAAATTCTGGTTCATTTTTGAATCGGATCTCCAAGTCCAATTCTAAACCCCCGGGAAAGACGTGGGGACACATCGAACCAAGGGGACTGATACATCCACTTCCACAAGGGCACGGGCATAGGAAAGTCTTTCTTTAGTTGTGGTGAGCTCATCGGTGTAAAGGGGCTTACCAACATAAGATGCGGCTCAAAGCTTTAGCATTCCAGCAGGTGGGTGGCAGTCCAGGAATGGTCACCCATAGGGGAATGCGTGTCATCTCTTTGTCACTAAAATCAAATAGGGTCGGCATTTTTTTCAAGATCAAAGCACGCCCAAAGACATTGTAGGGTCGCCCATTAAGCACTTTCTACAGATCATCACTAGAAGTAACTTTGAAGATAAGCCAGCGGCTTGAGTGCGGGTGGTAGCTGTGTTTTACGCCCCATGCCAAACAAAGTTCTTTCAGGGCCTTAATACCCGGAAACCTGCCAGCAAAATACCCTACTAAGCAATGTCCCACAACTGAGGTATCATCAACTTCAGAGATGGGCACCCTGCACTTATCATCTAGTATTCCATGTCGTTCCAGCTGGGTGAGCTTGGGCCCACTACGATTGGTTTTGAAGTCCAATGGATGAGTCCAAGGATAGGTGGGATCCTGCATGATATTGGTCAAGTCATTGGCCTTGGTAGGGGGCAATGTTGCGGCGACAGCCTTAGTCAAAGGGGCCTGCGGTGCAGTAGTGAATTTGTAAATGCTACTGCCGCATTGAATCCAGGTCTTATTTTTTTATACAAGCAAGTCACTCCACTTATATCCTGAATATGGCCCAGCCTAAAACCAGTGTGTATAAGGTTATATGGTCTGTGCATATTATCACGAGGAGCATGTATTTTAATGCAAAGGAAGACAATATTAATTGTCTCAGAGAACACCAATCGCCGCCCCTACAATCTTGTATGAATTCATGTGTCATCTGTAACATAGTAATTGAAACGTGATGGGTGGCATATTGTTGGGATAATAAGATTACTTCTCAGAATGACAACTCGTTTCTTCAACTTGAATTCTTGTATTATAGGTATATGCAATGCTTAGCCTACTTTACCGTATAATAAATGCAAGAAATATACTAATTTTAAGTTTAGATAGAATGGAATCTGGTGTCAATGTTGTAAATGTCCTTGTGCAATCTTTATCTGTTGACTTGATCTTTCTATTGAAGGTGTTTCCTCCATAAGTTTTATTAACATTGTTTTAGCTAAAAAAAACTCTTACTAGCTACATTTTGCAGGTTACGATGATTACATATCGTTCCTCTGTGGAATAAATGGATCATCTCCTGTAATCCTAAACTACATAGGGGAAAGCTGTGGGGTGTCTACAACGACTGCCACTAATCTAAACTTGCCTTCCATTACAGTATCAAAGCTAAATCATTCTGTCAGCATGCAACGAACAGTGACAAACGTTAACAGAAACTAGACATACACAGTTGGTTGGACCGCTCCTTATGGAGTTTCGGTGAAGGTGACACCACCATATTTTGTCATTTCAAGCAGAGAGAAACAGGTTAACTGTAGTGATTAATGCGATTATAAACAGCTCGATTGCAAGTTACGGAAGAATCAGAGTCTTTAGTAGCAAGGGTCATGTAATAAACATTACTGTGTCGGTTATTGTCAAAATTTCATTCAACACTACTGGTGGATGATTCAGTACTATGATTGTGGTTGCTTTGTAATCTTCACTAACATGTCTGATTTTTTCATTTGTTTGCCTTGTAAATGTTCTTGAAATGTAGGTAAGTTGGTGCTTGATGAAAGACTTGAGCTTTGTTGTCCTTTTTTTAAGTATATTTTGTGTGTTGTTATTTAGTTTTCATTAGTCTTGTATTCAATTTTTTTCCTCAGAGACTTAGTTTTTGCTATAGTTCGCAACATTTTGTTGCTTTTACCTACTAGCCATCTGCCATCCGATCCGATATATTTCATCTTCTTTATCGAAAATTTAAACCTCTCACTAAGCATGTTGCCGGATTCTAACCAGTTCTGGTTTCAAATTTTAAAGAATCGATTCGCACCAGATAGGGTCTATCATGTTGGCTAGTGAATGGGTCCGATTCGATATGGTTCGAACCAATATGTACTGGTTAGCCGTGCACCTTGAAAATTAAAGCAGTCATGTTTTTAGAGTTGGGTTTTAACAAGACTGGTTCTAGTTTAATTCCGATTCATTTATTTTCCTTAATTTTTGGTGGAAGACCACCCATGTTCTCTGCTCATTAAACAGAAAAGTACACACTTTGTACATGGTTTGGAAAAATATCATATTCAAAATATTGAAGATCGAAATTTTAAAGCTGTGAATCCAAATTTCCTCACATCACTGACAGGGATGACATGTGTGAACAAAGGAGTTCAAAAATTCGTCTCAATTTATGTTAAATATAAGGTGAAATACCTTTGACCAAAGCCAACTATAAAAATCAGTGAATTATATTGATTGCATTACATGGAGAATATAAACACTAAAATTGTTAGGTTTTCGAATCAAGATTTTGCTTTGAATCACATGTGGGTCATTGATAAGTTGACTTTTTTGGGATTGACCAGGGAGGTGGCAAGATTCAGGTTGGTTACTGATTTGGGAACGGAGCACGCAAACATGGCTTTGACAATAAAGAGTTATTGCGATGGATTTGTTACAGTCAAGCTTAAATTGCTTATATGGAAAGGTTTCTTATTGCAGCTTCCGCTCAAATAGAAGATTTAAGCCATTCTTGCTAGGACTTGTTTGAAGATGATTAGGATATGAATTTCTTTTGATTAATTTTAATCAAATGTTTGGCTTGCTTTTAAGAAAAAATTATATGATCATATTTATCCTATTTTAATCCAACTTTATAGCAAAATGATATATATATATATTACTATATAATAAGTGTCTAACACTTATTAATAGTACTATTCTAATGAATAGTAAAGTATTATTTAATTTTTTTTTTCAATTTGTTTTGTTTTTTTTTAATTTTCGTTTTTCAATTTTTTTTAATAAATTTTTTTTTTGTTTTTAAATATTGTTGATGCTTGTGTTTGGTCTGAACCGATTAGGAAAAAATATATCTTCATTGATTTATGTACGCAACTTCAAATGTTATTTTTTCAGTTTATATAATAAGATGAACATTATTTTTTTAAAAAAAGATAGAGTTGTCATTTGGTTATTTTTTCCCTATTCAATTATTATAGCATAATCGTTTTTTAAAAAAAAATTGTTAAAATCGATCATTTGAATTGTAATATTTTTCGATCAAAGGAAAAAATTGACCAACATGCTGGTACCTGGCACTGCATATTGTGCGGGGCCCAAAAAAAACTAGTATATATATATATACAAAAGTTGAAATTCCTACCAAAAATTCTACTTATTGCCTATAACCGCCAAAATTTAACATTCAAATTTTCAATAGTATTTTAGTCATTATACCAAACAATAAAATTATCAAACATTATATAACTCATCACGCTATATTATTTATCACCATCTCATAATTTAATCATTATATTACTTATTACATGCCGCACCTCAAATCATACCTTAAAGTCATGTTTCGTGCAATAATAATGACAATGAAATAATGCCCCATTTGCTGTTGAAGCAGATGAAGTTTCTTGTATGTTTTGTTCCTTAAAAAGAATAGCTGCACTTAGCATTAAATAAAAGTTGAAATCCATGAAATCTTCGGGTTCAAATTCCAGTATCCTGCTTCCCTACATGTTGCTAATTTACAGACTTTACAATTTCAAAATGTTGCAGTAGATAAAATGTCGGAAAAGAAACTTCGAGGTAAAACTGGGTCACAGGGTTTTTTTTTTTTTTTTGTTGGGTTCTTGGGGTAACAAAAATGAAATAAAAATAATACAGAACATATTACAAAAGAATACATTCACTCATTCCTTAGCAAAAAAGTATCAAATTTCATACAAACTCTGCGTCTGGAACATCAGCGGAATACGGTAACCCCCTGGAAAATCCAGAAAAATGGAAGCGAAACAGAGCATCAAGAAAAAGCAGAAGAGTATAAGCTTTAATAAATTTGCACTTGATAGGCATGCAAAATAAATTCATGATGCGAACCATATAAGGGGCATTGATTTGGAGAAAACTCCAGGTGGATCCAATATACTAAGTGAGTATTTTTTACTTCATATAAGTTACTCAATCACCAAGCCATTTGGAAAAAAATTGCCACCTACGTAGTGAGACGGTTAAACTGACAAATCTTTTAAATTCCAAGGACATTGACATCAAATAATAGATACAGATTTATGTTATAAGGATCTAAAAATCCTTATATATTCTGTAAACACATTACATGCTGGCAAATTTGCATCAATGACAGCTTGGCGTTGGATCTAATGGCTTCAAAAGCAAGTGAAGGAATTGTGTTGAATATGTTGAGAAAAAACAATTTCGTGAAGGCAATTTAATGCAGCGTAAAATCAAGATGGTAGTAGTTGGGAAGCGACAGCAGTGGGTAGGTTGTTGGAGAATAAGGAAGCGAACTGAATCTCTAATGTCTAGATAGCAGCATGAATTCAATTTCGCACATCACATCTCCGTGGCAACTCTCCAAATGGCAAGAAATGGAAGGAAAGATTTACTAAATAAGCAAATGCCAGTTTGGTATACCTGTCCCACCTGAAAATTTCTCCATGGCCAGATATGTGAATGAAAATTCTTACCTCTTTTGAAAGGCCGCCTCGACTAAGAATCTTCTATATGGAAAACCAATAATAGCACTAAATCCTCGACAAACTATAACAATGAACTTCCTCGTGAAGAAATCTATTCACCAGATTCAGACCCAAAGCGTTGTGCCAGAAATTCATCAAGAAGCCCCCAGTTTGGGGGTTCGGATTTACTCAAATTATCAGACGGTAACAATCTGATACATCCAAGTATATGCTGGACGTCACAATGAAGTCTGGCACAGGATAATGCAAATGATGAATATCAATATCAACTCAAATACATCTCATATGAAATATAGAAAGAATATCAATACCTGGTTTTTGCCTGTGGAGTGCTTATCTCAAGGTGAGAAAATGCATCAAATATTTGAGAGTGCAAGATTGCCACTACTTGCCTGTAATAGCATGCAATGAGGGCATCAAATAACAGACATAGATTCCAAATTTCAACTTGCAAAATACAACAGCTTTGAAACAGAGACTTTCATTATTTCAGTTGGTCCAGAGAGGATTCCAACAATTTTCCATTAAATTCATTGGTGATGTTTCATGGCATCATGTCATATTTTGACAGAAGCTTGAAGATAAGATCATGGAGATGACAAAAGTTTGGTTATTAATGTCATTTATAGGTTTAAGGCCTGTAGCAACTCAATCTAAAATTTTATAGAAGTCCAGTTTAAAGACAAACTCAAGCTAAAGCTGCATCAACATAAGTATGCTCGTGGATCATAGAGTACACAAAAACAATAAAATAAAATAAAACTCGAGTAAACTAAACAATGAAAATGCCATTGTGATGTTGGTGATAGATATTTACCCAAAAATAGCTTGAACATCCTCTTCAAGCAGATTTTTAGATAATGTACGTAATAGCTGGCCGACCTCCTGTGACAGGTATTCAGTTGGTGATTTGAACATTCGGAACAGTAAAAGCAAACACCACAAGTGAAAAGAAGTATGTATTCATTTAATTATTTGCAACCTTCAAATTAAACCAAAACATGGAAAATTCCTACAAGCCTTTCGCAGACAGCAAAAAAGTAAATCAACGACTTAAGGAACAACCAAGCTGAAGCATATTTCATTCTAGCTTTCAGGGGGCTGACTCTTTCTCATCCCATTTTAAGATTCTTCTCTGATCAAAGTCATAAGCAGTGTCTATTGCAAGATAGAGGGGGCGTCAATATTGTGCAATCTTCATTATGAAGAGAAATCTGGTTGGCCTGATATGAATGAGCAAGATCCATACTCGATGACTTTTATACTGCATCTAGATGATTTCTCTGAATGATATCTTCTTTGAGAACAGATCAATACTAAATATGAAACTGTCATCGAATGAGTTTATGGAACAATTCATGCAAAAAATGTTTAAGCTAGACATTTCAATCGCAAGCTTTTAGATTAAAAAATTACCAAGCAGCCGTAGAAGTTTCCATACGAGAAAATTGTATTCATACTACCTAGCTCAAATGAAGTCGCAAAATAGAACTCATCAACTAAAAACAAACTTCCGAAGGTTAACAATGAAACTACTGTAGGATCCCAATAACTTGCCTCAAATGGTCAATTTTTGCAAATAAAGACTTTTTCGACAGTAATGTATATTAAAATTGGAGCTCCATTCTGTACCTTAGTAACAGACCGAGTAAACTGACTAGGCTGCAACTCGGTATCAACAGATCTATTCCAACCTTCAACAATTTGTGGCATGCCTCTTAGATGAAGAAGCAACCTTTCTCTCATTATTTGAACCAATTTGGAGTGAATCTCATCACGATGATTTTTGTAATCCTACAGTAAAGAAATAAACACAACTATCATAAAGCACTGATTTCCCAAAAACTGGAGTTTCCCTAGGAAAAATTCGTTGTGGAGAATATGCCGCAAATCTTCCCTCAATTTTTATCATCTTCTTGAGCTTTGTTCAAATCTTAAGGTTCATTACATGGATCGAGGAAACAATATATATGAGTGCTTAAATAAGATATATTGATAATTTTCACCATTACTGTTTTTAGATGTGGCATTATCGCTCCTCCCAAATATCTCTCTCTTGTCACCATGAACAAAGCTATCAATCAGATAACTTTTTTGGCAGTCAAAAGATACCACTGAACCCTTATTGGAAGAGAGAAACTAGTAACACTGAACAATAGCAAAACTAGAAACTTAGGTTTTCACATTTTAACCCTAATCCAATGCAATCAGATCACTTAATTAACAGCTGATATTCCAAAATTTCCTTCATCTTACAACAGAGACTACAACCAATCTTTAAGCTCAAGCCTTGAGCTTCTGTAATAAATTTCTTACACAGTAGTTGAATTCAATGGTGACAAAGGTATAACTGAGTTTATAATGATGCAACTCTTGACTAACAAGCAATGACATTAACTTGCAGAACTAGATTTTTCAGTACGACAAGTATCTAAGGAACACAAGCGGATTCATTGATATGACATCAACATCAAGGTGATTTTTGCAGTACCAACATCATACAAAGATCATGAATACTGATTTGTCAGTTGCATTTTAAGGAAGTAGTAGAAAAATACTGTATAAAAGTTAAAAGCAATGACTACTCTTACAGTTGCTACACGGTCTATCTCTGACTGCAATAATGCCTTGTAAGTGTCGGGCGCTTTGAGCAAGAGAATCCTCCTAATTTCTTGACACACCATGTAAAACATCAGCCATTAGAATAAACCTCAATTACTTTTTTGCAGAAAATATTATGACTACAAAGGAAAAGGTACAAGAAGAAAAAAATTGCATGCACAAATGGACGCTTTCTGGCAATTTTGCTAACTAATGACGAGGGATCTGAGGAGACTTTCTGATGGCACAATCTTGCGTGTTGTAAACCACTTTGCTCACAATAAAAGACAATAACCAAATGAAAGATGTGTTTACGTGATAAAGTATGACCCATAGCATAATATTATTACCTACAGCACATAATAATCACCTACCAGGGATAATGGCATATGTGAAGCTGATAACCTGGCTAGCCATAGCCAAGTGTCTAGCCGTAATAGATTTCAAACCAGAAACCTGTACTCGATTAAATATGCCAGTGACAAAACAAAATAGAAGTTAGATAAACTCAGATCAAAGTAATTCGTTCACTCTCAACTAAATATTGATCAAAGCCAAGTACTTCAACACCAAATAGAAACTCTTCACGCCATAAAAAAAATTGATTTCAGGAAAAAATATAATAATATTTGACATATATTTCCTCCAAACCTCTCCTAAAGACACCTTCAACATAATACACACACACACACACACACACACACACAAACACAGCTTTCCAAAGTGCTATCTCACTAAACATAAATTTTAACTATCACAATCGATCAGATACACCATGAAACTCTCATTTGCTAGCAAGATATAAAGACTATTAGTTATCAAATACTCTATTAAGTCAAAAAAGACTACATCCAGCTTAAAATAATATTCTTGACTAGTACCTGCAAGGCATTCGCTCCAAGCACAAGATGAGCAGTCCTTGAATTAAAAAATTTCAAAATCTCAGCAACCCGATGAACTACTTCCGCAGACAGAGTGGGCAAACAATCGTTCATATCTATGTACTCCGACATCATCTTCACTAAATATAAGCCACTGAAGTAGTCAAGGGAAAAAAAAGAACATTAGTAACGGACCAAAACAGAGTAGCAATCAAGGAAAAAAATCATATTCGAGAAGTTACAGTGACCATAAGCTAGAACCAAAATATTAGTAAGGCATGATACACATAAAATTTGTGCAAAATGAAAGAAACAAAATCAACCAAGATGATAAACCACCATCGAAATTAACCATTCACATAATTGTCCAACTTCATCAAAGTTGGATATCTGGCGGTAACATGAAGCTTTTCCTTTTTTGGGGTGGGTGTGGTGGCAAATTGTAATCTAGCCTAGCCTTTAATTTATAATGCTTAACCAAGGAAAATAAGCAACAGAAGGCTTATGTGATCATATGATAACTCACCAGTTCACCATGTGATATCCAACGCCTTTGAAATAAAGCATTCGAAGGGAAGATTTTCCACGTTCCTTGATGCTGGTACTGTTATCATGAGTAGAAGTACTAACGTCAGAATTGCTGGCCCCACTCAAGCGTGATGAATCAGTATTTGGCACATGATCTAGACATGTCCCATTAGAATTAGGCTGCTCAATATGTAGAGATGAACTTGATGGTCCTTCATCCAATGTGGAGGCACCATCATGGCTTGATACCAAGTCATCAGAACTTGATGCGAGATCACCAGGAGATACACCATTATCTCCAGAAGATACAGGTTCTGCAAAAGAGAACAATGTGACAATGGTCTGAAACTCATCCGGCACATCTATCTCAGCCCAATTTTCTTGGTCAAGTAAAGCCCTCATCTTAGCCATCTGCTACCAGGAAAAAATGGTCATGTGACTTCAGCAGAATGAAGGCAAAGACAACAAAATTGGTAGAAGGAAAACTAACTCGAGATTCATGCTGAAAATCAATGAAGGATTTAGCTTGTGACTGTAGAGTTCCACGGATGCTATATCCCAACCTTCCACCAATCTGTTTATGTTAGCATAATATGGTATCATAATCACAACTATACAAAACTGTATCATAGACAGCATCAAAACAAAAGGTAATACATACCTTCTCTGTAGAACTTATAAATTCCTGGGTGATGTTATAAACACCAAGGAAGTCCAGCAACCTAAGCTTGGGATGAATTTGAGAACGGATCCCAATAATCTTTGCCCATCGACCATGAGCAGCATCACAAGCTGCGAACAGAGCTTCTGCATTCTCTCTTAAAATATCAGCTCTGTTCAGCCAAACGAAATTTCTTAAATATCTTCATACGGCCACACAGCGAGAATGTTTCCAGAATCATATAACACGTTACGCTCAAGCTTTATAATACAATTATCTGAAGATTATGGAGCAACGTTGTTTCCAGTCACCCCAAATACAGCAAAAAACAGGTGTTTTAAAAAAGCTAAAGACAAAAGAAAGAGCTTTCACCGGAAATTTCTAGAAAGATTTGGACTTGTAGCATCATATCCCCTTCCCTGAATTGATGAAAGCCTTGCGGCGTTCGGGGAATAATATGGTAAAACAGAACTGACATGACCATCAGAGTCCAGAGCTACTTCTGGAGCTGCTGCACCATGTGCAATTGCAGCAGCAACTGAAGCAGCAGCATAGTGGCCATCAAGATTTCCCATGATCCATTCGATGGCTCTTTTGACTTCAGAAGCTCGCAATAAGCGTGTCTGCATTCACTAAATCAAAGGAATGTAAGGTAAGATGGTAAAATACATTGACCGATAAATACTTTGCGCATAGACTCATATAATCTCTTCCTCAAACAAACCTGTCTAAATGTAAAATCAGGTATATTCTCATGAAAGTCTTGGAAGAAAAGTTTTGCAGCGCTTATTAAAGACTCAAATTAAAAATTACATAAAAACTAAAAAATGAATTAAACACCTTGGCTTAAACACCTCTTAAAATATAAGAACTTATGCTATAAGCAATATTTAAATTAAGCACTCTTCTCGCATTATATTACAATCAAAGTTGTTGAAGTGCAATAATTGTCACTGCTTGGAGAGCGATCGAAACGTGGCACTTGGGCTACTCTACGGTTTAAAAATTAGAGTTGCACCGTTACCATCAGCTATAGCTTTTGGTAAAGCGGTAAGCGCTTGATCCTACAATTGGTATCAGAGCCAAGGTCACATGTTCGATTCCCATGAGTTGCAAGGTAGAGCAATTATTGGGAGGGAGATCGTTGGAGTGCAATAATTGTCCCTACTTGGAGAGCGATCGACACGTGGCGCTTGGGCTACTCTACGGTTTAAATATTAGAGTTGTACAGTTACCATCAGCTATAGCTTTTGGTAAAGCGGTAAGCGTTTGATCCTACAAAAGTAGACCACTTTTAAGATAAAAAAGATTTCCAAACTTCCCCGGGATATAGTATCTCTATAGTGCTGATTAGTATGACTCCTCAAGAAAAATTAACCTTGTCGAGCCAAGAAAAGAAGGAAGAGACAGGAAGACAACAAAGAAGGCTGACACTGAAATGAAGGTAAACACCCACAATCTTTCTCTAGAACTTTGTAACTTAAATACAAACTGTAACACTTGTTTATGGGAAAAAGTTCTCAAACTTTACAATGCTTTGTGTTGAAAATCTGGGGAAAAAAACAGAACCAAGCCCTGTGGAATCAGCAGGTACTAGGCATGCAATATTTGCATTTAATACAGGGGACATTGACTAATGCAAATATTTAATATGTCCTTGCAAAAGATTTATATGCTTTGAAAGAATCAGAAAATATTATTTAAAAAAGAAACAAAAAATTGGTAAGCTTACATTACCTGCACTATCTTGAAAATTTCCTCCAAAAGTTTAAGAAAGCTCTCAGGTGATAGGCTTTTCAACTTACTTCCAAGTGACGAACCTCCACCTTGATCAGCATCAAGTAATGAAGACAAAAAAAGGATTTCAAGTTAAGAAAATTTTAGTATAACCAAGGGATTTTGATGCAAAATTGTCCATCATTGATTCTGATTTGTCAATCAAAACGGAGGAAAAAGTGGACAAGCAACATCCTGTGCACATACAACTATCCTAAAACAGATGCAGTTTTTGAAAGAAACAGAACATTATATAGTGCATCTGAACCCACCATCTGCATCGACCATCCCCTCTCCAGAGATGGTATCCGACTCCAACGGCCTATTCTCAACAATTAGTTTAACAGAGGTCTTTATATCAGAAGCAAGTGTATCACAATAGATTCTCAACACTGCCGGTAACTTTCCCTGAAAAAGAAAAAACTAAATCTCAGGAAACAATTTATAATTTCCATAAGGAGAGTATAGTAGAAAATAAACGATTATGGCATCTCAATAAGAATGCCTTCTTTCAGTTTAAGTGTGCAAAATACGGAACACAAGCAATGAAAGTAACCATCTAGAAAAGTTTAGCATACAATATATATCATTCACCCTGCTACAAGAACAAATGAAACATATATTTCCTTATGAACCTATCACCAACCACAAGAATTGACAATAAAATGTATAAGGTAATGATGACTTTGTTACACTTCAACAGGTAATCTTACAAATTGCTTCAAAGTTGGAATAATTGTAATGAAGCACATAAGACAAAGAAAGCGACATGATCATTGTCCCATATTGTTTTTCATTTTCCATTTGAGGTTTAATAGGAATATGCATTACTGCGATCCACAATCAAAAGACCACTATGCTGTTATATCAAGCATAATAATATTTAAGTTAGACCAGTAACCATTCTACGTAAATATTTGGGTCTACCAATGCAAATACAATTGACAATAAGCAAAATCATGCAGGAACGCACACAAGAAGCCATTGTTTAAGGCAAATTTTTGTGACAGATAATAACGATGCAATATGAATATGATGCCTCACCGTCCTAAGCAATCCAATGATAAGAGGAAGAAGTTGGTCTTGAAAATGAGAGGTCCGTTCTTCTATCAGTATATCCTGAAAATTAGTGCAGTCTTCAGAAGAAATTTACAATCAAATAATGAAAAAAAACTAGCAAGTAACAAATTATTTGTTTGATCTAAGTAGAACAATCTAACAGAGAAATCAACGAAAGCACAAACATTAATATATAGTAATCAGAAGGCAGACAACAAGGTCACGTGTAAGAAAGATAGGTTGAATAAAGTCCACCAATGTGGATAGTAAAACAATCTGAAATTGTGCATAGTCAGCTCACGTAGGTTAGCAAGTCAAAATATAACATAAGTTAAAGAAGGTTTGGAAGGACAATTTTAAAACTAGAAAACGAGTTGGAATATATTGCCAATGCGAAGATTGGAGCATAAAACAAAGCTTAAACAAGGCAAATTTTTATGGCATGAAATCAATTAGAAGTTCACTAAAATATAGTACATAAAACTCGAAGCAATATTCAAACCAGGACAACTTAATTTTTTTTTTTAATAAGAAACACGGGACAAATAAAATAATACTACTAAATATACAGGCAAATAGAAAACCATATGTATGTGCGTACATGCAGAACCCTTTTTAAAAAACAATACATGCATAGATATAAATAAACAGAGAACATGGAAACCTTAAGGAGAGCAACAGCCCATGCCTTTCACACGCTTAATACACCTCTACTTTACAAAGATGAAGCAACTCCACATACAAAATCGCCACTTGATTAAATGCTCTAACTACAATCATGGGATTACTCTAGACTTTCCTTAGAAGAAATGCCTACAGGTCAAAATGTTACGCAGAATGCAAATCAAACTACTGCAAATCTAAAATTTTATCTAATGTGTCCTAAATAAACCTCCAAGAACATAATCCTATTGATCAAACAAGCTTCCTCCAAAAACCGAAAAAAAAGATGGTAATTGGCACAGATGATACAAGTGAGTGTCAATATATCAAAATATACATAACATTGATCTTACTTCATCATCTCTTCCATCGGCGGTGAAGGTAGATGTAACTGATCGATCATTGTCGGAACCATGCAACGATGCACGGACAAATTCTGCTGAAAGAATGCTACAAGAATGAATCTGATAAGTCAAACATCAAATTACTATTAATCATAACTCCATAATCAAAATACATTTATTGGAACCAAATATACAATTCTTGAAAGATAAAAACAAAGTTGGTCTGATACTGAATCGACAGTTAATAAGGTGTTTGACGGCCAGAAAATAAAACAAGTCTTAGATAATGAATCCTAAGATGATAAGCACCAAAGTCACCGCCCTTCGCACAATAATCAACTAATCGAAAGGACTAAAAGAATTTACAATTTCAAACATAGATTACAAGGAAATATGTTTTCAAGTGACATATTAGGGTACAATAATCCGCAGGTTAAGGCCATGGATCCGACAGCACAAGACCAAATCACCCAGCCAGCTGCATCCTAAATATTGTTATCATAGCCTTACAGGCATTTTCACAATCTAAAATGTAGGATTGCAGATTAAGATAAATTTAGAACCTCACAATTCTCTTAATTTAAGCATGAATAGGCGAACCTGTTAATCGAATCAATTGAATCGGTTATATGATCACGAAGATGACGGAAGCAATGGAGACCAATCAGCTCATCTCCATCCTATTCAAAAATTTAAAAAAATCGCACGGTTCACCACCAAATGGAGGAAAAAAGAAAAAGCATATCACTATTTGGGCCTACCAATAGATGCTGTAGGTCATTGATAATATCTAAAGCTCCAACACAATCTGCAGATGCAACAAGCTGCAGAAAATAGGTAACAAAAATTGTAAGTCAACAAAAATCTTGTCATTTTTCCTAGCTGTAAACGAGGCATACTCCAAGAAAGCTATTACCTAAAATCTTTGTATCTTTTCACATGAAGTATACTGAAAGCAGTGTAGCACACAACAAAATACAATTATAAGCTTTCAATTGCCTATACATACCTTGCTCCAAAATTATGAAAATGAATTATGAAAATGAATTATGAAATGATAATCAACCTTCTGGAGATGGTTAACGTGATTTTACTATAACTTTATTAAGTAAAATTATATAACTGTCAATAAAATTGAGGGACTGAATTGTTTTTTAGGTGAGAGTCAAAGTTCCCAAATTAAGGCCAGCTAGCAAATTTTCAAGTCTAACCCTAGAAACAACGGTACCTTATATAAGTTATCTGCAACTTAAAAGGTGAACGATCAACGAAGAAAAATACTCAAAATTAAAATTAACAAAATAGTGGACAAGACATAAAATGCAAATCATGGACAACAACAAAATTTGCGAACCTTTCAACTACAGAACAAAATAGGATGGATAGACTGGGAGCTCATAATATCCACTGATTGCATCTATTACTACATTATAATGGAAGAGCACCAAAATAATAACCACCTTCATCTCTTGGTGTGTTTTCATTTGTTCCTCCTAAAATACCCCCATATAAATAACAACAATAATATCGAACGTGCATTTGCACCAATTTCCGGGAGGTTAACCTCCAAAAAGATTTGGGGAAACATTTTGGAGGAAACAAATTGAAATAATACAATCAAGAAACAAACACTGTATGGGGTGTGGGTTGATAACTGATCGATCATTCAGAGAGTCATCTCCAAAGTGCACTAAATCCGAGTCAATGGCCTTGTACCATACTCAAGTATATACATAAACCCAAATGACGAATTAGAAAGCTTATACACTACAGAGAACATGAATGGGTTGCAACAGACATTAAAAAAACAGGTGGACCTGGACATAATTGCCATTGTCACCCATTATATTCATGCAAATGGGTTCCATCAAATACAATGTGGCAAGAGTAATATCATCTTTAAACAAATACTTCATGGAAAGAGAACTCACTAACTGTAGAGTGGAGAGAGCCTGATTGACTGAGAGCACCAGCCTAAGCTTATTCTGCAATGCAACTGAATCTCCACGTTTCATGCTGAGCTCCTGAATCCTTCTTGCTGAACCCACCAAATCTGAACTCAGCAGTCTGATTGTCTCCTTAAGCTCCCTAACCCTCCTGCACCCTTCTACAATCTTGGCATTCAAATCCTCCAACTGCCCCTGTGCCACATAAAACGAGCTTGAACGCAATGAAATCTCCCTCACCAAATGCAGCTCCACCACATCCAAATACTGCGACAGCCGCTCCTGCAATGCAATATTCTCCGACGTTGTTCTGAACGGGTAAGCTGTCATGAACGTTGCGCCATCCTCCAATTCAAAATCTTCTTTGAAGTACAGCGCCGGAACTTCCCTCAAGCATGCCACCAACGCCTCCCCTGCAGCGGTGGGGGTTAAGTTACCGTCGAGTCCTTGGTCATCCCTGTCACGCTGCTTGAGAATGTCGACAAATCGAGAATGACATTCAAATATAGACGACAGGTAAGGTGCAAAATCAGATCTGCTAAGTTCGGATCCGGGTTTTGGAGCGGATGGAAGAGGGGTAAATTCGGGGGCGGGGACAGAAGTGGAGGAAGACCACCAACCAACGACAGAGGAAGAAGGATTAGGATTGTTGAGTATGGAGGAGAAGCTTTGGCTACTCGAATCGGTGATTGATCTGGATAATGACGAAGCGGTGTGATTCAATGGTTTCCTAGGGTTTGCTGTCAGGGATTCCAAACTTCCCGGCGATCGAGAAGACGGCGAATCCATTGCCGTCGATAGATTTATATATAAACCTGTGCACTAAACGTAGAGCACAACAGTAGATTTATTCAAAAAAACTTGTTCAAGAATCCGATCGTCTTGAATTTCACATGCGACCTTGGTTTTCGAGCGGCCACATATCAGAAAGAATGGCTAAACTGGGTAGTTCTTTGAGAAGTGAATACTGACTCGATCTGGGTCTGGGACATGAAAACTGGTGGAGGGGAGATGTGAGAACCGGGTTGAAAATGTTGGGTTGGGTCGATCCGTCGATGTATCGGATCACCGGTTGGAGGCATGAAACCGGTACCAAGGTATAATAATTTGGTTAGGTTCGGAAATAACTATTAGCTCCTTTAGAATTTATTTCTTAAAAAAAGCTTTTAAAAAAACAAAAAACGGAAGAAATACAGTTCATGATTTCTATGTTTCGCATATCTGAAGTCGAAGACATTAAAAAACATCACATGATATGTTTATATGCTTTTGCTTTTTTACCTACTTATTTTTAGAAATATCAATAACAAAAATAATAAAATAAAATATTAAAAATCTGTTTTTTCACTGAAAAGTGAATAATCAGTTTTGAAAAGTAATAACAATCACCCACCAAATCATGCAAATTTTGAACAAATAGATAAGTCTTGGTCCATTTGGATTATTGTTAATTGATTATCTTCTTTTGGAAAAAAAATCAAAAAAAAAAAAAATTTCATTGTAATCTAATATATAATCAAAATTAGTATATTTTTTAAAGTAAAAAATAGTTGGCATATCAATAACAAGATTTATATAAATATCCAAGAAAAAACTAAATAACAATATAAAAATACACAATCCAAGTAAAATATCAAAATCATGCAAATTCTTGAAAGATAAAGAAAATAATGACAAAACACTTTAACCTATAAAAATAAACAAATTTAGAAAGAAAAAAAATGCATATGAGACTTCAAAAATGTATATAACATGCGAATTAAACAAACAAATTCCTATGTGAAATATCCACTTGCTTTTGCTAATAAGCTAAACCTCAAAATTGGATTTTGCGAGCAACTTGTAATAGCATCAGCCATTCCTCATCTATTCCATAAACCTAAAAAATATCAAATTTATATGGGTTGGGTTTTTTAAACTTTTGAAATAGGCTTTTGTACTTTATTTGTAAATTGGGTTGGGGTTTTAACTAACACAAAGTTCAGGTCGGTTCTCTATATTGAAACTTTCTTTATCATAATCTGTGAAAAAACTTGTAATCATTTAAGTCCACTTTAAGTTAAAATGATAAAAGTGTTCTTAATAAGAAAAAGTTTTTGTAATTTATTTGTAAATTGGGTTGGGGTTTTTAACTATTAATGGCATATTGGGCATTTGATTTGGAAAAATCGATCTTTTTTATCACAATGACGTGTAATCCTAGATGGAAGGAAATATTCACATGTTAATGAATCTCTTATTTTTACACCAAAATATATTTCTAAGGATCTCTTGACCTAGTGTCAATGTAAACTCTACAAGATCTCAATTTTAGTGGAGGTATTGTGTTCAGTTTCCATGTATGTGGGCTTTGTTTTTATTCATTGTAATATGTTGTAATTTGTACTTTGCTAGTGATCACTACATTGGCGATTGTTTATTGTAATTTAGTGTTGGCTTGCACTCTTAATGCGATGATTTTTGTAAAATTGCGCATTTGTAATTGTAATTGTTCAAATATATATATATAAAAAAAACAATATGCATAAAAAAGACATTTTTTTTAATGATAAGTGGTATAGGTCCATGTATCATTCTATTAATGGTGTACCAAGCACGAAATATGATGCCAATCATTAGAGAAATCCTGAACCCCAATTGTACTTTAGTTAGCAAAATCAAGAACACACTGGGCCACACGCCACGGCTCCCGTTCTCTTTTTCTGTTCGACTGTTCGTGGATCCGATCCGTCCTTTTCAATTGGATTCCCGTTCGGTTTCTCACTTTCTGAATTTTTCCAGACACTAGGAATCTCACGCGAGAGAGACTCTGTCCTCCTCCCTCGGTCTATAAGATCCCACTTCCTCGATTTTTTTTAATGTTTTTTTTTTTACCTCTAGCAATATTATAATATGATTTATTAATCCGCTCTGTTTTGCATATTTTCCAAGTGAAAGAAACGAAAAAACGGATTGGGTTACACAACGTGGAATTCTTTAGCTTTTGCTTGAGGTAACCCTCGCGTTAATTTTCATCTGGAATACTTGTCAACGTCCCCCGCAATAAATATATTTCCATTTGCTTTTATTTACCATTATTAAATTTGAATGCCATTTTTTCTTGGTCAAGTTTGTGTTTTTTTTTTCACCCTTTATGTTATTGCCGTATCTGTAAATATTTAATCTTCGCTTCACGATTTGATTTTTCACCCTTTTGTTTGAGTGAAAGGTATGTTATCTGTGTGTTAATTCTGGGATTTACCTTTAGCCTGGAGGATCTTCGATAATTTAGCCTTTATAATTTCTTAATGCAATTTATGACATTTTCTGAAGGATTTTTGAAGTTTTTAGAGTTAGGGCATTAATGATTGGGAGAAAAAAGTAGAAACTATTTTGCTTTGCAGTTACAATTTGGTTTCCCTGTATTTTCAAGAATTATACGTACATTAAAGATTTTTCAAAGATTTGGGTCTCAGTTGATTTCAATTACTTATTGGTAAGTTATTGTGTTTACCAATTAGATACAAATTGCTTCCTTCCATAGTATGTACATATCTGATCTCTTTTCTCCCCTCATTCTAACTCCACACATGTCTTTAGTGTTCGATTCATCTGTGCGTTTTGGTGTGAAAACTGCTTAAGTTATTGTTTGTTCATCTTAAAATCTGTGTTTTTTTCTCAGCATGTTAAATTTTTGGGAAATTTGATCTTCAATGGTGCTTTTGTTTCATTCTTTTGTAACAGTGGAAAACGACAGAACCATCTATCGGCACGATTTTGCTGCTAACATGTGCTTCAACTCTAACTGAATCATCTTGAGAATGAAGGTCTGCGTCTCCATCCGAATTATGCCCAATTTATCCCGATGAATCATTTTATATTTACATATTGTTCTCTTTTCTCATATTTTCCCAGTAACCCGGGATTTGATTCATGGCTCGGTTTCTTTAAAATATGGAATAGACAAATACTCGTAATAATTTTTTCCAGGAGCATCATTCCGGAACTATGCCGAAAAATGATGGCAGCCAAAAGTGTCCAGGCAGTCCACGGAATGGAAAGGTGCAAGAGTGACGAATTGACATTTCCTCCATAATTGTTTGAGTTGTTTTTTAAAAATTAGATGTGTGTTCATTAAGTCACTCTTTTTCGTGGTTTTGCCAGTTTTTTGAAGGATTCTTTTTGTGTCTACCAAGCAGGTATCTGCAAGATGGGTTCCTGCTGAAGCATGTAGACCCTTACTCGAAGAAGCTCCAGTATTCTATCCAACTGCAGAGGTTCATCTTTTCTTTCAAAATGTGAAATAGAGATAATATTGTTACTGTATTGTAGTTGTACTTGCACCTGATATGAAGTTGAAGTATTCTTCAATGTTTAGGAGTTCCAAGATACCCTTGGTTATATAGCGAGCATAAGGTCCACAGCTGAGGCATATGGTGTTTGTAAAATTGTACCTCCTCCATCTTGGAATCCTCCTTGTCCCCTAAAAGACAAGAAAGTCTGGGAACACAAAACGTTTTGTACAAAAATTCAGCAAGTAGACCTCCTTCAGAATAGAGAGCCCATGAAGAAAAAATTAAAGCCAAAGAGAAAAAAGCGGAGGCTGTTTAACAGCAGATCAAGGAGACGTGTTCATGCTGAAAGTTCCCAATCATATGCTGCATGTGATACAGAAGAAAAGTTTGGTTTTCAATCGGGACCAGACTTTACCCTTAAAGATTTTCAAAGATTTGCAGAGGAATTTAAAGAATCGTACTTTGGATTGAATGGCAGAAGTCAAGAATGCTCTAGTGAGACTGGACAGGTTAAGAAGGGGTTTCCATTGGTTTCTGATATTGAAGGAGAGTATTGGAGGATCATTGAGGAGCCTACAGATGAAGTTGAGGCGAGAAAAGTCAAAATTTAACCATGTTTTTTACCTTACTTTCAGAACCTTGTAATATAACTTGCTTAATCTGTTTAACTTTGTATGACAACCATAGGTATACTATGGAGCTGATCTGGAAAGTGGAACGCTGGGGAGTGGATTCCCTAAAGTATCATCGTCATTAACAGACTCTAAGATAGATCAATACGTGACCTCAGGGTGGAATTTGAATAATTTCTCACTTCTCCCGGGCTCGGTTCTGAATTTTGAAGAGCACATCTCTGGGGTAGTTGTGCCATGGCTTTATATTGGAATGTGCTTCTCATCATTTTGTTGGGTGAGTTACTTTCTCTTCAGTAACTTACTGTTTATGTAAAATTAATGTTGTATGTCGACCTGATTCTTATGCATACGGTTCTTATGTGTCTGAAAGCATGTTGAAGACCACCATCTCTACTCTCTGAACTATCTCCACTGGGGGGATCCAAAAATTTGGTATGGGGTGCCTGGAAGTCATGCCTCTGCATTGGAGGATACTATGAGGGAACACTTGAAAGATCTCTTTGAAGAACAACCTGATTTACTTAATGAATTGGTAAAATATAATCCTCCATGTCATTTCTTTTTGGCCCATCATAATATTATGCAACATCACTTATGACTTTAGGACCACTTGTGACAGGTCACACAGTTGTCACCTTCAGTTTTGAAGTCAGAAGGCGTTCCCGTGTATCGGGCTGTCCAGAACTCTGGGGAATTTGTTCTTACCTTTCCAAGAGCTTATCACTGTGGATTCAACTGTGGCTTTAACTGTGCTGAGGCAGTAAATGTGGCTCCTGTGGATTGGCTACAACATGGACTAAATGCAGTTGAGCTGTATAGTAAACAGTGCCGCAAAACGTCATTATCACATGATAAGTTGATGGTGGCTGCAGCCCGGAAAGCTATCCGAGCTCTCTGGGAGGTCTCTATTCTCAAGAAAGAAAATCCCGAAAACTTGAGATGGAAAAGTGTTTGCGGAAAGGATGGGAAGCTTACTGAGGCAATTCGGGTAAGGTGACAAAAATGAGTGTATAGCTAAGTCTTGATTCTTTGCTTAAAACCTATGTTAATTCTCATGCTTTTTCTTTTTGAATTTTAGAGAAGGGTTCATTTAGAGAGGAAAAGAATAGAGTGTCTTCCACAAGTTACCAGTTTTCAGAAGATGGAAAGTTATCTTGATCTGAACTCAGAGAGGGAATGCTTTTCATGCTTTTATGACTTGCATCTATCTGCATCGTCTTGCAATTGTTCCTTGAAAAAGTTTGCATGCCTTAGACATGCAAATCTCATATGTTGCTGTGAACCAGACAACAGATTTATCATTCTCCGTTACACCATTGATGAGCTGAACACATTGGTCGAGGCACTGGAAGAATGCACTGATGCTCTCGAAATATGGGCGTCCAAGTATTTCCAGGAGGCTGATAGAAGCTATGATTTTGATAAGCTGGATCGAGGAAAAGATGGATATGGAGTTTACCACCCCATGAACAAAGAAACATTGAATAGGGAGAGTGATTCTTACTCATCTGAATCTAATGTAGATGATGGTCGGCCTTTAGGTTCAAGAAATACAGGCCCATCTTTAAGTGTTCCATTCAATAACTCATTGAAAAATGATCCGGAGGAGCATTCGGCAAACAAGATATCTGAGGTCGGACCTGATTTTGAACAGAGTCTTGACTTCTCTGTAGAACCCATAAATTTCGGGTCTGTTGTTTGCGGAAAACTATGGTGCAACAAGGGTTTCATATTCACGAAAGGTATGTGTCCAGGATACATTCATAATAGACAAAAAGATCTTGAAGGTGTATTGTCTTCCATAATTATTTACATGGTTCTTACGGTGAGTCATGAATGACTTCCACAGGATATAAAAGCCGGGTAAAATTCTTTAATTTTTTGAATCCGATGATTAGGAGTACCTATACATCAGAAATCCTGGATGGTGGACTCCTAGGCCCTCTATTCAAGGTAATCTTCCTAGTCCCAAGTCTTGAACGAACCTCAACTCTTGTTAATCTCGCATCAACAACCATTCTGACAGAAAGTTTTAATTATCAGGTTAGTCTTGAAGAGCATCCACACGAGAGCTTTACGAATACCTCAGCATGGGGATGCTGGGAAATGGTGCTTCAGAGGCTTAACCAAGAAATAAAGACACAGGCATGCCTAGGGAAGCAAGGATTGGCTATGTTGCAGCCTGTTAGTAACGTGAATGGTCTTCAAATGTTTGGATTTCTTTCTTTGGCCATTGTTCAAGTAAATCTCGCTTCTCATTTTTTCATTTCTTTTGTTAAGATCTTAATGGGGAAACAATAAGGCTACGGTGTTTGATTTGTTAAGAAAATGCTACAGGCTATTGAAGCTCTGGATCCTCATCACAGATGCGTTGAATACTGGAATCACAAGCTTCTGATTCAGAAGTCTTCGGACATATGGTCCGGTGAAGTGGAAAAAATAGCAGATAGCCATGCAATTGACACGGGCTTGCAGGAATCTGCTGACAGGTTAACACTAGGTAGCGCTAATTCTTTGTCTGATGATGAAATGATGTCTATATTCAGCAGACTATTGAGGAAAGCTGATTCTCAAGAGATGGAAGTAATGCAGAGAATATTGTGCCAAGGATCAAGAAGTCATCTATGGAGAGTAGCTGTTGAAACACTGACAGAAGAGATCCAAACGACCCAGAAATATTAATTGCATTAAATCTTTAACATCCCACCATTCTTTTTGGGGTCAAGTGATTTTTTTTTTTGTCAATTCTCATTCTTTCAGCCTTGGTAATAAATAGGGGAAATCCCTGATTTAGCTGATACAGATTTTAGAATTGATTTTTTTTCAGCATCTTTAGAGAATGACATATAGCTTTTGTATAGATTAGAGAACATTTTTGTTGAATCTAGCTGGTAATAATTTCCAATTTTATTCTAAATGTTGAGCTAATATTTCTCCTGTTATTAAGACTGGTTGTCTGCAAGCAATATTTTCCGTACTGGATATGTTAAAAACAACATCACATGGCAGGAATAGAATGATAACTGTGATAAATAAATGAAACAATTATAAGTGGATGGATGAAAGTCATTGAACTTGCTAACAGATCACATTTCAGTGAGTGTAAATTCTTGGAAACAGATATTAACCCAAGAAAGGAATACGCGACACCCAAGAAATGGGCTTAAAAGAATCACAGAGAGTAAGAATCGATGACACTTGCGAACTGTCTACATGTTCTATAACCTGTAACTTCATAGAATCTTGGAAGCAAAAACCGCGCAAATAACACAAAAAATAACCAAGAACACAGTGCACGAGCATGTTGCGCTGGTGCTAAGATCAACAATAACCTCCCCTGGAAAATCCTGGTTTGAACCCTCTGGTGGTACAGGCGAAGATTTAGTCCTTGGGGACTTCTTATTATTTTCCTTGGGTGGTGAAAGAAGACCATTGTTGCCATAGAGAGAGTAATCAAGAACGTTCTTGACGCCATGCAGGGAGAATGCGGGGTTCACAAAGATATCAGGATGAGTGATTTGTGAGTCATCAACAGTGAAATTTGTAGGAGAATTGTTAGTGATGAGAATGTATTTGGAGGGCAGCAGAGTGGGGAGGCGCGTGTGAGTTTTGAATTGTCTGAGATCGGAGAAAGTTAGGCGCTGTGGGACTATGTGATATGGTATGAGAAAAGGGTTAGCGGTGGCGGAAGGGAGCTGGGACTGGGATATGGCATCGTTGCTTGGGATAAAGAGTGTGGCGGTGAGTGGGAGAGATGAAGGGTCCGTAGAAGAAAGCATGTTCGCCCAACCTGCAAAGTCCCCTGCCCCGATTAGGGCGTCGATTATCTTGTTCATCTGATTTTCTTGAGTATCAGCAGGTGCGGGCTGTGGACGTTGTGGCGGCGGTGGAGGCGTCTGTATTGAGGTGGAGTTTTGTGGCTGTGGTAGTGGAGGTGGAGGTGGTGTTGCGGGTAGATGAGAGGGTGATTGAGATGGTGGGTTTGAGCGTGGAGGGGTACTTTCTGTGACCGAGATGAGACTGAGACTGGTGGTGATAATGGCTGCCACCAGGAGGAGGCGGCGGAGGAAGAAATTTTTTGACATGAGAGCTTGGGAGTTGATTAGGTTCAAGAAGAGCAGGTCTCAAGAATTTGCATGTTCATGCAGGAGTATCGATGAGGTAGAGGTTTCCAGGAGTTGGATATTTCCCTGTAGCAAACTTATATTTCTTAACTAACTCCTAACCAACTTCCAATTTCAAGCATTTTGATTTTCTCGACAATTTTGAAAATTATTGAATCGTGGTTTTTCAAGAATATGATCAGACGGACCACAAAAATTGGGCATGACATGAGAAGATGAGAAAATTAAAATTATATTTTTAAAAGATTTATATATTAAATAAACTTATATATATATAAGAATATAATTATTAATTATTATTATTATATAATTATTATTATTATTGTTGTACAATATAATAAGAGGCTTGATCTAATGACCAGCACTGAATAGTGCTGAAGTCCTTATTATTTATTTAAGTTACGCCCTTCCTTATTTATGCTTGTGGTTTATTAATTTTTTTGGGATTTCTTTGCTGGGATTTATTTTTATTTTTTATTTGGGCATTTTTTCAGGTGGTGGATATTTCTTGGCTCGGTTGAATAAATTTTCTATCACATAGATAGTGACGATTTCTTATTTTTAACATGTTAGTTACATATCCAAATCTATAAAAAAAAAAAAATTGAAACTAGGAAAAAAATTCGCTAAAATTCTGATACTGGACATCGCGCTTTGTAAGGTGTCAACAAATAATAGTATACTAACACCCTCACATAATATAATATACTATAGATATATATTCCAATTCAACCAATGATGCTCATCTATATTTTGTCTCTATCTGTCAAATATGAATAAAATTCGCAATATATAAGGTTGGAGTGGTGAATATTATTTAATTATTTACTAGTAATTATAACAAACTCTTGGTAACACAAGATCGTTACTTTGGAATTCAGGTACTTAAACATCTATTGTTAGTAAACTGATAAAACTAATGTTCATTTAGTGGTCTATTATTTCCACTTTAGATTTAATTCACTTCATCTCTTTAATGTTTCATAACCGATGGAAGATCAATGCTCTTGATGGTATGAGTCTAGTCTATAAATAACACATATTGGATCCCTAAACTATCAATCTCATTCAGTATCATATACACCATCTAAGAGAGATTGTTAAAGTTTAGAAGACACAATAAACCAGAAACGGAAAGCATTTCTCAGGCAAAAAAAAAAAACAATGGCTGGAGGTATAAATTTAATCCATTCTAATCCGCATTTGATCTAATAAAACATGTTTAGATCGTTAAGAAATCACTTAGAGTTGGTATCAGAGATTGTTTTTCCTCTACCTTGCTATTTCGAAAATTACAATGGCATTTTTTTGAAATTTCAGATCTTGGTTTTTACTTTTTTTTAATGAAAAATAATGGTTAGAAATCATTAAGAAAAAAAATTTTCTAACAATTCTAGAATTTTAAACGAAATTTGGTGTCTGGAAAGACAAAATCCGTTGGGTTTTTATTGGGGTCAGAACCAGGTCATAATGACCTGGCTAGAGGTTGAAGATGGAACTTTTCTCGGCTGAAGATAGGGACGACTGTTTCAGAAATAAAAGTGACTTTAATTACAATTGGTTAATCACTTTTGTACGTTAAGAATTGCTTTGATTGAATAATCAAATGCTGTGTCTGGCAACTTTTTCAAAAGCCATTAAGGGACAAAGTTGAATATTTAACAAAATAATAATAAAAATAAAAATAAAATTATTACATGTTTTAAAAATTGGCCGACAGTTTGCTTTTGTGATAATTAAGAGTTTTCTTATAACATTAATTTCATGTTGCTTATGGTTTTGTGCAACTTATATAAACATATTTTTAAAGTTAACTAAATGTTGCGTGGTCCACATCATTTTAATTAATTAAGGAGTAGCCACAACTTCTTTAATTATGTGAAATTATATATTAAGTGTTTTTGGATCATATTATAACATTAATTATAATTAGTCATATTTAATATAATAAATTTTCCCACATGAATTTTTTGTATTTGTATGATTACTTAGGATAGAATGTCAAACTATATTTCCTATTTACCCATATGAATTAGTAAAATGAACATAACTTGATAATTTTATCATACAATTAATATGGATCAAATTGAGTAAGACTTTAGCCCACTGTCATGTTTTGTCACTAGATTCCTATATTTTTTAAGCATGATTTTATATTGGTAAAACATGAATTATGTTAATTAGTCTCAAAATTTGGATTCTAAGCATGTACGATGATTTTTATGCAGTTATGCAATCTGTGAATTTCTCTGATGTTAAGTGTGATATCCCCGAACTAAAGGGTGATAACTATAAAGTCTGGAAGGAGAGAATTCTTCTTCATTTAGGGTAGATGGACATTGATTATGCCATAAGAAAAGATGAACCACATCCGATTAATTAAATCAGCATTACTGATGAGATTGATCTTTATGAAAAATGGGAGCGATTTAATCGTCTCTGCGTAATGTTCATAAAGACTAAAATCTCCGCTGGTGTTCGAGATTCTGTCGAAGAGCACAAAAATCTCAAGGCATTACTGAAGGCTGTTGATGAGCAGTTTGAGACTTCGGATAAAGCACTAGCCATCACCCTAATTATGAAATTTTCATCCATGAGGATCACTACTGTGAAACGTGTGCGTGAGCATATCATGCAAATGAGGGACATTGCGACTCAATTAAAGACTCTTGACGTTGAATGTCTGAGTCTTTCCTTGTGCACTATATTTTGAATACTCTTCCAAGTCAATATGGACCCTTTAAGATATCCTACAATACACATAAGGATAAATGATCAATTAATGAACTTATGACCATGTGTGTTCAAGAGGAGGGAAAGAGTGAAGGTGTATTTATGGCAACGGAAAGAAAGGACATAAACCAAGACAAATGGAAAGGGAAAGGTAAAATACCGCCCCAAAGTGGATTCAAAAAGGAATCTAAGTGTTTCTTCTGTAAAAAGAAGGGGCACATGAAGAAAGATTGCACCAAATTCAAGAAATGGCTTGAGACGAAAGGTAAACCAATCACATTTGTCTGTTATGAATCTTATATGGTTGATGTTATTATAACAAATGGTGGATTGATTCTGGTTCTACAATCCATATTTCGAATACCTTGCACAGTATATGAAACCTAAGGAAATCAGTGGAAAGTGAGCAATGCATTTATTCAGGAAACAAAATGCGCTCACATGTGGAAGCTGTTGGAACATGCAGTCTAGTTCTAAGTAGTGGTTTTATTTTAAATTTAGAAAAGACATTTTATATTCCTAGTTTTTCTAGGAATTTAATTTCTGTTTCACGACTCGTGCCGTTTGGTTATTCCTTTAAGTTCTCGGAAACATCTTTCAGTTTATATTATAAATCTGATCTTGTTGGGAATGGTGCATTATCTGATGGGCTTTTCTCTATTGATTTACAAAATAATGCCACGTATAATACTATGCATGTTTACACTGGTATGAAACGATGTGTTATGAATGAGGATTCCTCTATTTCATGGCACTGTAGATTGGGACATATCTCCATAGATGAGGTTAAGAGATCGGTAAATGATGGAGTACTTAGTACTTTGGATTTTACTGATTTCAGTACTTGTGTGGACTGCATTAAAGGAAAGCATACCAACAAACCCAAGAAATTTGCTAAGAGGAGTACATACATATTAGAGATTATACATTCAGATATTTGTAGTCCAGTAATGGACTCGCATGGTCCGAGATACTTCATCTTTTTCATTGATGATTATTCACGATGTATGTATATCTACTTGCTTCATAACAAGAACGAAGCACTAGACGCCTTTAAAGTTTTTAAGGCCGAAGTAGAGAAACAATGCGAAAAACAAATTAAGATCGTGAGAATAGATAGAGGTGGAGAATTTTATGGTAGATACACCGAGGATGGACAAGCACCTGGTCCATTTGCGAAGTTTCTTCAAGAACATGGGATAATTGCCCAATACACCATGCCTGGTTCTTCGGACCAAAATGGTGTAGCAGAAAAAAGAAATCGAACTTTAATATACATATTGAGGAGTATGCGAAGTAACTCCAAGCTTCCTGAATCTCTGTGGACTGATGCTGTTAAAACAACGGGGTATATATTAAACCGAGTTCCAACTAAGGCTGTCCCAAAGACACCATTTGAATTATTCAAAGGTTGGAAACCGAGTTTGCGACATATACGCGTTTGGGGATGCCATTCTGAAGTAAGAGTTTATAACCCACAAGAAAAGAAACTAGGTCCAAGGACAATTAATGGGTATTTCATTGGATATGCTGAAAGGTCTAAATGTTATAGATTCTATTGTCCATCTCATAGCACTAGGATTGTGGAATCAAGAAATGCGAAGTTTATTGAGAATGACTTGATCAGTGGGAGCGATCGATTCCAAGACATTGTTTCTGAAATGAATCATATTGATGCTCAAACTTCCAATTCAAGTGATAGATTGATTCTCATTCGCAACACTCCTCAAGTTCAAACAGGTGTTGGACAACCAATAGTTTGAAGTTCCACAAGCTGCTGATAATATTCCAATTGATCAAGATGTTCAAGAATTGCATGAAATTATTGAACATCCGGTTGAACAACATGATTCTCAGGAAAATGTTGATACAACATTAAGAAGATCTACTAGAGTAAGGAAATCAACAATACCTAGTGATTATGTTGTGTGTTTGCAAGAAGCGGACTATAATATTGGAGCCGTAAATGATCCCGAAATGTTTTCACAAGACATAAGTTGTAAAGAATCAAGATTATGGTACAATGCCATGAAAGATGAGTTGAATTCTATGGCATCTAATGGAGTCTAGGATCTTGTTGAGTTGCCTGATGGCGTAAAAGTCATAGGATGTAAATGGGTCTATAAAACAAAGAAAGACTCATTAGGCAACATTGAAAGATATAAAGCAAGACTCGTTGCTAAAGGATTTACTCAAAATGAAGGAATCGACTACAAGGGGACTTTCTCCTGTATCAAAGAACGATTCACTTCGTTTTATCATGGCATTGGTTGCACATTTTGATTTGGAGTTGCAACAAATGGATGTGAAAACAGCCTTTCTAAATGGAGATCTAGAGGAAGAGGTTTACATGAAACAACCAGAAGGATTTTCCCTTAGTGATAGTGAGCAATTGGTATGCAAGCTCAAGAAATCTATATATGGATTGAAACAAGCTTCCCGTCAGTTGTATTTGAAATTTCATGATGTTATCTCTTCATTTGGATTTGCAGATAACATTATGGATCAATGTATATATCAAAATGTCAGTGGGGGTAAGATTTGTTTCCTTATTCTGTATGTGGATGACATTTTACTTGCAACCAATGATAAGGGTTTGTTACATGAGGTGAAACAATTTCTCACTAGCAACTTTGATATGAAGGATATGGGCGATGCTTCTTATGTCATAGGCATCAAAATACATAGAGACAGAATTCAAGGAATTCTGGGCTTATCTCAAGAGACCTATATCAACAAAGTTTTAGAGAGATTTCGGATGAAAGATTGTTCACCAAGTATAGCTCCCATTGTAAAGGGTGACAATTTCAATTTGAACCAGTGCCCGAAAAATGAAAGGGAACAAATGAAGAACATTACTTATGTTTCTACCGTTGGAAACCTAATGTATGCTCAGGTCTGCACTAGACCTGGCATTGCGTTTGTTGTTGGGATGTTATGAAGATATCAGAGTAATCCATGTATAGACCACTGGAGAGCTGCAAAGAAAGTAACGAGGTACCTTAAGGGGACCAAATATTACATACTTATGTATAGACGGACCGATAATCTAGAAGTAATTGGCTACTCTAATTCGGACTTCGCTGGCTGTGTTGATTCACGGAATTCAACATCAGGATACATTTTTATGTTTGCTGGTGGAGCTGTATCTTGGAGAAGCGCAAAGCAAACATTGACTACTACTTCCACTATGTAAGCTGAGTTCGTATCTTGTTTTGACGCTACATCACATGGTGTATGGATGCAGAGTTTCATTTATGGACTTAGAGTCGTTGATTCGATCTCTAGGCCTTTGAAATGTTTTGTGATAATTCGGCTGCAGTTTTTATGGCTAAGAATAATAAAAGTGGTAGTCGAAGCAAGCATATTGACATTAAGTATCTGGCCATAAAAGAACGTGTTGTGGTTATTGAACACGTTAGTACCGAATTAATGATTGCTGATCCTTTGACAAAAGGCATGCCACCACTAAAATTTAAGGATCATGTAGAAAAAATGAGACTTGGTTCCTTTATGTAATTTTCGTTGTAAGAACAAATGTTTGTGATATTTTCTTATATTTTTACTTGTGTACACATTTATTTTGAGAAATAGCATTGATGTTTGGACCTTGAATAAACATATGATTTATTCATTACGTAATATGGCTAGTATTTGAGAAACATGATGCATTGTGATACATGGAAGATAATACTCGTATTAAGAGAACCTATCACCATGATTCATGTATTTTTGTTTCTTACTGTGGTGAATGATGAAATATATGGACCAAGTGGGAGAATGTTAGTAACTGATGGAACTAATGTCCATTTAGTGGTCCATTAATTCCACTTTAGATTTAATTCACTTCATCTCTTTAATGTTCCATAACCGATGGAAGATCAATGCTCTTGATGGTATTAACACATATTGGGTCTCTAAACTATCAATCTCATTCAGTATCATATACACCATCTAAGAGAGATTGTTAAGGTTTAGAAGACACAATAAACCAGAAAAGAAAAGCATTTCTCAAGGCAAAAAAAACAATGGCTGGAGGTATAAATTTAATCCATTCTAATCCACTTTTGATCTAATAACACATATTTAGATCGTTAAGAAATCACTTGCATCTACTTGTTGGCTGCAAGTACCGAACAAAGGAGAAAAAGTTTTGGCAGGTACTTAACAAAATCTACTTTGGAAGTTCGCTTCTGCGTGTTACTTTCAAAGCAGAACACTGGTAATCATATTTAAATTTGTTTCTTGAAAGCGCGCATGATAATCTACTTACACAAAATGGGACGACTGTAACTTATTGCATCCCTTTCTTATACATAGTTTGATTTTTCTTACTTCACCCATATATATTTTCATTTCTTAGACTTGAAAGTGGTGGGATGTTTTATATTCGTGTCAGAGTGGGCCTCACCTTGGTTAAACAAGTCGAGTCGCTCATCGTCCATCATTTGCTATCAATTTTCTGAATTTCCTTGTAATACGTCAGTTTTCTTGATCACTTATATTCTGAATCCTTAGTTGCTTTTGAATAGGTATGGAAAATCTGTTGAACGTATGAGCGTCGAGGAGTTGGAGCAAGGTGAAAAATGGCTCAGCGATTCATATTCTTTAATAAGGTGACTCCATCTTCCCAGGGATGCATTTGTTGCTTATTGGCATAGTACACATGTACATATATATATTTATTGAACAACAATGACTTATATTCATTCTTATGGAAAATAGTCCTTGTGTATATAGAATTATCAACCGCTTAAAGGTTCTTGTTTATGTAATGAGATGTTAGTGAATAACTAATAAATTGTCCAATCTCTATAAATTCGGGCTTTTAGATGAAATAATTCAACATGATATCAAAGCATCTGGCTAACGTCGAGTTCATGAGTTCAAAACTCATAACAACAACTACAGACGTATGATCCACTTGATGAGTCTCCCAAAAAAAAGGAACAAATTGTATAAAATAACTATCAAGCCTATTTTTCCGTAGTTGGACTATTGGATTGGAGGTCCTCCAAATATGCATGACATCAGTGGAAGTGCAGACTTCATAAATAAATGTGATAACGGAATTGTTATTCACCATAACAGGGATCCAGAGGCTGGTCCTATCAATGAAGTCCAGGTATTACTTTTCCCCCCTAATAATATCAATCTAATCTTATCAGGAACAAAATCTTTCTATTGATTGATTTATATATGTCCAGGTTTGTGCGAGGAAAGTGCGTAATAAAGTCATTGGAACAATAGGGATTATCTGTTTGTTTTATAAGAGGTATGATCCTGTGATGCTTGTGAATCGGGTTGTATTCAGAAGAGAATCTCATCCAGCAACGTTCTCAATTTGCTAATGATTTCTACAAAATCTGGTCAGGTTTAGTGGCGAATACATGGATATTGATGCAGCCTCCTCGAAAGGATGATTAAGACAGCATTTGTAGCATTGGTAATTAATGACGAGTCCCTTGTTTCACATGGTTAAAACACAAATTGAAAGCAGGCAGAAAAGCAAGCATTATCTTGACGGAGTCATTCAGCAATATGAAACAGAGAAAAAAGAACAGCATAAATAAAAACATAATCTGCTTAACAAAGTTACTCTGTACAACTCCATAGGATAAAGGCTCGAGTCTCGTCTGAAGTTGGATCAATTTGAAAATTCACGCACAAAATGTCACTGTTTTGGTCATACAATGTGACAATAAATCCTTGCTATAAATATAGGTGAAATGTAATTAATTTCACCATATGTCATTGGGTTAATGTGAATAATTATAAATTACAAGTGGATTATATTCAACCTTCTCCAATAAGTTCTTGAAATACATAGAATTACCTTGCTGATAAGCTGCATGTTGTTAGGAATCCGATAGCAAAACGCAGCGGAAATACAAAATATTTCGGATTCCAACCGAAGATCTGTACAAATTGAAACCATATCGATGTTTAAGAGTTATACATTTGTAGCGTGTTTGATGCAGTATACTCGATGAGGAACGTTCACGAGTCACGAGCAAAACTTCACAGATTTGCCTCTACTGTATCAACACAATCAAATCGCTAAAGGAATGTTGAAAATTATCAAGGTGCTAGACTTGATAATTCAACAAAGAAAGAACGAGGTGACAGCTGCACCTTTCGTAATGGTATGTTGTTGGTTAATCTGAATTACCCACCATTTAATCCTAATATGCATATGTGTATATATAGATAAAATGAGGCGGCTAATAAACAAAATAGGGTTTTCGAAAAACCTAACTCTTTTTTAGCCCAACCTCTGTCCATGTACATATATATATATATATATATATATATATATATATATATATATTTTATGATTAGTACTATTCCTAATCAATTTAATTCATCAAATATATCCCTTTATTGATTTAATCTTTTGTGCGATCCGTTAGGATCTTATAACGTTGGCAGTTACATAAAATCTTTTTTTAATGTCACAAGCAATGAGCGGTATCTAACAACACATCAAAGCTACCCAAGTTACAAGAATGTCATTGACTCAACATTACCTATGACCTGTGATAATATTCACCATGTAACTTAATCTCTTTGTCCTAGATGTTTAGATTGAACACGAGTCATGGAATAAATCATACTTGTATAGTTCAATCTTTTATTTCTTGATCCTCTAGTAGACTAGAATAAGCGAATAAGTTCGATATCACATATCGACTCATTCGAGCATGGCCATGCATTTTAATCTCACTTGATCAATGGCCCAAACACTTCTCATGTTATATAGGAAAGACAAATCCTATATTGATTACTCATCCAATGATTGTCTTTATAATTTACTCTATTACAGGTAACGTTTGACAATATCAAGATACACAACTCCTTATGTTGGGATCTCTAGTGATCTCAAGTCGTAAGGATTACATACATTATTATAACTATAAAAATTGCATATGACATTCATATAACAATCCATGTAGCATTCTCATTGTGGGTCGATCAAGTACATAGTTCACATGTACCTATGTGTTGATTCGATATCTCATATCCATGAACAAATTCATCAATCGATATATATTACTCTCTATGCATTATCATTATCTTAATTCATGATAATACTTGAGTGACTTGACTATGGACAATATTTAAGAATAATACAATATTATTTTAAGGACATTAATATATATTTATTCATATTACACAGATATTTGAATACTATATAATAATGAATTGCCATTAATGAAATCATAACAATGTATACCAAAAGCAATCATCTAATAAATTGTCTTAGGGCACATCCCAACGCATGTCACCCAGCAAAATGCATGTCTATAATCCTGAATTTTCGTCTCTTCTTGCCTTCAGGAGTGCACTTTACACCACCTGATTTTCCCATATGTAAGGAGGAGCATCTGCCAGTCGAGGTAGATCCTCGAGGTGATGAATCAAGACCCAGTAAATTCTCCTTCTCTTCGTTGCTTTTGATTTTGGCACGTCCTTTTATTAAAGGAGTTTTAACTCTCCTTTTAGATGACTGAAGCTTCACTCCACTTCTCCTCTCATTCCTAAGCAATCTAACATGGAAATGATTCACATCTGAGTAACAAGTGGACGTACCTTTTTGGTTGTGTTTCACCAGATCAACGTCTCCATTGTTCACCTGGAGCATTACAAATGAAAATAAATATACAGCTGGTCCATACCCAGTTCCACAGAAACTATCCCCACATTTTGGCAATCAAAAGGGTAACTTGACAAAGAACACCAGTGTAAAATTCTCAATGGTAGGATTACCAATTGCAGAAGAGCGGAAAACGTTCTAGCAACATCATGCTTCTCTTGACCCCTGACTACATCTCCAAAAGACAAGGTACTTAAATGCTCTTGTTCCACATGTAGCTTGTCTAGAATTCTTTCACTGTACTCGTGGATATCAAATGATGGGCGTGCATCCTGGCAGAAATGGATAATGTTAGTCAGTAAATGATGTGAAACCCAAAGCCATTATACACCATGATAAACGCACTTGCTCTTCCAAGTTCTTTTCGATTCTTTGTTTCCATGTAGAAACCCGGCTAGCCAATTCAGTTTGCCTCTCACTTCCGGAGAGGCTAGCTAGAAGAGCATCCTACAAAGACAGATTTTGACAAGCATGCATCAGATCACCAAAGTTTCGACAGGTAGTACCAGTGTTGAGGTGTCTTCAGGAAACTAAGAATGACATATTCAACTATCAAAGATCCAATCATCTAGAAGTAGTTGGATCCTCAGATTCGGATTTTTTTGGATGTTCTGACAGTAAGAAATCCACTTTTGGTCGTGTGTTTCTATTATTTTAAGGGGTAATTTCTTGGAAATTAATGTGCAGAACAATCTATCATTGCTTTATCTACTGTGGAAGAAGAGTTTGTGGATGGTTTGAAGCCACCATACATGCATTATGGATGCAGGATTTATTTCAGGACTTGAGGTTGTCGACCCCATAACCAGGACGCTAAAAATTTATTATTCTAATTATGCCACAGTATTCTTCTCTAAGAACGATACATATTCATTAGGTGCTAAACTTATGAAACTACAATATTTTGCCGTTAAGGACGAGGCTGAGAAACAAAGAGTTTCTATTGAGCATATCAATACTGCTCTCATGACAATTGACCCTTTAACTGAAGATTTACAGGCAAAACTGTTCTAACATATTCTAAAGATGGGTCTTGGTTGTAATGTTGATTGATAATTTATGTGATTGGCACTTCAAGCTCTCTAAAATATTTATGAAATATAGTATGAATTTCAAATTATATTTTGATCTTGTATGCACAACTTCTGTTGAAACTACGAGAAGATTCTTTAAAGGACTTTATTGAGACCATATCAAATTATGATAGTTTATGACAGTTAAATGGTAAATTGTAAATGCATTAGTATATGGAAATAAGTATACACAAAATAATCTATGACCACCATAATTTACACTTAAAAATTTATGATAATGAAAGATTATTTCTGACGTATTTATGTGGAAGTATAACTGAAGTTTATTAATTTAAACAGAAGGATACTTGATGGAAGTAATGTGGTAATGCAACAGTTATATAAAGCTCGTCCTCTCTCTTCCGAAAAAAAAAAACATCTGTAATTTGTGAAATCAAAGAAAGGTTAGGCGACAGAAATTAGCTTTAAGAATTTCTTTCTCATCTGATAACTAAGTTATATAATCTCTCTATTTCGTGAGATATGCATGAAAGATTTCAAGATCCGATTATACTGATAATAAAATTAGACAAAGAATAAGGTTACTGTAACACACCATTCATGGGAAAAAGCTGAAGAATCTGTTCTTACCAAGTGAGTCCGACAAAGGTCTTCAAGGCTTGTGTGAGCATCAGCACCATCATATTCATTTTCCATGCCAAAGTGGTGACCACCATCATCATGCTGGACATATTCAGCGTAAGTTTGATTATGAAGATTTCCAGCTTTTGCATGCATTGAGGGGGTCCAAATGTACAGACTAACCTTTTCCTGCTGTGGTGGGATATTTTTATTATCAAAGGCCCCATCTGGCATGCCAATATCTGGTGGCCCAAAATCTGGATCCCCACTATCATATCCAGTGTCTTCAGCGAGATTTTCAGGATCATAGAAGGAACTGTCTTTCTTCCCGTCCCTGATAACAAGTGATTGACGCAGCTGCATATAGCAAATCAGTATTAAGGAAAAAACTTAAAGCTCAAGCATAAATACAAAACACCAACCTTCTCATACAGTGAAGAAGGGTGTGATTCACCGCATGTTTCTGAGGCACGAAATTTTGCTTCCCATATTTCAGATAGCTCTGGACCAATAGGGCCGTGAAGTTTTGCAAGAGGAAACTCTGTAGCCACAGAAAGATGTTTCTTGGAAAGGACCACTAGCCTTCTATTAGTTTTGACTGCATTGGAGTAGGAATACTATCAAAAGGTAACACATTCCGTCACGGCACATATAAAAAAAACTTCTTATAAATCAAAATCAAAGAAAAATAAGTTTAGAAAACCTTTTCTATAAGGTTTAACTATCAAATTCCCTGATTCATGAGGATCGAGAGGTTTCCATGGATCAACTTCATTGTCTGAGTCGTACAAATCCCCATGTTCAGAATAGCCATCTCTAATTCCATCATCGTCAGAAAAATGAAAGGCAGTCGAGCCCTTTTGATCGTCATTAGATTGAAATCCATGGTCATGGCAAGGTGACTGGGTAGAATGAGCTTCCTGTTTCTTCCCCACCGACAGCTTTTGGCCAGTTCCTACAGACCTTCTTGATGGTGATTGAAAGCTCTTGCGACCTTTAGAAGTTAGAGAGCTGCCTCCATAAAAATTACTGAGCCCTTTGCCACTATTACAATCAAGAAAATTGTCAACAGTAACAGCATCACAGTAGTCCAGAAGAATGAAATCCCGGTAAAGATCGTTTGTTGCTAACTGCAAGAATAAATACATTAATACTTAAAAAAATGATACGCATATTGGAGATAGATACCATGACACAAAACGAATACTTCTGTACCTGATATGCCTCTAGCTCCCCATCATCACCTATACCATCAAAGCAGTCACCTTCAAGCACTACTAAATTTGCAGGTGGCTTCACAAAGTGACTAGGTGACACATCTCTAGAGATTGAACTATCTAATAAATTCTTTGCTTCAACTGATGAAAAAAAAACTAATTCAGGCAACCAAAATTTGTAATTTCCCATAAATCAAGAAGCATAAAAAATCAGTGAAACTACCAACCAGGGATATCATCTAAACCCCAAAATGGATCATTTTCTTCATCTTTTGCAGGATGTGGAGCAGTTTCGTTCTTTTGAGCGGATGTGCTTGCAGATGGATCTTCTTGACTGTAAGAAAATGCACAGCAGCAGACATCATACCATGTTTATTTTGTTTCTTAAAAAACACATCATACTGGTGCACAACCATTTTTAATACATTCTGACAGAATATTCTACAGCACAACTTGAGTTTAGTGTAAAAAAAAGTAGTAGCCATGTTCATCACATGGTCATCACTGTCACGCCCCGAGACTGGAGCGCGTGATACATGCATTGATTCCAATTCAAAATCAACAAGCCTCGTGTGCAGATCTATGATAAAAACCAGTCTATATATTCCATAATTCGTCTTCAACCTATTTTCCATACTTATCTGGGGAGATGAGGCAAGGGTTGAGAGTTTGGGAAAACACTCAGCTAGTAGGCCAGTTGAACATGATAAAACATATGTATAAAGCTTTCCAAATAACTCTTTATCAAACACGTAGTGGATCGATACACATACTCATACTTGCTCACACTAGAGTCTTATCACATAAACACATAATCACTTAATTGGATGGCTTTATGATAATTGGAATATTATTAAGTAACTAAATGGGGTAATGGAAAGTCATCAATGGGTAATGTAAGAGATTGATTGTAAATTCCATGGCTTTGGCCTCCTAATGACAATAATTGAGTCAAGGTATTGATTAGGTTATCAATGCGCAACATGAATGGCAAAAAGAATAGGGTCATCACATGTTGGCCATCTAAAGACATAAATTAGCAAGATATTAAATGTCAATAAAAATTGGATTGAGTGAGATTAAACGGTGACAAGAATTTGGGTCATACAATTGAATGGCTTTGAATGGCTAATGTCATGATTTTAGCAAGACAATGAATGACTCTCATGATTGGGAAATGCACTAGAATAGGCAAATTTTGGGGTCATCACAATCACAAGTTTTGAACTCGTGGGCTTTTAAGCATTTCCATGTTCAAAGGAAGAAAATTCCATGCCTTAGGCTGTTATGCATAAATATTACATGTCCAGTTTGGGAAGGCAAAATGAATATTGTGTCCAGCATTTGAAAATCTAGAATGCAGAGTAATATATGTGCGGCTGTATATGGCTACCAAAAAAACATATAAAATCACAATTTTACCTTCACATATTACCGAAACTTGGACAGAAGAGTATATTATGACTTCAAGCAAAAATCTGATGGCTTAGATATAGTACCGTTATATTTTTCTAACTGTAAATAGACAAGATATGTCAATACTTCCATTAGTCCTCTATAAATAGATGAGATATTAAATGGACAAGTTCTCTGAGCTTAGCCATTTACATAGGCTTGGATGTACGCTACAGAACAAATAATAGCACTTAAGCAGAACAAATTCTTGCTATTGCAGGTGCTGAATCCATAGAGCTATCACATTTCTCAGTCAGTTCACAGGATTGCAAACCTCCAACTTCCATACAAAAAAAAGATATTTGTACATAACAAGTTGAGAAATACACGCCAGATTTTCTCAATAATAATAACAATAATAATAATTGATGTAAACCTCCAGCTTTCACATTTCTGTGATAGAAGCCAACAAAAAGCAAACTTCGATAAGCTGTAACCTGTAAGAGTAAAGCATAATTAAGAAACCTAATAATTTAGATTTAAACCTTTTTTGGGAAATAAACTCCAAAGCATGCAGAACCAGGGAATACAAATACTCCACCTTCCTACCATAAACCTGCGCCGATCCCTGAAGCACTAAGGCAGCTACAAATTCCACACAACAACAAAATTAAATAAGTTACAAATAGCTTCGATTTTTTTTTTTTAAATAATTCTAAGTGAAATGAAGTCCACAGATTTACCTTCAGCAAAATTTACAGATACTAGAGAATCATCATTGCCTGCAATCTCACCAGAGCAAATTTTTAGTAAATATTCTTCCAAATTCTTTGCTAAATCCACGCTCCAATTTGATTCGAGATCTCGAAGAGGCTGTACTGTTTGGATAAACTTCGCAGATGAAGATTCAAGATTGTCGAAGTCGCTATTCATTTTTGTTACAAAGATTCATTACTTCCATCAACCCAGATTTCTTCACTTAATCGACGGTTGTGTTGAGGGAGAGCGACAGCGATTAAAATTTTCGTGGCTTTTCCCGCTTAGATTGAAAGCACTGGTCTGGACCGTCTGGTCTCTGGTGAAAGAATGTATTGGGCCACACGTAGACCATTAAATATTATTTGGGGGAGGAGATCTCCACCATGGTTTCCACAATGGCCCCGGCCCAGTAATGGCAAGCTGCATGCTCGATCATATATATATATTTTAAGGGGCACTTGCAAGCCGTGATCATTTGGTGTATAATAATTTAACCTAGTCCATCAAAAAAACAATAATTCAACCTAATCCATCAAAAAAACAACAATTCATTTAAATCCATTTCCCCTTGAACCCGCGGGGTTACTGTAGCACGGCACTATAGCACGTGCATCATCGTCACTGTAGCACGGCACTATAAATCTCACTCTATTCGGTACACATCTCGATCAAGAGCGAAAACAATGCGATTGGTTTATTTTTTTGAGCAAACTTTGTATTGAAACATTGCAAATAACTTTTGTTCATACTGAAAATTTATACTGGACTAAGTCACATTGTTTTTATCTTTATTTAAAAAGGGTTTTCACGTAAAAAATTGTGATATATTATATTATTTTATGTCACGTTTACTTTATCAGATATTGTAAATATTGGATTACGTCGGGTTTGATTTGTTAAAAAAAATTTGTCCATTGAATTTGATTTAACCGAATTAACTGAATAATCATCCCTAATTAAACTTTAGACCTTGTATGAAACCTCGTATATACCTTACAAATTCCACACGTAAGAAATTTGTGGCGGATAATTCTACAACATTAAGATATTATTAAAAGCATCTTTCAAGCCAGAATACCCAATTGATTCGGTTTGCAATCATCAACCTATCATTAATTGTTCTGAAATTGTCTCCTCGGTTTATTAGATATTACTCCAATGATTTTTTTATTTTTAAATTTAACATACATCGTATATTATTGTGTAGTATAATATATAAAAAATAATCCATTAATTCATTAGAAAAATTTTCATATCGAAATCTAATCATTTTATAAATTATTGTGGGAGTAAATTATAATAGAGTTGAATTATTATTATTATTAAAAAAGAAAGAAGTCATCCAAATGTATGCATTAGGCTATTCAATGCTTAAAATTATCCGAAGGCTAATCCTTCACGCCGGCCGAGGCGCGATAACCAAAGACTATCGTAGATATTTGTTAATTAGAAGTAGTGATGGCAAAATGGGTGAGTCATGTAGCACGGACCGAAAAAATGGAGCACGATCCATTTTCTTCAAATGATAGTCTCTACACAACCGATATTAACCACTCTCACGGGTCAACAAGTCAGATCAAGTCGGCACGATCCACATGCCAACATAGACGGCCCACAGCCCTTATACATAGACCATGTGCTCTATAACAAAACGGGTTGTTCCTGATCCATTTTTGACATCCTTAATCACACATATGGAACTACAATTACAAACTATGTAGTAGTCTATTACATTTTTAAATCTAAAATATTTAGAGCGTATTCTCTATAAGATTTTTTGTAAAAATATCTTATAATAATTTTTGAATGAGAAATGATTAAGTTATTTAAATTTGGATTATGATAATTATATATATGAGTGAATTTACGATGATAAAGATGTTTTTTATTGAATAAAATAAGATTATATTTGGTATTACAAAAAAATATGCATTTAACAATAAGTTATATCAGTAATTACATAAAAGATAAATAAATATAATTTAAATTAGTTATAAATAATTTTGAAAATAAAAAAAAAATAGATAATTTAGAAAAAAAATTTACATAAGATTAATCATGCAAATTACCGTCCTTCTCCAATAACTTGTAATCAGCGACATTTCAATTCTGACTACGCATTTCCTCGCCATTCATTTGTGATAAGCCGTGTTAGGAAAGTCCATATCCCCGCTCATAAATTAGTCCAAACTTTAATGTACGTGTTTTGTTGACTAGTAATCAATAAAGATTTTCTTGCCTCAACCATTTATATATAACGCAAGATCAAGAGGCACTCAGAGCAACTTCTGCAACTACGATGGAGAAGACTCCATTTCTCTTCCTTGTCCTCTTTTTGTTTCTAAATTCTGTTGCATTTTCAACTGCAGATTCTGTTTATGATTCGTTTGTTCAGTGCTTCTCACAAAACAAAATCCCGGATTCCGAAATCTCCAAGATATTATACAGCCCCACCAATTCATCCTTCACAAATATTCTTGAAAATTATGTCAGAAACCGCCGCTTTAATGTCACAACAACCCGAAAACCCAACATAATCGTCACTCCAACGACCGAGTCACACGTCAGCGCCGCCGTTTTGTGCTCCAAGAAACTGGGTATCCAACTCAAGATCCGGAGCGGCGGCCATGATTACGAGGGTCTTTCGTACGTGTCGACTGAAGCTACTTTCGTGATTCTCGACATGTTCAATTTCAGGACGATTGATGTCAACATCGCGGACCAAACCGCCTGGGTTCAATCCGGTGCTCAGCTTGGGGAGCTGTATTACAGAATCTGGGAAAAGAGCAAAGTCCACGCTTTCCCTGCCGGAGTTTGCCCAACTGTAGGCGCCGGAGGACACATAAGTGGCGCAGGATACGGCAACTTGCTGCGGAAATACGGCCTCACGGTTGATCACGTGATCGACGCTCAAATCGTCGATGCCAATGGCAGAGTTTTGGACAGAGCATCCATGGGGGAGGATCTTTTCTGGGCAATCCGGGGAGGCGGAGGCGCCAGTTTTGGAGTAATCTTGGCGTACAAGATAAAGCTAGTACCTGTTCCCCAGGTTGTCACCGTTTTCCGCGTGGAAAAATTCCAGAATGATAGTGCAGCAGACGCTGTTTTTCAATACCAGCAAATTGCAGAAAAGATGGACAACGATCTATTCATCAGAGTGCTGCTACAGCCAATTACTAGGAGCAAAGTGAGAAGCGTTCGAGCCACGTTTATTGCGCTATTCTTAGGAAATTCAGCCCGATTATTATCGATTACGGGTTCTCAATTCCCTTTATTGGGGTTGAAACAATCCGATTGCAAGGAAATGTCCTGGATTGATTCAGTCCTATACTGGGCCAATTTCGACAACACCACAGCCCCGAGTGCGTTACTCAGCAGAGTCCCTGATTCAATAAATTTCTTGAAACGCAAATCAGATTATGTGAAAACCCCGATTTCCAAATCCGGGCTTGAATCACTATTCAAGAAAATGGTGGATATCGGGAAAGTCGGCCTGGTTTTCAACTCATACGGCGGAAGAATGAGCGAAATCCCTGAATCAGACACACCATTTCCACACAGAGTAGGAAACATCTTTAAAATCCAGTACTCTGTGAATTGGGATGAAGAAGGTGCAGCCACAGACAATAATTACATCAATCAAATCAGGCAACTGTACAGTTACATGACGCCATATGTATCCAATAATCCCCGTGAAGCTTACCTGAACTACAGAGACTTAGACATCGGCACCACCGACAATGGTCAAAAAAGCTACAGCCAGGGAAAAGTATACGGGGTGAAATATTTTAAGAATAATTTCGACAGATTGGTGAAAATCAAGACTCGGGTGGATCCGGACAACGTTTTCAGGAACGAACAGAGCATTCCTACGCTGCCTGTTGGAGGAAGAAAGACAAAACGCTAAATGGGTTCGTTGCATTTTGGTTGGTCGTTGTTTCTTGTATATGGTGAGGTCTGCCACCGCTTTGGGTAGATTGGCTATTGAATTTTGACATATTCTTGCATAATTCATCGCGATATGTTTGCTGTCGAGTGTCGAGTTACCTATCTTTTGATTGTGTGGCATAGATCGCATCCACGTTTTGATTTGTGCGTGGGCACACGCTTAGTCGTTATAGCGAAGAAATAGAGAAGAGGGTAATTATTGGCATGGTTAAGAGAGTTTAACCCTTTTAAATCTCCTCTACTGAAGTTAAAATAAAATTCTTAATAAGTTAATTTTTTTTTAAACAAATGAGTTATTGTTAGTATCTGAGAATATGTAACACATCATATATATTAAAATACGCAATATATATTTTTATGAGTGTTACCTCTCATTTTGGTTCGCGTTGATAACAAATGAATTTATAGGGGAAGATGTGTTGTTTCGCGAAGTCGCGGTTAGGCCGGAGTCCGGGAGGATCCTCTCTGGTTTTGTGGATCTCCTCCGATCAATATTGGTCCTCTTTTTTTTCTTTTCTGAGGGCTCTCTGCCGATCCCTGTCTTGTTAATTTACTCCCCCTTTTATAGGGGGAGGGATGCCCCTGGTTCCGGTCTGCCGGGGATTATGGGGACAATGTCTGAAACTGAGGGGGGGACCACAGATGGGGGACCATCTGCATCTGCTACCTACTTCGTACGACCCTCTTGCTCTGGTGATTCTCTGCGTCCGGGAATATGCTTTTCTTACTCACAGTGCCTGACCACCCTCTGATTGGTTAGCAGGCCTAGCTTTTGCTTTAATAGGTGTCCGACTCCTGCCACCCTAGCCTCGGTATGCAGGACCACCCTAAGTGGCCCCAGCTCGCCTATCCTGTCCCATGACTTCCCGTCCTGACCTATTGAGGAAACCGCGCCCCAGCCCGGCTATCTTGCTAAATATAGCCCGTCCTGATCTGCCGAGGAGACAGTGCCTCAGCTTGGGTGGCATGTCCCATGGAGGACCTCCCCGACCTCTTGATGTACTTCCTCGCCGCCCCGGCTCCGGAACGATAGTGGCAGCTGGACAGAGGTGATCGCGCCCGTAATAAACTCGGGTCGGGCGGAGAGCTAGACAGTGGCGATGAGGACAGCCCGGGATCAGCAGTGACGACTTCCCTTGTTGACTAAATGGGCCCCGCACTGACCGGGCCCAAATAAAGTTCGGACCTCAAGACCTACTGGGCCTCCAGAACTAGGGATATCAATGAGGCTTGAATATTAAATTATTGATTTACTATATATATCATTAGTTGGTGGAAGATGATTTAAGGAAATTGAAATAAATACTTCTCATAATTTTAGAAAAAGTACACCTGAAGATCAAGTTTGTTATTATGTATAATTATCCCTTAACATGATAATAGAGATATTGAATGCGTTTGGACTTTGGAATGCCAAAATGTCGTAGAAAAAAACATTTTTTTTAATAAATTTTGAATGCTTGGATGTGAGTTCTTTTTTTTTCAAGGTATTTTTGTAAAAATAGAAAAATGTGGTTACTTTTACTGTCTAAGACCTGATCACTGTTCAAAACCATCGGTTAGACAATTTAGAACTGTCGATTCAAACCTTAACCTTAACATTCTTTGATGATTTCGGTTAGGGGTGAGCATGAGTCGGGTTTTATCTGGTTCGGGTGCCCAAATAATATCGGGTACCTGATAAATCGGATAAATTATTAATGGAACAATTCAAAAGAACTCTTTATAATTTTTTTATATAATTAGGCCTAACAAAGTGCATATGCGTAAAGAATAACACGAATAATAAAAAAACTCATGATCTAATGTCTTAAATTTGGATAGAGAGAATCTTTTGTTTTTTAATACAGGTCTATGAGGAATATACATTTTCTTTTCTATGATGCAGAGGTGACCTGCACTTTTAATTGTTGTCAGGGCCTCATACACCTGGGCTTTAGCATGCAGGGCGGACATGTGCTTTCAATTGGTGCCAGGGCCTCATACACCTGGGCTTTAGCATGCAGGGCGGACCTGTGCTTTCAATTGGTGCCAGGGCCTCATACACCTGGGCTTTAGTGACAGGGATGACCTGCACTTTTAATTGTTGCCAGGGCCTCATACACCTGGGCTTTAGCATGCAGGGCGGACCTGTGCTTTTAATTGTTGCCAGGGCCTCATACACCTGGGCTTTAGTGACAGGGATGACCTGGAATTTTAATTGTTGCCAGGGCCTCATACACCTGGGCTTTAGCATGCAGGGCGGACCTGTGCTTTTAATTGTTGCCAGGGCCTCATACACCTGGGCTTTAGCATGCAGGGCGGACCTGTGCTTTTAATTGGTGCCAGGGCCTCATACACCTGGGCTTTAGTGACAGGGATGACCTGCACTTTTAATTGTTGCCAGGGCCTCATACACCTGAGCTTTAGCATGCAGGGCGGACCTGTGCTTTTAATTGTTGCCAGGGCCTCATACACCTGGGCTTTAGCATGCAGGGCGGACCTGTGCTTTTAATTGGTGCCAGGGCCTCATACACCTGGGCTTTAGTGACAGGGATGACCTGCACTTTTAATTGTTGCCAGGGCCTCATACACCTGGGCTTTAGCATGCAGGGCGGACCTGTGCTTTTAATTGTTGCCAGGGCCTCATACACCTGGGCTTTAGTGACAGGGATGACCTGCACTTTTAATTGTTGCCAGGGCCTCATACACCTGGGCTTTAGCATGCAGGGCGGACCTGTGCTTTTAATTGGTGCCAGGGCCTCATACACCTGGGCTTTAGTGACAGGGATGACCCGCACTTTTAATTGGTGCCAGGGCCTCATACACCTGGGCTTTAGTGACAGGGATGACCTGCACTTTTAATTGTTGCCAGGGCCTCATACACCTGGGCTTTAGCATGCAGGGCGGACCTGCATTTTTAATTGGTGCCAGGGCCTCATACACCTGGGCTTTAGTGACAGGGATGACCCGCACTTTTAATTGGTGCCAGGGCCTCATACACCTGGGCTTTAGTGACAGAGATGACCCGCACTTTTAATTGGTGTCAGTGCCTCATATACCTGGGTATAGATGTCAAACGGGCCGTGCCGGCCCGGCACGGCCCGTAAAACCGTGCCGCCCGGCACTGTTCCGTGCCGGGCTGGCACGGCCCGTTAAGGAGACGGGCCGTGCCTGGCACGGCCCGTCTCCTTATTTGGGTGGCCCGGCACGGCCCAAAAACCATTTTTTTTTTTTTCAATTTTTTTAATTTTTTTTTGTTTAATTTTATTTTTTTAAATATAATAATATTATATTTAAATATAGATTGGCACAATATACTTATAAAATCAAAATTTTTTGACTAAGAATTGAAAAACTACAAATTACATTGAACAAAAGAAAATAATAAATTACAAAAGAGTTTAAAAAATATGCTAATTTTCTTCATTTTCATCCGAAGAAACATCATGTCCTCCCAGACCTTGTAAGCGGCTATCAGCATCCAACCAATCCTTTAAAAGAATACACATCTCCACAGTGTTTGGTTTCATTCTACTTCTTTTTTCATCAATGACTCTTCCACCTGCACTAAAACAAGACTCCGATGGAACTGTGGATATCGGAGGAGTTAGTAGATCACGTGCCATTATGGAAAGTACTGGCCAAAGTCTAGCATTGTCTTTCCACCATGCCAAAACATCAAAAGTTTCTAATTCTTGTTCACTGAAATTTATGACTTGGTTTAGATATAACTGAAGCTCAGTAAATGAAGATGTATTAGAACTAGAAGAGGAAGTAGTGTCTTGTCTTCTTCTTAACATTGTCCACACAGAACCCTTACCACTACTACCACTTTCTCTTACTGGAGTTGCTCTAGAATTATGTAACGAATCATATAAAGAAAACAAAGCAAACAAACATTTATTAATGCGCTCTTTCTCTTGATTAATATTAATATTCTCATAAGCCATGTTGGTGTAATAAGATTCTATTATAATTTCTACACTATATAATTTTAATCTAGGATCCATAATTGATGCCAAGCAATTCAACATAGGAATAGTTTTCCAGTATTTTTTAAATTTATACTCCATTGGTTCGACAATGCCTGTAAAAAACGGATCAGATCTATGTAATGCAAAACATTCACTAATTTCATAAATTTTATTCAAAAATATTGAAGAAGTTGGATAATAACAGCCCGAAAATAAATTGGTAGCATCGTAAAACGGTTCTAAAAAATTACAAATATTAGAAGCAATTTCCCAATCAGTTTCTTCACTATGAAAATGTTCGGCCATCCTTTCATTAAAAAATAAAGTGTTCACATTTCTATAAGGTAAACATGCTTGCAACATTAAATATGTAGAATTCCACCTATTAGGAACATCATAAGGAAAATCTTTATAATTCATGCCATGAGAAATACATAAACTTTTGAAGTCTTGTTTTCTAGCAACTGAACCATTAAGAAATTTAAGAGTAGTCTTTATTTTTTCTAAATGAAGCTCAAGTGGTTTCAATCCATCTTGCACACACAAATTTAAAATATGACATGCACAACGAATATGAAAAAGATCACCATTTAAAATTGGTTTCAAATAAGTTTTTAATATAGTAATTGCAGCAGTATTATTAGTTGCATTATCAAATGAAATAGAGAAGATTTTATTACTAATATTATATTCATTAGTAACTTGCATAATGGCATTGGAAATAACTCCACCCGTATGAGGCCAATCAATTTTTGTGAAACCTAAATTTTTTTTATGTAACACCCAGTTATCGTCAATCCAATGTCCTGTAACACAGAGATATGATGCATTGCCAAGATAAGTTGTCCAAATATCACTTGTTAGTCCTACTTTCGATGAAAGATTACCTAAATACGTAATTAAATTTCCTTTATATTCATTAAAAATTGTGATTGCATCCGATTTAATAGTATTCCTTGAAAATCGTTTATGTTGAGGTTGCAAACCTAAATGAATATAATTAGTGAATTTGGCGTCCGCCCCCATTGAAAAAGGTTTCTCCGCCCATACGATGTATTTAGCTAGTTCTCTCCTATCTCTTTCAACATTATAAGTGAAAATACCTAAACTTGAACTACTACTACCAGTACCGAATTGTGAAAGAATAGTTTGGTTACCATCAGTTGGTTCTTTTTCATGTTTAGCCATGTGTCTTAGTAAATGACCTGTACCACCAGAAGAAGCATATGCATAATCTTTTTTACATTTTTTACAAACTGCCCTTGATCCCTTTCCCTCAACAATTTCTACATCGAATAGTTGCCATACATTGCTAGTTCTTTTTTTTGAAGTTCTTCTACTTGATGATTGAATATTTGGTGTGCTTTCTTCATTTTCTTGGAATTGATCGATTTCATCATCAGAATTCACATTATAAGATGAATCGGCCATTATGTATATAGACTACAATTATGAATTATCTAATGCAACAAATATAAAAGTTACCAAATATTTGCTAGGAGGAGTGTTGGCTTTGTTGCTTGAGCTTGTCTTGGCAAACGTAAGACGAATTTCTTTCTTCTTGTGAACAAATTGAGAGTATAGCGTCTTAAGTATATAGAGCTTACAGATTAAGATAATAAAATGTTTCCTCAACACACACATATATATAACAACCAAAAAAATAAACAAATTTTTTTTTAAAAAGCCGTTGAACGGCTATATTTTTGACCGTTGGACATTGGCGATCGATCGCCATTTTTGTGGCGATCGATCGCCACCCCTGCATTTTGCTTACTGCCTCTAGGCGATCGATCGCCTTTTTTGTGGCGATCGATCGCCACCCCTGCATTTTGCTTACTGCCTATAGGCGATCGATCGCCATTTATGTGGCGATCGATCGCCTGTTTAAAAAAAAAAAAAAAAAAATGAAACAGTGCCGTGCCGTGCCGTGCCAGCCCACGGGCTGGCATGGCTTGGCCCGGCACGGCCCATACTCCGGGCCGTGCCTGGCACGGCACGGCACGGCACTGTAGCAAAACGTGCCGTGCCGTGCCGCTCCGTGTCGTGCCGTGCCCGTGCCGTGCCTCGTGCCGTCCGCTCCGTTTGACATCTCTATACCTGGGCTTTAGTGACAGGGATGACCTGCACTTTTAATTGTTGCCAGGGCCTCATACACCTGGGCTTTAGCATGCAGGGCGGACCTGCATTTTTAATTTCGGACAAGAGATTTAAAGGAAAAATTCATTAAATAACAGCGTTCGTACATTGAATTGAAATAACAACAAAATGCCTAGGAATAATATTTTCTGAGGTGATATGCATTCCAAGGTCTTTTTAGGCGTCGGCCTCCGTCCTCCTCTAAGTAGTACGACCCGGAACTCAGCTTCTGGACTACTTTGTATGGTCCCTCCCATCGGGGGTCAAGCTTTCTTACCTCCCCTGCTGGGTTGACCTTTTTGAGGACGAGGTCCCCCACCTGAAAATTTCGGGGTACCACCCTTTTGTTGTAGGCTCTGACTATCTTGCTGCGGTAAGCCTCCATCCTTATAGCCGCCCTTTCGTGTTTCTCATAGATCAGATCCAAGTCCAGAGCCCGGTTTTCCTCATTGTCGCCATCATATGCCTGGACCCTGGCAGAGGTCTTTCCCACCTCAGCTGGTAGCACGGCCTCCGTTCCATACACCATGCTGAAAGGCGTTTCTCCAGTTGGGACGCGAGCTGTCGTTCTGTAAGCCCACAACACACTTGGTAACTCGTCCACCCAGTCCTTGCCAACCCCGTACAGTCTGGCCTTCAAAGCTTGCACAATTGATCGGTTGGTGACCTCTGTCTGCCCGTTGCTCTGCGGATAACCTACTGATGTAAAGGCTTGTTCGATCTTCATTTCCTTGCACCAAGCCATTAACCTCTACCCCTGGAACTGCCTCCCATTGTCTGATATTAATTTCCTGGGTACTCCAAAACGGCAAACTATATTCTTCCACAGAAAGTCCAGCACATTCTCCTCGGCGATCTTGGCTAAAGGCTCGGCCTCGACCCATTTCGAGAAATAATCTACAGCCACCAACAGAAATTTCTTTTGCTTCGGGGCCACCGGGAAAGGTCCCACGATATCCAAGCCCCATTTATCGAAAGGGTAGGCCGATGTTACCGCTTTCATGAGACTTGCTGGCCTTGACTGGAACTTACTGTTCCTCTGACAACCCTCACAAGTGACTACAGTCCTGATCGCGTCATTCCTCAGGGTAGGCCAGAAATACCCAGCAAGGAGAGTCTTTCTGGCCAGAGCCAACCCCCCGAGATGGTCTCCGCAGCATCCCTCGTGAATTTCTCTGAGCACATATTCTGCCTCTTCCGAGTTGAGACATCGGAGGAGGGGTCCGGCAAATGACCTCTTATATAACACATCCTCTATCAGAACAAAACGGAATGCATGCCTCTTTAACCGTCGGGCTTGGTTCTTATTAGCGGGTACTTCCAGCTTTCTCAAGTAGTTCAAAATCGGGGCCATCCAACCCAACACCTCGGGGGCCTCGGTGACGGGCCGAGCTGCCGGAATCAACTCTGTCTGAAATATGTACTCCCTCTGTGACAAAGGAACCAGGGATGTTGACCACTTGGAGAGCTCATCGGCCTCCTGATTATCCTCCCTAGGGATCTGCACTATGCTCCACTCCACGAAACTTTCTGACATCTCCTGTATAGCCTTCAAGTATTCTATCATCTTCTCGCTTTTGGCTTCGTAATTCCCTTTCACCTGCTGAGTGGCCAGCTGGGAGTCCGAGTGAAGGATCACTCGGCTGGCACCGACCTCTTTTGCCAACCTCAGCCCGATCAGTATAGCCTCGTACTCTGCTTCATTATTAGAAGCCCGGAAATCTAATCTGATAATGACCTTCATCTTCTCACCCGCGGGGGATATCAGAACAATCTCCACTCCACTGCCTTCACTGTTAGCTGCTCCATCCACGTATACCTTCCAGGGCTCCTCAGCTTCAACCTCTATCATTTCCACGATGAAATCTGATAAAGCCTGGGCTTTGATGGATGACCGAGGTTGGTAGGTCACGTCGTACTCGCCGAGCTCGATTGTCCATTTCACCAATCTCCCCGATACATCAGGCTGGGTCATTATCCTCCCCATGGGGCTGTTGGTTAGCACTGAGATGGGGTGTGACAAAAAGTAGGGTCTCAGTCTCCTTGCGGTTAGGACCAAAGCTAATGCCAATTTTTCAACCTCTGGGTATCTGAGTTCCGCCCCTTTCAGTGCATGGCTGACATAATACACCGGCCTCTGGTCCGTACCGTCTTGTTTTATCAGTACCGAGCTAACAGCGCTTTCTGTAGCAGACAAGTAGATCCATAATCGCTCGCCAGGCTCTGGCTTTACCAGGACTGGTAGCTCAGCCAAGTGCTTCTTCAGGTCAGAGAAAGCTTCCTCGCACTCGTCGTCCCAAGCGAACTTTTTCGCCTTTCTTAGCACTCGGAAGAAAGGGTAACTCCTATGAGCTGACCTGGAAATAAAACGAGCTAAGGACGCAATCCGCCCTGTTAGTTTTTGCACCTCTTTTATGCTGCGAGGTGAGGTCATGTCTTGAATTGCTCTAACTTTTTCCGGGTTGACCTCGATCCCCCTCTCTGTTACCATGAAACCCAAGAATTTACCGCTCTTCACACCAAATACGCACTTAGCCGGATTCAATTTCAGACCAAACCTGCTTAGTGTGGCAAAAGTTTCCTCTAAGTCGGGCAATATGTCTGCCTGGCCTTTAGATTTTACCAAGATGTCATCCACATAAACCTCAATGTTCCTTCCCGCCTGGTTTTCAAACACTTTGTCCATTAACCTCTGGTATGTGGCCCCGGCGTTCTTGAGGCCAAAGGGCATGACCACATAGCAGAACGTTCCATCCGACGTGATAAAACTGACCTTATCTTGGTCCTCTTTCGCCAAGGGTATTTGGTGATATCCCTGGTACGCGTCCATGAAACTTAACAGCTCGTACCCCGAGGTGGAGTCCACCAGCTGATCGATCCGAGGTAGAGGATAACAGTCATTGTGACATGCTTTGTTCAAATTACGAAAGTCGATGCACATCCTCCATTTTCCGCCGACTTTGGAACCAAAACCACGTTTGACAACCAGGTGGGGAATTGTACCTCACTTATCTGTCCGGCCCTCAGCAAGGTCTGAACCTCGGCTCGGATAATTCTGTCTTTATCTGGTCCAAAATGCCTCTTCTTTTGCCGGGTTACTTTTACTTCTGGATTGACATTTAACCTGTGCTGGGCTACAGAGGGCAACACCCCTGTCAGCTCGGTCGGGGACCAGGCGAATATTCCGGCATGCTTGGACAGGCATTTCGATAAGTCGTGCTTCAGGACGCTGTCTAGGTTAGCCGCTACTCTTGTGGTTTTATCGGGCTGTCATGGGACTAATATAATTTCCTCTTCCCCGTCCCTCATCGCCTGCACCTCCTGCACCATCTGTACCCCCTATCCTCCCGTCCTTCATCACCGCCCCTTCGGGATCTTTTCACCTCTAACTTCACAGTTTCCGCGTAGCATTTCTTGGATGAGGGCTGGTCTCCCCTAACTTCCCCCACTCTTTTTCCTACAGGGAACTTTATCTTTTGGTGGAAGGTGGAGGCCACAGCCCTGAACTCGTTCATAGCTGGTCTCCGCAGAATGATGTACGAAGACGAGGCCGCCACAATGGTGAATGTGACCAGCCTTGTTTTCCGATCTTCGTTACCTCCCAGGGAAAGGGGCAGGGAAATCTGACCGAGGGGGTGTTGATTGGTTCGAGGTGATACCCTCCTAAGTCCATCTGCCGAAAAGCTTCATCAAACAACACGTTCACGGAACTACCTGTGTCTACAAACACCCTCCCGACTTCATAATTGGCAACAGTGGCTCGTATGACCAAGGCATCATTATGGGGTGTGCAAATGTTTTCCAGATCTCGCGGCCCAAAACTGACAACCACCTCCTCCTCGGCACCACAAATCCCTCCTACACTCAGGGTCTCTCTCCTGCTGACAGCCTTCCTAGCCCTGTTGGAATCCCCATCCGTTGTCCCGCCCGAGATCATGTTTATGACTCCCCGCTTTGGGGAGTCAGCACGGGTAGGGTTGACGTCATTTAAGCTCCTTGGGGGTCCTCGAGCACGTCCTCTACCACGGAACGGATGACGGAAGTTGGTCCTTCCCCCTCTCCCTCTTGTCCACGACGGTCCTCGACCCCTTCCCCGAGGAAGATTATCCCCTGGTGGGATGGGTCGGGACAACAACTGCTTGAACTGGGAACTGTTCTGTATTGCCTTCTCGAGCTCCTCATCCAAACGATGGCAATCTTGTGTGGTGTGCCCAGTCGCTTGGTGGAAGATGCAGTATTTCTCCGGGGCCTCCTTGCTCGGCTCCACACTAGCTGGTGCCGGCTTTTGCAACACCTGTTTGTCTTCACATATGCGGACGGCCTCCTCCTTGGAGACCTTCAACGGCGTATAATGGGAAAATCGACCGAGCTGTGCCCCTTCCACTGGCCTCTTCTCGCCCTGGCTGATCCGTTTTTTCCCAGTCCTCCGCACTTCCTTCCTCCTCAGTTGCTGGGCCTCCTCCACGTTGATGTACTTCTCCGCTCGGGTGAGCAGGTCATCATAGGTAACAGGAGGCTTCTTTACCAAGGATTGGGTGAAGGCGCTGATCAGAATTTCCGCCGGGCAGGCAGGTATTTCGAGTATCACAGTGTTGAAGTTTTTTATATACTCCCGCAACGACTCATCCTCGGCCTGCCTCATCTCGAACAAGCTCAGAGAGGTCTTCTTATACCGCTTGCTGCTGGCATACTGGTGCAAGAACGCGGAGCTAAATCCGGCGAAGGAAGTAATGGAACCCGGCTCCAACTGATTGAACCACTTCTGGGCCGACCTCACCAAAGTGGTTAGGAACACTTTGCACTTAAGGCGATCCGAGTAACAATGTAGCATGGCAGCATTTTCGAACCTGCCCAGGTGTTCTTCCGGGTCCGTGCTCCCGTCGTATTCCCCAGCATTGGGGGGTCGGAAGTTATTTGGGAGTTCCTCGTTTACTATTTCACCCGAGAAAGGGGTTCCCCTCCTGACAGAGGTACCCCCCATCCCTCTCTTCATCCTCTGGACCTCGTCCTTCAGCTCCTCCACCTGGCCCTCCAGATCCGGAACAGCAGTCACTTTAGGCCGGGAAGTTGCTCCTTGTTCGGGATCCTTCATCTGCTGGGAGCTTTCCCCGTGCACGCCCTCGGACGGACCTTCCTTTTTCCTCATGGTCTGCTCCACCGTAACTGCAATCAGTCTTGTGAGCTGCTCCAGTGTTAAAGCTCCCACTGTCATGTTTACCCCGGGCAGTGGCTGCTCCTCGCCATTGGTGGAGGCGTGGTGCTCTCGATTTTCCTCTGCTTCCGTTCTCCTTGTTCTTACCATCGTATCAACGTCTTTTGCTCAAATCTTCCCACAGACGGCGCCAATTTGTTACCTCTCCTTTTGGTTCGCGTTGATAACAAATGAATTTATAGGGGAAGATGTGTTGTTTCGCGAAGTCGCGGTTTAGGCCGGAGTCCGGGAGGATCCTCTCTGGTTTTGTGGATCTCCTCCGATCAATATTGGTCCTCTTTTTTTTCTTTTCTGAGGGCTCTCTGCCGATCCCTGTCTTGTTAATTTACTCCCCCATTTATAGGGGGAGGGATGCCCCTGGTTCCGGTCTGCCGGGGATTATGGGGACAATGTCTGAAACTGAGGGGGGGACCACAGATGGGGGACCATCTGCATCTGCTACCTACTTCGTACGACCCTCTTGCTCTGGTGATTCTCTGCGTCCGGGAATATGCTTTTCTTACTCACAGTGCCTGACCACCCTCTGATTGGTTAGCAGGCCTAGCTTTTGCTTTAATAGGTGTCCGACTCCTGCCACCCTAGCCTCGGTATGCAGGACCACCCTAAGTGGCCCCAGCTCGCCTATCCTGTCCCATGACTTCCCGTCCTGACCTATTGAGGAAACCGCGCCCCAGCCCGGCTATCTTGCTAAATATAGCCCGTCCTGATCTGCCGAGGAGACAGTGCCTCAGCTTGGGTGGCATGTCCCATGGAGGACCTCCCCGACCTCTTGATGTACTTCCTCGCCGCCCCGGCTCCGGAACGATAGTGGCAGCTGGACAGAGGTGATCGCGCCCGTAATAAACTCGGGTCGGGCGGAGAGCTAGACAGTGGCGATGAGGACAGCCCGGGATCAGCAGTGACGACTTCCCTTGTTGACTAAATGGGCCCCACACTGACCGGGCCCAAATAAAGTTCGGACCTCAAGACCTACTGGGCCTCCAGAATTAGGGATATCAATGAGGCTTGAATATTAAATTATTGATTTACTATATATATCATTAGTTGGTGGAAGATGATTTAAGGAAATTGAAATAAATACTTCTCATAATTTTAGAAAAAGTACACCTGAAGATCAAGTTTGTTATTATATATAATTATCCCTTAACATGATAATAGAGATATTGAATGCGTTTGGACTTTGGAATGCCAAAATGTCGTAGAAAAAAACATTTTTTTTAATAAATTTTGAATGCTTGGATGTGAGTTCTTTTTTTTTCAAGGTATTTTTGTAAAAATAGAAAAATGTGGTTACTTTTACTGTCTAAGACCTGATCACTGTTCAAAACCATCGGTTAGACAATTTAGAACTGTCGATTCAAACCTTAACCTTAACATTCTTTGATGATTTCGGTTAGGGGTGAGCATGAGTCGGGTTTTATCTGGTTCGGGTGCCCAAATAATATCGGGTACCTGATAAATCGGATAAATTATTAATGGAACAATTCAAAAGAACTCTTTATAATTTTTTTATATAATTAGGCCTAACAAAGTGCATATGCGTAAAGAATAACACGAATAATAAAAAAACTCATGATCTAATGTCTTAAATTTGGATAGAGAGAATCTTTTGTTTTTTAATACAGGTCTATGAGGAATATACATTTTCTTTTCTACCTAGATAAGGGTTTAATGGGCGGGCCCGATCGGATTATGGGTAGGATTTTTCCTACTCGAACCCAACCCGATAAAAATAAATTCGGTTTCGAGTAGTACTGGAACCGGATTTTTTTAAAAAATTATCCGACCTGATCGGGTTGGATCGGGTATCGGGTATCCGTACCCGAATTTCTACCGCTAGTTTCGGTTACAATTTACCAATTGTTACTGATGCGGTTTTACTCTTATTTTTTAAAAAAAATTAAATAAGTTATTAAAATTTGGAAAAAAAAAATGTAAAAAATATTTAAATATCTTTTCCTATAATGTTGAATCGAATTTTATAGAGTTGTCTGATGAGATAATGCCGAGTATTGCCGTCTTATTAGTTCATTAATTTTAAAATTTATGAATGAAGCGAAGCGCGTGGATGAAATGGTCTTCATGATCGAACGAATCATTGATGGAGGCAGACCATCACGAAATTAAATTAAGTTGAGCACATCTCGTAAAAAAAAATACTTTATATATATCATCATATATATTTATATATGTTCTTTACAATTACTTATTAAAATCTTTTTATGTTACTTTTACTTACAGTTAAAAAATTATTTTTAGACAAAAATATGATTTATTTACTTTTAAATTTTAAAATTAAAAAGCAATTTAAAGTGCAAAAAAAACATCAAATTTAATGTTTGATAAATTTTAGAGAATTCAACTTATCTAGATATATTTCACAACGAAAATATCATATTTTCATTATATATATCATCGTCATATATAATCATCATCATGGTGAGATTTTTAGGCTATATTTGGCGTGTCTTTTTAAAATTAATTTCTATCTTTAAAATAAAAAAATAGCACCGTTTTATTTCATTTTTCTAAATATTTATTTTCACATCTATTAACATAATCATTAATTTTAATTTAATTTTTCATATTTCTTCGAGAATACCATGTTATATTACAATATAATATATTTTTAAAATCTTAAAAATAACAACATACTATTTAAAATCAATTGTCAGACAAAAGCTTCCACGATTTAACCGCTTAATTTCCTTACCAGGATGAAGCTTTGGTGAGGTTTGAATCGACTAATTTTGATGAATTAGCGGATGAGTCGTGGTTATGAGTAAATCTTATTTTTTTCTAAAAAGCAAAACCGTGCACACACTTTATTTTTATTTATTTGTTTTCAAACACCCGTTTTCTCGAAATAAACCTTCAGAAAGAATATCAAATATTTTTTCAAAAATTATCTCATGTTGCAATTGCAAATACAGTTATTTTAAAACACATTCTTATTAATTAAGTACACTGTGATCAATGGAATAGGCGTCTGTCATAGCTATAGCAATTCGGCAGCAAACGGACAGTATATATAGACGGCGTCTTATATCCAATTACTCTATAAAACCTGCGGTCCTTACTCTCGTTTCCCATCTCATTTTACAGGTTTCTTCTAAATAGTATTTGTTAACAATCTCTAGTCTTTCTAGATAATTTGATATAGTAATTATTTAAGACAGAATACAAAAAAACATGGCCCCTCGTTTGGTCTTGCTCGGTTTCCTGATTGCAACTTGTTCACTTGCATTAGCATCAGACCTGAGTCCTCTTCAAGATTTCTGTGTTGCTGATCCCACTGGCCCTGGTAATACATATCAACGTGATCTTATGCTATATGCACTCCGTACTTTTTAGTTGAATTATTGTTTACTAACTTTAATTTTTGCATGATGGCAGTGATGGTGAATGGGTTTGCATGCAAGGATCCCCAGGTGGCGCAGGCAACTGATTTCTTCTTCACCGGCCTTCACATGCCTAGAAACACATCTAACCCCGTCGGATCAAAAGTGACCCCAGTAAATGTCGCCCAAATTCCAGGACTCAACACTCTCGGAATCTCCCTGGCACGTATCGATTTTGCTCCATGGGGAATCAACCCTCCACACACACACCATCGCGCCACCGAAATTTTGACAGTGATTGAAGGTAGTCTTGAGGTGGGATTCGTAACATCTAACCCCGAAAATCGTTTGATTACGAAAGTACTTCAAAAGGGTGATGTGTTTGTTTTGCCGATGAATCTTATCCACTTTCAAAGGAAAAGGGGTAATGATAATGCAGTTGCTATTGTAGCTTTAAGCAGCCAAAACCCCGGAGTTATCACTATCGCAAATGCCGTCTTCGGTTCAAGCCCTGCCATTGCCAATGATTTTCTAGCCAAGTCCTTCCAAACCGATACTGAAACACTTGATTGGATACAATCCAAGTTCTAGGAGCGATATATAACAGTGGCAATTGCTGAAAAACAACTATGGACTCCCCATATTTCAAACCTGTTATCCGGCTTTAGATTTTTCTTATCTTTCTAGTTGATTTCATTTTCTCCTAATGGTGTGTTCTTCCTATTTCTTGATAGAAGATTAAATAATTCAGGTTTCTTGTGGGCACAGCGGCTTTTATAAATGATATCTGGTTAGTTTAGTTAAACCTCATACCTTTTAGAATATGATTTTTGCATAACTATAACGACAGTTAATACATGAGACATTACAAGTTTGGTTTTAATATTTTAAGGTTTTTGGCAACGATGGGTAGAGTAATCACAATGTAAAAATGGATGAATTCAGTACATGAAGATTTTCTCATAAAAAAATCAAGAATATTAGGGACCCGTAATCCTTGCATGATTATATCAAGTTTCTGAACTTGCAGGCAAATGTGTGATATCCTGGAAAACCTGCAACCTGCTCCTCCGCATAATAGATTTTGTAGAAGATAAATTGTCCGACGAAACTAAACCTTTGCCTTCAAAGTTTAAAGCTTTCAATGGCAATGGTGAAGCACAATGATTTTTTTCCGTGCTTGGATTCTGATACTGATCAGAATTACACAAAGATGGCTTCAATAATTTCTCAGGTTGCGTAAAATATCCCCATCCAAGTTCAATAGCTTCTTCCATGGAAATGGGAGTCTGTGAAATCACGTTAGAATTCACATTTTCGTCATTAAGTCCTTTATTCTTTGAACCCGCAGACATCTTGCCTGGAGTTTGGTAAGATGACAAAGATTCTTCAAAATGGTTATCTTCTGAATCTTTCTGTGGAAAATCTGTTTTCCAACTTTTCGAAGCTTGCTCTTCTTCTTCAACCATATCAGCCCAGCTTTTCTTGCCTTCACGTGTTAAAATGTCGGGTGATTTTTTGCGAACTCTCAGGATTTTCTCGGATTTCGAATCTTCCACTTCTTTAAGACTACCCCTGTCAAGAATTTTTTTAGCATCAGGTTCCTTCTGGTTAAGATCTATTGACAAATTCTTCAGTCTTTCTTCATTATATCTCAATGCCATCTCAGTTTCGGTTTCAGCAGATTGTTCAAAAGACAATTTTCGACAGAAGCCTCCATTATAGGCCTTCCCTGTCAAACCTGCATTTCTTTGATCTCCATTATTGGAAGACAATGAACATCTTCTTGGCTGTGTGAATGGAACTTCTGGAAATTTTCCATTGCAGAATGGAGAACTATACACCCTTTTCAACACACAATCTGCTTTTTCTTGGCTCATGTTAAACCAACAATGGTTCGATCTCCAGTCAAAATCTGACCTTTTATCATAGGGAAATTCACCTATATTCATATTCTTGAAGGACAAACAGATGTCCATTTGTTTCACAGGTTCAAGAACACCCTGTGCCTCCAACTCAACCAACATTTGGGAGGCACGTTCATAGGACTTTGCATAGGATTCATCCATTGGCCCACTGTCAGATGAAATTCCTGTGGCTTGCAGCAAAAATTTGGCTTCTGATAACTTGTTCATGCGCATCAAACACATTGCTAAGTTACATTGCTTGTTCTTATCTGGTGCAATAGACAGTGCTTTTCTGCATCACAGCACATTCATGCAAGAGACTTCGTTATTTAAAACTATCAGTAGTATTTAGCATAATAAAGTTCAGATATACCAAACGACCTGTAATATTCTTCTGCAGACTTGAAATCTTTCAGCTGCATGTAAGCCCAAGCCAAATTTCCCAACAATCTTTAGTTAAATTATGAAAGCAGATAAGTTAGTCAGATTTTATAAAAAATGGGATAAATTTCATTTATAATAAGTAATGCGGATATAACCTAGAATAGTCTTTTTCAACTGTGATTTGAAATTTCTTCCCTTGACATCTTGCCATCTTCGTCCTCTGCCCACCAAAAGCTGTTCCATCTTCCACTTGCTTCAGTTTTAGTTTAAGCATTTCAATCTCTTCCTCAACCCGGCCAGATTTCTGCATTAACCAAAAATGTCTTCAAGAATCAGCATGTCAGAATTATAGTTATCTCAAATACTTGTTACCTTGTAGAGTTCAACCAGTATGTTGTCAAGAGATTTTTGAGATTCAAGTGGACATAGATGGCGAAATGACTTAATGGCCTCGATTGCCTCATCTGGCCGATCCAATTGTTTCATGATGACTGCCATGTCTTTCAGAGCACTATCAACTCGATCGCCAGAATTTATAGCAGCCCAAAACATGGAAACAGCCCTGCTTGGGTCCTTGTTTACCAGCTGTTTTTGAGCATTGAATCAGCAAACCAAATGTATTTAATAAATAAACATAATCATAAAGTAAACTTTTTTGGGTTTTGAAGGATTCTTACAGCATAATCACCACAAAATCACTATTCTTTTGAGTAATTTAACCTACTCTGCCAATATAGAACAGGATGCCAGTACGAAGTTTGACTCCAATTTCATTTTGCTTTCCAATCATGTTCTTTGGATATGAAACGTCCACAGAAGCAAGATACGTCTTCCAATAAAAAAAATACATGTATTTTCGGTAATATCCATTGCCTAAACGATTAATCAAACTATTCATTTTTCATTATCCTAGAAGAAACAAGAAAAAAACCCAGAATTCTTAGATTTCAGAAAACTTGAAGCATCAACTAAAGTCCAATAATGTAAATAAAAACCATAATCACAAGAGCGAACAAAAAGTTCCATAAAAGAAGCAGAAAAATGTCATTAATCAACGGTCACCTGGACATGCTTGGCTCTACCGTACGGAGAGTCACCGGAAGGAACTCTGTGAATGACATGAAAAAGATCATCTTTCCCCTGGGTTGACCTTCTTGGATTCTTCTCCGATCCCGGCATCACCGGAGAACAACGTCTCGTCTTCCATGTAGGTGGCGGCGTCAAGAATCTTCTAGGTTGAGAGCTGTAGTAACCGTTGTACTGATCAACACTACTGTCACTCGGCATACCCTCTCAAAAGATAATCTTGTAATTGATCAAAAATCCCCTTTTCTTGTTAACTTTTCAGACCCTTTTCCTTTAAATTCAAGAAAAACCTATCAATGGCGTTGGAAATCAATCAAGAAACAAGTTTCTTCAAAAAAAAAAATCAAGAATATGAAGAGAGATGGAGCATGAGAAAAACGACTGGGTGCAGGAACTCAGAGAGAGGAGAATCGGTAACAGTTATCGAAAAAATCATTTCCACGTTAAAATTGGGAGTCTAAAGGGTTGTGAGTGTGAGAGGCAGAATCATCACGATGATTGACAGGAGAAGTAGCCGTTATATAAGTATCCGTTGGGAAAGGCGGCGTCTTTTAATATACTCTTTTTTCATCACAAACGGGTCGGGTTGAAGTTTTGACCCATGAGTTATTTATCTCTCCAATGTGAGTTCAAATGACCCGGTCAAATTAAACACTAAAACATAAATGAAAAATGTTAATTCATAGAGTAGAAATTATCTTATCTGGCAATCGAATTTAACTAATTAATATCGAGTTCAGGTTCAAATTTGACCATAGCCCACAAATTTCAATTGAAACTCGAAACCACCAAAAATGTAAAAACCCAATTGAAAATTAGTGGAAATACAAAGGAAAAGGTACTTTAAAAAGACACCATAATCAAATTTTTAATGCATCTATTAACTTCATCACTGCAGTAAAATGTCAAAACATTGTTGAAACCAACAAATTATGTTCAAGACAAAAAAAAAACAGAGAAACTATTCTTTTGTAGGAAGCAAATCTTCGAGACTCCACTCCCATATGGCTACATATTGATGACCAGACTCCATTTTTACCATACGATGACCACAATCATCATCATCATATCTTCTAAAGATTGCAATTTGGGATGCAAACCCAGGTTCACTATCAGCTGTGCCAAATAAAGGCGAAAGCTGAAGCAGCTTTGCTCGCATCGTCCGGTGTAAGTAGCCGTAGAGGACCCAGTTCAGGTCTCGTCGCTTCGGTGAAGGTCTCGTCGCTTCGGTGAATCACTTGAGCCCTGATACATTTTCGGTGATCCACCGACGCTACTAAATGCAACACTGGAATTAGGCCTGGCAGCCAAATCATATGCCCAGTGATTGAACTGTGATCTTGCAACCATTCAAATTTATGGTCGTGATTTCAGAATTTACAGCTATGAGATGATCATAGCTAGGTCCTCTTCTTGGCTTTGAGATGATCCCTGAAGAATAACATTGTACTCATAGTTTGGACTATTAGAATCTTGGGACAGAAAGAGCTGAGGACTACATCGCCAAATAAACATGCATCTTTCTCCTCCATATGCTCAATCACCTTTCAGAATCATGATTTTCGGGGTTTAGCAAATCAGAAACAAGAGGGACGAAATTGGAGAAATAGCAGATAAAAAGTGATAGAAACAAGTGCCTCCAAGCAAGTTGCAATATCAAAGCCATGCAATCGAGAATCATATTTTGTGATTGAGCCATCATATAGCACTGCAGACTTCATCAACCTACTTGTATCCTTGGCATCCAATAAGAAGTTTAATTTTGTGTAGGGACAGCTGTTTAATTATTAATCTGCCACAAGATTTCAAATATGTCGTACTGCAAATTCAACACGCTGCTTTGACAGAGGGGGACTGAATAAAGCTTGCTCCATTCTCTCTTCCAATGGTTCGGTCACCCGCAGTAGAGTTATACAGTACTCCAATTTGCAGATTCCTGCCAAAGAACAATATAAAAGGAAAGTGATGCACAATAAACTGATAAGAGGAGAAAGAAGCAGGACTTTACCTGGCAAGATCAGGATCTGGTTATTTTGAGCGTAGAATTCAACATAGCATTACGATAACAACGACAAAGTGGCAGCAGAATCACCAGCTGCTGCCAAAATAAGCTCACAGGGAAGCAACTCTGTTTGAAAATTAGAAGACCGCCCAACAGCCATTTGTGCTACAGCAGCTTCAATATCAGCCAAGACTGCTTCATTTCCTACCTCAAACTCAAACTCTTCACAACTTTCAAGATGTTCCTTCATGCAGTCTCCTTCAGTGACCAACAAAACAAAGTAGCATACGGAAGCTAGAGAGCCATTTGAGGGAGTGTGTTATGATTGCAGGATCACGTTATGGGATGGGGGTTACTATTCACGGGGTACTATTCACGGGTCAGAGGTACTGTTAACCTATGTTGTTGGAAGTTCCTATGTTGTTGGAAGTTTGGGGGAAAATAGAGAGAGAGCAATGAAGGCAGTAAACTTCTCAATGATTTATTTAATTCACACACTTCATTCTTTATTTTATTAATCAAATCCCTCGTATTTATACAAATAGGAATCATATTTAAAAATATCAAAACATCAATCCTAATCAAAAGTCAATCTTAATCCTAAGTTTAAACCAATCCAAATCCTAATCAAATAAAAGAAAAACCAATCCTGATAAATATAAAAGCAACAAGGATAATTCTCTAAGATCTCATTCAAGATCTCCTCTTTTGTAGGCCAAGTTTCCCTTCAGTCCAGGACTCTTGCACGTTACATCACACCCTCCTCGAAATGGTGTTTGTCCGCAAACACCACTTGGATTAAGAATTTACACTGTCTTTCGAGAAGTCCAATTACTGAGCACCTGTGATATTGATTTTTAAATTAGTTGTAAGGAAGACCAATATCTTTTCTAGAGATCGAATACCCAATCATGACTTCTTACTTACTGTTGATCCGGTTTGTGTACCAATCACTTGAGAACAGGCGTGCAACATTAGCAGGAGCCACCTAGATCAGCTAATCTCTCAAAAAATGGAACGACTCTGAACGTCTGCTTCAAATGGCATTCATGTAAAAACTCGACTGCTAACACATCAGGCGAGGAAGTAGCCATCGAAATAATTTTTGCACCAAAGAAGTCAGATGGGAGTTCAGCCAAAACATGAAGTGTGTTCAAAGCATCATAAATCTCTTCGGTTTTTGGAAGATCGGGTCCAATGAGGGATCGCTTGTTGTTATTGTCTTTGCTCTGATCTTGTTGATTCAAGATCATGGCTGACAGACACTGAGAAATCTCCTCTAACTTACCGAAAAGAGCTTGTTGCCGTTTCTCGGCTGCTTCCTTGAACTCTTGATGACGTTTCACAAAGGCTTGGAAATCCCCCATAAACCTGGCTCTGATACCAATTGTTATGATTGTAGGATCACGTTATGGGATGGGGGTTATTATTCACGGGTCGGAGGTACTGTTCACCTATGTTGTTGGAAGTTTGGGGGAAAATATAGAGAGAGAGCAATGAAGGCAGGAAACTTCTCAATGATTTATTTAATTCACAAACTTCATTCTTTATTTTATTAACCAAATCCCTCCTATTTATACAAATAGGAATCCTATTTAAAAATATCAAAACATCAATCCTAATCAAAAGTCAATCTTAATCCTAAGTTTAAACCAATCAAAATCCTAATCAAATAAAAGAAAAACCAATCCTGATAAATATAAAAGCAGCAAGGATAATTCTCTAAGATCTCATTCAAGATCTCCTCTCTTGTAGGCCAAGTTTCCCTTCACTCCAGGACTCTTGCACGGAGTGATTCCAGAATTTTGATCCCCAATAACAACAAAAAATGGTTCATCTTTAACCACATTATAACTGCAACTATAGTTTAATAGTTTGCGAGCTTGAGAGATTGAGGTCCCACACTTATGAACATAGTGGCATGACCCAAAATCCTTCGAGAGTTATGAAGAGTTAAGTGAATGTCAAGTTTTTCGGCAATTGCATTCAGCCTCTCCAAAGGTGTGACAGGTTTTTCAAAAAATATATCTAACCAAGATAGAACTTTCAAAGCAGCACTTTGGATGATATCTGTCTGTTTTCTATAAGCTTCTTGAGGTGAGCATCGTAAACTCAACTCCTGATTTTTGGAATATACTTTTACTTCACAACTAGATGCTTCAGTATATCCCACTAGATCCCCACATGTAGCAGCAAGGCCTGCTTCACTTTTTTCTTCTGTATCAGCCTCCGTAACTTTCAGCTTTTTACAGGATCCAGGTAAATTTTGTGATGAATCTGATGAATTTAATTGAACTGAGAAAACAGGTTCAGATAAATGATGAAAACGACGGATCGTACAGAGTATGTCTCTTGGCAAGGAGCCCTTCCAATTGCTTCTTGTAGTAAATGCTAATGGCAACTTCGCAGCAAGTATTGCCTCTCTGGATATCTTATACGCTCCACTAGGTATTTTATTGATAAGTATCCTAGACAAAGAGATTAAAAATGTCACGTGAAATGCAACTTCTCAAAGCATCAGAATAGAATTGTTCCCACTTGCACACAAAACAACATATATTTCAAAATGAAAGGCGACAACTAACAGAGCTAGAGTCCACCTATAATAAATGCGCAAGGAATTCATGAAAAATATCAGAAGACTTCCATGTGTAACCGACGGATGCCAAAATTGCATCACCATATACAAATTGACCAGAGAAGTAACTTGCCCTCTCAGTTGAAGATCCTTCAAGATGAATGTGTTGTTTCACAGCACACTCTGACAACTGGTCCCAAAGATGTCGCTTGGGAGCAGGGGAATACATTCTCAGTTCAGAGGAAGCTTCGCCAATTGTTCTGCATATGATTAGAACTTTCTTTAATTATAGAGAGAAAAACAGGAACTTGCAAGGTATCTTACAGAATAAATGAGGCAATAACCCATTATGTGGAACGTGAATTATACAACTCATTTTCTGCAAACATGTTTCTCATTGGAGAGAAATTATACTTGTAGCCCCATTAATCCAGATAAGAAGACTATCATCATAATTAAAAGCTTCTATTATTTCCAAATGTTAGCTTAGCAGTGTTGATTAGGCTTAACATTTGTAATGAATTGGATCCACCAAGCTTTTGGAACATGGCAAGCAGAAGAGGGTACTCATCATTCATGCCATAACCACACTTATCTCACCTGGATATCAGAAAGCCTCGTTCACACCCAATTCATGACCAATAACATCAAGGTAATAACCAGTTGCAGCAATGTTAAGCTTCAAAGTTTCCACACCCTTGGATAGTGAAGATGGAATGCGTACTACTTGAATTGTACAACTATCACACAGGAGTTCGGCGAGTGACTCGAGAAGCTGAAAATTACACTTCATATGGACCGAAATGGAAAATACACATATATATAGTTTGTGACACGGATCCCAAACCTATATAGGTGTATTTTAAGCTTGATTCATGGTCTATAGAATGTTGTATGACATCAGGCGGACACGGTTTATCCTCTTTAGTGAAAGTTGCTCCTCAAAAGACAAAACCATATCAGTTTGTTTTGTTGCTGCCTTGAGAACTAGTGACATCACTAGCAGTGAGGTCGGTTCAGCTACATATGTTACTAATCATTGTATCATAAAGTGCTATCGCAGAAACAGGAACGCAACCGTTGAAGTGGCCTTCTCTTCTCAAAGCTGCTCTGAAGTGACCACTGAGTGGATGGAGAGAAGTGAGGAACTTCACAATCACCAAAGAATATGGGAAGAGCATCAACAAAAAGTAAAGGGAAAGGAAACTTCAGCTGCATATAAAACACAGTAACAAAAGAATAGATAGATCCAATACTACAATAAAGAATGGTATTCGCCATACTCCCCCAATCAAAAAGCTTTAAGAATGCCATGAGTATTCTCTTCATAAGCTAAGTATCCTTATCGCATGGTAACATCCACAGGCACCAAAATACAAAAGAATCAATCTATGTTTTCAGTTTGTTGCAGAAAACGAGGAACAAATGTCACATAAACCAAATTAAGACCGAACAGCAAAACATTCAGTTTATCAAGGGATTGCTCCTACTCAAAAATTCCTATTGTTTGCCATTACATGCACCGAGGATCATGAAGTTAGTCATTGTACAATCCCACCTCAACGAAAGTGCTAGAACCCCTTAACCACAATCTGTATAACTTCAGTTTGCTCATTGAGAAGGACTTAACATTTCACCGCACAAAAGGGAAGATGATTCTGATATTTAACAAGGAAAAAGATAAATAACGATGACCATTATGGAGAGCTATATCAGAACTCCTTCATATCGAAGGCAAATTGGATTACAATGAAAAAACACAAAGTATGCCAAGAAGTGGCAATCCATTCACACAAGTCCAATTTAATAAGCTATGTTCCTCAAACTAGAACTGATACACTGCAAGCACATACCTCATTTGAAAATAGAAAAGCAAGACGGGCAGTCAAATCATCCCATGCTTCAGGTATGGTAGGATTATATTCTTTCTGGCGAATGTCAAGCTGCGAGGCACATTTAGATTTTACAGACAAAGAATGTATTGCTTTGGGATAGTAACATGCAACTTTGGGGTCAAGAACTAAAGATGCACATACAAAATAAAACAAAAGGGAAGCACGTAAAATGGAACTCGAGAAAGTTCTATATTTGAAAATAATCTCATGTCAAAAAATTATAATGTTTTGAAGAAATCTACGTCTATAAATGGGAAGAAATATATGGACGATCAACCAGAATTGCCAAGGTACTGCAATGATAAGACAAGTGAGTTTGATATTGTTGTAGCCTGTTACTCTTCTAAATCAATTTCCCATCAGAATCCCTATATCATACAGCATCTCTCGAATACTAATGCAAATGAAAGTCGCTAACATACACCAGAAGTGGCTGCTATCTGAAAGCTTTTAAATACATGAAATGTAAATACATTAGACTTTAATGCCCCAATAATGAACAACATATCAGAAATGAAGACGATGACAAGTTAACATTTATGAAATTTTGCCCCATTTCACCCCAGATATGTTAAAACTGATTTAAGAAACACTTGCTGATTAAGAAACACCATAAATTTTGCCCCATTTCACCAAACATTACACGGCCGAACTCTATCTTTTATGTTTACCTGGTATAATAGTGCCAATCTACAGTTTTCTGAACAGAAAATGTTGGATATATCTTTCATATGCTACTTATCGTCCCTTTGACTTGTCGTTATGTTAAAATCAAGTTCAGGCAGTAGTCAAGGCCCAAAAAGTTGGCTGTTTGGACAATCGGATAACTGTTGAAGGAAGTATTCAAATCGCAATAATAAAGGTGGCATTTGGTCGAGCATTTGTTCCCCTCAACAAATTCAACTCAAAAGTTTTGAAAATAGTTGTTCATAATATTTTTGAAACGTTGTTGGGATTTAAATTTTGAAAGTTGATGTAATGTAAAATAAAGCGAGGATGTGCAATGATTGAACGAAAAAGATGAAATAAGATAATTATTAGTTGAAAACGGGACAGAAAAATGAGCGACTGTGTAAAGATTATGAATTGTAATAGTTGATATATCGTGTGAGATAATGGCCTGATTAGTTTTTTTACAAGTATTATGAATGAAATATTTGGAAATAATAGGAAAATTAGACAATTTTTAGTTGAATTGAGTTGAGTCTAAGTGGATGCTCTAAAAAAAGGCTAATTAATTATCAGTTTTCTGGAGCTTCACTTTTTGTTGATCATCTCTTTTCATCTTTACCAACACGAAAGCAAATAATTTGTGTTTTCTTTTACCCAACTAGGTGGCATGTCATTTGATTAAGAGCACACAGAAGAAAACACAAATGTCTCCCAGGTATAGCGACTTGGTTCAGATGCAGGTTTTTACTGATTTATAAGGAAAATATCTCCATATTCACAAGATAAATTAAGGGAGAAAGAGCAAGAAAATCACGTTTTTTTCATACTGATTTTTAATCAAATCAGATCAGAAATAAACAATTAGTCGAATCGATGATTAGTGTTTGCTGGGAAGCACAAGGAAGAAACAGTCTAGAACCTTGTTATAAAATAAATAAAAAGAACAAAATGTGAAACCTTTTCTATGGCCTTCTCTGCAGCTGATTGTTCAGCACCCTTTTTCCTTTTGAAGGTGTCAGATACAACAACTCTATCTTTTTATGTTTACCTGGTATAATAGTGCCAATCTACAACACGTTTTTTCATACTGATTTTTAATCAAAAAATACATATCAAATATCACATTCCCTTTGTGACCAAGAGAGATTAACATAAGACAAATCAAGATCAAACCAACAATAACATTATTATTCGATAGAAAATCAAAGATAAGCAATTACTGTAAAATTTACACGTGGACTTAGCGTTCTATACTTCTATTAGCTTAACGCAGAAAAACATTAAAGTCCATCACAGTAACTCCTTAAAATACCGAAAAATTCAGCCCAATGGACAAAAAAAGTAGCACTCCACCATACCATCAAATAAAACAAAAGCCAGTACCTTCGCATCAGCCATGCTTATTGTGCAATCGCCCCTCTGCATGATTGCGGGTACTTGTCAGTTATCAGTGTGTTCTGCGTGATGTGTGTGGGAGAGGGTAAGAAATCGGCACTCCAAACGTTTATTTTTCCTTCCTTTCTTTTTGAAAGGCACCCAAAAGTTTTCAGTAGCTCTGAGCTAGTACTGGGTTTTGGGTTTATGAAGACTCGCAGGGGACCCTTTTGTTCATGAAGCGGATACCTCCGTGCCTATCCCTACAGTTCTCTGCAGTGTGATTTCGCAACTACTATTGTTGCTTATATGACCCTTCAAAAAACCCGTATGAAATCTCTCTAGACTCTTCTTTCCCCTCGTGGGTTATCGTTCTTTTGGGTGTGCTTGACCTTTGTGATGGATTTTCTACTGTGCTTCCTACTGAAGCTTATTTCGCTGGCCATTCTTGGCTTCTCATCCTTCGAGGGTTTGGATTTGGTGGGGTTTTTTTCCGGGGGCAGTGGTCTCGTAGGTGGAGATGGTGGTGGGTGTGGCTTTGGTGGGGGTTTCGGTGGCGGGGCTGGTGGGGGGTTTTTGGTCTCCAGGGGGGCCTCAGTGGAGGGGGAGGGTTAGGCTTTGGATTTGGTCCTGGTTGTAACCTTACCGATGGTGCAGGAGGTGATCTCGTTGGAGGGCTTGATTTTGGCAGTGTTGTGGGTGGCGGTGGGGTCATCAACGGTGAAGGTAGAGCAGACGCTGTTCTTGGTGGTAGGTGTTTTAGGAGGTGGTGGTGGCGGCACTCTAGGGGGAGGAGGTGGTCTTCGTGGTGGCTGTGGGTTCGGAGGTGGTGCAAGTGCCGGTGGCGGTTTAGGAGGTGATTTTGAGGGAGGTGCTAGGATCGGTGGTGGTGGTTGGCTGCGAGTTCTGGTCCAGATTTGTGTATTTTTTTCTGTGGTGGCTGTGGTTGCGTGACAACCTTGCGTCAGTCATGCGAGTTCTTCCTGTCTACTTATGTTTTCTATTTGTCTTTTAATTGTTTATCTAATTATTTTATTTTTTGGTAGCTTTGTCTATTTGTGTAGTTCTGTTTCTATCCCTATCTTACTCTATGTTGCCTCTTCTGTTTTTTTTGTGGTGGATCTTTATACTTGTTTTATTGTTGGAGCATTATCTGGCTTTGACTAGGGAGTCTATCGGTTTCATGCGCCATCCCGTAGTGTGACTTTTCGTAAAGGATTTGGATACAAGGCATGCAAGTTTGTCGTTTTTTTATCAGTTTTACCTTTCGTCTATCTCAATTAATTCATTCACTTACTCTGGAAAGCAGTTTCTTTACTTGTCAGTACTCGGATTTGATGGTTTTTGGGGACCTATTTTGGACATGGAGGTTCACGCCCCATCCTGGTCAACGTCTCATGATCTCGTTGTGATTCACTTTCCTTTACCACTTGGTTGCCTAGCTGATTGGAAGAGACAATGGAATATTATATTTTGTTGGTCAATTTGGTTTTTATTTTAGGTGGCTGTGATTTATCTTCCTATTTGGTAGACCCTATTTGTTGTAATTTTCTTACTAATTTTTAGTTAATATATATTATGGTTAAAAAAATCATATGAAATGTGACTTGAAAATAATGATAAATATATTATTTTATTAAATTTTAAATTATATATGTATTTATGCAAAAATAACTTTTATTATTATAACATAAGTGGTTTAAAAATATTAAAGTACTCAAATATTTTAATTAATTAAACTATATATTAGACTAAGCGACACAATTAATCACCACATTAATAGGGATAATTAGTGCTTCCAACATTGTATATAATATAATTGATTAAGTTTATTTTGGATCGACAAGCTACAAATTGACCTTTCATTTTATCAAATAATTCAACATTGTGATAGTACGATTAGTCATTAATTGACCTCTCTTTTTTATTTTAACAACTGATATAACATCGATCAAAGCTTTAAACGAAAAGAGAAGGTCCGATTGATTTGGAATATTCTCAATATGTATGGTGAATGCACTATATCTTAACTCCTAGGGTAGTATCAAATTTTCCCACTTGCTAAGGTAAAAAAAAATACATACTTCAACAAAATGAAGTGAAAGTTGAAAGAATATCTTTTAAGGCTTTGGAATTAAAGTTTATTTGTGATCTTCTTGTGACGCACAACTAAAAAATATATAGGTATTATTGCAATTTCAGAGGAAAAAAAAACATTTATCCATACTCACAGACTAACCAATTTTGACGAATACCGGAATTGTTTCAAATGTGAATTATACACACGCATTTGATGCTATCCACGAGGACATCCCAACCCTGAAATATTTCACATGAAATATTTCATATGGAGAAATGGATTGCCCGACGGTTATTGATAACCATTTCTTCTGTGTTTTAATATATAATACTTTCAAATTTTAAAATTTGTATTGTTCTTTGTTATTTAGACATGCTTGTAGATCAATATACAAAAAATAGAAACATAAGATATCACAAATTTTAAAAAAATATGATTTGATCGATACTATATTTCAAACCACCCCTGAGTTTGGGGTGAGGGTTTTCTTCTTATTTAACGTAGAGAATGGGGCGAACAAAAGGTTTTTATTTACACCTTGCACTCCCAGTCACATATAATGTCTTAGGTAATTATTAATTTCCCAATAAGAGGGTATTCGGAAAAAAATGTCTAAAACAAAAAAATGCAAATTCTAAGGACGAATATATGCATTTATTTCTTCGTCCGTGCTCCTTTCTCTCAATATATATATATATATATATATATATATATATATATATATATATATATATATATTATGAGAGCTCCCCGATCTTACCAGGATAGATAAGAGCTCATGTCCACTTTGGACAGACTCAGATTCCAGTCACGCTTGGCGCAAAAAATTGATTTAGCTCATCTCCAACTAAAAAAACTATATATTATGATATACATATACCATATGATAAACATAATAATTTATCATATGGAAATTTTGATACTAAAAGTGTCCAGATTACATCAACCATTAATCTTGAATATCAATCTACGGCCCCCACAGGAGGTGAAATAGGTGAAGGGTTGACGATTGCGTGGGACTCGTCCAGTCTTACAGGTCCAATCACTGATGATGGGAAATTGGGAATTTATTGATAGTGTCCCCATGCATTTGCATAGAGCAACAATAGTATCCATTAAGACCGGAATACTTATAAGCATTCGGTTTAAATCTCACTTATATATCAACTAAATATTAAACAAAGAACACATAAACTAACAAACGGACCATTTTTAGATCAATCATATTGAGATAGAGTTCACAACGGGTCCATACAAGCATTTTTTCTAACCGCTAAAAAAATTCATGTGTGACTCACTTTTTCAAGCAACATAATTCGTATACAAGCTCACACCTATAGTTTTAGAGGTCAGTTTGATACTGGCATTAAGGAACATTTAAGACAATGGTTATTATACATGAGATAGCATAAAAAATTCATATTTACGAACCACAAATGCCTCAAATGCATTTAATCACCCAATTTTGACATTGGCAGTTTGGCACCAACGAGTGGACTAATACTTACTCCAATATCACATTCTTAATATCAATCATCAAATCAACTTCAATTTTAAAATGTAATTTTGAGCGGTTAATCTATCTTAGAGAAACTATAATAATATCAGACCTTTCAAATAATCAATGGATAAACTAGTCAAAAATCTTTTTAAAAAATTTATGGCTTACCGTAAACTGACATTCAAAATGGAGGGTTTTGGCAACGAATGATTTTCTAAATATACAATTTACATCAATATGATTTTCAAAACAGACAATTTATCATTTGTAGTTTTCAAAATAAGCAATTTATCTCATATTATTTGAAAATATACAGTTTACCCCATGTGGTTTATGAATAGATGCAAAACACGTCCTCCATATATGACTGTTAGGAACACAGTGTGGTATGTTTTGTAAAGCACGTGGCATTAAATACCAATTAACGATACCAAGGGTGACAGACATGTGACCTTTTTCAAACGTCCTTCTAAAGGAAGGAAGGTAACGATGTGATTTTCATGGCAGAATCTACATGGCTACAAGCTCAAGAATAAATATTATGGATTTCAAGTCATCATAACAAACAAGATTCAGTCCAAGCACAGCTTTTGGGGAAGATGCCGTAATTTTACAAACCTCACAAGATAAGAGGCGTAAGAGATATCACAAGTAAATTCGTATCCATTAATTTAACTACTTAATTATTTAAAAAAATGGATGTGATGAGAAATCTCACTTCTTACCACCACCAGAAACATTAAATTTGAAGAAAATAATGTCTCCATCCAGGACAACATATGTCTTCCCCTCCTGCCGGTACTTCCCCGCGGCCTGTGCAAACACAAAGGAAAGTGAATGTACAGTTTCAAATCGTAAACATAAAGACCGGAGTGTCAAATGATAATAAACAATTTGGCTTATAATGTGTATTGACGATAATAACCTCTTTCCTTTATAGTTAGCAATTACAATAGCCGTCAACAGAAATTGTGAGCATCGTTTTACCAAACTCTTAAAGAAAACAATGCATTTCTCTCTCACTACGCATGTATTCATGAGGGAGGCATTCATTATTCCCTGCCATAGAGCATCTTGTTCAACCTTTGGGAGTGGAAATGGAGATCGGCATTTTTTTTTTAGCATGTGGAGAGGATTTTGTAGTTAACAAGACTCCATCTTGAGTCGTTCCTAAATGTAGGAGGGTGACAACCATTGGGACAAGAGATTGGCATTCGATATCCATACATTGCATGGAAGTGTTTATGACGTGAAGAATAACAAGAAAATACATAGATCTTTATCATAGTTAAAGGAAATAAAATAGAAAGAAACAGCAACCAAGTCTAGGCAGCAGGCATCCATATCATTAGAACCATGAGACACCTTACATAAATAATAACTAAATAATTGCAGAATAGATTATTTATAAAAGAAATTATCAATGGATACAATAATGTTCAAACGGGATATACCTTTACGGCCGCCTCACTGCCATGTTCCTTCAGATCTTCAAATTTCATAACCTAAAATGCATCACAAGACCAATCATGTTTCAGCGCACATGATAGCATACTTCATGTCAAGAATTTTTCTTGATAAAGATTACCAATACCAGGATCACACAATAACATTCATAATGTTCGAGCAAAAAGAATATGCTATCTAGTTTGCTTTCTTATTAAATAAAACAAGTGCCAACAGAGTAAGACACTGTCATGCAACCAACTCTAGGGAAAAGAAAGGGCATAATAAGCGTTTTCAATCAATGAGATCTCAATCTTCATGGCCATGCAGCTGACACATAGTAGTTCGAAATACCAGAATTCAAAGGCTTAGAACTAGGTTGTCAAAGAGTAACGCAGATACTCCCCAAAATTATCAAGTTCAAAATTCAATCTTATGGGGAAAAACAGATGGTATGTAAAGATCGTTCCAATTAATTGGAAATATCAAGTTTAAAATTATATCTCATGGGAACAAAACATATGGTACATAAGGATCAATTCAGGCACCAAAATTCAATCTTTTGGGAACAAAACAAATGGTATGTAAAATTCCATTGAGGCACGAATTAGAAGCATATAATATAAGTATATAAAAGAGAAGACTGGATAATAGAATGCTGAATGCGGAAAAAAAAGGAAATAAACAAGTGAAATTGGAAACAGACATAAAAATAGATTATTTATTAAAAAAATAGTAAAATAAATTCATAATAGCGATACATCATGTAAAGGTTTTAGATAATATGAACGTGTATCAATAAATAAGGATAAAAGCATGTAAATTACCTCAGCACATATGAAGCCTTTTTCAAAATCAGTATGTATTGCTCCTGCAGCCTGTGGGGCTTTTGTCTGTCGACGAATTTGCCAGCACTTTACCTGCACGGGATCAAATTCATTCTTGTTATTGCCAGAAAGAAAACAGTCGGTCAATCCTTGCATTGTGTTATGATTTGAAAGGTAATTTTTTTTTTAAAAAAAATTTTAGACCTTAGCTAAATTGTTAAAAAAGGTTATGCACAGGCCTCATGAAATCGTAAGGAATTAGGTGATTAAAAAAATAGCAGCAGCACACCCTCCCCTATGTTATATTTGTCTTTTAAGCATGTGCTTCTAATTTCACAAAACTTGTAGTGTCTCAATTAGCAGTTCAAACAAGTCCTTAAATATTTGATGAAGCTGACAAAGTATATTAAGGGAGAAAAATGACTAGACAGCATTTCCTCGATATTCCATAGATTGTGCCTCTGCTAGTAACCTTTTCCCAGGCATATGTTGATTTTCTCCACGCACTAATAGCAGTGATCTGATCAGTTTCCTGATCTTTGGAATAGTGCAGTTATGTATCGAAAAGAATCATATTGGAGGGGGATTCAAAGGTATTATGGTGCTTTATCTGGTGATTGTAGAACTATTTAAGTTCATGCTTATGATGACCAATGAAAGTATAACTAAAGGGGAGGTCAGACCACCTAGCAAAAAAAAAAGGGGCGGTCAGACCAATATCTTTTCTACTTTTTTAGATTGGATTTTTATTTTCTCAAACTAATTGGCACTGTTCAATATTTTCCAGCACCAATAATGAGTGAATGGCAGGCCAACAAGCCTTCAATTTATTATTCTATCCATTCATATAGCATTTTCCTTCAATGCGAAGCACTGAAACAAAAAAATGGAATAAATCACGATGAATCAAAATGCGTAAAAAATATTGGTTACAAACAAATAAAGTTAATGCGATGAAGAAATTTATGAAATACCTCGTCTGGTCCTGCTGTGAAAAAGTAAATGAGATTAATGGCCGCAAATCCTGTCTTTATGATCTTCGGAAGGGCACTATATGTATCATAAAACATGTCAACTTTATCAACTCCTCCTAGTTTTCACTATATCTGCTATTGAAATCATTTCTTTGCCGAAGATTGTAAAAAAATCCCACATCAAGATAGTAAAATGATCTTCAACGAACCTTTGTACCTTGTTCTCCTCACAGTACTTAGCAGCTTCATCTGGGGACATATCAGCAAGATTCTTCTCTAAGGCACAGCTGACAGGGATTATGATTTCACCACCATGCTCCTGCACCCTACAAAGTACGGAAGGATAAATTCTTAAAAGACGTGACGAAAAATAACAAAAGAAAAGCAAAAAATCTTAAATAATTAATACCTGGGGAATTAAAAATTAAAAGCTGTGAGGACGAAATAAAAGCTACGCAAAACTCTTGTCAATAAAATCTGGGGAAATAACGGTTACGGACATACTAATGAGTAATGAGCAATGAAATGCCCAGAAATTGTAGTCACCTATTACCGCACTTCAGAAGGCTAGGCCATTTCTTAATTTAAAAGCACCCCCATCATCAAATAAATTATGAAATTATCAGATGTAGTAGTTCGTACTCGCTCAATTTCACATTTCGCAGCCACATTTCCAGAAATGCCATCTCTAAAACCACAATACACAAAATAAGATAGGCTAGGATTCTGTTTGGGGAGTAATGTTCCTATTATAGGAACAAACTTTCATGCACATGGGCACAAATACAATTCACATTGGAAGCATAGTGAAATTATTGATATCATACCAAGCATGGATCTTTGGAAGAAATTTGTTCTTTTTCCTTTGATAATCTTTCTCATTCATGTTGACCTGTTTCCAATCAAGGCCAACACATAGAAAAGAAGACGTTTTAACAGGAATAACAGAAAAATACATTTTGATGACAGAAAGAAAAACTGGAAGTACATATCAAAACATTTATTAAAGGTGCATAGCGCACTGAAGCGCAGAGTTGTCCTGTGGCTATAGCGCATAACGCCGACGCGAAACGCACACTTTACTAAAGTAAAACGCACTAACTTATATATTCTTGAGATATAAAAAAATGTTCATAAATTTTAACAGCTATAAATAAACAAACTTAAAGATAACAAAGTTCAATAATAAAGTAAGCATCAAATAACAATAAAATTAAATAAAATATTAAATATCATAATACAAAAATATCATTCAACGAACATTAAAATTGAAAAATTCTTATACATTAAATTATCCAAAGTTTCAATATAAAAAAAACTAATATATTAAGCACTTGTATCTTCAACTTATTATCACCAAATTTTGTAGCGCTCAACATCATTATCTTCCTATAGCTTGGTTAACAAAAGACGATGTACTTAACAAATATACCAAAATGTCCCCTAGCTTTGGCTTATTTTTAAAAGCACAAACATAAATATAATGGCCAAACTAAACCCTAATCACTAGCTGCGCCTTGGTTATGAGTAAAAGCTCAAAGGCACGCGCCTTTCCAAAACAAGGAGCGCAAAGCCTTGCGAGGCGCAAGGCATGCGCCTTGGGCTAAGTCGCACCTTGCGGGCTTTTAATAACCATGTAATCAAAAAATCCAAACTCATGGAAAATCAGGTATAGGAAAATAAATATTAATGACTTATTAAAAACAACGACCCAGGCATATGCCTTTTTAACATTTATTTGCAATTGGGACAGGGTATTATACGATTTACCGACCAAGTAAACAACAGGTTTGGCACTGAGCAATTGAAAAGTATTCAAGATCTCAATATCAGCAGCTTTCCACTCCACCAGGCGAGTATCTTTTCCCTCCTCCAGAGAAGCCTTGACCTTATAAATCCATAAATTATCAAGATTTAATCAGAGATTTCTAGATGGCAACAATATTTTCAAGCAAAATCCACCTAAATATTGCTGATATTTTTTGTTCCCACTGCTAATGCAAATATGCATAAGCATATACATCTAAATTCAGATGAAGCAAATCACATGGACAGTAAGAGTATCTAAATCGACAGGTATGTCAACACCTCCCCCAAAAACACAGGCAAGCAAAGGTTTTCAACTCAGTAAGACTGAGGACTTCTTAACCAGTTCAATATAGCAAACTGCATTACATAGTATAAGATATCAATTATTAGCATGTAAATAGTACGTGTCAAAAAAACTGAAATTGCATACAAACCCGTAGACACAATTCGTGCTCGATTTTCAGTAGCTTGTCATTGCTCCTCTTCATGCTCTTCTCAACATCCTCAATTCTCCTCTCTATGAACTCGAGATCCTTGGGTCATGCATAACATTTTAAAGTTTTGATATTCAGAAAATCAAAGAAACACACAATAGCACTGAAGTTACAGCTACATGAAGAATCTCGAAACAATTTCAGTTGCCCAAAGTTTTAATTCTCTTCTCGCATTAATGGGGAGTGGAGAATGACGTGATTTTTCACAACTATTACAAAGTTCAATGCCTGTTAAAAAAATTTGGAAGAGAGAAGGCAAAACAATCTTCATGCAAAACTTTGATCAAAATTACCTTGAGCCGCAATTCTGCACTTATAACATCCAGATCTCTGACAGGATCAACAGAGTCATCAACATGAATGATGTCAGGATCTTCAAAGGCACCTACAATACCCAATCATTGCAAGAGGAAATGTTTCTAAGCGAATGCCTGGATCCAATTATTTGCATTATTTAATTCCTCAACTGCAGAGGGTTTAGGCTTGCTAAAAATAAACTCAATGGCATAGTAGTGGTGAAAAAAAGAAAGAATAGCTCAGACATACAAAATGCCAAAAATTCATAAAGAACAGAATGAAACGTGTGAAATCACTATAACATCATTAAAGACCGATAAAACAAGGGATAATTAGATATGTCATACTTGTAGAATATCTGTTTTACAATGTAGAAGGACGGTATATAAATGTACAAAATGTGTATTCTGGATTATACATTAGCATCTTGTGATTGACTACTTATTTCATATGCTTGCAAGAAGAAATGCATCCAAATCCTGAACACAGGACAAGTAGAGAAAAATAATAGGAGATCACCCCTCACCACTTACGTAAGACATGAAAAATGCCATCAACTGCCCGGATATGAGACAAGAAATTGTTCCCCAGTCCTTGTCCTTCATGAGCACCACGAACAAGTCCAGCAATATCATGAATTTCTAAAAAAGCAGATACCTATACGGTAAAATTATATGAGCCAGATGTGGGAAATACTTCGTCAAGTAAAAGAAAGAAATGGAATTTAGTGGCAACGACTTAAGGGATAATTGCATCTCGTATCAGCTTAAAAAATCACAACAGATGACATAATCTATTATTTACAGCCACAATATTTTCCATTCAAAGTCACGACCTCACTCTTCGGTTTGTACAGTTGACAGAGCCATTCAAATCTTTCATCGGGAACATTAACACGAGCCTCGTTGGGCTCAATAGTACAGAAGGGAAAGTTTTCTGCTGGAATGGATAACTTTGTGAGAGTGTTGAAAAGTGTTGATTTCCCCACATTAGGCAACCCAACCTGAAAAACAGTAACATTTGAAAATGGTGTGAAGAGAATTACATAAGAATAATTTCAATTCACGCATATTTATGTAACCCAAAGTAATTTCCAGAGGAAGATTATGTAACAAAAAATAAATAGTGACGTCTAAAAAAATAATTACAATTCCAATTTTAAGATGAGAAGAAAAGCGCCCAAGGATGGGCCTCTCCACTGGAGCTTCCTTCGACTTCGCAGCTTTGGGAGGCATATTCTTGATCGTATGCTGTTCTTTCAATGGAGAAACAATTGTAGTAGAATACTAGATTCCGTGCAAACAGAAGAGAGCTAGCAGTGAAAGATTTCTAGGGTTTTATAAGAAACGGAATAATCCGTTGTCACTGCAACTAGACGCGAAAGGAAATTTGACTCACTGATAACCCGCTTATTAAGAAATCTAACCCATGATAGAATGAATGGGCTTACTCAGTCCATTATTAGGGCCTGTATATGGATATATTGATATTTGAGGAAATTACAAATATCTATCACTTACCAAAAATATTTTAATTAAATCTATCAAAATATCTTATTTTCAATTAAATACAACTTTTAAAAAATTTCTTTCAACTAAGTCTATTTTAATAATCACTAATCTAATTAGTCCATTAACTAGGTCTAAAATACCCCTTGATCTCCACCTTTACCCCCATCAACCATATCATTTTCTTTGCTGTGTTTGAAAGTTTCGAATTTAGATCCAGGTTGTCTTTATCATGTGATCGATCGATTGATCGAAGTTGATCTGTGATTTTTTTTCTCGCATTTTTTTTCCTGAATTTTTTTGGTTTCACGAATCAATTTCATTACTTCTCGCGATTATGGCAGCTCGTCTTCATCATCTGGCAAACCCCCATAGATGATCAGTACTTCACGAATTCTCGGACTTAGGGCGTTCATCGACTTCTTCTGGCAGATCCTTCATTGATGTTGCACTTAATTCGTCTGGTTTCAACCCTAGGTCCACGATTGTTCTGATTCTTCTGTTCTCGGGAAATACTGTGGGGATTTGCATACTAATTTGGTTTTTATGTCCAATACTGATTCTTTCGATTGGAAAAGTATGCTACGTGTTCGGGAATTAGCGGAATCAAAATTTATCTTGTTATCTCACTCTTGCAATTTCTGGTGTGGTAATTGGTTAGGATAAGGGTCTCTCTGTTTTCGCATAGAACACTTCTTAGGTCACCAAGTCATGGATTTTGTTTTGCTTGGTGAATGGAACCATGACCTGATTAGACAATGGGTTTCGTCAGATTTACTAGTTGAAATTCTAGAGACAACATCCACCAACAGATGATTCTATGGATGTGTGCATTTGGTTCCCCTCCTCACAAGGCAAATTCTTTGTTTCCTCAGTTTACCATTTGGTTCGACAAGCACGCTCTAGATGTTGGACTTTCACCTCCATATGACATTCACATCTGCCTTTAAAATTTTCATTATTCATGTTGCGGTTTCTTCGGTGTAGATAACATTTGCAAGATATATTATGGAAATTTGGTTTCTCAGGACCATCCAAATGCTTCTGTTGCCTCACTCCCGATTTTGAATCTAAAAAAAATATTTTCCACTCAAATGAAGAATTTAGGGTGCCATTTAATAACCTGAATGAAGAACCGGAAATACTTGCTTCATCAATTTAGGTGCATGTAAATTACATGCTCCATTGAGTCTATCGGTGCATATAAATTACATGCACCGCTAGACTCAGTAGTACATGTAACCCACATGCAACACTAGATGGAGGTGGTGCACATAGAAGGCTCATTATGTGATTTCAATATGAAATATATAAATTTGGAATTTCAGACGTCATAGAAGGCTCATGTTTGTGGGAACTTCATCTGGTGCATGTAAATTACTCATCCGGTGCATGTAACTTACATGCACCACATGAGTGACTTGCACTATATGAGTTTTGCAGTGCATGTAAATTACACATACTGTACATGTAAAAGTTTATTCATGTGGTGTATGTATTTTACATGCATCGTAAGATTTATATGGTGCATGTCACTTATACGGTGCATGTAATTTACATGCACTGGATAAGTAATTTTTACATGCTGGGCTTTAAATATGAATTAGTCATATTTTTAAATGCAGAGCTTTAATTTTTACATGCGGAGCTTTAAATATGAAGCGGGTTTAAGAGCTTTCTAATCCATAGGCTTGATTTTGCTATTATGTATGGCTAATTAACTAAGTTTGTGTATTTGTGTCACATATGCACCTTATGAGTCTATTGGTGCATGTAAATTACATGCACCGATAGGCTCAGTGGTGCATGTAACCGACATGTACTGCTAGATGCAAGTAGTGCACACAGAAGAGTAGAAGACTCATTATGTGATTTCATTATGAAATATAAATTTGAAATTTCATAAATCATAGAAGGCTCATGATTGTGGGAACTTTATCATGTGCATGTAAATTACTCATCCCGTGCATATAAATTACATGCACCGCATGATTGACATGAATCATATGAATCTTGCGGTGCATGCAAAAAATACTCATAAGGTGCATGTAAAAATTTATTCATGCGTGCGGTGCATGTAATTTACATGCATCGGATGAGTAATTTTTACATGCAGAGCTTTAAATATGAATTAGTAATATTTTTACATGCAGAGCTTTAACTTTTACATGCAGAGCTTTAAATATGAAGCGGGTTTACGAGCTTTCTAATGCACAGGCTTGATTTTGCTATTGTCGTATGGCTAATTAACTCAATTTTGTGTATTTGTATCACATATGCATCGTTTGAGTCTATCAGTGCATGTATCTCACATACTCCACTAGACTCAAGTAATGCATTCGTTAAAATTAAATGCACCACCTTATTAAAATTAAAAAAATTCAAAATTTTCATTCAAACAATTAACCAAACATGTTGAATGCACTGAAGTCACAATTAATTAACTCGCTTCTTCCCTGTAGTATGAACTTATGCCGTTAAAAAAAAAACCCATATCACAGCAACATCGTCCTGAAAAACCATCATCATAATCCATCAAATTCAAAAAAAAAAAAAAGAAACTCCTATAAGCAGAAACACTGCGCCGAACAATCGACGGCATCCACATCATTAGGAACAACGCCTCCCAGGTTATAATCGAACCGATGGCATCTTGTTCAATAATTTCGAGAAGCACGAAATGGTGGAAGCAGAAGCAATGGTTGAGCGTTTGGAAAGAACTGAGGAAGCAATGGTTGAGCGTTTGGGTTAGTTTGGTAATTGTCTCCAAAATTAGACCTAGTTGAAAAAACCTTTTTTTGCGGATTGGACCAAAAAAATTTCTTCTATTGATATCGGTCCGAAATTTGCCTTTATTCTTTCCTATTTTTACGGTCCCTATGTTCTGGGCCTGTATCTCCGTGATATTCTTCTTTTAATATAGGTACATAGATAATACATATAATATTTAAGCGAAGATTTTCAAAGCAAGTGGGCCTTCAAGTTACTGCAACGTTATAAGAACGAGTACAGAATGTTCATTGCTCACGAAGTGATTGTCATCATCGCAAAGGCGGTTCGACAGTTACAGTGGGACAGAGAAAGAGCATTCTTTATTGAGAAAAAATGTCATTCTATATTGTCAGCATAGTGCAAGTACTAGATGCCAAAGAAAACTTGGGATAGAGGCAGAGATTCACTAAGTCTCAGCGTTGAGACAAGATTGATTTTCAAGGCGCAGCATTGTTACGTACCCAACATATGACTCAACATAGTGGAGCTAGGCTTGAGTAGGCCCTTGGAATAATCTAGATGTAATGAGGGAGTTGTAAAATGTGGAGAGGGTAATTTGTTAGGATTATTCAGTATCATTTTGTTGAGAGTTTGATTACTAGCTTATGCTAGGGATTTACTTTATATTCTGTTTTGTTATTTCAATTCTACTATTTCAATAAAAATTCCATTTCCAGATTTTGGTGTTATTGTTTAAGTTGTTTTCGATGATCTACGGCTTGTGTCCATACTGTTTTGAGGCGATAGAATCAAGGTTCTATCATTATGTGACTTAAAATTTAACACAAAACTTGAATTAATTATGATCTAGTCAAGTTCAACAAACCACCCAAGATCAGCGGCTACTTTGGAAGCAACAGAATTGGGCAGTTGAAGTTCAAGATTCTGGTATAAGTTTTGCTTGGGACAAGAATGAAGGCCAGTATTATTCAAGCAACTTGATCGATAGTCAAAAGAGATTGAAAGAGGAAAGGATCATCTTCTTCTTGGGAGTAAGAGAAAAAAAGTTCATTGTAATTTCTGTGGAAATTCTCTTGTATCTGAGAGTGAATGAAAGAGAGTTTGAGAAGAGAATCGAGAGCTTCTAATCCATTGATGTATAGTCAAGTGCTTGAATAAAGATTACTCCCCTTTTTACGGACCCACATAAATTTGTGTTTTTGTTTTACAATTTTTTGTATTTACAGTTTAATTGTGTTTGATCATCCAAATCCAAAATTCTTAGGCCATCAATGAAGTTTACTGTATTGATCAATATCATTGAATAAATCACAACAATAGTAAACCAAAAATGTAGTGTTTTTCATGTTATCCGGAAGTAGGATTTTTTTTTGTATCACATTCAAGAGCGGTGATCGTGAGAGCCACATCAAACACCATTTTTTATTAAAAAAATTAAAAAAGTTACTTGCCACTTGATACCATCCCAAATCAACATCATCAAAAAACCAATAAATAATATGCATGCAGTCACACGCAAGGAAATATAAATTTACCAGAAAAAGGTAAACAAGAAAATAAAAGACAATGAACAATGAGGAGGCCCTAGATTATTAAGTTCACATGGAACATACTCGTATCCAACTTTCTTCTTTCGTACAATGATGGCTAAGAATTAAGAAACGAAAATTTAGTCTTTTTCATCTGTCAAAAGTAGGTAATATACAGTAGCATTCTTGATTGCCAATGGGGCCTTTTTTAATGCATTGTATGTTCATATCACAGCGGTTGAGATAAAAGTTTCCCTGACTACAATTGAATCCTTCACCATTCAGAGTAGTTGAACGTGGGAGGACCCGGCTGATTAGAGCAGGAATTTTTATTTATATAGAGTACTCCAGCTCACTCCCTCTGATTCAAAGTTAAGTTCGAAAATTTTGTTTGTTTTTTTTTCTTTCCATAATGATGTAATACTTGACCATATGAATTAATGATTCACTTTTCCCCTAATTTTGGGCTTAGTGGTGGATTGCCCATCTAATTTCGAAAATAGACACATTAAAATAGACATTTTATTCCCCGTGGTTTTAAAATTAGGTAGATTATCCCATGCGATTTAGACATTTTATTCCCATATAGTTTGAAATAGGCATTTTACTTTTTGTCGTTTTAAAAAAATGACATCAATAGAAGAGGTATTTTACACATATTCAATAACTATAAAGGGTTAAAGCACCAATTTTCAAAACTATAGGGGATAAAATGCATATTTTCAAATTAAAGGGGGTTATCTGCTTATTTTCAAAATTACAGATGAGTAAAATATTTATTTTCAAATAACAGATGATAAAATGCCTATTTTCAAAACTACGAGGATAATCCACGATAAACCTCCTCATTTTAGAAAAAAAATATGGGTAAATATTTTTTTTTACAATCATTTATGTTGACAGGTGGGAAGAAAGAAATTGCCAACTAATCATAAAGGACATCAGCATCCCCACCCACCACACACTGTTTATATATTGAATGCTTAGTGAGTATAGTACCAATGTTAAAAACTTCACACAAAATTTAAACAAGAAAACAGAGAAAATGGCTCATCCAATTCATGAAGCCAATGAGAACAGCCCTTACGGATCCCTGAAAAAGGAGGATTTTTACAAGAAACACCACATATTCCACCAAGAAACCTACATGAGAAACCAACAAAACATGAAAATATTCACCCAAACTTGGCAACCTGCATATCCAAACTCCAAGCTAAAAGGGATAGTAGCCATGATTCATGGCTACACCTCAGAGAGCAGTTGGCTCTTCGAACTAAACGCAGTAGCCATAGCGAAAGCTGGTTTCATGAGCTGCGCCATCGATTTACAAGGACATGGCTTCTCAGAAGGGCCATACGATCATGTCCCAGATATTCAACCCTTGGTCTCCGATTGCTTGCAGTATTTCGACTCAATCCGAGATGTTCATCCTAATCTTCCATGCTTTCTCTTCGGTGAGTCTTTAGGTGGTGCCATTGCCATACTCATATGCTTGAAGCAAAAAACAGAATGGAAAGGCTTGATCTTGAGTGGTGCAATGTGTGAGATTTCGAAGAAGTTTAAACCGGTGTGGCCGTTGGAGACGTTGCTACCCATAGCTGCATATTTTGCTCCATCTTGGAGAATTGTGATCACTAGCCCTCCGTTGAGTAAAGCTTGCAAGGAAGGCTGGAAGAGGAAACTGGCTGAAAATAGCCCGAATCGGCGGACTTGTGGGAAGCCAACTGCAGCATCTGCATGGCAGTTTATGAAAACCTGTGAAAATATAAAAAGAAGTTGCCATGTATTGGAAGTGCCATTGTTGGTTATGCATGGTGAAGACGATATAATATGCGATCCAGAAGGGGCTAGATACTTGTATGAAACAACAAGTAGCAAGGACAAGAGTTTGAAGATTTTGGATGGCGTGTGGCATCAGTTGATTGGCGAACCAAATGAGAGTGCAGAAAAACATTTTAACACCATAATGGCATGGATAGAAGTAAGAGCTGATTCAGCAAGCACCAAGTAGGCAAAAATGTAACATAATATTGAAGTTTCTTATCAGTAACTTTGAAGTGCATTCTCTACTTGCTGAGAAGGCTGAAACTATTCATATTACAATAATTTTAGTTCATGTGTTACTTGTAAACCGTTGGATTCGTGGTCAAGACCAAAATCTTTTTCTGAGTGAATCATTTACGAGTAGCTCGGTCAAAACTCGACTTGAGCATGATAAAAAATCAAGCTCGACCCCAGGTCGGGTAGCCACCCGAGTTGAGCTAAAGTTCGAGTTACTTAAAAATAATTAAATCAAGCTCAAGCTTGAAATCATTACTTTATCGACATAAAGCTCGAGTTCAAATATTTAAAAAAAAAAATCTAAGTCGAGCTCAAGTATCAGCTCCAATACAGCCCTGGTCTAAATTTGGATTCGTCTCAAGTTTAAGAGAAGATTTATTCAGATGATGCGGTATAAAAGACTCAGATGTGAAAAAAAGTAACAAGAAGAATGCATAATTTTCCCAATCAAAACTTCATAAAATTTATTTCCCATAACTGGAGAGTTGAAAAAGATGATAACAAGTAAATATATACATCTATTGGTCAAGAGAAATCCACTCAAGTTCAAGTTCTAATTCTCCAGATTCTACATTTTGTAGCTTGAGGGAAACAGCCTGCTTCACTTTCCCATCAACAATGTTAACAGTGCTGTCTTCTAGCAAAGCATTGTCATGTGATTTCAGCCATTTCCCGATTTGCATGTTTCCAAACATTCCAGCATCTCCAAATGCAGTTGCAGAAGTTATCATTGGTTGAATATCTATCTCTGCTTCCCCCATGATATCATCCGCAGAAAACGTATCATGATCGTAAACTTGCTGTTAAATTTACAAAACAAAAACATTCATCATCCTCACCATCATCATACAAGGCTTAATCCTATAAATGGGTTGACTACTTGGGCGGTCAATGTGAGCAGGGGAAAAATCTCTAAATTACATGCAGTTTTTTTTAAAAACATTTGCAACAGTTTAGAGAGAGAAACAATTGCCCCATATTGCTCCGTGCGACTATCTATGTGGTGCAAAAATCAAAACATGGCATTTGGATTTATTTATAGTTTGAGAGATTTAAGTTGTACCATTATTGTCCAGCTATAAACGTTAAATCTTATAATTGGTAATGTGGCATATCAATCGGAATGTGGTTATCGGATTGCTATAAGTTTTAAAAGAATCAAAGTATATAATTACCACCAGTTATAGTTATTGCTGCATGGTAAATGATTGGTCCTATAGTAAATTTTGTGCGGGCCTCTTCAATACGCTAAATTGGCCTCTCAATGAATTTTTTGGATCTGATAGACTTAACAACAAATTAAGGATTACCAGCTTGATGGGGCCATAATCTTGTGGAACAGAAAGCATGAGCTCCTCATTCCAGATAGGATTCAAATTGCTTTTAATCACAGTTGTTTGTGCTTTCTGAGAGCACAAAGAAAAAGCATGGAAGGTGTAAGAAACTTGCAAATATATGGTTGACTTAAATACTGTAAGCTTTGAGAAATTAAATTAATATATTAACCTGCTTCCCAAGAGTCAAGACGACATATGGATCACTTGAAAGCATATCTCGGACAGCTAAATTTGTTCCTTTAAGCACAATAATCTTCAACATTCCAATAAATTCCACCATGCCTTCCTGTGGATCAGATTTGAAATTTTCTTTAAATAAGTAATGATCAGAGAACACCAAAACCCCGGTGCATAAATATCTATCACCTCCTTACAAAACCAAGAAGAGTCGAGCTAACATACCGATTTTTGTGATGAAGCTGAAGTTCGAAAACTATCCATGATCTTCCTGGATAAACTTGCTTGCAAAGAATGCTTTTTGGAAGCACCTGAATGTATACGCAGGCTCGGTTTCAGAAATTCTTGAAGCTCATACTTGGACCTACAAGGTACAAGTCAAGAATCGTAGCCATGTGATATTTTTAGTCTTACAAGTCAGATAAAGTGACACGTTATGAAAATAATAGAAGAAACAACCACAAGTCTTCATCTCAATAAAAAGCACAACAATTAACACTTAAACCCACCTGATAAATCTTGAACGCTCTTCATGGGCAGCTTCTGGTCCAGGTTTTGACACTCCTTCAGGAGTATAAGCCTCGTAGATAGAATTTGCCGATGCATTTCCACCAACCTCGATCATTGCATCAATTTCGTCATCAGACCATTCATCTAATGTCACAGACAAAACCTGTAGGATAGAAATTACGAGGTAAATACGAAGGAATCAAAGACTTTCAGAAAGCAGAGAGTGAATTGGGTCCTTCATAGGTTAAGGTAAAGAGCGCATAGCGGAGTGTAACATTCCTGAAGCAATCACCTTAGAAATATGAGTACCAAGGCTTCTGTGGACTCCACAGCACTTCAAGCATATAAACACTCCAATATTTGCAGACCTGAAAAGGTGGGGAAGACAACTGAACGAACCATAAATAAGAAATACATTAATTCTTTTTTAAAGTTTTAGATGTCTCTGTCTCAATTCCATCATCAATTTCTAAGAGAATTATTTATGACGAACTCTCCTTTCTAACCATAACTTTTTTATTATTTTCTGAATAAAACAAGCTATCACAACAAATATGGAGAAAAAAACTGCTGTATCTGCCCGTTCTCTGAGCACTGGCAAAGGGAACAGGCGAGCAGCTTCAATCCCTTAGGCCACATCTATGGGGAGGCCAATAACTATATCTTGCTTAAGAGAAATTCAACATCGATAATTTACATAATATGTCGAAGTGTTGGGAACTTACGCCCATTTTGGGTCTGGAGCACCACAATCTGCACATATGCGGTTATCACGCTGACTCAGTAGATCTTTCAATCTTCGTTTACCTGTGCAAATTTCAGTGACCAAAGTAACATGGATAAACTGAAGGCTAAGAAAAAAACTATGGTGATGAAAGCAGTGTGGTCTAAGTTTATGCCAGAAATCAAAGAGTCAAGCTTTAATATTTAAAAATCAGCATTGTCATGCCAAATATTGATTATGTTGTGAACCACAAGACTTCATCGTTCGCTTGCATACCCGTGCACTTGGTGTTACACTCTCTTCAAATAACAATAATATGCAGTTCGTGCTGTAAGTACAATGTACAATAGACAATTTTAAGGGTGCACGACATCAACTTTTGTTTCCTTTTTTCCTTCTCCTCGTCAAACATAGAATACTAATATTTTCTTTGGATTTCAAGGAGGCAAAGAACCTACCTGAATATGGTCGTCCCAAGGAAGATGGATGGCTGTTCATAGCTTTCTTGCAATAATACTATCTTTTCAACTCAAGTAATCACTGAATAAGAACCTTCACACAAAATAACACAGAAGATCGAGATTCGATTCAATTTGTGAGTCCAAACATTTACAAGTAGAGACAACAATTATTTCTGAAATGAAAAAAATCCATCATTTCCTAATTGGCAAGCCAAATTCCAAAATAGATGAGCAATTAGCAGAATAAAAAAACGTGAATCCGTGGTAGCAAGAAGGAAAAACGTCCTTGAAATGGCAACAGAACCCCTAACAAACATTGTAAACGTGATTCATAGAATTAGCCCCCATTAAAAATCGGTAACTAGGTTCCAAAAAAGGAATAAAGACTTCGGTTTCACCGCACATTTTCCATCGCGAGAAACTGTAAATTTATCACATGAATGAAATCAAAAGGAAAAATTGATCGATCTTGCGATAGGCCCAGATAATGTTGCAGAATAAAGATTGAATCTTTACTCATGCAAGCGTTAATTACGCAGATATATTCCATATATTTGCTTTTGATCTCGTTGAAATCGAAACGAACAGCTCTATAAACATAGCTTGATAAAGAGTTGAGAGGGATTTGTACCATTTATTCCTTAGCAAAAAATTTAAAAAGGATCTAAAAAATGATTCAGAATCCTTACCTTTAATATCCACAACAATTGCTTAAACTCAGATTGAATCCTTGGAAAGAAAATGAGAGGTTAATACAGGTTTATTGTTGGTGAAAACTGGAACAATGGTGGCCGTTTTATTTGTCATTATTACAACTTTTTTCTCTCTCTCTCGGTTGTGTGTGAAAGAATCTTTTATACTTATTTACACAATGTTCCATAATAATAATTAGAATAAAAACCACTGACAAGTTAAAGATATTCTACTATAATATTTTTATGTGGATTATAATATTTCGCTATCTTTTAAAGAGACCAACATTCTCAACGTATAAGAAATTATCTCATTATAGAATACAAGAGAGAGAACATGATTTGGGATGAGAGATTAACTCAATGGGATGAATTTGGAATGTCAAGAATGCATATATTTATAGATGCATTTCTTGGTGTAAACAAGGAAACAACATGCAAACTTCATTTCCAACTTCAACCTTGTTTGGTTGCCTAACACCATTAATCAAGCCATCATCCACCAAATTCAAAAGCACATGTTTATATGTGCAATGCCCAACATTTCTCCCACTTGAAGATTTAATTGAGAAACAAACACATTTCCACACATCCTTTCAATCTTGTCATATCCTGCTGCTTACGTTTCTGCCAGGCACTTGAGAATCTGCACCACTCGAACTTATCAGTTTTAACCGGCTTTGTCAGAACATCAATCAAACTCCCATTTGCCTGAATTTTCTTCATATTTTGAATCCACAAAACCCCTGAGTGTAAAATCTGTTTCTCCATAACATAATGCAACAATTGCGGTACCCTTAAGAATCCTCTTAACTGTACATCGTGCTTCCATCCAGAATTCGTCATGTACTGACTGACAACTCTCAATGCTTGTGCAATGCTTGGTCTTATACAAATTATAGCGACTATTAAATATCCCACTGATGATGCATACTATACTTGAGACATCTTCATCCTCACCACTAGGACACTTTCTGAGGATAACTTAAAGTCAATAGAAGAGGGGTCAAATCTTCATGTTACTTCTGTCTTGGTGAACTTGCATCCCTAGAATTTTGTCTGTTGGTCCTATATCAAACTTCCTAGTCAACCGTGCATTTAATTCTTGGACTCGATCTTTGTTAGAGCCTACTACCAACATGGCCACATACAACAACAAAATGATATAATCATCATTCAAGACCTCTTGAAATATCCACAAAGGTCTGCAGTAAACTTGTTGTACCCAAGGCTCATGATATAGGAATCAAACTCTTGTCCCAATACCTCGACACCTGTTTGAGACCGTACCGAGATTTGTTCAGCCTGCAAACCAAGTTCTCTTCGCCTTTTTCAGCAAAACCTTCTAGTTGGAACATATAAATTTCTTCATCTGTCTTAAAAATCGCCTTGTGATACTTTGATGTAGACTTGAATAGTACACACTAAGTAAGCTCCCAGGAAAGAGAGAATCTCGATCTTTCCTAGACAGAACTTCAAGATTCCCAGGAAAATTGATGGGGTTACACTGCTCCCACTTAAATACCTATTTTTCTAGACAGAACCTCCTTATTCAATACATATTCCCCTACCACACCAAATCTCCATGAAGAAAAATCGTTTATGGCTGCCCTAGATATAGGTCTAACACCCCCACACAATATCACTACTACTCCGACTGTTATAGCCGAACCACAGTAGAAAATATTTCATTGAAGCCAATCCCTTCTTTCTGAGCATTTCCTTCCAACACCAATCTTGACGATATTACTCCACTTGGTTACTATTATCCAGCATGAGCTCATCGCTTACCGATAGTTTTTCCTTCCTCATGGTAGTGTAACAAGATCCCAAATTCTATTCTTGTCAAAAGGTTTCCAATTCTTCATGCATGACTATCATCCACAGGGATATAACCGAGCTTTGAGTAGCCTTACGGAAACTCGATTGTTCACCATCATCTGTCTGTATGCAACATTGCTTTCATAATATGAAAGTCAACCTGGTTGTCTTCTCTCTCGAGTTGACTATCAAACTTTGAAAAACTCTGACCCGACTGGTTCTTGTTCCTCGTGCTCTGGAGTTGCCTCAGAAAAATTTGATCTTCATCCGTCTTATTTTTCACCTGAACTGTAGTATCTAAAATATGTGTACATTTGTTTCCCTTTACCATATTTTCCATGCAATGATTTGCTTGTGAGCAGTGGGGTCCCACAAACGATACACTTTCACATCATCAACAGATCCCAAAAAGATATACTTTCGAGTTGTTCTCTCATTTCCCATTTCATCGCTCGTGATATACTTCCTTCTATCTCCAATAGCCACCAAACAACAATCCATACTTGCATCTTCATTTTCCACAACATGAATTGCTTCCGTTGATTTTTTTTTTCTATTTCGAACCGTGCCACCATTCTGACAATAATAAAATTGCCTAAAATAAAATCTCAATAAAATCTTTTTCTGATGTAGAAGATCAGCCAAAACTGCAACCACGTAGCATACTCATAATTTTACAAGATTTTAAAACAAGGCTCTGATACAACTGTTGGCTCCAGGTGCGGCAACATGAGATAGAAATATCGAAAATGAAGAATAAAACGGGCACCACAGTTTACGTGAAAAACCCCTAAAAATAATTAGGGTAAAAACCACCGGAAGATAAAAAGATTTCATTATAATATTTTCATGTGGGATACAACATATCGCTATTTTTCAAAGAGACTAACACTATATGAGAAACATACCTCACAAATTATTATAGAACACAAGAGATAAAACTTGATTTGGATAAGAGAACAACTCAATGAGATAAATTTGGAATGGCAAGAATGCATCTATTTATAGGTGCATTTCTGCATCTATTTATAGGTGCATTTCTTGGTGTGCAACGTCCAACACATGACAGTGGCTTTTCGCCTTTTACTATCCTCTTTCTATTTTCTATTTTTTTTTTCTTTTTTGTTTCTTTTCTTCAAATTGATAAACAAATCGCACTTGAGGTAAAAGATTTAGCACATCCTCAACTAAGTCTAGTCTTTTTTTTAATTTTTCAAAAATAATTTCTTATTCTCTAATTTCTCACAAACATATTATATTTCCTTTTCACATGCCTGACATAATTAGGTTTTTAGTTAAACTTTTTGTTACTTCTATAAAATACTAAAAAATATAATATTTTAAAATGATTTATTGTAAATAATTTCTGATGTAATTCGATATATATTTCTGCAAAACAAAATCAAACGTATTTGTCATATCTATTCAAAACTATTCCAAAAAAATTAGCAAAACAAAACCCAACAATCCCCATTACACGTTTATGAATTTCTGGGATAAATAATTACGAATTCACAATATAAAATATAATGCTTGCAATTTTATCAGTTTTAAAAATAATAGATTTCAAGTTCTTTAAAATAATATTATTTTTGAGGTTTAAATAAGTGATTCCTCACAGTTTTGGATCCACCTTGCATCGCTGGAGCAGCATGACAAAGGGATGAAAGTTTGATTAATTGAAAAAGGAGCTAGTGACATATTATTCATTTGATTTTGAAAATAGACAGATTATCTTATCTATGCTATTGATATATCAAAAATAGACAGATTTTGATAAGTGGAATTTCTATGGCAAGGGTTCCCAACGGAAAATTCCATTGACATCGTCTCTTGAAATGTCCCGACTTTTATGTAGCGGGAATGAAGGTTTTCTTATCTATGCTATTGATATATAAAAAAAGGAGCCATATTTATCTGATATTCCTGTGGTAAAAGAATTCCCTGATGTCTTTCCCGATGAGATTTCCTCCTCATCGACAAGTTGAATTTAGTATTGATCTTGTTCCGGGTACTGCACCTATTTCCAAAGCTCCTTATCGTATGGCACCGTTGGAATTGAAAGAATTAAAAGACCAATTACAGGATCTTCTCGATAAAGGATACATTCGACCGAGTGTTTCGCCTTGGGGAGCTCCAGTTCTGTTTGTCCGAAAGAAAGACGGTACTATGCGAATGTGCATCGATTATAGGCAATTGAATCGGGCAACTGTGAAAAATAAGTATCCATTGCCTCGTATTGATGATTTATTCGATCAACTTCAAGGCACTTCTATCTACTCAAAAATTGATCTTCGTTCTGGATATCATCAAGTGCGTGTTCGAGAGGAAGATGTATCTAAACCTGCTTTTCGTACTAGGTATGGTCATTATGAATTTTTGGTCATGCCATTTGGTCTCACTAATGCTCCTGCAGTCTTTATGGATTTAATGAATCGCATTTTTCGGGATTTCTTGGATCGATTTGTTATTGTCTTTATTGATGATATTCTTGTCTATTCGAAATCCAAAGAGGAGCATACCGAACATTTGAAGTTGGTACTTCAAACTCTTCGCACCGAACATCTTTATGCCAAATTGTCCAAATGTGAATTTTGGATGGACAATGTGGTATTCTTAGGCCACGTCATTTCTCGACATGGTATTTCTGTTGATCCAACTAAGGTTGAAGCAGTGTTAAACTGGCCGAGACCTACCAATGTTCCTGAGGTCCGAAGTTTCATGGGTTTAGCTGGTTATTATCGTCGTTTTATTAAAGGTTTTTCAAAAATTGCTAAACCTATTACTCAACTGACACAGAAAAATCAGAAATTTATTTGGTCAGATGAGTGTGAAGCAAGTTTTCTTGAACTAAAGACGAGATTGACCACTGCACCTGTACTTACTATTCCTTCAGGTACCGGAGGATATGTGGTATGCACAGATGCGTCTTTAAAAGGTTTGGGCTGTGTATTGATGCAACATGGCCGAGTGGTTGCTTATGCGTCTCGCCAACTTAAATCTCATGAAAATAAATATCCCGTACATGATTTAGAATTGGCAGCAATTGTTTTTACTTTAAAAATTTGGCGCCATTACTTATATGGGGAAAAAATTATTATTTATTCGGACCACAAGAGCTTGAAATATCTATTCTCTCAATCTGATCTTAATATGAGGCAACGTCGATGGATGGATCTGTTGAAGGACTTCGATTGTGAGATTCAATATCACCCTGGACAAGTGAACGTTATTGCGAATGCTCTCAGCCGTAACGTTCATGATTCTGTTCTAGCTTCTGTTCGTATCGCTAAAGTACATGATGATATCTGTACTTCTGGTTGGACATTTCACTCACATGGAAATTCTGTCACTGTTTCTGCATTACAGGTTGAGCCGAAATTGATTTCTAAAATCAAGAAAGCCCAACGAAATGATTCTCAAACTCAGAAATCGAAAGAACTTGTGTCTGCAGGACATCCTTCTGGCTTTCAGGTATCTTCTGATGGTTCTTTACGACTTAATGGTCGGTTGGTTGTTCCTGATAATTCTGATTTGAAATCTGCTCTTCTTCGTGAAGCCCATTGTAGCAAATATAGTATCCACCCTGGAGGCCGAAAGATGTATATGACACTAAGACCCCAATTCTGGTGGAGACGTATGAAGAAGGATATAGCTGAATTTATTTCCAAATGTTTGGTTTGTCAACAGGTAAAAGCTGAACGAATGAAACCTGGAGGGTTACTTCATAGTCTTGAAATTCCCAAATGGAATTGGGAACATATTGCTATGGATTTTGTAACCCATCTTCCTCGATCACCCCGAGGTTGTGATGCTATATGGGTTATTATTGATCGACTTTCTAAATCGGCACATTTCATTCCGTATGAGCGGACTTTTCCGTATAAGAAAATGGCTCGATAGTATATCGAGAATATTGTGAGACTGCATGGTGTGCCTGTCTCAATTGTTTCTGATCGTGATCCCAGATTTACTTCTAGATTCTGGAGTAGTTTTCAAGATGCTATGGGTACGCGTTTGGCAATGAGTACTGCTTATCATCCTCAGACTGATGGCCAAACTGAACGTACTATTCAAACTCTTGAAGATATGCTACGCGCTGTGGTGATGGATTTTAATGTTGGTTGGCAAGAAGCTTTACCGTTGGTGGAATTTTCTTATAATAATAGCTACCAGACGAGCATTGCTATGGCACCGTTTGAAGCATTATATGGAAGACGATGTAGATCACCTTTATTCTGGGAAGAAATTGGTGAAAAACAATTGACTGGACCTGATATGATACAAGAAATGAATGAAAAAGTTCAGTTAATTAGACAACGTATGAAGGCCGCACAGGATCGTCAAGCAAGTTATGCTAACAAGCGAAGACGACCTTTAGAATTTCAGAAAGGTGATCGTGTATTTCTGAAAATATCTCCATTTCGAGGCACTGTTCGTTTTGGCATGCGAGGCAAACTATCACCTCGATATGTTGGCCCGTATGAGATTCTTGATCGAGTTGGAGATCTTGCTTATCGGTTGGCATTACCTCCAGCCTTATCCGCCATTCACGATGTATTTCATGTTTCTATGTTACGGAAATATGAACCTGATCCAGCACACGTACTTCAGCCTGATGTGTTGAACTGGATCCTTCGTTATGCTATGTTGAATATCCCGTTTGCATTTTGGATCGGAAGGAGAAAGTATTGCGTAACAAATCTATTCCGTTGGTACGAGTACAATGGACACGACATGGCGTGGAAGCATCAACGTGGGAATTGGAAAGCAAGATGCGAGAATCTTATCCACATTTGTTTGATTCTGCTCCATTGTATTCTATGTATACGAGTCTATATTTTGATCCGTATTCTGAATTTAGTTTTGGTATGTATTATGACTGGTGATATGATATATGTTTGTAATGTAATAAGTATGTAAGCTGGAGATTTCGGGACGAAATCTTTTCTAGTGGGGGAGAAATGTGATGCCCCGATGTTCGATTAACGTTAATTCCATTTAATTTTGTTAAATTAATTTAGTAAATATAAAAAAAGTGACACGAAGTCAGGTGTCAGCTGTACATGCAACATACATGCACCAGTACACCGGTGACATCCCGATGTTCATAATTGGTCGGGAATTAATATATATCGGTGTAGGACGTAAAACACATAGTAAACGCGTAAAAACACACAGTCGCGGACACCTACTAAAAGGTGCGAAAACACACACCTCTCTCGCGATTCACCGACCACCGCCTGTAAATCAGCTCCGTTCTCCGCCGTGCGACCACCTAGCGACGATACCGACCTACCACCGTGTTCCTAACTCTCGGACGCACATTTACATACCAGATAATCAAACTTTGGTGTTCGAAAAGGTGTTCGATTTTGACCTGGAACGGACGAACTCGCACAGATTAGAGTTTCTGAGCTTTTGATTCGATTTCTTCGATTATACAACAAATTGGACGAAGCCATATACTGAATCTCTTCCCCTCACCTAGACGAAGCTTTCTGAACCGGTCACCGCCAGTACCGCCGCCGGAGTTCGCCGGAATCGGAAGAAAACCGTGTGTGAACTGTGTGCGATTTTGGGTAAATTCGTTATTCGATTTTTCCGACTTTGCTTCAATAATTACCAGTTAATTTGGACTATAATTATTAAAAAATAATTTGAATTGGTTAAAAATAATTTAGCAAATTAAATTGTGATGTAATCGCATCAAATTAATTACCCTAAATTTGTTCAGCTATGACTATTATTGATAACCAATGGTTAATGAGTAATTTAGTGAATTGTGAATTTCATTAATATACAGTGAATACATCGACTCTACAAGTTCAAGTTGACCCTCAGATATTGAGAAGTAAAGGTATGTTGCGATCGGGTAACATACAACAGGTATCTGTATCAGTTGGTATATGATTTGACGACTTCTGTGAATTACTTGATTTTATGTGGCTACGTGATTTTATTTAAATTATGTGGCATTCATGGCATTCATAATTGCACATCGATGTATGAAAATAAATGTTTTGTTAACACACATCAGTTTTTATACATACATCGATGCATGACATACATGTTGAGCTACGATTCTTTGATACCCTATTATTTTGGATTCGATCAAGCATAAGGGTTGTACACGGTGCTATGACTGGCATTAAGTGGCCTGAAAGACATAGGGATTCGTGGCCCTTATGATTGCTATGATTTGTTGATACGGGGATTGGTGGCGTTTGCCGACGTCATCCTCTGGATTATCCCTATTTATTGAGACTGTGATAAGGTGGCGCCTTGATGACGTCATCTGTATGATATGATCTGATGTCAAGAGCTGGGATGTGGTGACGCTTTGACGACGCACCATATAGACATTCCTTTGCTTGACATGCTCGAGCTTAGCTATGTAGTATTTGGACTTTCATTTATTGGCTCCGAGATACCCAGCGGATGGGTGTATGATGCCGACATGACATGACATGCATTGCATTTCATTTCATATATCATTTTATAGATACATGATGTATATTCCATGATCGTTCCATATTGGGCTTTTGCTCACCCCCAAGGGGGGCTGTTGTTGTCTTTGTGTGTGGACAATGACAGGTAGTACAGGTGGCCAGGACCCCAGAGAGTACACATCCGGTGGGAGCCACACTTGAGAGGTTTATTTTCCTCCTTTGTATATGTACCAGGAGTGTAAGGAGTTTATGTATATTTAGTTTATTTTGCTCAGTATGGATATGTGTTTCATAGTTTGATTTGTGTTGATGGAGATGAAACTGATGATATCTATATATATTTTGACTATTGGTATTGGTGGTATGTTTCTCGTGCGACGAGGTCATGCCGAAATTTTTAGGGCCACATGTTAAACAAATCTTCCGCTGTTTACGCTATAATTATCATTGTGTGATAATTAATCACATTATTAGGATTGGGCCCTCACATCACATGTCTTGAGATGAGAAACTCGGAGCATTCCGCAGAGGCTAAAGTGCGCCTAAAGACCTTTTTAAGCAGGTTCGAATTTGATGATCAATAAATTTTCATTTATCACTTACGCTACAGAAATATTTATATACGAGATACGTCTATCAAAAAATTATGTTCTATTTGTGAGGTTGTATGATGTGGAAGTTGCCTTAAAGGTAACTGATATGCTGCAATGAAGACTGTGACAACCCATAGAGAGGAGCAAACTAGGGTGGTCATTCCTCTCAAAATAAATAATTTTCAAATTCGGTGTGCGATTAATCTTGAATTACGAGATTTAACATGCGCCTCGTTGAATTTCCTGGTTCTGGTCGAGGTCCGATGTCAAAATTCAGAGAGAGGTTTTAGAATTTTGTAAGGTTTGGCCAATAGAGCCAATAATTGAGTTGTATTAAACTACCTTCACATTATTTATGCAGGGTTTGAGTGGTGGACGGACTGAAAATTTTGATGTTGGTGGTGAAAATGCTCACTAAAGATATGGGCTATAATCAAATTCTTCTAAATATCTTGTCAAACTGATGGTTTTAAATAGTATTTATGAGATGAATCACGTATAAAAGTAAACTTTAGAACATATAAATGAACCTTTTGACTCGAGGGTTAGAACTTAGAAACTTGTCAATCTGTTTTTTCATTGCAAAATATGTCCTTGTTATTCAATTTTAGTATGCAGTTATGTTAGATTCCTTTTTGCCATTAAATGACATTAATAATTTTATGTCATTTTAGGTCTATATTTGGCTGTGGAACCATACTCTTAATAATGTGGGTGTTGTGTGAATCAACAGAGAAATTGTCAAGAGGTCAGCTTTCTGCAACACCTCATTGTGTTCGGGTGATTTGGACATTTGATTTCTTTATTAATGTGAAACACGGTAGATTTGATTCACCATTTGAGAAAAAATAAGTAGATTTTTGGTTTTAAGGTAAGGTACATAAATAACTTTTAATCTTTTATAGTTGCTCTACCTTACTCCAAGTTAGAGAGCTCTTCCATCTCCAAGTCACCCTATCTCAGAATATAAAAACTTTCTACGATACCAGACTGGGTGGTCTTTCATGTAAATGCTTCAGCAATGGAAATTATTTCACAGTTCAACTAGCATAAGGCCTTCCTTACATATTGCCATTTTGGTATCGATGCCACTCTTTGATTTTATCCATATTCTTGACTACTTATGTTTACCAGCATCATGAATTATATCATATTGTGTGTATTCAATCTGATATTATACTTTATATTTAATTCTGATTCTTATTGATTTTCAAGTGAAACAAATATATAGAATGCTGACCAGTCACGTAGAAATGCAAATACATGAATGGAATGATGTATTGTTATGCAATTCAAAGAGACAACATAACATGTCACCTAAATCTTGCGAAACTACATTCTACATGAAATTATCTCCATAACTGGAAAAACCCATTGGAATGCAATTTGACTGGCTTCGTAGAATCATATAAATCTTCTTAATATACTATGGACTTTGATGTGCATATGTAACATTTGAGCTCTATTTAATTATATTTATGTTTCAGATACAGTTTTTGATTATATTTCATGTTAATGCTGAAAAGCTTAGATTTCCAAAAGAAGTGAATATTCATGAGGTGAGTCTTTTGGCTACTTTCTCTAACCACCATTTGATAATACATTTGTAAAGCTGCACACACACACACACATATATATATATATATATATATGCAGACACACACATTATCATGGGCTAATGTTGTCGGTTTTGTGATTTGCGTTACTTGCTGAGTTGTATGAGCTGGTGAAATTATAAAACTATGGAATCAACTATATATATATCTTTCCATGCGACAAAATGCTCAGTATATATATCATGTGATGAGTTCGATAAAATTCACATTATTCCCGATCTTGCTCAATTTTAAATTAAATACAAAAATAAAAGTGGGACAATAAGCTATGTTTGAGGTGCTTGTTCTATCTATGCTCATAACAGGTTGCATATATATATAAATGTGTATTTGTTATTAGTTGTAAACGTTACCTCGCTAATAGTTGTAGCCAAATTTGTTCATGCAAAAAGTATTTATCTTCTTACTAATCAGGCCTTGCTCTCGACGAAGTCACAAGCAGAACATGACATAGGATTAAAAATGCTCCGAATTAGAGAACGAAAGCCCAACTAACATGGTCACTAGCATCACGCCGTGGTGCTAAAGTAACTAGTATTTTATAACAGTCCAGAACAAATGAAGACATCTATAAGATTCACAAAGATACAATCAACAAGTAGTTCCATGAATAAATTCTCCCAAAAATGATCACACAGCACGCTAATTCAACTTTTTTGTTTTATCTGTCACTAATTCAACTTTTTACTACAGTTGATGATGTGTATTTCCTTTTTCAAATTAAATAGCATCCAAAATCGCCTTCATGTTTTCTCCTTTGAAGGGTAGTTGTTTAAGGAATAAGAAAGCGAGAAGAAGAAAAAAAGTTTGCTGCACAGGGACAAGGTTACTAACAAGGAAAAAATGTATTCATGGATTTATAAATTCTGACAATATCATCTGGAGGTAATATCACATAAACAACCCAAATTGAAATCTTATTTGTGATAAAACCTTGTCACCAGGCTTCGAATCGCATAAAAATTGCCGCAAACTCCTTATATTAAAGGGTCTTCCTTTCTAGTATCACGGTTATAATAGACAGCACATCGAACGCACAAACTTGTTGTCTTACCATAAAAAAATAGCCATACCTGGTAGATGTTATTGCGTATAGTCGAACATTGTGGGGATTACCTGGCTTTTAAGGGTTCTCACCCTAAATGAACAAAGACATCACATAACGTTGCGTGGTTAGGTACTACAAAATGATGCAAAAATTTGTGTGCCATGATGAACAAAGTCAAGCCAATAAAATGCAGAAAAATGCTGGTATTAGAACATATTATAGAGGACAATAAGGCAAGAAACTTTAAATAACATGCAATAGAGGTCAATAAGACAAGAAACCTTTAACTTCCTTTAATGTAACAATGAAGGTCGTGTTCTTGCTATGATGTACAAATAAGGCAAGAAAACTTTAAATAATATGCTATACATTGATTCTTATAAAAATCTTTAGTAAGAAAGCGAAAAGAAGAAAAAAAAAGTTCACTGCACAAGGACAAGGTTACTAATGGTAATATTTCAGGCAAGCAAAAAATTTATTCGTGGATTTATAAACTCTGACAGTAATATCTGGAGGTAATATCACATAAACAACCCAAATTGAAATCTTATCTGTGATAAAACCTTGTCACCAGACTTCGAATTGCATAAAAAATGCTGCATACTCCTTATATTGAAGGGTCTTCCTTTCTAATATCATGGTCATAATAGACAGCACGTCGAACGCACAAACTTGCTGTCTTACCATAAAAAAGTAGCCATACGGTAGATGTTATTGCGTATAGTCGAACATTGTGAGGATTACCTGGCTTTTAAGGGTTCTCACCCTGAATGAACAAAGACATCACACAACGATGCGTGGTTAGGTACAATGATGCATAAAATTTGTGTGCCATGATGAACAAAGTCAAGCCAATAAAATGCAGAAAAATGCTGGTTTTAGAACATATTATAGAGGACAATAAGGCAAGAAACTTTAAATGACATGATATAGAGGTCAATAAGACAAGAAACCTTTAACTTCCTTTTATGTAACAATGAAGGTCGTGTTCTTGATACGGTGTACAAATAAGGCAATAAAACTTTAAATAATATGCTATACAGTGATTCTTATAAAAATCTTTAGAAAGAAAGCGAAAAGAAGAAGAAGAAAAAAGTTCATTGCACAAGGACAAGGTTACTAATGGTAATATTTCAAGCAAGCAAAAAATTTATTCATGGATTTATAAACTCTGACATTAATATCTGGAGGTAATATCACATAAACAACCCAAAATTGAAATCTTATATGTGTTAAAACCTTGTCACCAGGCTTCGAATCGCATAAAAAATTGATGCATACTCCTTATATTGAAGGGTCTTCCTTTCTAGTATCAGAGTCATAATAGACAGCACGTCAAATCCACAAACTTGTTGTCTTACCACAAATAAAGTAGTTATATCTGGTAGATGCTATTGCGTATAGTCGAACATTGTGGGGATTACCTGGCTTTTAAGGGTTCTCACCCTGAATGAACAAAGACATCACACAACGATGCGTAGTTAGGTACTGCAAAATGATGAATAAAATTTGTGTGCCATGATGAACAAAGTCAAGCCAATAAAATGCAAAAAAATGCTGGTATTAGAACACGTTATAGAGGACAATAAGGCAAGAAACTTTAAATAATATGCTATAGAGGTCAAGAAGACAAGAAACCATTAACTTATGTAACAATGAAGGTCGTGTTCTTGATACGGTGTACAAATAAGACGAGAAAACTTCAAATAATATGTTTTACATTGATTCTTACAAAAATCTTTAGTACAAACCTCACCAACCACCCCCCCTCCCCTCTGAGGTCGATGGGGATGGGGAGGTCGGTTGAGGAAGAATACGCAAAAGATAACGTTAAATTCAAAAGTCATTTATAATTTTACATATTTTTATAAGAAAAAAAAGAATTAAATATGTATCATATGTACCATATTATATTTTTAAATAAATAGTCTAGATCAAAAAATCAAAACATGAAATTTTGTTTTTATGCACATTTCATATAAAAGAATATTTTATAGTGTGTATTAAAATGTCAACATAAGAAAAAGTTATTTACGGAATCGGTTGGTTAAAATGCCATATTTATGCATGTCTAAAATTTTGTATAAAATTCCACAGAATTTTATTAAAAGTCTACAAGAGTTTATACAGTCAAGAGAAGTTTATCACAAAAAGTCATTAAATCTCTAGAATCAATACACGCCCGTGAATCTATTGGTACTAATATTATTATATTATCATTATCATTACTATGTATATATAATTAATATGATATTTTGAGGCCACAGTGACTCGTGGCTGAGATTCCATGTGATGAAAACAGAAAGCATCCTAGACCACAACATTCCCCGCCACATTACATCATCTGTGATTGTGTTACGATACTCATTAGCCTATGTACACAGCGCATCTACTCCCACCTCCAACAAGCTCCACTCATGTAAAAAAATTTCTTCTAATTTTGAATCCAACTCAAATCCGATAATTTCGAACAGAAATCAAATAATTCCCCAATCAATAATGGATACCTCGGTGCATTGGTGCATAGACGAATCTAAAACTTTTATTTACGGACAAAAAACAATAACATAAAAAATAAATAATAAAAAAATTTAAGATGGTCAAAATACAATTTTAGATGCGACAAAATGTAATTTTTGAGAATAAAATATAATTTTTAAAGATAAAATTCAATTTTTTAAAATAATACCAACACTAACATTCGCCCCCATCTTGGTGGCAAGGGTTGATAAGGATCCACAAATTAAATCAAATATTTTTTTAAAAGTGATAGAGAATTCAAATAATTTATACAGTCAGCATATTTAAGCAAACAGGATCACATAAAATAAACTAAAAATGGTAAAAGACATATTTCTATTAACATTTTAGCCTTCCCTAACACGCAGCCAATTTTCAACCTGCATCCAACCACAGAGAATAAAACCTCGAGCGCACTGGACGAGACCCAGAGAGGCGGCACCAGAGAATTATTAGCGGTTTGGTACTTCGTGAAATTGAATTTTGTCTCACCCAGGTAAAAATCCTAATCCCGAACCCTAATTAGCTGATTTTTTTCTTGTATTGCAAATTTTTTGATATAATGGTGATGAATTGAAATTGCATACTAAATTCAGCAATTCATTGTTTTTGATTCTTCATTTTGATATAATGTTTCTACACGGAATGTTTGGATGAAGTGTGTGAGATATTTCTGGAAAAATTGCGTGCTTAACAGCTTAAGTGACCCGATCCAGTGTGACGGAAAAGTCTGTTGGGGCTGATTATCGATATGAAAATTCTTAAAATAGGTATCACTTTGGTGGAGCCGATGTAATAGTTTATTGTCGTGTATGGGTGTGTAGAAGAAATATTTTTTTTCGCTGTGCAAGTACATAATGTTAACTGAAAAATTTATGGTTCCTGGATGTAGGTCGCTGAATCGAGCTGCATTATGACCTCCTCCGTTCACAACCTTGCTGGTAAGTTGCAATGTGGTTTTTCTCGTTGTATCCTAGTGTAGTTTTTGGTGTATAAAGTTACATGAAACCACTGAATTACTTGTAAATGGGAAATCACGTTACAAACTTTGGTTAGTCTTGAAAGACCTCTATGCTTAATCCTTCTGCATATCACCTTTCATCATTTTGTTTCAAAGAATCCTTTGCGCTTTCCGTACATAAGTCCACTGATAGAACCGCACAAATGGCAATCTCGTGTCTTCTTTTCTTACCATATGCAAGTTCCAAGTTGTGTAACAACTTTCCTTTTCAATGCCGTGCACTGTGTTAAGGGTCACATGAGTTAAAAAAAAAAACGCAGCTTCCAGATTTGACTATTATGCTTAATTTCCTGTAAATTCTTCAGGTCTAAAAAATATTGGAATTGAAATTTGGATGTCTTCATGTATAGTTTCTCATTACCTTCTTTTTGTTCACACAATTGGAAGAATAAGCCAGTGGTGTTTCTTGTCGAGCTTGAATTATATTATTTTCCAATTTACGAACTAGTATATAACTATGTTTGGGTTGCCTCTAATTAGTATATTGTTTTCAGAGAATGGTGAGGCTGATGAGCAACAAAAGCACACAGAATCCCAGACCCAGTCTTCTTCTATTGCTAATGGGACTTCCCATCCTGGTATATCACCGACAATGCACTATGCGGCACCTGCGCAAATTGGAGTTGGAAATGCAATGGTATTGTTTAATTCTTGTTGTTTTCTTGTTAGTTTGTACTTTAGCGTCAAGTTCTGATTTTTTATTTACAGAATCCTATGTTTCTTGATTTCTTTCTTAAATACCAGAAGCTTTCAATCTTCTTTAGCATTGAGCAATCATAGAATCTTAAACAATTCTGCACAACACAAGAAAACATTCATATAACATAGTGTCAATGGACTGTGGAGTCTGTGTTTGTAAAACAAATAATTTGACTTGTAATTTTAAATTCAGACTGCTCATGCTTTTTGTGCCAAGATAGTTAATTTCTGGTGGAAATTGTGCTATTGAGTTTGCATGCTGGCTGGTACTTTCCTGTTCTATTATTTCATTAGTTCACCTGAAAAATTATATCGTGCAGGCACAGACAGCTTACCCATATCCAGATCCTTACTATAGAAGTATATTTGCTCCCTATGAGACACAACCTTATCCAGCACAGCCTTATCCTTCACAGCCTATGGTACTTTTTACGCTAGTGTTCTTGTTTTATTATAACACTGGCAGATGTTTCTGGATGTTTTAAAAACATTCTTCCTCAATTAAGGTCCACCTTCAGTTAATGGGAATTCAGCAGGGTGGTGTTCCTTTGCCATCAGGCACAGTTGAGGAGCCTGTCTTCGTCAATGCCAAGCAATATCATGGCATCATGCGACGTAGACAGTCTCGTGCAAAGGCTGAGTCAGAAAATAAACTTGTGAAATCTAGGAAGGTATTTTATGGACATTGTACGTTGATCTTGACTCGGCAATCATTGTTCAATTTATTATTGGTTTTCATCATTCATCTTTCGATTTAATGATCAAGACTTGTACTGTTGCTATGTGAGTCATATTTTTAGACCTTTAAAACTAGGCATCATATCACTTAACCGAGTGTGAAGAAATAGTTTCTTTTTGCTCATTAGGTCCTGTCTCTGAAAAATCCGAATTACCCATTCGAACAATTTTGCAGCCATACTTGCATGAATCTCGGCATTTGCATGCGGTGAGGAGAAACAGGGGAACAGGTGGTCGTTTCCAGAAGAAGAACGAGAACCAGCAAAACAAAGTGGAATCAAGTGATAAATCAAAGAACGACATCAACCTGAACCGTCAGAAGGAAGCCCCAAATTCTTAAGAAAGTGCTTCTTGAAGATAAAAGTATAAGAAGGGTCGCCCTAAAGATTTCATGTAATAGGTTCCTCAACTGCCTTTCAGGTTGCATCAGGCAGCTGTGGATAGTTGTGTGTGTGTAAATCATGTGTGTGCAGATCAAGTAATAGGTTTTTGTAGGGAACTGTGGATAAGCGTTTTAAGAATTTCAGAATTGCAATTGTTGATTACTTTGTTTTACAATTGATCCTAGTTTTAGAGTATAGCACAAATTCATGGCGCCAAAAGGATGCAATGGATTTTTAAGAATTGAACGAGGCTCCGTATGATGTGGAAATCTGATGTATAGTTCTGTAAAGTGGAAGTAAGAGTGAGTATTGTACGATTTGAATTTGTTGGGTTTATAACCTTCACTTTTTTCTTTTGATCACTTTTATTCTAAATATCGAAGATATTCCGAACCAATCTAGGTCTTCCGTCTCATTCTTTCCTGTTTTTTTTTTCAGCTGGGAAAGGTTCAGCGCACTCCACAATTAGGGAGGGGGTACACCACTACGTACTTTCGGTCCGCAGATCTTCTGTTTAATACTGGTCCCATCTTTAAATGATTGAGATTAGAGTCCTAGACACATATCATTCATAGACTATAAAGAACATGATGCAGTGATTTTTTAGAAAAAAAAAATGGTGTTAGGCCGAAATGGTGGCCTGCCTATTTCTTCTTTTTTCCAAGAAAAATCAACCGCAAGAGCACATAAATGCACTTAACTAAAAACCCTCTAGGATTATACAGAGGGTATGTTTCGGGCAAGAATTCATGATTTGCAATAATCGTAACTCATAAGTGTCTTGGTTGCCAAAAAAATTATTATTATTATAATAACTGACTAGTTTCGTTTCAACCAAAGAGACAGAAGAGTAAAGGACCAATGAAGTACACAGGAAACTTCAGACAAGAATAGCAAGACCCTCTTTCTTGGGAGTGAGGGCTGCCTTGTTACCGGGAAAGGGCCTTGAAGCTATCCGGCTCGTGCATCGACAGCTCTGGTAAAACTTTTCTGTTCAGTTGAATATTCTCCTTCATCAGTCCGTGAATGAAATTTCCCTAGTTCACCTGTCAAGCAAACGAGGAATGATCAAACGGGTCTGAACACCATATTAAGCAATCTCAAACTGAAAAACTAAGCTTGAAACTCTGAAAACAACTGCTTAACTTTCAACATTCCCACGTGCTCTCTATGAACAATGCAGTCACAACTTTTGATAAAAGCAGATTACATCACTTGCGTGTCTTGTAACATTTGGGGGCTAACTCTGAAAACAACAAAATAGTTGTTCCAGAAATGTCTGGGATGAGTAAACAGTTCTACGAAAATATAATCTGAAGCTCCAGCCTCTCCATGTAGAAAAGACATGAACCTCATAAAAAGAACAAGGAAATTCGATCACATGCCAACTAAAGATACATAGATTTAATCGTCGCAGAAGCTCAAAACTATCATCCGAAGAATGAAATCAATATGAAATGCAAGTTCAATGCTCACCACTAAGTAGGGAGCAAGGTGCAAAGATCCTAACTTCCCAATGGCACGGAAATAAGGTGCAAACACCTCCCACTATCCTCGGTTTTTCCAATCATAAATCCATTCCATGGTCAAAACACCATTTTTCATTGTCCAAAAGTTTAGAATTTTAGACAACTGAAGTGAAAAATGATTTACAAGTAACACTCCAAGTTCAAACCGAAGAATACTGAAACACTGTTACGGATATATAACAGATTTTCAAACCCGTAAAATAATAAAAAATAAAAGTGAATAAAGCATAGAAATTGACGCCCTCGAGGCTGCCTTGTGCCGGCGTTGATTCGCTGGACCCAAAGAGACCGCATATCGCGTTTCTTGTTGCGGCGGTCTCGGTAGAATGCCGAGGCGCCTTCTCCACTCTCTATCTTGCGATCCTTATACAGTTCTTGGCTCTTCCCCTAAAACCCTTGGCCAATTTCAAAACTTCCTTCTTGTTCATTTTTCTGTTTTGCGCTCAACAATTTACAGTCCCCTCCTTGGAGCTCTAGTCCCTGAGCGTAGGATTGCTCTAGACATGACCACGGTTCGTGAACCGCCGATTAATGGTTCGAAATCGTCGGTTCGATAGTGCAAAAGAGCTCGACCCTTAATCTTAACATTCGTAGATGGTTCCAGTTAAGGTTCGTGAACCGCCGATTACGGTTACGGTTCGAAACTTATATTTTTTATATCAAAACACAATTTTATATTAAGGTGGTAGTGCACTTGCTTATATTAAGATGATTCACCTAAATTTGATAAGTTGATGCATTTAATTTTAAATAAAATGATAATTTTAATATGATGATACAAATAATTTTAACAAATTCACAGATTTTATCAACGAGCACGTTTCACCCCCACTATTCTGTAATTTAAGTATTTAACCCAAGAAAAAAATTAGGCAGGCCTTTTGAAGCAGCCACGTTGAAAAGAATGATGGGTGAAGTGGGCCGGGTAATGTTGAGCTAGTGTGGGACAGGGCCCGACACTGGATAAAAGAGAGTGTGGGCCTGCCGAGTTGGCAGGTTGTCATATGGACACCCCATGTGTAGTTCAATTTCACAAAATATACTCCTCCTTCCATTCATTACATATTTATATTTAATTAAATATATAAAACTTTACCATTTTAATTAATTTTATATGAGCACGTGAATAATTAAACATTTTAGTTGGAAAATTCATTGCTAAAATGTGAATACATAAAATCTACTGTTAAAACTTTTGATAAAACAATAATAAATAATATCGCAATTTTCATTCATGTATACACGTAGCATTGATAATGATTTGAATTAATAGATTTGAATGTAGAATGAGTTTCAAAGTTGGATAATATTACATATTATCATAAACTTCAAGCAGTAATTTAGAAAAAAATGGTTTTTGATACTGCCCCTAAAGGGCAGATACTCAACAATCGAGTGTGTTAAATCAACGGTTATGATATATCTAGAGCAGCCATGACATAAACAAAAAAAAGGTGCATTTTTAATAAAAGGCATTATATTAGATAACAACGAGGAGAAATATTATATCAGTTATCCAAGCGAAGAGTAGTAACCATACCAACCAAATCAAACAGCAACGACAAAGATAATGGTTGAGCAAACAAAAAGCAATAGAGACACCAATTGGCCTTTTACTAGTAAAAACAAACACTTCAGCGAAAACATGCAAGTCACCAAGATCGGCGGGAGATGCAGATGCCTTCCTTGAAATGTGAAGGTAAAAGTAAAATTGGTCCGGATGCGCCATGCGATAGGGACGGACAAGAGCACAAGCTCCCAAAACCTAAACCAACATCAAAGCATTACAACCCAGGGATTTCATAACAGGGCCTATACATCCGACCTAGTAACTAACACCAAACGCTGCAACAACATTAGTAAGTCCAAGCAGCAACCAAAATGCACTCTAGCAAACCACCACCAGAAAATCGGTCGTCAAGTGTAGTAAACCCAAAAATAGCCCGTCGCTAGCGAGTACCTACCACTAGAAGTAGGTCTATAGAAAAACCCAAACACACCAAAAGAGTGCCACCTCGAAGACACCAGTGGAGCACCGATTACGAACTGACCTACCCTTGCCAACCAGTTTTTGATGCTGAACAAAAACTCCGATAGCTACCGAAGTGCAAATGAAAATCAGCCAAAACTTAACCCAACAACATACTATCATCAAAAGTAAATCACGGCCTGCGACAAGGCAACCGAGATACCACAATCAGATACTGCAACTAGATACAGCCGGAGACGAGCTGCAGAGTGACGGAAAACCAAGGAAAGAGCGACGCAGCTTTGGTTATGAGCTAGAAATTCTTAACACTATTCACAGGCACTTTGGAAAAAAAAAATATCGTAAAAAAATTATAGAATATTTCTTTATATTAGAATTATAAAATATCTGATAAGAAGATTGTATTAATTTATGCAGAAAAAACTAAGTGCAAGTAAACTCATAATTACCTAGGAAGAAATAATTGAAATAAAATGATGGGAAAAACAAAGAGGGGCATTTGATACTAAGGTTTGCTCTGCTTTTATTCGAAACAAAACATAATCCAAACGTTCCACATGATTCCCGATTCCTACTGTCCCCGCGGCGCATCTTAGAGGTTTCTCCCCCTTTTATGTTACTAGAAGCATGACATTCGCAGAATCAATCTTTGTCCACCGACTTTTTTATTTTTTGCTTATTTGTTAATAATATAATAATAATTAGCAGCTTATCCCTAAAAAAAATTTATTAGATAATTTTTTTTATAATTTCGCCACTAAAAAATTGTTATTCGCCCTTCAAAGATTGTATTTTGTCTCCGAGATAAATTTATTTTTTACCTTTGATATTTTTTTACATTTATTTTTTATGTTATTACTGTTTTGGATTTTTGTCACTACTCATATAGTATATCATGTACTATTATTCCTATCATGTCATGTAAATTAAGCAATATTTAAGTATGATGCTATCAATTTCTTATACAAAGACAAGGCAATTTGGGACACTAATACACATGAAACCCCACATCAAATAATCTATAACTAATCATTTGTTGGACTTAATCATGATATCATTATATTATTATTATTACATTTCTCCACTCCAACAACACATCAAAGTCAAAAACTCCAATCTCAAAAAATAAAGATTATTATATAATAATTGTCAAATTATTATTGTAATAGTATGAGAGATGGGAGATTCATTCCACGATAATGTGAAACTAATTAAAATATTATGGCCACTTAAAATTACGTTTACCTTTTCAATACAAATGTCTTTCCGACCTAAACATAGTAAGTACACAATTCTTAATATTAAAAGTATATCAAATTTGGTCGAGTTGGTACAGTATATGCATGTAGAAGCCTTTGATTACAAGTTTTATTCCTGCTATCAATATTTTAACGATCAATATTTTATCGGTCGACTCTGTCGCATCGGATTTATCTAATATAATTTACCTGACTATCTTAGTTTGTAGGTTACTATATCAAGCAAAAAAATTTACATATCTTGAAGGACGGTGTCCTTTATGACAGCATGGCCATTGGATTGTCACAACTAGCATTTGAATGTGCCAATCTAATAATTTGGGATGTCCAAAGGATAGTGCCCTTACAAACACTCCCAACATAAGCTTAAAAGGGTTTCATTGTTGATGCCCTTAAGGGCACTGCCCTCAGGGGCATCATCCACCATTCATATGGAATTTTTTTTTCTTTTTTAAAAAAAGATTCCAAAATGAATGGTGATGATGTCCATAAGGGCACTACCGTTAAGAGCATCATCAAACAAACCGCTTAAAAGATAGATGCAGCATATTCCAAAAAAAAAAAATATCAATATCACTTCACAATACTATGTTGTCATCTCTCCATCAAATCAAGAATCAGAACACGTTGAACGGGGCCGTTTGCTGATGCAACGTCGTCGGTTTGCTCTGTCTCTGGAATCCCGGTGGCGTCACAGTTCGAATCAGCGCGAAATTCAATCCTTTGAAAAAGGGGTGGGTTTTCACATCAGCCGCTCCTCTCTTTGACCCGAGTCGTTTATTCGGATCCTTGTGCAGCAACCCGGATATCAGGTCCCGCGCGTGGAATTCACTTTTGCTGCATGTGGCGTCGGTGTTGAACGTTAGAGGCTTTCTCGTGATGTTACGCAGTGTAGCTTCGTTGGTTGCGCCTGCGAATGGGGTGCTTCCGTAGATCATCTCGTAAATGAAGATACCGAAGGCCCACCAGTCGACGGCGTTGCCGTGGGACCTACCTGAAGCCACTTCCGGTGATACGTATTCGTGGGTTCCGACGAATGAGCAAGATCGGGCCGTGACGGGTTCCGCCACGAAGAGGCGGTTGGCAGCCAAATTTTGGATTTTTTTTGAGCGGAAAAAATGGTTAGAAATGCAGGAGAATGGGGTCTGTAACCGGGGGCTGCGTGAGCTTTTGGGAGAAGATACTGGGTCCGGTGAAAAGTTTGGAAATTCAACGGCAGGGACGGCGGCGGAGCAAAGGGAGAGATCGAAGTCGGTGAGCATAATATGACCGTCAGATCTCACTAACACGTTTTCCGGCTTCAAATCTCTGTAGATTATTCCCAGCATGTGGAGGTACTCTAGAGCTACCAGACCCTCAGCTGCATAAAACCTGAAAAGATAAATTAAATTCTGATTCCTTGTAGAAGATAAAGAGAAAGAACCTGAATTGGCAAATTCAGATTTCAGGTTTCAAACGGTGACGGAACAAGAAAAACCCAGAATAGGAAATGATTCATTAAATGTCAATGTGCGGCTATTATTGTTCGATTTTTACTCAAAATAATGAACTCTTAAATATCTTTTCCCTTTCTTTTATCGCGATCACTTGCTTAAGGAAAAAAAAATATATAATGAAAGGTCCTTTTAACGTAATCAAAGAAAAGCATTACACGATATCATATGAAATGAGAACACTACAATATAATGACAGATTTGAGTTTTATTAATTCACAGATCTCTTAAAAAAATTCAGCTTTTTTTTTTTTAATCTTTAATCAAGAAGAACCACAGGAAATATTAGAAAATGAAGGATAAGTTACCTGGCTGAGCTGAGAGAGAAGCGTTTCTGCGGCTGCTTATGTCTAATAGAATGTAAATCGCCGCCGCAACAGTATTCCATTACAACACACGAAAAATGCGAAGCTTCAAATTCTGCATATAGAGTTGGCAAAAACGGGTGATCCAAAAGCCTCAAGATTTTCCTCTCAGTCTCCGCTCTTTGCATCTTTTTCTTCAAAGCCAAAATATCATTATCCACCACTTTCATGGCGAAAAGCCGCCCCTCATCCGCCGCGCCTCGGAGGCTACAGAGATAAACTCTACCGATATCACCGCTTCCGATCTGTCTCACCAAGCTGAAGTCACGGAAGCATAGGTTCGTCTTCAATTTAATAGCTTGAAACGAACAGTCCGACGAGCGGTGTGGCTTCAGCGACGCCTGCTGCTCCGGCGAGCTCGTCGGGATCTCGAATGACAGACGGCTAAAGCTCGTACGGTGGCTTACAGTAGTAACGCTACTCATTGAGCTTTTGCAGGAGCACATCACTCCTTGATCACAATTCAACTCTTCCAAATTTCTAGGTGGATCGGTGTCTATCATTTTATGGATTGTTTCATGTACAAGTACAACGCGCCGAATTTTGTAGATACAATGGACCTTACGCTTTTTTGGGCAATCTTTTTGTTATCCCCTCTGTGGAAGAATCAGATACGAAGAATGGAAAATAGGAATTTTCATTAAGAATGAATAGCGCCTAAAAGTTAACAGGATTCGGCAAAGTCAAGAATTCTAGAAAGATTTGAAGCTAATAAAAAATGGAAAATGGAGTTTTTCAAAAGTAGATTGGCAGAACATAAAGAGAAGTAGCTTCTTAGTGAATTGAAATAAAAAAGAAATTAGGGTTTCTGTACGTTCAAAGATAACACATAAGGAAGAATAGTTTGGCTCCTGCTAAGCTTTGAGCTTTGTGTGTGTGTTCATGGCTTTATAAAAATTAGAAAGGGCGTGTTTAGAAAATTAGTCGTCGGGGGCTATTTAAGCTAAAAAAATTCTATGCATCCGATCCTACCATGCACTAGCACACATTTGATGTTTTTAGAACTCGGTCCATACAAACAACAACTAAGCCTTTAATCCCAATAAATTGGGATAGGCTACATGCACAACAGAGAGAATGAAGTCGGGTTGGATACATACGCCAGGCTTCTCCAAACGCTTCTATTAGTCAATATATCTTCTGTAATCCCCTTGCACTCCAAATCTTTACGTATAACTTCGAGTCATGTCTTCTTCGGTCGTCCTCTCGCTCTCGTGAACTGGCCGAAATCTATTGACTCCACTCGACGCACAGGTGCACTACTGGGCCTACGTCGAACATGACCAAACCAACATAAGCGGCTTTCTTGCATCTTCTATTCTCTTCGATACAAGCTACACCTACTTCAGCTCGAATATCTTCATTCCTTATTTTATCTTTTCTGGTTTTACCGCACATCCAACGAAGCATACGCATCTCTGCCACACTCATCTTTTGGATGTGATTGCTCTTGGGTGCCCAACATTCCGTCCCATACAACATTGCGGGTCTAACGGCGGTTCTATAAACGTTCCCTTCAATTTCAGTGGGATATTACGATCGTATAGAACTCCGGTGGCGTTTCTCCATTTGAACCAGCCAGCCTGAATCCTATGGTTAACGTCGCTGTCAATCTCTCAATCATTTTGGATAACTGAACCTAGGTATTGAAACTTGCTGCTCATCGATACCTCTTGGCCACCGAGTGCTACAACACCGGAATCCCGAAAGGAACGACCACTAAATCTGCACTCCATATATTCCGTTTTAGACCTACTTAATCTAAAACCCTTGGATTCCAAAGTCTCTCTCCATAACTCAAATTTGGCATTTACCCCTGCCATTGTCTCGTCGATTAACACAACATTATCAGCAAAAAGTATGTTCCAAGTTAATTCAGTTTGTATGTCTTTTGTTATCTTATCCATCACTAGGGCGAACAGGAAAGGACTCAACGCAGACCCTTGATGCAATCCAATAGCGATTGAGAACTCACTTGTCACCCCACTGCACGTTCTCACATTGGATGCTACTTCGTCGTACATGTCCTTGATTATATTGACATACTTGATGTGAACTTTTTTATTCATCAAAGCCCACCATAATATCTCCCTTGGTACTTTATCATAGGCATTCTCCGATATCTTAACCTCCCTCTTTAAACGATATTCAGATATCATCTCACAAAGCTTCATTGTGTGACACATGAGTTTTATACAACGATAGTTGGTGCAACTCTGAACGTCAACCTTATTCTTATAGATAGGGATGATAGTACTCTCTCTCCATTCATTCGAAATTTTGTTACTCCTCCAAATCTTGTTAAATATATATGTTAGCCACTTTATATCCGTCGGTCCTAAACATCTCCATACTTCAATAGGGATTCCATCAGGACCAACCGCTCTTCGTGCTTTCATTTTGTTCAAAGCTTCTTTAACCTCAGATTCTCTAATTCCGCGAGTAAACTCACGGTGTACATCATGTTGATGGATGTTAAGATCACCTAAATCTTGGCTAAAGCCACCGTTGAACAAACTGTTAAAATAATTCTCACATATTGTTTTGATGTCTTCATCTCGAACCAAGACTTTATAGTTCTCATCTTTTATGCATTTCACTGCACATAAGTCTCTTATCTTCCTCTCCTTCGCTCGGGCCATCTTGTAGATATCTTTTTCTGCCTCATTGGTATCCAATTTATCGTACACTTCTTTGTAGACTTAAGCTCTAGCATCTCGAACCGCTGTCTTCGCTTCTTTTTTGGCAAGCTTATATCTTTCGAAGTTGGCCCCATATTTAAGCCATAATTTACGGAAGGATTCGATAAAGTAATTATAAAATTGAATATGCTCAATTTATATATGAGTTTGTTATTTTATCCCAATCTAAAATCATATAATAATTTTATCATAAGAAAATGATGATTTTTACCTTATGACACAATTACGTAATAAATCTGTGATTTGTCGCCCATTGTATGATGATCGAATTGGTGGAGTAGTTGACCGTAGATGTCTTTAGTCACAAGTTTGATTCCTCCTACCAACATTTTCTCGATCGATAATGTCGTACCGGGCTTGCCTAATGCGGTTTATGTTAAGAATCCATCATACAATATGCAGCGGAAAATAAAATTGGATTCCTACCAAAGGACCTATACAAAGTAATCATACCGAGATTGATTAAGAATCGTACCCTTGTAGCGTGTGTAGCAGAATCCTAGTTGCAAGACTACGAGTCACGAACAAAGATTTGCACCTTCGTCTCTACGGTATCCACACGATCAAATCGAAGAAGGTGTTTAAGAACAAGTTGCTAGGCTCGTTCTTAAACCGGAACAAGACTCACGGTTCGAAACCAATCAACGTCGGCCGTCAAACCACCACGTTCACGGCAGCGACGGCGTGAAGGAGGGCGAGAGTGAGGGACTGCCGAGAGCTTTGTTGTGGAGGCTATTGAGTTTTTAAAATTAACACTTAATTACTTAACCTTGTTAGCATAATATAATATATATAAGATTTAATTAAATGGGCTTTCAAAAAGCCTTATTGGCCCATACCAATATATTAATTAAATTCATATATCTAATACTTATAATTAAGAATCTTCTTAATTAATTAGTTCATCCAATGAATTATATCTTCCTTTATCGATTTAATCTTTTGTGTGACCCGATAGGATCTTGCAATGTTGGCAGTGACATAAAATCTAATTTTATGTTACAAGCAATGAAGGTTATCTAGCAACACATCAATGCTACCCCAATTACAAAAATGTTATTGACTCGACATAACCTACGAACTGCGATAATATTAACCATGTAACTTAATCCCTTTGTCCAATGTGTTTAGATTGAACATGAGTCATGGAAAATTCGTACTCATATATTCAATCTTTTATTTCTTGATCCCCAAGTAGAACTAGAATAAACGATAAGCTCGATATCACATATCGACTAATTTGAGCACGGCCATGCATTTTAGTCTTACTTGGTCAATGGCCCAAACACTTCTCCTGTTATACAGGAGGGACAAATCCTTTCTTGATCACCCAACATCCCTCTACATAATTCGTGGTGTATCCAATGATTGTTTTTATAGTTTACCATGTTACAGGTAATGTTTGACAATATCAAGATACATGACTCCTTATGTTGAGATCTCTGGTGATCTCAAGTCGTAAGGATTACATACATTATTATCACTATGAGAATTGCTTATGACGTTCATATAACTATCCATGTAGCATTCTCATGGTGGGTCTGTCCAGTACATCGTTCTCTAACATGCACCCATGTGTTGATTTGGTATCTCATATCGATGAACAATTCATCAATCAAAACATACTAGTCTCAATGCATTATCATTATCCCGATTCATGATAATACTTGACTAGGGACAATCTTTAAGAACAATACAATATTATTCTAAGGACATTAACTTATATATTAATTCATATTACACAGATAATATATAATAATGAATTGTCATTAACAAAATCATAATACATTGTATGTCATAAACAATTATCTAATGAGTTGTCTTAGGGCACATCCCAACAGTTGGTGTGCAGGTTATTGTATCAGCCCGATGATTTATCCAATGGACACCCAAGGATAGTGACTTCAGATTTTCTCGTCGTAAAAAATAAGTGATCGGTGTGTTTCCTCATGTGAAACGATTGAATATGTATGTCCAACAATAGGCAATGGATTCATCATCAATATTTGACTTCGAACTGGAGCATAGCTCTCATTAAGCCCCATGAAAAATTGAAGTAACCTATGTTGCTGCTCATGTTCAACATACTTTCGTGCTACTACACATTCAGACAAAGGAAGCACAACCAAGGAAGAATATTCATCCCAAAGCTGTTTGAGTCTACAATAGCACACTGAAATTGTTAACTCTCCTTGTACTAAATGACTAATATCCCTGTGTAGAGAGAAAGTCCTAGAATCGTTAATTTTATCAAATAGTTCCTTTAAATCCTCCCAAACTCCTGAAGCTTCAGTCGAGTAAACTATTCCACCATCTCTCCCATTGAGCTAAGGTAGAACTATCAGTCAAAGGTCGTTTACAAGTTCCGTCAATAAATCCAATTTTATTCTTAGCTCGTAAGGCAATTAGCATGGCTCTACTTCAAATACCATAGTTTTTCATACCGATTAGTGGATCATTAACTAAATTCAGACTTGGGGTATCAGAAGCATGAATATAGAGAGGATCGTTGAAGCCTTGAGTGTTCACCATCATTCGGAGTTCTGAATCGCTGTGAAATTAGTCACCGATGTAAATCAAACAATTGATATGCGTGATGCTGGAATTATGCAGCAGCCGCGAGAAGCGAAGCAAAAATTGACTCGAAATCCGTGGCTCTGGTACCATATTAAGATATGAGTACGCAGCATATAGCGGGAGAAAAGTGATTCCCATTTTCTGTTAATCATTCAGAATTATAGCTACAGAGTATTTTATATACAAGCACATAGCATAAAACGTAAACGTAAACTAAGCTATAAAATAAGTAGGAATAGGCAAAAGCGTTCTCGTATTTTTCCACCAACATTTCCTAACTCGTAGAATTTTCGAGCTCGAAATTAATTGAGATACCTCATTTAGCTACTTTATGTTTAATTTGAAATCTATTTCAAATAAAGGAATAATGTTTTTTTATTATGGAAACATTTTGAATCAACTTTTTTATTGGTAGACATAATTTTTTATAGAAATTAATTATATTGGTATAATTCTTGTTAATTAATTGTATAAATTCAAATTATTAGTAACTTCGAACACTTTAAATCTTACGAACCAAATAACGAGGAGAGCTGCAGACTTAGCCCAGTTGGTAAATCAGTTCTAATCACTTTTGAGAGTGACTCGATATCGAGTTCTGAATGTGGCGGTTTTCCTGATTAAAAACAAAAAGAACCAATAACTAGGATGAGTATAGCTCGAATATTATCAAAATTTGTCTATGCCTTTTAACATTTTTTATATATTAGGAAATAAATATTTTAAGTTGGGAATTCCCATTATTATCCGGCACGTGCGGATAGTGCTTCGCTGACGTATAGCCACGTGCGGGATGGAAGACATTCTGAGATTTTGACACGTGCCAAAGCGAAAAGTGTGATGCTCATTGCCTCTTTATAGAAAGTGTACAGTGCGCGTGGTTTGGGCTTGGACTCCGACTTTAATCCTTGATCGTAAGTAATGTCGATCATACCCCTGCCCCGTATTTAGCTGCTTTAAATTTATGGACCATCATCTGTGTACTTTATTGTCATTTTCCGAAGGCAAGTCTCATATATTCATGGCCCATGGTTGGACCATTGACTCGATGGGGCTCTCAGGGAATGATCGGGTTAGATAGGACTACAGAGCTATAAGGATTTAGAGAATTTGAAAATGAACACTAATTTTATTTTCTTTTGAAAATTTATATGGGACTGGAATCCACCGTAGAATGGTTCGCCAATAGTCACTCACATGATGATATAACTTTTGTAATTTTTTATAATATACGTTTTATTTGTAAAAGTATAATAAATCATGATATCATACAAATTATTGTAAAAGTAATAAATGAATTTTTTGAAAATTCCTCGCTCCTAATGACATTTTTGGTACCTCCCACTTCATTATTTATTGGGCTTTACGAAGTTCATTTGTTTATATAGTGCGATGAGGTTTGAATTAACTTAGGCTTGTTTTATCAAACTGATTTGGATAATAAAAGTAAAAAAAAAACCCCTTCGACATGCAATAATGGAATATGCATTGGCCGAATGGAAATACTTGGCAACCAGATAGCCGGAATGTATGGTACTTCCTCGCTTGCTTTCCAATGTAACGCCCTGATCTTTATATTAGTGGTTGGACACCATCCAATCCTAGAACAGGAACGAAGCTTTCAATTGCAAAAGACCACAACAAAAAGAAACCGTTGAAGCAACCAATAGTAGTATCCCTTCCTTCGTTGTGAATCCCCCTCTGTATGCATCTAATTTTGATCTCACTTATATAATAACTCAATATTAAAACACAATAATTTTAAAACAAAAATATATAAACTGAAATATTTTAGACAAATCATGTTGAATTGGTCCATACAGATCGTATGCATACAAGCATTTTCCTTGGCTGGACATAGCTAAGTGGAAAATACATGAGGTACATCCAACCATTCATTGATAATATTCCCAATAATGTTAAATGTGAATATTCACAATGAATGGTTGGCACTATCCCATGAGGCACTACTAGGGGTGCTTAACGGATCGGTCCGGTCCGATCCGATCCGGAACCGGCCGGTTACGGATCCGATAATCCCGGAACGGTCCGATCCGTTAAAGAATCGGATTGGATCCGATTTCGGGTTGAACCGGTTTCAACCCGGAACCATATTTTTCTTTTTTATAAAAAAAGTAAAAAACGAAGGGATTTATCGGAAAAAAAAATTTAAAAAACGGATCCGGTTCAATCTGGAACCGGATCCGGAACGGTAGAACTGATCCGGTCCGGTATCAAACCAGTTCCGGACCGATTCGGGACCGGTTAATCCGATTCCGGATCGGACTAACCGGTCCGATTTTGGGTCGGGTCCAGATTGACCAGGCCCGTTAAGCACCCACAGGCACTACCCTATGGGTAACATAGAATAAATCTTCAAGTGGCGTGCATTTGTTTACGAATAAAAATAAACAAACAATCAAATTAATGAAGGCAAGGCGTACCTCGTCCTTTACACTAAATTTAATTTTGGATTAATATACAAACATTGGTTGTATACATACATTCGTGATTATACATCTCTAATATTGCTATATCTTATGATAATCAGCACTTGAACATCCCAAGGGATTGTAAGTACTCCCAAGCCGCCTGGGAAAACTGCAGTCACTGATTATCTCAGAGTGACAACAATTTATTAGGCGATATATTTGTTAATGAAGAAGGAGAGTAACAAATAGAGAAGCCACTTGGGCTACTACAGAACAAAACCAAGCGTGACCTTGCTATCAAGAATGGGGGCAAAAGGGTATTCAACAGTTGGACTTGGAAAAAGGTCCTCATCTCACAGTAGAAGAAGAGTATGGGGGGTCCATTTGCAATTAATCAATCATCCAAAATGTTTCAATCATAGGTTAGAGAATGATCATGATGCCAATTTATTGGACCCCATGATGTTTTTTTAAAAATTTTTTTACAAGAATGGCAAATTACAATAATTATAGTATTAAGAGCATAAGCAAACACTAAATAACAATCAACAACCATTAAGACGGTGAACATTATTAAAATACAAATTATAACATATTACGAAGAATAGAAACAAAGAATACATGTATGTGAATTGACCCAAGACATCCCCTTGGGCCTTCCCTTTGCCATTAGGCCTATGAGCAAATAAATGACCTGGAAAAAGGCTATACAAAAAAGCACATTAATTTCTAACTCAAAATTCCCATAAAGAATAACAGTAACACCTATATTGTAACAATAGTATTAAGGGGGAAATGCTTAAGTTCTTGAAAAATAGAAAGGATTATTAAGTTAGTTGGACAAAAAAAAAAGGTAATATATTTTAAGGATTGATACTCTTATTTATTAAAAAAGGACTGAACTTTTAATACAAAAGTGATAGGTCTCAATGGGTCCAAACTGCATACAGCCCCATATTTAAGATTCTTGTTTGCTTGTTTTCAATGTCAAAGCCAACATTTTCTTCTCAACTAAGAATACCATTTATTTGAGCTCCTATACCTAGCTCATCTGATAAAATTTAAATTCATTTTGGAGAGATTTCAGTTCGAGTCTTATAAGTGTTCGAAATATTTAGTCTATCCCCCTAAAATAAATACTATGTATTTGATCCCTATAAAGACAAGAATGTATCCATATATGTTATTACAATAATAAATATATGATTTGTGAATTATTTATGGAATCTTGAACAATGCGGGATGGTACAAAGGTTTGTCAATCCAATTAATAGCTGTGGGGGCTGAAAAAAGGTGGCACTCCGAGCCTAAAAAACAGAGCTTTAATGTTTTATATTGCTTCAAGGATAACGTAGTAGAAACTGGGAAGGACCAACCATAAGATTTTGTCAGTGTCATTATAATTATTTATAAATAATAACATAAAACTCCGACAAATTTTAATAATTTGATTAGGTGAATGCTGGTTCCCCCAAATGGGAAAATGATGTACATCATGTGAGCTTTATCTATAAACCAACTCAATATGATTTATTTAAAATGGAAAAAAAGAATTTTCATGTATAATAGACACTTTCACTACCTCAATTGGTAAACTTGTGAATTTTTGAATTTGAGATCAGTTGCCTAAGCCATAGGGGATTTTTCGATGCCAGTATCTTGGGTGCATCTTAGTAAACCATGTAGAATATTTCATTTGGAGAGCCGCTTTCAGAGACATCATCAATATAAACAGCGCGATAGAATATGGGTTCTGTTATTATTTGTAAGCAAACAATAGTTTATGCGCAACTATTTTGATGATTTAACATCATTTCTTATTTTAAAGAATGTCTCAAAGAATCTAGAAAACATATATAAATAAATAAACCGATAAGCAACACATTCAGAAAGATGCTGATTTGATCATATTAGTAGGAAGATTTCGTGGGATCTGTCTTCTCTGTTTGGGCAGCTTTTCGTGTCTCCATTTGTTTGTTCTTCATAATGTCAAATGGAAATAATATATTTTAATCTTGAGATCAAACCAATATAAGAACTTCGGTGATACATGAACTTAGAGATGTCAAACAGAGCGAATGGCATGAGGCACGGTACGAGCACGACACGTCACGGAGCGGCACGATACGTTTTGCTACAGTGTCGTGCCTGGCACGACACTGTAGCATGGGCCGTGTCGGGGCCATAGGGTGCCGGCCCGTGGGCCGACACAGCACGGCACGAACAGTAATTTTTTTTTTAAAAGTTTAGCGATCGATCGCTACTGGCACGACACTGTAGCATGGGTCGTATCGGGCCATAGGGTGCCGGCCCGTGGGCCGACACAGCACGGCACGAACAGTAATTTTTTTTTTAAAAGTTTAGCGATCGATCGCTACCTAATTGGCGATCTATCACCAGTTATGTGACGATCGATCGCTAAGCCAAAAAATAAAAAAACTTGAAATGGGTTGTGCCGTCCATGGCACGGCACGTAGGGGTCGTGCCGGGCCCGGCCTCTTTTGGAAATGGGCCGGCACGGCACGGCCCATTTTCGAATCGTGCCGGCACGATTAAACGGGCGTGCCGCCACGGCACGGCCTGTTTGACACCACTACATGAACTCGATGTATTTTGAATTTTTGAAATAAATAAATAATATATGTTGAAGCTTTTCATTTCAAGCTCTTTCAATTTTCACAAATGATTTTTTTCCTTCTAAAACATTGTGTTTACCTTCAAGTCAGATTGGAGGGGTCATAATTCTCTTGCAAATTCTAGAAACAAGGACATGTTCGCCTCATTGAGAGACTTTTTTACAGCGTTTAAGTTTTACGGTAGAACTTCGATAATTTTATATTAATTAATAACACCACTTGAATAATATCTTTATCCATCTCGACTTTAGGACAATGTGTTAAATTAATAATTTACTAAATTTATAAGATAATAAATATAAGAGAATTTAATATATCTCATTCAATATCTGAATTAAGAAATCTTTAAGATATAGTATATGTATTGTTATCTATAAAAACTTCATAAAAACGAATCGGTTATAATTTATTTCTTGTTGAAATTGACATCACATAATCTAATCTCTGTTTTCCTTAACATACTAAAAATTTCTTATGTGATTTTTTCACAACTCAATAAAAAGTTATTTGATATAATAATTGTCTTAAAAGTTTCCTTTCAAGAAAGAGTCTCTTTAGTAGAACAATCACTTAACAATGAATACATTGAACAATGAAATAAAATGACACGTTGGATATATATATATATATATATAGAATTTTATCGATTATTTAATATTCAATAATTAATAGAATCTTATGATTTATTAATTTATAGAGATTAAAATAATCAAATATAATAATATGATTTATCTATTTTTCTTTCATAATATGTTGAAGAAACGAATAGAACAAAATTCGAGTACAAGTTTCAATTAATCCGTGGAAAGAACAGTCGTTTCACCAGTGATAAAGTGAGATAGCCCAGTTGGAAAGACACCACATTATCTAGGCTCAATGTCCTAGGTTCGAGTCACTCTTGAGGTAGAGGTGATCGTCTTAAAAATTAGGGGAAAAAAAAACCAGTAATTTCATCAGTGGTTCTAAGCCCATGGTGATTTGTGCCTAACGGGTTGTAGGCACAGACTAGTTCTTGTCTATTACGCGGTTTATCATCTATGACCCTTACTCTGCATGGGGATACCGATTTATAATCAATTCTCACTTTAAGCTCATGAATTTTTTTATAGAAATATTAAGTTCATGAAATTTTGATATACCAGTTTTCTTGAACTACAGAAATGTTATTGTCGTTGACCCTAGGGAACTCGATATTTTGGGATAAAAAGATAAAAAGGTGCATTTGGAGCCAGTGATTTGTAGCCATTGATTTCAATTTTTTGATTTCAAATCCATTTTATTGTTTAATTAGTTATATTTAGTGTATTTCAAACCCACCTCTTTATTAATTTAGGTTGCGTTTGATTGAGTTATTTGGATTTGGGAGACATATTGTGTAATAACCTTGTTCCGCATGGGTTGTGGATGAAAATATAAAGTGGTTTATAAAGGCTTACAATGGACTATTATAGCAACTTGGGTTAACCATTTCCGTAGAGCGAAGACGAATACGAAGTAGTTGCTATAAGAGCCCATTGTGCAGTCTCGCTTGCGCGGGCCTGGGCCCGGGGCGTGACAGAATGGTATCAGAGCCGGTCACCGGCAGAAAACATCGGGAGATAAGTGCTATGCGGGGCAAAGTGCTACGTGCATGTGAGCCACCTCTTGAGCCTAAAGGGGCAAAGTGCTACATGACGGGGGCCACCTCATGAACCTGCTGTGCAAAGTGCCACGTGCGTGGGAGCCACCTCTTGAACCTACGGAGCAAAGTGCTACATGACGGGAGCCACCTCTTGAACCTATAGGAGCCACTTCTAGATTCCCGGTGCCGGTGGATCGATGAGTTAGGTCACGACGAGGACGTCGCGTTCTAAAGGAGGGGTGATTGTAATACCCTTGTACCACATGGGTTGTGGATGAAAATTTAAAGTGGTTTATAAAGGCTTACAATGGACTATTATAGCAACTTGGGTTAACCATTTTCGTAGAGCGAGGACGGATACGAAGTAGTTGCTATAGGAGCCCATTGTGCAGTCTCGCTTGCGCGGGCCTGGGCCCGGGGCGTGACAGATTTGATGGATGGATTGCAAAATGACTCCATTTTGGGAGAAATTGAAATCAACTACATTGATTAATAAACAAGTTTAAAATCAGAGGGAATGCATTTGAAATCCATTGAATTAAAATGTATCAAAAAAATTATGTGGATTTAGATAATGAATTTCAAATCTTTTGATTGTGTAAATGTAATAGTAATTGTCATGGATTTGAAATGCACATAAGGTAGATGCCATTTTAAATTTAAGTTTCAAATTTATTCTCAAATCAAATCTCTTCATTCAAATGAAATACATCCATCCAACACAACCTTAGGAGATTTGGTTAAAAAAATTCAAGAAGCTTCCTATTCAATGTAGAAGTTGAGATATTCGGGAATTCCAACAAAAACCTTGTTCTCTGAAGAACATGGTCATAAATAATTTTACACCAATCAAGTACTATACATTCATGCAACAATAAGCAGATAATTGCTGAGAACAACTCTAAAAGCTAGGGAAAATATAATAACCAAAAGGAGGACCCAAACATAGAACGCTCGACAAAGTAGTCGAAAAAGGGTACTGCAGAAAATCTCGACAACCCCTAGTGTGCTAGAGAAGGAGAAAACAAGACCAACCTGTAACTGAACGATGCTCCATCGGGTGCAAAAAACAACCTAAACTTTCAAATACCTAAGATGTACAAACGTTACTGTCAATATCTTGAAAATGTTCGAAGTATGCCCGGAGTGTTAAAACTCTATTAACTTTAAGTTGAAATCATCCCCTCGTTATAGATATAATATATATTGAGAAAAATATGGACGGAAAATTTTTTACTAACAATAAAACTACATCAAACATATATCCTGATCTTAATATTTTAAAATTTGATGCCATTGTATTTTTTTTTTTTTATTTCTAGTGTTGTATTCCTTCTGTGTGACTTTCCTCGCTTTATTGTTTTTGCAGTATACCCAACTGTAAATATATTCAGGATCCAAATGAGGTGATTGATTTTCGAGGGCCAGGTTTTCACGAACCAACTCCAGGCATGCTTGATTATCTCAATTCTCAAAGATGTTTTGGAGATGGCAGCGCATGATTTCTTTGTCTATCTCTCACTTCTTTTTCTCTTGTTTAGATTCAAATGAATCATTATGCGATTTTTTTTATCTTCTGTAAATTTGTTCCAATTCTCCTTTCATAGTCTTTCTAATTTCAGTTGTTAATTTTGCTGCACCTTCTCCATTGTAAAAATGCTAATGCCTTATATGCCCATCCTGTTTTTAGATTTTAAACCTGGAACTATATATAGTCTAAGAGCTTTGGTTTCTTGGACTTCTGATTGTTTGAATTAAAAAGTACCATCAAATAAATCTTGATAACCTTGGAACTAAATATATCATGCTTGTGGTGGTGAGACAGGATTGAAAGCCACGATGATTTAGAGGGGCTAAAAAATAAAATTTATGGAAATTATAGCTAAAATTTTGTTTCCTCAGAAAAAATGGAATAGGACTGGAGACCACCCTATCCCAAGGATGGCTCCGCCCCTGCATATTACCTATCTGCGGTGTGTTTACAAGAGTAGTTTTTAATTTTGTTAGCTATTCTTCTAATTGCTTTATGTTCTGTAGCAGATGCAAGATGAAGCAATGGCACGAGCTGTTGATATAGGCGAAAATGATGTGAGCTCTGAAGTATTTTATTTGTTTCTTGGTTGCTTTTTTCGATTCGTTCCATGTGACCATGGAAAGCTTGTTTTTATCTTTTCATGAGTCCTTCGACAGGATGACGGAGAAAACAGTGATGCTGAAGCAGAAGATGCTGGGGACGAGAAACTAACAAGCAATTGGAGCATTTTAAATTTAGAAGGCTCTGCTTAAATCGATTTACTTTAGTTATTTGATCGAAGAAAAATGTGAAGGTTCGACCAAGTATCTAAAAACGTTTTGTTTAAAAAAAAATTATTACAGAGAGAGTATCAAACACGAGACTTTCTGCAAACACAGAACAAACACGAGACTCCATTGGTATGGCTTACCAGAGAAAAACTATGCTAATGGAGCTCACCTATGCACATCATACTGAATTTTAGTTGGTCCCAAAACAATTCGTCCTGCATATTGGTTCAATCACAACCAACCACAGCATATAGAAAGAGTTGAGGGGATTCGACCGGTTTGGCGAATGTACTCGGTCTGTGCAGTAGTTTTTTCTGCTTGCCGATTCTTTCTACATTCAGCAACAGCCCGTTTTTCCTCTGATTTCTGCCTCGCCAATGCTATCTTCTTTACCATCTTTGCCTGAGCTTCTGCTTTCATTTGCTCAATTTGGGCCTGAAAGTATAATTTCAGTAATTCTGGTAATCAATGCTTCTCCTTTTCAAGTTCGTTTTTAAAAGTGACGAAAAATCTAACCTCAAACTTCCTCATTTCTGCATCAAGCTTTGCTTTCTGTTGGCTCTCCCATGCTTGGATTCTTATTTCTTCTCGTTTAAACCTGACAGTGTGATTCATTTCAATCAAAATCTAATTTCGGTGACATAGTCTGAACCCAAAACAATCAGAATAAAATTTTAAATAAGACCTTGAAGCATGTTTAGATTTCTCAGCTTCTTCCCATGAAGCAGCTCGTTTTGCATACTCAATCTGTTCAACCTCGTTGTTATCGATAGTTTCGTTTCCGGATACATTCCTTTTGTTCTCACCTTCACTTGCCCAAGCAGCAATATTCATCTTACCAAGCTGGACACCAAGGGCTACAATTTCCCTTCTTGCTTTGAGCTTCATTTCTTGTTCGGACAAATTGTTTTCCCCATATTCAGCTAAATTTTGTGTTGAGTTGCTGGTGGAATTTTCTGTTTCTGTTGGTTCAGGCTCTCGTCTTCCAGGACTAGAAGGTATTGAAGAAGTTGGGCTGCGAATTGGGGTTGTTGAACTGACAGGAGTGGCACTTCTTGATGGATCTTGACTTGGAATAGGCGTCATTTCTGTTCCTGTATCTCTCATTGACACCGATCTTATGCCTGAAACACCTAAAATTTGCCAAGAAGTTAATAAGAGAGCTGTTTCAGAAAGTTCAGAGTATCTTTTTCTATTTGTTGCAACATGTTTCAGCTTCATCAATCCACCACAAATATACAGATAATACAGAGAACAATATCATATTCAATCAATCGTCAATAATTTGAAGCCCATTCCCCCTTACTATGCTGGTTAAAGAACCTATAAAATTAACAATCATGAATGTATACATCACCTATCTTTTCTCTGTCACGCTCTTTGTGCAGGGCAATTCCATATCGTCCACCTCGATCAAATCCTTACTTTCATGGAAATTAACCCGTTTCACCGATGGCTTATTATCAAACCAGCAGTGCATTCTGGCGCAACTCTAACCATATTATTCCCCATTGGCGGTTCACTAAACTTTGTTGATTGGTCTTCTTTGATACACTGGATTGCACAATTTGCCTATTCATAATCACTTCTCCGCATCATTCCACTTAGATGACATAGGTCTTGACAAGGATCTTGTAATCGATTGGTGCAGAGATCTCTCCTCTTTATGGAACTCGAAGTTTGATGATGTATTATTGTAATCAAGATTTTCTTCTTCGCAATTTCTAATCGGATACATTGAATTCGAAATACTGGCATCAACCTTAGAAACTAGCTGAGTTCTAGTATGGCCAGCATCCCTTAGCCCAGGATCCTTTAAATGCAAAAAACAATCCATCTTCTTGGTTTGTTTCTAGCTTCGAATTATCGAATTTAATCGGTAGAACTTCTATACTGGAAGCTGAAAAAGGATGTCCACAGGTCAAAAATCAGCGCACCAAGAATTTAAGATTTGAGTTTGCAAATCAATTCAAAGACCTGCAATTGCTTTGTGAACAATAAGTGCTCATTATTGTTCAGAAACTAAAGCCTACTACTAATTATTACAGATTTACCACATGAAGGTGTAATTATTACAGGATCTAAGAGCAGATTACTTTGGATCCAATAGCAACATTTGAAAAAAGAAGGCTCCATCCTAAGTAGGTCTGGTCCCCTAAGAATTCAAAAAAAAAGAAAAAAAAAATCAAACTTCTTCTCCAAAATCACCATTATCCGGTGCCAACAGACTGTTCTTGACAAATTCTGTATCCTCAAGCTTAGAAGGAGATGTTCTTGAAGAATTACAGTTTGATCCATCCGTTTTCTTATCATTGTGTGACCTATAAACTTCATCCTCAACTTACTCGGAGAAATCATACCAGTCTGCATTAAGCAAAATATAAAAATAATCAGCACATTTTCCACAAATTTTAGAAAATCTGGCACATCCCACCAAAGACCAACATTTGGAATATTTTACAGAAACAAGAGAATATCGGAATTTCAATTAAAATCAGAGCTTAAAAAAATAATTAACGCGAACAGCATCATTAATAAAACAAAAATTCTGAGCATCGGAAAAGACAAATGCAAGCAAAATAACAAGCTATGTATGGTCAATTTAGATGTTGCGTAAAGAAAAAATTATACCTGAGCTTTGTGTATCCTTTCGTACTCCATTAGGATCCTTATCTCTGTTATGCAATCTCTCTCACCACACTATCCCACAGAGCCCTTCTACGAGAGAAGAAACGGACCGAGATAGGAAAGAAATAAGACTATCAAAGAAAGTTGGTAAATGGACAGAGGCCATCTTACACAGATCTATTGACTCTGCTAAATGATATTTTAGTTTTTAAAATATTTAATTTTTTTGGTAGGACGATGATGTGATGGATATGGTTAGACGATTTTGATCCTAACAAGAATGAGCAAGTAGTATCGGAGAATTCTTGCATAGATCGATTATTAATCCCGATCCATACATTAATAAATATTCAATTATATTTGTTAAACAATAGTTAACAAAAAATTATGTGTGTTGATGTATGAATCAGAGCTCACACTCGATCCATACAATAATTTATTATTAATAATCACGGACTCACATTTTTGTGTGATTAACAATCTCAAACTATAGATGAGTTTGATAACAATGAGTTGTATGAGATAAAAGAAGTTATGTTTTTGCCATTGTGGTATTTTATTTTCTATTTATATTATTATCTAAATTTAATAAAAATAACTAAACATATCTTTAATAATAAAATTTTAAAAAAATAATATAATATATATTAAATTGGAGATATATAAAATACATTTAAGTAAAAATAATCCAACAAATATTATTTTTAATAAATATTTATAAAAACGTTGTGCAATTTTATAATTACGTTAATATAAAAATAATAATTTTGATAAATACAGATACTCAAAATAATAAAGCATGTAATATTTAATTTGATAGTAGAAAAAAATAGATATTAATAAAAAGATATTTAAACAATAAAAACAATAAATAAAAAAGGATATATTTGTTATAATATTTACAATCACAATTTTATTACACCAAATCAAAATGATATTAATAATAAAAACCTTAGAGCAAAAAGTAATGCATATTATAATTATAATTTCAATCACAATCTCAATCTCGATCATACGAGTAAACATATTATTATTTATTAACCCTATTAAATATCCTATCTAATCACGTTAATAATCGTAATTTAATTTGTTAATATTATTATAAAGTAAACGCATCCAATATATAATATTGCTTTTCTACTAGGTCTAAAGTAGTGAAATCGAGTTAGATAACTTGAAATTATTGCTTCAAATAGATTGCGTGAAGTTGAACAACGTCGCATTCAATCAATCTAG